>BSBM01000276.1:2588000-3882000 GCA_027924585.1 Larix kaempferi | reverse complement strand
ACTCGAAATTCCAAATTCCAAATTCATAAATCCGGGAAACTTCACTTCCACAAACCGCAATCCACAATGACGAACTCAGAATTCGGAACGCCAAATTCATAACTCCGGGAAACTTCACTTAAGAAATCCACAATCCACAATGCGGAACTCAGAAGTCGGAACACCAAATTCATTACTCTGGGAAACTTCACTTCCACAATCCGCAGTCCGCAATGCGGAACTCAGAAGTCAGAATGCCAAACTCACAAATCAGTAAAAGTCACCCTTCCAACTTCCGCAATGCGGATTCAGAAAGTCAGAATCCCCAACTACACAACTTCTCAGGCCCATAACTTCTTCATCCTAAGTCCAATTTGGGAAAGTCCAGTACCATTGGAAAGCTCTCAGTGATCTCTATGCAACTAGATGATCTTCAACCATATATGAGAACTCTGATACTGCCCTTATTCCAACCCAAAATGAGGAACCAACCCTCCTCAAGGCCTCTTATCCTCCCTGCAAGGAGCTCTGATTGCCTTCTGTCATGGGTTCTTCCTTCATCTGACCCACAGAGGGGTCATGAAACACAACAGGGATTTCCTAATTCCATTCTCAATTCCAAGTGATTCCATGCAGTCCATTTAGAAATGTGTGCACTGTATAACAACATAAACAATGAAAATAAATATAATCAATGTCTCTATAACATGCAAGGCTAGAAACACATCTAACACAAAGAAATGGTAAAACAGTCAAGCATAAATCTGCCTCATACTCAAGCTTATACACAGAATTCTTGCTGGTTAATTCATGTAATCATTTCATTCATATTGACTTGAAATAACATATAAAAACAACATAGATATATTAACAACATTTAGAACCATGGAATGGACATAATTTAGATCACATAGAACACTTATCTTTATCATGAAGTTCTTTAAGCAACTGGATATGTGAGAACAACGTTCCACCCAACCATAGGTCTATGTCCAACCTATACTCTTTCAGCTGAGAGACCAGACTCGAGTTGGGTTTTGTATCCACTAAGGAGGAACTAAATAGTCTCACTCACAACCATGATTTCACAAAATAGTCATGCTAAGCCAGAACATAGCTAGTTTTATCAAGCATGCAAAGAGACAAAGGGGAAGGATGTTAAGCTAGTGATCTCAACCAAAGAGCTACAGGAATCTCAATTCTAACTCAACAGTCTTGGCACCCACAATACCTACCACACCCAACACAAGGAAGGTCCCCTTCTCGATTACATAGTCCCTCATGAACCCCTTCCCTCCAGTTATCTTCAAGGTGGGCATAGAAAGGTCCAAGCTGCTGACTCTTTGAGATTCTATCATTCATTGGGTTTGTCAAGCAACTCCAACCTCTGTTATTTCTTCCATTTGGTCATCCAAACTTGGATTTCCTCAACTTCTATTGCTAAAAATGACTCTATCATGTCACTTAATTATCGATTGTTCTAATCCATGTCCCTTCTTCCTCCTCTAACCAAAATTCCTAGCATCTTCCTCTCTCTACATTTATTTTGAAGGTTCCCCCTTCAATTTTCCTTTCACCTCCAGTTTCTTGGGCGTTTTGGCCACTCTGTCAACGTGGCTTCTTCTAGAATCACGAACCTTCCTTTTCCTTCACGGTCGGTTTGTGTATGCATGAAATAGATTCTACATGTCCACGATCCCACAACTCCCTCACATCTCCCTAGTGGATACACATGGCCCCCTTCTGATTGGTTGCTTCCATAGCCAATTTTTTTTTGTATTTTTATTGCATGATAATTATCTATTTACATCATTTTTTCAATTTTTCCATGGCTTAGTGGCACATGGCTAACATAATATCAAATGATTTCCTTTCTAATAAAATCCAAGCATCCACTGTCGGGGCCTTAGCCTTGAGCTCCATGCTAGGGAAAACATACATCCCATGTATACATTATTTATATTAAAAGCCAAAATACCCTAAGGGTCAAAATGGGGTATTACATATATATATTTGATTTTTTAGTATTTTTAAATATAATATAGAATTTGTAATTTTGAAAAGAGAGAAGATGAGGGAAATAGACCTAGGTCTTATCCCTAGGGAAGTTGAGAAAAATTAGGGTTAGCGTCCTCTCAAAAAATTGACAATTCAATACCTGATGAATTACGGAAAGGATAAGAAACCCTAGGTTATGTCGAGCCTCTGGATTGTCTTGTTAGTTTTTCCCCTCTGCATCCAAAGTGGTTGTGATACTGATTGGCACCCCTTCCCACTCTTGGGTCACTGCTATGATCATGGCTTGTCAATTTCTGTCTTCCTGAATAATCGTCCAGAAGTCAATAATTTTTCCCACACTTATTATGACTAACTCTACATTCCTTTCAACTATGTCCACTCTACATTCCTTTCAACTATGTCCACTCGCTCCTCCAAGCATCTCACAAACTCGTGGATAGCGTATTCCAACAACCCATTATTTGGCACATTGTCTATGCCTTTGTTGGATCCTCCTCCGTCATGAGGATTTACTACAGTCGAGTCTGCTAGAGGTGTCACTCTCATAGAATTCACATTCCCAAACCTCTGCGGCTTCCTCACAATTTGCACAAAAATAGGATCTCCTTGTGAAAATATGGATAAATGCTTTAAGTGAGGCATGGGAACCACCTTATCCCTCCTAAGAAATTCATGCCCCAAGACAACATCAAAATAATCCATCGACATGACTGTGAAGCTCCCCTCATTGGTCCACTCACCAAGCTTTAAGGTCACTCAGTAGGAAACCCCAACCACCTTCTCCACTTTCGATTTTACTGCTTTGAAGGAAGTCTACCTGGGGTCAATGTGAAACTTGAGATTTCTGGCCACTTCTTCTTTCAAAAAGTTGTGCATCGCACCATTATCAACCAAGGAAACAACCTATTTCCCATTTAGTTGTCGGCACGTAACAGAGCCTCATGTAGTCATATTCATGACTGGATGTCAGTTCTTTGAGAACAACACTCAACACCTGCAACACTCCTGGTGTCATTTTCTCTACCTGCCCAACCCTGGATAAATTTTGTGGTCTCAGTCGACAATTCTTGGTGTAATGATTGTTTTCACATATATAACATGAAATGGTTTTAGCATTGTCCTTGGGTGCCAATGTGTTTGTGGCCTTCTTATCATCACACTTTCCACTTGATTTTGGCTTCCCTTTCAAATTCTTCTTAAACTTGTTGGGTGCTTTCTCTTGGTCATCTTCAACATCTTTGAAACCTTACATTCCTTATGCCTAGTAGTCTAGGATCTTGTTGGCCATTGAGATTGTTGCGGCAAGGGTCTACATGCCTTGGCACCTCAAGTCATTTTTTTTTCAAGGTTGCAACCTTTTATGAAGTGATAAATCCTTTCTTCATCACTGATGTATTTTATCTCCAACATGAGGCTTGTGTAGGCCTTGATGTAAGCTTTAAACTTGCCAGTGTGCTTGAGATTCATAAGCTCATTCCTTGCAACCCAATCTTGGTTCCCCGGTCCAAACTGTGCTTTTAACACGACCATCATATGAGTCCAGTTTTTTATCCACTCCATCTCTCAATACTATACCACATCCTTGGCTCTATTTCTCCACCACAAATTCATTGTTCCAGTAAGGAACATAGGAGTAATGTTTACCTTGGCCTCATTTGAACTGTCATTCATTTTTTCAAGGTACTACTCTATATCCCAACAAAAATTCCCAAGTACCTTGGTGTTCCAAGTCCCATCATACAAATATGTTTCCTTCATCTTTATTCTCATGGGTTATGTTGATCCATTCCCTACTACAATGTTTTTCTTTAGTAGAATGATGGTATCTTATTACTCCCTAACTCAGAGTTGAAGCTCCTACATTATGCATTCAAGCTTCACAACTCTGCCATCCATATCAGTTTTTGCCACTTCTACTAGCACATCTACAGTGGCTCAACACTCGTTCACAACCTCATTTAACATATTCCACATGCATTCCATTTCTTCCCTCATAGTTTTGGCTTTCTTCCTGTTCTTTCAAAGGGTTTCTGTAGTGTCCCTTTTTAATAAATTTGGAAAAATTGGAAAAATTGCACTTTTTGGCCAATTCAACCCTTAGACTAGTAATGACTCAAATGCTTCCAAATTGCCCTGAATGCTTCCAAATTGGGTTTGAATTTGTTTGAGAGATATTAATACATAAAAATGAGTCTTATGGATGCTTGGAAACTCTCAAAATACTCAAGAAACACTCATTTACAATCAAGAGAAAATAGGGAAACTTACTAGCAAATTCGAGGTTCAAACCCCCAAGGGTAGGGACAAAGATGGATTCCCAAATGCAGTACGACCCTACCAAATTTCAGAATAGAGACATGTATTAGTTAAAGGAATTCAATGGGAACCCAAATTCATCATTAATAAGTTCCTAAAGGCTGTTTCAACTCCATAAATCAGAGGTTTGTGGACATGTCTTCATGTAGGGGGAAATGATAGGAAAATTCATTACTTGCTATGAAATTCGATATTTATGCTCCAAAGGATTATGTAATTTATATGAAAATTCTTTAGGACATTAATGAATCTCCATACATCATAAAAATCACAGATATGAACTGATATAAGTCGAAATAAAACAACTTCAAGCTTTCATAACTAGATATGAGGAAAATGGCACCATTTCCACATTGTTTGGTATTTTGACATAGTTTTAATTGGTATTTCAAATTGAGGCTATTCTGAGAAGAAAATACAGAGTAAATACCTCAGATTACAAATAAATGGGTCCACAAGATCTCCCCCAAATATATCAGCATCTCACCAAGAGCCAAAATATGAAGAGAAAAGTGAGAATGGTGTGGAAACAAGATCTCCCCCAAATATATCAGCATCTCACCAAGTGCGCCCTTCCTCCAAGAGCCAAAATATGAAGAGAAAAGTTGAAGAAGAGAATTTCATGAGATGCCATGTAGCTTCAACCTGAAAAAAATGACTCCATTGTAGCTCCAAATGAAAATTTTGAATGGCCTCTCCAATTTCCAATTAGGATGGGAATATTTCACCCTCGAAATTGGTACTAAGGTAAGTACATTAAACACTCCACCAGCATGGACAAGCTATGCTTTCCAATATGAAAAATGAGAAATGATAAAAAGCCACTCTCCTTCTTTGTTTTTGACTTTTATAAAATCCCAACTACCTCCTTAGCTCAAATTCCATCGATGAGATTCATGCCAACTCGAATTGGGAAGAGATTCCAATGTGTGCCACTTGTCCCTCCATTCCTATCCTTCTCCTTCACTCAATTCAAATGGATGACTCTTTGGCTACCCCAACTCCCTTGTGTGCCTTCTTGGAGGCTATGTTTATCCCTGACATGTCATATTAGTCATATTTCAACAATCAATTCTGATTTGTGTCATAGGTGTCATAGAATCTTCAACATTGTTGTCATAGAAGCTAGGGAATCTAACCCAAGTGTCTCAATATCTCTCAAATGCCTCTTCCTCTTCCATGGGAGTTACTCTTCCACTCCAATTCGACCTTCATTGAGTCATGCCAAGTATATTGACCTTCCAACTCCCCAATATCATTAGACTCCACTTTAGATTCGAATGGGTGAGAATAGGATGCCATGTAGCATGAGGAATCTAGCTTTGTGTGGGTCCCACACCACCAATGTGTCTCCATGACCAAGTGCCACCTTATTTTATTATCATAAATATTTATTTAACCCATTTTAATATATTTATGTCAAGCTAATATCCATTTTGGGTTTTATAGTCTCCTTATTTCAAATCTAATGTTTCCACCCCAACCTAGGAAACTAGTAGATTGGTGGAATTTTCTCTTTTGAGATTTATTTGAATGGGGACATTACAGTCCTCCCCACCCAAGATTTCTTTTCCTCAAGCAATTTCAATTTAGGATGATGCAAAATTGTTCCTCCTCTATCAGGTGGCCTTCCAGAAGGAATGTCTCTAAAAACATTTTCATTCTTATGTAGTAGCTGCCTCATCTCGCTTAGATGTTCTGAAATCTTTATTTTTGGCTTGGGGGAAGTGATGCAACATTCAGCATCCCATTCAATATCCCTATGCCTCAATGTGGACTTCATACTGTGGCAGGACACTACTTGATTCAGATAGGTGTGCATTCCTCTCAATCCTCTTTGTTTTCCTTTTGAATCTTTGAATCTCATTTAAGGGATTTGATAGTTCACTCTATGTTCCCCTATAGAGTACAACCATTGCACTCCCAAGACCACATTAGTATCAAAAAAATCAACCAGATAAAAGCTATCAGAAAAGTGTAATTACCTATGGTGAGTTGTAGCTTTGGCATCCATGTTTTGAACTCCATAGTATGGTGACCTGGAATGATGACTGTGAAGCCATCAAATGGTTCAGTAGGTAGCTTTCTCCTCTCCACCATGGCTGCAACAATGAATTTATGTGTGGCTCCTCCATCTACCAATACTGAAACCCTTTGTCCTTGTATAGCTCATTGGAATCAAATAGTGTGGAAACAAGGCACTCCTGAAATCAATACTAGTCTCCCTTTGTCAGGTAATTGATGATCTTCTTATTGTTTATATTCTTCTGCTGTGGAATATACCTCTTCTTGGGCTGAAAATTTTCCTCCTTCCTCCATACCCCCTTCATACTCATCATAAAAAAATACTTCAATGAATTGTGCCTTTCCTTTAGCACATTTATGCCCTGGTACCCATGGTTGGAAGCATGTGTAACATAGTTTCTTTCTTCTGAGTTATTCCCTGCTTGGTCCCTCTTTCTTATCCTTTCAAAATGCATATTCTTGCCATGGCTTCTTTTCAAATCTAAATTGGGAAGGAAAGTTGGTCTTGGGAGGATACCTTGTCTTGGATAGCACATTTTGCGGATCTCTTGCCAAGTTCATGGCATCTTTCAATGAAGTAGGTTTGTGTGCCTTAACCAAACCCTTCAAAGGTTCATCCAAACCTTCAATAACGATAAATACTAATCTGACCCTAGATATATCAGCCACCTTAACTGATAATTTTTGAATTTCTAACATGTACTCATCCGACGTTCCATTTTGTTTCAACTGTGTTAGTTCTTTGAAAGGAATTTCTGGGTCTTTTTGCTAAAATATTTCTAATACCCTGTTAACAAATTCTTCATATGTTGTAACCTGATCATGTCCCAAGGCTTTAATTCCATAGAACCACCAATCATTGGCATCTCCCTCAAAATGAAAAATAGCCATGTTTAGAGCATCCCCTTCAAGCATTGGATTCAGTCGAAAAGACACATCTAGTTTTTGTATCCAAGTATTTGCATAACTTTGAAATGAGCCATCAAAAGTAGGAAGTGGAATTTTACTTATTGCATAATTCAATTCTTTATTTTGAAATGGATTTGTATTATCTCCTCTCATTTTGAGCTTCTTTGAGACAGTAAAGAATGGATCAAATGGTAGGGTGCTTCTACAATCTTCCCATTATGCTACAACTTCATGCATGCCATATGGGGTGTTAGGATTTTCTTTGGAATCAATAAATTTATGTGTAATAGACCTTGTTGAACTTCGAAATTAATGAGCTCGATTATGAGGCCATGTCTTTGAGAAAATACTTTCACCCACTTCCTTATTTTCCTCAGAAAGAGAACTACTGCTTCCTCCTATTGCCAATTTGCTTCCAATTTGAATAGCCAATAATTCAAATCCTTACATTATTTATTTGTTCATGTCTGCAAATAATGGTTTCATGAATTTCCTAAACTCCTAATTCTCCTCTGAGGTTCCTTTCTCATCCTTACTCATGGTTTCCAAAGAATGTGCTTCTTCTCCTTCTTCTTCTCTTTCACCAAAATTACTTTTAGTTTCAGTTTCTAAGGGTGGGGGGTTATTTTTATGAATTATTGTCCTCATGAATGGTCATCCACATCAGGTGCAAGGAGAATGCTCTGATACCACTTGTAGTGTCTCTTTTTAAAAAAAATTGAGAAATTGGAAAAATTGCACTTTTTGGCCAATTCGATCCTTAGACTAGTAATGACTCAAATGCTTCCAAATTGCTCTGAATGCTTCCAAATTGGGTATGAATGTCTGTGATAGGTTTTAAGACATAAAAATGAGTCTGATGGATGCTTGGACACTCTCAAAATACTTCTGCAACACTCATTTACAATCAGGAGAAAATAGGGAAACTTACTAGCAAATTCGAGGTTCAAACTCCCAAAAGTAGGGGACAAAGATGGCTTCCCAAATGCAGTACGACCCTCCCAAATTTCAGAACAGGGACATGGATTAGTTAAAACACTTCAATGGGCACCAAAATGAATCATTAATCAGTTCCTAAAGGCTGTTGCAACTCCATAAATCAGAGGTTTGTGGACATGTCTTCACATAGGGGGAAATGATAGGAAACTTCACTACTTTCTATGAAATTCAAGATTTATGCTCCAAAGGCTTATGTAATGTATATGAAAATTCTTTAGGAAATTAATGAATCTCCATAAATCATAAAAATAACATATATGAATTGATACAAGTCGAAATAAAGCAACTTCATCTTTCATAACTAGATATGAGGAAAATGGCACCATTTATACATTGTTTGGTATTTTGACATAGTTTCAATTGGTATTTAGACCTGAGGATATTCTGAGCAGAAAATACAAAGTAAATAAATCAGATTAGAAATAAATGGGGATACAAGAGGTCCCCCAAATAGATCAGCATCTCACCAAGTGCGCCCTTCCTCCAAGAGCCAAAATATGAAGAGAAAAGTGAGAATGGTGTGGAAACAAGTTGAAGAAGAGAATTTCATGAGATTCCCTGTAGATTCAACCTGAAACAAATGAATCCATTGTATCTCCAAATGATAGGTCTGAATGGCCTCTCCAATTTCTAATTAGGATGGGAATCTTTCACACTCGAAATTGGTAATAAGGCAAGTAGAGTAAACACTCCATAGCATGGACAAGTTATGCTCTCCAATATGCAAAATGAGAAATGATCAAAAGCCACTCTCCTTCTTTCTTCATGAATTTTATAAACTTCCAAAGACCTCCTTATCGCTATCTCCATCCATGAGCTTCATGCCAACTCGAATTGGGAAGAGATTCAAATGTGTGCCACTTGTCCCTCCATTCCTAGCCTCTTCCTTCACTCAATTCGAATGGATGACTCTTTAAATGCCCTAAGTCCCTTGTGCGCCTTCTTGGAGGCTATTTTTATCCATGACATGTCATATTAGTAAGATGTCAGCAATCAGGTCTGATTTGTGTCATAGGTGTCATAGCATCTTCATCATTGTTGTCATAGAAGCTAGGGAATCTAGCCCAAGTGTCTCAATATCTCTCAAATGCCTCTTCCTCTTCCATGGGAGTTACTCTTCCACTCCAATTCAAACTTCATTGAGTCATGCCAATTATATTGACCTTCCAACTCCCCAAGATCATTAGACTCCACCTTGGATTTGAATGGGTGAGAATAGGATGTCATGTGGCATGAGGAATCTAGCTTTGTGTGGGTCCCACACCACCAATGTGTCTCCATGACCAAGTGCCACCTTATTTTCCTATCATAAATATTTATTTAACCCCTTTTAATATATATTTATGTCAAGCTAATGTCCATTTGTGGTTTTATAGTATCCTTATTCCAAATCTAATGTTTCCACCCCAACCTAGGAAACTAGTATATTGGTGGAATTTTCTCTTTTGAGATTTATTTGAATGGGGACATTACAGTTTCCATTATTTTCTCAACATTCCTTTCAAGTGTTGTGAAGCTAGTCTTCACCACAAGATTTTTTGGCATCAATCCCCTGTCATTGTCTTCATGATGTGAGACTTCTTCTACATCTAATGCAATATTGCTTGAGTCTACTTCAAAGTCAAACATCTTTCCAATCGTGCGCTTCTCCGTCGTAGACTTAGATGAATTTCCAAATCATATCAAATGCGCTTGCCAAGTGTTGAGCGCACTTCCACCAAAGTGTGCAAATGATCGTTCACCCCTCTATTGAATTCATGATGAACTCATAGTCTCAATGACTGTCTTTCGAAAGAAGCATCCCTATCCATCAATGTGGGAACACTCCTATCGAGTGCTTCAATTCTCTAGGTGTCTTCTACCTATCTACAACCCCTGACACTTAAGTATAGGTTCATTGGTTTCTTTTGTTTTTCCTCGAATCCTCTCACTTTGTCAAGTGCATTGAGCATTATATCCAATCTACATCATGTCTTCACACCTTGACACTTCCCGTACATGATGATACTCAACACGCTCCTGATGAAATACCACTTGCACCTCACTAGGACAACTCCAAACATGTTCTTCTCTGAATCCATAGAT
This sequence comes from Larix kaempferi, assembly GCA_027924585.1. Lineage (NCBI taxonomy): Eukaryota > Viridiplantae > Streptophyta > Pinopsida > Pinales > Pinaceae > Larix > Larix kaempferi. The sequence goes on along the minus strand of BSBM01000276.1, from coordinate 3,871,668 downwards.
CTGGGTGCACTTCACATTGGAAAATATGTTGCTGAGCACCCTACTTCACAAGCACCTTTTTGCTGGTCCTTCTACTTTGCGAGAACCCGAAGCAATGTTGGTGCACTGTTGCTTAGTGTGGCCTCCCATCACACTACCAGCATATTACCACACACTACTTCAACCTGCATCAACTTTCAACAATCCTCTTACATCTTAGTGAAGAGCCCATACATGTATCATCTTTAATACCACCTGTCAAGGGCCTACTACGATCTTGACTTAGAACTGAGGTTCCTTTCGCTCTGGTAGGCCATGTGGCACTTCCAAGGACCTCCCATTTGGTGTTGAGACCAACCCGGGTTGGAATCCTGATAGACTATGCCTAATCGAACCTTTCCCACTTAACACTTATTCTTGTTCTTATCATGCTTAGCCAATTATATGTGGAGAAACATTCCAATAGTTAAAAACTTAACCAATAAACATACACAAGAGACAAGAAATGTGGGTGGAACCCCAAATGCGAGTGGTGTTAATACAGAAGGGAGAGAAACTTGGCTCTATGCGCATGTGGAGGTTAAATGAAGTCCAAGGTGCTGCAGAATGGTGTGAACTCCAAGATGTATGCAGCCCAAAACGCAATAAGTTTTATTCGGTGGTAGTAAACAGCGGGTGGGCAATGATGGTTGACAGGGAAATGCAAATATATTTGTGCAACCCAGAGCGAAATATGAGCAAGAAAGTTTCATTACGTGGGCGGCATGGCAGGTCGGAAGGATCCTTTATACAGATTCTGTCAGCCTTCGAATCCAACAACGTTTGGTGGCCTTAGGTACTGAAAAGTTTTCATCAAATAATTGATCTCTCATCAAGCTAAAGTGCCTGCATTTCACACTAATTTCACTCGTAGTCTATCGGATCGGCGTTTTGACCTTAGGTTTACTTTCGATGTATGAAAGTTTTAAACGTTATGTTAATGTTATGTTTGGTGAACAGTAATATTCTCAAGCATATTACTGTTCTAGGCGAGAACTACTTTCGTCTCGTTGCTCCAAGATAGATTCCACTGTCTTGAAAACTTGATGAATGATACCGCTGGTTCTCATCTCTGCCTCTTTAATCTTTTGTTGTCTTGATTCTACTACTCTTTTAGCTGATTTGCAGCGAGAGATGCAGATTTATGCTCTGGCTTTCTTTTTGGTAGAAGGTGCTTGAAACCGTGATTTGTAGTCTATATTCCTTCCACTTTATTTTTGTCTATTTCGATTGAGGATGTGTGTTTTACTACTGAATTTTGATGGGTTTGAAATCTATTTGTGTTGTTAGATTAGCAATAAAATGTGATTGTTGCATTGAGAGTAGTCACGTGTTTAATGGTTTGATGGGTAGAGTTTTCATTATAATTTACAAAGAGTAATATATTAACTCATAAAATTAAAATTAAAATTAGAATAGATCAATCTTAAACTAGGATCTATCTAGTAGAGAGAGGTATCAAATTTGGTAAGGTGTAATTTTCTTTTTATGCTAATTTTAATTTTCATTTTATAAGGTAACATGTTATTCTTTTGTGAAATAAGTTATAATTGATTGATTTTAATTTTTTATATTATCAGCTAACGTGTTATTTTTTTTTATGTGACATAGTGTATAGTTGACATGTTATTCTTTTGTAATATGGAGATATAGTATACATCTAGTCAACAAGTCAAGCCATTCTTTTGTAATATGGAGATATAGTATACATCCAATCAAAATGTTTTTATTATTATATTATACCTAGATATAAGTAACCTCCCATTGTAAAAGTACACCACAAAGACTAATGGTCCATTCAAATTCCTTTCTATTTCAACATAAATCTTCAATAAACCATTAAGATAAAAAAATATAAAATAGAAATATCCTAATTTTTCTAAAATGTTGGAAGTAGTAATGTCTAGTCATGCTAGAAATTATATCATATTGTTTATTGTTTATAGATTCCCTCGTATTTCATATCCATACATATTTTAGCAATATTGTTTATCCTCCAAAGGAATATACCATTCCTTTTAACCCTAGTCTAAATTGTCGTTCAATTCAATGTGGCTTTACATAATTGTATTTAAACCAGCCTAGATCCAAATCTTAGGGATCAAATCTCCCGAGGTGCAAGCCTCTCCTCGAAAAGCTACTTGAGTGCAATACCTGAGAAGTTATAGTTGAGGAACAAAGGTTACTTTTACTTTGTATTATTCTTTTTTGTTTATGGCTAACATAATATTTATTACTTTTTACTTTGTATTATTCTTTTTTGTTTATGGCCGACAATAAGGACAAACATGGACAAACGTTACAATATCTCCCTCATATTTACTTTTTACTTTGCATTATTCTTTCTTTTTTGTTTATGGCCAACAATATGGACAAACATGGACAAACGTTACAAGATCTCTCTCATATTTACTTTTTACTTTGTATTATTCTTTTTTGTTTATGGTCGACAATAAGGACAAACATGGACAAACGTTACAAGATCTCCCTCATATTTACTTTTTACTTTGTATTATTCTTTTTTGTTTATGGCTGACAATAAGGACAAACATGGACAAATGTTACAAGATCTCCCTCTTACTGGGTTGTAGAGAGCCTCTCGGCGCAAAAAAAAACACATTCACAAAATTATCATTTAGTTAGTGGTTTGTTATAATCGCTTATTGAACTCTCTTAGTGAAAATAATGATGATGATGGATATTAAAGACGAATTGAGAATTCAACGGTGTTGGAAATTTATGATTCATAGTCAATCTACTTCATGGTAGCATTCCCTATTGCAAAGAGTAATTGGAGAAAAATTACACTACCATAATAGCATCTTCAGTAATATTTATATTTAAGTGGATGATACACAAGGGTTCATTCAATGAACTTTTTACATAGCACATGTTCACGAGATATTAAAAAATATCCCTAATTTTACTAAATATTGGAAAATGCCTCCCAAATTTGTATTCTTGAGCCCCCCTCCCAATACACCTTTCCAATTAAAAAACATTACAAGATCTCTCTCATATTTAATTTTTACTTTGTAATATTCTTTTTTGTTTATGGCTGACAATAAGGACAAACATGGACAAACGTTACAAGATCTCCCTCATATTTACTTTTTACTTTGTATTATTCTTTTTTGTTTATGGCCGACAATAAGGACAAACATGGACAAACGTTACAAGATCTCCCTCTTACTGGGTTGTAGAGAGCCTCTCGGTGCAAAAAAAAAACACATTCACAAAATTATCATTTAGTTCGTGGTTTTTTATAATCGCTTATTGAACTCTCTTAGTGAAAATAATGATGATGATGGATATTAAAGATGAATTGAGAATTCAACGGTGTTGGAAATTTATGATTCATAGTCAATCTACTTCATGGTAGCATTTGTTACAACGTAATCTTCCACCTTGTGAGCATCAGCATTCTTTGGCCTGTAGGATCCATTTCACTGACTCAGATTCACTTTATATCCTTCAGACATATTTTTTCCTCATTTTTCCTCTGACCCGCTTGTTTCATCATTATAGCAAGAGTACCCAAGAGTTGCATCACTATAGCCCGCGGGTATCAAGTAAAATGGTAAAAATCACTAGTTTATTACTTTTTACTCCCAAAAAGCGATCATTGCGTGACCTTTGGCTCTCCATCTGCCCAAGAAACGTGTCGATGTGTCCTTTCACTTACCTTTGAGAGGACTATATATTGAGCACATATAGCTTATGGACGGGAGGAGGAAGAGGAGCAAGAGAACTCTAGTGGATTTTTTCCCTATCTTGAGTCTACACTCATTGATCCTTGTAGTTGTGAACCCTTAATGTTCACCTTCTAAACTCCTATCTAGTTTGAGTTTGCCATTCATGGAGGATTGAAGTGGTGGAGGCACAAGTGGATTGATCCAGATCTTGGTTCAGATTGGTTGCCGGCAAGAGGTTGTATCACTTTGTACTTCTTATTGTTTATTAATAGAAATACTCATATTCTCATCCATTAATGTTGTAAATGTTGTTTATCTTACATTGGGTTGCATTTACTTGTTATATCATGGACCATTTCTATTGATGATGTTAATACCGTTTATATATTATATGTACTTGTTGTATATTGGCTGTCAAGACTAATTTGAAGATTCAAGTGCATGGATTGAAAAGCTTCAACGAGGATCTACATCAAACGTTTGGATCGAGGTTGGTTATCTTCTTCATTATCTTAGCATTGTCATTTATGTAGCATAGTTCTGAGAATTGAGTTGATTTCTAGTAGTCATCTGTCTATTGTGGTCTACCCCAAGCCATAGTGAGTTTTCTCCAACACAGCATTCCCTATTGCAAAGAGTAATTGGACAAAAATTACAGTACCATAACAGCATCTTTAGTGATATTTATATTTAAGTGGATGATACACAAGGGTTCATTCAATGAAATTTTTACATAGCACATGTGTTCACAGGATATTAAAAATTATCCCTAATTTTACTAAATATTGGGAAATGCCTACCAAATTTGTATTCTTGAGCCCCCCTCCCAGTACACCTTTCCAATTAAAAAACCCCTATTTTCATTGGATATTGTAGGTATCCATTTTGATTAACCCATTTTTAATACCCCTTTATATTTCTTCCCTTAGTATAATGACATGAGTATAATTCCATGACCTATCACCCTCTCTAGAAGCACACATATGCTTCAAATAAGGCCAAGAACCATACTTTCAAAAACTTAGAAAAACAACATAAGAAAACCATTCTTTGAAAAACTTCCTAGTAAGAAATTCAACCCTTTCATGATCACAATTAAGCAGCAAAACAAAAACATAATTATCTACCAATCCCTGTGCAAAATATTGTTGTGAAATTGATTCACTTGTCAATAATTAACATAATCTTTTTATATTGTCCTACATTGCACAAAAATCTATGTAAATTTGTACCCATATAATTTAACGCCTAAAAATAAATCTAAGATCAAGTACGTCCCTATGGTTCCATGAAATGGTACTTTATTATAACCAGCATAGATCCATCTTAAACCCAGATCTATCAAGCACCGAGAGGGATCCAATTTCTTGAGGTGTATTTTTTTTTTAAAATTTAAACTCAAGAAATTTGATCTCTCTTGATTGATAGATCGGGGTTTATTTTTTATTTTATAGACAAACATCGATTTTTTAATTACTTTTCATAATAGTTTATTTTATGAGCCAACATGGATTTTTTAAAATACTTTCCATAATTTTTTATTTTATGAGCCGACATGAATTTTTTAATTATTTTGTTAGGCACAAACGTTACAACATCTCCCCCATACTGGGCTATAGAGCACCTCGCTCCTCTCGGTGCAATAAACAATTGACTTTCATGGGTCAATAATGGAAATCACAATACACATGCAACAATAATACAATACACAACACACATTCCAAAACCCCAACACAATTTTAGCATCAAGAATTGTTGTGTACTTTGTTGATTTGATATGATATCCTACATATTATAAAATAATATATTCAGTCGCTATTAATCATGGTAAATACCCGTAACCCAAGAAAATCTCTCGCCTCTCTTACGAATGGTTATATGCACAATTCTAACCAAATGAATAAATCAGGCACATGAATCATTCAAGATTAACAATAGTAGAATAGTATTTCTAGAATGTAAGTACTCCAAAAATTTGTTACTTGCAAATCCACTCATAAAATGAATTAAGATGACCATGAATGTGGGTAGAAGAAGCTTAATAAAGAATAAAATATATTGGACATATGCAATGTTGTAAATAAATTTTAAAACTTTCCCTTGACAATTTTGACTTAGATTAAGGCACTCCTAATTTCATATATTAGTATGTGGTATGTATCAATGATGGTATTGAAACTCAAAATCCACGACCCATTTGCATGCATTACCGAGACCATATAAGGATCCATTTATACGACCAAAATTTTTAATTGCAAAAAATAAAGTTATTTCATGAAATAGGAAAAAAAAAATGTAAATCATCTTTCAATGCTAGTTAATTTAAAGGTTTTAATATATCTTGCATATATGAATGTTGCACAAAACAAAGCATAATATCACAAAAAATTGATAAAAACTATAATACAAAGAAGCCTATAAAGCGAGCTATAGTAGAAATTCAAAATTCAGAACCTCGTGGATCATAAATGAAAATTTTATATTTATGGGCATAAACATCGAAGATTGATAAGGGAAGATTGATAAGGGAATAAGGGTATCGATTCTACTTCGAGAAATAAGAAAATTAAATGTAAACTAAAATATAATTATCATTATAATTATATTGACATTACCAGAAAATTAAACGCAAACTAAAATATAATTATCATTATGCTTATATTGACAGTACACTGGACTTACTATTTTTCAAACTAATTCGTTTTGTAGCAATAAGGGAATGCAAAAATGCTCTGATATTGTCAAGCAATGCATCTTCTTCAAAGCTAGACTATTAATGTAACAACATTAATGATATTGGTTTCGAATAGACTTTCCCAAGCCATAGTCATTTCAGAGTCTAGAAACTTGTGTGATATTTGAGTTTCTCAGTACGTTTCGGACTCAAGAGTAGAGTCTATTATTAGGAGAATGCATTTCTCAATTGGAACAAGGTACCTCGTTTTTATTAACTATTTTCTAGATTTCTTTTGTTAGTTGACTTTTCATGTTTATGTATTTTTATTATTATTTAGTGTGTGTGGACACACACACAAACATATTTATTTTATTATTTATAATGAAACTATTTCAAGGCATGAATAATAGGCTTCCATGTTTCACCTAGGGTTAGGCCCTGTTGAAATTCTTCAAGTGTTTTTAAACTTCAAGAACTTCAAATATCACACAGGTTTCCAAACTCTGAATTAATGGCATTATCCAACAAAAATTCAAAGCTATAGTAAAACACACATCAGTTGAATTTCAAGTAGAAACCATCCAATATAGTCAATTCCTTTGTGGTCTAATTTTTCACATAACAATAGGAAATAACTTTATATTATATGCACGGGTTATTATGTGTAGAAAGGTATCTCAGCCTACATGGGGGCCTATAGCTAGGTTTAGAGAGTCCCCCCTATAAGCTGAGATGGTACCTGCCCTGTAAGTTGGGATGGATCCAACAATAATTATGAATCTAGTTCAAATTATAATTCATAGTACTACAAGAGGCTCATGGAATATCTCTTTCATTCTTTGGTGTGTCTTAGATACTCTGGGAACACACCTAGTGGAACATAGCATGCTAAATACAAGCAATAAGAAATTGATGGTTTATCTGATAATAACGCTCTGCAATATTCTTATCATCACTCTATCATTAATATCAGCCATTTTCCTATACAAGAAGAAAAAGTATCTCATAACTGGAAGAAATCAAGTCAAAAAGGAAAATATTTCAATGTGAAGTTAGCCTCAAGTGAACAGATGGAATCCATAGTTCTAGAGCCAAATCCAATAAAGTGAAAAATGAAACACTTTAGATCACCAGGAGCTCGAGCCATCATGAATCCCTCGTCGTTCCCTCACCCCTGCCAATCTAAGCAAGCTCAAATCCCTCATAAATCCAATGACAGACACTCATCCTAATTGTTCCAAGTGAGCTTGAATCCCTCATCGTGTCCTCACCCTAGTTTCCCTAATTGTACCATCATCATGATCATAGTTTCCCTTTGTCTCCCCTCCACTACTTCTCCCCAAAATATAATAAAAAATCCCTAAATATTCATATTGCAATATTACATTGTAAACACCCCTTGCCCCCTTAATACGGGGCAATATATTTTTTAATTATTTGACTGTATTTTTCCCCCAATATAAATGAACATGATATGATATTACCTGGTAATTGATCTTCTTGTGGGATTATATGGGTCGATAGTGTTAATACATAAACAATACTCTCATATCATAGTTTTTGTTTTTGTTTTCAAGTAAATAAGATGTACCAGTGATGTTAATACATAAAGAAATAGAAATTGATTATATTTATATGCGAAAGTTAATTGAAAACCAAAATGATGTTGAATAAAAAAAGTTATTTGTATAGTAAAAATAATTTCAAAACATAAAAATAAAAATAAAAATTATGAAATTTAAAAACTAAAACACTATAATTATATATTTTCTTCAATTAATAATGAGTGAACAATGATTAGCATCACAATGGAAATATTTTTCATGATGCAAAGTAAAAATTAACCAATACCACGCTAGTTTGACAAATACGAAGATCCCTTGATTGACTATTTGTTCCTACCTTTATGATCCAAGTACATTTGGTGTGGAATAATAAATTTGAAATCAAATAATTAACCTTTAATCATTAAAAATGAAGTGATACACTCCATTTCATTTGATATCAAAAATTTGATCTTTCACAAAAAGAGGCAATAGTCACTCCATTTCATGTAATCATTGTATATAGTTTTTAAGTTGTGCATAAAGCCTTTAGATTTTTAGAATGTTAACTTTTAAAAGATTGGACATTATTTATGTTGGGTACTGTAACGTTAAATTAAATTATAAAAAAAATTAATTTGTAAAATAAGAAATTGAAAAAATATTATTTTATAAAATTAAAAAGATTAATTTACCCCAAAATCATGAACAAAAGTTTGGGATTTAATTTCTATCTTCAATAAATATGTCAAATTCTACTATTAGTAATTTATTGGTAGAAGTGTACATATAAGTTTCTTACTTGATTTATGGCTTTCAAGTATGGGATATACATTGGTGGAGGCTTACAAGCTTTGGCTAGAACCCATTAAATATGAAAATAAATCCATTTTATTTTATTTGTTTACCACATCTAATGCTATAGCTATTAAGGGTTCATTGGCCATATTTTCTTGGGAGGATTCTAGAGCAAGGTCACCTTTAATGATTACATATTTTACAGAGAGATTGGGAGGCCCTACTCCTTTTAGAGGTAGAACGATCTAGGATTTGAGGGCATAACTAAGCTAACGAGGAGCACAAACCAATGATAGTAAAATGGGGAACCTACAATGATGGCGAGGAAGAAGGGTAGGAAGAGATCAAAGAAGACATTGAACACATCATGAGTAATGATTGTGGTTCATAGTTAGGGGAAAACCATAGTCATCACCCACTAGAAGAACAAAATTGTTATTGCATGTTCTTATTAGATGGATCTACAATTTAGACAAAATTTGGACTTTCAAGAGGGAACAATCCTTCCCATCATACTCCTGCCTTATTAAAATATACAATAATTATTCCTCTTAGTATTTAATAGATTTAGGGTTAAGATGGATTCATAAAAATTTAGAGTGTATATGGAGAACAATCCTTCTCATCAAACCTTTAATAAAATATATAATAATGAGCTCTCAATATTTAGTAGATTTAAGGTAAATTTATTAATTGATCTATAATCTATATTTTTTTTCTTTTGAGTGTATATTTCTTGTAACTTATTCTCCCTTAAAATTGTGAGATACTATATAAGAATTCTTAAAGCCTTATTTTGTAAGTCTGTAAAAACTCTAAATAAGAGTTTTTTAAATTATACAAATTGAAAGCTTTGATGAGAAGCTTTGTCTATTTTTAAAGGTGGAGAAAAAATAACATTAAGAAATACAAAATCAATTTAATCAGTAAAATATTTGTTAAGCATATTAAAATAATCACAGAAATAAGAATTTAATAAGTGAACAAAAGAGGGATAAAAAAGCACAAAGGCCAAGTTCAATTTAGACCATTAAATTTCCCAGTTGTTGATACCTACTTCACCTTATGATAAATGATGGATAAAGCAATAGATACATGTCATCTTGATCGTTAAAGCATTATGTATGTTGTTTGGATAGTTAATGGTCTCAAAGAACCTTTTAATTAAATCATTATGTATGTTGTTTGGATAGTTAAAATGGTCTCAAAGAACTTTTATCTAGAGGTGAAAATGAATGTGAATATAGAAAATATTAAGAGTATTATATGGTTAGAATTAAATGTAACAATTGAATTGGTATTTTCTTTTAAATTTAGTGAGAATTGTGGTATAAATTTTAATTTCATATAATAGATGGAAATATTTACCATAAAATTTTGTAAATTAAAATCTATACACAAATAAATTAAGATTATAATTCAAATTAGGTGAAAACTTCATATTTTAAAATAAATGAAAAACAACATGGGATGATGGGATGAGATTGAATCATGTTATGCTCTCTCTTTCATGATGACGTAGCATTATAATCTAACCAAACCAACTTGGACAATGTTTTAAATAATTTTCCCTTTGAAATAAATCATCCCCAAAGTATAATTATCCAAACATATTATTATACAAATGTGAGATATGACACGAAGCACATATATGCAGTCAAAGTAAGAAGGTGCAAAATACTTAATAACAAATTTCCTTAAAATAAAGGTAAGTATTAAATATGGGACACTTTTCGAAAAATGAGTCTATGTTTCAGAAAATTTAAGGCTATATGGAAGGTAATATTATATTTACATTTATGAATAGAAAAATGATACCTAGAAATTTCAACTTAAAAAGCTCAAAATAGAGAAAAAGCACATTGTCATCAATTACTTATCCATAACCATCATAGCCATCAATTGATCATAAATTACTTATGACCAGATATATAGAACAATAAGTACACATATGTTCACCCCCTTTGAAATGCTTCATCATGCTTCATCGTCCAAGCACAAGATGATACCAAGTAGTAAAAATTCCTTAGATATACCAAACAATTTCACATTACTTGATTATCCAACCATCCATATGTGATCTTAATGGGTGATGATATATGAGGCCATATTGTCCAATAACAATAACTATTCTTCTTTTGATACCAAGTATATTATAATGTACCCTCTATACCACATAACAAAGTCAACGAAACAATGGAGCCATAATCACATTATACAATGTATACTTAGCATTTTATCCTTACAAACATCTAACACTATGGAATCATTAGATGATGATGTATCCATTACAACAAATATATATATACCCTCTATTCCACATAACAAAGTCAACAAAACAATGGAGCCATAATCACACTATACAATGTATACTTAGCATTTTATCCTTACAAACATCCAACACTATGGAATCATTAGATGATGATGTATCCATTACAACAAATATATATATATATATAAAAGAGACAAAGGTTCCATACATTAAAGTGAACTTGCTAGAGGAATTTAACAGTTTGATCAATTATAACAATGAGCAAATCTAGAAGCTGCTAATGACAATTTAGTTCTCAACCATGATCAAATGTTAGTAGGCACATAATATTTTAATGCTCTATATATATAACATAAGTAGAAGACGGATAATAAAACCATAGTCTTTAGATATACTTGCATCTCTAGCCAACATCAATGGATAATCAATGCACCACTTTAGTGATATTATAATGTTAATAAAGTAAAATAATATAAGTAGTAAGTATGGCTAAAGATAAAGAGAAAGGACAAGGAGAAACTCTATTTATTAAAATATCAAAGAGAACAACAAATGAGGACAACAGACTAGCCATAATAATGTTTAGATTTCTACCTGGCAAAATTAATAATGACATTGCAATCTCCTATTAGAGCAAATTTGGGGTTTAGAATAGGCTTTGCCATCGATGAGTGTGCGATGAGTAAGATTTCTCAAATCAACGGAATTTCAATATTTTGGTCAACCATTATGGTAGAATTGGACCTATGAAGTCAATGATACTGATGTGTCATATTTCTTTTAACAATAACTAACTCCGTATAAATCTCACCTTGTTTAAAATCGTGAAAATTTCATCTCGAAATACGATAAATATACTTGAAATAATAAATATAAAATATTTTACAATATCACTACTTCTAAGACCTTTAAAATATAAATCTTGCATTAATTAAAATAATAGTGGAGTATTTTTTAAATAATAAAAAAATTATATAATTAATCTTTTACAAATAAAAATAAATAATATTTAAAAAAAGTATCATAAATAAGAAAATAGGAGAGAGAGAAAAAAATATTTTTCTATTTTTATGAGAACTTTCTCTCCCGAGTTCGAAATTAGGGTCTCTTTGTACAATTGAAAAGGCCTTAATGAGTGCTACAACTTTCATGTTTTGATATTTTCGATATTTTGCACCGATTTTCTAGGGTGGTTATTTTAGTACCAGAGTACTAAAATGATTGCATCAAAAAATTGGTGTAGAATCCCAGAAAACTTAAAACATGAAATTTTTAGCACTCATTGATACCTTTCCAATGATACTAAGATATTGCAATTTTGATCTTGGGAGATAAAGTTATCACAAAAATAACAAAATATTCTTTTTTTCTCTCTTATTTTCTTATTTATGATATTTTCTTATTTTTATTTTTAAAAGATTAATTATAAAACTATTGTTATTATTTCAAAATTACTCCACTAGAAATTTATATTTTAGATTACTTGGAAGTAGTGATAATATAATATAAATCAAAAATAATGATTGTTTATTTTTAGTATTATTCTAATTATATTTTCATTATAATTTTAGTTTGTTTTTAGTTTTAGATTTTATTAAATATATAAAAGAAAGTAGTGGTACATTTATAAAAAAAATTAAAAAAATTATAATATAAATTTAAAATTTTTACGAGTATATCATTTATTGTGTGTGCACAAGAATCTAAACCTTTCATTACTATTTTCACCCTCATTTCTTAACTCTACAATAATTGAGCATACTTGTCAACTACCATTAATGAGATACTATAGGTTGACCTTCACTAGACAACACCTTTTAACTCAGTGTGACATGGCATAATTCTAGTATGACATGGCATTTTTTATTATTTTCTTTGGGAGATTCATTTTAGACCCCAAATTTGGTCTAATGCTCAATATATTTTATTCAATTCTCAATGTATTGTAGTAGCTGAGGATGGATGGCTAAAATTTAGTAAGTTTTTCCAAATACTTATGTAGCATAGATTTTGGAAAAAATTTCGATAACAAAAGCTATGCCCAACAGTCCAAATATTAACACTATAAGGAAAACAATTTCTAACAAAGGTTTTGGTGGAACCTCCAATAAAAAATCATATTTATCCATTTGTAGCGGCGTTGGATAGTGGAGGCGAATGATTGAAGGTTTTTCCAGATTTTGTCTCTGATGCACTTATGATATATAACTACAACTGTATGCTTTATTATTTATAACGCACTAGATCTTTCAAATGGCATATATATATATATATATATATATATATATATATATATATATAAATAATTGGTGCTCCTAACACAAATATGAGCAATGATGCATTTACAAACAATGCACCAGAAAGCTTATAATTTTTGCCAAAAAAATAAAAAAAAATGTTTTGAAATTTTACAGTGCCCTTTATCTAAATAAATGCATCGGTGCATTTTAGCAAAATGCATCAGAAATCAATCAAATAATTTAAATTTTAAGAATATAATGTATACATAATATGACGCATTTTGTAACTATAAACACACCAATTCATTTTGAAACAACACATTGGAAAGCTTATATTTTTTGCCAAAAAAAGAAAAAAAAATCAAATTCCATGGTGCGTTATTTCTGCACTAATGCATCAGTGCGGTTAACTTTCACTATAAGCACTGGCGCATTTTACCAAAATGCATGAGATGCCATTGAAATGATTAAAAAATTAAAATATAACATATACTTTTCCGGTGCTCTTTGTTGCTACAAATGTTTGGTATGTATTATATTATTTCCATGTGTGTGGGATTTTTCATCTATATGACTGCATCTGATGATATAACTGTCTAGTGCTAACACTAGGCGTTAGCCTAGTGTTGGCATGAGCGAAGTGAGTTCGAAATTTTTAGGGTTTGTTTGGGGGTTTTTTTCTTAAAATATGTAATTTAATCTCGGTTACGCCATTGGGGTGTATTACTTATCTAGGTTAACAAATTAGGATTTTGGAGGCTGCGAAATATCTACATATTGTATTGTATTGTGAGTGGTTAATAATCATATTGACAAAGTGAGAGGTGCAGCTCTAAGTTTTGTTGGTTTCGTGGTTAAGGGTTTCTAGGGTAAATCTCTATGTATTATGCATGAATACTATGGTGTAGTCTCTATTTTGCTTAAAAGAATTGGTTTTCTATTTAACATATATTTCATTAAATTTGGAATTATGTAATGGATCTAGAATTCAAAACTTTAACTGGATTGAGTTTTTTCAAAATGAGTAAAGCCTTAAACTTGGATTCCTTACATTATTTCTATTTCTATTAATTATATTTTGTATTAAAAGCTAAGTTGGTTAGGCTTAATTAATGACATTAATATTTTGTATGTTACTATGATTAACCAATTTAATTATAATTTGATATGGTAACTGCTATGTCTTTGTTGATTTAATATGTTGGTAGAAGGTTGGAAAATTTTTAGAATAACCCATACAAAAACCATTTAATAACATAATACCAATGTGTTTGTTACTATAACAATTTTAATTCTAGACATAGCTAGTAATAATATTGCCTATGTTGAGGACCATGTTTTATTTATGATGATGATAATGGTTTTTAACGTCCACTAAGGCCAACTTTGGTCTATTAGAACTTAAGAGAAATTATTTGGTTTTCTTTAAAGTTGTATTCCTATGCTCAAAAAGCTTGAGGAGAAGCGTTTTGAGCTCACCATAATTCTAGCTTGTAAGAAGGCTAGGAAGGTCTGTATTGTAGAAAATATTATGAAACTGACATCTAATATCGGTGTACGTAGGACACTCTAAGAGAAAGTGATTTTCATTTGCAATTCTCATAATCTCACAAAGATGGAAAATTCTTTCCACCCACTGTGTTTTAGAAACTATCCAATGCCTTGTTTCACTATAGATCTCATGAGAGATTGTTCTTATATTCGCTATATTAATTTTATTCTTTGAACTAGTCAATACAGAGAGGTACTTTGATATTCTAGATTAGGGTTAATGACCTCCTTATAATATCTTAATTTTATTTTAGCCTCTATATCCTTATCGTGTCACATTCTCTCTTTAAACTTAGAAGTAACAATATTTTTGATATTATTAATATTTTGCAAAATGACATTTTCGTTGATCTACCAATGGTTTAAACAAGCCATGGTGTCTTTATATCAACCTCACTTAAGAATAAGATGGTTTTGAATATATTTTAAAGCCATTTTAGGGAGTCTCTGATCTCCCACGTTATTTATGTTGTACTTGTACATCAGGAACCCATTCATATCCATGCTCTCGATGGGGGAAAGGCCCAATTTGATTAGGAGAATAGGGTAGGGCGTATTGCTTTTAATTTTGAGGTTATAAGTTATAAAACACGTATGGATTTGCTCAATCATCCTCCAAGATTCTCTAAGATGCTACAACCCCAAAATTCACAACCATACAAGATAATGGGTATGATGAGATTGTCAAAGAGGAAATTATTTTTTATCCCATTAGATTAGTAGATTGGAAACATTTTATAGTCAACAAGATAAGATATTATATTTTTTCGCACAAAAAACAAAACAAAAACAAAAACCATCTTCTTGTTATTATTTCGAACCAAAGAAAGAAAAACTATTACATGGATTCTTCCTTTAAAGAAGAACAAAACTGTTGCTGATCAAAAATTTTAATTGAATAGCCATATAATCGTTAAGAGCATATATCCTTCTGTCAAGTAAATTTAAGAAAGAAAAAATCCTATCTCAACTTGTACATATGAGAGACATACAATTGTGTTGTCAACTTTTGCAAAATAGTGAAGTATCACTAGGTGACATAGTCATTCAGAAAAGCAAAAACATTCCTCAGAACATATCAATTGAGCCATGGGAATATATGGAGTTGTTCCAATGCTCCTCATATAAAAGAGTTCCAGTAGAAAGACCTATATCATTCTTAGAGATATCATCTACCACTGTGTTCAATATCCGGTATATATGCTTATAGGAGATACCAGAAAAATTTTCAATAAGAATTCTTGTCCTTGAGAACCAATGCAATAGTGAGAGCACTTGAAAACTTGAGCCACTAGCAACCCACTCTATGATGACTTTAGAGTCCTTAAGTACCTGAATGGAATCAATACCAATGTTAACAACAAACTTCAATAATCCTCATAAATCCAGCAGTTCAATATGTGTATTTGTTCATGTCCCACATGCAATCCATAAATGAAAACAATGAGAATGATTCAATTTTAGGAGGATACGCCTCCCACATTGTCCCAATTGGGAAGCCCCATAAAAAAAAACCCACAATAGAATTAGTTTGAAGGGTAGAAGCATTTACAACTCTACAGGATTTAAGTTTAACTTCTTTAAAGTAATAACTGTAAAGACCCACAATTTTTTAGCATAATATAGATATACATGCTTCCTATTTTAAAAAAACAATAGAATTTCTAGAGCACTGTATGCCCCAGGATATAAATATAGGCAATTATTTATGTTTAGGAATATTTTTTACTCAGTTTTCCATATTTTCCACTACAATAGATTTCCCCCAAACATTTGAAATATGAAAAGTACCTACAACCGTTATCCAAACATCCATACAGTATGAACCATTTACAAAAAGGCGTTCAACAGATTCTCCATCCAGCTGACATAGTGGGAAAATATTTGGGCCACTCCAACCTCTCTTAACTAACTTTTCCCAAGTCAATATTTTATTTTCGAAGACTACCCATAAGAAATCTTTAATTTTTGATAGCATGTTTCATTTCCATATTTTCTTAGACCACCACCTACCCAATGAAGAGCTTGATAAACTAGAAATGACATCATAAGAAACTTTTGCACCAATGTGTCCATTCTTTTTATTCTAGATCCAAAACAACTTAACTTCTATATCTTCAAGTTAGATTCCTTCTTGTTTTATACCATCAATATGTCTACCTCATTCTTATGCTAAATCAACAACCAAATCCAAAGTCTCAACCTTCTTCTAATAATCTAAATTGCTATAAGAATCTTCATTATTTCTAATATGCACAAGGAACCTATAGCCCCTATTATGCAAATATTTCAATAACTCATCAAACATTAAGAAGAAATCCTCTCCTCTGATGTAGGTATCAACCCTTAAAAAGAATCTATTGACCATTCCCCACCCTCCATGACAATCATTTACTTATCCAATGAAAATCTTGGACAAATCCTTTCCAAAAAATAGAAGCATTGACAACGAATTTTTTGGAAGATATGATCTATTAAACAACTTTGGCCTTCTCCAAATATTTTGTTTTTGGGATATCACTCCATAGCCCTATTTCAAAAATACCTATCCATTGGATTTTTAAACATAAAGAAATATTAAACCAATATAAGTTTTTAATGCCCCATCCTCCCATGTTCTTTGGGAGTGAGATCATTTCCCACTTGACAATATCTGTTTTCATTCCATTAGCTTCCCTTGACCATAAGGAATTAAATATTCTATTTTTGATCAAATGAAGGATGGAAACATGAAACATAGATAAAGAAAAATAGTAAACAATGTTAATCTTACTTCATCATCAGTCATTCTCCAAGTCAATCTTGTGTGCTAAGATTGAGCCTCGTGTGTCAAGGTAGTGCCTTAGGGAGACTGAGTTGGACTCAGGAAACTTGGAGTAGATTATTGAGTTGGACTCAAGAATGACTAACCCCTATGTGTAAATTTTAAGCGTCGTGTGTTGAGGTAATTGCTTTGTATGTCAAAGTGATGATGTTGTATAGTCTTGCTTTTCAAGGCTAAGGTCTCATGTGTCAAGATGGATCCTCATGTGTTGAGGTAATGATTTGCATGTCGAAGCATGAATGGTGAGTGATGTACTACTCACCATGGTTGAGGTATTAAGTCTCCTCTAGATACTGGCCACCTCTAGATTGAATTACTTTAGCATATGACCACTTGGAACAATAGTAGAACAAGATGATCACATCATTGGAAAAATATCCTTAGTATATTTGATATGATAGATAAATTAAAGTTGGCACATGTGGACCATGCAGATAAGACAAGAGATAAATATAGGACGTAACAAGATAAAGAGAGAAATCGATTTGCTTAGTAATGATGAAGACTTCAGTTAAATAAGAGAGAAATCAAATTGTTAAACTTTAGTGATATTAACAAGAAACATTAATAAAGAAGATCTACTTAACTAAAGTGTTGTGCATGTCAACACTTGAGTTAAACTAAAAGACAACACTTGAGTTACGACACTTGCATGACGACATTTGAACCAGCCTCCTAACTAGGTGACCTAGGATCCATATGAAGGACGAGTTCATCCCAAAGTCAAAATATAAAAATAGAAGCTGAAGCATGAGAAGTATGATATATATATATGTTACGCAGGATTGATGAATTCAATGTGAGAGTGAATTCTCTTCTCTTTTGAAGGAAATTCCCATTTAGTGTGGATGTGACCAAAATCATTGAATTGGTTTTGTGCAGGATATTATTCTAAGTTCTATTCTTCCATCTTCTCTCTTTCTCTATGATTGCACCAAGGGTTCTTGGTATTTCTCTTTGATAATGAACCGGGGCTGATTGATGTAATTGTCTCATTGTAAAGGCATTCTCTGCTATCTATCAATATTCTAAGGAAGATTTTGCCGATGTTTTCTCCCTCAAGTAATAGAGGGTTTCCCCAGGGTAAATACCGTGTCTCATGTGAATGCTTATGCTTGTTTATTATTCATTTGATTTCAAGTACTACTATAGTTTGGAATTAAGAATAAAAATTAACATGGTATCAAAGCTCAGGGCATGGATAGGCTAAGTTTTGCATTCAAGATTGATCCTGCATTTATCCTAAGTGGCAAAAGTTGAGCAAAGTACTTGAAGAATAATGGCTTAAATATCAATAAGACATGAAGACCGACTTGAAGGAACTTCGAAATTCAATACTTGGAAGGCCAGGATTATAAATATCCTGGAAGAGCATGATCTGGATGGCTCTGTATTCATTGTTGTTGAAGATCCTACTACTAATGCAGGGTGCACTATTTTCAAGAAGAATCAAGCCAAATCAAAGAGAATCATTTATGATTCTATGAAAGACAATTTTCCGCCAGTGATTACTCCATTGAAGAAAACAAAAGAATGCTTGGACACTTTGACATATATTTATGAGAGGAAGGATCCCATTCAGAAGAGAGAATTTAAGAACAAACTTTAGAATCTGAATATGGAGAGGGATGAAGCGGTTGCTTCCTTCTTCATAAATATCTCTCAAGTAAGAGATCAACTCATGAGCATAAACGGTTAATGATGATGATCTAATACAAACTATATTCGATGTCCTTCCATATTCATGGGATACATTCTTGGTTGCATTAAATGGTCACTAGGTGCAACAAAAATTTGAAATAATGTGGCATGATTTCCTACAAGAAGAAGGGTGAATCCATAGAAAATATACTTCCTCGAAAGAAGAGAACCTTGTTCTTGCGACACAGATGAAGAGAGGAAAGAAATACTTTTCTCATAATAAGTTTTCTCATCAAAAGGAAAATGATTACAACAAGAACCTTGATAAGTTTAAAGTTAAATGCTTCAATTGCAATAAGAAGGGTCACTTTGCAAGAGAATTCCATGCAAAGCAAAGAGGAAAGTTAAAGGGTCGGTTCCATGATTCTAATGCTACAAAAGATGAACCTACAAGAAATAATTCTTCCAATGATCAAGAGAAAATGAAGGAGTACTATCATGTCTCAGCCCTATCTAGATCCATACCACTAGTGCTGAGACATGGATGGTGGATAGTGGCGCATCAAAGCACATGATTGGATATAGGAGTGTTATCTTATATATGAAGGAAAATAAGTTATCGTATCATGTGGAGCTTGGAGATAATACCACTTATTTGATCCAAGGATTTGGATCCATTTCCTTTCAGTTGAATTCAGGTGATGTACTCTATGTTAATGATATTGTGTATCTTCTTGGTCTGAAGAAAAACATCATGTCTATTTTAGTTCGAGAAGATAAATGTTTTAGAGTAATATTTATGGACAACAAAGTGCTCTTGTGACCTAAAAGTTCAGACTTGAATTATGCAACCATGATTGGAGTTAGAGAGGGAGCTCTCTACAAAGTTCCTAGAAATTTCATTAAATCCATGATCCAGGACACCGTTAGTCCTTGTTAACCATGGCATAGGAGCCTTGTTCATATTCATTTCAAAGCGCTACCTAGCTTACAGAAGATGTTAAAAGGTATGCCTATATTTCAATTTGAGCATGATGTTATTTGTAGGGGTTGTGCTCTTGGTAAGAACATCAAGAAAAGCTTTCCAAATAGTACTAAAATATCTAAAGGGATCCTAGACTTGATCCATTCCAATCTATGTGGTCCCATGTATGCACCATCCTTGAGTGGTTATCTGTACTATGTACTTTACATAGATGACTTCCCTTGCAAGTCATGGATCTATTTTTTGAAGGCGAAGAGTGAAACTTTCAACAAGTTTCAAGAGTTTAAAGCACTATTTGAGAATCAGACTAGAAAGCACATTTGTGGTTTGAGATATAATAATGGAGGATATTTCAATTCTCATGACTTTAATGACTTATGTCGATAGGAGAGGATAAAAAGACAATTGAATGTACCTTACAACCCCCAACAGAATGGGGTTGCTGAAAGAAAGAACAGAACAATATGTGAGGTTGCAAAAGCTATGATGTGTGATCAGGATATGCCCACTTATGGGAAGAATCCTCCAACACTACTATTTACATATAGAATAGAAGTCCACATGCTATCCTGGGAGAAAAGACTCTTGAAGAAGTTTTCACTAGTGAAAAAACAAATGTTGGACACTTGAATATTTTCCAGTTGTCCTGTGTACATTCATATTCCAAAAGAGAAGAGGAAAAATATGGATCCATCTAGAAAGAAAGGCACATTTGTTGGATATAGTGAATCCTCCAAATCTTATAGAATCTATTTCATGAAGTCATCAGAAATGTAGCATTTCATGAAGAGACTTCCCTCAAGCACTCTAAAGAAATTTAATGTGATTTAGACATGGAGGAGCATGAGAATCACATGATGGAGGATCCAGGATCTGGTTCTCCTCTTTCAAATGTTGAGAGAGAAAATCTAGAAGAGTCCTTACATCCATGTGATCCTAAAGAGCCAGTAGAACTGGTAGAAAAATCACTTGATGAACCTCTTGCTAAGAGGATATCTTCCTGGTGTCGAGACATTCGGCAGAAGATAGAGAAGCATGGAGCACCATCAAGTACATCCAGAGAGAGAAAGAGACCTGAAATATATGCAGGATATGTAGCACAGATGAGTCACATTAGTGATTTAGAACCCACCTCCTATGAGGAAGCTACTAAGAAGCAAGTATGGAAAGATGCTGTGGTGGAAGAATACAAATCCATCATGGAGAATGATTTGTGGGAAGTGGTTCCTAAACTTGAAGGGAAGTCAATAGTAACTTCCAAGTGGCTTTATAAAATCAAACATGTAGATGATGGAAGTATTGAAAAATATAAAGCAAGATTTGTGGCTCGTGGTTTCTCATAGAAAGAAGGAATAGACTATGATGAGACATTCACTTTTGTGGACAGGTACACTACTATTCGATCCATGATTTCACTTGCCTCAATTCTGGGGTGGAAGCTTCACCAGATTGATGTGAAGAATTCCTTTCTCAATGGTGAAGTTGAGGAATAAGTATACATACAGCAACCTGAGGGGTTTGTAGTTCATGGGAAGGATTCCCATGTATGCAAACTTAAGAAATCCTTGTATGGGCTTAAGCAGGCCCTGAGGGCTTGGCATTCAAGAATTGAAAACTATATTTAGATCTTGGGTTTCTCCAAAAGAGAAGCTGACGCCAATCTATACTGCAAGGTTGTGAAGAACCAACCATTGATCTTGGTTCTCTATGTTGATGACTTTTTCCTTACTGTAGAGGAAAAATAGATAGCTTGGTACAAGAGGGAGCTCACTTCTGAGTTTGAAATGAAATACTTGGGTCTTATGCACTACTTTCTTGGTCTAGAAGTTTGGAAAAGGAAAGATGAGATATTTCTTTCATAAGGAAAGTACACAGTCGATGTGTTGCACATGTATGGTATGATGGATTGTAAGTCCATGTCTACACAAATGGTTTCTAATATAAAGAAACTACATGAGTCAGATTCCGGATTAGATCTAGTGGATCCTACCATGTATAGACAACTCATTGGTTCATTGATGTATTTGATACATAGTAGACCAAACATATGTTATGTAATGAGTATCTTGAGTTAGTTCATGTCTGATCCAAGACAAAGGCATTGGGTTGCTTCCAAGCATGTGCTTAGATACCTTCGAGGTACTATTCTTATGGAATTAGATATGATTCCAGTGGAGGAGTGATGCTACTTGGTTATGCTGACTTTGACTGGGGTGGTAGTATTATGGACCGAAAGAATACATCCAAATTTTGTTTTAGCTTGGGAACAAATATGATCTCTTAGTCCAATAGGAAGCAGGGCTCTGTAGCCTAGAGTACTACACAAGTAGATTATATTGCATTTAACCTGCTAAGAATATGTGTGGTTTAGTATGCTACTTGATAGGTTGTTCCATGAGAACCTTGAGACTATTGTCATTCACTCTGACAATCAAAGATGCATCAATCTCTCAGAAAACCATGTGTTTCATGACATATCAAAACAAACTAAGATGAAATACCACTACATGAGAGACATCAACCCCATTCCTTAGAAAACATCTATTGGTTACACAAAATGGCATTAAATTGGAGAAGCTCTCCACATTCTATCACGACCATAACCACCACCGCCATAAATAGCATCTACCATAGCTTGGGGGATTTCATGCAACCCAAATACACTCAAAATTCATCCTCTAGAGCAAGGTCATTATTTTCCCATCTTGCTTCACGTGCAATTGTTCTTCCTTATGTAAGTTGTGAATGATACCAACAACCACCTTCTACTTCACCAAACGCTTTGTTACTGAGATCACAATCCTTTAATACACTATCTTTGCAATGACCCCTTCTACATTCGACACTCTTCTAGATAGATCCAATCCAATAGACTACAATTACCGCCTCAACCAAGGAAGGTTTGAGAAGATCCATTGAAACAGTTCACACAATCAGCTTCTCAACAACCTTGCCTCCTTCAAACTAGATCACCACTTTAAGACCATGCATATCTTCATTTACACAAGGCTCAACTCTCATTCCTCTCAGCTCAACTAT
The DNA here is from genome assembly GCA_027924585.1 of Larix kaempferi. Lineage (NCBI taxonomy): Eukaryota > Viridiplantae > Streptophyta > Pinopsida > Pinales > Pinaceae > Larix > Larix kaempferi. Next base: position 3,848,384 of record BSBM01000276.1, on the reverse strand, counting down.
CTTGGCATGGATTTCCATGCCTCGGGTCGTGTATCCTTGCTTTAGATTTTTTTGCCTCGGTCTGTTTAACATTTTTCTCTGATACCACTATTATGATTGGAAACACATAAACACAAGCATTAAAAAATCACACACACATGACAAAGAATGATTACCCTGGAAACCCAATTTTGGGAAAACCAACAAACATAATAGATCTATTCTTCCTAACCAATCTGGTTAGAGAATGGCCAATCCAACCATCATCGACCACAGAAGCCAAGAGTTTCCTCCTTAAGCACCTTACAAAGGCTATGTTTGATCTACTACAACCCACTAAGGGGGAGATATTGTCTCCTAAGGTAATGTTACATTACAAAAAATAAAAAGTAAATAAAATAATTCATGTCCGTTCATAAAAATAAATAAAAAATATGAAAAGTAATTAAAAAATCCATGTCCGCCTATAAAATAAATAATTAAAACTTAAATGAGGCTCTATTAAGCAAAAAAGGGATCAAATTTCTTGAGTTAATTTTTTTTTTTTTAAATACACATCAACAAATCGGATCCTTCTAGGTGGGACTTGATAGATCTGGGTTTAGGATGGATCTATGATGGTTATGTTTATTATGTGCTTCTAATCATAATATTTTTTACATGCATTATCATGGGCATATACCATGGGTTACCAAATATTATGGGCCTTAAAACCATGAAGGGATATATTTGACTCTTTAACCGAGTCAAGTTTACCTAACAACCCCCCTTTAAACTTAACTTTAGAGTAATAGCCACCCCTCACAGTTTTAACTGGAATCAAATTATAACATGCCCCCTCTTTTTGTCTATTTAAATCTACAATAGTGACTCACCAACCAAAGGCATAAGCACGCTTCCACAGGTCTTACAGCCATATGCCCAAAATCTCTGCACGAGGATTGAGAACACAAAGAGCTGATCCGAGATGGAAATGCAAGCAGATCTCTCGGAAACCCTGCCTCATCATTTCGTTTGTTCGATTTTAGCTAGGCTTCCTGTTCGGGCTCTTGCCAGAATGAGGGTTGTCTGCAAACGATGGAATTATCTGTTATCTCCTGGCGATGCCTTGCAAAGAATCGATCCAATTTTTTCAGTAAATTCCATCCCTGCGTTTTTCATTCAAGTCGGTTGGGGTCCCGAAGAAGAAGTTGCTCGGGGTCCCCGAGATCTGGAAACGTGGGTCATAGAATTAGGAGACGGTGGTTCGGACATAAACATTTACAAATCCCCCTTACCCAATGACCAAATTGTTGTGCTTGCATGCCAGAGCATCTGCTGCTGTCATAGACAAGGAGACAGGTTCGATATTTCCATAGGCAATCCTGCTACCAGAATCTGGAGACGACTCCCTCGCCCTGCCCAGGCTGACGTAGAGTGGGCTTTCATCGGAATGACCTTCGACTCTACCTCGAGGCGTTGCACTGTCATGCTGGGTGAAAATAATGCGTATCGGTTTCAACGAGGAAGTGGGAATTCGATGGTGTTGAAAATTTATGATTCAGAGTCCAATGCATGGACTTGGGTTTCCATGAAAGCCCCCACCTTCATTCAACCTCGTGGCAAAGGTCTCTATTCCAAAGGAAACTTTTACTGGGTAATCGAATGGAATGCCATCTATTTCATGGTAGCATTCTCTATTGCGGAGAGCACTTGGACAGAAATTGCACTGCCAGAGGGTTGCTGCAGAAATGTCTGCCTTTTCCCAGCATCTCTTTATTTAAGTGGATGCCATGGGCGAGTGGTGTTAATACAGAAGGGAGAGAAACTTGGCTCTATGCGCATGTGGAGGTTAAATGAAGTCCAAGGCGCTGCAGAATGGTGTGAACTCCGTGATATATGCAGCCCAGAACGCAATAAGTTTTATTCGGTGGTAGTAAACAGCGGGTGGGCAATGATGGTTGACAGGGAAATGCAAATATATTTGTGCAACCCAGAGCGAAATATGAGCAAGAAAGTTTCATTACGTGGGCGGCATGGCAGGTCGGAAGGATCCTTTATACAGATTCTGTCAGCCTTCGAATCCAACAACGTTTGGTGGCCTTAGGTACTCAAAAGTTTTCATCAATGCATTTCTAAGAGGTAATGTAAAATAATCTACAGTTGACATGTTATTATTGTAGATTGCAACCAAGTTCAAATTTAATTATGTTTTCAGCAATGCTTTTCTAAGAATAACTTATATTTGAACAAAGCTTAGGAAAGTATTTCATTCAATGAATAGTAGATTGCCAAAATAAATCCTGCATCAAAGGACTAGGTTATCTGCATAGTGAAAAAGTTTAGATTTACAAGCAGATGTTGTCGTTTTAGTGTAGGCTTGTTGTTCATACATATGTGCCTTTCTTTTTTGTAATTTGATAGTAATATGAGATATTGATTTCAGGTATTTTCTTATCTCTAATTCAAACTATGGAAACCATACTGATGACTCTCAGAAATTGTTACTACAGTCTAGTCTTGCTAATACCATGCTAATACCATCTTAGATGTAAGATGTGTGCCTCTGTTCTCAGATTGGGGCTCCTCCTGAAGTGGTTTCGTTACTGGATGAGATTGGTGAGGAGAACCAGCTTGGGCATATATTCTTGTCCATTCTGAAGTTTCGAGCACTTTCCCAAGAGCCAATTATGAATTTTTTTCTCCTCTAAATGCGGTAGCTTTTAGAATGGTAGATATTTACGTCTTATGGGTAAGGATAAAATAATGGGAATTTTTTTGAGAAAGGGAAGGTTCAAGTATTCAGTGGCTGCAAAATAAATAGAATTTGCATCGATCTATATTTTTTATTTATTTTTAGAATTACATTGTATCCAATAGATGGTTTTTTTATGCTTGAAAAAATTAATAAAATAAAAATGTTCATCAATGTGATGGTATGAATCGTTGAAGTTGATTATAACCAATGATCATTCTCAAAAAAATTTAAATAAGTCCCCATTTGTTAAGTTGTATTGGGATTTTTACACGTGTTATCCTGGATGCGGGTTTTAATAAAAGATGACAAGTTGGTTTCTCCATGATATGTTCCTCTCTATGTTATTTAGAGATACTATGACTCTTCGACAATATTTAGAATATATATTTTTGTGTTAAATGCCATACTCAATTGTTTCTAACTCTAAAAATCACAATTTTTATGTTTTTCGGATTATGGATATTAATATACAGCGTATTCTAATATAGGACATGGTAAAATGAGATCATGGATTTTCTGCTCTGAGAAGGTGGGAATATACTATATAGTGTTTATATAGTGTTTATAGTGTTTGGACATTGCCTTTGACAATTGGGCATGGAGATTTTTACTGATTGATTTAGTTCTTATAGGGTGATACAATAGTAGTAATGTTTTATATCCAATTTTACTCAATGTTCATCCATAGACATTGCACAGAGAATATATATATATATATATATATGATTTAGCCTTTAATTATAATTAGAAAATTCTTTGTACATAATGACAGAGTTTATGGAGGCAGAGAAACCAGAAAACAGAGCATGACAGATTCAGATTCAGATTCAGAGGAGGCAGAGCATAACATGGGAAAAACAGAGTATGAGCAAGACAAAAAACAAAACAGGGTATGCTCCACTGAGGAGCTCTGCGGCCCTTCTACTACATTCCAGAACCGCCGAATGAACACACAGAAAGAAATACATTGAACATGTCGATGCCTCTTCAACCGAGGCACATTAACTTCTTCAGCTAATTGTAATAACTTCTTGTACGGAGGTTGGTGGATATAAACACCTGGCGGGAGGAATTATCTCCAACACTCCCCCTTAATTCCGACCATAAACAAACTACTAACATCTAACACATACATACAATGCCGTCATGGGCTTTCAACAAAAAAAAACATTGAAACATTAATGCCTGCTGGTCTAAGTCTCAGCTAGGCTTACATTAGTTCATGTCAAAATTCAAAATCATCTTACCATTCTTGTCTGCTGCATGCTGATGCAGCGGCTTCTTTTTCTTTCGTTTGCTCCAGACCTTGAACTCTGGAATTTTTCTCTTCTTCTTCTTCATTCTCACCTTCTCCTTCATGTTTTCTTCAAGCTCCTTGGGCTTGAATCTTCCATCAATGTCTGCAAGTTTTTCAATCTTTCTAATAGCTTGAGTAACATTCTTATCCTTTGACTCGTAGTTTACCACCTCCACTAGATCTGCAGGTTTGTGCTGCTCAGAATTTCCTCCACAAGTAGTCCCATCGTGTCCATTCTCCTGAGCAAGTGATTCAATCTCCTCTGGCATTGTGGCACTGAACAATAACGTCTGGTGCCTTTTAGGAAGACTCCGCATGACCTCTCTTATCTGCGGCTCAAAACCCATATCTAACATTCTATCTGCCTCATCTAATACAACATATGAGATCCTAGAAAGAGAGCTGTTTCCTTGTTGTAGATGATCTATAAATCTTCCAGGTGTAGCAACAACAATTTCCACTTCAGTTCTCAGCTCCGATCTCTGCTCAGAAATGTTTGTTCCTCCAACAACAATAGCAGTCCTGAATGACTCCAATGATCTGCTGAAAGTCTTGACCTCTTTTTCTATTTGCCGAGCAAGCTCTCGAGTTGGTGCCAGAACTAAGGCCAAAGGTCCATCCCCATGCCGAATATTGGTTGTGCCAAACAGTGCTGAATCATGGGAATAGAGAATGCTGCAGTTTTCCCACTCCCTGTCTCTGCACAACCAAGGAGGTCTCTTCCACTCAGAGCAATTGGCATGGCTTGAGCTTGAATAGGAGTTGGTGTAGAGTAATCATGGAAAATAATATCTTTCAGGTGCAGGAGGGGTGCCCGGGGTTATGTGGACATCAATGTTTAGCCTGGCCATAACCTCTTCAATCTGCTCGTTTTGAAGACGGCGAATGCGTTCAGAAGGTTGCCATTGGGATACGACGTGATCGGGAATAGCGGAGCCGCGGGCATCGGGGCGCCTGTGAGGGAAACCAGCGCCGTTGCAATTGCCGTCCTCACGGAGATTCGAACCTCGCCTATTTGAGTTTCCAAAGCTGGGACCGTAATCCTTATTGTTTCCGAAGCTCTTACCTGCGCTGTTATGGTAATAACCATCCGCTGGCCTGTGGGCCCCTAGATCAGGGGTACTATCGGCGTTACCGAAGGCGGAAGGAGCTGGCGCAGCTGTTGCTGCTGCTCCTCCATTCCTTTGGTGAGGTGAAACATAAGGCATGATGACTACTGCGCGTAGAACACACAAACCCTTTTTGCCACTATCATCTTCATCGGCATGTGGGGTAGTCAACTCTTCCTTTTTTAAATCCTCATCACAGTCTACTTCTTGCATTTCCTCTTCCTTACTAGCTTCTTTTTCTGCCGAAAAAGCTTCGGACTTCCTCCTTTTCTTTGCTACCTCAATGTTGCCTTCAGCTAAACTTCTATCGGCTACAACATCAGTGCAGTTCAGTTCAACATAGTTTGGCTTTTCGAGCCATTCTTCAATGAGCTTCAAATCAGCATCAAAATTAGTAATGAAGTCCTTGCATTCATGTTGAACAATCATGTCGGCAATTTCTATGCAAACTGGAAATGTTTTGTCAGATTTTGCAATGAAAGTGCAGTCTTCATCGTGCTTGGGCTTTGCTAGCCACTCTTCAATAAATTTCAAATCTTCATGGTCTTCATTATACTTATTAGCTCCAATGCTGCCTTCTTTTCCATTTTCTGCTTCAAATAAGAACGTCACATTGTCCACATTCTTTAGAAACTCTTGAATGATTTCATCATCATTTTCATTTACATTTTGCTCAATTGCAGGCTGATTTCTATATGCACCTGCACATGCACAAACTTCTAACCTGTTAAGAAAAACTTCTGCCCTCATGGGCATGCTCTTCATGAGCTCATTTTCTTCCTCACATTCAGCCTCTACTGGCTGTCCTGCAACTTCTTGAGTTGCTAATTCACCATTTTCTGTTGCTGCTATGGCAGCTTCCTCTTTAACATCATCTTTGTTATATCCATCCACCTGTGGCTCTGCACAGTGAGCTTCACTATTCTCGAACTTAACAGGCTCTGCTTGGCTGACAGAGTCCTCAACCATTTCATGTAAACATTCAACTTCTACTTCAGCTATGTTGGAGGAAAGTGCTTCTGCTAGTCTAGATACTATGGTGTACCTAAGCTCTACCTAAGCTATGCTTGTACCTATGCACAACATGTCACTATGCTTGTACCTAAGCTCTGGTCCGTTCGCTCTGCGTCTAGTACCAGGTTATATGGGTTTTTAGTATGGTGTTCATAGTTATAGCTTTCTCCTCTAGTGAGATGACACCATAAACTGGAGTTGACGGAGCTTTTATGCTGGTGCTTCTGCCTTAGCTACTGTGCTTTCCACCTTTTCTGCCTTAGCTACTGTCTTTCCACCTTTTCAATTCATAGATCTGCGTATTTATGCTAGCGTATATATGGTAGAAAGCTGAATTATTCAGCTAATGTATGCAAGTTTGCAGGAAGAAAATTTTGATGTTATAAGAAATTATTTGGAGGAATGATGGACGAATTTTGTGGCCATCCATTTATTTATACACGATAAACTTTATTGGTTTAATCTTTATCTTACCGTGGTTGCCATGTGAATCCTCCTGAACTTTATGCTAGCCCTTTTGAGTCTAAACTAGATTTCCAATTCATTTTCTTTGTTTCGGCATGAATGCTCGCATTTCTTTTGAGCTAGGAGTAGCAGCACGATCTTTAGATCATTTTGACATTGTCCCCCTCCTTGAATTGCTTTGAGCCCAAACAAATTTGAGTGCTGGATATTGGGCTATTTCTGGGTATTTTTACATAACATCTTTCCAGAGTTGAAAATCCTTAAACCAAATGGGGTACTATGTCAGTAATCTATTCTTCTATTTATTCTTTTAACTGGCCAAATTGTGTTTCAGAATCAGAATAACATGGCCTTGACTAATTTGAGGTCGTTTGAGGTCGTTGGGTATTAAGAACAATACATGAAAGCTAGTATGTGCTTGGGTTATTGGTACCTTTAAAGTACATGCAAATTGTTCCACTCTTGGTATTTTATAAGTCCCATGGTGTTTGGGCCTAAGTTTCTCAACTCTTTTCCCTTTAATAAATATTTTCCGTTAAGACTTTAATTTCAAAAAACCTAACAAGTCTATGTAAAAATCCCCTTCACTTTGGGGTTGGTTATGTTTGGAGTCCTATCATGGGCCGATTTGAGGTTTTTCTTTTGTTGTTTCAATATTTGTGGGCTCTTCTCTAGAAATCACGAACAATGGGGAACTTAGATGTCTTTAATGGTCTTAATCAGTAAGGATCAAAGGACCTTACCCAAGTCAATGAACGTATAATATGTTTTATTGTACTTCTCTCCTTTATAATTATAATATCATTTATCTAGAAGCTATTTTGTATAATATTAGGAGCATCATATATTATATTATTTGATATCATTTTAATATCTTTGTATAACATAAGTGTTATATATGTGAATATAATATTCCTTGAGTAAGGCATATACAACTCACAATCAAGATTAAGTTGTTTGTTGCAAAGATTAAGCTGTTGTGGAGTTTTTTATTGCAATAGTTAAGATTAAGTTGTTTATTGCAAAGATTAAGTTGTTATAGAGTTGTTTATTGCAACAATTATTGCAAAGATTGAGCTGTTATGGATTTTATGTTAACACGGGACAAATTTCACAACCATTGTCCATATTGTTGTGAATTTCCTTGTTATGCATGGAATAGAGGCATGTAAAAAGAAAATTATAAGATTTCAAGAAGCATCATGACTTGGCAAAGAATGCTCCCATTACCCATGCATGCTCTCAAATCCTCTTTTGAAAGCTCATCCAGGATATTTAATGTGACAAACATGATGTTGAGCCAAGCCGCTACATCAGACCTTCTTAAGTATTTGTAATAAGTCTTATCTATATACTTTTATGTCAATAAAATTTTATCCGGCTTAATTTTATTAGGCAAAATTAGCAAAGTTACATTCAGACCTTCATAATTATATACTTTTCTGTCAATAAAATTTTATCCGGCGTAATTTTATTAGGAGAAATTAACAAAGTAACACCTAGTGGAGAGGGAAGAAATAAATTGTTCCAAAGATACCAATGTATCCATACTTGGCATGCAGTTCACACTTCAACGGTTGACCATGCCAGCAAAGGGAAAAAACCTAACTCTAACGCTGTATGGCACATTTTTCGAAGCGATATATCCTAAGTTTTTGTAGGCATTTTGTTTGTTGGCCAATAAATAGATTGGAGGCCTTATTTGGCCTCTTTTTGAGGCCATTATAATACTTCATGCATCTATACATGGGAAACACTATGCAGTTTGCTGCAACACTACCATGCAGGAAGTTGTGGAGGTACTAGTGGATGCACTGACAATAGGAGGACGAGGCTATAATGTCGAGTCTCTATGTAGATGCATTTTCAATCTTATGATTACACATAAAATTACGATTGGCAATCCATGTACCAAAGTTGTGTGCTATAAGAAAAGTAGGTAGGTTCCCACTTAAGGCAGGGACTTGAAACTTTGTTTCTATCTTGTTGTTTATAGATTCCCTCATATTTCATATCCATACATATTTTAGCAATATTTTTTATCCTCCAAAGGAGTATATCATTCCTTTTAACCCTAGTCTAAATTGTCATTCAATTCAATGTGGCTTTACGCAATTGTATTTAAAAAAAAAACACATTCATAAAATTATCATTTAGTTCGTGGTTTGTTGTAATCACTTATTGAACTGTCTCAGTGAATTTAATGATGATGATGGATATTAAAGACGAATTGAGAATTCAACGGTGTTGGAAATTTATGGTTCATAGTCAATCTACTTCATGGTAGCATTCCCTATTGCAAAGAGTAATTGGACAAAAATTATAGTACCATAACATCATCTTCAGTGCTATTTATATTTTAGTGGATGATACACAAGGGTTCACTTAATGAAATTTTTACATAGCACATGCGTTCATAGGATATTAAATAATATCCCTAATTTTACTAAATATTGGAAAATGCCTTCCAAATTTGTATTGTTGAATCCCCCTCCCAATACACCTTTCCAATTAAAAAATCCCTATTTTCATTGGTTATTGTAGGTATCCATTTTTATCAACCCATTTTTAATACCCCTTTATATTTCTTCCCTCAGTATAATGACATGAGTATAATTTCATGCCCTATCACCTTCTCTAGAAGCACACATATGCTTGAAATAAGGCCAAGAACCATACTTTCAAAAACTAAGAAAAACAACATAAGAAAACCATTCTTTGAAAAATTTCGTAGTAAGAAATTCAACCCTTTCATGATCACAATTAAGCAACAAAACAAAAACATAATTATCTACCAATCCCTCCCTATGCAAACTATTGTTGTGAAATTGATCCACTTGTAAATAGTTAACATAATGTTTTTATATTGTTCTACATCGCACAAAAATCTATGTAAATTTGTACCCATATAATTTAACGCCTAAAAAGAAATTTAAGATCAAGTACATCCTTATGGTTCCATGAAATGGTACTTTGTTATAACCAGCATAGACCCATCTTAAACCCGAATCTATCAAGCACCCAGAGGGATCCAATTTCTTGAGGTGTATTGTTTTTTTTAAATTTAAACTCCAGAAATTTGATCTCTCTTGATTGATAAATCGGGGTTTAAGTTTTAAGTTTTTATTTTATAAACAAACATCAATTTTTTAATTACTTTCCAATTAATATTAGAAGGTTTTGATGGAGAGTTATATTTTTTTGAAAATATGGAGGGTGAATACTGAATCATATCGAGGAACTCGACTAAATTTAAATATGTGATTTATAAAATTCAGGGAATATTTCAAAAAAAAGTTAATCCTTGATGGCTCTACCAATTTCATAATGCAAATATGAATGCATGGTTCTATCAAACCACGAGAGCTTGCTGCGGAGTGGAGGAATGCATAATTATGACTATGATATGCAGTGAGGAAGCTCGGGGACTATAGCTAGGAATCATGTTCCAATCTGGAATCTTATGTCAATTGGGATGGAGTTCACTAGACCAACCAAGCTAACAGAATTCTGTTCAATCAAACCTTGGGATGCAAAGACCTTGAGCCTGCATCGTGGTGTCTTGTATTTTAGTCGTATTTATTAAGTAATGAACTTTTATGAGATTCTTTTCAATCCATTTTTTCATGTGTATACTTTGTTCTGGTTTGTACACAACAATGTTTTAATCTAAAGTCCGTTCTTACTGCTAGAAATCAATTGATTCCCTTGCATTTTTCTCAAAGTTTAGTGAAAATTCACTAAAGGTGTTTTCCATGTTATATGACATTTACTTCCAGCAATATGAAACTTTTCCAAGGATAATAAATGCTGAAGCCTGCAACATTACTTTCCTTATTCTAGATTTTTTGGATAAAATTAATCAAGGTAGATGATAATTATTAAACTAACTTTGTTTTAATATAAATATTTTTTTAGTTTAATATGTTTTATACATTTGTTGATAGTTGACTATATGTTCTATATAATTGTGAAGGTTTATTAAATTTATGAAAATTTATTTTATTTATGTGTTTAAATACATTCTAATTTTTGCCTCGATATCCTTGTGAATTGAAGAATATCTTTCTTATATATAATTCATAATAAATTTCTATATAATAAAATAGTATTTTTTAATAGTAAATAAACTCAAAGTTCTTACAATTTTTTTTATCATAATCAGATTGCACAATCTTAATAATTGATATATATATAATTCAATAATTTTTCTAAATTTATAATCTATTTTTGAATATAAATAATTTAAAATATATTATCTTAAAACATCCAAATTATAACATATTTAAATTACCACCTTTCCTATCTATTAGAATTATAAATTTGATTATATATATACAAATAAGAAAATATATAGTAAAACACAAGCAATGGGTGAATTAGACCATGTGTCTTTAAAAAAACATGTAATATAATAAGAGATTAAATCCTCATTCTTATAGAGAAATTTATAAATATTTATGATGTAATAATAGAGATATCACTCAAGATTGTTATGTTTATCTAAATCAATTAAATTAAAAATGTACCCAATAAACAAAGAAATAACATGCACCCCTTTCTCATATCACTCTAAATTCATTTTTCTAAGAATCAATGGAAAACCACACCTCTCTCTTTAGAAGCAGTTGAAAATAAATATAAATATAAATGCGAAAATATAATATGAAGATGTAAATTAAAAAAAAAAATACAATCTCATTTGAATCCAATTATAAAATAGATATATACTAATATAATCATATTAATTATTAAATATGAGAAACAAAAGAAATATTTTTATTAGAATGATAGGGACAATTAAAACTATATTATTTTTACAGTAGTGTTTATTATGTCCCTACGATAGCAGAGACATATCGCAATATGCTATTAAATTAGTTCATACAAAGTAAATTTTGTATTTCCATAGTTTCAGTATTATTTTACTATTTAATATAATTTTAATAAAATTAATTTATCAACAATACAATTGCCCTGCAAGAGATGATGTAGTTTTCGGGGATTGTATCCCAGGCTTCGACGGTGGGCTTACATAATGAGGGCAGATATTGTGTTGTAACTCTATGGGGAAATGACCTTCGAACAGAGGCAAAGATACTAGCTCTGCTCAACTCAAGAGGATTCAAAATCTTTTTTTTGGCACTAACAAGTTTGTCTATTTTACAGGTTTGAGGGCTATTTTTCTATTATATATAAACAAATTTAAATAGACTAGCATAGATCCATCTTAAATCCGTATCTATCAAACACCGAGAGGGATCCAATTTCTTGAAGTGTATTTTTTTTTAAACTCAAGAAATTTAATCTCTCTTGATTGATAGATCCGGGTTTAGGTTTTAATTTTTTATTTTATCAAGGAACATCTATTTTTTAATTACTTTTCATAATATTTTATTTTATGACCGGACATGGATTTTTTTTAAATACTTTCCATAATTTTACTTTTTTTTTACATTTTAATTAATGGCTCACAATATTTTTTACTTTTCATTACAATTTAGTTTTTACTTTTCATTAAATACTTTTTATTACATTTTACTTTTTTTTAAAATTTTAATTAATGGCCTACAATAATAAAGACAAACGTTTATAGTCTAGGATTTAATTCAAACTAAAATACACGTCCTTTTATTAATGGCCGACATAATATTATCTCCCCCATACTGGGTTGTAGAATACCTCGTTTTACTCGATGCAATGAACAAAATTATGAGATTACGGAATTAGCATTCGTGCCATTTAAAATAAAATTGTAAATAGATTATGATATATTTCTTTGTTTAAAATAATAGTTTTATTTTTAGGTATAATTATTATAATATCAATACTATGTTTTATGTTTTTTTTATTAAAAATTTATATGTTTTATGTTTCTTTTCTACTTATATTTTTTTATTAAAATTTTAGAAAGATTAGGATAAATTTTAAATTTTAAATTTCAATATATTAATAGATTACATTAAAAAAAGGCTAAAAGCTTAGATGTCAAGTAATACTTCATGTTTTATGAGCTCATACTTAATGTTTTGAGCTAGTTTGGATGTTCTTGGTTTTAATCATTTGCTTTCTTTTTGCTTATATTTAGCTATGCATTTCTATGTAGCATGTTAGTAATGATATGGGGACATCGCCACCTTGTGGCTATTGTTCTAAATTATAATATAATTTTAAACTATTTAATAATTAGTCCCTACCTTCGCAAGGGACTTTTGAAATTGATTTTTTTCTAAATTATAATATAATTTTAAACTATTTAATAATTAGTCCCTACCTTGGCAAGGGACTTTTGAAATTGATTTTTAGCTATGCTATTAATCTGGCATTGTTTTCAAATATTTTTGTTGTTTTTTGTCTTCTAATGAATCTTATGTTTGGAGGCCTTATTTGGGCTCTTTTCGAATCTATTACATATTATATTGAAACGATGTAGCCTAAACACCACGAACACGACCTGTGCTTGCCACAAACACTACTTGCTCTTGTTTTATTAGTACTTAATAAATTTATTATAATACTTAATAACTTCATTATGATTCTATAAAAGAGATCAAAAATTGATTTCTTAGAAGGTGTTGAAGGTTTCTTATGCTGGGAAGAATGGATGGATTCTTTCCTATAGGATATGGGTGATTGTTATTTTTTTTTATTATGCTATGTTGTATGCTTTTTGGTTTTTAAATTGGAGCTGGTCACTTATTGTGGAACTGGTTATTTCGTCCACTGTTTTTTGATGTATTGTCTGATAAGCTTAGCTTTATGATGTATTTGGGAACATCTGAATGTTTCCTGGACAATCCTTGTACTATTTGATTCGATTTTTGAATAACAATAGTACGTTTTTTTCTGCTGAAAAAAAAAAGAGATCAAAAATTGATTTGAAAATCGATTTATTTTTATGTCATTAATTAATTGTGATCATAACATGAATTTTACTTTATAATCTTGTTTTATAATTCAAAATTGTTATAATAATGATCATTAACATTTATACCGACTCAATGATCTTCACTAAAGGAGTTTGAATTGAAAACATTGGCATAGAAATTCATCCTTGTTTTTTCACTTATTTTTAAAGTCAACAACAACAAAAACATAATTTTTATATAATCCCCTAACCAACACTCCCTCTAAGCACCAACTCACAATCCCATAAACATGATCAACCAACCCATTAATGTGTATGTACCCTAAAAAAACACTAACAACCTACTAATATCTAGTGCTACAGATTAACATCTTATTGTTTTTTTTCAATTTTTTTAAATACAAAGCAGCTTGCTGCTTATTCCACCTGTTTTGTATTTATGCTGAATGTGCTATATTGAAAATGATAATTTGTCCTATTTTGTGCTCATGCACTTGTGTTTTGTCATATCTTCATCATGGGTCTCAATAATTGTTGAACTCTATCGCAAATAGGATAGAAAAAAAACAACGAATGTACAAAATTAAGTGATAGGAAGAAATATTATTGCATAATTCATCAGCACTTTTTCATGTGATACATGGATTTGGAAATTTTTCATATGGTGTGATCTATTCTTCGCAATGTTACAATCCTTGTTATTACAAGGACGAAAGAAGAATATCATGGGCATGAAGATTTTATTGGGAAGTGGGAGATATCCTTCCATGAGTGGATGACATTTCTGCAATAAAAAAATGGCTCATATTTTAAGTAATGTTAAATTGTGATTGTACATATGATTGTGATTGTACATTTGAATATGAACAATCAATTAAAGTATTTTCACAAACTACTTTAAACTTGTCAACATGGATAGTTAGAAAAAAGCTATATGATCACTTGTATATTTGCAAATATATACATTTTATATTCATTAACTCCCTCTTAACTTATAAAAACATATCAAAATTTTCATTATCACACACTTAAGCACTTCTGCTCTAACCAATTCGACAACAAAAACTCAACCAATGATGGTGAAGTGTTTCTCACAAATAGTTATATTATAAATCTCTCTAACAATTAAAACCAAACATTCACTTGAATTCAAGCCGGTCCAGCCTGTTGTTTTGGTATATAAAGCTCGCGATTCACATAATACAAAAATTTCAGAATCTCTTCCCCAACGTAGACAACACTCTTCATATATTCACTATTACGAACTACATGTTTCCATTCCCTCAACTGAAATTCCTGTTATCACACCATAGTAGCAGGGCTACTATTCTTGCTTAGCAGATATCTGCACATTCCAGAGCTTAGATTATTCAGAGCTTGGCTATGGTGACTTTATATTTTGAGATCACTCATGATCAGAGCAGTGTATTATTCAGACTTATGTTAGACCTTGTGTCAAGGCTAAGCCTTGAGAGTTCATATTTGATGACCGATGTGACCCTTTATTCCATATAGTTTCAGTTCAGTGCCTAGAGATGTATTGCAGCAGTGTTTCAAATGATATATGATGATTATTCTTATGATGATGTTGTATGACCTATGGATTTCTAATCATTGACTATGGATTATTATCTTGTTGCTTTAGTCATGTTCACAGCATTAGCTTGGTATATGATTCATGATGTGGCAAACTTTGTAAACTGGTAAATTATAAAATGGACATTTTACTTGCACATTTAGGTTGTTTGGAAAAACTCATTAGTCTGCTACCTTGCATAGATATGGTCTTTCTTGACACCTTTTCTCTGCTAGCTTAGGATCCACTTTCACTTGACTCCACCCATCCATGACTTTCCTTATTTGGCTTTAACCTTTGACTTGTCCTACTTGACTTTCTGATATTGAGGACTTCCCTTTTTACTACCTCTGTGTTTGGACCGCATCCCTGTTTGTTTAGTGTCTTGGATCTGAGTTGGTGACAAAACTTGCCTTTGGTACATTGGATTATAGGCCTAAATCATTATGGTCGGTTGTCCCGATGTTTGGCACTGGCATGAACTCCCCCTAGTCACCTGAGATGTTGTTGGCTAAAACTGAAAGCTCGTGTACTACTTATGGAAACTTATATAGATTCGCCCATGGAAACTATAAAGGGAAAGAGTGATGAACTGCTAAAAATACTCCTCGAAGAGTATAAGAAAGGTAAAAAAAACAATGGTTCTTAAATTCTATATCTAAACAATTGCTAACCTTATATATGTATACAAACATGCCCTGGATGCAAGCCGCAATTAGTTGTGCTTATCAGCACACCTGAGATCCGAAGGGTTATGTAGGCCAAAAAGGCCATGAAATGAAATCAATGGATCCTAATGAAACTGGATCATCTTTTATAAAAAGTAGACATGATTCCTAAGTTGAATAAGCACTCTCTAAACAACTTACCCATTTGTGAGGCATAGCCATTCCCCGTATTTATTTTGTCCGGCACAGAGTTTGTAGCTTCCCCTTTCTCCCAATCCAAAGTGTTTTTTAGTTGAGTTTAGAAAAGTCACCTCGTTTTCCTAGCCTTGTTCCTAGCCTTCATCCTTAGCTAGCAGTTATACCATGTCCAATGGGTGAGTTTGTCATTTAAGCTATTTTGCAAGTAAACATAAATAACAACGGAATGAACAAATATGATTAATGCCACTAAATGATGTTATACTTTAAGTTAAGCTATGAGTATGATTAGAGGAACATGTCTTAGTCTGTTGATATGATTTATCCTTGGTTATATATTGACCTAGTCAAACCTAGTTTGACTAAGGTCATTTCTTGGGATCCGTGATGATGTGGGCCATGCATGCTTATTGATGATGATATATGGACCCACATACTCTTGATGATGATGCTATATGATGGACATATGGTTTAGGTGATGATTGATTCAATTCAACAGGTTTTATTATTTCTTTAGATCATCAGATTATACACTGTCTATATATGGTGGACCCTATAGTTAGCCCATCAGGGCAACCCATGGTGTACGAGTACACATTTTTAGTATATTTGGGTCTTATGGATCCAATGAGACACTTATCATTCAGTTCTGGGCACTTTTGACAGTGATACATGCCATTTTCCACTTGTTGACCGGATTTGCGGCTGATTTCCCAGCCTGAGCAGTAGGGGCCATGAGAGGCCAGTTCACCTAGGGCGCTGTATGAGGAGGGGGATGGTCTAGCCACTTGATATTACCATTTATCCCCCCTCCTAGAGAGCCTGGTGGGCTCAGTTTGACAGCGTAGATGCCCTAGGTGGCAGTTTCAACACTTTCAGAGTTACCGAGGCAAGTTAAAAATGGAATAAAAGGGTCACTGAGGAATTTGATTGGGGCAATTGAGGCAAGTTTTTGGCACTTGGTCTTCACAGAGGTCTTCCACGGTGAACCCCCCATCTTCCATCCAGTTTTCATCAGTCAGTGGGGTCCACAAAGGCCACATGAGGCCTTTTACTGCATGTCTCTCACAGATTTTGAGGACAGATTTGATCATTTGTATTTATTTTGGACATATAATATTATTTTATTGTGCCTTGGGGATGAGCTAGTAAGGATTGATGCCTCATAGCCCCACCATGTGACTTATATGTCATGTCCTAGTCATATGAGGTGGGCCCATGTACTTTTGCCCACTCTAGAGGATGGCGTCACCCTCCATGAGTACCTTTTAGCTATGATGTCATCATTATTTTGAGTGATCCATGTGTTATGTTGTTATGATTCATCCTAGCCATTGATTATGTTTTGATATCTTTTAATCCCAACCACTCATCTTGTTGTAAAGTGGTTTTGAGATCTAGGGTTTTGGTCTTTATTATCCTATATAAGGAGGAGACCCCTATTGTATAGCTCACCTTTGGAGCTCTGGAATATTGGAATAGAACACTTCTTTGTGGAGCATATTTCTATTGTCTTGTGGATTCTCTTGCATCTTGAGTATATAATATATCTTCTATGTATCATTGTGGATTTTGGAGCTACATCTTGTTTTCTTGCAAGGAGGCCGAATTAGTGGAGAGGAGGATGATTTGAAGAGGATTATTGTTGGAGGGATCCACATATTTTCTCTTGGGTTAATATTGGTGATAGGGAGTATCATTATTGTATCTTTGTGACATAGTTGATGCTTTCTATTACATCTTTCCATCATTTTCATAATCATCTTACATGGCTTGTTTCACTTGATCTTGTCTTGTAGGAGGAGGACGATTTGGCATCTTGGAGGAGGACGTTTTGGCTTGGAGCTCTTGGATCTCACTCTTGAATATACACATAGGACAATGCTATCAATTTGAAAGGTGGCCATAAGCAATTGAGGTAAGTTCTACAAGGTATGTGCCTAGATCCATCCATTCTTCTTCATTGGTCACAAACCCTTAAAATTCAAAACCCTCATTTTTTTTCTTAGATCTACTTGGATATAGCTTGGATTTTGGAAAGATATTGAAAACCCACCTCTATAGTATCCACGGCAATTCGGATCTATAGTTTGATGGTGATTGGGTTCCATTTTACACACTTTCCAAGGCACCTAGCCGTCTTGAAGGCAAATCGCACCCCTTGGGAGAAGCTAGTTGGGTTAGTTCCAAGACATGGGTAGGTGAGATCCCACTTGATTCATGATCCTCACACTTGATAACCTGCCCCTACTGCTTCACTTCATTGATTTTCTCCTTGTGGGCTCCATTCCTCATTTTGAGGGTTGTGCCCCACTTGGGTCAATTTGGTGATGCATCTTCAATCTCAGATCTATGGAGATATAGCCATTGGATCCCTTTGAAATTCAAGATCCACACTAATAATTGCATTAACTACTTGGATCTAAAGTTTGGTGGCTTTTGGACTTAATTTGACACACTTTCCCATGCATTTATCACTCCTTGGGAAAAGTCGCACTTCCTAGGGGATTGAGTTGACCCACTTCAAGGACATGGGTGGTGGAGATCCCACTTGATTTGAAAAGAGCATACCTTGAAACCTATGTCTAGTGTCTCACTTTGTGGATTTTTTCCTTGGGGTATCATTCCTCAATTTGAGGGTTGCTGTCCACTTGGACCACTTAGTAAAACATTAGATCTAGTAAGATCTAACGATTACATTCACTTGATCTTAATTAACACCCTTGATTTGCATCTTAAGTGTCCTGATCTACATTTTTACATCTTTTGACTCCATTTTCCCACCCATTTCAAGGAACTAGTCCACCTAAGGCAATTCACACTTCTTGGGATTAGTGTCAAGTGCTAGATCCCATATGTGGGTATCTCTAATTTTATCTTAGATCCATAGATCTACTATTTGCATACCCCTTGGTACCATTTGCACCCTTAACTTCACCTTGTGGGTCCATTTTAACCATTTCCATATCCCGAGGAAGTGGGTCCCACTTATGTATCTCATGGTACTAGATCTTGTCATGTTATCTCATTATGTGGCCTAAATCATTAATTGGTTGAAACACTAGTCATCCCTTAAGTCTCTTTCAACCATACTTAAACTTCTAGGTCCACCTCACCTTGCATTGGTTTTCGTAACATGACTTTCACATATCCCTAGGAACCTTTGTTTTGGTCCAATCTCCTTTGATTGGCTATAGGGTCTCCCCCTTGGTCTTGATTCATCTTGATCTAAAGTGAAGAGTGCCTCGGTTGACGTGACTCCCATCTTGCATTGGGAATCGTGGCATTTCTTGGGTCACCTCTTTAGTTGTCCATCTCCTCTACCATCCCGGATGGGATACCATTAGGGACAACTACAAGTTGTGTGATAACAATCCCCACTTAAAATAGTGATCGCAATGAAAAAATTATGTTCTCACCAAAAATTGAAATTAGCAAGCTAGAAACTTTCTTATAAGGGTCGTCGAAAAACCCAGAAATTTTCTTCTTGCACTTGAGCCATACTTTTGCAATTCATTCCCAAGCATTCCAAAATAAAGAGAATTTTCTCACAACACTTTACAAGCATGCAGTTTAAACCATTTTTAAGGAACTCTTCTCAACATCTATATCCATTATATTCCTTCAGTGAAGTGATAATTGCATACACTAAAGATACAGCTCCATCATTTATATATCAATCTTTTATTTAACCACACTAAAAATTTGTAAGAGAATTTTCAACCATACATTAAAAATAGAAAACTAGTTGAAAACAATCTTTCAATCTCCAACTTATAAGTATTAACAACCTCCGTAGAAATAGAACATGCATAACAAAGAACAATATTCTCATGAATCACACACATTGAGACAAGTATGAGTTAGTCATTCCAACATAGAATTTTGGAATGGATATGAATCATGAGAAATATTCAACAATCAACACCCATTAGTTACCTTTGGCTTCTAAAAACTAAAATCATCTCTATTTTTATTGATTCTCATATATTTCTTCATATGATGTACCCTTCCCCAACATTAAATCTGTTGTATAGTTCACACTCACGTAATTCTACCATTGTAGTGACATTTCCACCAATATAAGTGTCACTTAATAAAATATTCCAAGAGAAGCTTGGAAACCTTGTCTTTATGGATCTCTAATGGAATTCGCGTGTTATGCATATTTTGATCCATGTTGATATGATCATTGGCACAATGGAATTCATGTTTTGTGCACATTTTGGATCCATGTCGATGTGATAATTGAAATAATAGTTGATGCCCATACTTACTATGCTCAAATTCCACACTTGCCAGTATTGATGTCACTTAGTTTGTTATCTTTTCCTCTATTCTTGGCTCTACAAAACACAAAAACACTTGGTCATGGGGTATGGGTGTAAATTGTAATGCAATCGGAAACTTATTAACAAGATCCACTACAAATGTGTGCCTCGATGATAATTTTGAAGAGAAAACAATAAACTTAAAGTGAACATAAGGAAATAAGTGAGCCTAAGGAAATGGGGTTATCTCTCTTTCTTAATGTTCACATATTCCATCTGATTCATAGTTATTTTGTTGCATCATTGACGCTATGTGTCTTTATGGAAATAAATTACTTAATGGAAATGAAACACATATTTAATACTTGAATGCAAATTTCTTAACTTAATCCACCAATCTTGTATAGGTATGGTCAAATTTATCATATACATAGTGTATAGTTATTTTTTCTTCCACACAAAACCATTTTAATGGTTTTGCTTGGGATAACAAACTCTATTAAGATCAATGATAATTTGTATGTTCTTGATTAAGTTAGATATGAATCTGCACGAAATAAACCTCGTCAACATTGCAAAATCTTAAATTCGAAGTACATAAGTGATGGGTGTGATTATATTGATTCAAATTTCTATATCATCAATTCCTCATTCATTTGATCATTCCCTTCCATGGTTCTATGCATCTTTATCTAGCACAATCCTTCACTTTTTTTCTTGTCATTTCTAGCAATACTGACATTAGCGTGACAATATTTTGGAATGCACCATAGGCATGTTGGGCCCTTTCCTCATCCCAAGCCCAAGATCAATGAGATGTATCATTTATAACATTAATGCTTAGATCAACATTTTTGATGTCCGCATGGGATTCTTAAAAAAGCTACGGAGAAGGTAACATAATTCATGTTATCTTTAGATTTATGCATTAGGGATTATGCTCTAATATCCATTCTATCATACAATTTTGCATGAATTAAGAGATAAAGTGAACATTCAATGTCATCTTGATAAGAATAACATATAAAAAACCTTGGTGATCTTGATGAGTAATTTCATTTAACTTTATGCTTGTATGAATCTTAGAAAGTTCAAGTTCATAGATATTGTATCCTAAATAATAAGCATTGGATGTAATCATGCTATATTTGTGTGTTCCTAGAGCCCTATAAAGTAAGGAGATTGTCTCACATAGATATTATAATGTTTTGATAGAATTACCACCCTTCAACAAAGGCTTCAAGGTGTACTACAATTTCTTGTTTTTCAATATGCGATGGACATGATTCCCATGGCTAAGCATCACAGTGATATGATAAAAATATGAATCAAGGTGCACTCCTTTCATCATATGATGCACACAAAAAAATCTCTCTTATATGGGTATCCACATATTTTTTTCATTCTAAAATTGTATCTAAAGCTTTATATCATCATTCATTATGCTATGAAATTCCTCCAAAAAAACAAGCATGACTTAGTGTTTATGCAATTTTAAATTTTTAAAGTACACATGGGCTGGTGCAGAGAAATGCTACCCAATTATGACAAGCTAGTTGCAATGGAAACTTGGAAAAACAAAAATCTGATTACTAAAAATAAATATTGAAGGTACCTATAACATTTTTTAAACAGTGTAAAAAGATGAAGTGTAGACAATTGATTTACCTTTGAGAATATATAATTTTTATTTATGGAAAAATAGCATAACTCTAAGAAAATGTTGTTCTCCTAATATTGGTATGTTACTTTTTTTCTAAAACATAATGTATATGTTCGTGGTAGGCCCCCGAGTCTAGTATGTAAACAATGAAATTTTTTGAAAAACAATTTATAGAGTTATAAGAAATAGATGGTTCTTGTGCGACACTATTTTTCCATAATTTTTAATGTCAACTTTATATATTTTTTAAATTACGAAAGTCGATGAATCCCTGTAATGAGAAGGTGGAGTGTTAGGCCCCACTATGAGGGCCTTAACATAATCAATGAACCTTTTTTTCAGTGTCTAGGTATTCATCTGTACTTGCGCATATTCATTTTCAAAGTAGGAGAATTCAATATACTTAACAATGTTCAAGGTTTCAGGATTGCAATGTTTCCATTGGATTCTATCATGTGTGAGGGTATGGGATTGACATTTAATAAAGCACATCAACCCCTCTTTGTACCTCAATGTTGGTGGTGTTGATTGTTTAACTCCTTTGTCATGACCTTAGTAAAAGTGTACCCTTCACTCAAGCAAATTTACTTATTATGCAAGGGAATTTTTTTCTACCTTTTATTAATGCTTGGATTTGGAGGTTTCATCAAAATTGTAGAGTGTCAACTAATGTCCTTGGAGGAATAACCTTTACATTTGAGATAGAATAAAGAGCTAGGGCCTAGAGATGGTGATGCAACAGCATCAGAGCCTAGGAAGAACAGTCGAAGTTGATCGACATGAGAATTAGACCAGGGGGATTGCCGATGAGCACTGGTGTGAAAGGGAGATTGGTTGTCTCAGTCAATAAGTCGAGCAAGACATGTCGAAGTGCGCCAACAGAAGGAGAAAGGTCGAGAGTCGACATGTCTAAGGTCGATAGACGACAGAGTTGCAGTGAAAGAGGTCGAGTGTCGACATGTTGTCGAATAGTGACATTGATAGGTTTGAGACGGAAGCCAAGCGAGGAGGAAGGGGTGGACTAGAGAAGCTGTATATGTGAAAGGATGATGAAAGACAATATGGTCAAGTTCAGTGATGGGACCGACTACTGTAGCAAAGTTAGGGTGGCTCAGAAGTCAAGCGGAGTAATTGGTAGTTGTTCGAGGCTGCTAAGGAAGTTATGAGAAGTTGTTGAAGGTGGTTGGGATCATGATAGATGTCACCATAGGAAGAGGTTGTGCAGCACGACAAAGGGAACTGACAACTACGGTTCTGCAGGATCTGGGAGGATTTGACAGACAAAGGAAGAGTGTCTCAGGGATTGGAGTGTACCTTAGAATGACCAACAACAGTAGAAGACCAGTGCGCAAACACACGAAAGGAGGGTCACTCGGGATTTGATCAGTAGATTGGAGAGAACAGTCACTCATCAGCCGAGCACACAAGAGATCAGATCCATAGCTCAGAGTTCCTTAGTGAACTAGGAGAGGGTGAATATCAACACACTGGGAGAGGAAAAAATTAGGGATCTCCTCCATGTAGGTTGCGATGGCACTCTCCTCCTCTACGCAGTGAAGAATCCAAATCTTTCAACAACGTCTCCAAAAAAATGATGGCTCCTCTCTCTAATGGCTTCTGCATCGTCTCTCAGCTCTACATATACAAGTCACACTACAGCCTGTTTACGTGGGGTAGATATCAACCTTAAGTTCCCTCTAGCAAATGACACATTGCCACTCACAATACCTGATCTGATACCACTTATTGGGCGATGGAAGTCCACATAGATTAACTTACGCAGCAGAGAATGAAATCACTCATGAACGCAGTGAAGTGATTTAAGTGGTAATACTCCTTTAAGTAGAAACATCACTCATGAACACAGTGAAGTGATTTAAGTGGTAATACTCCTTTAAGTAGAAACATCCATACCTGAATATCTAGCAACTGATGATGAAGATGAGAGAATGGGAGATCTAGATCCACAAGAGCCTGAAGCTCTCTCACTTGGTATTCCTTCTCTTCCTCGATGGGTAGCCATTACACTCCGAATTGTCGGTGATTTGGTTGGTGATCCACATGATCATAGAAGAACTAGATCATATGTTCAGAATGGAAGGTTTCATCCTTCTCACATTACTGATCCATTTCAGATCAATCGACCCTTCTTTGGAAAAGAAGGACACTTACCTCCTTCAGGGGTGAGAGATGATATACTTCATTAGCATCCTTCAAACTATTTTGAGGGAGGGATTTCTTCCCATTGGGTTTTCCCTCTTTCCTCACTTAGTTTATTTATATTGATTGTACGGGGTGACCTTTGGTCTTAGTCACCAGGGCCCTATTTTTCTGTTTTTGGTTATTATCTCATAATATAGCTTGCGGGGGGGTGTTGGAATATTCACACCATCATTTTTGTATTTTGCATGCCTGCATGAAAATCTGCATGCAATATCTAGTCATCATCATGGTGGTCTCCCCAGCACCTAGAGCTTGCTTCTAGCTCTCCAGAGCCTGTCTACAACCCCCATTTGGCCTTCTACCTACCTGATGTGCCCTTCTTCACTGTTGTGCATGGCAAGTGCGCCTTTCTCACCTACCACTATCAGTTAGAGCGCCTTTACTCACCTACCTTCAGTTATCACTCAGTTAGGGCACCTTATCTCACCTACCAGGAGTTATAATTCAATTAGTGCATTGATTGAGTAGTTCTTCCACTAATTGCTCATGCTGACTGCTTGTAGCTTCTAGTTAGCTAGTTATGGAGTTCCACTTGACTATTTGACAGCCTCATGCGCCCCCCTTGGAGTCTCCATTCCCTGATTTATGCCTAGATGGTTCTGTTAGACTCAGTTAGGCACACTTGACTGACTATTACCATTTATGACTGATACTATTGACTGGATGATGTCTCCATTGTTATCCAAGCTAGACTTTGAGCTAGACAACTTCATGCACCCTCCTTAGAGTCTCCATTCCCTGATTTATGGTTAGATGGTTTTGTTAGACTCAGTTAGACACACTTGAATGCCTCTTACCATTTATGACTGATACTACCGACTGGATGATGTCTCCATAGCTATACTTTGAGCTTAGATTCTAATTCCCTACTTGGCTAATTTGAATCCTATATGATGCCTCATCATTGATTATTGTATTACATTCTTTACATTCATTATTCATTGTATGATACTGTCATTGTTCATTATTCCATGTTTATGAGTGATTATTGAGTGCATGCTTCTCTTCTTCTTTGCAAATAATATTGAGAGTTTGATTGTGAGATTGTTACAGTTGCTAGATCCCTACAGATTATCACAATACATTTGGTTCCACTAAAAAAACACATATCATTACAGAGGCCAATCTAATGATAACAAAGAACAAATTAATGAATGTATGCCATGTCAAGGTAAATAGTCTATTAAGCGAAATCACCTCATTTAAAGGCATGTTCAAAGAAGCATTAGATAAAATATTACCCTCCCCTCAGATTTACAAATATTCTAAAGTGATTTTTCCATCCCAGGGGAAATCCTCAACCTCAACCTCACAAAAGAGTTAAATTAAAAGGGTTGAGTTATGGTTTAAAGAAGCAATATTTTTGGCAGTTTTGGGTAGCTAGTAAATTAAAAGGTAGTTTCAAGAAGTAGTTAATAGAAAAATACATCTATAAAAGGAGGATTCAAACTCTTTCAGCATTATCAGGAATATTTTGGGAGAGCAAATTTTCACAAGATTTCAGGATCGGAGACCAGCAGGGAAAGGCATATGTTGAGCAAACTTGAAGATTTATGAGATTTAGATTTCATGTTAATGTCAGCCAGAATTTTTATTCTTCTATTTTACTCTCCTCTATAAATTCACAAGCTATTCCAATACATGTTATATGCTTCTTGATCATTAATAAAATCTTTGAGAATCCTATTATCCCATCATATCCATGTTATGGAATGTGATGTATATCCATGTTATGTTATGAATGTTAATAAAATCTTTGAGAAGCCTATTATCCCATCATACAAATTAGTTTCCTTCATATTTATTCTGATGAGTGTTGTTGATCCATTCCCTGCTGCAATGGCTTGCTTTAGCAGAATAATGGTATCATCTTGCTCCCTAACTCAGAGTTGAAGCTCCTACACTATGCCTTCAAGCTTCACAACTCTTCCATCCATATCAGTATTTACCACTTCTACTAGCACATCTGTAGTGGCTCGACACTCATGCATAACCTCATTTAACATATTCCACATGCAGTCCATTTCTTCCCTCATAGTTTCGGATTTCTCCCTGTGCTTGCAAAGGGTTTTTGTCATTTTCTCAACATTCCTTTCAAGTGTTGTGAGCCTAGCCTTCACCCTAGTATTTTTTGGCACCGATCCCCCATCGGTGTCTTCATGATGTGAGACTTCTTCTGCATCTAATGAAATATTGCCTGACTCTACTTCAAACTCAAACATATATCCAACCGTGCGATTCCCCATCATAGACTTAGATTAATTTCCAAATCCTATCAAATGCGCTTTCCAAGTGTTGGGCGCACTTCCACCAAAGTTTCCAAACTATCATTCACCCCTCTATTGAATTCATCATGAACTCATAGTCTCAACGGTTGTCTTCTGAAAGCATCATCCCTATCCGTCAGTGTGGGCACACACCTATCGATTGCTTCAATGCTCTAGGTGTCTTCTACCCATCTGCAACCCCCAACACTTAAGTATAGGTCCACTGGTTTCTTTTGTTTTTCCTCGAATCATCCCACCGTGTCAAGTGCATTGAGCACCGCATCCGGTCTTCACACCTTGACACTTGCCATACATGATGCTACTCACCACTCTCCTGATGAACTGCCACTTCCACCTCGCTAGGACAGCTCCCAACATGTTCTTCTCTGAATCCATAGATCTGGGTGCACTTCACATTGGAAAATCTATTGTTGAGCACCCTACTTCTTGGGCACCTTTTGCTGGTCGTTCTGCTTTGCGAGAACCCAAAGCTATATTGGGTGCATTATTGCTTAGTGTGGCCTCCCATCACACTACCATCGTATTACCACACACAAATTCAACCTGCATCAAATTTCAACAATCCTCTTGCATCTTAGTGAAGAGCTGTGAGGAACCTGCAATAATTAATTAATGAAAATACACGAGATAACAGTAATAACATAACTCAAAATCACTTTATTGATCACAGGCCACTTCGAGGGGGCAACCTCCTTTGAGCAAGCTCAATACAAATAACTTCACGGTGCCTTCATTGGAATCAACACAAACTTATATACTAGTCTATGCGGAAATACTATGGGTCAATACCATGGGACATATAATACTATGGGATGACTTACAAATCATATGTGTCCAATACTATGGATCAATACTATGGGCTAATACAAACTATGGATCAACAAATACTATGGGACGTCTTAAAAAGCATATGCATCCAACAAAAATATACTAACAAAGTAAAGACATGGGTTCCTAACAAGAGCCTATCCACGTATCATCTCTGGTACCACCTGTCGATTTCCTACAACTAGCTTGACTTAGAACTGAGGTTCCTTTCCCTCCGGTAGGCCATGTGGCACTTCCCGGGACCTCCCCATTCGATGTTGAGACCAACCTGGGTTGGAATCCCGACAGACTATTCCTAACCGAACCTTTCCCACTTAACACTTATTCTTGTTCTTATTACACTTATCCAATTATATGTGCGTTAACATTCCAATAGTTAAACACTTAACTAATAAACATACAAAAGATCCAAGAAATGTGGGTGGCACTTCAAATTGGGTGTGCCTAAACATTTTAGAAATACATAGAGTTACAATGAATAAAACAAGATAGGTGTACCCAAATAGCTACAACTTGGGAGAGCGCCCAACTAGAATCCCGCTCCAGAAACACCAAGAATTCACCTACTTTGCAACTACACCTAAATTTGTCTCAGTTTATCTTAAGGTATCCACAGGGACACCTTCTATGGATCCTGACCTCTGCACCCAATTTTTCACCAAGCCACACTTCGAGTCATTGCATTGTTTCCCAGACGTGCCTTCTATTGCCTACGACCAAATTGTGCCTCAAACCCGAATTTTCTCTGACTTGTGCTCTCACTTGGCTACTTATCCAAACTTGGATGATTTTGAATTAATTTCCCCTTTGGTCACCAATGCACCTTCTTATATATTCAATCGTTTAACTCATGAGTGTGACCAAGGGTTCCACCCTTGTGGTCTCTCATCGACGTTTCAAGCTAACTTTGCAGATGATTTCCATTTAGGCAGCTGGGGATCCTCCCATGTCCTCCTTACCTTAGGTCCACACCTCCTCGTGCTAACTGATTATGCCCACATGCCCACTCATTCCTTGGGATTTTTCCTTGTTGTTCAAGCACATGCCAAATTCCATTCCAGACTGACGTGCTTGTGCCCACATTGTTTGTTTTCTGATTCCCGTATGCCTCCACACTTGGTGTATTTATGGTCTACTCCATTGAGCTCCAAAGTCCTATTGCTTCCTGGTGCATCTAATCCTTTTCCAAATCCTACTATCACATATGTTGGGTCCATACGCATTCGCAAGCATCCAAGCATGGTGCCACCCAATGTGGATGCCCACCTAGTGCTAGTCTATGTCATGCCAACCGATGGGTCTTTGGGCTCCCAAGTTGGGTCAATTTTCCAAGTGCACCCGTATAGGATTCTTGGGTCAAGCCCCATGCCAATATTTCCCGTGGGTGGATATTTAGTTGAGGTGCATCTAACCAAATCCGTGACACAATGCTTCGTTAAGGCCGATTCTCTTCATACAGTGGTTTTCTCTCCTTTGTGACCTCCAACAAACTTGAATTGACCACGACATGGTAATAAGGAAATTGTTAACTTGGAAACTTATTGAGAGAGCCAAATGAAGACGAATTTCGTAAAACAAAGTATGGAGATGATTAGCATAATAAACTGAACATAATGAAGCTAACCTCAGGTCATGATCAAACCTTAACGAAAATACGACTAGCTCGAGATAGAACTTGATGAGGTTGAGAAAACACACATTGTACGACTTGATGAGTCTGTCGAAGTGATCTTGTGACAACAGAAAGGATGAAATGAGGTAAGGAAGTGATAAGCTCATTAACATGTACATGATGATACTGATGAAAGGACTTAGAGATAAATTTTAATACATTCAACTAATTCACTAAGTTTCGATGCCTCGAATCCTATCAAAATGAGAACCAACATTGTTAAAACATTTAGGGGTTTTGGAAGTAGTCTTATGGAATTTGGTTTTTGGACTATTTGAGGGTCTCTCCTGATTTGTTAAATCCGTGATTATATATTACCTACCCATATTTGATTGAATATTTTAGGATGTTTACCTTCTCGTCTTGAAGGGAGGATAGCCAAATAGATTTGAATCCTTGCTTGGATTTTTTATATAATGATTTGATACAATATTGGGTGGCTATTGACGCAATGCAGCTTGAAGATAATTTGGACATCGTAGGCCTTCGTAGATGACTAGGAGGTATAGAAAATCTAAGTTGGTATTGACCATTATGAAGGTATTATTGGATTTGCATTACTCAAACTTACGATTGAGTTCCTAAGGATGTATTGGAACCGTACCACGTGATCTAGAAAACTAATGATTAGAACCACTAGTGCTTATAATGAACATGATTGTTTGAGAAAAATAGAAGCAAATGACAAGAAGATGAGAATAGGAAATTAAAGTAAAGACTAGAATCGAAAGTTCGAGAAAAAAAATTAACTTCGGGGCGAAGTTCTTTATAAGAGGGGGTGTATGTAATGCCCCTAGTATGACCGTAGACTTTGAGGCACTTGTCGAGTGAACGGAAGAATAATTCTTAATAAAATAATCCATTGGGTGTTAAAGTAATTTGAACGATTAAGAAACACATGATGAATTACATAACGACAAAATGATAAACGAAAAATGACGAAATGAATGATACTTATAGAATTAGATATTTTACATGAAATGACGAATGAATGCCTGCCTTACTTAACGACTAGCGGATTTACGAAATATATTATGGTTATGAATGAAATACATGTTTTGCTTAATGACTAGCAGATTTATGAAATGAATGAGAATTATGATTATGGACTAATTTACATGATGTATATTGATGAGTTATGATGAGCAGTACTATTGATGGGCACTTTGAGAATATGTGCAACAACAGGTAATTTACCATAACCAACTGACTCACAAAGGAAATATATGGGTCATAGAGTATGAAGAAATCACACACGCAAGGACGACGACGGTGTCAACTTCCTACGAAATCCACGCACGAGTTCAAAAGACCTTATCCGCTTACTCGGGGACGCGTGAAGTCGTGTGAAGTGGACCATGACAGAATTGGTCACGTACGAGGTTGGGGGGCACGCAGTAAGAACATACTTACTCCTCAGCGCCATTAGTCTCCAATAGAGTGTAGATGGAGGATTGAAGGTAATGAATCCTAAATCCGTACATGAAGTTCCCACAAATCAGATGCAACAAAGAAGTATCGACGAAAGGACCCGACGATGTGGTACCTTGTAGATAAATGGAAATGATAGACAAATGGACCCGACGATGTGGTACCATGTGGATAAGAATAAAAAGAGGGACGCATGGACCCGGCGATGTGGTACCTAGACCCAAGATGAAAACAATTTATGAATATTATGCATTAAGCATGTAGGTTTGCATTTAGGCTATTTTCACATGAAATGATTATTAGTAATTAAAATAATGAAGAATATTTGTTTAGGAGCAAATAGTAAACTAAACATTAGCATATAGAAATCTCCACTTGCACCCACAAAAATAGAAACTAGATTTAAGCATCAGGGGGGGAATAGACCTGAGTAAATCTAGGAATGTAGGTGCACTCTCTTAGGAATTGGACACATGGCTGGGTGAGATAATTATATTTAAATAATTAGAATATTAGGCACTTCTACGTGAAGTGACATGTGTCGCATATAATTTTCCTATTTAAGGAAGGCACGAGGAAGGGGAAAGGGACCCTATGGCTGGATGGTTACGGTAATGAGTGTAAGTCATTAATTTTCTTCTACTGTGAGTTTGGAAAGTGATCTTGGTAGGGGGGAAGCCCACTTCTGGATCCTTGGTTTTTGTGTGTGATGTCTACGGCCCTATTGCTCGGGGGTTCGAGAAGAAGGAGAGTATTCCCGAAATTGGTAGGGAGGTCAACCGAGTGTTCAGTTGGATTTATGGATCAAAGAGGCAAGGAGTGGCATCTACGACAATCTATGGTGCGTGGATTCACCTACAACCATCGGAATCAGGTATATTATTCCATTTTTATATGCTAAGTTAAATTTTTGAATTTATTTTACAGTTTTCTATCATTGACGAGATGTAAACTGTTTTATATGATGTTAGAATTATTTAGTTAGTCTTTTAAGAAGGCCCCAGAAATGGGGGTCTCTACAATCTCTTTATTTAAGGGGATGCCATGGTCGAGTAGTATTAATACAGAAGGGAGCGGAACTTGGCTGTATGCGCATGTGGAGGTTAAATGAAGTCCAAGGCGTTGCAGAATGGTGTGAACTCCATGATATATGCAACCCAAAATGCAATAATTTTTATTCGGTGGTAGTAAATAGCGGGTTGGAAATGATGGTTGACAGGGAAATGAAAATATATTTGTGCAACCCAGAGTGAAAATTAACCAAGAAATTTTCATTATGTGGGCGTCATGGCAGGTCGGAAGTGTTGATTGAATTGTCATTGATGCCAACATGGACTTGCAGTGGCCCCACAGGTTGTCATTGATGCCACCAAGTCCCTCTTGCAGTGCATAGGTATGGATGATCCCAGTACCCTCACATCCAGTACCTTGGAGACCACATAGATATGGTTTGTGCTTTGGAGCATCTTTTACCTAGTTGACAAGGTCCTTGTACCCATAAGGATGGATCTTGGAGCCACCACCTTGTTGACGATGCTGAAGGCCTTGCTTGTGATGCTGAAGACCCTGTTGGAGATGTTGAAGACCTTGGAGATGGTCCTTAAGCCCACAAGTTTCTTGAAGAAGTCTTGGTTGACATGTTGAAGCCCTTTGAACCTTGAATATGTCCTTATGTGGAACCCTTGATGTATGGTGATGAAGACATGATGGTATAGTGCACATGATAGCTTCATATACATGCTTATTGAAGTCCTTGGTTATGATGCACCCATACTTGGTTGAAATGTCCTTATGGATCATATTGCTGGTTGATGATGGAATCCTTGATGGTTGATAATGATATTGTCCTCGGCTCATATTGATTATGTGGAAAATATCTTAGAGAATTGCATGTGGACATTGGAACCCACACATATGGTGTTATGATATCTCTTGGAGCTTTTATATTCTTCATGATGCCCTCATACTCTTACATATGACCTTGAAGAATTGATGAAGACCTCTTGCACATGATGAAGTTTGGTTTTCACTCTTATCAATTGAAGAAAACACGAGTTGGTCATGATATGGACATATGACCATCTCACATATGTTAGCTTGGTGTTAACCTTTGAAACCCATGATGAAATCCCTTAAATTATGGAGCCCATGAATATGGTCATAATGTCTTTCTTGTGTGGAGTCCACACAATTAGCAGCTTAACCATTGAGGACCACACACAGGTGGTTCACATGTTCCTTGATAATGGTGAATAATGATGGTACCTTACATATGGCAGCTTGGGCCTTGAAGCCCCACACGCATGGATATTAGAATCCATGTACTTGGCATGTTGTTTCTAAATCCTAAGAATTATGGTCAATAATCCCTGAAGTTGATCAAAGAAGTGTTGGAAGCTCCAACAACTCAGTCAGGTGTTGGACATGTAACCATGTTGGTCACAATGCTACATATTGTCGTACAATGAGGTGCTATAGTTGTAGTGTCCTTGGGCACAAAGCTCAAGATTGTTGGAGTACACGGAAACAACCCTTGAGAAGTTTCCTATACAGCTCATCAAGGAAAGCCAACACAGATGAAGGAACAAATGTTGAAAGGAAAAATTCCAAGAAAAAGTATGGATGAAGAAGACCGAGAAGTTGCAGATAGGAGAGGTTGATCAGAGCAGGGAGGATGGCTTCCATATGGCAACCCAAGTGTAAGGTATCTCAAAGACCTTAGCACAAATTGAGTTCATGAGGCTGGAGGATGAACTCAAAGGAGAAAGTATGGTTACTCTAGGTATACAGGAAGGTCCTAGGATCGTGCATATTGACAAGGGGAGTAGTGATCAGTGATCAATGAATTCAGATGCAGAAATGTGGACACCCTTTGCCATTGATTCCAAAGGGGGAGAGATGATGGAAAAATGGGAGCATGCTCATAGGGGGAGCATGAGTTGTTGTCATCAATGAAAATGGGGGAGATTGTTGATTGAATTGTCATTGATGCTAACATGGACTTGAAGTGGCCCCACAAGTTGTCATTGATTCCACCAAGTCCCTCTTGCAGTGCATAGGTATGGATGATCCCAGTACCCTCACATCCAATACCTTGGATCCCACATAGAGATGGTTTGCTCTTTGGAGCACCTTGTACCTATTTGACAAGGTCCTTGTACCCACAAGGATGGATCTTGGAGCCACCACCTTGTTGACGATGCTGAAGGCCCTACTGGTGATGCTGAAGACCTTGCTGGTGATGCTGAAGGCCTTGGAGATGGTCCTTAATCCCACAAGTTTCTTGAAGAAGTATTGGTTGACATGTTGAAGCCCTTTGAACCTTGAAGATGTCCTTATATGGAACCCTTGATGTATGGTGATGAAGACATGATGGTATAGTGCACATGATAGCTTCATATACATGCTTATTGAATTCCTTAGTTATGATGCACCCATACTTGGTTGAAATGTCCTTATGGATCATATTGATGGTTGATGATGGAATCCCTGATGGTTTATAATGATATTGTCCTTGACTGATATTGATTATGTGGAAAATCTCATAGAGAATTGCATGTGGACATTGGAACCCACACATATGGTGGTATGATATCTCTTGGATCTTTTATATTCTTCATGATTCCCTCATACTCTTACATATGACCTTGAAGAATTGATGAAGACCTCTTGCACATGATGAAGTTTTGTTTGCACTCTTATCAATTGAAGAAAACATGAGTTGGTCATGATATGGACATATGACCCACTCATGTATGTTAGCTTGGTGTTAACGTTTGAAACCCATGATGAAAGCCCTTAAAGTATGGAGCCCATGAATATGGTCATAATGTATTTCTTGTGTGGAGCCCACACAGTTGGCAGCTTAACCATTGAGGACCACACACAACTGGTTCACATGTTCCTTGATAATGGTGAATAATGATGGTAACTTACATATGTGTCACCTACCCAAATTCTGAAAATATTATTTTATTGGTAAAATACTTTATGTTAAATTTTAATTACAAAGTTTTGTAATTATGACCAAGTCTGGTCAAGGATGAATGTAATTGCTGATTATTATTATTTAATAAATTAAAGTAGGGGACAAACACCCAAGGGAACTGTTAAATGAGTGTTCACTGGCCCACTAGGAGGAATGGAAGTTTTTGGAAGGCATGGGATAGATGGCAGCAATTGCACTTCACCACTAGCTGTTGGTTATGGGACAACTACCCCTAAAAATGTTGCATTATGCCCCAGGTGGTGGGAGTGAGCAAGAAGCTCATTTAATGACCAGTTAACAACTGAAAGGCCTAGGCATCCTACATAAGGCAAATTCGAATTGAGCAGGTAGCTCCTCTGATGATATTTCTACAGAAATAGTCCTCAAGTGCATCAGGTGATCACTGAGAAATTCGAATAGGGAGGCTATGTGAGAGTGCAAGTGTAATTCTGCAAATTATTATGAGAAGGAGAACCAGAGGTGCTGGTGCAGTTCCCCTTGACTGCTAAGTCTTTAATACTGGATAACTATTACTACTGCAAGTTGAGATCCCAAGGTTCTAAGTTTCTTCCTCCTGGTGGTTCAGTGAACAGGCTCGGGGGTCCTAAGGAAAGTAACTTGACTGTCTTCAAGAATTGGTTGGGTGGAACAGGCTCCTTGGGCTGTTTGTTTCCCTACAGTTAACCATGTTTTGTTGTTCCTATTTTGTTTATAGTTCAATGTTTCTGTTTAGTAGAATTATCAAAATCTGTTTTGTAAAAGAATTTATTTTATTTTCTAATCTATGTTTAATTCTGAATGATAAAGCTTTGTTAATAATCTGATTAGATAACCATCTCTATAGTTTTCCACATGTTGTTATTTGCATCATACTCCATTATAGAGAAGTGATTTAAGAAAGATAAGTGATAGGCAAAATGCCATTGATTGAATAGATGAATGCAATAGTGTTCTTGTTAAAATTCCTACATAATTATAAACACAGTGAACATTGCAGTATAGTATAAATAACTGCATAAAATTCATATGATTCCTATATGTTAAAGAAAAACATATTTTGTTTCTATACAGTCCTTTATATATCTTTTCTAACTCTATCTAGTGTAGATAGTAAACAAATGCATTCAATATTTTACATGTCATATTTTCAAACAATTATATTTTTAAGGAATATAGCAGCTGCAAAAACTATGTTCTTTACAGAATTGTCACAAGTGCACAACACATTATTTCATCATTATCTATCACTTTTTATTATTAAATACAACACTTGCATAATAGTGTCAAAACACTATGTTATTACAAAACCTAACTAACCTTTTCATCACCATACCATCTTTGAAATGTAACGGGATTACTAACATGACTTTAAACATCATTTAGTATTACTATCTAAAATAGTTCATAACCCTAGCATGAAACTAAACACTGTACCGAAAGTTTTAGATAGGGTTATTTCGTGAATCAAAATAGATCACCGTAGCATAGTCATTCCAAAATATAAACATCAATAACGATAACATTGTACAGGAAATAACCGTTAAAAGTTTTCAAAACATTATCTTCTCATTTATCATTTCCCCTTTTAAAACAAAACTTTCTCCACAAAACAAGCCATGGTTTACAGAGATAAACGAGCCCTCGGCTCTTAGTTCCATACTCAACAGAAACAACCAAAAACTCAACAGAGTTTACTTTGTGAAACCCTCAAGGTTTCCAACATTGTACAAGAGTCATTTCATTTTACCCAAAACATCAAAATGAGGTCATTTTATCCACAAACTACGCAGGGTTATACCCTTGACATTTAGCAATACAAAAATGAATGCTAAGCTCTTATCAACAATGCAACTAGTCATCAAAAAGGCCAAGTAGCAACTTAAACATTCGAGGGTTACCCTCTGTACTTTTTGTGTCAACATAAAAACCTTAAAAACTCAACAGTCGACCATCACCGAAAAACCAGGTCGAATAGTTTCGACTCTCGGCAACAATAATCATCACCAAAACCAAGTCTGAAGGCACCTATGAGGGTTTGAGGAGCACCAGAGCTTACCAGGAATTGGATGCATGCATTCCATTCCAAAACCTTTACCATACAACCTCATATGAAACCGGTTCCTGCCAAAATACAGTCAAGAAGTTTAAAACAAGAAAAACGTAAGTTGAAAGCTTAAAATGCAGCAGTATGTTTATGGGTGAGTGCTTACCTTTAAACTAAAAAGCTCTGAGCCTTTGTACATCACCCAGCAAAAAATACAAAGCTTAGTGGCTTGACTGAAACCACGGGCTATTTACAGAAGAGCCGAACTACAAATTCCTCAGTTGACAGAAGTAAAACCAAGCACTACAACCTCTAACTGTATCATATCACCATGGTACCGAGGGCGAACCTGCAACTATTAAAATCACCACCTACAGGTCACAAGATCGAAACCTTCGGGCTACATTCTTCCAACCCTACTTTCCAGTAGCCTGTCGTCCTCATCACTCAAACACCAGCGTAACAATGAAGACCGAGAACTCTCCATCAACACATCCAACGAGATTCTAGGGTTACCAATTCAACGACCCAGATATGATACAATCAACGAGCAAGAAGGTGTCAGCAAGCCACTTTGGAGGTTGGGAAACCATCGTATTTATTGCTTCATAAATTACCACAACCATGACAGTGCCGACATTGCATACCAAGGATCATTACCGTATCCAGATCGGAGGAGAGTCAACGTGGAAACCATACACAAACAGGTTCATAGTTAAGTTATCCACCACATTCACGTGGGTGGTATTACATGGAGTGCCAACAACACTTTCCACCACGTAGTTTGGTTTGGACCATTAATGCATGGACGGAACACCATTAATGCCAAGTACTGGGTATTAAACTCTTGTCAAATTCGAATTCAATATAAAGTAGATTCAATACATATGTTTTGTATAGTTTTCAAAGTTAGCATTCATGCATTCTATACAATGATAGTTTCGATATAAACATTTCATATAGTTTCAAAGTTTAGTGTTTTTGCATCGTAGCATTAGAGTTATGCCTTGTCACTTATAATGTTTGTATCATATTTCTTTTGTGGTGTTTAAGTCATTTAGGGTAAGGCTTATACATTTGTATATTAGCCAACCCTTGTCAACCTTTGATAATTGGAGATTATAGGTAGTTAGGAATTCTATTTATACAATTTTTAATGCTAGGTAAAAATATAAACAATATATTCTTTATATTTTTCATATATTGTTTTAAATTGCAAACAATTGAAAAGGGTAGGATTTGTGTTTCGTCTCAAGCTATCTAATGCCAATTAATAGCATAAACACTATAATCAATAATTATATTTCACGCAATAGCTTTATATTGCAAAGTTTTTGATAAACTAGTAGTACAAATACTATATCTACAACATACAATTAGAATTACCTTAGGACATTGGTGAAGTCTTTCAATATTAATGACGATAGTTATGATAATAAACTTAGCATCATAAGAATTAAATAGATGATGCTTTTTCATAAAAGATGGAAGAGTTTGCAAGTCAGCACTTGAGCTAGTATTAGAACTAAGTATTCATACCTCCAGTAACTGGTTTCGCAAGAAGGTACTTAGCATTTTATTATTACATCGACGTTGAATTGAAAGACACAAGTACTCTTAAATCATGTGGTCATAGAACTTCTTACCTGCTGTCTGCACATAGAAACATTTCAATTGCCTTAGCTTTTGCAGCTAAGTAAACTCCAGGGTACCTCGTAGGACACCCTTTGACATCAAGAAAACAAACCGCCAGTGTCTTGACAAGAAGAAAGTTGTTCGCATCATATTTCTAACTTTTCAGTTAACTTGGACAATTATTGTCGTAAGCATGTTTTTCAAAAGTGTGATGTGTCGATGTCATTTAAAATGTTTTTGACTCAGTCATTAAGTTGTGTTCAGTATTAATGACTTCATTAACCCATGTCATCTTTTTAAGCATTTATTATTTCCGCAACTGTAATTTTTATTAAATCTTGGGATGATACAATATGGCAGCTTGGACCTTGAAGCCCCACACGTATGGATCTTGGAATCCATGTACTTGGCATGTTGTTTTTAAATCCTAAGAGGTATGGTCAATAATCCCTGAAGTTGATTGAAGAAAAACAGTATGAAGGACATTGCAAATGCATGCAAAACCTCCATGGTTTGATAGCCCTCGCCATGATGTTTCCAACGGTAGGTGGCACATCACGTGGTTCCTTACGGGTGAAAAGATATCAATTTTTTAAAGTTGACAATGTATTTTACCCCCCTTTGATAGGTCGGCCTGCTAAAAAAAGGGGGGGCATTTAATTATTTTTAATTGATTTTTTTTTAAGGTCGGCTAGTCCACAATTCTTCTCAATTACCTGGGATATTCATCTATAAATATAACGCATTGTCAATCCAAAAAAAGTAGAGTTTGAGCTTTGAAAATTTTGGATTGACTGAGGCAGCCAGAGAGAAAAAGCAGTGAAGTTTTTGATGATATAGAGCTCTGATTTTCGGATTTGTCTGAGGCAGCTGCAGAAGCAAGTTATATATTTCTGATTTTTGGGTGATAGAGACAGTATTTCAAGGAAGCAATGGAAAAATAGGAGCAAGCAAGTTTTATGTTGTTATATTTGTCTAATTTCAGGTATATATAGCAGCAGATCCGCAGGAGAAGTGTTATTTTGGAGTGTTGATTTCAGCTGCTTTTGGAGAGTAGCAGCAGTATACTCTAGTAACCACATAAATAAAGGAAGCAATAAAATTGATTGAGGTAGATGAGTTCAAGGTACAGTAAAGTACAGAAGCAAAGTGCAATATAGGTTGTACAAGAAGACTCAGAAATGACATATCGGGTGTAATTTATATGCATGCAAATAGTATATGTGAAACTCTGAAGATCTTGAAGCAGCTACAGATGTTTTAGCACTAATCTCATGTACACAAGGTTTGAAGCATGCTTGTTTATAAACAATCCCGAGTATACTAAGGCTTGTCAAAGAAGCCATCTACCTAAACTCAGCCACAGTATATGTTTTAAAAGGAACATTAACTTTGATCTTCAAGGGCATCAATTTGAAGGTTTTTGGGCATGCTACCTAAGGTATGATTTGACTATGAGAGTATAGGTCTATTATTGCAAATTGCTTGGATTGTTTTGAAAACCTATTTGAAGGATTGCTTATGGGCCACTTAGAAGAATGTTTTGGCACTCATTATAAGGCAGAAATGAAACATGTTCAGTAGGCAGACTTGAATACTCTGATGGATAGTAACTATGATTGTGGACAATGATCAGAAGTTGTTTGAATAGCTTGGTGACAGGGAAACTGTTAATGAAATAAGGGTTGAACTAACTTTAAGACTTGGGAAGATCTTTAACTAAACTTGACTGAGATCCATAGCAGGTCTAATTGTGTTTTGTAGGAGAGGTCTTTTGACTGAGCCTGGGAGTGTTGAAGAGCCACCATTTCCATATCAACAAAAGTCACATTCCAGGCATCATTCTATATCCATCGATGAACATCTATAGCAAGAAAACATTCCTATTATATCTTGGATCATCTATACATTTCAGATCAACTATCGTGTGCTTCCAGAACTGAATTGTTTGGACAGTTGCAGCTTATTACTAGCTTGACTTGACAAATTTGACTTGATGACAGTGACGGCCGTGTTTTGACAAATGATTGGTGACAATGACAACTTAATTGTAAAGTCATTGATATCTAGGCAGTGACAGCTTTGATGACTAAAGACTGACAGTGACATGCATTGATTTGACAAGAGTAGTGATAGCATTGATAGTTGACTATATTAGTGGTAGCAGAGTGAGAGGTAACTTGACAGATCAGATTGACAGTGATAGCAGGACAATGATATGTCGATTATATGACAAATTGTTTCTTCCTTGCAAGCTGAGTCTTGCAATCTTGGGGATTGGATCCCTCAACCCTTTCTCAGTTGGACCTGAGAATACCAGGTTGGGTACTGGATTCAGAGGTGGTACTCTTTGTATCAGTTGGTGCTGATTGTAATCGCGAAGATTGTTGTCTTCCATGTACAATAAATAAAGATCAAATTACAAATATTCTTGTGTCTCTTTGATGTGATGAATGTGCTTATAAATCTTGGTTGATTTAACTGATGCATTTGATTATGTAACTAATGACATAATGATTGATATACTCTAGTTGACTAAAAGAAGGTAAAAATTTTATAAATTGCTCACACACGGATTCACCCCCCCTCTCAGTGTGGCCATTGTGTCCAACAATAAGGATCCTTTATATAGTTTTTGTCAGCCTTCGAATCCAACAACGTTTGATGGCCTTAGGTACTGAAATTTTTTCATAAATAATTTATCTCTCATCAAATAAAAGTACCTGCATTTCACACTAATTTCACTCATAGTCTATCGGACCAACGTTTTTCCCTCAGGTTTAGTTTCGATGTATGAAAGTTTTAGATGTTATGTTAATGTTATGTTTGGTGAACAATAATATTCTCAATAATTTTTTGTACAAATAGAAAAGTGTTGTATTGTGCCATGTGGACTGGTTTTACAAGTTTTACAAGTGAACCTTTATGATCCAGATAGAATTCCATCAGATACTAAATAGTTCTTTTCTTCTCAGAAAAAAATTTGCATGCTTTCATCTCGTTGCTCCAAGATAGATTCCACTGCCTTCAAAACTTGATGAATGATACTGTTGGTTCTCATCTATGCCTCTTTAATATTTTTTTGTCCACTCCCATTTCATCAATATATATTTCTAGGATAATCATGTCATATTTCAAGAGATATGAGCACAGTTTGCAAAAATTTCAACGTTGGACCCTTTTATTGGTCACTTAGCGGGTCCAACTAAATCCATCTCTTCCGAGGGTTACAATAATTCTCCTATTCACATTATGGTAAATTATATGGTTGTGACTTACAGGGTTCTAGATAAGCTTTCCAACAACCCATCATTTTCTCGATTCTGACACCGTATGGCCACATACCGATCTCCAGAACTTGAGGACAAAAATGGGTTAAATATGGCAAATGATTTGGGCACAAATTGTAAAATATACATATATGTATTTTGTAATTATTAAAATTAGTGTAATTTTTGGTAAAATAAAATTTTTGGAGGTGGGGAGGTTTGAACTTGAGACCTCCCACCCAACAAATAATCTAAGCACTCTCCACTAACCAACATTTCCACCCATCAAGTCATGATGGGAAGGGGAAGCAGCTCGAATTTAATGGGTTGGCATGCATATAAAGTCAATAGAAGAGTTCCACGCACACCCACTCCCATGAAATTTCGGCTTGGGGTCTTTCCCCCTTCCCCATTCAGGCCCAAGACATTTAGTCACCCATGCATCTTGCGCAGTGGATATTCTGCAACAATGGAGGTCGAGATTTTGCAACCATGGAGGTCATGGAGGTGGGGGATTTTTGCAAGGAAACATCTACAATCCCCAATCATGGATATTTGCATACACAGTAAGTTTCCAGTTTTAATTTATCTCTGAAATTACATTATTTTCTTTGGTACAGGATTTAGAGGGTGGGTTATGAATATAAAAAATTTCATGGTTCATTTTCTCGAATTTATGGTGAAGAGGTTGGGGGTTTTCAGTTGGATCAATGGTTTTGAGTATGGGGTGGTTTTGTAGCTTGTTTGGAGGGTAAATTGAAGGTGAAGTTTCATATATTCATCCTACAACATTTTTTTTATGATTTTACTCCTTGCTTCAATCAATGATTTGGGGTGCCGAAGATTTTCCAGATTGTATGTCTGAGTTAAAACTGAGTTATGGATTTGTTGTTTCAATCAATCACGTCCTTGGGTAATTTTTATTCTGATTCAGAAAAACATCAGGGGGTATCCATACCATTTGTACTTGGAACCCCCATTTTGATTCCAAAATTCTTTTTTGTAGAACCAGAACTCAAGTTCTTGACGTTTTTGTGAAAACGCAGGTTCTCCCCGTGGGTCTTTTTGCTTGGGTTTGGACCTGATTTCATTTATGATTGTTATTGAAATGTTACAGGAGTTCATAGAATGGAATGGATGTAGGTATCTGCACACTAATTTTTTTGACAAAATCCCTCAACCAAGGTTGTCCACTAAGTGTTTGACAAAATCCTTCAACCAAGTAATTGTCCACCAAATGCTTGCATGAGCCAAAATTGCTATATCTCCCCCATTCGAAGGCGGGATTTCACACATGAATAGTCAAAATGACTGGGACGGAGAGAAATTTAATGATAAAGTATCCAAACTTAGAAATTACCCTTCTATTTTCTGAATATGTTCTGGGAATGGCCGGAATTTTGGCCAAAAAAACTCTAGTGTCGAAAGAAATATTTTCTTCCACTCTTCAGAGTATCATTCCTAATTAATTCGGTAGCCATGTATGGCCTCTTGAGACCTACAAATGTTAGCCATGCTGGAATCATCCAGCCTATGATCAGCCATCACAAGCGCTATGGGTGTCACAAATACCAAAGCAAATGATGACAAAGCATTTCATTTTTGTCTTCAAAGTCTTTTCTCAAATATATTATTGTTTCAAAGACATATTGTAATATTTTATTTTTCATGCAAAGGAAAAATATTTAATTTTGAAATTAATCTTTGGAAAGTCAAAAGTGATTTGACTTGTCACACTTGTCACTTTTCCAAAAGTTACATGTGTCATGTAACCCTAACTCTATCCTCAATTCCTATATAATGAGGAGGGTATTTTTTAAAGAGTGACAACTTGAAGGAATATAAGTAAGTGCTGTTGGTTTTCACTTGAGGGTCTTAGAATACACTTGCTTGTTCTCACTTGTAGTTGTTGGGATTAGTTTGTATACATGATAAGGGTTAAAGGACAATTATAATTTCTTAATGTTATCTATCTGTAATGGGATTGGTTAACTAGGTGCTATTTGTTGTTTGATGCTTCCTTGGGTTTATTTGCTATTTCTTAACTCTTAAAAATTATTTCCTTTGTTTATATGGATCTTTGTGCCGAGTTTCTGAATTAGGAGGAGCACTTTCCCACTTGATGTCGCTAGTTTAGGATAGCCCTTAAGTCACCCTATCCTTGTTGGTTTGAGTGGTCATCCTCTTTCCCTTTCACTTATTTATTTGTATCTAATATTTTATTTTTTTGTTTTCTTCTTTTTTCATACTTAAAATCCAAAATTTGTTTCTCAATTTAAGCCCCTTTACTCGGTTTCCCTAGATGCTCTTCCTGAGCATTAGGGAACCACCCAAGACCTGTTTGAGGCATTAGGACAAACAGGGAAACAAACAAAAAAATAGGACAACTTTAGAATTCTTAGTAATTTTCAAGTATTTTTTTATCAATCTGCACATAAGCCACGAGATTAAAACCTTTCACACACTATGTTGATTAATTTCCAACTTTTTCATATGTTTAAATTTACTTTTTTCATTGACAAACCATCCCACTAACCAAGGTACCAACTGGCTCTTTCCTCTCCCATGGCAGTTTGTCGCCCGTGACGGAAACCAGTCCCATTCCTTGGGATGGATAATTTAGTTTTGGTACATACTTGCTTTCTTTTTCATTGTTGTTTGATGCATTTTATTTACTGACGTGTTCTCTTGCAACTCGTGCCCCAAGAGGGTTGATTCACAAAAGCAAAACCGCAAAAGAAAAAAACACAAAACAAAACAAAAAGCAGGGGTCCGCCCCACCAAAAAAAAAAAAAAAAAAAAAAAACCAAGCAAGGGTCCACCCGATTCACAAAAACAAATTACTATGTATATATATGTATGCTCGAAGCATGTTATAGGGTGTATTATTATATGTATTTATTTTAAATTTCAATTTTGCAGTTTAGACCAGGAGACTCTCTTGTGAAATCAAGAGGTGATCTCGCAATGTGGATGGCCTAGTCCTTTCATTTCAAGCATTTAAATTTTTCTAGAGCTCTAAGTGTCAAAACCATGGAATCCTCTGTCAAGGGCCCCTCGTTGTTGGTCTCTTAAGTGTCAGTTAGTGAGTATTTTATATTTTCTTGAAACAACAAAATACTATGCTAGTGACGAGGAAGGGTCAACCCCTTTCCTTCTGAACTGCATGAGGTATTTGTTGGATACTACGCTAGTGACGAGGAAGGCCCAACCCCTATTCTACCGAACTACATGAGGTATTCCAGTTTCATCCAACTAATTTCCCACTCACTCTCCTAAACCTAAGGTGACCTTGGCAATAAAAAGGGTGTGAGCCTGCTCAGGAGGACCTTCAGAATGGTATGGTCAAAATTTTGCACGCTTGATTAATAAACTAAATTATTGATAAAATACACTAATTGAGTTAGCCTTTTGTGAATCCTCACTTCCCCACACTTTCATCCATTTGAAATTGTTAAAGATGCCTGGAT
The DNA here is from genome assembly GCA_027924585.1 of Larix kaempferi. Lineage (NCBI taxonomy): Eukaryota > Viridiplantae > Streptophyta > Pinopsida > Pinales > Pinaceae > Larix > Larix kaempferi. Next base: position 3,803,691 of record BSBM01000276.1, on the reverse strand, counting down.
TTTGAGCAATTAACTTGCATAGCACAATGGTCATCCCAATGGTTTTATACAGCTGAATTAATAATTTTTTCATGGTTTTAGCAACTTCTTGTAAGGCTGGAAATTAAATTCTTGAAACAGATTTTATGACCCGCCTCATTTCCACTTCATTTGGCTCACTTCCAAGTGATTGTTAAATTTTCTAGGAGCTATTTTCAAGGTAAAAAAATGATAAGTTTTTATATTCTAGCTTGATGTCCGCATATAACAACCTTTAAAATACATCAATTTGTATTTGTTATAGGTGGTTCTAGGCATTTTCCGATAAGTATATTACTCAAATATTCACCTGGGTAAGTTCCCTAGACCCCGATTGACCCGGTAGTCAAACCTTGCTTACTTTCTTGTGCTTAAAGTGGGTTTTCCAATTGTTGTTTATTGTTTTGTTTGCTGGTCCAAAAATCCAACAAGCTATTTTTCCAGTTATTCTACCCATTTTCACTTTTTTTGGCCTCTAGGCCATCCTGGAAATTGTTAGAGGTTAAAACCCATTCAGGGTGATCCAAATAGGGATTATTTCTAAGTCCCTCACCTCTCTTTCTTTTCCCTTTTACCATGTTGGACATAGGAACATCTTAGGTGTGGGTAGCTTTTCCTTGTGCATAGCTGTCAAAGATGCTTGTAACGGGCACGACCGTCAGATAGGTTGGATCCATCCTCACGGACGGATTTTGCTTATAACAGCTAACCTCACACTTCTAGGGCTGATATCACCCTAGTTTAGGGCCTAAACAAGCTGCAAAATGTACTTTTGTGGATTTTTTTACTTTTTAGGGAATTTCAGTAAGATAAAGACCTCCAAAAAAACAACAATATTATTTTTGGTGTTTGCAAGTAAAATCAATTCCAATCAAAGTACAATGGAAAAACACATATTTTTTATTTCTCCAAAATATTTGATTTTTTATGGTTTTATATATATTTGTTTTTTTAGTATTTTTAAATATAATATAGAATTTGTAATTTTGAAAAGAGAGAATATGCAGGAAATAGACCTAGGTCTTATCCCTAGGGTAGTTGAGAAAAATTAGGGTTAGCATCCTCTCAAAAAATTGACAATTCAATACTTTTTGAATTAGGTAAAGGATAAGAAACCCTAGGTTACGTCTTGCCTCTGGATTGTCTAGTCGTTTTTTCCCCTCTGCATCCAAAGTGGTTGTGCCACTGCTTGGCACCCCTTCCCACTCTTGGATCACTACTATGATCCCAGCTTGTCAATTTCCGTCTTCCTGAATAATCATCTAGAATTCAATAAGTTTCCCCACACTTTTATGACTAACTCTACATTCCTTTCAACTGTGTCCACTCGCTCCTCCAAGCATCTCACAAACTCGCAGCTCATTCCTTGGTGACCTTGAAGCTTGGTGAGTGGACCAATGAGGGGAGATTCACACAAAATCAAAATCATCCATCGACATGATTGTGAATCTCCCCTCATTGGTCCACTCACCAAGCTTCAAGGTCACTTAGTTGGAAACTTCCCCAACCACCTTCTCCACTTATGAGTTTACTGCTTTGAAGGAATTCTACCTAGGCTCAATGTGAAACTTGAGATTTCTGGCCACTTCTTCCTTCACAAAATTGTGCGTCGCACCATTATCAACCAAGGAAACTACCTAATTCCCATTTAGTTATCAGCAGGTAATAGAGCCTCATGTAGTCCTATTCATGATTGCATGTCAGTTCTTTAAGAACAACACTCAACACCTGCAACACTCCTATTGTCAGTTTCTCTACTTTCCCAATCGTGGATAAATTTTGTGGTCTTAGTCGACAATTCTTGTTGTAATGATATTTTTCACATATATAGCACGGAATGGTTTTATCCTTGTCCTTGGGTGCCAATGTGTTTGCGGCCTTCTTGTCATCACACTTTCCACCCGATTTTGGCTTCCCTTTCGTCTTCTTCTTAAACTTGTCGGATGCTCTCTCTTGGTTGTCTTCATCATCTTTGGACCCTTCCATTCCTTCTGCTTGGTAGTCTAGGAGCTTTTCGACCATTGAGATTGTTGCGACAAGGGTCTACATGCCTTGGTACCACAAGTCAGTTTGTGCCCAAGGTTGCAACCCTTTTATAAAGTGATAAATCCTTTCTTCATCACTGATGTGTTTTATCTCCAACATGAGGCTTGTGTAAGCCTTGATGTAAGCTTGAAACTTGCCAGTCTGTTTGAGATTCATAAGCTCATTCCTTGCAACCCAACGTTTGTTCCCCAGTCCAAACTATTCTTTTAACATGGCCATCATATGCTTCCATTTTTCGATCTACTCCATCTCTCAATCCTATACCACATCCTTGACTCTATTTCTCCACCATAGCTTTGTTGTGCTAGTAAGGAGCATAGTAGTAGCATTTACCTTGGCCTCATATCAAATGTCATTCATTTTTTCAAGGTACTTCTCTATATCCTAGTAAAAATTCCCAAGTACCTTGGAGTTCGAAGTCCCGTCATACAGATCAGTTTCCTTCATATTTATTCGCATGGGTGTTGTTGATCCATTCCCTACTGCAATGGCTTTCTTTAGCATACCGATGGTATCGTCTTACTCCCTAACTCAAAGTTGAAGCTCCTACACTATGCCTTCAAGATTCACAAATATGCCATCCATATCACTTTTTTCCAGTTCTACTAGCACATCTACAGTGGCTCGACACTCTTTCAAAACTTCATTTAACATATTACACATGTAGTCCATTTCTTCCCTCATAGTTTTGGCTTTATCCCTGTGCTTGCAAAGGGTTTCTGTCATTTTCTCAACATTCCTTTAAAGTGTTATGAGCCTAGCCTTCACCCTTGGATTTTTTGGCATCTATCCCCCGTCGTTGTCTTCATGATGTGAAACTTCTTCTGCATCTAATGCAATATTGATTGACTCTACTTCAAACTCAAGCATCTGTCTAACTGTGTGCTTCCCCATCATAGACTTAGATGAATTTACAAATCATATCAAATGCGCTTTCCAAGTGTTGGGTGCACTTCCACCAAAGTGTGCAAACGATCGTTCACCCCTCTATTGAATTGATCATGAAATTTCTGTGGGGCGCTTTCCAAGTGTTGGGTGCACTGCTGCTTAGTGTTGCCTCCCATCACACTACAGGCGTATTACCACACACTACTTCAACCTGCATCAAATTTCAACAATCCTCTTGCATCTTAGTGAAGAGCCCGTCCACGTATCATCTCTGATACCACCTGTTAAGGGCCTACTACCAGCTTGAATTAGAACTGAGGTTCCTTTCCCTCCGGTAGGCCATGTGACACTTACCGGGACCTCCCCATCCTGTGTTGAGACCAAACTAGGTTGGAATCCTGACATACTATGCCTACTCGAACATTTGCCACTTAACACTTATTCTTGTTCTTATTACACTTAGCCAATTATATGTGCGTTAAAATTCCAATAGTTAAACACTTAACCAATAAACATACACAAGAGACAAGAAATGTGGCTGGCACCCCAAATTGGAAAGTGTACCTAAACCTTTTATAAATACACAGAGTTACAATGAATACAACAAGACAGGTGTACCCAAATGGCTACAACTTGGGAGAGCACCCAACTAGCATCCTGCTCCAGAAACACCAAGAATTCACCTACTTTGCAAGCACACCTAAATATGTCTCAGTTTATATTAAGGTGTCCACAGTGACACCTTCTATGGCTCCTGACCTATGCACCCAAGTTTGTACCAAGCCAATATTCTAGTCATTGCACTGTTTCAAATACATGCCTTTTATTGCTTGCTCCCAACTTGTGCCTCAAACCTAAATTTTCTCTGACTTGTGCTTTCACTTGGCTGCTTATCCAGACTTGGATGATTCTGAATGAATTTCCCCATTGGTCACCAATGTGCCTTCTTATATAGTCGATCGTTTAACTCATGAGTGTGACCAAGGGTTCCACCCTTGTGGTCTCTTATCGACGTTTCATGCTAAATTTGCGGAAGATGTCCATTTAGTCGGTTGGGATCCTCCCAAGTCCACCTTACCTTAGGTCCACACCTCCTCGTGATAACTGATTACGCCCACATGCCCACTCATGCCTTGGGGATTTTTCCTTGCTGTTCAAGCACATGCCAAATTACATTCTGGACTGAAATTCTTGTGCCCACATCGTTTTTTTGTTGATGCCCTTATGCCGCTACACTTCATGTGTTTCTATTCTACTCCATTGAGCTCCAAAGTCATGTTGCTTGCTGGTGCATCTAATCCTTTTCCAAAGCCTACTATCGCATCCATCGGGTCCATTTGCATTCCCAAGCATCCAAGTGGGGTGCCACCCAATGTGGGCGCCCACCCAGTGCTAGTCTCCGTCATGCCAACCGATGGGTCTTTGGGATCCCAAGTTGGGTCAACTTGACAAGTGCACCCGTCTAGGATTCTTGGGCCAAGCCCCATGCCAACCTTTCTCGCGGGTGGAGATTTAGTCTATGTGCATTTGACCAAAGCTATGACACAATGCTTCTTTAAGGTCAATTCTCTTCATACAGTGGATTTCTCTCCTCTGTGACCTCCAACAAATTTGTTGTTTCCCACTACAACTTGAACTTATAGCCACTAACAAATTACTCTATGCTACAACTCACAATCTTCACCCATATATTCGACTACGCTTATATGGAGGACTATGACTCTGACAGTGAAAGCTTCCTAAGCCTCCAGGACCAATACACAAAATGACATTAAATTGGAGAAGCTCTCCACATTCTATCACGACCACAACCACCACCGCCATAAATAGCATCTACCATAGCTTCGGGGCTTTCATGCAACACAAATACACTCAAAATTCATCCTCTAGAGAAAGGTCAATATTTTCTCATATTGCTTCAGGTGCAATTGTTCTTCCTTATGTAAGTTGTGAATGATACCAACAACCACCTTCCACTTCACCAAACACTTTGTTACTGAGATCACAATCCTTTAATACACTAGCTCTGCAATGACCCCTTGTACATTCGACACTCTTCTAGATAGATCCAATCCAATGGACTACAATTACTGCCTCAACCAAGGAAGATTTGAGGAGATCCATGGCAACAGTTCACACAATCGGCTTCTCAACAACCTTTCCTCCTTCAAACTAGATCACCACTTTAAGGCCATGCATATCTTCATTTACACAAGGCTCAACTCTCATTCTTCTCAGCTCAACTATCTTGGCATGGATTTCCATGCTTCAGGTCGTCTATCCTTGCTCTAGATTTTTTTGCCTCAGTCTGTTTAACATTTTTATATGATACCACTATTATGATTAGCAACACATAAACACAAGCATTAAAAAATCACACACACATGACAAAGAATGATTACCTTGGAAACCCAATTTTGGGAAAACCAACAAACATAATAGATCTATTCTTCCTAACCAAACTGGTCAAAGAATGGCCAATCCAACCATCATCGACCACAGAGAAGCCAAGAGTTTCCTCCTTAAGCACCTTACAAAGGCTATGTTTGATCTACTACAATCCACTATGGGGGCGATATTGTCACCTAAGGTAATGTTACATTACAAAAAATAAAAAGTAAATAAAAGAATTCATGTGCGTTCATAAAACTAAAAATAAAATATGAAAAGTAATTAAAAAATCTATGTCCACCTAAATAAATAATTAAAACTTAAACGGGGCTCTATTAAGCAAAAAAGGGATCAAATTTCTTGAGTTTAAAATTAAAAAAAAAATACACGTCAACAAATTGGATCCCTCTAAGTGGGACTTGATAGATCCGGGTTTAGGATGGATCTATGATGGTTATGTTTATTATGTGCTTATAATCATAATATTTTTTACATGCATTACCATGGGAAAATACCATGGTTTACCAAATATTATGGGCCCTAAAACCATGAACGGATACATTTGACTCTTTAACCGAGTCAAGTTTACCTAACAATCCCCTTTAAACTTAACTTTAGGGTAATAGCCACCCCTCACAGTTTTAACGGGAATGAAATTATAACATGCCCCCTCTTTTAACAGTTTTAACGGGAATGAAATTATATTATGGGCCCTAAAACCATGAACGAATACATTTGACTCTTTAACCGAGTCAAGTTTACCTAACAATCCCCTTTAAACTTAACTTTTGGGTAATAGCCACCCCTCACAGTTTTAACGGGAATGAAATTATAACATGCCCCCTCTTTTTGTCTATTTAAATCTACAATAGTGACTCACCAACCAAAGGCATAAGCACGCTTCCACAGGTCTTAGGAAATTGAGAACACAAAGAACTGATCCGAGATGGAAATGGAAGCAGATCTCTGGGAAACCCTGCCTGGTCATTTGGTTTGTTCGATTTTAGCTAGGCTTCCTGTTCGGGCTCTTGCCAGAATGAGGGTTGTCTGCAAACGCTGGAATTATCTGTTATCTCCTGGAAATGCCTTGCAAAGAATCGATCCACTTTTTTCAGTAAATTCCATCCCTGCGTTTTTCATTCAAGTCGGTTGGGGTCCCAGAGAAGAAGTCGCTTGGGGTCCCCGAGATCTGGAAACGTGGGTCATAGAATTAGGAGACGGTGGTTCGGAAACAAGGCACTCCTGAAATCACTACTAGTCTCCCTTTGTCAGGTAATTGATGATCTTCTTATTGTTTCTATTCTTCTAATGTGGAATATACCTCTTCTTGGTCTGAAATATTTCCTCCTTCCTCCATACCCCCTTCATACTCATCATCAGAAAATACTTCAATGAATTGTGCCTTTCGTTAGCACATTTATGCCCTGGTACCCATGGTTGGAAGTATGTGTAACATAGTTTCTTTCTTCTGAGTTATTCCCTGATTGGTCCATCTTTATTATCCTTTAAAAATGCATATTCTTGCCATGGCTTCTTTTCAAATCTAAATTGGGAAGGAAAGTTGGTCTTGGGAGGATACCTTGTCTTGGATAGCACATTTTGCGGATCTCTTGCCAAGTTCATGGCATCTTTCAATGAAGTAGGTTTGTGGGCCTTAACCAAACCCTTCAAAGGTTCATCCAAACCTTCAATAAAGATAAATACTAATCTAACCCTAGATATATCAGCCACATTAACTGATAATTTTTTAATTTCTAACATGTACTCATCCGACGTTCCATTTTGTTTCAACTGTGTTAGTTCTTTGAAAGGAATTTCTGGGTCTTTTTGCTCAAAAATTTCTAATACCCTGTTAACAAATTCTTCATATGTTGTAACCTGATCATGTCCCAAGGCCTTAATTCCATAGAACCACCAATCATTGGCATCTCCCTCAAAATGAAAAATAGCCATTTTTAGAGCATCCCCTTCAAGCATTGGATTCAGTTGAAAGACACATCTAGTTTTTGTATCCACGTATTTGCAGAACTCTTAAATGAGCCATCAAAAGTAGGAAGTGGAATTTTACTTATTGCATAATTCAATTCTTTATTTTGAAATGGATTTGTATTATCTCCTCTAATTTTGAGCTTCTTTGAGACAGTAAAGAATGGATCAAATGGTAGGGTGCTTCTACAATCTTCACTCAACTGCTCGCATTATGCTACAACTTCATGCATGCCATATGGGGTGTTAGGATTTTCTTTGGAATCAATAAATTTATGTGTAATAGACCTTGTTGAACTTTGAAATTAATGAGCTCGATTATGAGGCCATGTCTTTGAGAAAATAATTTCACCCACTTCCTTATTTTCCTCAGAAAGAGAACTACTGTTTCCTCCTATTGCCAATTTGCTTCCAATTTGAATAGCCAATAATTCAAATCCTTGCATTATTTATTTGTTCATGTCTGCAAATAATGGTTTCATGAATCTCCTAAACTCCTAATTCTCCTATGAGGTTCCTTTCTCATCCTTACTCATGGTTTCCAAAGAATGCACTTCTTCTCCTTCTTCTTCTCTTTCACCAAAATTACTTTTAGTTTCAGTTTCTAAGGGTGGGGGCTTATTTTTATGAATTATTGTCCTCATGAGTGGTCATCCACATCAGGTGCAAGGAGCATGCTCTGATACCACTTGTAGTGTCCCTTTTTAAAAAAATTTGAGAAATTGGAAAAATTGCACTTTTTGGCCAATTCGATCCTTAGACTAGTAATGACTCAAATGCTTCCAAATTGCTCTGAATGCTTCCAAATTGGGTATGAATGTGTTTGATAGGTGTTAATACATAAAAATGAGTCTGATGGATGCTTGGACCCTCTCAAAATACTTCTGCAACACTCATTTACAATCAGGAGAAAATAGGGAAACTTACTAGCAAATTCGAGGTTCAAACTCCCAAGGGTAGGGGACAAAGATGGCTTCCCAAATGCAGTACGACCCTCCCAAATTTCAGAACAGGGACATGGATTAGTTAAAACACTTAAATGGGCACCAAAATGAATCATTAATCAGATCCTAAAGTCTGTTGCAACTCCATAAATCAGAGGTTTGTGGACATGTCTTCACATAGGGGAAAATGATAGGAAACTTCACTACTTTCTATGAAATTCAAGATTTATTCTCCAAAGGCTTATGTAATGTATATGAACATTCTTCGGGAAATTGATGAATCTCCATACATCATAAAAATAACATATATGAATTGATACAAGTCGAAATAAAGCAACTTCAAGCTTTCATAACTAGATATGAGGAAAATGGCACCATTTATACATTGTTTGGTATTTTGACATAGTTTCAATTGGTATTTAGACCTGAGGATATTCTGAGCAGAAAATACAAAGTAAATAAATCAGATTAGAAATAAATGGGGCCACAAGAGCTTCCCCAAATAGATCAGCATCTCACCAAGTTCGCCCTTCTTCCAAGAGCCAAAATATGAAGAGAAAAGTGAGAATGGTGTGGAAACAAGTTGAAGAAGAGAATTTCATGAGATTCCCTGTAGATTCAACCTGAAACAAATGAATCCATTGTAGCTCCAAATGATAGGTCTGAATGGCATCTCCAATTTCCAATTAGGATGGGAATCTTTCACCCTCGAAATTGGTACTAAGGCAACTAGAGTAAACACTCCATAGCATGGACAAGTTATGCTCTCCAATATGCAAAATGAGAAATGATCAAAAGCCACTCTTCTTCTTTGTTCATGAATTTTATAAACTTCCAAAGACCTCTTTATCGCTAATTCCATCCATGAGCTTCATGCCAACTCGAATTGGGAAGAGATTCCAATGTGTGTCACTTGTCCCTCCATTCATAGCCTCTTCCTTCACTCAATTCGAATGGATGACTCTTTGGATGCCCTAAGTCCCTTGTGCGCCTTCTTGGAGGCTATTTTTAGCCCTGACATGTCATATTAGTAAGATGTTAGCAATCAGGTTTGATTTGTGTCATAGGTGTCATAGCATCTTCATCATTGTTGTCATAGAAGCTAGGGAATCTAGCCCAAGTGTCTCAATATCTCTCAAATGCCTCTTCCTCTTCCATGGGACTTACTCTTCCACTCCAATTCGAACTTCATTGAGTCATGCCAATTATATTGACCTTCCAACTCCCCAAGATCATTAGACTCCACCTTGGATTTGAATGGGTGAGAATAGGATGTCATGTGGCATGAGGAATCTAGCTTTGTGTGGGTCCCACACCACCAATGTGTCTCCATGACCAAGTGCCACCTTATTTTCCTATCATAAATATTTATTTAACCCCTTTTAATATATATTTATGTCAAGCTAATGTCCATTTGTGGTTTTATAGTATCCGTATTCCAAATCTAATGTTTCCAACCCAACCTAGGAAACTAGTATATTGGTGGAATTTTCTCTTTTGAGATTTATTTGAATGGGGACATTATAGTTTCCATCATTTTCTCAACATTCCTTTCAAGTGTTGTGAAGCTAGCCTTCACCACAAGATTTTTTGGCATCAATCCCCTGTCATTGTCTTCATGATGTGAGACTTCTTCTACATCTAATGCAATATTGCCACCCCATGTGAGTCAAGTTTACCTAACAATCCCCTTTAAACTTAACTTTAGGGTAATAGCCACCCCTCAGGGAATGAAATTATAACATGCCCCTCTTTTAATAGTTTTAACGGGAATGAAATTATATTATGAACCCTAAAACCATGAACGGATACATTTGACTCTTTAACCGAGTCAAATTTACCTAACAATCCCCTTTAAACTTAACTTTAGGGTAATAGCCACCCCTCACAGTTTTAACGGGAATGAAATTATAACATGCCCCCTCTTTTTGTCTATTTAAATCTACAAAAGTGACTCACCAACCAAAGGCATAAGCACGCTTCCACAGGTCTTAGGAAATTGAGAACACAAAGAGCTGATCCGAGATGGAAATGGAAGCAGATCTCTGGGAAACCCTGCCTGATCATTTGGTTTGTTCGAGTTTAGCTAGGCTTCCTGTTCGGGCTCTTGCTAGAATGAGGGTTGTCTGCAAACGCTGGAATTATCTGTTATCTCCTGGAAATGCCTTGCAAAGAATCGATCCACTTTTTTCAGTAAATTCCATCCCTGCGTTTTTCATTCAAGTCGGTTGGGGTCCCCGAGATCTGGAAACGTGGGTCATAGAATTAGGAGACGGTGGTTCGGACATAAATATTTACAAATCCCCCTTACCCAATGATCAAATTGTTGTGGCTGCATGCCAGAGCATCTGCTGCTGCCATAGACAAGGAGACAGGTTCGATATTTCCATAGGCAATCCTGCTACCAGATCCTGGAGACGACTCCCTCGCCCTGCTCTGGTTGACCCAGATTGGGCTTTCATCGGAATGACCTTCGACTCTACCGCGAGGCGTTGCACTGTGCTGCTGGGTGAAAATCATGTTGATCCGCTTCGACGAGGAACTGGGAATTTAATGGTGTTCAACATTTATGATTCAGAGTCCAATGGATGGACTACGTTTTCCATGAAAGCGGCCACCTACATTCAACCTCGTGGCAAAGGTATCTACTCCAAAGGAAACTTTTACTGGGTAATCGAATGGAATGACATCTATTTCATGGTAGCATTCTCTATTGCAGAGAGCACTTGGACAGAAATTGCACTGCCAGAGGGTTGCTGCAGAAATGTCTGCCGTTTCCCAGCATCTCTTTATTTAAGTGGATGCCATAGGCGAGTGGTGTTAATACAGAAGGGAGAGAAACTTGGCTCTATGCACATGTGGAGGTTAAATGAAGTCCAAGGCGCTGCAGAATGGTGTGAACTCCGTGATATATGCAGCCCAGAACGCAATACGTTTTATTCGGTGGTAGTAAACAGCGGGTGGGCAATGATGGTTGACAGGGAAATGCAAATACATTTGTGCAACCCAGAGCGAAATATGAGCAAGAAAGTTTCATTACGTGGGCGGCATGGCAGGTCGTTTATACAGATTCTGTCAGCCTTCGAATCCAACAACGTTTGGTGGCCTTAGGTACTCAAAAGTTTTCATCAAATAATTATGAAAGTTTGGTGGCCTTAGGTACTCAAAAGTTTTCATCAAATAATTGTTTTGCCCTCAGGTTTACTTTCGATGTATGAAAGTTTTAAATGTTATGTTTGGTGAACAGTAATATTCTGAAGCATTTTTTTTCCAAATAGAAAAGTGTTCCATTGTGCCATGTGGACTGGTTTTACAAGTGAACCTTTATGATCCAGATAGAATTGCATCAGATACTAAATAGTTCTTTTCTTCTCGGAAAAAACTGAGAGTTCTTTTCGATATGGAGATTTGAATAAGATGAAATTATCAAAGAAGACTGAGCATATTGTATGTATGATTCCTGGATTCGATTTCAGAGTGTAAGAATTTCGCAATCCACCGAATCTTTCCAGCGAACTCTTGCTATCAAAATTCTTATCCATAAATATATCATACATACAATTTGATTTTGGTCACATCTTTTGTTATAAAGTCAGTGGCTACTGTGTTGCAAATTACTTTAAAAATTGATTATGCTTCAAATCTTTAGTTCTAGGCGAGTTTGTTATAAAGTCGTTGGTTAATCTGTTGCGATTTGCTGCAGCTGAGAACTGCTTTCGTCTCGTTACTCCAAGATAGATTCCACTGCCTTCAAAACTTGATGAATGATACCGCTTGTTGTCATCTCCACCTCTTTAATCTTTTGTTGTCTTTAGGATATTCATCTTTCAATCTTGATTCTACTATTTTAGCTGATTTGCAGCGAGAGATGCAGATATATGCTCTGGCTTTTTTTGGTAAAAGGTGCTTGAAACCGTGATTTGTAGTCTATATTCCTTCCACTTTATTTTTGTGTGTTTTACTATTGAATGTTGATGTGATCGAAATGTATTTGTGTTGTTAGATTAGTTATAAAATGTATTTGTGTTGTTAGATTAGTAATAAAATGCATTTGTTGCGTTGAGAGTAGTCACATGTTTAATGGGTAGAGTTTTCATTATAACCTACATTATAAAAGAGTAATATATTAATTTATAAAATCAAAATTAAAATTAGAATAGATAGATTTTAAATTTGGATTTATCAAGTATCTATCAAGTAGGGAGAAGTATCAAATTTCTTAAAGTATAATTTGTTTTTCTTAAATTTTTTATCCTATGATGCTTGATAGATTTATGCGTTTTAATTTTGATTTTATGAGTCAACATGTTATTCTTTTGTGAAGTATTGTATTGTGAGTGGTTAATAATCATATTGACAAAGTGAGAGGTGGGAGGCTAAGTTTTGTTGGTTTCCTGGTTAAAGGTTTCTAGGGTAAATCTCTATGTATTATGCATGAATGCTATGGTGTAATCTTTATTTTGCTTAAAAGAATTTATATGGTTTTCTATTTAACATATATTTCATTAAATTCCGAATTATACAATGGATCTAGATTTCAAAACTTTAACTAGATTGAGTTTTTTCAAAATGAGTAAAGTCTTAAACTTGAATTCCTTACATTATTTCTATTTCTATTAATTATATTTTGTATTAAAAGCTAAGTTGGTTAAGCTTAATTAATGACATTAATGTTTTGTATGTTACTATGATTAGCCAATTTAATTATACTTTGATATGGTAACTACTATGTCTTTGTTGATTTACTATGTTGGTAGAAGGTTGGAAAATTTTTAGAATAACCCATACAAAAACCATTTAATAACATAATACCAAAGTGTTTGTTACTATAACAATTTTAATTCTAGACATAATTAGTAATAATATTGCCTATGTTGAGGACCATGTTTTATTTATGATGATGATGATGATGATGATGGTTTTTAATGTCCACTAAGACCAACTTTGGTCTATCGGACCTTAAGAGAAATTATTTGGTTTTCTTTATATTTTTATTCGTATCATTGCTCAAAAAGCTTGAGGAGAAGTGTTCCCAGCTCACCATAATTCTAGCTTGTAAGAAGGATAGGAAGGTTTGTATTGTAGAAAATATTATGAAACTGAGATCTAATATTGGTGTATGTAGGACACTATAAGAGAAAGTGATTTTCACTTGCAATGCTCATAGTCTCACAGAGATGGAAAATTCTTTCCACCCACTCTGTTTTAGAAACTATCCAATGCCTTGTTTCACTATAGATCTCATGCGAGTTTGTTCTTATCTTGGCTATATTAATTTTCTTCTTTGAACTAGTCAATACAGAGAGCTGCTTTGATATTCTAGATTAGGGTTAATGACCTCCTTATAATATCTTAATTTTATTTTAGCCTCTATATCATTATCATGGCACATTTTCTCTTTAAACTTAGAAGTAACAATATTTTTGAGATTATTAATATTTTGCAAAATGACATTTTCGTCGATCTGCCAATGGTTTAACCAAGCCATGGTGTCTTTATGTCAACCTCACTTAAGTTGAAGGTGGTTTTGAATAGATTTTAAATCCATTATAGGGAGTCTCTGATCTCCCATGTTATTTATTTTGTACTTGTACATCAGGAACCCATTCATAGCCATACTCTCGACGGGGGAAAGACCCAATTTGATTAGGAGAATAGGGTAGGGCGTATTGCTTTTAATTTTGAGGTTATAAGTTATAAAACACTTATGGATTTTCTCAATCATCCTCCAAGATTCTCTAAGATGCTACAACCCCAAACTTCATAACCATGCATGATAATGAGTATGATGAGAGTTTCAAAGAGGAAATTCTTTTTATCCCGTTATATTAATAGGTTGGAAACATTTTATGGTCAACAAGATAAAATATTGTATTTTTTTCACACAGAAAAAAATCAGCTTCTTGTTATTCTTTCGAACCAAAGAAAGAAAAACTATTACATGGATTCTTCCTTTAAAGAAGAACAAAATTGTTGTTGATCAAAAAATTAAATTGAATAGCCATCTAATTGTTAAGAGCATATATTCTTATATCAAATAACTTTAAAAAGGAAAAAATCCTATCTCAACTTGTACATATGAGAGACATATAACTATGTTGTCAACTTTTGCAAAATAGTGAAGTGTCACTAATCGACATAGTCATCCAGAAAAGCAAAAACATTCCTTAGAACATATAAATTGAGCCATGGGAATATATGAATTTGTTCCAATGCTCCTCATATAAAAGAGTTCCAGCAGAAATACCTATACCTTTCTTAGAGATATCATCTACCATTGTGTTCAATTCCTGGTATATATGTTTATAGGAGATACTAGAAAAAATTTCAATAAGAGTTCTTGTCCTTGAGCACCAATGCAACAGTGAGAGCACCCGAACACTTGAGCCACTGGAAACCCACTCTATGATGACTTTAGAGTCCCCAAGTACCTGAATGGAATCAATACCAATGTTAACAACAAACTTCAATAATCGTCATAAATCCAGCAGTTCAATATGTGTATTTGTTCATTCCCCCCCCCCAATCCATATATGAAAACAATGAGACTGATTCAATTTTAGGAGGATACCCCTCCCACATTGTCCCAATTCGGAAGCCCCATAAAAAAACCCACATTAGAATTAGTTTGAAGGGTAGGAGCATTTACAACTCTACGGGATTTAAGTTTAAATTCTATAAAGTAATCACTATAAAGACCCACATTTTTTTAACATGTTATATAGATATACATGCTTCCTATGTTATAAAAAAAAGAATTTCTAGTGCACCATATGCCCTAGGATATAAATATAGGCAATTATTTATATTTGGGAATATTTTTTACTCAGTTTTCTAGATTTTCCACCACAATATATTTCCCCAAACATATAACCATTATCCAAACATCCATACAGTATGAAAAATTTACAAAAAGGCGTTCAACAGATTCTCCATCTAGTTGACAGAGTGGGAAAATATTTGGGCCTCTCCAACCTCTCTTAACTAAGTTTTCCCAAGTCATTATTTTATTTTCCAAGATTAGCCATAAGAAATCTTTAATTTTTAATCGCATGTTTCATTTCCATATTTTATTATACCACCACCTACCCAATGAAGAGTTTGATAAACTAGAAATGACATCATAAGCAACTTTTGCACTAACGTGTCCATTCTTTTTATTCCAGATCCAAACCAACTTATATTCTATATCTTCAAGTTAGATTCCTTATTTTTTTATACCATCAATATGTCTACCTCATTCTTATGCTAAATCAACAACCAAACCCAAAGTCTCAACCTTCTTCTAATAATATGAACTGCTATAAGGATCTTCATTATTTCTAATATCCACAAGGAACCTGTAGCCCCTATTATGCAAATATTTCATAAACTCATCAAACATTAAGAATAAATCCTCTCCTCTAATGTAGGTATCAACCCTTAAAAAGCATCTATTGACCATTTCCCACCCTCCATGACAACCATTTACTTATCCAATGAAAATCTTGGACAAATCCTTTCAAAAAAATAGAAGCATTCACAACAAATTTGTTGGAAGATATGATCTATTAAACAACTCTAGCCTTCTTCAAATATTATGTTTTGGGATATGACTCCATAGCCATATTTCAAAAATACCTATCCATTGGATTTTTAAACATAAACAATATTAAACCAATGTAAGTTTTTAATGCCCCATCATCCCATGTTCTTTGGGAGTGAGATCATTTCCCACTTGAAAAGATGTATTTTCATTCCATTAGCTTCCCCTGACCATAAGGAATTAAATATTCTATCTCTGATCAAATGAAGAGTGGAAACATGAAACATAGATAAAGAAAACTAGTAAACAATGTTAATCTTACATCATCATGAGTCATTCTCCAAGTCAATCTTGTGTGCTAGGATTGAGCCTCGTCTATCAAGGCAGTGCCTTAGGGAGCCTGAGTTGGACTCGGGAAACTTGGAGTAGATTCTTGAGTTGGACTCAAGAATAACTAAGCCTTATGTGTAAAGGTTATGCCTCATGTGTTGAGTTAAGTGCTTTGTTAGTCAAAGTGATGATGTTGTACAGTCTTGCTTGTCAAGGCTAAGGTCTTGTGTGTCAAAACGGATCCTCATGTGTTGAGTTGGTGCCTCATGTGTCGAGGTAATTATTTGCATGTCGAAGCATGAATGGTGTGTGATGTACTACTAACCATGGTTGAGATATTAAGTCTCCTTTAGATACTGACCACCTCTAGAGTGAATTAATTTAGCATATGACCACTTAGAACAATAGTAGAACAAGATGATCACATCATTGGAAAAATATCCTAAGTATATTTGATATGATAGATAAATTAAAGTTGAAACATGTGGACCCTGCAGATAAGACAAGAGATAAAGATAAGATGTGATAATATAAAGAGAGAACTCGATTTGCCTAGTAATGATAAAGACTTCAGTTAAATAAGAAATAAATCGAATCGTTAAACTTTAGTGATGTTAACAAGATAGACTTCATTTAATTAAAGGAGAATTTGAATTGTTCACTTCAGTGGTGTTATCAAGAAGGACTTTAGTTAAAAGAGTTAACTAAGTGTTAATAAATAAGATCTACTTAACTAAAGTGTTTTGCATGTCAACACTTGAGTTAAACTAAAATACGACACTTAAGTTAAACTAAAAGACAACACTTGAGTTACGACACTAGCATGACGACATTTGAGTTATCCTCCTAACTAAGTAACCTAGCATCCATATGAAGGGCGAGTTCATCCTGAAGTCAAAAGATAAAAATATAAGTTGAAGCATGAGAAGTATGATATATATATTTTACGTAGGATTGATGAATTCAATGTGAGAGTGAATTCTCTTCTCTCTTGAATGAAATTCGCATTTAGTGTGGATGTGACCAAAATCATTGAATTGGTTTTGTGCAGGATATTATTCTGAGTTCTATTCTTCCATCTTCTCTCTTGCTCTGTGATTGCACAAAGGTTTATTGGTATTTATCTCTGATAATGCACCAGGGGTTCTTGATTTAATTGTCTCATTGTAAAGACAGTCTCTGATATCTATCAATATTCTAAGGAAGACTTTGTTGATGTTTTCTCCCTCGAGTACTAGAGGGTTTCCCCAGGGTAAATACAGTGTCTCATGTGAATGCTTATGCTTTTTTATTATTCATTTGATTTCAAGTACTACTATAATTCCGCATTAAGATTAAAAATTAACATGGTATCATAGCTCAGGGAATGAATGGGATAAGCTTTGCAGTCAAGCTTGATCCTACGTTCATCCTAAGTGGAAAAAGTTGAGCATAGTACTTGAAGAATAATGGCTTCAATCTCAATAAGACATGAATACCAACTTGAAGGAAATTAGAAGGACATGATTCTAAATATCCTGGAATAGCATGATCTGGATGGCTCTGTATCCATTGTTTTTGAAGATCCTACTACTAATGCAAGGTGCACTAATTTCAAGAAGAATCAAGGCAAATCAAAGAGAATCATTTATGATTCTATGAAAGACAATTTTCCACCAGTGATTACTCCATTGAATATAAAAAAAGAATGCTTCGACACTTTGAAACATATTTATGAGAGGAAGGATCCCATTCAGAAGAGAGAATTTAAGAACAAACTTTAGAATCTGAATATGGAGAGGGATGAAGCGGTTGCTTCCTTCTTCACAAAGATCTCTCAAGTAAGAGATCAACTCATGAGCATAATTTGGTGTAACATTTAATGATGATGATCTCAGATAGACTGCTATCGATGGCCTTCCATATTCATGGGAGACATTCTTGGCTGCATTAAATGGTCAAGAACTGCAACAAAAAATTGAAATACTGTGGCATGATTTCCTACAAGAAGAAGGGTGAATCCAGAGCAAATATACTTCCTCCAAAGAAAAGAACCTTGTTTTTGCGACACAGATGAAGAGAGGAAAGAAATACTTTTCTCATAAGAAGTTTCCTCATCAAAAGGAAAATTATTAAAACAAGAAACTTGATAAGTCTAAATTTAAATGCTTCAATTGAAATAAGAAGGTTCACTTTGCAAGAGACTTCTGTGCAAAGCAAAGAGGAAATTTCAAGGGTAGGTTGCATGCTTCTAATTCTACAAAAGATGAACCTACAAGAAATAATTATTCCAATGATCGGGAGAAAAGGAAGGAGTACTATCATGTCTCATCCCTATATGGATCCATTACCACTAGTGCTGAGACATGGATGGTGGATAGTGGTGCATCAAAGCACATGATTGGATATAGGATTGCTATCTTATATATGAAGGAAAATAAGTTCTCCTATCAGGTGGAGCTTGGAGATAATACCACCTATTTGATCCAAGGATTTGGATCCACTTCCTTTCAATTGAATTCAGGTGATGTAATCCATGTTAATGATATTCTGTATGTTATTGTTCTAAAGAAAAACCTCATGTATATTTTAGTTCTAGAAGATAAATGTTTCAGAGTAATATTTATGGACAACAAAGTGCTCTTGTGGCCTAAAAATTCAGACTTTAATTATGCAACCATGATTGGTGTTATAGAGGGAGGTCTCTACAAAGTTCCTAGAAAGTTCATTAAAGCCATGATCCATGACACCATTAGTCTTTGTGAACCATGGCATAGGAGGCTTGGTCATATTCATTTCAAAGCGCTACCTACCTTACAGATCATGTTAAAAGGTATGCCTATATTTCAATTTGAGCATGATGTTATTTGTAGGGGTTGTGCTCTTGGTAAGAACATCAAGAAAATATTTCCAAATAGTACTAAAAGACATAAATGGATCCTGGACTTGATCCATTCCAATATATGTGGTCCCATTTCTACACCATCCTTGAGTGGTTATCTGTACGATTTTGCATAGATGACTTCTCTTACAAGTCATGGATCTATTTTCTGAAGGCAAAGAGTGAAACTTTCAACAAGTTTCAAGAGTTTAAAGCACTAGTTGAGAATCAAACTGGAAAGCACATTTGTGCTTTGAGATCTAATAATGGAGGAGATTTCAAGTCTCACGAATTTAATGACTTATGTCGATAGGCAGGGATAAAAAGACGATTGACTGTACCTTACAAACCCCAACAAAATGGGGTTGCTGAAAGAAAGAATAGAACAATATGTGAGGTTGCAAAATCTATGATGTGTGATCAGGATATGCCCACTTCCTTATGGGAAGAATCCTCCAACACTGCTATTTATATATAGAATAGAATTCCTCATGCTATCCTAGGACACTTGAATATTTTTCAGTTGTCCTGTCTACATTCATATGCCAAAAGAGAAGAGGACAAATATGGATCCATCTAGAAAGAAAGGAACATTTTTTGGATATAGGGAATCCTCCAAATCTTATAGAATCTATTTTCCAAGAAAAAGGCACATTGAAGTTAGCAAAAATGTATCATTTCATGAAGAGACTTCCCTCAAGTGCTCTAAAGAAATTCAGTGTGATTTAGACATGGAGGAGCATGAGAATCCCATGATGGAGGATCCAGGTTCTGATTCTCTTATTTCAAATGTTGAGAGGGAGAATCCAGAAGAGTCCTTAGATCCATTTGATCCTGAAGATCCAGTAGAACTGGTAGAAATATCACTTGATGAACCTCCTACTAAGAGGATATCTTCCTGGTGTCGAGACATTCTGCAAGAGGCAGAAAATCATGGAGCACCATCAAGTACATCTAGAGAGCGAAAGAGACCTAAAATATATGCAATATATGTAGCACAAATGAGTCACATTAGTGATTCAGAACCCACCACCTATGAGGAAGATACTAAGCAGT
The DNA here is from genome assembly GCA_027924585.1 of Larix kaempferi. NCBI lineage: Eukaryota > Viridiplantae > Streptophyta > Pinopsida > Pinales > Pinaceae > Larix > Larix kaempferi. The sequence goes on along the minus strand of BSBM01000276.1, from coordinate 3,783,647 downwards.
AAGTATGGAAAGATGCTATGGTGGAAGAATACAAATCCATCATGGAGAATGATGTGTGGGAAGCGATTCCTAAACTTGAAGGGAATTCAATAGTAAATTCCAAGTGGCTTTGTAAAATCAAACATGTAGTTGATGGTAGTATTGAAAAATATAAAGAAAGATTTGTGGCTCGTGGTTTCTCATAGAAAGAAGGAAGATATAATCCACAGATTTAAGGGAATTCACAGCGAAACCGCCCAAGAGTAATCTCACAAAGGTAGTCTTTCTTTATATTTTTCAATACTACCATCAACTACCATCAAACATGTAGTTGATGGTAGTATTGAAAAATATAAAGAAAGATTTGTGGCTCGTGGTTTCTCATGAGATCTGTGGAAATTCCAAACATGCATCCTGAAACTAATCACCACAGAAACCTAGCAACAGAGAAACGTGTGTACTTAAAAATTTGAAGAGCAATTAACAAGTAGTTTGTGTGCGTGCACAATAAATTAATGTTAAAGTAATAATTTTAAAAAATGAAATACGTGAACATGATCTAGACAGAGTGCACTGGGGCTTACATATTTTTCTTTTAATTTTTCTTGAAAAATTATATTTATTATTATTTTTTGAAACTTACCAATGAATATTTAAGTCGCAAATTGCACACGTGTGTGCGTGCACGAAATATTTTGATTTTTTACATAATTTGCAAAACTAAAAATACACTTTTAGAGAGGACGCGTTTATCTCGGGCTTGTGTATTTTTTAAAAAATTTTGGATGTGTATTTTGAATGTTGTGGATTTATCTTTGAGCTCAATCGAAGTTGTCGGCATGGTTTTTTAGGGAAAGTTTTAGTAGAAATTTAAAAACAACAGACATATGAAAATAAAAATTCGTAAATTTTATATATCTGGATAGAGGATTCGTTGACAAATCCAATGGTATCAAGTCCACTCATTAATGAGAATTTAATGACATGGTTTAACTCTGTGGAAGGCAGAAAAAACATTCATTCTGCAGTGAAAAGGGCTCTTGGCCTGTTTTTTGAGCCCTCGATCGAGCTAAATACCTCGATCGAGGGTTTAACAACACCTTGATCGAGGGTTTAACAAGACCTCGATCGAGGTATTATAAAACCCTCGTTCGAGGGCCTAAAATGAACCTTTTTATGTTTTTCAAAAGCTAGATCGAGCTTTTGCGAGCTTTTCAAAAGCTCGATCGAGCCTTTGCGAGCTTTTCAAAAGCTCGATCGAGCTTTTGCGAGCTTTTGAAAAGCTTGAATTAGCTTTTGCGAGCTTTTTCAAAAGCTGGATCGAGCTTTTGTGAGCTTTTCAAAAGCTCGATCGAGCTTTTGCGAGCTTTTCAAAAGCTCGATCGAGGGTTTTGGAACCCTTGATGGAGGTATTTTCAAAAGCTCGATCGAGGGTTTTAAAACCCTCGATTGAGGTATTTTAAAACCCTCGATCGAGCTTTTAAAACCCTCAATCGATCTTTTAAAACCTCTATCGAGGGCTTGAAAATACATCGATCGAGGGTTCGAAAAACAATTTTTTTAGCTTCCATCTGCCAAAAATGGTGAAACACCTTCGTGGAATCACCCAAGAAATTTCTTAAACATAAAGTTATTTAATAACATATTAATATTGTGTTTTGTGGCTATTATTAATCATTTTAATAAAGACACTAAGTGTTACTACTTTGCATGTGTTGTATTAGGATAAATCTGGTTGAAAAATGGTTTGTCGAACCCCAATTCAAATTCCATGTCATCATGTATTAGCCAATCAAAATATTCTAAAAATTAAAAGAGGTATATATGAGAGGCAAATTTTTATTATATAATGTTTTTTGTAACTTAGAACTTACAATATATCACAAAATTAATTACATATCGATACAGTCTGTCTGGACCTCTCTCTAAGAGAAAATAGCCCAGGTAGAAATTATTTTGAACAAAGGACCAAAAATAGAAAAATCCCTGAGATTTCTACTAGACTTCATATAGAATTTTAGATTACAAAAGAAATCCTGGTGGCTATTGTCCAATCTGAAAAATTGAACTGAAACAGATAACTAGAAAAAAAATTGTTTTTTAGCTGAACCAAAACATAATTAAATGAACCAGGATGCAAGAAAGTACTAAGAGGGACCAATGTCCCTATGCAATTTTGTTTGAGGCAGTTCACTAGTGTCCATATCTGGGATTGGAGCTTTGCGTTTGATGCCTATCGTTGCACCTCCATCCACAGCACTACCAGTCAATGCACCACCATCCTTCATTGTGTTGGGCATTGCTTGTATGTTAGTCTTCACTATAGCATCCACGTCCATAGGATTTTCTTCTTCCTTTACCTCTGGCAAATTGGTTTCCTCTTGCTGCTCCGCATTCTCCATGTCCACCTTTGGTTCTTAGCGAACCACACCAACCTCTCCACTGACAACAAGCAGGGGTGAAGGAAGACCAAATAATTATGCAATATCACCACACCAGTCTAGAATTTTTTTGACACTGTATGTTAATTCTCGAATCCTGGCCTTAGCTCCTTCCTCGAAATCCATTTCCTCACTCTAGATATCTAGCATAGTGTCCATCATCACAGCCAGATGACAAAAAATTCCCCCATTGCACACCTCCTGCAAGCGCTCATGGCAGCCTCTCCCTGTCTATTAGGGGATCTATGTCGCTCACAAACTATATTGTGACATCTTCTCCCAATTATCTGCACATAGCTCGGACACAAGTGAATTTTCCCGGACTGCACTAGCAAGGAAGGGTTGTAGGAATGCAAGACCATCAGAAAGAGTCAGGAAAGAATGATCTTGTAAGCCTTGGCCAAGGGGTAACTAGGATATCGACAAGCCAAATAACTACAATCCCTACCCCTCAAAAGAAAGATCTAGGATAAAAAATAATTGCATCACAGGCTCATTCAGATATGGAAATAAATAAGCCATAAGAAGAGCAGTTTCCCAACAATCCCTATTAAAGGTCAAATAGGTAGAAGATATAGCCTCTGATGCAGGGTCAAAAGCATCCTCTATTCAATCTTAAGTAGATCCAAAATTACCTATGGTTAAAGTGGAAAACCTCCCATCAACAATTATGGAAACTTTTGAGGCACAACATAGCTCAAAATAAACTAGAGTTGTTCAAACTCAGTCCACCTTATTTTGTCAATTCATGGATATAAAGTGCCATAATATTGATATTGACAAGGACACGTATCCCATGAAATGGTAGATTTAAATCAAAACAAATTGGTATAAATAGTAGATCATAACGAGTGAACCTTTAAAATGGCCTTTTTAGAGCCAAAGGTCCCATTGGTGAGGACATATGATTATGATAAGGACACACATATAAAGGTTAAATTTGAGAAAATCAGTCATGTGGACATAGTGGAATTTTATAGATAGACTGGTGAGCTATTGTGCAAGGATGTCCTCCAATCCTTTGCAAATGTAAAAAATATGCTTGCAATGGTGCAAAAGATTGAAAAATAGTTGAATTCGGAGAAGGTGGCCACCAAGGCCAAGTAGTTCACCATCAAAGAGCTATAACATAAGATTTTTACAGAAGGGGCTAATTTCAATGACCCTACTCCTGTTCAATCATTGATTCAACAAAAGGACAATGAGATCCTAATGTTGAAGAAGAAATTGAAGCTATCATATGTAGAATGTGTGTAGACCCTAGAGTTAGTGGTGCTACAGGAGGAGAAGGAGAAGATATACAAGCAAGTGCTAGACCACAAGAGTTCCATGGAGTAGCATAGAGACAAGGAAACTATCCTAGAGATTCAAGCTTCTAGGATGGAATTAGAAAAGACAACAATTACATCTCAAGCCACCCCACAGTTAATTGAAGGGGCAGGTAAACTTATGATGGATCTGACCATGAAGCAAGAAGAGATAAACAATGTGGAGAAAAATATTGAGGCAAAGGAAGAAAAGGTTACAACTATGAATGAAGATATAAAAGAAAGGAATGAGATCCATTAATAGGTAAAGCAGGAGAAGGATCAATTCTAATAATAGGTGGATCTATTGTCAAAAAGGATAATAGTGAAGGCACCCATAAAAGGGGATAAATGCACCATTTGGGAGAACATATCAGCTGAGATATTGAAAATATGGGACCATTTTGAGTTTATACAACATGAATTAGAGCTAGAAACTACATTATCAACTGAAATTGAAATGACATATGCATAATTAGAAAGAAAAACAGACATAGCTCAGAGTGTAATAAAATTCTTGAATAATAGGACAAAATCCCAATTGCATACAATGGGGGCCACTGAAAAAACACATATCCTTACAAAGGCTAATCTAATGATAACAAAGAAGAACTTAATGAACATAGCCTAGGTCAAGGTAAACAGAATATTAAGTGAAATCACCTTGTTTAAAGGCATGTTCAAAGAAGAATTAGATAAAATGTTACCCTCCCCTCAAATTTACAAATATTCTAAATTGATTTTTCCAACCCAAGGGAAAGCCTCAACCTCAACCTCACAAAAGAGTCAAATTAAAAGGGTTGAGTTATGGTTTAAAGGAGCAATATTTTGGGGCAGTTTTTGGTAGCTAGTAATTAAAAACGTAGTTTCAAGAAGTAGTTAAGAGAAAAATACATCTATAAAGGGAGGATTTGAACTCTTTCATCATTATCAGGCATATTTTGGGAGAGAAAATTTTCACAAGATTGCAGGATCAAAGACCAGCAGGGAAAGGCATATGTTGAGAAGACTTGAAGATTTATGAGATTTAGATTTCATATTAATGTTAGCTAGTATTTGTATTCTGCTATTTCATTCTCCTCTATAAATTCACAAGTTATTCCAATCCATGGAATATGCTTCTTGATCATTAATAAAAGCTTTGAGAAGCCTATTATCCCATCATATCCATGTTATGAATGTGAAGTGTATCAATGAAGGAAAATGATTTCATTTAAATGACCAATTTTCTTCATGAATGTCTGATATTTTAAATAGTCAATGAAGTGTTCATTTGTTGTTTTACATATTAATTTCCGTATTACCTTAGCTATGAGCTATATAAAGATTTAAATTACTATGTTAAACTGTTGAATTCTTAATTGCTCAATATGTTATACTTTCATAGGAATTGCAAGACTTATTCCTGAAAATACCTTGCACATTTCAACATTGTTCCATCAATTTTTCCATTCACCCTTTCATATATCAAAATTCCTGAATATAAATGTGATAAATGGCTCTAACACTTAAATTCTTACCATATTTTCCCCCCTATTTTCCTGTGTGTCTCAAAGAATTAAAAGAAATATCAAAATATTGTTACATAAAAAAGATTGAGCTCTAAATCTAAATCAAATTGAGTTTCATCATGCTCTGGCATAGTTCCTTCACAGTATAGAATGTCTCAAGGGATAAAAATCCCTTCATGGAAACTAGGGCACCTAAAACATAAAAATTGAAAAATTTATCAATAGTAAAACCAATTGAAAACTTACCTTGCATGATCCCTTGGTGGATAATCGTATTTAGGCACTTTTGTAGGCCTTTGTTGACTCGTTTGAGGAAGAGTCCCCATTCTTCTTTGGTAAGAAAATCCCTTGAATCTATTATTGTACATTCTCTTGGTTTTTCAGGAGAAGATATTTCCCCCAACCTATTTGTGAGTCTATTAGTCTCAATGGATTTTTCTTTGACTTGCCGCATATTCTCATCAGATAAGTGAATTTTTTCTTTGTTTTCAAACAAATTGTTGCATACCTCCCGATTACATTTGTCACTTTGATGTCCAATTATTTTTAATTGCAAGTAGTGAACACATGTATTCTCATCATGGAAATATTAACATGCTAGAAATTTTTTTGGAAAGTCACACATCATATTCCCTAGTTCCAATGATGAAGGCGTCCATGGATTTGTTTGAGGATCATTGTTGAAATTTTTTGGAGGAAACCTATTCTGGCATTGATTCCTTTCAATATGAATGATATGATACTATAGAGCAGTCGTCTATTGAGTTCAATCCATCCTTAAATTCTTTGTTTCTTAAAGTATAAGGTTGGTCTCACTCTTAGGAGATTCACTGGCATGAGCTATACTTTTCTTCAGATTTTGCTCATCCTTAGTTGTCAGAAGATGAAAAATATCAACTTTCCTTGATGCCCTCCAACTCTAGTCCAAATCCTTCACCTGTTTCTTAGCTACTTCCAAGTTCTAAGGCTTATACAAGTTGAGATGAAATAGAAACTCACCTTCAAATGCATCGATTGTTGAAATATTGTAACTTTGAAGAATATTCTATCGTACTTTATTATTGTAATTTATTTGGAGATGTTTTATTCCTCTGTCGGGATGTTATTATTGTATTTGGTCATCATAGAGTCATGAGGTAAATCCTCCCATGTATGTCGTGGCAATAGATCCCCTAGAGTCAAATGTAATGGGGTTTTTAAGTCCCCTAGAGGATTCAGAGAAGTCAACATTAGTTGAGTGGTAAAGTTAGTTGAGGCCGACATGTCAAGTTGTAAAATTAAAGTAGTAGTGAATGCATAAATAGAGAGCTAGGTTGTCTCATTTATGCATTCACACACATGCTCACTTGTATAATTCGCAATGGAGAGAGAGAGAGAGAGAGAGAGAGAGAGAGAGAGAGAGAGAGAGAGAGAGAGAGAGAGAGAGATCTGCAAGGAGAAGGAGCACTTGTTTGGGGTTTTTCTTTGTACTTTTGATCATCTATATTGAGGAAGTTTTGCTGGTTCTTCTTCCCCTAGAGGGTTTATGTTGTGCTTGTTATTCTTTCAGTGATCTTTTATATGCTATTTTTGTGAAATTTAATTGAACACTGATGCTATCTATATTATCACATTGAATCTTAACATGGTATTAGAGCTATCCTGAAAGAAGGAAATGTATGGGATTTACGACACTTGTTTCACTTACGACAATTTGAAAGCTAGGGCTTTGTATAGAAAAAACTAGTTATCTTGTAATTTTCATTATAAATCACTTTTGGAAATGGTTCAGGATCTGAAACTTGGACATGACGAATATTAAATGTTCATGTACCGTGTGTCTACGTTTTAGCCTCATATGGGTTGTACTTTGTGATATATGATCCGTACAAGTTAGGGTTTCTGCATCTTCCAGAATGCATCCCTAAACAGGTGACCTAGGTAAAAAGGTCATATATCGGGCTAGGAAGCTCCAAATGGAATTCCGTAAATAATGAAGTTAGGGAATGGATTGTAGTTTCACAGGTCTGAGTATCCTCTATAAGGTTTCTGTCAGCCTTCGAATCCAACAACGTTTGGTGGCCTTAGGTACTGAAACGTTTTCATCAAATAATTGATCTAGTGCCTGCATTTCACACTAATTTCACTCATAGACTATCGATGTATGAAAGTTTTAAATGTTATGTTTGGTGAACAGTAATATTCTCAAGTATTTTTTTTCCAAATAGAAAAGTGTTCCATTGTGCCATGTGGACTGGTTTTACAAGTGAACCTTTATGATCCAGATAGAATTGCATCAGATACTAAATAGTTCTTTTCTTCTCGGAAAAAACTGAGGGTTCTTTTCGATATGGAGATATGAAATTTGCATCAGATACTAAATTGCAAATTACTTTAAAAATTGATTATGCTTCAAATCTTTAGTTCTAGGCGAGTTTGTTATAGCGTCCATGGTTAATCTGTTGCGATTTGCTGCAACTGAGAACTGCTTTCGTCTCGTTACTCCAAGATAGATTCCACTGCCTTCAAAACTTGATGAATGATACCGCTTGTTGTCATCTCCACCTCTTTAATCTTTTGTTGTCTTTAGGATATTCATCTTTCAATATTGATTCTACTATTTTAGCTGATTTGCAGCGAGAGATGCAGATATATGCTCTGGCTTTTTTTGGTAAAAGGTGCTTGAAACCGTGATTTGTAGTCTATATTCCTTCCACTTTATTTTTGTGTGTTTTACTATTGAATGTTGATGTGATTGAAATGTATTTGTGTTGTTAGATTAGTTATAAAATGTATTTGTGTTGTTAGATTAGTAATAAAATGCATTTGTTGCGTTGAGAGTAGTCACATGTTTAATGGGTAGAGTTTTCATTATAACCTATATTGTAAAAGAGTAATATATTAATTTATAAAATCAAAATTAAAATTAGAATAGATAGATTTTAAAATTGGATTTATCAAGTATAAAACTTAGATCTATCAAGTCGGGAGAAGTATCAAATTTCTTAAAGTATAATTTGTTTTTCTTAAATTTTTTATCCTGTGATGTTTGATAGATTTATACGTTTTAATTTTGATTTTATGAGCCAACATGTTATTCTTTTGTGAAGTATTGTATTGTGAGTGGTTAATAATCATATTGACAAAGTGAGAGGTGTTGCGCTAAGTTTTGTTGGTTTCCTGGTTAAAGGTTTCTAGGGTAAATCTCTATGCATTATGCATGAATGCTATGGTGTAATCTCTATTTTGCTTAAAAGAATTTATATGGTTTTCTATTTAACATATATTTCATTAAATTCCGAATTATACAATGGATCTAGAATTCAAAACTTTAACTAGATTGAGTTTTTTCAAAATGAGTAAAGTCTTAAACTTGAATTCTTTACATTATTTCTATTTCTATTAATTATATTTTGTATTAAAAGCTAAGTTGGTTAAGCTTAATTAATGACATTAATGTTTTGTATGTTACTATGATTAGCCAATTTAATTATAATTTGATATGGTAACTACTATGTCTTTGTTGATTTACTATGTTGGTAAAAGGTTGGAAAAATTTTAGAATAACCCATACAAAAACCATTTAATAACATAATACCAAAGTGTTTGTTACTATAACAATTTTAATTCTAGACATAGTTAGTAATATTATTGCCTATGTTGAGGACCATGTTTTATTTATGATGATGATGATCATCATGATGGTTTTTAATGTCCACTAAGACCAACTTTGGTCTATCGGACCTTAAGAGAAATTATTTGGTTTTCTTTATATTTTTATTCGTATCATTGCACAAAAAGCTTGAGGAGAAGTGTTCCGAGCTCACCATAATTCTAGCTTGTAAGAAGGATATGAAGGTCTGTATTGTAGAAAATATTATGAAACTGAGATCTAATATTGGTGTATGTAGGACACTATAAGAGAAAGTGATTTTCACTTGGAATGCTCATAGTCTCACAGAGATGGAAAATTCTTTCCACCCACTCTGTTTTAGAAACTATCTAATGCCTTGTTTCACTATAGATCTCATGAGAGTTTGTTCTTATCTTGGCTATATTAATTTTCTTCTTTGAACTAGTCAATACAGAGAGCTGCTTTGATATTCTAGATTAGGGTTAATGACCTCCTTATAATATCTTAATTTTATTTTAGCCTCTATATCATTATCGTGGCACATTTTCTCTTTAAACTTAGAAGTAACAATATTTTTTAGATTATTAATATTTTGCAAAATGACATTTTTGTCGATCTGCCAATGGTTTAACCAAGCCATGGTGTCTTTATGTCAACCTCACTTAAGTTGAAGGTGGTTTTGAATAGATTTTAAATCCATTATAGGGAGTCTCTGATCTCCCATGTTATTTATGTTGTACTTGTACATCAGGAACCCATTCATAGCCATACTCTCGACGGGGGAAAGACCCAATTTGATTAGGAGAATAGGGTAGGGCGTATTGCTTTTAATTTTGAGGTTATAAGTTATAAAACACTTATGGATTTGCTCAATCATCCTCCAAGATTCTCTAAGATGCTACAACCCCAAACTTCATAACCATGCAAGATAATGAGTATGATGACAGTTTCAAAGAGGAAATTCTTTTTATCCCATTATATTAATATGTTGGAAACATTTTATGGTCAACAAGATAAAATATTGTATTTTTTTCACACACAAAAAAATCAGCTTCTTATTATTCATTCCAACCAAAGAAAGAAAAACTATTACATGGACTCTTCCTTTAAAGAAGAAAAAAATTGTTGTTGATCAAAAAATTAAATTGAATAGCCATCTAATTGTTAAGAGCATATATTCTTATATCAAGTAACTTTAAAAAGGAAAAAATCCTATCTCAACTTGTACATATGAGAGACATAAAACTGTGTTGTCAACTTTTGCAAAATAGTGAAGTGTCACTAACCGACATAGTCATCCAGAAAAGAAAAAACATTCCTTAGAACATATCAATTGAGCCATGGGAATATATGAATTTGTTCCAATGCTCCTCATATAAAAGAGTTCTAGCAGAAATACCTATACCTTTCTTAGAGATATCATCTACCACTGTGTTCAATTCCTGGTATATATGTTTATAGGAGATACTAGAAATTTTTTCAATAAGAGTTCTTGTCCTTGAGCACCAATGCAACAGTGAGAGCACCCGAACACTTGAGCCACTAGAAACCCACTCTATGATGACTTTAGAGTCCCCAAGTACCTGAATGGAATCAATACCAATGTTAACAACAAACTTCACTAATCCTCATAAATCCAGCAATTCAATATGTGTATTTGTTCATGTCCCCCCCCCCCAATCCATATATGAAAACAATGAGACTGATTCAATTTTAGGAGGATACCCCTCCCACATTGTCCCAATTCGGAAGCCCCATCAAAAAAACCCACAGTAGAATTAGTTTGAAGGGTAGGAGCATTTACAACTCTACGGGATTTAAGTTTAAATTCTTTAAAGTAATCACTGTAAAGACCCACATTTTTTTAACATATTATATAGATATACATGCTTCCTATGTTAAAAAAAAAGAATTTCTAGTGCACCATATGCCCTAGGATATAAATATAGGCAATTATTTATATTTGGGAATATTTTTTACTCAGTTTTCTAGATTTTCCACCACAATATATTTCCCCAAACATACAACCATTATCCAAACATCCATACAGTATGAAAAATTTACAAAAAGGCATTCAACAGATTCTCCATCCAGTTGACCGAGTGGGAAAATATTTGGGCCTCTCCAACCTCTCTTAACTAAGTTTTCCCAAGTCATTATTTTATTTTCCAAGACTAGCCATAAGAAATCTTTAATTTTTAATGGCATGTTTCATTTCCATATTTTATTATACCACCACCTACCCAATGAAGAGTTTGATAAACTAGAAATGACATCATAAGCAACTTTTGCACTAACGTGTCCATTCTTTTTATTCCAGATCCAAACCAACTTATATTCTATATATTCAAGCTAGATTCCTTATTTTTTTATACCATCAATATGTCTACCTCATTCTTATGCTAAATCAACGACCAAACCCAAAGTCTCAGCCTTCTTCTAATAATATGAACTGCTATAAGGATCTTCATTATTTCTAATATCCACAAGGAACCTGTAGCCCCTATTATGCAAATATTTCATAAACTCATCAAACATTAAGAATAAATCCTCTCCTCTAATGTAGGTATCAACCCTTAAAAAGCATCTATTGACCATTTCCCACCCTCCATGACAACCATTTACTTATCCAATGAAAATCTTGGACAAATACTTTCAAAAAAATAGAAGCATTCACAACAAATTTGTTGGAAGATATGATCTATTAAACAACTTTGGCCTTCTTCAAATATTACGTTTTGGGATATGACAAGGGAAAATTTTAGGGGCGAATTATAGCCCATGGGAGAAATTATAGGGGTCACCGAGTAACCCTGGGCGAATTTTTAATATGAAACAAGTTTTTTTTAATTTAACATATTAGCCCCATATTTATTTAACCCATAGTCAAAGGAAATCGAATAGCCAAAATCGTGAAAGAGGAAAAATGAATGTAGCCAGGTAAAATAATCGCGAAATGGTGAATTCGCCCAGAATTTCGGGTAATGGAGGCCCCAAAGAGTTGGTTCTCCCACCATTTAGGGTACTAGAGGCCGCAAACAGTTGGTTCGCCCATCCTTGCATGTTAATCGAAATACCAGTGCCCATCGCCCCTGGATTTTCATTCTTGTTAATTTTTTTAAAAAAAATAGTCCATAAATCTGGGCATCGGGGTAGAATGGACCGATTTCGTCCATATATATGGACAGAATCGGATTTCAAACTTTCAAGGTTTCAATTTGGGAAAATCGGGTTTCATAGTGTTTCAATTTGGGAGAATCAGGCTCAATGTCTTTTCTGGAGTTACCCTGCTCTTGCTAACATTTTCCGTGGGTTGTTAATCTCTGGAATATCAGCTCTTGCAGTAGCAATCACGTCCATACTCCAATCCTGAAGGTATTTCTGATTTTCTTTTCATTTACTATATTCTTCAAAATTGGTTAAAAATTCAAGAGATTGCCTGTGCTTGTTGCAATTAAATTTATTTTGTATTAGCAGGCCTATTCAATAGGTTCTAGATCCATCGTGGACCAGCAAACACCAATCTATCGCTCAATAACAGCCTATTCAACAAGTTCCAGACCCATCGTGGTCCAACAAACACCAATCTATCTATAGCTCGGTAACATCCAATATTAGTTCACGGGATATATACATTGGAAACTTCCAGCATGAAATGATCTATCTATCATCGGGGTAAGTCAAGTTGAGTTTTTCTTACTGTCAATTGCCATTTCATTAAGTTAATAACTATATCTGGTAGGGGAGGGGGTGGCATGGCATCACATGCAAACCAATAGACCTAAGGGGGAAGGAAGAAGGGGACTATAGCTCCTCAGGTTCAGGTTACCACGTGCTCATAGCATTTTATAATATTTACTCTTTTGTACTAGCATTTGTTATTATTGCATTATAAATAGACATTGTAATTTTTTTTGGATTCAACTATATTTTCTATATATTTTTATTTCTAGAGTAAGCTCCACATGAGTTCGAGTCAACTCTTTCTAGAGTAATCTCCTGATAGGTTCATTCTCCAAATTGAATTTGAATTTTGGGGTAAGTGTTCTTGAGATAGGTTAAGGGTTTCTAGGGTAAATCTCTATGTATTATGCATGAATGCTATGGTGTAATCTCTATTTTGCTTAAAAAAATTTATATGGTTTTCTATTTAACATATATTTCATTAAATTCCGAATTATACAATGGATCTAGAATTCAAAACTTTAACTAGATTGAGTTTTTTCAAAATGAGTAAAGTCTTCAACTTGAATTCCTTACATTATTTCTATTTCTATTAATTATATTTTGTATTAAAAGCTAAGTTGGTTAAGCTTAATTAATGACATTAATGTTTTGTATGTTACTATGATTAGCCAATTTAATTATAATTTGATATGGTAACTACTATGTCTTTGTTGATTTACTATGTTGGTAGAAGGTTGGAAAATTTTTAGAATAACCCATACAAAAACCATTTAATAACATAATACCAAAGTGTTTGTTACTATAACAATTTTAATTCTAGACATAGTTAGTAATAATATTGCGTATGTTGAGGACCATGTTTTATTTATGATGATCATCATCATCATGATGGTTTTTAACGTCCACTAAGACCAACTTTGGTCTATCGTACCTTAAGAGAAATTATTTGGTTTTCTTTATATTTTTATTCATATCATTGCTCAAAAAGCTTGAGGAGAAGTGTTCTGAGCTCACCATAAGTCTAGCTTGTAAGAATGATAGGAAGGTCTGTATCGTAGAAAATATTATGAAACTGAGATCTAATATTGGTGTATGTAGGACACTATAAGAGAAAGTGATTTTCACTTGCAATGCTCATAGTCTCACAGAGATGGAAAATTCTTTCCACCCACTCTGTTTTAGAAACTATCCAATGCCTTGTTTCACTATAGATCTCATGGTAGTTTGTTCTTATCTTGGCTATATTAATTTTCTTCTTTGAACTAGTCAATACAGAGAGACCTGCTTTGATATTCTAGATTAGGGTTAATGACCTCCTTATAATATCTTAATTTTATTTTAGCCTCTATATCATTATCGTGTCACATTTTCTCTTTAAACTTAGAAGTAACAATATTTTTTAGATTATTAATATTTTGCAAAATGACATTTACGTCGATCTACCAATGGTTTAACCAAGCCATGGTGTCTTTATGTCAACCTAACTTAAGTTGAAGGTGATTTTGAATAGATTTTAAATCCATTATAGGGAGTCTCTGATCTCCCATGTTATTTATGTTGTACTTGTACATCAGGAACCCATTCATAGCCATACTCTCGATGGGGGAAAGACCCAATTTGATTAGGAGAATAGGGTAGGGCGTATTGCTTTTAATTTTGAGTTTATAAGTTATAAAACACTTATGGATTTGCTCAATCATCCTCCAAGATTCTCTAATATGCTACAACCCCAAACTTCATAACCATGCAAGATAACGAGTATGATGAGAGTTTCAAAGAGGAAATTCTTTTTATACCATTATATTAGTAGGTTGGAAACATTTTATGGTCAACAAGATAAAATATTATATTTTTTTCACACAGAAAAAAACTAGCTTCTTGTTATTCTTTCGAACCAAAGAAACAAAAACTATTACATGGATTCTTCCTTTAAAGAAGAACAAAATTGTTGCTGATCAAAAATTTAAATTGAATAGCCATCTAATTGTTAAGAGCATATATTCTTATATCAAGTAACTTTAAAAAGGAAAAAATCCTATCTCAACTTGTACATATGAGAGACATACAACTGTGTTGTCAACTTTTGCAAAATAGTGAAGTGTCACTAACCGACATAGTCATCGAGAAAAGCAAAAACATTCCTTAGAACATATCAATTGAGCCATGGGAATATATGAATTTGTTCCAATGCTCCTCATATAAAAGAGTTCCAACAAGAATACCTATACCTTTCTTAGAGATATCATCTATCACTATGTTCAATTCTTGGTATATATGTTTATAGGAGATACCAGAATTTTTTTCAATAAGAGTTCTTGTCCTTGAGCACCAATGCAACAGTGAGAGCACCCGAACACTTGAGCCACTAGAAACCCACTCTATGATGACTTTAGAGTCCCCAAGTACCTGAATGGAATCAATACCAATGTTAACAACAAACTTTAATAATCCTCATAAATCCAGCAGTTCAATATGTGTATTTGTTCATGTCCCCCACCCAATCCATATATATGAAAATAGTGAGACTAATTCAATTTTAGGAGGATACCCCTCCCACATTGTCCCAATTGGGAAGCCCCATCAAAAAAACCCACACTAGAATTACTTTGAAGGGTAGGAGCATTTACAACTCTACAGGATTTAAGTTTAAATTCTTTAAAGTTATCACTGTAAAGACCCACATTTTTTTAACATATTATATAGATATACATGCTTCCTATGTTAAAAAAAAAAAATTCTAGAGCACCATATGCCCCAGGATATAAATATAGGAAATTATTTATATTTGGGAATATTTTTTACTCAGTTTTCTAGATTTTCCACCACAATATATTTCCCCAAACATACAACCATTATCCAAACATCCATACAGTATGAAAAATTTACAAAAAGGCGTTCAACAGATTCTCCATCCAGCTGACAGAGTGGGAAAATATTTGGGCCTCTCCAACCTCTCTTAACTAAGTTTTCCCAAGTCATTATTTTATTTTCCAAGACTAGCCATAAGAAATCTTTAATTTTTAATGGCATGTTTCATTTCCATATTTTATTAGACCACCACCTACCCAATGAAGAGTTTGATAAACTAGAAATGACATCATAAGCAACTTTTGCACTAACGTGTCCATTCTTTTTATTCCAGATCCAAACCAACTTATCTTCTATATCTTCAAGTTAGATTCCTTATTTTTTTATACCATCAATATGTCTACCTCATTCTTATGCTAAATCAACAACCAAACCCAAAGTCTCAACCTTCTTCTAATAATCTGAACTGATATAAGGATCTTCATTATTTCTAATATCCACAAGGAACCTGTAGCCCTTATTATGCAAATATTTCAGAAACTCATCAAACATTAAGAATAAATCCTCTCCTCTGATGTAGGTATCAACCCTTAAAAAGCATCTATTGATCATTTCCCACCCTCCATTACAACCATTTACTTATCCAATGAAAATCTTGGACAAATCCTTTCAAAAAAATAGAAGCACTCACAACAAATTTGTTGGAAAATATGATCTATTAAAAAACTCTGTCCTTCTTCAAATATTATGTTTTGGGATATGACTCCATAGCCATATTTCAAAAATACCTATCCATTGGATTTTTAAACATAAAGCAATATTAAACCAATGTAAGTTTTAATGCCCCATCATCCCATGTTCTTTGGGAGTGAGATCATTTCCCACTTGAAAAGATGTATTTTCATTCCATTAGCTTCCCCTGACCATAAGGAATTAAATATTCTATCTCTGATCAAATGAAGAGTGGAAACATGAAACATAGATAAAGAAAACTAGTAAACAATGTTAATCTTACATCATCATGAGTCATTCTCCAAGTCAATCTTGTGTGCTAGGATTGAGCCTCGTCTATCAAGGTAGTGCCTTAGGGAGCCTGAGTTGGACTCGAGAAACTTGGAGTAGATTCTTGAGTTGGACTCAAGAATGACTAAGCCTTATGTGTAAAGGTTATGCCTCATGTGTTGAGTTAAGTGCTTTGTTAGTCAAAGTGATGATTTTGTACAGTCTTGCTTGTCAACGCTAAGGTCTTTTGTGTCAAAACGGATCCTCATGTGTTGAGTTGGTGCCTCATGTGTTGAGGTAATTATTTGCATGTCGAAGCATGAATGGTGTGTGATGTACTACTAACCATGGTTGAGATATTAAGTCTCCTCTAGATACTGACCACCTCCAGAGTGAATTAGTTTAGCATATGACCACTTAGAACAATAGTAGAACAAGATCATCACATCATTGGAAAAATATCCCAAGTATATTTGATATGATAGATAAATTAAAGTTGAAACATGTGGACCATGCAGATAAGACAAGAGATAAAGATAAGATGTGATAATATAAAGAGAAAAATCGATTTGCTTAGTAATGATAAAGACTTCAGTTAAATAAGAAATAAATCGAATCGTTAAACTTTAGTGATGTTAACAAGATAGACTTCATTTAATTAAAGGAGAATTTGAATTGTTCACTTCAGTGGTGTTATCAAGAAGGACTTTAGTTAAAAGAGTTAACTAAGTGTTAATAAATAAGATCTACTTAACTAAAGTGTTTTGCATGTCAACACTTGAGTTAAACTAAAATACGACACTTAAGTTAAACTAAAAGACAACACTTGAGTTACGACACTAGCATGACGACATTCGAGTTAGCCTCCTAACTAAGTAACATAGCATCCATATGAAGGGCGAGTTCATCCTGAAGTCAAAAGATAAAAATATAAGTTGAAGCATGAGAAGTATGATATAAATATTTTACGTAGGATTGATGAATTCAATGTGAGAGTGAATTCTCTTCTCTCTTGAATGAAATTCGCATTTAGTGTGGATGTGACCAAAATCATTGAATTGGTTTTGTGCAGGATATTATTTTTAGTTCTATTCTTCCGTCTTCTCTCTTGCTCTGTGATTGCACCAAGGTTTATTGGTATTTATCTCTGATAATGCACCAGGGGTTCTTGATTTAATTGTCTCATTGTAAAGACAGTCTCTGATATCTATCAATATTCTAAGGAAGACTTTGTCGGTGTTTTCTCCCTCAAGTACTAGAGGGTTTCCCCAGGGTAAATACCGTGTCTCATGTGAATGCTTATGCTTTTTTATTATTCATTTGATTTCAACTACTACTATAATTCCGCATTAAGATTAAAAATTAACATTGTATCATAGATCAGGGAATGAATGGGCTAAGCTTTGCAATCAAGCTTGATCCTACGTTCATCCTAAGTGGAAAAAGTTGAGCATAGTACTTGAAGAATAATGGCTTCAATCTCAATAAGACATGAATACCAACTTGAAGGAAATTGGAAGGACATGATTCTAAATATCTTGGAAGAGCATGATTAGGATGGCTCTGTATCCATTGTTTTTTAAGATCCTACTACTAATGCAAGGTGCACTAATTTCAAGAAGAATCAAGGAAAATCAAAGAGAATCATTTATGATTCTATGAAAGACAATTTTCCACCAGTGATTACTCCATTGAATATAACAAAAGAATGCTTCGACACTTTGAAAAATATTTATGAGAGGAAGGATTTCATTCAGAAGAGAGAATTTAAGAACAAACTTTAGAATCTAAATATGGAGAGGGATGAAGCGGTTGCTTCCTTCTTCACAAAGATCTCTCAAGTAAGAGATCAACTCATGAGCATAATTTGGTGTAACATTTAATGATGGTGATCTCAGATAAACTGCTATCGATGGCCTTCCATATTCATGGGAGACATTCTTGGCTGCATTAAATATTCAAGAAGTGCAACAAAAATTTGAAATACTATGGCATGATTTCCTACAAGAAGAAGGGTGAATCCAGAAAAAATATACTTCCTCCAAAGAAGAGCGTGATTCTAAATATCCTGGAAGAGCATGATTTGGATGGTATCCTGGAAGAGCATGATCTGGATGGCTCTGTATCCATTGTTTTCGAAGATCCTACTACTAATGCAAGGTGCACTAATTTCAAGAAGAATCAAGGAAAATCAAAGAGAATTATTTATGATTCTATGAAAGACAATTTCCACCAATGATTACTCCATTGAATATAACAAAAGAATGCTTCGACACTTTGAAAAATATTTATGAGAGGAAGGATCCCATTCAAAAGAGAGAATTTAAGAACAAACTTTAGAATATGAATATGGAGAGGGATGAAGTGGTTGCTTCCTTCTTCACAAAGATCTCTCAAGTAAGAGATCAACTCATGAGCATAATTTGGTGTAACATTTAATGATGATGATCTCAGATAGACTGCTATCGATGCCCTTCCATATTCATGGGAGACATTCTTGGCTGCATTAAATAGTCAAGAAGTGCAACAAAAATTTGAAATACTATGGCATGATTTCCTACAAGAAGAAGGGTGAATCCAGAGCAAATATACTTCCTCCAAAGAAGAGCATGATTCTAAATATCCTATAAGAGCATGATTTGGATGGTATCCTGGAAGAGCATGATCTGGATGGCTCTGTATCCATTGTTTTTGAAGATCCTACTACTAATGCAAGGTGCACTAATTTCAAGAAGAATCAAGGCAAATCAAAGAGAATCATTTATGATTCTATGAAAGACAGTTTTCCACCAGTGATTACTCCATTGAATATAAAAAAAGAATGCTTCAACACTTTGAAAAATATTTATGAGAGGAAGGATCCCATTCAGAAGAGAGAATTTAAGAACAAACTTTAGAATCTGAATATGGAGAGGGATGAAGCGGTTGCTTCCTTCTTCACAAAGATCTCTCAAGTAAGAGATCAACTCATGAGCATAATTTGGTGTAACATTTAATGATGATGATCTCCGATAGACTGCTATTGATGGCCTTCCATATTCATGGGAAACATTCTTGGCTGCATTAAATGGTCAAGAAGTTCAACAAAAATTTGAAATACTGTGGCATGATTTCCTACAAGAAGAAGGGTGAATCAAGAGCAAATATACTTCCTCCAAAGAAAAGAACCTTGTCTTGCGACACAGATTAAGAGAGGAAAGAAATACTTTTCTCATAAGAAGTTTCCTCATCAAAAGGAAAATGATTAAAACAAGAAACTTGATAAGTCTAAATTTAAATGCTTCAATTGAAATAAGAAGGTTCACTTTGCAAGAGACTTCCGTGCAAAGCAAAGATGAAATTTCAAGGGTAGGTTGCATGCTTCTAATTCTACAAAAGATGAACCTACAATAAATAATTATTTCAATGATCGGGAGAAAAGGAAGGAGTACTATCATGTCTCATCCCTATATGGATCCATTACCACTAGTGCTGAGACATGGATGGTGGATAGTGGTGCATCAAAGCACATGATTAGATATAGGAGTGCTATCTTATATATGAAGGAAAATAAGTTCTCCTATCAGGTGGAGCTTGGAGATAATACCACCTATTTGATCCAAGGATTTGGATCCACTTCCTTTCAATTGAATTCAGGTGATGTAATCCATGTTAATGATATTCTGTATGTTATTGTTCTAAAGAAAAACCTCATGTCTATTTTAGTTCTAGAAGATAAATGTTTCAGAGTAATATTTATGGACAACAAAGTGCTCTTGTGGCCTAAAAATTCAGACTTTAATTATGCAACCATGATTGGTGTTATAGAGGGAGGTCTCCACAAAGTTCCTGGAAAGCTCATTAAAGCCATGATCCATGACACCATTAGTCCTTGTGAACCATGGCATAGGAGGCTTGGTAATATTCATTTCAAAGCGCTACCTACCTTACAGAACATGTTAAAAGGTATGCCTATATTTCAATTTGAGCATGGTGTTATTTGTAGGGGTTGTGCTCTTGGTAAGAACATCAAGAAAATATTTCCAAATAGTACTAAAAGACATAAATGGATCCTGGACTTGATCCATTCCAATCTATGTGGTCCCATTTCTACACCATCCTTGAATGGTTATCTGTACTATTTTGCATAGATGACTTCTCTTGCAAGTCATGTATCTATTTTCTGAAGGCAAAGAGTGAAACTTTCAACAAGTTTCAAGAGTTTAAAGCACTAGTTGAGAATCAAACTGGAAAGAACATTTGTGCTTTGAGATCTAATAATGGAGGAGATTTCAAGTCTCATGAATTTAATGACTTATGTCGATAGGCAGGGATAAAAAGACGATTGACTGTACCTTACAACCCCCAACAAAATGGGGTTGCTGAAAGAAAGAATAGAACAATATGTGAGGTTGCAAAATCTATGATGTGTGATCAGGATATGCCCACTTCCTTATGGGAAGAATCCTCCAACACTGCTATTTATATATAGAATAGAATTCCTCATGCTATCCTAGGACACTTAAATATATTTCAGTTGTCATGTCTACATTCATATGCCAAAAGAGAAGAGGACAAATATGGATCCATCTAGAAAGAAAGGAACATTTTTTGGATATAGTGAATCCTCCAAATCTTATAGAATCTATTTTCCAAGAAAAAGGCACATTGAAGTTAGCAGAAATGTATCATTTCATGAAGAGAATTCCCTCAAGTGCTCTAAATAAATTCAGTGTGATTTAGACATGGAGGAGCATGAGAATCCCATGATGGAGGATCCAGGGTCTGATTCTCTTATTTCAAATGTTGAGAGGGAGAATCCAGAAGAGTCCTTAGATCCATTTGATTCTGAAGATCCAGTAGAACTGGTAGAAATATCACTTGATGAACCTCCTACTAAGAGGATATCTTCTTGGTGTCGAGACATTCTGCAAGAGGTAGAAAACCATGGAGCACCATCAAGTACATCTAGAGAGCGAAAGAGACCTGAAATATATGCAATATATGTAGCACAAATGAGTCACATTAGTGATTCAAAACCCAACACCTATGAGGAAGATACTAAGCAGTAAGTATGGAAAGATGCTATGGTGGAAGAATACAAATCCATCATGGAGAATGATGTGTGGGAAGCGGTTCCTAAACTTAAAGGGAAGTCAATAGTAAATTCCAAGTAGCTTTGTAAAATCAAACATGTAGTTGATGGTAGTATTGAAAAATATAAAGAAAGATTTGTGGCTCGTGGTTTCTCATAGAAAGAAGGAATAGACTATGCTATGAGGAAGATACTATGTAGTAAGTATGGAAAGATGCTATGGTGGAAGAATACAAATCCATCATGGAGAATGATGTGTGGGAAGTGGTTCCTAAACTTAAAGGGAAGTCAATAGTAAATTCCAAGTGGCTTTGTAAAATCAAACATGTAGTTGATGGTAGTATTGAAAAATATAAAGAAATATTTGTGGCTCGTGGTTTCTCATAGAAAGAAGGAATAGACTATGGTGAGACATTCGCTTTTGTGGACGAGTACACTACTATTCGATCCATGATTTCACTTGCCTCAGTTCTGGGGTGGAAGATTCACCAGATTGATGAGAAGAATGCCTTTCTAAATGGTGAATTTGAGGAAGAAGTATACATACATCAACCTATGGGGTTTGTAGTTCATGGGAAGGATTCCCATGTATGCAAACTTAAGAAATCCTTGTGTGGGATTAAACAGACCCTAAGAGCTTGGATTTCAAGAATTGACAACTATCTTCAGATCTTGGGTTTCTCCAAAAGCGAAGTTGATGCCAACCTATAATGCAAGGTTGTGAAGAACCAACCATTGATATTGGTTCTCTATGTTGATGACTTGTTCCTTACTGTAGAGTAAAAATAGATAGCTTAGTACAAGATGGAGCTCACTTCTGAGTTTGAAATGAAATACTTGGGTCTTATGCACTATTGTCTTGGTCTAGAAGTTTGGAAAAGGAAAGATGAGATATTTCTTTCATAAGGAAAGTACACAGTTGATGTGTTGCGCATGTATGGTATGATGGAATGTAAGTCCATGTCTACACCAATGGTTTCTAATATAAAGAAACTACATGAGTAAGATTCTGGATCAGATCTAGTGGCTCCTACCATGTATAGACAAATCATTGGTTCATTGATGAATTTGATACATAGTAGACCAAACATATGTTATGCAGTGAGTATCTTGAGTTAGTTCATGTCTGAGCCAAGACATAGACGTTGTGTTTCTTCCAAGAATGTGCGTAGATACCTTAGAGGTACTATTTCTTATGGAATCAGATATGATTCCAGTGGAGGAGTGATGCTACTTGGTTATGCTGACTTTGACTGGGGTGGTAGTATTGTGGACCGAAAGAATACATCCAGATTTTGTTTTAGCTTGGGATCAGCTATGATCTCTTAGTCCAATAGGATGCGGGGCTCCATAGCCTAGAGTACTACACAAGTAGAGTATATTGCATCTAACCTGCCGATAATATTTTTGGCTTAGGATGCTACTTGCTAGGTTGTTCCATGAGAAGCTTGAGATTATTTTCATTCACACTGATAATCAAAGATGCATTAAGCTCTCAGAAAACCATGTGTTTCATGACATATCAAAATAAACTAAGATGAAATACCACTACATCAGAGACATGATCCAGAGAGATGCTATGAGACTTCATTACATTGATATTGATGAGCAAATAGCATATATGTTGAATAATCCTCTTTCCTTGACGAAGTATAGGTACTTTCGAGACAAGATTGGTATGGTAGAGAATGTGTCCATCACTAAGAGGGAGTGTTAAATTTATAAAGTCATGAGTCATTCGCCAAGTCAATCTTATGCACCAGGATTGAGCCTCATGTGTCGAAGTAGTGCCTTAGGGATCCTGAGTTGGAATTATGAAACTTGGAGTAGATTCTTGAGTTGGAATCAAGAATGACTAAGCCTTATGTGTAATGTTTAAGCCTCATGTGTTGAGGTAACAAAAAAAAAAAAACATTGATGTTAGTAATGTCTCAATTATTTATTAATATTAATTATTTTAACAATCAAAATCAATTATGAATTATAATAGCAACAATGCATTAGATGTGATTTTTTCAAATACAAGAGGAAACTAGTTATTGCAAGTGTTCACTATTTACTCCTTAAGGGCTTGAACATGTTAAATTGAAAATAGCATATTAATATTCCTCTAAAACTTGGATTCCTTACAATATTTATATTTCTATATTAAAACAAATTTCATCAAGATTTGCCTCATGAATAATAAATTGTGTAAGAGGGTGATTCCATGAAGATGGGTAACTCTTTTAGGCCAAATATGACGGTGAAAAACAGAAATTTTACCCATGTATTAAATTGAAGCCCTCGAAACTCATACTTGCCACATGAATTTTGACATGCGGTTGAAAAACGAAATGTAGATAATTATGTTGGCTTTCCAATGATAGTTTTTTTGAAATATACCAATGCCATATATCGTGTCGAATTTTCATTTAATGAAACGTGTGTACTTAAAAATTTGAAGAGCAATTAACAATTAGTTTGTGTGCATGCACAATAAATTAATGTTAAAGTAATAATTTTAAAAAATGAAATACGTGAACATGATCTAGACAGAGTGCACTGGGGCTTACATATTTTTCTTTTAATTTTTCTTGAAAAATTATATTTATTATTATTATTTGAAACTTACCAATGAATATTTAAGTTGCATTTTGCACACGTGTGTGCGTGCACGAAATATTTTGATTTTTTACATAATTTGCAAAACTAAAAATACCCTTTTAAAGAGGACGCGTTTATCTGGGGCTTGTGTATTTTTTTAAATTTTTTGGATGTGTATTTTTAATGTTGTGGATTTATATTTCAGCTCAATCGAAGTTGTCGGCATGGTTTTTTAGGGCAAGTTTTAGTAGAAAGTTGAAAACAACAGACATATGAAAATAAAAATTCGTAAATTTTGTATATCTGGATAGAGGATTCGTTGACGAATCCAATGGTATCAAGTCCGCTCATTATTGAGCATTTAATGACATGGTTTAACTCTGTGGAAGGAAGACAAAACTTTCATTCTACAGTGAAAAGGGCTCTCGGCCTGTTTTTTAAGCCCTCGATCGAGGGTTTAACAAGACCTCGATCGAGGTATTTTAAAACCCTCGATCGAGGGCCTAAAATGAACCTTTTATGTTTTTCAAAAGCTAGATCGAGCTTTTGCGAGCTTTTCAAAAGCTCGATCGAGCCTTTGCGAGCTTTTCAAAAGCTCAATCGAGCTTTTGCGAGCTTTTTCAAAAGCTAGATCGAGCTTTTACGAGCTTTTCAAAAGCTCGATCGAGCTTTTGCGAGATTTTCAAAAGATCGATCGAGCTTTTCAAAAGCTCGATCGAGGGTTTTGGAACCCTTGATTGAGGTATTTTCAAAAGCTCGTCCGAGGGTTTTAAAACCCTCGATCGAGGTATTTTAAGACCCTCGATCGAGCTTTTAAAACCTCGATCGAGGGATTGAAAATACCTCGATCGAGGGTTCGAAAAAAAATTGTTTTAGCTTCCATCCGCCAAAAATGGTGAACCACCTTCGTGGAATCACCCAATAAATTTCTTACACATAAAGTTATTTAATAACATATTAATATTGTGTTTTGTGGCTATTATTAATCATTTTAATAAAGACACTAAGTGTTACTACTTTGCATATGTTGTATTAGGATAAATCTGGTTGAAAAATGGTCTGTCGAACACTAATTCAAATTCCATGTCATCATGTATTAGCCAATCAAAATATTCTAAAAATTAAAAGAGGTACATATGAGAGGCAAATTTTTATTATATAATGTTTTTTGTAACTTAGAACTTACATTATATCACAAAATTAATTACATATCGATACAGTCCGTCTGGACCTCTTTCTAAGAGAAAATAGCCCAGGTAGAAATTATTTTGAACAAAGGACAAAAAACAGAAAAATCCCTGAGATTTCTACTAGACTTCATATAGAATTTTAGATTGCAAAAGAAATCCTGGTGGCTACTGTCCAATTTGAAAAATTGAACTGAAACAGATAACTAGAAAAAAAATTGTTTTTTAGCTGAACCAAAACATAATTAAATGAACCAGGAGGCAAGAAAGTACTGAGAGGGACCAATGTCCCTACGCAATTTGGTCTGAGGCAGTTCACTAGTGTCCATATCTGGGATTAAAGCTTCATGTTTGATGCCTATCGTTGCACCTCCATCCATAGCACTACCAGTCAATGCACCACCATCCTTTATTGTGTTGGGCATTGCTTGTATGTTAGTCTTCACTATAGCATCCACGTCCATAGGATTTTCTTCTTCCTTTACCTCCGGGAAATTGGGGTGAAGGAAGACCAAATAGGGGTGAAGGAAGACCAAATAATTATGAAGGAAAACCAAATAATTATGCAATATCACCACACTAGTCTATAATTTTTTTGACACTGTATGTTAATTCTCGAATCCTGGCCTTAGCTCCTTCCTCGAAATCCATTTCCTCACTCTAGATATCTAGCAAAGTGTCCATCATCACGGCCAGATGACAAAAAATTCCCCTGTTGCACACCTCCTGCAAGCACTCATGGCAGCCTCTCCCCATATGTTAGGGGATCTATGTCGCTCACAAACTATAATGTGACATCTTCTCCCAATTATCTGTACATAGCTCGGACACAAGTGAATTTTCTCGGACTGCACTGGCAAGGAAGGGTTGTAGGAATGCAAGACCATCAGGAAGAGTCAGGAAAGAATGATCTTGTGAGCCTTGGCCAAGGGGTAACTAGGATATCGACAAGCCAAATAACTACAATCCCTACCCCTCAAAAGAAAGATCTAGGATAAAAAATAATTGCATCACGGGCTCATTCAGATATGGAAATAAATAAGCCATAAGAAGAGCAGTTTCCCAACAATCCCTATTAAAGGTCAAATAGGTAGAAGATATAACCTCTGATGCAGGGTCAAAAGCATCCTCTATTCAATCTTAAGTAGATCCAAAATTACCTATGGTTAAAGTGGAAAACCTCCCATCAACAATTATGGAAACTTTTGAGGCACATCATAGCTCAAAATAAACTAGAGTTGTTCAAACTCAGTCCACCTTATTTTGTCAATTCATGGATATAAAGTGCCATAATATTGATATTGTCAAGGACATGTATCCCATGAAATGGTAGATTTAAATCAAAACAAATTGCTATCAATAGTAGATCGTAACAAGGGAACCTTTAAAATGGCCCTTTTAGAGCCAGAGGTCCTTTTGGTGAGGACATATGATTATGATAAGGACACACATATAAGGGTTAAATTTGAGAAAATCAGTCATGTGGACATAGTGGAATTTTATAGATTGACTGGTGAGCTATTGTGCAAGGATGTCCTCCAATCCTTTGAAAATGTAAAAAATATGCTTGCAATGGTGCAAAAGATTGAAAAATAGTTGAATTCGGAGAAGGTGGCCACCAAGGCCAAGTAGTTAACCATCAAAGAGCTATAGCATAAGATTTTTACAGAAGGGGCTAATGTCAATGACCCTACTCCTGTTCAATCATTGATTCAACAAAAGGACAATGAGATCCTAATGTTGAAGAAGAAATTGAAGCTATCATATGTGGAATGTGTGTAGACCCTAGAGTTAGTGGTGCTACAGGAGGAGAAGGAGAAGATATACAAGGAAGAAAAGGTTACAACTCTAAATGAAGAGATAAAAGAAAGGGATGAGATCCTTTAATAGGTAAAGCAGGAGAAGGATCAATTCTAATAATAGGTGGATCTATTGTCAAAAAGGATAATAGTGAAGGCACCCATAAAAGGGGATAAATGCACCATTTGGGACAACATATCAGCTGAGATATTGAAAATATGGGACCATTTTGAGTTTATACAACATGAATTAGAGCTAGAAACTACATTATCAGCTGAAATTGAAATGACATATGCATAATTAGAAAGAAAAACAGACATAGCTCAGAGTGTAATAAAATTCTTGAATAATAGGACAAAAGCCCAATTGCATACAATGGGGGTCATTGAAAAAAAACATATCCTTATAAAGGCTAATCTAATGATAACAAAGAAGAACTTAATGAACATAGCCTAGGTAAAGGTAAACAGAATATTAAGTGAAATCACCTCATTTAAAGGCATGTTCAAAGAAGAATTAGATAAAATGTTAAACTCCCCTCAAATTTACAAATATTCTAAAGTGATTTTTCCAACCCAAAGGAAAGCCTCAACCTCAACCTCACAAAAGAGTCAAATTAAAAGGGTTGTGTTATGGTTTAAAGGAGCAATATTTTGGTGCAGTTTTTGGTAGCTAGTAATTAAAAACGTAGTTTCAAGAAGTAGTTAAGAGAAAAATACATCTATAAAAGGAGGATTTGAACTCTTTCATCATTATCAGGCATATTTTGGGAGAGAAAATTTTCACAAGATTGCAGGATCAAAGACCAACAGGGAAAGGCATATGTTGAGAAGACTTGAAGATTTATGAGATTTAGATTTCATATTAATGTTAGCTAGTATTTGTATTTTGCTATTTTACTCTCCTCTATAAATTCACAAGTTATTCCAATCCATGGAATATGCTTCTTGATCATTAATAAAATCTTTGAGAAGCCTATTATCCCATCATATCCATGTTATGAATGTGAAGTGTATCAATGAAGGAAAATGATTTCATTTAAATGACCAATTTTCTTCATGAATGTTTGAAATTTTAAATAGTCAATGAAGTGTTCATTTGTTGTTTTACATATTAATTTCCCTATTACCTTAGCTATGAGCTATATAAAGATTTAAATTACTATGTTAAACTGTTGAATTCTTAATTGCTCAATATGTTATACTTTCATAGGAATTGCAAGACTTATTCCTGAAAATACCTTGCACATTTCAACATTGTTCCATCAATTTTTCCATTCACCCTTTCATATATCAAAATTCCTGAATATAAATGTGATAAATGGCTCTAACACTTAAATTCTTACCATATTTTCCCCCCTATTTTCCTGTGTGTCTCAAAGAATTAAAAGAAATATCAAAATATTGTTACATAAAAAAGATTGAGCTCTAAATCTAAATCAAATTGAGTTTCATCATGCCCTGGCATAGTTCCTTCACAGTATAGAATGTCTCAAGGGATAAAAATCCCTTCATGGAAACTAGGGCACCTAAAACATAAAAATTGAAAATATTATCAATAGTAAAACCAATTGAAAACTTACCTGTACTTGCATGATCCCTTGGTGGATAATCGTATTCAGGCACTTTTGTAGGCCTTTGTTGACTCCTTTGAGGAAGAGTCCCCATTCTTCTTTGGTAAGAAAATCCCTTGAATCTATTATTGTACATTCTCTTGGTTTTTCAGGAGAAGACATTTCCCCCAACATATTTGTGAGTCTATCAGTCTCAATGGATTTTTCTTTGACTTGCCACATATTCTCATCAGATAAGTGAATTTTTTGTTTGTTTTCAAACAAATTGTTGCATACCTCCCGATTACATTTGTCACTTTGATGTCCAATTATTTTTAATTGCAAGTAGTGAACACATGTATTCTCATCATGGAAATATTAACTTGCTAGAAATTGTTTTGGAAAGTCACACATCATATTCCCTAGTTCCAATGATGAAGGAATCCATGGATTTGTTTGAGGATCATTGTTGAAATTTTTTGGAGGAAACCTATTCTGGCATTGATTCCTTTCAATATGAACGATATGATACTATAGAGTAGTCGTCTATTGAGTTCAATCAATCCTTAAATTCTTTGTTTCTTAAAGTATAAGGTTGGTCTCACTCTTAGGAGATTCACTGGCATGAGCTATACTTTTCTTCGGATTTTGCTCATCCTTAGTTGTCGGAAGATGAAAAATATCAACTTTCCTTGATGCCCTCCAACTCTAGTCCAAATCCTTCACCTCTTTCTTAGCTACTTCCAAGTTCTAAGGCTTATACAAGTTGAGATGAAATAGAAACTCAACTTCGAATGCATCGATTGTTGAAATATTGTAACTTTGAAGAATATTCTATTGTACTTTATTATTGTAATTTATTTGGAGATGTTTTATTCCTCTGTCGGGATGTTATTATTGTATTTGGTCATCATAGAGTCATGAGGTAAATCCTCCCATGTATGTCGTGGCAACAGATCCCTTAGAGTCAAATGTAATGGGGTTTTTAAGTCCCCTAGAGGATTCAGAGAAGTCAACATTAGTTGAGTGGTAAAGTTAGTTGAGGCCGACATGTCAAGTTGTAAAATTAAAGTAGTAGTGAATGCATAAATAGAGAGCTAGGCTGTCTCATTTATGCATTCACACACATGCTCACTTGTATAATTCGCAATGGAGAGAGAGAGAGAGAGATAGATAGATCTACAAGGAGAAGGAGCACTTGTTTGGGGTTTTTTCTTTGTACTTTTGATCATCTATATTGAGGAAGTTTTGCTGATTTTCTTCCCCTAGAAGGTTTATGCTGTGCCCGTTATTCTTTCAGTGATACTGTATATGCTATTGTTGTGAAATTGAATTGAACACTGATGCTATCTATATTATCATATTGAATCTTAACATGGTATTAGAGCTATCCTGAAAGAAGGAAATGTATGGCATTTATGACACTTGTTTCACTTGCGACAATTTGAAAGCTAGGGCTTTGTATAGAAAAAACTAGTTATCTTGTAATTTTCATTATAAATCACTTTCGGAAATGGTTCAAGATCTGAAACTTGGACAGGACAAATATTAAATTTTCATGTACCGTGTGTCCGCGTTTTAGCCTCATATGGGTTGTACTTTGTGATATATGATCCGTACAAGTTAGGGTTTCTGCATCTTCTAGAATGCATCCCTAAACAGGTGACCTAGGTAAAAAGGTCATATATCGGGCTAGGAAGCTCCAAATGGAATTCCGTAAATAGTTAAGTGAGGGAATGGATTGTAGTTTCACAGGTCCGAGTATCGGAGTCTGAAGTTGAAACAGTGACACATGGTACTATGTACAAGTTCGCTATGTTATTTCATTCTATAAAAAGGTGACCTAGGGAAAAAGGTCATATCTAGGGATAGGAAGCTCCAAATGGAATTCCGTAAAAAGTGACAGTTAGGGAACGGACTGTAGTTTCACAGGTTTGAGTATCAAAGGCTGAATTTGAAACAGTGACACGTGGAATGTCGTACAAGTCCACTATGATGTTTCATCCAATAAACAGGTCATGTTGGGAAACTTAGCATATATCTCTAATGGATAATCCAATGAAGTTAAAATCTGTGTGGTTGGAAATATGACAGGTCAAGATACCACATGCCTAAGTTTCAAACCCTGAGGATCCACAATTTCAGATATACAACAGAAACAATAGGGAACATCTGAAATAGCTCAACGGAGGAAATCAAGGAAGAGGGAGAAGAAGCTCTCACATAGGGTTTTCAGTGTTTTTTAGGTATGGAAGGACCTGATACAACATTGGAAAATTTGAAAATGGATTTGGAATCCCTTCATCATATATATTAATCTTCCATCAAATGTTGCAGGAAGAAGGAGATTGAAAATTAGGGTTTTTCGGGTTCTACAAGTAAGAAGAAACCCTAGCAAAGTTGGGAGACTCATAGGGAAGAAATGAAGGGGGTTTAAATGGCATTGGTATTCTATCATCCTAGTACCATGAATCTATTTAATATTTTTACAAGTGATCTACCTTGGACGATTAGGGTTTTTCCCTTATAGAGAATACTACAAGCAATCTCAACAGGTATGACATGAGGAGATGCAGGTATGTTTTCAAATCTGTTTTACTTATCTGATGATTAAGTTCATGATATGTTTGTATTCATATTATTGAGGTTAGTACAATCATGATTAATTTTATATTTTTCTGATCACCTTAGTAAAAGTATGAATGCATGTGAATGATAGAAGACATTCATTGATTAAGGGTTATGACACTTATGATTGTACTAATGCATGTGTGGTGTTGTATGAGGATGATGTTGTATGCTAACATGAAAGGTACATGAAGAAATACAAATCAAGTTCTAGATTAAGAATATATGACAATGATTACATGAAGACAAAGACTCATCTATAGTCTTTGATCACATAGAATCTCTAATTATGAGGTATGTATTATTTCGTTCTACTATGCTTAACTTATGAGATATGCAGGTTACTAGAACAAGGTCTCTAAATCATTGAAGAGAACAAAAAATATATTGTTTGGTTATGTTAGACATAACTAGCAAGCATGCTAATCCATGTATGTTTTCATATATCGAGTTAGAATCCTACTTTGTGTTAGGATCTTAGATAAGTATACTTTTGTAAGATTGATAATGATTATTCTTGAAGTTAGAAGTTTAAGTAATCAAGGGTTTATGCATATTATGTTTCTTAGTTTGATTAATGATATGACAAACTAGAAGAGTCCTATGGTCAAATAAGAACATGCATGAGTAAAATAACTACTCCCTTAAACCTTGAATATGAACGCTTGTGATAAATTACCTATGTATGAAATGATCATGACCATACATGTTTAAGATTATTTAGGATCATAAAGTTTTGATAGTATTGAGCTTATACTAATGAATGTATGATTATGTATGAGATCCTGAGGATGACACAATGATGAAACTAGTGAACACTTAAGCATGCATAGTGGTACAGGATGGATAGAAGTTCAAAGACATATAATCATGATGTTATCATAAAGGGAAAATAGATATCAAGAGGGAGGCAACAACACAAACATAAAAGATAAGTATTTGAGTTGTTATTTGAATTACTTCTTGAATCTTTGAATAGTTAATGATATTCTTCGTAATAGTTGTATGCATATTTTTATTCCTAGAATATATCATGCATAGTGTAAGAATTCATATAACATTGAACAATATACTACTAATATGCATATGATGGGTAAGTTGGAAAAACATTCCATTGTTGCTTGTCTAGAATGAAACCTCTTTGCTAACATGTTGGGAGATGTGCACACTCTTGATAGTATGTTATGGTAGAGATGGAAGGCATCTAGATAGCCATTGTATGCATACAGGATATGGAAAAGTGTTGTGCCAAAGTATTGGTCAAGATAGTTGCATAACTATGTGAATCATATCAGTATGCATAATAGGTTATCATTGAAATGTCAACATGATTTGATAATTATGAAGTGTTACTAATAATGTAATTGAATTTGATTTGTAGGAAAGATTGTGTGCTATGATCTACAAAAGAAGGATGATGAACACTTGTTCCGAAGAACAAGTGATGATTGTTTAACAAGAAGACTTACAAATCAAACATACTATAGAACTACAAAGCAAGGCTTGTGGCTAGAGGAATCTCTTAGAAAGAGGGAGAGGATCATGATGAGATGTTTTCTCCATTGGCTAGACACACTTACAGAGATAGATTACACCCATGGATGACAAGACCATTCTCTTGAATGGTGTAATTGAAGAAGAAGTGCATATAGAGCAAACTCCCAAGATCTGAAAGAGAATCACATGATTGAAGAAGGCTTTGTACGGGTTCAACAGGTACCCAGGATCGATAGTTATTTGAAAAGCTTGATGATCACCACGAGTGATGTGGATTTCAACCTTTGCTACAAGGTTGATAGTGGTTTCTACAATTTACAGATAGATGATTGGTTGTTGATGTATTTGACGAATACCAGGCCAGATATATGCTTTGTTGTGAACACCCTGAGTCAGTATCTAGTTGAGCCTAGACGTGTTCTCCTGGTAGCTGCAAAGCATGTGATGAGGTACCTGAAAGGTACGATAGAATTTGGTCTATACTATGTTGGAGATCATGACTACATATTGTATGGTTATACAGATGCAGATTGAGCCGGAAGTGTCTCAGACAGGAAGAGCACCTCAAGTGGATGTTATTGTCTGGGATCTGCCATGATCTCATGGTTTAGCAGGAAGGAGTCCAGTGTTTCTCTTAGCACAAGGTGAAGTAGAGTAGATAGCAGCTTGTTCTGCTAAGTTGTGAAGCCATATGGCTCTGAAAGTTGATATCAGGTCTATTTTACCTGGAGTTGGATACCACGATGATTCTATGTGACAACCAGAGTTGTATAAATATGACGGAGAACCCAACGTTCCATGACAAGTCAAAGCACATATGAATCCGGTATTTTTACATATGGGATATGGTACAGAAGGGAGCTATAAAGCTCCAGTATGTGAGCACTAATGAGCAAGTTGCTGATGTGTTGACTAAGCCTCTGTCTCAAGTGAAGTTTGAGTACTTTTGTGACAAGCTTGGTGTGGTTCGAAAGGACCTTCCTCGAAAGGGGGAGCTGTTCTGATGCTAATAATGATGATGTTGCAGTGGGATTGTATCATCCCTGTAAACATGGACTAAAGGGATCCGTAGAATCTTGTCTCTGAGAATGTGATGATGATGATGATGTTGTGTTGGAAAATCCTAGATTTGATCTAGGTCACATCCAGTATGAAAAAAGGACTGGCACTGTGGTGGAAAATCCTAGATTTGATCGAGTTCACATCTAGTATGAAAAAGTATTGGCATTATATTGGAAAATCCTAGATTTGATCTAGGTCACATCCAGTATGAAAAAGGAGTGGCACTATGGTGGAAAATCCTAGATTTGATCTAGGTCACATCCAATATGCAAAAGGACTGGCACTATGGTGGAAAATCCTAGACTTGATCTAGGTCACATCCAGTATGAAAAAGGACTGGCACTGTGGTAGAAAATCCTAGAATTGATCTAGGTCACATCCAGTATGAAAAAGGACTAGCACTGTCGTTGGAAATTGTAGATTTGATCTAGTTCACATCCAGTATGAAAAAGGACTGGCACTGTGGTGGAAAATTCTAGATTTGATCTAGTTCACATCCAGTATAAAAAAGGACTGGCACTATGGTGGAAAATCCTAGATTTGATCTAGGTCACATCCAATATGAAAAAGGATTGGCACTGTGGTTGGATTGTATCATCATTGGAATTCAGTCTAGAACTAATCCGGTGACTTTTTTCCTTGAGAATGTGGATAGGATTGCATCATTGCTCCAGAAAAATTCACTTCCGCAATCTGCAATATGGAACTCGGAAGTCGGAATGCCAAATTCACAACTTCAGGAAACTTCACTTCCACAACCCACAATCTGCAATAGGGAAATCAGAAGTCGGAACGCCAAATTCATAACTCCGGGAAACTTCACTTCCGAATTCCACAATTCACAATGAGGAACTCAGAACGCCAAACTCCATTACTCCGGAAAACTTCACTTCCGCAATCCGCAATGTGGAACTCGAAATTCAAAATGCCAAATTCATAAATCCGGGAAACTTCACTTCCACAAATCCCAATCCACAATGACAAACTCGGAATTCGGAACGCCAAATTCATAACTCCAGGAAACTTCACTTTAGAAATCCGCAATCCGCAATGCGGAACTCAGAAGTCGGAACACCAAATTCATTACTCTGGGAAATTTCACTTCCGCAATCCGCAATCCTCAATGCGGAACTCAGAAGTCAGAATTCCAAACTCACAAATCAGTAAAAGTCACCCTTCCAACTTCCGCAATGTGGATTCAGAAAGTCAGAATCCCCAACTACACAACTTCTCAGGCCCATAACTTATTCATCCTAAGTCCAATTTGGGAAAGTCCAGTACCATTGGAAATCTCTCATTGATCTCTATGCAACTAGATGATCTTCAACCATATATGAGAACTCTGATACTGCCCTTATTCCAACCCAAAATGAGGAACCAACCCTCCTCAAGGCCTCTTATCCTCCCTGCAAGGAACTCTGATTGCCTTCTATCATGGGTTCTTCCTTCATCTGACCCACAGAGGGGTCATGAAACACAACAGGGATTTCCTAATTCCATTCTCAAGTCCAAGTGATTCCATGCAGTCCATTTAGAAATGTGTGGAATGTATAACAACATAAATAATGAAAATAAATATAATCAATGTCTCTATAACATGCAAGGCTAGCAACACATCTAACACAAGGAAATGGTAAAACAGTCAAGCATAAATCTGCCTCATACTCAAGCTTATACACAGAATTCTTGCTGGTTAATTCATGTAATCATTTCATTCATATTGACTTGAAATAACATATAAAAACAACATAAATATATTAACAACATTTAAAACCATGGAATGGACATAATTTAGATCACATAGAACACTTATCTTTATCATGAAGTTCTTTAAGCAACTAGATATGTGAGAACAACGTTCCACCCAACCATAGGTCTATGTCCAACCTATACTCTTTAAGCTGAGAGACCACACTCGAGTTGGGTTTTGTATCCACTAAGGAGGAACTAAATAGTCTCACTCACAACCATGATTTCACAAAATAGTCATGCTAAGCCAGCACATAGCTAGTTTTATCAAGCATGCAAAGAGACAAAGGGGAAGGATGTTAAGCTAGTGATCTCAACCAAAGAGCTACAGGAATCTCAATTCTAACTCAACAGTCTTGGCACCCACAATACCTACCACACCCAACAAAAGGAAGGTCCCCTTCTCTATTACATAGTCCCTCAGAAACCCCTTCCCTCCAGTTATCTTCAAGGTGGGCATAGAAAGGTCCAAGCTGCTAACTCTTTGAGATTATATCCTTCACTGGGTTTGTCAAGCAACTCCAACCTCTGTTCTTTCTTCCATTTGGTCATCCACACTTGGATTTCCTCAAATTCTATTGCTAAAGATGACTCTATCATGTCACTTTATTATCAATTGTTCTAATCCATGTCCCTTCTTCCTCATCTAACCAAAATTCCTAGCATCTTCCTCTCTCTACGTTTTTATTGAGGGTTCCCCCTTCAATTTTCCTTTCACCTCCAGTTTCTTGGGCGTTTTGGCCACTCTGTCAACGTGGCTTCTTCTAGAATCACTAACCTTCCTTTTCCTTCACGGTTGGTTTGTGTATGCATGAAATAGATTCTAAATTTCGACGATCCCACAACCCCCTCACATCTCCCTAGTGGATACACATGGCCCCCTTCTGATTGCTTGCTTCCATAGCCAGTTTTTTTTTGTATTTTTATTGCATGATAATTATTTATTTACATCATTTTTTCAATTTTCCCATGGCTTAGTGGCACATGGCTAACATA
The DNA here is from genome assembly GCA_027924585.1 of Larix kaempferi. Classification (NCBI taxonomy): domain Eukaryota; kingdom Viridiplantae; phylum Streptophyta; class Pinopsida; order Pinales; family Pinaceae; genus Larix; species Larix kaempferi. Next base: position 3,747,168 of record BSBM01000276.1, on the reverse strand, counting down.
ATATCAAATGATTTCCTTTCTAATAAAATCCGAGCATCCACTGTCGGGGCCTTGGCCTTGAGCTCCATGCTAGGGAAAACATACATCCCGTGTATACATTATTTATATTAAAAGCCAAAATACCCTAAGGGTCAAAATGGGGTATTACATATATATATTTGATTTTTTAGTATTTTTAAATATAATACAGAATTTGTAATTTTGAAAAGAGAGAAGATGAGGGAAATAGACCTAGGTCTTATCCCTAGGGAAGTTGAGAAAAATTAGGGTTAGCGTCCTCTCAAAAAATTGACAATTCAATACTTGATGAATTACGGAAAGGATAAGAAACCATAGGTTATGCCGAGCCTCTAGATTGTCTTTTTAGTTTTTCCCCTCTGCATCCAAAGTGGTTGTGATACTGATTGGCACCCCTTCCCACTCTTGGGTCACTGCTATGATCATGGCTTATCAATTTCTGTCTTCCTGAATAATCATCCAGAAGTCAATAATTTTTCCCACACTTATTATGACTGACTCTACATTCCTTTCAACTATGTCCACTCTACATTCCTTTCAACTATGTCCACTCGCTCCTCCAAGCATCTCACAAACTCGTGGCTAGTGTATTCCAAAAACCCATTATTTGGCACATTGTCTATGCCTTTGTTGGATCCTCCTCCGTCATGAGGATTTACTACAGTCGAGTCTGCTAGAGGTGTCACTCTCATAGAATTCACCTTCCCAAACCTCTACGGCTTCCTCACAATTTGCACAAAAATAGGATCTCCTTGTAAAAATATGGATAAATGCTTTAAGTGAGGCATGGGAACCACCTTAGCCCTCCTCACAAATTCATGCCCCAAGACAACATCAAAATAATCCATTGACATGACTGTGAAGCTCCCCTCGTTGGTACACTCACCAAGCTTTAAGGTCACTCAGTTGGAAACCCCAACCACCTTATCCACTTCCGATTTTACTGCTTTGAAGGAAGTCTACCTGGGGTCAATGTGAAACTTGAGATTTCTGGCCACTTCTTCTTTCAAAAAATTGTGCATCGCACCATTATCAACCAAGGAAACAGCCTATTGCCCATTCAGTTGTTGGCACGTAACAGAGCCTCATGTAGTCATATTCATGACTGGATGTCAGTTCTTTAAGAACAACACTCAACACCTGCAACACTCCTAGTGTCATTTTCTCTACCTGCCCAACCCTGGATAAATTTTGCGGTCTCAGTCGACAATTCTTGGTGTAATGATTGTTTTCACATATATAACATGAAATGGTTTTATCATTGTCCTTGGGTGCCAATGTGTTTGTGGCCTTCTTATCATCACACTTTCCACTTGATTTTGGCTTCCCTTTCATATTATTCTTAAACTTGTTGGGTGCTCTCTCTTGGTCATCTTCAACATCTTTGAAACCTTACATTCCTTCTGCCTAGTAGTCTAGGATCTTCTTGGCCACTGAGATTGTTGCGGCAAGGGTCTACATGCCTTGGCGCCTCAAGTCATTTTTTTTTCAAGGTTGCAACCTTTTATGAAGTGATAAATCCTTTCTTCATCACTGATGTATTTTATCTCCAACATGAGGCTTGTGTAGGCCTTGATGTAATCTTTAAACTTGCCAGTGTGCTTGAGATTCATAAGCTCATTCCTTGCAACCCAATCTTGGTTCCCCGGTCCAAACTGTGCTTTTAACATGACCATCATATGAGTCCAGTTTTTTATCCACTCCATCTCTCAATACTATACCACATCCTTGGCTCTATTTCTCCACCACAAATTCGTTGTTCCAGTAAGGAACATAGGAGTAGTGTTTACCTTGGCCTCATTTGAACTGTCATTCATTTTTACAAGGTACTACTCTATATCCCAGCAAAAATTCCCAAGTACCTTGGTGTTCCAAGTCCCATCATACAAATATGTTTCCTTCATCTTTATTCTCATGGGTCATGTTGATCCATTCCCTACTACAATGTTTTGCTTTAGTAGAATGATGGTATCTTATTACTCCCTAACTCAGAGTTGAATCTCCTACACTATGCCTTCAAGCTTCACAACTCTACCATCCATATCAATTTTTGCCACTCTACTAGCACATCTACAATGGCTCAACACTCGTTCACAGCCTCATTTAATATATTCCACATGCATTCCATTTCTTCCCTCATAGTTTTGGCTTTCTTCCTGTTCTTTCAAAGGGTTTCTGTAGTGTCCCTTTTTAATAAATTTGGAAAAATTGGAAAAATTGCACTTTTTGGCCAATTCAACCCTTAGACTAGTAATGACTCAAATGCTTCCAAATTGCCCTGAATGCTTCCAAATTGGGTCTGAATTTGTTTGAGAGATATTAATACATAAAAATGAGTCTTATGGATGCTTGGAAACTCTCAAAATACTTATGAAACACTCATTTACAATCAAGAGAAAATAGGGAAACTTACTAGCAAATTCGAGGTTCAAACCCCCAAGGGTAGGGACAAAGATGGATTCCCAAATGCAGTGCAACCCTACCAAATTTCAGAACAGAGACATGTATTAGTTAAAGGAATTCAATGGGCACCCAAATTCATCATTAATCAGTTCCTAAAGGATGTTTCAACTCCATAAATCAGAGGTTTGTGGACATGTCTTCATGTAGGGGGAAATGATAGGAAAATTCATTACTTGCTATGAAATTCGAGATTTATGCTCCAAAGGATTATGTAATGTATATGAAACTTCTTTAGGGCATTAATGAATCTCCATACATCATAAAAATCACAGAGATGAACTGATATAAGTCGAAATAAAACAACTTCAAGCTTTCATAGCTAGATATGAGGAAAATGGCACCATTTACACATTGTTTGGTATTTTGACACAGTTTCAATTGGTATTTCAAATTGAGGATATTCTGAGAAGAAAATACAAAGTAAATACCTCATATTACAAATAAATGGGTCCACAAGATCTCCCCCAAATATATCAGCATCTCACCAAGTGCGCCCTTCCTCCAAGTGCCAAAATATGAAGAGAAAAGTGAGAATGGTGTGGAAACAAGATCTCCCCCAAATATATCAGCATCTCACCAAGTGCGCCCTTCCTCCAAGAGCAAAAATATGAAGAGAAAATTTGAAGAAGAGAATTTCACGAGATTCCATGTAGCTTCAACCTGAAAAAAATGACTCCATTGTAGCTCCAAATGAAATTTTTGAATGGCCTCTCCAATTTCCAATTAGGATGGGAATCTTTCACCCTCTAAATTGGTACTAAGGTAAGTACATTAAACACTCCAGTAGCATGGACAAGCTATGCTTTCCAATATGAAAAATGAGAAATGATAAAAATCCACTCTCCTTCTTTATTTTTGACTTTTATAAAATCCCAACTACCTCCTTAGCTCGAATTCCATCCATGAGATTCATGCCAACTCGAATTGGCAAGAGATTCCAATGTGTGCCACTTGTCCCTCCATTCCTATCCTTCTCCTTCACTCAATTCAAATGGATGACTCTTTGGATACCCCAACTCCCTTGTGTGCCTTCTTGGAGGCTATGTTTAGCCCTGACATGTCATATTAGTCATATTTCAACAATCAGTTCTGATTTGTGTCATAGGTGTCATAGCATCTTCATCATTGTTGTCATAGAAGCTAGGGAATCTAGCCCAAGTGTCTCAATATCTCTCAAATGCCTCTTCCTCTTACATGGGAGTTACTCTTCCACTCCAATTCGACCTTCATTGAGTCATGCCAAGGATATTGACCTTCCAACTCCCCAATATCATTAGACTCCACTTTAGATTCGAATGGGTGAGAATAGGATGCCATGTAGCATGAGGAATATAGCTTTGTGTGGGTCCCACACCACCAATGTGTCTCCATGACCAAGTGCCACCTTATTTTATTATCATAAATATTTATTTAACCCATTTTAATATATTTATGTCAAGCTAATGTCCATTTTGGGTTTTATAGTCTCCTTATTTCAAATCTAATGTTTCCACCCCAACCTAGGAAACTAGTAGATTGGTGGAATTTTCTCTTTTGAGATTTATTTGAATGGGGACATTACAGTCCTCCCCACCCAAGATTTCTTTTCCTCAAGCAATTTCAATTTAGGATGATGCAAAATTGTTCCTCCTCTATCAGGTGGCCTTCCAGAAGGAATGTCTCTAAAAACCTTTTCATTCTTATGTAGTAGCTGCCTCATCTCCCTTGGATGTTCTGAAATCTTTATTTTTGGCTTGGGGGAAGTGATGCAACATTCAGCATCCCATTCAATATCCCTATGCCTCAATGTGGACTTCATACTATGGTAGGACACTACTTGATTCAAATAGGTGTGCATTCCTCTCAATACTCTTTGTTTTCCTTCTGAATCTTTGAATCTCATTTCAGGGATTTGATAGTTCACTCTATGTTCCCCTATAGAGTACAACCATTGCACTCCCAAGACCACATTAGTATCAACAACATCAACCAGATAAAAGATCTTAGAAAAGTGTAATTACCTATGGTGAGTTGTAGCTTTGGAATCCATGTTTTGAACTCCATAGTATGGTGACCTGGAATGATGATTGTGAAGCCATCAAATGGTTCGGTAGGTAGCTTTCTCCTCTCCACCATGGCTGCATCAATGAAGTTATGTGTGGCTCCTCCATCTACCAATACTGAAACCCTTTGTCCTTGTATAGCTCCTTGGAATCAAATAGTGTGGAAACAAGGCACTCCTGAAATCACTACTAGTCTCCCTTTGTCAGGTAATTGATGATCTTCTTATTGTTTCTATTCTTCTGCTGTGGAATATACCTCTTCTCGGGCTGAAATATTTCCTCCTTCCTCCATACCCCCTTCATACTCATCATCAGAAAATACTTCAATGAATTGTGCCTTTCCTTTAGCACATTTATGCCCTGGTACCCATGGTTGGAAGTATGTGTAACATAGTTTATTTCTTCTGAGTTATTCCCTGCTTGGTCCCTCTTTCTTATCCTTTCAAAATGCATATTCTTGCCATGGATTCTTTTCAAATCTAAATTGGGAAGGAAAGTTGGTCTTGGGAGGATACCTTGTCTTGGATAGCACATTTTGCGGATCTCTTGCCAAGTTCATGGCATCTTTCAATGAAGTAGGTTTGTAGGCCTTAACCAAACCCTTCAAAGGTTCATCCAAACCTTCAATAAAGATAAATACTAATCTGACCCTAGATATATCAGCCACCTTAACTGATAATTTTTGAATTTCTAACATGTACTCATCCGACGTTCCATTTTGTTTCAACTGTGTTAGTTCTTTGAAAGGCATTTATGGGTCTTTTTGCTCAAATATTTCTAATACCCTGTTAAAAAATTCTTCATATGTTGTAACCTGATCATGTCCCAATGCTTTAATTCCATAGAACCACCAATCATTGGCATCTCCCTCGAAATGAAAAATAGCCATTTTCAGAGCATCCCCTTCAAGCATTTGATTCAGTTGAAAAGACACATCTAGTTTTTGTATCCAAGTATTTGCAGAACTTTGAAATGAGCCATCAAAAGTAGGAAGTGGAATTTTACTTATTGCATAATTCAATTCTTTATTTTGAAATGGATTTGTATTATCTCCTCTCATTTTGAGCTTCTTTGAGACAGTAAAGAATGGATCAAATGGTAGGGTGCTTCTACAATCTTCACTCAATTGCTCCCATTATGCTACAACTTCATGCATGCCATATGGGGTGTTAGGATTTTCTTTGGAATCAATAAATTTATGTGTAATAGACCTTGTTGAACTTTGAAATTAATGAGCTCGATTATGAGGCCATGTCTTTGAGAAAATACTTTCACCCACTTCCTTATTTTCCTCAGAAAGAGAACTACTGTTTCCTCCTATTGCCAATTTGCTTCCAATTTGAATAGCCAATAATTCAAATCCTTGCATTATTTATTTGAACTTGTCTGTAAATAATGGTTTCATGAATTTCCTAAACTCCTAATTCTCCTCTGAGGTTCCTTTCTCATCCTTACTCATGGTTTCCAAAGAATGCACTTCTTCTCCTTCTTCTTCTCTTTCACCAAAATTACTTTTAGTTTCAGTTTCTAAGGGTGGGGGCTTATTTTTATGAATTATTGTCCTCATGAATGGTCATCCACATCAGGTGCAAGGAGCATGCTATGATACCACTTGTAGTGTCCCTTTTTTAAAAAAATTGAGAAATTGGAAAAATTGCACTTTTTGGCCAATTCGATCCTTAGACTAGTAATGACTCAAATGCTTCCAAATTGCTCTGAATGCTTCCAAATTGGGTATGACTGTGTTTGGTAGGTGTTAAGACATAAAAATGAGTCTGATGGATGCTTGGACACTCTCAAAATACTTATGCAACACTCATTTACAATCAGGAGAAAATAGGGAAACTTACTAGCAAATTCGAGGTTCAAACTCCCAAGGGTAGGGGACAAAGATGGCTTCCCAAATGCAGTACGACCCTCCCAAATTTCAGAACAGGGACATGGATTAGTTAAAACACTTCAATGGGCACCAAAATGAATCATTAATAAGATCCTAAAGGCTGTTGCAACTCCATAAATCAGAGGTTTGTGGACATGTCTTCACATAGGGGGAAATGATAGGAAACTTCAGTACTTTCTATGAAATTAAAGATTTATTCTCCAAAGGCTTATGTAATGTATATAAACATTATTCAGGAAATTAATGAATCTCCATACATCATAAAAATAACATATATGAATTGATACAAGTCGAAATAAAGCAACTAGAAGCTTTCATAACTAGATATGAGGAAAATGGCACCATTTATACATTGTTTGGTATTTTGACATAGTTGCAATTGGTATTTAGACCTGAGGATATTCTGAGCAGAAAATACAAAGTAAATAAATCAGATTAGAAATAAATGGGGCCACAAGAGCTTCCCCAAATAGATCAGCATCTCACCAAGTGCGCCCTTCCTCCAAGAGCCAAAATATGAAGAGAAAAGTGAGAATGGTGTGGAAACAAGTTGAAGAAGAGAATTTCATGAGATTCCCTGTAGATTCAACCTGAAACAAATGAATCCATTTTAGCTCCAAATGATAGGTCTGAATGGCCTCTCCAATTTCCAATTAGGATGGGAATCTTTCACCCTCGAAATTGGTACTAAGGCAAGTAGAGTAAACACTCCATAGCATGGACAAGTTATGCTCTCCAATATGCAAAATGAGAAATGATCAAAAGCCACTCTTCTTCTTTGTTCATGAATTTTATAAACTTCCAAAGACCTCCTTATCGCTAATTCCATCCATGAGCTTCATGCCAACTCGAATTGGGAAGAGATTCCAATGTGTGTCACTTGTCCCTCCATTCCTAGCCTCTTCCTTCACTCAATTCGAATGGATGACTCTTTGGATGCCCTAAGTCCCTTGTGCGCCTTCTTGGAGGCTATTTTTAGCCCTGACATGTCATATTAGTAAGATGTTAGCAATCAGGTCTGATTTGTGTCATAGGTGTCATAGCATGTTCATCATTGTTGTCATAGAAGCTAGGGAATCTAGCCCAAGTGTCTCAATATCTCTCAAATGCCTCTTCCTCTTCCATGGGAGTTACTCTTCCACTCCAATTCGAACTTCATTGAGTCATGCCTATTATATTGACCTTCCAACTCCCCAAGATCATTAGACTCCACCTTGGATTTGAATGGGTGAGAATAGGATGTCATGTGGCATGAGGAATCTAGCTTTGTGTGGGTCCCACACCACCAATGTGTCTCCATGACCAAGTGCCACCTTATTTTCCTATCATAAATATTTATTTAACCCCTTTTAATATATATATATGTCAAGCTAATGTCCATTTGTGGTTTTATAGTATCCTTATTCCAAATCTAATGTTTCCACCCCAACCTAGGAAACTAGTATATTGGTGGAATTTTCTCTTTTGAGATTTATTTGAATGGGGACATTACAGTTTCCATCATTTTCTCAACATTCCTTTAAAGTGTTGTGAAGCTAGCCTTCACCACAATATTTTTTGGCATCAATCCCCTGTCATTGTCTTCATGATGTGAGACTTCTTCTGCATCTAATGCAATATTGCTTGAGTCTACTTCAAAGTCAAACATCTTTCCAATCGTGCGCTTCTCCGTCGTAGACTTAGATGAATTTCCAAATCGTATCAAATGCGCTTGCCAAGTGTTGAGCGCACTTCCACCAAAGTGTGCAAATGATCGTTCACCCCTCTATTGAATTCATCATTTACTCATAGTCTCAATGACTGTCTTCCGAAAGAAGCATCCATATCCATCAATGTGGGAAAACTCCTATCGAGTGCTTCAATTCTCTAGGTGTCTTCTACCTATCTACAACCCTTGACACTTAAGTATAGGTTCATTGGTTTCTTTTGTTTTTCCTCGAATCGTGTCACTATGTCAAGTGCATTGAGCATTGTGTCCGATCTACATCATGTCTTCACACCTTAACACTTCCCGTACATGATGATACTCAACACTCTCCTGATGAAATACCACTTGCACCTCACTAGGACAACTCCAAACATGTTCTTCTCCGAATCCATAGATCTGGGCGCACTTCCCATTGGAAAATATGTTGCTGAGCACCCTACTTCACAAGCACCTTTTTGCTGGTAGTTCTACTTTGCGAGAACCCGAAGCAATGTTGGTGCACTGCTGCTTAGTGTGTCCTCCCATCACACTTCCAGCATATTACCACACACTACTTCAACCTGCATCAACTTTCAACAATCCTCTTGCATCTTAGTGAAGAGCCCATACATGTATCATCTTTAATACCACCTATCAAGGGCCTACTACGATAATGACTTAGAACTGAGGTTCCCTTCGCTCTGGTAGGCCATGTGGCACTTCCAAGGACCTCCCCATTTGGTGTTGAGACCAACCCGGGTTGGAATCCTGACAGACTATGCCTAACCGAACCTTTCCCACTTAACACTTATTCTTGTTCTTATCATACTTAGCCAATTATATGTGGAGAAACATTACAATAGTTACAATGAATACAATAGAGTTACAATGAATACAACAAGATAGGTGTACCCAAATGGCTGCAACTTGGGAGAGCACCCAACTGGCATCCTGCTCCAAAAACACCAAGGATTCACCTACTTTGCAAGAACACCTAAATATGTCTTAGTTTATCTTAAGGTATCCACAAGGACACTTGCTATGGCTCCTGACCTCTGCACCCAAGTTTGCACCAAGCCACTCTTCTATTCATTGAACTATTGCCTAGACGTGCCTTCTATTGCATGCACCCAATTTGTGCCTCAAACCCGAATTTGCTTTGACTTTTGCTCTCACTTGGTTTCTCATCCACACTTGGATGATTCTAAATGAATTTCCCCTTTGTCACCAATGTGCCTTCTTATATAGTCGACTGTTTAACTCACGAGTGTGACCAAGGGTTCCACCCTTGTGGTCTCTTATCGACATTTCAAGCTAACTTTGCGGATGATGTCCATTTAGGCGGTTGGGGGTCCTCCCAAGTCTTTCTTACCTTACGTCCATGCCTCCTCGTGCTAACTAATTACGCCCACATTCCCACTCATGCCTTGGGAGTTTTCCTTTTTGTTCAAGCACGTGCCAACTTCCATTCCGGACTGACGTGCTTGTGCCCACATCGTTTTTTTCGATGCCCTTATGCCTCCACACATGGTGTGTTCCTGGTCTACTCCGTTGAGCTCCAAAGTCTTGTTTCTTGCTGGTGTATCTAATCCTTTTCCAAAGCCTACTATCTTATCTGTTGGGTCCATTTGCATGCCCAAGAATGTGGGAGCCCACCCAATGCTAGTCTCTGTCATGCCAACCGATGGTTTTTTGGGCTCCCAAGTTGGGTCAGCTTGCCAAGTGCACCTGTCTAGGATTCTTGGTCCAAGCCCCATGCCAAGATTTCCAGTGGGTGGATATTTAGTCGAGGTGCATCTGACCAAAGCCATGACACAATGCTTCTTCAAGGACAATTCTCTTCACACAGTGGATTTCTCTCCTCTGTGACCTTCAACAATTTTTTTGTTTCCCACTACACCCTGAACTTATAGCCACTAACAAATTACTCCACGCTACAACTCACAAGCTTCACCCATATCTCCGACTATGCTTATATGGAGGACTATGAATCTGACAGTGAAAAATTCCTAATCCTCTAGGACCAATACAAAAAATGGCATTAAATTGGAGAAGCTCTCCACATTCTATCACAACCATAACCACCACCGCCATAAATAACATCTATCATAGCTTGGGGGATTTCATGCAACCCAAATACACTCATAATTCATCCTCTAGAGCAAGGTCAATATTTTCCCATCTTGCTTCACGTGCAATTTTTCTTCCTTATGTAAGTTGTGAATGATACCAACAACCACCTTCTACTTCACCAAACGCTTTGTTACTGAGATCACAATCCTTTAATACACTATCTCTACAATGACCCCTTCTACATTCGACACTCTTCTAGATAGATCCAATCCAATGGACTACAATTACCGCCTCAACCAAGAAAGATTTGAGGAGATCCATGGCAACAGATCACACAATCGGCTTCTCAACAACCTTGCCTCCTTCAAACTAGGTCACCACTTTAAGACCATGCCTATCTTCATTTACACAAGGCTCAACTCTCATTCCTCTCAGCTCAACTATCTTGGCATGGATTTTCATGCCTCAGGTCGTCTATCCTTGCTCTAGATTTTTTTCCTCAGTCCGTTTAACATTTTTCTTTGATACCACTATTATGATTAGAAGCACATAAACACAAGCATTAAACAAGCACACACACATGCCAAAGAAGGATTACCGTGGAAACCCAATTTTGGGAAAACCAACAAACATAATAGATCTATTCTTCCTAACTAATCTAGTTAGAGAATGGCCAATCCAACCATCATCGACCATAGAAGCCAAGAACTGCCTCCTTTTGCACCTTACAAAGGCTATGTTTGATCTACTACAACCCACTATATTGTCACCTAAGGTAATGTTACATTACAAAAAATAAAAAAGTAAATAAAAGAATTCATGTCCGTTCATAAAAATAAAATAAAAAAATATGAAAAGTAATTAAAAAATCTATGTTCGCCTATAAAATAAATAATTAAAACTTAAACAGGGCTCTATGGAGCAAAAAATGGATCAAATTTCTTGAGTTTAAAATTAAAAAAAAATACACGTCAACAAATTGGATCCCTCTAAGTGGGACTTGATAGATCCGGGTTTAGGATGGATCTATGATGGTTATGTTTATTATGTGCTTCTAATCATAATATTTTTTACATGCATTACCATGGGCAAATACCATGGGTTACCAAATATTATGGACCCTAAAACCATGAACGGGTACATTTGACTCTTTAACCGAGTCAAGTTTACCTAACAATCCCCCTTTAAACTTAACTCTAGGATAATAGCCACCCCTCACAGTTTTAACGGGAATCAAATTATAACATGCCCCCTCTTTTTATCTATTTAAATCTACAATAGTGACTCACCAACCAAAGGCATAAGCACGCTTCCACAGGTCTTACAGCCATATGCCCAAAATCTCAGCACGAGGAAATTGATAACACAAAGAGCTGATCCGAGATGGAAATGCTAGCAGATCTCTGGGAAACCCTGCCTGATCATTTGGTTTGTTCGATTTTAGCTAGGCTTCCTGTTCGGGCTCTTGCTAGAATGAGGGTTGTCTGCAAACGCTGGAATTATCTGTTATCTCCTGGAAATGCCTTGCAAAGAATCGATCCATTTTAGCTAGGCTTCCTGTTCGGGCTCTTGCCAGAATGAGGGTTGTCTGCAAACGCTGGAATTATCTGTTATCTCCTGGCGATGCCTTGCAAAGAATCGATCCACTTTTTTCAGTAAATTCCATCCCTGCGTTTTTCATTCAAGTCGGTTGGGGTCCCAAAGAAGAAATCGCTTGGGGTCCCCGAGATCTGGAAACGTGGGTCATAGAATTAGGAGACGGTGGTTCGGACATAAACATTTACAAATCCCCCTTACCCAATGGCCAAATTGTTGTGGCTGCATGCCAGAGCATCTGCTGCTGTCATAGACAAGGAGACAGGTTGGATATTTCCATAGGCAATCCTGCTACCAGAATCTGGAGACGACTCCCTCGCCCTGCCCAGGTTGACGTAGAGTGGGCTTTCATCGGAATGACCTTCGACTCTACCTCGAGGCGTTGCACTGTCATGCTGGGTGAAAATAATGCGGATCGGTTTCAACGAGGAAGTGGGAATTCAATGGTGTTGAAAATTTATGATTCAGAGTCCAATGCATGGACTAGGGTTTCCATGAAAGCCCCCACCTTCATTCAACCTCGTGGCAAAGGTCTCTATTCCAAAGGAAACTTTTACTGGGTAATCGAATGGAATGCCATCTATTTCATGGTAGCATTCTCTATTGCAGAGAGCACTTGGACAGAAATTGCACTGCCAGAGGGTTGCTGCAGAAATGTCTGCCGTTTCCCAGCATCTCTTTATTTAAGTGGATGCCATGGGCGAGTGGTGTTAATACAGAAGGGAGAGAAACTTGGCTCTATGCGCATATGGAGGTTAAATGAAGTCCAAGGCGCTGCAGAATGGTGTGAACTCCGTGATATATGCAGCCCAGAACGCAATAAGTTTTATTCGGTGGTAGTAAACAGCGGGTGGGCAATGATGGTTGACAGGGAAATGCAAATATATTTGTGCAACCCAGAGCGAAATATGAGCAAGAAAGTTTCATTACGTGGGCGGCATGGCAGGTCGGAAGGATCCTTTATACAGATTCTGTCAGCCTTCGAATCCAACAACGTTTGGTGGCCTTAGGTACTCAAAAGTTTTCATCAAATAATTGATCTAGTGCCTGCATTTCACACTAATTTCACTCATAGTCTATTGGACCGGCGTTTTGCCCTCAGGTTTACTTTCGATGTATGAAAGTTTTAAATGTTATGTTTGGTGAACAGTAATATTCTGAAGCATTTTTTTTCCAAATAGAAAAGTGTTCCATTGTGCCATGTGGACTGGTTTTACAAGTGAACCTTTATGATCCAGATAGAATTGCATCAGATACTAAATAGTTCTTTTCTTCTCGGAAAAAACTGAGAGTTCTTTTCGATATGGAGATTTGAATAAGATGAAATTATCAAAGAAGACTGAGCATATTGTATGTATGATTCCTGGATTCGATTTCAGAGTGTAAGAATTTCGCAATCCACCCAATCTTTCCAGCGAACTCTTGCTATCATCATTGGAAAGACAAAGAATCATTGTGGTGCAAAATTCTTATCCATAAATATATCATACATACAATAAGATCAGTTCATTCTTACTTAGTGATGCTGAAACTTTAAAATTTGATTTTGGTCACATCTTTTGTTATTGGCGAGTTTGTTATAAAGTCAGTGGCTACTGTGTTGCAAATTACTTTAAAAATTGATTATGCTTCAAATCTTTAGTTACTATACAAAAACCATTTAATAACATAATACCAAAGTGTTTGTTACTATAACAATTTTAATTCTAGACATAGTTAGTAATAATATTGTGTATGTTGAGGACCATGTTTTATTTATGATGATGATCATCATCATGATGGTTTTTAACATCCACTAAGAATAACTTTGGTCTATCTTACCTTAAGAGAAATTATTTGGTTTTCTTTATATTTTTATTCGTATCATTGCTCAAAAAGCTTGAGGAGAAGTGTTCCGAGCTCACCATAAGTCTAGCTTGTAAGAAGGATAGGAAGGTATGTATCCTAGAAAATATTATGAAACTGAGATCTAATATTGGTGTATGTAGGACACTATAAGAGAAAGTGATTTTCACTTGCAATGCTCATAGTCTCACAGAGATGGAAAATTCTTTCCACCCACTCTGTTTTAGAAACTATCCAATGCCTTGTTTCACTATAGATCTCGTGATAGTTTGTTCTTATCTTGGCTATATTAATTTTCTTCTTTGAACTAGTCAATACAGAGAGACCTGCTTTGATATTCTAGATTAGGGTTAATGACCTCCTTATAATATCTTAATTTTATTTTAGCCTCTATATCATTATCGTGTCACATTTTCTCTTTAAACTTAGAAGTAACAATATTTTTTAGATTATTAATATTTTGCAAAATGACATTTACGTCGATCTACCAATGGTTTAACCAAGCCATGGTGTCTTTATGTCAACCTCACTTAAGTTGAAGGTGATTTTGAATAGATTTTAAATCCATTATAGGGAGTCTCTGATCTCCCATGTTATTTATGTTGTACTTGTACATCAGGAACCCATTCATAGCCATACTCTCGATGGGGGAAAGACCCAATTTGATTAAGAGAATAGGGTAGGGCGTATTGCTTTTAATTTTGAGGTTATAAGTTATAAAACACTTATGGATTTGCTCAATCATCCTCCAAGATTCTCTAAGATGCTACAACCCCAAACTTCATAACCATGCAAGATAACGAGTATGATGAGAGTTTCAAAGAGGAAATTCTTTTTATCCCATTATATTAGTAGGTTGGAAACATTTTATGGTCAACAAGATAAAATATTATTTTTTTTCACACAGAAAAAAACCAGCTTCTTGTTATTCTTTCGAACCAAAGAAACAAAAACTATTACATGGATTCTTCCTTTAAAGAAGAACAAAATTGTTGCTAATCAAAAATTTAAATTGAATAGCCATCTAATTGTTAAGAGCATATATTCTTATATCAAGTAACTTTAAAAAGGAAAAAATCCTATCTCAACTTGTACATATGAGAGACATACAACTGTGTTGTCAACTTTTGCAAAATAGTGAAGTGTCACTAACCGACATAGTCATCCAGAAAAGCAAAAACATTCCTTAGAACATATCAATTGAGCCATGGGAATATATGAATTTGTTCCAATGCTCCTCATATAAAAGAGTTCCAACAGGAATACCTATACCTTTCTTAGAGATATCATCTACCACTATGTTCAATTCTTGGTATATATGTTTATAGGAGATGCCAGATTTTTTTCAATAACAGTTGTTGTCCTTTAGCACCAATGCAACAGTGAGAGCACCCGAACACTTGAGCCACTAGCAACCCACTCTATGATGACTTTAGAGTCCCCAAGTACCTGAATGGAATCAATACCAATGTTAACAACAAACTTGAATAATCCTCATAAATCCAGCAGTTCAATATGTGTATTTGTTCATGTCCCCCACCCAATCCATATATATGAAAACAGTGAGACTGATTCAATTTTAGGAGGATACCCCTCCCACATTGTTCCCAATTGGGAAGCCCCATCAAAAAAACCCACACTAGAATTACTTTGAAGGGTAGGAGCATTTACAACTCTACAGGATTTAAGTTTAAATTCTTTAAAGTAATCACTGTAAAGACCCACATTTTTTTAACATATTATATAGATATACATGCTTCCTATGTTAAAAAAAAAAAAATTCTAGAGCACCATATGCCCCAGGATATAAATATAGGCAATTATTTATATTTGGGAATATTTTTTACTCAGTTTTCTAGATTTTCCACCACAATATATTTCCCCAAACATACAACCATTATCCAAACATCCATATAGTATGAAAAATTTACAAAAAGGCGTTCAACAGATTCTCCATCCAGTTGACAGAGTAGGAAAATATTTGGGCCTCTCCAACCTCTCTTAACTAAGTTTTCCCAAGTCATTATTTTATTTTCCAAGACTAGCCATAAGAAATCTTTAATTTTTAATGGCATGTTTCATTTCCATATTTTATTATACCACCACCTACCCAATGAAGAGTTTGATAAACTAGAAATGACATCATAAGCAACTTTTGCACTAACGTGTCCATTCTTTTTATTCCAGATCCAAACCAACTTATCTTCTATATCTTCAAGTTAGATTCCTTATTTTTTTATACCATCAATATGTCTACCTCATTCTTATGCTAAATCAACAACCAAACCCAAAGTCCCAACCTTCTTCTAATAATATGAACTGCTATAAAGATCTTCATTATTTCTAATATCCACAGGGAACCTGTAGCCCCTATTATGCAAATATTTCATAAACTCATCAAACATTAAGAATAAATCCTCTCCTCTAATGTAGGTATCAACCCTTAAAAAGAATCTATTGACCATTTCCCACCCTCCATGACAACCATTTACTTATCCAATGAAAATCTTGGACAAATCCTTTCAAAAAAATAGAAGCATTCACAACAAATTTGTTGGAAGATATGATCTATTAAACAACTCTGGCTTTCTTCAAATATTATGTTTTGGGATATGAATCCATAGCCATATTTCAAAAATACCTATCCATTGTATTTTTAAACATAAACAATATTAAACCAATGTAAGTTTTTAATGCCCAACATCCCATGTTCTTTGGGAGTGAGATCATTTCCCACTTGAAAAGATGTATTTTCATTCCATTAGCTTCCCCTGACCATAAGGAATTAAATATTCTATCTCTGATCAAATGAAGAGTGGAAACATGAAACATAGATAAAGAAAACTAGTAAACAATGTTAATCTTACATCATCATGAGTCATTCTCCAAGTCAATCTTGTGTGCTAGGATTGAGCCTCGTCTATCAAGGCAGTGCCTTAGGGAGCTTGAGTTGGACGGGAAACTTGGAGTAGATTCTTGAGTTGGACTCAAGAATGACTAAGCCTTATGTGTAAAGGTTATGCCTCATGTGTTGAGTTAAGTGCTTTGTTAGTCAAAGTGATGATGTTGTACAGTCTTGCTTGTCAACGCTAAGGTCTTGTGTGTCAAAACGGATCCTCATGTGTTGAGTTGGTGCCTCATGTGTTGAGGTAATTATTTGCATGTCGAATCATGAATGGTGTGTGATGTACTACTAACCATGGTTGAGATATTAAGTCTCCTAGATACTGACCACCTCTAGAGTGAATTAATTTAGCATATGACCACTTAGAACAATAGTAGAGCGAGATGATCACATCATTGGAAAAATATCCTAAGTATATTTGATATGATAGGTAAATTAAAGTTGAAACATGTGGACCATGCAAATAAGACAAGAGATAAAGATAAGATGTGATAATATAAAGAGATAACTCGATTTTCTTAGTAATGATAAAGACTTCAGTTAAATAAGAAATAAATCGAATCGTTACACTTTAGTGATGTTAACAAGATAGACTTCATTTAATTAAAGGAGAATTTGAATTGTTCACTTCAGTGGTGTTATCAAGAAGGACTTCAGTTAAAAGAGTTAACTAAGTGTTAATAAATAAGATCTACTTAACTAAAGTGTTTTGCATGTCAACACTTTAGTTAAACTAAAATACGACACTTAAGTTAAACTAAAAGAAAACACTTGAGTTACGACACTAGCATGATGACATTTGAGTTATCCTCATAACTAAGTAACCTAGCATCCATATGAAGGGCGAGTTCATCCTGAAGTCAAAAGATAAAAATATAAGTTGAAGCATGAGAAGTATGATATATATATTTTACGTAGGATTGATGAATTCAATGTGAGAGTGAATTCTCTTCTCTCTTGAATGAAATTCACATTTAGTGTGGATGTGACCAAAATCATTGAATTGGTTTTGTGCAGGATATTAGTCTGAGTTCTATTCTTCCATCTTCTCTCTTGCTCTGTGATTGCACCAAGGTTTATTGGTATTTATCTCTAATAATGCACCAGGGGTTCTTGATTTAATTGTTTCATTGTAAAGACAGTCTCTGATATCTATCAATATTCTAAGGAAGACTTTGTCGGTGTTTTCTCCCTCGAGTACTAGAGGGTTTCCCCAGGGTAAATACCGTGTCCCATGTGAATGCTTATGCTTTTTTATTATTCATTTCATTTCAAGTACTACTATAATTCCGCATTAAGATTAAAAATTAACATGGTATCATAGCTCAGGGAATGAATGGGCTAAGCTTTGCAGTCAAGTTTGATCCTACGTTCATCCTAAGTGGAAAAAGTTGAGCATAGTACTTGAAGAATAATGGCTTCAATCTCAATAAGACATGAATACCAACTTGAAGGAAATTGGAAGGACATGATTCTAAATATCCCGGAAGAGCATGATCTGGATGGCTCTGTATCCATTGTTTTTGAAGATCCTACTACTAATGCAAGGTGCACTAATTTCAAGAAGAATAAAGGCAAATCAAAGAGAATCATTTATGATTCTATGAAAGACAATTTTCCACCAGTGATTACTCCATTGAATATAACAAAAGAATGCTTCGACACTTTGAAAAATATTTATGAGAGGAAGGATTTCATTCAGAAGAGAGAATTAAAGAACAAACTTTAGAATCTGAATATGCAGAGGGATGAAGCGGTTGCTTCCTTCTTCACAAAGATCTCTCAAGTAAGAGATCAACTCATGAGCATAATTTGGTGTAACATTTAATGATGATGATCTCAGATAGACTGCTATCGATGGCCTTCCATATTCATGGGAGACATTCTTGGCTGCATTAAATAGTCAAGAAGTGCAACAAAAATTTGAAATACTATGGCATGATTTCCTACAAGAAGAAGGGTGAATCCAGAGCAAATATACTTCCTCCAAAGAAGAGCATGATTCTAAATATCCTGGAAGAGCATGATTTGGATGGTATCCTGGAAGAGCATGATCTGGATGGCTCTGTATCCATTGTTTTTGAAGATCCTACTACTAATGCAAGGTGCACTAATTTCAAGAAGAATCAAGGCAAATCAAAGAGAATCATTTATGATTCTATGAAAGACAATTTTCCACCAGTGATTACTCCATTGAATATAACAAAAGAATGCTTCGACACTTTGAAAAATATTTATGAGAGGAAGGATCCCATTCAGAAGAGAGAATTTAAGAACAAACTTTAGAATCTGAATATGGAGAGGGATGAAGCGGTTGCTTCCTTCTTCACAAAGATCTCTCAAGTAAGAGATCAACTCATGAGCATAATTTAGTGTAACATTTAATGATGATGATCTCAGATAGACTGCTATCGATGGCCTTCCATATTCATTTGAGACATTCTTGGATGCATTAAATAGTCAAGAAGTGCAAAAAAAATTTGAAATACTGTGGCATGATTTCCTACAAAAAGAAGGGTGAATCTAGAGCAAATATACTTCCTCCAAAGAAGAGCATGATTCTAAATATCCTGGAAGAGCATGATTTGGATGGTATCCTAGAAGAGCATGATCTGGATGGCTTTGTATCCATTGTTTTTGAAGATCCTACTACTAATGCAAGGTGCACTAATTTCAAGAAGAATCAAGGCAAATCAAAGAGAATCATTTATGATTCTATGAAAGACAATTTTCCACCAGTGATTACTCCATTGAATATAAAAAAGGAATGCTTCAACACTTCGAAAAATATTTATGAGAGGAAGGATCCCATTTAGAAGAGAGAATTTAAGAAAAAACTTTAGAATCTGAATATGGAGAGGGATGAAGCGGTTGCATCCTTCTTCACAAAGATCTCTCAAGTAAGAGATCAACTCATGAGCATAATTTGGTGTAACATTTAATGATGATGATCTCAGATAGACTGCTATCGATGGCCTTCCATATTCATGGGAGACATTCTTGGCTGCATTAAATGGTCAAGAAGTGCAACAAAAATTTGAAATACTGTGGCATGATTTCCTACAAGAAGAAGGGTGAATCCAGAGCAAATATACTTCCTCCAAAGAAAAGAACCTTGTTCTTGAGACACAGATGAAGAGAGGAAAGAAATACTTTTCTCATAAGAAGTTTCCTCATCAAAAGGAAAATGATTAAAACAAGAAACTTGATAAGTCCAAATTTAAATGCTTCAATTGAAATAAGTAGGTTCACTTTGCAAGAGACTTCCGTGCAAAGCAAAGAGGAAATTTCAAGGGTAGGTTGCATGATTCTAATTCTACAAAAGATGAACCTACAAGAAATAATTATTCCAATGATCGGGAGAAAAGGAAGGAGTACTATGATGTCTCATCCCTATATGGATCCATTACCACTAGTGTTGAGACATGGATGGTGTATAGTGGTGCATCAAAGCACATTATTGGATATAGGAGTGATATCTTATATATGAAGGAAAATAAATTCTCTTATCAGGTGGAGCTTGGAGATAATACCACCTATTTGATCCAAGGATTTGGATCCACTTCCTTTCAATTGAATTCAGGTGATGTAATCCATGTTAATGATATTCTGTATGTTATTGTTCTAAAGAAAAACCTCATGTCTATTTTAGTTCTAGAAGATAAATGTTTCAGAGTAATATTTATGGACAACAAAGTGCTCTTGTGACCTAAAAATTCAGACTTTAATTATGCTACCATGATTGGTGTTATAGAGGGAGGTCTCTACAAAGTTCCTGGAAAGTTCATTAAAGCCATGATCCATGACACCATTAGTCCTTGTGAACCATGGCATAGGAGGCTTGGTCATATTCATTTCAAAGCGCTACCTACCTTACAGAACATGTTAAAAGGTATGCCTATATTTCAATTCGAGCATGATGTTATTTTTAGGGGTTGTGCTCTTGGTAAGAACATCAAGAAAATATTTCCAAATAGTACTAAAAGACATAAATGGATCCTGGACTTGATCCATTCCAATCTATGTGGTCCCATTTCTACACCATCCTTGAGTGGTTATTTGTACTATTTTGCATAGATGACTTCTCTTGCAAGTCATGGATCTATTTTCTGAAGGTAAAGAGTGAAAATTTCAACAAGTTTCAAGATTTTAAAGCACTGGTTGAGAATCAAACTGGAAAGCACATTTGTGCTTTGAGATATAATAATGGAGTAGATTTCAAGTCTCATGAATTTAATGACTTATGTCGATAGGCAGGGATAAAAAGATGATTGACTGTACCTTAGAACCCCCAATAAAATGGGGTTGCTGAAAGAAAGAATAGAACAATATGTGAGGTTGCAAAATCTATGATGTGTGATCAAGATATGCCCACTTCCTTATGGGAAGAATCCTCCAACACTGCTATTTATATATAGAATAGAATTCCTCATGCTATCCTAGGACACTTGAATATTTTTCAGTTGTACTGTCTACATTCATATGCCAAAAGAGAAGAGGACAAATATGGATCCATCTAGAAAGAAAGGAACATTTTTTGGATATAGTGAATCCTGCAAATCTTATAGAATCTATTTTCCAAGAAAAAGGCACATTGAAGTTAGCAGAAATGTATCATTTCATGAAGAGACTTCCCTCAAGTGCTCTAAAGAAATTCAGTGTGATTTAGACATGGAGGAGCATGTGAATCCCATGATGGAGGATCCAGGTTCTGATTCTCTTATTTCAAATGTTGAGAGGGAGAATCCAGAAGAGTCCTTAGATCCATTTGATCCTGAAGATCCAGTAGAACTGGTAGAAAGATCACTTGATGAACCTCCTACTAAGAGGATATCTTCCTGGTGTCGAGACATTCTGCAAGAGGTAGAAAATCATGGAGCGCCATCAAGTACATCTAGAGAGCGAAAGAGACCTGAAATATATGCAATATGTGTAGCACAAATGAGTCACATTAGTGATTCAAAACCCACCACCTATGAGGAAGATACTAAGCAGTAAGTATGGAAAGATGCTATGGTGGAAGAATACAAATCCATCATGGAGAATGATGTGTGGGAAGCGGTTCCTAAACTTAAAGGGAAGTCAATAGTAAATTCCAAGTGGCTTTGTAAAATCAAACATGTAGTTGATGGTAGTATTGAAAAATATAAAGAAAGATTTGTGGCTCGTGGTTTCTCATAGAAAGAAGGAATAGACTATGGTGAGACATTTACTTTTGTGGACAAGTACACTACTATTCGATCCATGATTTCACTTGCCTCAGTTCTGGGGTGGAAGATTCACCAGATTGATGAGAAGAATGGTTTTCTAAATGGTGAATTTGAGGAAGAAGTATACATACATCAACCTACGGGGTTTATAGTTCATGGGAAGGATTCCCATGTATGCAAACTTAAGAAATCCTTGTACGGGATTAAGTAGGCCCTAAGAGCTTGGCTTTCAAGAATTGACAACTATCTTCAGATCTTGGGTTTCTCCAAAAGCGAAGTTGATGCCAACCTATAATGCAAGGTTGTGAAGAACCAACCATTGATATTGGTTCTCTATGTTGATGACTTGTTCCTTACTGTAGAGTAAAAATAGATAGCTTAGTACAAGATGGAGCTCACTTCTGAGTTTGAAATGAAATACTTGGGTCTTATGCACTACTGTCTTGGTCTAGAAGTTTGGAAAAGGAAAGATGAGATATTTCTTTCATAAGGAAGGTACACAGTCAATGTGTTGCGCATGTATGGTATGATGGAATGTAAGTCCATGTCTACACCAATGGTTTATAATATAAAGAAACTACATGAGTAATATTCTGGATCGGATCTAGTGGCTCCTACCATGTATAGACAAATCATCGGTTCATTGATGTATTTGATACATAGTAGAGCAAACATATGTTATGCAGTGAGTATCTTGAGTTAGTTCATGTCTGAGCCAAGACATAGACGTTGTGTTTCTTCCAAGCTTGTGCTTAGATACCTTAGAGGTACTATTTCTTATGGAATCAGATATGATTCCAGTGGAGGAGTGATGCTACTTGGTTATGCTGACTTTGACTGGGGTGGTAGTATTGTGGACCGAAAGAATACATCCAGATTTTGTTTTAGCTTGGGATCAGCTATGATCTCTTAGTCCAATAGGAAGCGGGGCTCCATAGCCTAGAGTACTACACAAGTAGAGTATATTGCATCTAACCTGCCGATAATATTTTTGGCTTAGGATGCTACTTGCTAGGTTGTTCCATGAGAAGCTTGAGATTATTTTCATTCACACTGATAATCAAAGATGCATTAAGCTCTCAGAAAACCATGTTTTTCATGACATATCAAAATAAACTAAGATGAAATACCACTACATCAGAGACATGATCCAGAGAGATGCTGTGAGACTTCATTACATTGATATTGATGAGCAAATAGCATATATGTTGAATAATCCTCTTTCCTTGACAAAGTATAGGTACTTTCGAGACAAGATTGGTATGGTAGAGAATGTGTCCCTCGCTAAGAGGGAGTGTTAAATTTATAAAGTCATGAGTCATTCTCCAAGTCAATCTTATGCACCAGGATTGAGCCTCGTGTGTCGAAGTAGTGCCTTAGGGATCTTGAGTTGGAATGATGAAACTTGGAGTAGATTCTTGAGTTGGAATCAAGAATGACTAAGCCTTATGTGTAATGTTTAAGCCTCATGTGTTGAGGTAACAAAAAAAAAAATACATTGATGTTAGTAATGTCTCAATTATTTATTAATAGTAATTATTTTAACAATCAAAATCAATTATGAATTATAATAGCAACAATGCATTAGAGTGTGATTTTTTCAAATACAAGAGGAAGCTAGTTATTGCAAGTGTTCACTATTTACTCCTTAAGTGCTTGAACATGTTAAATTGAAAAGAGCATATTAATATTCCTCTAAAACTTGGATTCCTTACAATATTTATATTATCATTAATATTTATATTATCATTAATATTTATATTTCTATATTAAAACAAATTTCATCAAGATTTGACTCATGAATAATAAATTGTGTAAGAGGGTGATTCCATGAAGATGGGTAACTCTTTTAGGCCAAATATGACGGTGAAAAACAGAAATTTTACCCATGTATTAAATTGAATCCCTCGAAACTCATACTTGCCACATGAATTTTGACATGCGGTTGAAAAATGAAATGTAGATAATTATGTTGGCTTTCCAATGATATTTTTTTCGAAATATACCAATGCCATATATCGTGTCGAATTTTCATTTAATGAAATGTACTTAAAAATTTGAAGAGCAATTAACAAGTAGTTTGTGTGCGTGCACAATAAATTAATGTTAAAGTAATAATTTTAAAAAATGAAATACGTGAAGATGATCTAGATAGAGTGCACTGGGGCTTACATATTTTTCTTGAAAAATTATATTTGTTATTTTTTTTGAAACTTACCAATGAATATTTAAGTCGCATTTTGCACACGTGTGTGCGTGCACGAAATATTTTGATTTTTTACATAATTTGCAAAACTAAAAATACCCTTTTAAAGAGGATGTGTTTATCTGGGGCTTGTGTATTTTTTTAAATTTTTTGGATGTGTATTTTGAATGTTGTGGATTTATATTTCAGCTCAATCGAAGTTGTCGGCATAGTTTTTTAGGGCAAGTTTTAGTAGAAATTTAAAAATAACAGACATATGAAAATAAAAATTCATAAATTTTCTATATCTGGATAGAGGATTCGTTGACGAATCCAATGGTATCAAGTCCGCTCATTAATGAGCATTTAATAACATGGTTTAACTATGTGGAAGGCAGACAAAACTTTCATTCTATAGTGAAAAGGGCTCTCGGCCTGTTTTTTAAGCCCTCGATCGAGCTAAATACCTCGATCGAGGGTTTACCAAGACCTCAATCAAGGTATTTTAAAACCCTCGATCGAGGGCCTAAAATGAACCTTTTTATGTTTTTCAAAAGCTAGATCGAGCTTTTCAAAAGCTCAATTGAGCCTTTGCGAGCTTTTCAAAAGCTCGATCAAGCTTTTGCGAGCTTTTGAAAAGCTAGAATTAGCTTTTGCGAGCTTTTTCAAAAGCTAGATCGAGCTTTTGCGAGCTTTTCAAAAGCTCGATCGAGCTTTTCAAAAGCTCGATCGAGGGTTTTGGAACCCTTGATTGAGGTATTTTCAAAAGCTCGATCGAGGGTTTTAAAACCCTTGATCGAGGTATTTTAAAACCCTCGATCGAGGTATTTTATAACCCTCGATCGAGCTTTTAAAACCCTCGATCGATATTTTAAAACCTCTATTGAGGGCTTGAAAATACCTTGATCGAGGGTTCGAAAAACAATTTTTTTAGCTTCCATCCGCCAAAAATGGTGAACCACCTTTGTGGAATCACCCAAGAAATTTCTTACACATAAAGTTATTTAATAACATATTAATAATGTGTTTTGTGGCTATTATTAATCATTTTAATAAAGACACTAAGTGTTAGTACTTTGCATATGTTGTATTAGGATAAATCTGGTTGAAAAATGGTCTGTCGAACCCTAATTCAAATTCCATGTCATCATGTATTAGCCAATCAAAATATTCTAAAAATTAAAAGAGGTATATATGAGAGGAAAATTTTTATTATATAATGTTTTTTGTAACTTAGAACTTACATTATATCACAAAATTAATTACATATCGATACAGTTCATATGGACCTCTCTCTAAGAGAAAATAGCCCAGGTAGAAATTATTTTGAACAAAGGACAAAAAACAAAAAAATCCCTGACATTTCTACTAGACTTCATATAGAATTTTAGATTGCAAAAGAAATCCTGGTGGCTACTGTCCAATCTAAAAAATTGAACTGAAACAGATAACTAGAAAAAAAATTGATTTTTAGCTGAACCAAAACATAATTAAATGAACCAGGAGGCAAGAAAGTACTAAGAGGGACCAATGTCCCTACGCAATTTGGTCTAAGGCAGTTCACTAGTGTCCATATCTGGGATTGGAGCTTTGCGTTTGATGCCTATCGTTGCACCTCCATCCATAGCACTACCAGTCAATGCACCACCATCCTTCATCGTGTTGGGCATTGCTTGTATGATAGTCTTCACTATAGCATCCATGTCCATAGGATTTTCTTCTTCCTTTACCTCCAGGAAATTGGTTTCCTCTTGCTGCTCCGAATTCTCCGTGTCCACCTTTGGTTCTTAGTGAACCACGCCAACCTCCCCAATGACAACAAGCAGGGGTGAAGGAAGACCAAATAATTATGCAATATCACCACACCAGTCTAGAATTTTTTTTGACACTTATGTTAATTCTTGAATCCTGGCCTTAGCTCCTTCCTCGAAATCCATTTCCTCACTCTAGATATCTAGCATAGTGTCCATCATCGCGATCAGATGACAAAAAATTCCCCCGTTGCACACCTCCTGCAAGCACTCATGGCAACCTCTCCCCGTCTGTTAGGGGATCTATGTCACTCACAAACTATAATGTGACATCTTCTCCCAATTATCTTCACATAGCTCGGACACAAGTGCATTTTCCTGCACTGCACTGGCAAGGAAGGGTTGTGAGCCTTGGCCAAGGGGTAAGAGGAAGAGTCAGGAAAGAATGATCTTGTGAGCCTTGGCCAAGGGGTAACTAGGATATGAACAAGCCAAATAAATACAATCCCTACCCCTCAAAACAAAGATCTAGGATAAAAAATAATTGCATCACAGGCTCATTCAGATATGGAAATAAATAAGCCATAAGAAGAGCAGTTTCCCAACAATCCCTATTAAAGGTCAAATAGGTAGAAGATATAACCTCTGATGTAGGGTCAAAAGCATCCTCTATTCAATCTTAAGTAGATCCAAAATTACCTATGGTTAAAGTGGAAAACCTCCCATCAACAATTATGGAAACTTTTGAGGCACAACATAGCTCAAAATAAACTAGAGTTGTTCAAACTCAGTCCACCTTATTTTTTCAATTCATGGATATAAAGTGCCATAATATTGATATTATCAAGGACACGTATCCCATGAAATGGTAGATTTAAATCAAAACAAATTGCTATCAATAGTAGATCATAACGAGGGAACCTTTAAAATGGCCTTTTTAGAGCCAAAGGTCCCATTGGTGAGGACATATGATTATGATAAGGACACACATATAAAGGTTAAATTTGAGAAAATCAGTCATGTGGACATAGTGGAATTTTATAGATAGACTGGTGAGCTATTGTGCAAGGATGTCCTCCAATCCTTTGCAAATGTAAAAAATATGCTTGCAATGGTGCAAAAGATTGAAAAATAGTTGAATTCGGAGAAGGTGGCCACCAAGGCCAAGTAGTTAACCATCAAAGAGCTATAACATAAGATTTTTACAGAAGGGGCTAATGTCAATGACCCTACTCCTGTTCAATCATTGATTCAACAAAAGGACAATGAGATCCTAATGTTGAAGAAGAAATTGAAGCTATCATATGTAGAATGTGTGTAGACCCTAGAGTTAGTGGTGCAACAGGAGGAGAAGGAGAAGATATACAAGCAAGTGCTAGACTACAAGAGCTCCATGGAGTAGTATAGAGACAAGGAAACTATCCTAGAGATTCAAGCTTCTAGGATGGAATTAGAAAAGACAACAATTACATCTCAAGCCACCCCACAGTTAATTGAAGGGGCAGGTAAACTTATGATGGATCTAACCATGTAGCAAGAAGAGATAAACAATGTGGAGAAAAATATGGAGGCAAAGGAAGAAAAGGTTACAACTCTGAATGAAGAGATAAAAGAAAGGGATGAGATCCTTTAATAGGTAAAGCAGGAGAAGGATCAATTCTAATAATAGGTGGATCTATTGTCAAAAAGGATAATAGTGAAGGCACCCATAAAAGGGGATAAATGCACCATTTGGGACAACATATCAGCTGAGATATTGAAAATATGGGACCATTTTGAGTTTATACAACATGAATTAGAGCTAGAAACTACATTATCAACTGAAATTGAAATGACATATGCATAATTAGAAAGAAAAACAGACATAGCTCAGAGTGTAATAAAATTATTGAATAATAGGACAAAATCCCAATTGCATGCAATGGGGGCCACTGAAAAAACACATATCCTTACAAAGGCTAATCTAATGATAACAAAGAAGAACTTAATGAACATAGCCTAGGTCAAGGTAAACAGAATATTAAGTGAAATCACCTCGTTTAAAGGCATGTTCAAAGAAGAATTAGATAAAATGTTACCCTCCCCTCAAATTTACAAATATTCTAAAGTGATTTTTCCAACCCAAGGGAAAGCCTCGACCTCAACCTCACAAAAGAGTCAAATTAAAAGGGTTGAGTTATGGTTTAAAGGAGCAATATTTTGGGGCAGTTTTTGGTAGCTAGTAATTAAAAACGTAGTTTCAAGAAGTAGTTAAGAGAAAAATACATCTATAAAAGGAGGATTTGAACTCTTTCATCATTATCAGGCATATTTTGGGAGAGAAAATTTTCACAAGATTGCAGGATCAAAGAACAGCAGGGAAAGGCATATGTTGAGAAGACTTGAAGATTTATGAGATTTAGATTTCATATTAATGTTAGCTAGTATTTGTATTCTGCTATTTTACTCTCCTCTATAAATTCACAAGTTATTCCAATCCATGGAATATGCTTCTTGATCATTAATAAAAGCTTTGAGAAGCCTATTATCCCATCATATCCATGTTATGAATGTGAAGTGTATCAATGAAGGAAAATGATTTCATTTAAATGACCAATTTTCTTCATGAATGTCTGATATTTTAAATAGTCAATGAAGTGTTCATTTGTTGTTTTACATATTAATTTCCCTATTACCTTAGCTATGAGCTATATAAAGATTTAAATTACTATGTTAAACTGTTGAATTCTTAATTGCTCAATATGTTATACTTTCATAGGAATTGCAAGACTTGTTCCTGAAAATACCTTGCACATTTCAACATTGTTCCATCAATTTTTCCATTCACCCTTTCATATATCAAAATTCCTGAATATAAATGTGATAAATGGCTCTAACACTTAAATTCTTACCATATTTCCCCCCCTATTTTCCTGTGTGTCTCAAAGAATTAAAAGAAATATCAAAATATTGTTACATAAAAAAGATTGAGCTCTAAATCTAAATCAAATTGAGTTTCATCATGCCCTGGCATAGTTCCTTCACAGTATAGAATGTCTCAAGGGATAAAAATCCCTTCATGGAAACTAGGGAACCTAAAACATAAAAATTGAAAAATTTATCAATAGTAAAACCAATTGAAAACTTACCTGTACTTACATGATCCCTTGGTGGATAATCGTATTTAGACACTTTTGTAGGCCTTTGTTGACTCATTTGAGGAAGAGTCCCCATTCTTCTTTGGTAAGAAAATCCCTTGAATCTATTATTGTACATTCTCTTGGTTTCTCAGGAGAAGACATTTCCCCCAACATATTTGTGATTCTATCAGTCTCAATGGATTTTTCTTTGACTTGCCACATATTCTCATCAGATAAGTGAATTTTTTGTTTGTTTTCAAACAAATTGTTGCATACCTCCCGATTACATTTGTCACTTTGATGTTCAATTATTTTTAATTGCAAGTAGTGAACACATGTATTCTAATCATGGAAATATTAACATGCTAGAAATTTTTTTGGAAAGTCACACATCATATTCCCTAGTTCCAATGATGAAGGAGTCCATGGATTTGTTTGAGGATCATTGTTGAAATTGTTTGGAGGAAACCTATTCTGGCATTAATTCCTTTCAATATGAACGATATGATACTATAGAGCAGTCGTCTATTGAGTTCAATCAATCCTTAACTTCTTTGTTTCTTAAAGTATAAGGTTGGTCTCACTCTTAGGAGATTCACTGGCATGAGCTATACTTTTCTTCGGATTTTGCTCATCCTTAGTTGTCGGAAGATGAAAAATATCAACTTTCCTTGATGCCCTCCAACTCTAGTCCAAATCCTTCACCTCTTTCTTAGCTACTTCCAAGTTCTAAGGCTTATACAAGTTGAGATGAAATAGAAACTCACCTTTGAATGCATCGATTGTTGAAATATTGTAACTTTGAAGAATATTCTATTGTACTTTATTATTGTAATTTATTCGGAGATGTTTTATTCCTCTCTCGGGATGTTATTATTGTATTTGGTCATCATAGAGTCATGAGGTAAATCCTCCCATGTATGTCGTGGCAATAGATCCCCTAGAGTCAAATGTAATGGGGTTTTTCAGTCCCCTAGAGGATTCAGAGAAGTCAACATTAGTTGAGTGGTAAAGTTAGTTGAGGCCGACATGTCAAGTTGTAAAATTAAAGTAGTAGTGAATGCATAAATAGAGAGCTAGGCTGTCTCATTTATGCATTCACACACATGCTCACTTGTATAATTCGCAATGGAGAGAGAGAGAGAGAGAGAGATCTGCAAGGAGAAGGAGCACTTGTTTGGGGTTTTTTCTTTGTACTTTTGATCATCTATATTGAGGAAGTTTTGGTGGTTTTTCTTCCCCTAGAGGGTTTATGCTGTGCTTATTATTCTTTCAGTGATCCTGTATATGCTATTGTTGTGAAATTGAATTGAACAATGATGCTATCTATATTATCATATTGAATCTCAACATGGTATTAGAGCTATCCTGAAAGAAGGAAATGTATGGCATTTACGACACTTGTCTCACTTGTGACAATTTGAAAGCTAGGGCTTTGTATAGAAAAAACTAGTTATCTTGTAATTTTCATTATAAATCACTTTTGGAAATGGTTCAGGATCTGAAACTTGGACAGGACGAATATTAAATGTTCATGTACCGTGTGTCTGCGTTTTAGCCTCATATGGGTTGTACTTTGTGATATATGATCTGTACAAGTTAGGGTTTCTGCATCTTCCAGAATGCATCCCTAAACAGGTGACCTAGGTAAAAAGGTCATATATCGGGATAGGAAGCTCCAAATGGAATTATGTAAATAGTTAAGTTAGGGAATGGATTGTTGTTTCACAGGTCCGAGTATCGGAGTCTGAAGTTGAAACAGTGACACGTGGTACTCTGTACAAGTTCGCTATGTTATTTCATTCTATAAAAAGGTGACCTAGGGAAAAAAGGCATATCTAGGGATAGGAAGCTCCAAATGGAATTCCGTAAAAAGTGACAGTTAGGGAATGGACTGTAGTTTCATAGGTCCGAGTATCAAAGGTTGAATTTGAAACAGTTACACGTGGAATGTCGTACAAATTCACTATGATGTTTCATCCAATAAACAGGTCATGTTGGGAAACTTAGCATATATCTCTGATGGATAATCCAATGAAGTTAAAATCTGTGCGGTTGGAAATATGACAGGTCAAGATACCACATGCCTAAGTTTCAGACCCTGAGGATCCGCAATTTCAGAGATACAACAGAAACAATAGGGAACATCTGAAATAGCTCAACGGAGGAAATCAAAGAAGAGGGGGAAGAAGCTCTCACTTAGGGTTTTCAGTTTTTTTTAGGTATGGAAGGACCTTATACAACATTGGAAAATTTGATAATGGATTTGGAATCCCTTCATCATATATATTAATCTTCCATCAAATGTTGCGGGAGGAAGGAGATTGAAAATTACAGTTTTTCAGGTTCTACAAGTAAGAAGAAACCCTAGCAAAGTTGGGAGACTCATAGGGAAGAAATGAAGGGGGTTTAAATGGCATTGGTATTCTATCATCCTAGTACCATGAATCTATATAATATTTTTACAAGTGATCTACCTTGGACGATTAGGGTTTTTCCCTTATAGAGAATACTACAAGCAATCTCAACAGGTATGACATGAGGAGATGCAGGTATGTTTTCAAATCTGTTTTACTTATCTGATGATTAAGTTCATGATATGTTTGTATTCATATTATTGAGGTTAGTACAATCATGATTAATTTTATATTTTTCTGATCACCTTAGTAAAAGTATGAATGCATGTGAATGATAGAAGACATTCATTGATTAAGGGTTATGACACTTATGATTGTACTAATGCACGTGTGGTGTTGTACGCTAACATGAAAGGTACATGCAGAAATACAAATCAAGTTCTAGATTAAGAATATATGACAATGATTACATGAAGACAAAGACTCATCTATAGTCTTTGATCACATAGAATCTCTAATTATGAGGTATGTATTATTTCGTTCTACTATGCTTAACTTATGAGATATGCAGGTTACTAGAACAAGGTCTCTAAATCATTGAAGAGAACAAAAAAGATATTGTTTGGTTATGTTAGACATAACTAGAAAGCATGCTAATCCATGTATGTTTTCATATATCGAGTTAGAATCCTACTTTGTGTTAGGATCTTAGATAAGTATACTTTTGTAAGATTGATAATGATTATTCTTGAAGTTAGAAGTTTAAGTAATCAAGGGTTTATGCATATTATGTTTCTTAGTTTGATTAATGATATGACAAACTAGAAGAGTCCTATGGTCAAATAAAAACATGCATGAGTAAAATAACTACTCCCTGAAACCTTGAATATGAACGCTTCTGATAAATTACCTATGTATGAAATGATCATGACCATACATGTTTAAGATTATTTAGGATCATAAAGTTTTGATAGTATTGAGCTTATACTAATGAATGTATGATTATGTATGAGATCCTGAGGATGACACAATGATGAAACTAGTGAACACTTAAGCATGCATAGTGGTACAGGATGGATAGAAGTTCAAAGACATATAATCATGATGCTATCATAAAGGGAAAATAGATATCAAGAGGGAGGCAACCACAGAAACATAAAAGCTAAGTATTTAAGTTGTTATTTGAATTACTTCTTGAATCTTTGAATAGTTAATGATATTGTTCGTAATAGTTGTATGCATATTTTTATTCCTAGAATATATCATGCATAGTGTAAGCATTCATATAACATTGAACAATATACTACTAATATGCATATGATGGGTAAGTTGGAAAAACATTCCATTATTGCTTGTCCAGAATGAAACCTCTTTGCTAACATGTTGGGAGCTATGCACACTCTTGACAGTATGTTATGGTAGAGATGGAAGGCATCTAGATAGCCATTGTATGCATACAGGATATGGAAAAGTGTTGTGCCAAAGTATTGGTCAAGATAGTTGCATAACTATGTGAATCATATCAGTATGCATAATAGGTTATCGTTGAAATGTCAACATGATTTGATAATTATGAAGTGTTACTAATCATGTAATTGAATTTGATTTGTAGGAAAGATTGTGTGCTATGATCTACAAAAGAAGGATGGTGAACACTTGTTCCGAAGAACAAGTGATGATTGTTTAACAAGAATACTTACAAATCAAACATACTATAGAACTACAAAGCAAGGCTCGTGGCTAGAGGATTCTCTTAGAAAGAGGGAGAGGATCATGATGAGATGTTTTCTCCATTGGCTAGACACACTTCCAGAGATAGATTACACCCATGGATGACAAGACCATTCTCTTGAATGGTGTAATTGAAGAAGAAGTGCATATCGAGCAAACTCCCAAGATCTGAAAGAGAATCACATGATTGAAGAAGGCTTTGTACGGGTTCAACAGGTACCCAGGATCGATAGTTATTTGAAAAGCTTGATGATCACCATGAGTGATGTCGATTTCAACCTTTGCTACAAGGTTGAAAGTGTTTTCTACAATTTACAGACAGATGACCGGTTGTTGATGTATTTGACGAATACCGGGCCAGATATATGCTTTGTTGTGAACACCCTGAGTCAGTATCTAGTTGAGCCTAGACGTGTTCTCCTGGTAGCTGCAAAGCATGTGATGAGGTACCTGAAAGGTACGATAGAATTTGGTCTATACTATGTTGGAGATCATGACTACATATTGTATGGTTATACAGATGCAGATTGGGCCAGAAGTGTCTTAGACAGGAAGAGCACCTCAAGTGGATGTTATTGTCTGGGATCTGCCATGATCTCATGGTTTAGCAGGAAGGAGTCCAGTGTTTCTCTTAGCACAAGGTGAAGTAGAGTAGATAGCAGCTTGTTCTGCTAAGTTGTGAAGCCATATGGCTCTGAAAGTTGATATCAGGTCTATTTTACCTAGAGTTGGACACCACGATGATTCTATGTGACAACCAGAGTTGTATAAAGATGACGGAGAACCCAACGTTCCATGACAAGTCAAAGCACATATGAATCCGGTATTTTTACATACGGGATATGGTATAGAAGGGAGCTATAAAGCTTCAGTATGTGAGCACTAATGAGCAAGTTGCTGACGTGTTGACTAAGCCTCTGTCTCGAGTGAAGTTTGAGTACTTCTGTGACAAGCTTGGTGTGGTTCAAAAGGACCTTCCTCGAAAGGGGGAGCAGTTTTGATGCTAATAATGATGATGTTGCAGTGGGATTGTATCATCCCTGTAAACATGGACTAAAGGGATCCGTAGACTCTTGTCTCTGAGAATGTGATGATGATGATGTTGTGTTGGAAAATCCTAGATTTGATCTAGGTCACATCTAGTATGAAAAAAGGACTGGCACTGTGGTGGAAAATCCTAGATTTGATCTAGGTCACATCCAGTATGAAAAAGTATTGGCATTGTGGTGGAAAATCCTAGATTTGATCTAGGTCACATCCATTATGAAAAAGGAGTGGCACTGTGGTGGAAAATCCTAAGATTTGATCTAGGTCACATCCAATATGCAAAAGGAGTGGCACTGTGGTGGAAAATCCTAGACTTGATCTAGGTCACATCCAGTATGAAAAATGACTGGAACTGTGGTGGAAAATCCTAGACTTGATCTAGGTCACATCCAGTATGAAAAAGGACTGGCACTGTGGTGGAAAATCCTAGATTTGATCTAGTTCACATCCAGTATGAAAAAGGACTGGCACTGTGGTGAAAAATCCTAGATTTGATCTAGTTCGCATCCAATATGAAAAATGACTGGCACTATGGTGGAAAATACTAGATTTGATCTAGGTCACATCCAATATGAAAAAGGATTGGCACTATGGTTGGATTGTATCATCATTGGAATTCAGTCCAGAACTAATCCGGTGACTTTTTTCCTTGAGAATGTGGATAGGATTGCATCATTGCTCCAGAAAAATTCACTTCTGCAATCCGCAATATGGAACTCGGAAGTCGGAACGCCAAATTCACAACTTCGGGAAACTTCACTTCTGAAACCCGCAATCTGCAATGCAGAAATCGGAAGTTGGAACGCCAAAATCATAACTACGGGAAACTTCACTTCCGAATTCCACAATCCACAATGAGGAACTTAGAACGCCAAACTCCATTACTCCGGAAAACTTCACTTCCGCAATCCGCAATGTGGAACTCGAAATTCCAAATTCCAAATTCATAAATCCGGGAAACTTCACTTCCACAAACCGCAATCCACAATGACGAACTCAGAATTCGGAACGCCAAATTCATAACTCCGGGAAACTTCACTTCAGAAATCCACAATCCACAATGCGGAACTCAGAAGTCAGAACACCAAATTCATTACTCTGGGAAACTTCACTTCCGCAATCCGCAGTCCGCAATGCGGAACTCAGAAGTCAGAATGCCAAACTCACAAATCAGTAAAAGTCACCCTTCCAACTTCCGCAATGCGGATTCAGAAAGTCAGAATCCCCAACTACACAACTTCTCAGGCCCATAACTTCTTCATCCTAAGTCCAATTTGGGAAAGTCCAGTACCATTGGAAAGCTCTCAGTGATCTCTATGCAACTAGATGATCTTCAACCATATATGAGAACTCTGATACTACCCTTATTCCAACCCAAAATGAGGAACCAACCCTCCTCAAGTCCTCTTATCCTCCCTGCAAGGAGCTCTGATTGCCTTCTATCATGGGTTCTTCCTTCATCTGACCCACAGAGGGGTCATGAAACACAACAGGGATTTCCTAATTCCATTCTCAATTCCAAGTGATTCCATGCAGTCCATTTAGAAATGTGTGCACTGTATAACAACATAAACAATGAAAATAAATATAATCAATGTCTCTATAACATGCAAGGCTAGCAACACATCTAACACAAATAAATGGTAAAACAGTCAAGCATAAATCTGCCTCATACTCAAGCTTATACACAGAATTCTTGCTGGTTAATTCATGTAATCATTTCATTCATATTGACTTGAAATAACATATAAAAACAACATATATATATTAACAACATTTAGAACCATGGAATGGACATAATTTAGATCACATAGAACACTTATCTTTATCATGAAGTTCTTTAAGCAACTGGATATGTGAGAACTACGTTCCACCCAACCATAGGTCTATGTCCAACCTATACTCTTTCATCTGAGAGACCACACTCGAGTTGGGTTTTGTATCCACTAAGGAGGAACTAAACAGTCTCACTCACAACCATGATTTCACAAAATAGTCATGCTAAGCCAGAACATAGCTAGTTTTATCAAGCATGCAAAGAGACAAAGGGGAAGGATGTTAAGCTAGTGATCTCAACCAAAGAGCTACAGGAATCTCAATTCTAACTCAACAGTCTTGGCACCCACAATACCTACCACACCCAACACAAGGAAGGTCCCCTTCTCGATTACATAGTCCCTCATGAACCCCTTCCCTCCAGTTATCTTCAAGGTGGGCATAGAAAGGTCCAAGCTGCTGACTCTTTGAGATTCTATCATTCATTGGGTTTGTCAAGCAACTCCAACCTCTGTTATTTCTTCCATTTGGTCATCCAAACTTGGATTTCCTCAACTTCTATTGCTAAAAATGACTCTATCATGTCACTTAATTATCGATTGTTCTAATCCATGTCCCTTCTTCCTCCTCTAACCAAAATTCCTAGCATCTTCCTCTCTCTACATTTTTTTTGAAGGTTCCCCCTTCAATTTTCCTTTCACCTCCATTTTCTTGGGCGTTTTGGCCACTCTGTCAACGTGGCTTCTTCTAGAATCGCGAACCTTCCTTTTCCTTCATGGTCGGTTTGTGTATGCATGAAATAGATTCTACATGTCCACGATCCCACAACTCTCTCACATCTCCCTAGTGGATACACATGGCCCCCTTCTGATTGGTTGCTTCCATAGCCAGTTTTTTTTTGTATTTTTATTGCATGATAATTATTTATTTACATCATTTTTTCAATTTTCCCATGGCTTAGTGGCACATGGCTAACATAATATCAAATGATTTCCTTTCTAATAAAATCCGAGCATCCACTGTCGGGGCCTTAGCCTTGAGCTCCATGCTAGGGAAAACATACATCCCATGTATACATTATTTATATTAAAAGCCAAAATACCCTAAGGGTCAAAATGGGGTATTACATATATATATTTGATTTTTTAGTATTTTTAAATATAATATAGAATTTGTAATTTTGAAAAGAGAGAAGATGAGGGAAATAGACCTAGGTCTTATCCCTAGGGAATTTGAGAAAAATTAGTGTTAGCGTCCTCTCAAAAAATTGACAATTCAATACCTGATGAATTACGGAAAGGATAAGAAACCCTAGGTTATGTCGGGCCTCTGGATTGTCTTGTTAGTTTTTCCCCTCTGCATCCAAAGTGGTTGTGATACTGATTGGCACCCCTTCCCACTCTTGGGTCACTGCTATGATCATGGCTTGTCAATTTCTGTCTTCCTGAATAATCGTCCAGAAGTCAATAATTTTTCCCACACTTATTATGACTAACTCTACATTCCTTTCAACTATGTCCACTCTACATTCCTTTCAACTATGTCCACTCGCTCCTCCAAGCATATCACAAACTCGTGGATAGCGTATTCCAACAACCCATTATTTGGCACATTGTCTATGCCTTTGTTGGATCCTCCTCCGTCATGAGGATTTACTACAGTCGAGTCTGCTAGAGGTGTCACTCTCATAGAATTCACATTCCCAAACCTCTGCGGCTTCCTCACAATTTGCACAAAAATAGGATCTCCTTGTGAAAATATGGATAAATGCTTTAAGTGAGGCATGGGAACCACCTTATCCCTCCTAAGAAATTCATGCCCCAAGACAACATCAAAATAATCCATCGACATGACTGTGAAGCTCCCCTCATTGGTCCACTCACCAAGCTTTAAGGTCACTCAGTTGGAAACCCCAACCACCTTCTCCACTTTCGATTTTACTGCTTTGAAGGAAGTCTACCTGGGGTCAATGTGAAACTTGAGATTTATGGCCACTTCTTCTTTCAAAAAGTTGTGCATCGCACCATTATCAACCAAGGAAACAACCTATTTCCCATTTAGTTGTCGGCACGTAACAGAGCCTCATGTAGTCATATTCATGACTGGATGTCAGTTCTTTGAGAACAACACTCAACACCTGCAACACTCCTGGTGTCATTTTCTCTACCTGCCCAACCCTGGATAAATTTTGTGGTCTCAGTCGACAATTCTTGGTGTAATGATTGTTTTCACATATATAACATGAAATGGTTTTAGCATTGTCCTTGGGTGCCAATGTGTTTGTGGCCTTCTTATCATCACACTTTCCACTTGATTTTGGCTTCCCTTTCATATTCTTCTTAAACTTTTTGGGTGCTTTCTCTTGGTCATCTTCAACATCTTTGAAACCTTACATTCCTTATGCCTAGTAGTCTAGGATCTTGTTGGCCATTGAGATTGTTGCGGCAAGGGTCTACATGCCTTGGCACCTCAAGTCATTTTTTTTTCAAGGTTGCAACCTTTTATGAAGTGATAAATCCTTTCTTCATCACTGATGTATTTTATCTCCAACATGAGGCTTGTGTAGGCCTTGATGTAAGCTTTAAACTTGCCAGTGTGCTTGAGATTCATAAGCTCATTCCTTGCAACCCAATCTTGGTTCCCCGGTCCAAACTGTGCTTTTAACACGACCATCATATGAGTCCAGTTTTTTATCCACTCCATCTCTCAATACTATACCACATCCTTGGCTCTATTTCTCCACCACAAATTCGTTGTTCCAGTAAAGAACATAGGAGTAATGTTTACCTTGGCCTTATTTGAACTGTCATTCATTTTTTCAAGGTACTACTCTATATCCCAACAAAAATTCCCAAGTACCTTGGTGTTCCAAGTCCCATCATACAAA
Source organism: Larix kaempferi (assembly GCA_027924585.1). Classification (NCBI taxonomy): domain Eukaryota; kingdom Viridiplantae; phylum Streptophyta; class Pinopsida; order Pinales; family Pinaceae; genus Larix; species Larix kaempferi. Next base: position 3,708,576 of record BSBM01000276.1, on the reverse strand, counting down.
TATGTTTCCTTCATCTTTATTCTCATGGGTTATGTTGATCCATTCCCTACTACAATGTTTTTCTTTAGTAGAATGATGGTATCTTATTACTCCCTAACTCAGAGTTGAAGCTCCTACATTATGCATTCAAGCTTCACAACTCTACCATCCATATCAGTTTTTTCCACTTCTACTAGCACATCTACAGTGGCTCAACACTCGTTCACAACCTCATTTAACATATTCCACATGCATTCCATTTCTTCCCTCATAGTTTTGGCTTTCTTCCTGTTCTTTCAAAGGGTTTCTGTAGTGTCCCTTTTTAATAAATTTGGAAAAATTGGAAAAATTGCACTTTTTGGCCAATTCAACCCTTAGACTAGTAATGACTCAAATGCTTCCAAATTGCCCTGAATGCTTCCAAATTGGGTTTGAATTTGTTTGAGAGATATTAATACATAAAAATGAGTCTTATGGATGCTTGGAAACTCTCAAAATACTCAAGAAACACTCATTTACAATCAAGAGAAAATAGGGAAACTTACTAGCAAATTCGAGGTTCAAACCCCCAAGGGTAGGGACAAAGATGGATTCCCAAATGCAGTACGACCCTACCAAATTTCAGAATAGAGACATGTATTAGTTAAAGGAATTCAATGGGCACCCAAATTCATCATTAATAAGTTCCTAAAGGCTGTTTCAACTCCATAAATCAGAGGTTTTTGGACATGTCTTCATGTAGGGGGAAATGATAGGAAAATTCATTACTTGCTATGAAATTCGATATTTATGCTCCAAAGGATTATGTAATTTATATGAAAATTCTTTAGGACATTAATTAATCTCCATACATCATAAAAATCACAGATATGAACTGATATAAGTCGAAATAAAACAACTTCAAGCTTTCATAACTAGATATGAGGAAAATGGCACCATTTCCACATTGTTTGGTATTTTGACATAGTTTTAATTGGTATTTCAAATTGAGGCTATTCTGAGAAGAAAATACAGAGTAAATACCTCAGATTACAAATAAATGGGTCCACAAGATCTCCCCCAAATATATCAGCATCTCACCAAGAGCCAAAATATGAAGAGAAAAGTGAGAATGGTGTGGAAACAAGATCTCCCCCAAATATATCAGCATCTCACCAAGTGCGCCCTTCCTCCAAGAGCCAAAATATGAAGAGAAAAGTTGAAGAAGAGAATTTCATGAGATGCCATGTAGCTTCAACCTGAAAAAAAATGACTCCATTGTAGCTCCAAATGAAAATTTTGAATGGCCTCTCCAATTTCCAATTAGGATGGGAATATTTCACCCTCGAAATTGGTACTAAGGTAAGTACATTAAACACTCCACCAGCATGGACAAGCTATGCTTTCCAATATGAAAAATGAGAAATGATAAAAAGCCACTCTCCTTCTTTGTTTTTGACTTTTATAAAATCCCAACTACCTCCTTAGCTCAAATTCCATCGATGAGATTCATGCCAACTCGAATTGGGAAGAGATTCCAATGTGTGCCACTTGTCCCTCCATTCCTATCCTTCTCCTTCACTCAATTCAAATGGATGACTCTTTGGCTACCCCAACTCCCTTGTGTGCCTTCTTGGAGGCTATGTTTAGCCCTGACATGTCATATTAGTCATATTTCAACAATCAGTTCTGATTTGTGTCATAGGTGTCATAGAATCTTCATCATTGTTGTCATAGAAGCTAGGGAATCTAGCCCAAGTGTCTCAATATCTCTCAAATGCCTCTTCCTCTTCCATGGGAGTTACTCTTCCACTCCAATTCGACCTTCATTGAGTCATGCCAAGTATATTGACCTTCCAACTCCCCAATATCATTAGACTCCACTTTAGATTCGAATGGGTGAGAATAGGATGCCATGTAGCATGAGGAATCTAGCTTTGTGTGGGTCCCACACCACCAATGTGTCTCCATGACCAAGTGCCACCTTATTTTATTATCATAAATATTTATTTAACCCATTTTAATATATTTATGTCAAGCTAATATCCATTTTGGGTTTTATAGTCTCCTTATTTCAAATCTAATGTTTCCACCCCAACCTAGGAAACTAGTAGATTGGTGGAATTTTCTCTTTTGAGATTTATTTGAATGGGGACATTACAGTCCTCCCCACCCAAGATTTCTTTTCCTCAAGCAATTTCAATTTAGGATGATGCAAAATTGTTCCTCCTCTATCAGGTGGCCTTCCAGAAGGAATGTCTCTAAAAACATTTTCATTCTTATGTAGTAGCTGCCTCATCTCGCTTAGATGTTCTGAAATCTTTATTTTTGGCTTGGGGGAAGTGATGCAACATTCAGCATCCCATTCAATATCACTATGCCTCAATGTGGACTTCATACTGTGGCAGGACACTACTTGATTCAGATAGGTGTGCATTCCTCTCAATACTCTTTGTTTTCCTTTTGAATCTTTGAATCTCATTTAAGGGATTTGATAGTTCACTCTATGTTCCCCTATAGAGTACAACCATTGCACTCCCAAGACCACATTAGTATCAAAAAAATCAACCAGATAAAAGCTATCAGAAAAGTGTAATTACCTATGGTGAGTTGTAGCTTTGGCATCCATGTTTTGAACTCCATAGTATGGTGACCTGGAATGATGACTGTGAATCCATCAAATGGTTCAGTAGGTAGCTTTCTCCTCTCCACCATGGCTGTAACAATGAATTTATGTGTGGCTCCTCCATCTACCAATACTGAAACCCTTTGTCCTTGTATAGCTCATTGGAATCAAATAGTGTGGAAACAAGGCACTCCTGAAATCACTACTAGTCTCCCTTTGTCAGGTAATTGATGATCTTCTTATTGTTTCTATTCTTCTGCTGTGGAATATACCTCTTCTTGGGCTGAAAATTTTCCTCCTTCCTCCATACCCCCTTCATACTCATCATCAAAAAATACTTCAATGAATTGTGCCTTTCCTTTAGCACATTTATGCCCTGGTACCCATGGTTGGAAGCATGTGTAACATAGTTTATTTCTTCTGAGTTATTCCCTGCTTGGTCCCTCTTTCTTATCCTTTCAAAATGCATATTCTTGCCATGGCTTCTTTTCAAATCTAAATTGGGAAGGAAAGTTGGTCTTGGGAGGATACCTTGTCTTGGATAGCACATTTTGCGGATCTCTTGCCAAGTTCATGGCATCTTTCAATGAAGTAGGTTTGTGTGCCTTAACCAAACCCTTCAAAGGTTCATCCAAACCTTCAATAAAGATAAATACTAATCTGACCCTAGATATATCAGCCACCTTAACTGATAATTTTTGAATTTCTAACATGTACTCATCCGACGTTCCATTTTGTTTCAACTGTGTTAGTTCTTTGAAAGGAATTTCTGGGTCTTTTTGCTCAAATATTTCTAATACCCTGTTAACAAATTATTCATATGTTGTAACCTGATCATGTCCCAAGTCTTTAATTCCATAGAACCACCAATCATTGGCATCTCCCTCAAAATGAAAAATAGCCATTTTTAGAGCATCCCCTTCAAGCATTGGATTCAGTCGAAAAGACACATCTAGTTTTTGTATCCAAGTATTTGCATAACTTTGAAATGAGCCATCAAAAGTAGGAAGTGGAATTTTACTTATTGCATAATTCAATTCTTTATTTTGAAATGGATTTGTATTATCTCCTCTCATTTTGAGCTTCTTTGAGACAGTAAAGAATGGATCAAATGGTAGGGTGCTTCTACAATCTTCCCATTATGCTACAACTTCATGCATGCCATATGGGGTGTTAGGATTTTCTTTGGAATCAATAAATTTATGTGTAATAGACCTTGTTGAACTTCGAAATTAATGAGCTCGATTATGAGGCCATGTCTTTGAGAAAATACTTTCACCCACTTCCTTATTTTCCTCAGAAAGAGAACTACTGCTTCCTCCTATTGCCAATTTGCTTCCAATTTGAATAGCCAATAATTCAAATCCTTGCATTATTTATTTGTTCATGTCTGCAAATAATGGTTTCATGAATTTCCTAAACTCCTAATTCTCCTCTCAGGTTCCTTTCTCATCCTTACTCATGGTTTCCAAAGAATGCACTTCTTCTCCTTCTTCTTCTCTTTCACCAAAATTACTTTTAGTTTCAGTTTCTAAGGGTGGGGGGTTATTTTTATGAATTATTGTCCTCATGAATGGTCATCCACATCAGGTGCAAGGAGAATGCTCTGATACCACTTGTAGTGTCTCTTTTTAAAAAAAATTGAGAAATTGGAAAAATTGCACTTTTTGGCCAATTCGATCCTTAGACTAGTAATGACTCAAATGCTTCCAAATTGCTCTGAATGCTTCCAAATTGGGTATGAATGTGTGTGATAGGTTTTAAGACATAAAAATGAGTCTGATGGATGCTTGGACACTCTCAAAATACTTCTGCAACACTCATTTACAATCAGGAGAAAATAGGGAAACTTACTAGCAAATTCGAGGTTCAAACTCCCAAAAGTAGGGGACAAAGATGGCTTCCCAAATGCAGTACGACCCTCCCAAATTTCAGAACAGGGACATCGATTAGTTAAAACACTTCAATGGGCACCAAAATGAATCATTAATCAGTTCCTAAAGGCTGTTGCAACTCCATAAATCAGAGGTTTGTGGACATGTCTTCACATAGGGGGAAATGATAGGAAACTTCACTACTTTCTATGAAATTCAAGATTTATGCTCCAAAGGCTTATGTAATGTATATGAAAATTCTTCAGGAAATTAATGAATCTCCATACATCATAAAAATAACATATATGAATTGATACAAGTCGAAATAAAGCAACTTCATCTTTCATAACTAGATATGAGGAAAATGGCACCATTTATACATTGTTTGGTATTTTGACATAGTTTCAATTGGTATTTAGACCTGAGGATATTCTGAGCAGAAAATACAAAGTAAATAAATCAGATTAGAAATAAATGCGGCTACAAGAGGTCCCCCAAATAGATCAGCATCTCACCAAGTGCGCCCTTCCTCCAAGAGCCAAAATATGAAGAGAAAAGTGAGAATGGTGTGGAAACAAGTTGAAGAAGAGAATTTCATGAGATTCCCTGTAGATTCAACCTGAAACAAATGAATCCATTGTATCTCCAAATGATAGGTCTGAATGGCATCTCCAATTTCTAATTAGGATGGGAATCTTTCACACTCGAAATTGGTACTAAGGCAAGTAGAGTAAACACTCCATAGCATGGACAAGTTATGCTCTCCACTATGCAAAATGAGAAATGATCAAAAGCCACTCTCCTTCTTTGTTCATGAATTTTATAAACTTCCAAAGACCTCCTTATCGCTATCTCCATCCATGAGCTTCATGCCAACTCGAATTGGGAAGAGATTCAAATGTGTGCCACTTGTCCCTCCATTCCTAGCCTCTTCCTTCACTCAATGCGAATGGATGACTCTTTAAATGCCCTAAGTCCCTTGTGCGCCTTCTTGGAGGCTATTTTTATCCATGACATGTCATATTAGTAAGATGTCAGCAATCAGGTCTGATTTGTGTCATAGGTGTCATAGCATCTTCATCATTGTTGTCATAGAAGCTAGGGAATCTAGCCCAAGTGTCTCAATATCTCTCAAATGCCTCTTCCTCTTCCATGGGAGTTACTCTTCCACTCCAATTCAAACTTCATTGAGTCATGCCAATTATATTGACCTTCCAACTCCCCAAGATCATTAGACTCCACCTTGGATTTGAATGGGTGAGAATAGGATGTCATGTGGCATGAGGAATCTAGCTTTGTGTGGGTCCCACACCACCAATGTGTCTCCATGACCAAGTGCCACCTTATTTTCCTATCATAAATATTTATTTAACCCCTTTTAATATATATTTATGTCAAGCTAATGTCCATTTGTGGTTTTATAGTATCCTTATTCCAAATCTAATGTTTCCACCCCAACCTAGGAAACTAGTATATTGGTGGAATTTTCTCTTTTGAGATTTATTTGAATGGGGACATTACAGTTTCCATTATTTTCTCAACATTCCTTTCAAGTGTTGTGAAGCTAGTCTTCACCAGAAGATTTTTTGGCATCAATCCCCTGTCATTGTCTTCATGATGTGAGACTTCTTCTACATCTAATGCAATATTGCTTGAGTCTACTTAAAAGTCAAACATCTTTCCAATCGTGCGCTTCTCCGTCGTAGACTTAGATGAATTTCCAAATCGTATCAAATGCGCTTGCCAAGTGTTGAGCGCACTTCCACCAAAGTGTGCAAATGATAGTTCACCCCTCTATTGAATTCATCATGAACTCATAGTCTCAATGACTGTCTTTCGAAAGAAACATCCCTATCCATCAATGTGGGAACACTCCTATCGAGTGCTTCAATTCTCTAGGTGTCTTCTACCTATCTACAACCCCTGACACTTAAGTATAGGTTCATTGGTTTCTTTTGTTTTTCCTCGAATCGTCTCACTTTGTCAAGTGCATTGAGCATTATATCCAATCTACATCATGTCTTCACACCTTGACACTTCCCGTACATGATGATACTCAACACGCTCCTGATGAAATACCACTTGCACCTCACTAGGACAACTCCAAACATGTTCTTCTCTGAATCCATAGATCTGGGTGCACTTCACATTGGAAAATATGTTGCTGAGCACCCTACTTCACAAGCACCTTTTTGCTGGTCGTTCTACTTTGCGAGAACCCGAAGCAATGTTGGTGCACTGTTGCTTAGTGTGGCCTCCCATCACACTACCAGCATATTACCACACACTACTTCAACCTGCATCAACTTTCAACAATCCTCTTGCATCTTAGTGAAGAGCCCATACATGTATCATCTTTAATACCACCTGTCAAGGGCCTACTACGATCTTGACTTAGAACTGAGGTTCCTTTCGCTCTGGTAGGCCATGTGGCACTTCCAAGGACCTCCCATTTGGTGTTGAGACCAACCCGGGTTGGAATCCTGATAGACTATGCCTAACCGAACCTTTCCCACTTAACACTTATTCTTGTTCTTATCATGCTTAGCCAATTATATGTGGAGAAACATTCCAATAGTTAAAAACTTAACCAATAAACATACACAAGAGACAAGAAATGTGGGTGGAACCCCAAATGCGAGTGGTGTTAATACAGAAGGGAGAGAAACTTGGCTCTATGCGCATGTGGAGGTTAAATGAAGTCCAAGGTGCTGCAGAATGGTGTGAAATCCAAGATGTATGCAGCCCAAAACGCAATAAGTTTTATTCGGTGGTAGTAAACAGCGGGTGGGCAATGATGGTTGACAGGGAAATGCAAATATATTTGTGCAACCCAGAGCGAAATATGAGCAAGAAAGTTTCATTACGTGGGCGGCATGGCAGGTCGGAAGGATCCTTTATACAGATTCTGTCAGCCTTCGAATCCAACAACGTTTGGTGGCCTTAGGTACTCAAAAGTTTTCATCAAATAATTGATCTCTCATCAAGCTAAAGTGCCTGCATTTCACACTAATTTCACTCGTAGTCTATCGGATCGGCGTTTTGACCTTAGGTTTACTTTCGATGTATGAAAGTTTTAAACGTTAGGTTAATGTTATGTTTGGTGAACAGTAATATTCTCAAGCATATTACTGTTCTAGGCGAGTGAACGTTATGTCATAAAGTGATTATAGTGATTATGCTTCAAATCTTTAGTTCTAGGCGAGTTTGTCATAAAGTTGGTGGTTAATCTGTTGCGATTTGCTGCAGCTGAGAACTACTTTCGTCTCGTTGCTCCAAGATAGATTCCACTGTCTTGAAAACTTGATGAATGATACCGCTGGTTCTCATCTCTGCCTCTTTAATCTTTTGTTGTCTTGATTCTACTACTCTTTTAGCTGATTTGCAGCGAGAGATGCAGATTTATGCTCTGGCTTTTTTTTTGGTAGAAGGTGCTTGAAACCGTGATTTGTAGTCTATATTCCTTCCACTTTATTTTTGTCTATTTCGATTGAGGATGTGTGTTTTACTACTGAATTTTGATGGGTTTGAAATCTATTTGTGTTGTTAGATTAGCAATAAAATGTGATTGTTGCATTGAGAGTAGTCACGTGTTTAATGGTTTGATGGGTAGAGTTTTCATTATAATTTACAAAGAGTAATATATTAACTCATAAAATTAAAATTAAAATTAGAATAGATCAATCTTAAACTAGGATCTATCTAGTAGAGAGAGGTATCAAATTTGGTAAGGTGTAATTTTCTTTTTATGCTAATTTTAATTTTCATTTTATAAGGTAACATGTTATTCTTTTGTGAAATAAGTTATAATTGATTGATTTTAATTTTTTATATTATCAGCTAACATGTTATTTTTTTTTATGTGACATAGTGTATAGTTGACATGTTATTCTTTTGTAATATGGAGATATAGTATACATCTAGTCAACAAGTCAAGCCATTCTTTTGTAATATGGAGATATAGTATACATCCAATCAAAATGTTTTTATTATTATATTATACCTAGATATAAGTAACCTCCCATTGTAAAAGTACACCACAAAGACTAATGGTCCATTCAAATTCCTTTCTATTTCAACATAAATCTTCAATAAACCATTAAGATAAAAAAATATAAAATAGAAATATCCTAATTTTTCTAAAATGTTGGAAGTAGTAATGTCTAGTCATGCTAGAAATTATATCATATTGTTTATTGTTTATAGATTCCCTCGTATTTCATATCCATACATATTTTAGCAATATTTTTTATCCTCCAAAGGAATATACCATTCCTTTTAACCCTAGTCTAAATTGTCGTTCAATTCAATGTGGCTTTACATAATTGTATTTAAACCAGCCTAGATCCAAATCTTAGGGATCAAATCTCCCGAGGTGCAAGCCTCTCCTCGAAAAGCTACTTGAGTGCAATACCTGAGAAGTTATAGTTGAGGAACAAAGGTTACTTTTACTTTGTATTATTCTTTTTTGTTTATGGCTAACATAATATTTATTACTTTTTACTTTGTATTATTCTTTTTTGTTTATGGCCGACAATAAGGACAAACATGGACAAACGTTACAATATCTCCCTCATATTTACTTTTTACTTTGCATTATTCTTTCTTTTTTGTTTATGGCCAACAATATGGACAAACATGGACAAACGTTACAAGATCTCTCTCATATTTACTTTTTACTTTGTATTATTCTTTTTTGTTTATGGTCGACAATAAGGACAAACATGGACAAACGTTACAAGATCTCCCTCATATTTACTTTTTACTTTGTATTATTCTTTTTTGTTTATGGCTGACAATAAGGACAAACATGGACAAATGTTACAAGATCTCCCTCTTACTGGGTTGTAGAGAGCCTCTCGGCGCAAAAAAAAACACATTCACAAAATTATCATTTAGTTAGTGGTTTGTTATAATCGCTTATTGAACTCTCTTAGTGAAAATGATGATGATGATGGATATTAAAGACGAATTGAGAATTCAACGGTGTTGGAAATTTATGATTCATAGTCAATCTACTTCATGGTAGCATTCCCTATTGCAAAGAGTAATTGGAGAAAAATTACACTACCATAATAGCATCTTCAGTAATATTTATATTTAAGTGGATGATACACAAGGGTTCATTCAATGAACTTTTTACATAGCACATGTTCACGAGATATTAAAAAATATCCCTAATTTTACTAAATATTGGAAAATGCCTCCCAAATTTGTATTCTTGAGCCCCCCTCCCAATACACCTTTCCAATTAAAAAACATTACAAGATCTCTCTCATATTTAATTTTTACTTTGTAATATTTTTTTTTGTTTATGGCTGACAATAAGGACAAACATGGACAAACGTTACAAGATCTCCCTCATATTTACTTTTTACTTTGTATTATTCTTTTTTGTTTATGGCCGACAATAAGGACAAACATGGACAAACGTTACAAGATCTCCCTCTTACTGGGTTGTAGAGAGCCTCTCGGCGCAAAAAAAAAACACATTCACAAAATTATCATTTAGTTCGTGGTTTTTTATAATCGCTTATTGAACTCTCTTAGTGAAAATAATGTTGATGATGGATATTAAAGACGAATTGAGAATTCAACGGTGTTGGAAATTTATGATTCATAGTCAATCTACTTCATGGTAGCATTTGTTACAACGTAATCTTCCACCTTGTGAGCATCAGCATTCTTTGGCCTGTAGGATCCATTTCACTGACTCAGATTCACTTTATATCCTTCAGACATATTTTTTCCTCATTTTTCCTCTGACCCGCTTGTTTCATCATTATAGCAAGAGTACCCAAGAGTTGCATCACTATAGCCCGCAGGTATCAAGTAAAATGGTAAAAATCACTAGTTTATTACTTTTTACTCCCAAAAAGCGATCATTGGGTGACCTTTGGCTCTCCATCTGCCCAAGAAACGTGTCGATGTGTCCTTTCACTTACCTTTGAGAGGACTATATATTGAGCACATATAGCTTATGGACGGGAGGAGGAAGAGGAGCAAGAGAACTCTAGTGGATTTTTTCCCTATCTTGAGTCTACACTCATTGATCCTTGTAGTTGTGAACCCTTAATGTTCACCTTCTAAACTCCTATCTAGTTTGAGTTTGCCATTCATGGAGGATTGAAGTGGTGGAGGCACAAGTGGATTGATCCAGATCTTGGTTCAGATTGGTTGCCGGCAAGAGGTTGTATCACTTTGTACTTCTTATTGTTTATTAATAGAAATACTCATATTCTCATCCATTAATGTTGTAAATGTTGTTTATCTTACATTGGGTTGCATTTACTTGTTATATCATGGACCATTTCTATTGATGATGTTAATACCGTTTATATATTATATGTACTTGTTGTATATTGGCTGTCAAGACTAATTTGAAGATTCAAGTGCATGGATTGAAAAGCTTCAACGAGGATCTACATCAAACGTTTGGATCGAGGTTGGTTATCTTCTTCATTATCTTAGCATTGTAATTTATGTAGCATAGTTCTGAGAATTGAGTTGATTTCTGGTAGTCATCTGTCTATTGTGGTCTACCCCAAGCCATAGTGAGTTTTCTCCAACATAGCATTCCCTATTGCAAAGAGTAATTGGACAAAAATTACAGTACCATAACAGCATCTTTAGTGATATTTATATTTAAGTGGATGATACACAAGGGTTCATTCAATGAAATTTTTACATAGCACATGTGTTCACAGGATATTAAAAATTATCCCTAATTTTACTAAATATTGGGAAATGCCTACCAAATTTGTATTCTTGAGCCCCCCTCCCAGTACACCTTTCCAATTAAAAAACCCCTATTTTCATTGGATATTGTAGGTATCCATTTTGATTAACCCATTTTTAATACCCCTTTATATTTCTTCCCTTAGTATAATGACATGAGTATAATTCCATGACCTATCACCCTCTCTAGAAGCACACATATGCTTCAAATAAGGCCAAGAACCATACTTTCAAAAACTTAGAAAAACAACATAAGAAAACCATTCTTTGAAAAACTTCCTAGTAAGAAATTCAACCCTTTCATGATCACAATTAAGCAGCAAAACAAAAACATAATTATCTACCAATCCCTGTGCAAACTATTGTTGTGAAATTGATTCACTTGTCAATAATTAACATAATCTTTTTATATTGTCCTACATTGCACAAAAATCTATGTAAATTTGTACCCATATAATTTAACGCCTAAAAATAAATCTAAGATCAAGTACGTCCCTATGGTTCCATGAAATGGTACTTTGTTATAACCAGCATAGATCCATCTTAAACCCAGATCTATCAAGCACCGAGAGGGATCCAATTTCTTGAGGTGTATTTTTTTTTTTAAATTTAAACTCAAGAAATTTGATCTCTCTTGATTGATAGATCGGGGTTTAATTTTTTATTTTATAGACAAACATCGATTTTTTAATTACTTTTCATAATAGTTTATTTTATGAGCCAACATGGATTTTTTAAAATACTTTCCATAATTTTTTATTTTATGAGCCGACATGAATTTTTTAATTATTTTGTTAGGCACAAACGTTACAACATCTCCCCCATACTGGGCTATAGAGCACCTCGCTCCTCTCGGTGCAATAAACAATTGACTTTCATGGGTCAATAATGGAAATCACAATACACATGCAACAATAATACAATACACAACACACATTCCAAAACCCCAACACAATTTTAGCATCAAGAATCGTTGTGTACTTTGTTGATTTGATATGATATCCTACATATTATAAAATAATATATTCAGTCGGTATTAATCATGGTAAATACCCGTAACCCAAGAAAATCTCTCGCCTCTCTTACGAATGGTTATATGCACAATTCTAACCAAATGAATAAATCAGGCACATGAATCATTCAAGATTAACAATAGTAGAATAGTATTTCTAGAATGTAAGTACTCCAAAAATTTGTTACTTGGAAATCCACTCATAAAATGAATTAAGATGACCATGAATGTGGGTAGAAGAAGCTTAATAAAGAATAAAATATATTGGACATATGCAATGTTGTAAATAAATTTTAAAACTTTCCCTTGACAATTTTGACTTAGATTAAGGCACTCCTAACTTCATATATTAGTATGTGGTATGTATCAATGATGGTATTGAAACTCAAAATCCACGACCCATTTGCATGCATTTTCAAGACCATATAAGGATCCATTTATACGACCAAAATTTTTAATTGCAAAAAATAAAGTTATTTCATGAAATAGGAAAAAAAAAATGTAAATCATCTTTCAATGCTAGTTAATTTAAAGGTTTTAATATATCTTGCATATATGAATGTTGCACAAAACAAAGCATAATATCACAAAAAATTGATAAAAACTATAATACAAAGAAGCCAATAAAGCGAGCTATAGTAGAAATTCAAAATTCAGAACCTCGTGGATCATAAATGAAAATTTTATATTTATGGGCATAAACATCGAAGATTGATAAGGGAAGATTGATAAGGGAATAAGGGTATCGATTCTACTTCGAGAAATAAGAAAATTAAATGTAAACTAAAATATAATTATCATTATAATTATATTGACATTACCAGAAAATTAAATGCAAACTAAAATATAATTATCATTATGCTTATATTGACAATACACTGGACTTATTATTTTTCAAACTAATTCGTTTTGTAGCAATAAGGGAATGCAAAAATGCTCTGATATTGTCAAGCAATGCATCTTCTTCAAAGCTAGACTATTAATGTAACAACATTAATGATATTGGTTTCGAATAGACTTTCCCAAGCCATAGTCATTTCAGAGTCTAGAAACTTGTGTGATATTTGAGTTTCTCAGTACGTTTCGGACTCAAGAGTAGAGTTTATTATTAGGAGAATGCATTTCTCAATTGGAACAAGGTACCTCGTTTTTATTAACTATTTTCTAGATTTCTTTTGTTAGTTGACTTTTCATGTTTATGTATTTTTATTATTATTTAGTGTGTGTGGACACACACACAAACATATTTATTTTATTATTTATAATGAAACTATTTCAAGGCATGAATAATAGGCTTCCATGTTTCACCTAGGGTTAGGCCCTGTTGAAATTCTTCAAGTGTTTTTAAACTTCAAGAACTTCAAATATCACACAGGTTTTCAAACTCTGAATTAATGGCATTATCCAACAAAAATTCAAAGCTATAGTAAAACACACATCAGTTGAATTTCAAGTAGAAACCATCCAATATAGTCAATTCCTTTGTGGTCTAATTTTTCACATAACAATAGGAAATAACTTTATATTATATGCACGGGTTATTATGTGTAGAAAGGTATCTCAGCCTACATGGGGGCCTATAGCTAGGTTTAGAGAGTCCCCCCTATAAGCTGAGATGGTACCTGCCCTGTAAGTTGGGATGGATCCAACAATAATTATGAATCTAGTTCAAATTATAATTCATAGTACTACAAGAGGCTCATGGAATATCTCTTTCATTCTTTGGTGTGTCTTAGATACTCTGGGAACACACCTAGTGGAACATAGCATGCTAAATACAAGCAATAAGAAATTGATGGTTTATTTGATAATAATGCTCTGCAATATTCTTATCATCACTCTATCATTAATATCAGCCATTTTCCTATACAAGAAGAAAAAGTATCTCATAACTGGAAGAAATCAAGTCAAAAAGGAAAATATTTCAATGTGAAGTTAGCCTCAAGTGAACAGATGGAATCCATAGTTCTAGAGCCAAATCCAATAAAGTGAAAAATGAAACACTTTAGATCACCAGGAGCTCGAGCCATCATGAATCCCTCGTCGTTCCCTCACCCCTGCCAATCTAAGCAAGCTCAAATCCCTCATAAATCCAATGACAGACACTCATCCTAATTGTTCCAAGTGAGCTCGAATCCCTCATCGTGTCCTCACCCTAGTTTCCCTAATTGTACCATCATCATGATCATAGTTTCCCTTTGTCTCCCCTCCACTACTTCTCCCCAAAATATAATAAAAAAGCCCTAAATATTCATATTGCAATATTACATTGTAAACACCCCTTGCCCCCTTAATACGGGGCAATATATTTTTTAATTATTTGACTGTATTTTTCCCCCAATATAAATGAACATGATATGATATTACCTGGTAATTGATCTTCTTGTGGGATTATATGGGTCGATAGTGTTAATACATAAACAATACTCTCATATCATAGTTTTTGTTTTTGTTTTCAAGTAAATAAGATGTACCAGTGATGTTAATACATAAAGAAATAGAAATTGATTATATTTATATGCGAAAGTTAATTGAAAACCAAAATGATGTTGAATAAAAAAAGTTATTTGTATAGTAAAAATAATTTCAAAACATAAAAATAAAAATAAAAATTATGAAATTTAAAAACTAAAACACTATAATTATATATTTTCTTCAATTAATAATGAGTGAACAATGATTAGCATCACAATGGAAATATTTTTCATGATGCAAAGTAAAAATTAACCAATACCACGCTAGTTTGACAAATACGAAGATCCCTTGATTGACTATTTGTTCCTACCTTTATGATCCAAGTACATTTGGTGTGCAATAATAAATTTGAAATCAAATAATTAACCTTTAATCATTAAAAATGAAGTGATACACTCCATTTCATTTGATATCAAAAATTTGATCTTTCACAAAAAGAGCCAATAGTCACTCCATTTCATGTAATCATTGTATATAGTTTTTAAGTTGTGCATAAAGCCTTTAGATTTTTAGAATGTTAACTTTTAAAAGATTGGACATTATTTATGTTGGGTACTGTAACGTTAAATTAAATTATAAAAAAAATTAATTTGTAAAATAAGAAATTGAAAAAATATTATTTTATAAAATTAAAAAGATTAATTTACCCCAAAATCATGAACAAAAGTTTGGGATTTAATTTCTATCTTCAATAAATATGTCAAATTCTACTATTAGTAATTTATTGGTAGAAGTGTACATATAAGTTTCTTACTTGATTTATGGCTTTCAAGTATGGGATATACATTGGTGGAGGCTTACAAGCTTTGGCTAGAACCCATTAAATATGAAAATAAATCCATTTTATTTTATTTGTTTACCACATCTAATGCTATAGCTATTAAGGGTTCATTGGCCATATTTTCTTGGGAGGATTCTAGAGCAAGGTCACCTTTAATGATTACATATTTTACAGAGAGATTGGGAGGCCCTACTCCTTTTAGAGGTAGAACGATCTAGGATTTGAGGGCATAACTAAGCTAACGAGGAGCACAAACCAATGATAGTAAAATGGGGAACCTACAATGATGGCGAGGAAGAAGGGTAGGAAGAGATCAAAGAAGACATTGAACACATCATGAGTAATGATTGTGGTTCATAGTTAGGGGAAAACCATAGTCATCACCCACTAGAAGAACAAAATTGTTATTGCATGTTCTTATTAGATGGATCTACAATTTAGACAAAATTTGGACTTTCAAGAGGGAACAATCCTTCCCATCATACTCCTACCTTATTAAAATATACAATAATTATTCCTCTTAGTATTTTATAGATTTAGGGTTAAGATGGATTCATAAAAATTTAGAGTGTATATGGAGAACAATCCTTCTCATCAAACCTTTAATAAAATATATAATAATGAGCTCTCAATATTTAGTAGATTTAAGGTAAATTTATTAATTGATCTATAATCTATATTTTTTTTCTTTTGAGTGTATATTTCTTGTAACTTATTCTCCCTTAAAATTGTGAGATACTATATAAGAATTCTTAAAGCCTTATTTTGTAAGTCTGTAAAAACTCTAAATAAGAGTTTTTTAAATTATACAAATTGAAAGCTTTGATGAGAAGCTTTGTCTATTTTTAAAGGTGGAGAAAAAATAACATTAAGAAATACAAAATCAATTTAATCAGTAAAATATTTGTTAAGCATATTAAAATAATCACAGAAATAAGAATTTAATAAGTGAACAAAAGAGGGATAAAAAGGCACAAAGGCCAAGTTCAATTTAGACCATTAAATTTCCCAGTTGTTGATACCTACTTCACCTTATGATAAATGATGGATAAAGCAATAGATACATGTCATCTTGATCGTTAAAGCATTATGTATGTTGTTTGGATAGTTAATGGTCTCAAAGAACCTTTTAATTAAATCATTATGTATGTTGTTTGGATAGTTAAAATGGTCTCAAAGAACTTTTATCTAGAGGTGAAAATGAATGTGAATATAGAAAATATTAAGAGTATTATATGGTTAGAATTAAATGTAACAATTGAATTGGTATTTTCTTTTAAATTTAGTGAGAATTGTGGTATAAATTTTAATTTCATATAATAGATGGAAATATTTACCATAAAATTTTGTAAATTAAAATCTATACACAAATAAATTAAGATTATAATTCAAATTAGGTGAAAACTTCATATTTTAAAATAAATGAAAAACAACATGGGATGATGGGATGAGATTGAATCATGTTATGCTCTCTCTTTCATGATGACGTAGCATTATAATCTAACCAAACCAACTTGGACAATGTTTTAAATAATTTTCCCTTTGAAATAAATCATCCCCAAAGTATAATTATCCAAACATATTATTATACAACTGTGAGATATGACACGAAGCACATATATGCAGTCAAAGTAAGAAGGTGCAAAATACTTAATAACAAATTTCCTTAAAATAAAGGTAAGTATTAAATATGGGACACTTTTCGAAAAATGAGTCTATGTTTCAGAAAATTTAAGGCTATATGGAAGGTAATATTATATTTACATTTATGAATAGAAAAATGATACCTAGAAATTTCAACTTAAAAAGCTCAAAATAGAGAAAAAGCACATTGTCATCAATTACTTATCCATAACCATCATAGCCATCAATTGATCATAAATTACTTATGACCAGATATATAGAACAATAAGTACACATATGTTCACCCCCTTTGAAATGCTTCATCATGCTTCATCGTCCAAGCACAAGATGATACCAAGTAGTAAAAATTCCTTAGATATACCAAACAATTTCACATTACTTGATTATCCAACCATCCATATGTGATCTTAATGGGTGATGATATATGAGGCCATATTGTCCAATAACAATAACTATTCTTCTTTTGATACCAAGTATATTATAATGTACCCTCTATACCACATAACAAAGTCAACGAAACAATGGAGCCATAATCACATTATACAATGTATACTTAGCATTTTATCCTTACAAACATCTAACACTATGGAATCATTAGATGATGATGTATCCATTACAACAAATATATATATACCCTCTATTCCACATAACAAAGTCAACAAAACAATGGAGCCATAATCACACTATACAATGTATACTTAGCATTTTATCCTTACAAACATCGAACACTATGGAATCATTAGATGATGATGTATCCATTACAACAAAAATATATATATATATATATAAGAGACAAAGGTTCCATACATTAAAGTGAACTTGCTAGAGGAATTTAACAGTTTGATCAATTATAACAATGAGCAAATCTAGAAGCTGCTAATGACAATTTAGTTCTCAACCATGATCAAATGTTAGTAGGCACATAATATTTTAATGCTCTATATATATAACATAAGTAGAAGACGGATAATAAAACCATAGTCTTTAGATATACTTGCATCTCTAGCCAACATCAATGGATAATCAATGCACCACTTTAGTGATATTATAATGTTAATAAAGTAAAATAATATAAGTAGTAAGTATGGCTAAAGATAAAGAGAAAGGACAAGGAGAAACTCTATTTATTAAAATATCAAAGAGAACAACAAATGAGGACAACAGACTAGCCATAATAATGTTTAGATTTCTACCTGGCAAAATTAATAATGACATTGCAATCTCCTATTAGAGCAAATTTGGGGTTTAGAATAGGCTTTGCCATCGATGAGTGTGCGATGAGTAAGATTTCTCAAATCAACGGAATTTCAATATTTTGGTCAACCATTATGGTAGAATTGGACCTATGAAGTCAATGATACTGATGTGTCATATTTTTTTTGACAATAACTAACTCCGTATAAATCTCACCTTGTTTAAAATCGTGAAAATTTCATCTCGAAATACGATAAATATACTTGAAATAATAAATATAAAATATTTTACAATATCACTACTTCTAAGACCTTTAAAATATAAATCTTGCATTAATTAAAATAATAGTGGAGTATTTTTTAAATAATAAAAAAATTATATAATTAATCTTTTACAAATAAAAATAAATAATATTTAAAAAAAGTATCATAAATAAGAAAATAGGAGAGAGAGAAAAAAATATTTTTCTATTTTTATGAGAACTTTCTCTCCCGAGTTCGAAACTAGGGTCTCTTTGTACAATTGAAAAGGCCTTAATGAGTGCTACAACTTTCATGTTTTGATATTTTCGATATTTTGCACCGATTTTCTAGGGTGGTTATTTTAGTACCAGAGTACTAAAATGATTGCATCAAAAAATTGGTGTAGAATCCCAGAAAACTTAAAACATGAAATTTTTAGCACTCATTGATACCTTTCCAATGATACTAAGATATTGCAATTTTGATCTTGGGAGATAAAGTTATCACAAAAATAACAAAATATTCTTTTTTTCTCTCTTATTTTCTTATTTATGATATTTTCTTATTTTTATTTTTAAAAGATTAATTATAAAACTATTGTTATTATTTCAAAATTACTCCACTAGAAATTTATATTTTAGATTACTTGGAAGTAGTGATAATATAAAATAAATCAAAAATAATGATTGTTTATTTTTAGTATTATTCTAATTATATTTTCATTATAATTTTAGTTTGTTTTTAGTTTTAGATTTTATTAAATATATAAAAGAAAGTAGTGGTACATTTATAAAAAAAATTAAAAAAATTATAATATAAATTTAAAATTTTTACGAGTATATCATTTATTGTGTGTGCACAAGAATCTAAACCTTTCATTACTATTTTCACCCTCATTTCTTAACTCTACAATAATTGAGCATACTTGTCAACTACCATTAATGAGATACTATAGGTTGACCTTCACTAGACAACACCTTTTAACTCAGTGTGACATGGCATAATTCTAGTATGACATGGCATTTTTTATTATTTTCTTTGGGAGACTCATTTTAGACCCCATATTTGGTCTAATGCTCAATATATTTTATTCAATTCTCAATGTATTGTAGTAGCTGAGGATGGATGGCTAAAATTTAGTAAGTTTTTCCAAATACTTATGTAGCATAGATTTTGGAAAAAATTTCGATAACAAAAGCTATGCCCAACAGTCCAAATATTAACACTATAAGGAAAACAATTTCTAACAAAGGTTTTGGTGGAACCTCCAATAAAAAATCATATTTATCCATTTGTAGCGGCGTTGGATAGTGGAGGCGAATGATTGAAGGTTTTTCGAGATTTTGTCTCTGATGCACTTATGATATATAACTACAACTGTATGCTTTATTATTTATAACGCACTAGATCTTTCAAATGGCATATATATATATATATATATATATATATATATATATATATATAAAAATAATTGGTGCTCCTAACACAAATATGAGCAATGATGCATTTACAAACAATGCACCAGAAAGCTTATAATTTTTGCCAAAAAAATAAAAAAAATGTTTTGAAATTTTACAGTGCCCTTTATCTAAATAAATGCATCGGTGCATTTTAGCAAAATGCATCAGAAATCATTCAAATAATTTAAATTTTAAGAATATAATGTATACATAATATGACGCATTTTGTAACTATAAACACACCAATTCATTTTGAAACAACACATTGGAAAGCTTATATTTTTTGCCAAAAAAAGAAAAAAAAATCAAATTCCATGGTGCGTTATTTCTGCACTAATGCATCAGTGCGGTTAACTTTCACTATAAGCACTGGCGCATTTTACCAAAATGCATGAGATGCCATTGAAATGATTAAAAAATTAAAATATAACATATACTTTTCCGGTGCTCTTTGTTGCTACAAATGTTTGGTATGTATTATATTATTTCCATGTGTGTGTGGGATTTTTCATCTATATGACTGCATCTGATGATATAACTGTCTAGTGCTAACACTAGGCGTTAGCCTAGTGTTGGCATGAGCGAAGTGAGTTCGAAATTTTTAGGGTTTGTTTGGGGGTTTTTTTCTTAAAATATGTAATTTAATCTCGGTTACGCCATTGGGGTCTATTACTTATCTAGGTTAACAAATTAGGATTTTGGAGGCTGCGAAATATCTACATATTGTATTGTATTGTGAGTGGTTAATAATCATATTGACAAAGTGAGAGGTGCAGCTCTAAGTTTTGTTGGTTTCGTGGTTAAGGGTTTCTAGGGTAAATCTCTATGTATTATGCATGAATACTATGGTGTAGTCTCTATTTTGCTTAAAAGAATTGGTTTTCTATTTAACATATATTTCATTAAATTTGGAATTATGTAATGGATCTAGAATTCAAAACTTTAACTGGATTGAGTTTTTTCAAAATGAGTAAAGCCTTAAACTTGGATTCCTTACATTATTTCTATTTCTATTAATTATATTTTGTATTAAAAGCTAAGTTGGTTAGGCTTAATTAATGACATTAATATTTTGTATGTTACTATGATTAACCAATTTAATTATAATTTGATATGGTAACTGCTATGTCTTTGTTGATTTAACATGTTGGTAGAAGGTTGGAAAATTTTTAGAATAACCCATACAAAAACCATTTAATAACATAATACCAATGTGTTTGTTACTATAACAATTTTAATTCTAGACATAGCTAGTAATAATATTGCCTATGTTGAGGACCATGTTTTATTTATGATGATGATAATGGTTTTTAACGTCCACTAAGGCCAACTTTGGTCTATTAGAACTTAAGAGAAATTATTTGGTTTTCTTTAAAGTTGTATTCCTATGCTCAAAAAGCTTGAGGAGAAGCGTTTTGAGCTCACCATAATTCTAGCTTGTAAGAAGGCTAGGAAGGTCTGTATTGTAGAAAATATTATGAAACTGACATCTAATATCGGTGTACGTAGGACACTCTAAGAGAAAGTGATTTTCATTTGCAATTCTCATAATCTCACAAAGATGGAAAATTCTTTCCACCCACTGTGTTTTAGAAACTATCCAATGCCTTGTTTCACTATAGATCTCATGAGAGATTGTTCTTATATTCGCTATATTAATTTTCTTCTTTGAACTAGTCAATACAGAGAGGTACTTTGATATTCTAGATTAGGGTTAATGACCTCCTTATAATATCTTAATTTTATTTTAGCCTCTATATCCTTATCGTGTCACATTCTCTCTTTAAACTTAGAAGTAACAATATTTTTGATATTATTAATATTTTGCAAAATGACATTTTCGTTGATCTACCAATGGTTTAAACAAGCCATGGTGTCTTTATATCAACCTCACTTAAGAATAAGATGGTTTTGAATAGATTTTAAAGCCATTTTAGGGAGTCTCTGATCTCCCACGTTATTTATGTTGTACTTGTACATCAGGAACCCATTCATATCCATGCTCTCGATGGGGGAAAGGCCCAATTTGATTAGGAGAATAGGGTAGGGCGTATTGCTTTTAATTTTGAGGTTATAAGTTATAAAACACGTATGGATTTGCTCAATCATCCTCCAAGATTCTCTAAGATGCTACAACCCCAAAATTCACAACCATACAAGATAATGGGTATGATGAGATTGTCAAAGAGGAAATTATTTTTTATCCCATTAGATTAGTAGGTTGGAAACATTTTATAGTCAACAAGATAAGATATTATATTTTTTCACACAAAAAACAAAACAAAAACAAAAACCATCTTCTTGTTATTATTTCGAACCAAAGAAAGAAAAACTATTACATGGATTCTTCCTTTAAAGAAGAACAAAACTGTTGCTGATCAAAAATTTTAATTGAATAGCCATATAATCGTTAAGAGCATATATCCTTCTATCAAGTAAATTTAAGAAAGAAAAAATCCTATCTCAACTTGTACATATGAGAGACATACAATTGTGTTGTCAACTTTTGCAAAATAGTGAAGTATCACTAAGTGACATAGTCATTCAGAAAAGCAAAAACATTCCTCAGAACATATCAATTGAGCCATGGGAATATATGGAGTTGTTCCAATGCTCCTCATATAAAAGAGTTCCAGTAGAAAGACCTATACCATTCTTAGAGATATCATCTACCACTGTGTTCAATATCCGGTATATATGCTTATAGGAGATACCAGAAAAATTTTCAATAAGAATTCTTGTCCTTGAGAACCAATGCAATAGTGAGAGCACTTGAAAACTTGAGCCACTAGCAACCCACTCTATGATGACTTTAGAGTCCTTAAGTACCTGAATGGAATCAATACCAATGTTAACAACAAACTTCAATAATCCTCATAAATCCAACAGTTCAATATGTGTATTTGTTCATGTCCCACACGCAATCCATAAATGAAAACAATGAGAATGATTCAATTTTAGGAGGATACGCCTCCCACATTGTCCCAATTGGGAAGCCCCATAAAAAAAAACCCACAATAGAATTAGTTTGAAGGGTAGAAGCATTTACAACTCTACAGGATTTAAGTTTAACTTCTTTAAAGTAATAACTGTAAAGACCCACAATTTTTTAGCATAATATAGATATACATGCTTCCTATTTTAAAAAAACAATAGAATTTCTAGAGCACTGTATGCCCCAGGATATAAATATAGGCAATTATTTATGTTTAGGAATATTTTTTACTCAGTTTTCCATATTTTCCACTACAATAGATTTCCCCCAAACATTTGAAATATGAAAAGTACCTACAACC
Organism: Larix kaempferi; assembly: GCA_027924585.1. NCBI lineage: Eukaryota > Viridiplantae > Streptophyta > Pinopsida > Pinales > Pinaceae > Larix > Larix kaempferi. The sequence goes on along the minus strand of BSBM01000276.1, from coordinate 3,685,276 downwards.
GTTATCCAAACATCCATACAGTATGAACCATTTACAAAAAGGCGTTCAACAGATTCTCCATCCAGCTGACAGAGTGGGAAAATATTTGGGCCACTCCAACCTCTCTTAACTAACTTTTCCCAAGTCAATATTTTATTTTCGAAGACTACCCATAAGAAATCTTTAATTTTTGATAGCATGTTTCATTTCCATATTTTCTTAGACCACCACCTACCCAATGAAGAGCTTGATAAACTAGAAATGACATCATAAGAAACTTTTGCACCAATGTGTCCATTCTTTTTATTCCAGATCCAAAACAACTTAACTTCTATATCTTCAAGTTAGATTCCTTCTTGTTTTATACCATCAATATGTCTACCTCATTCTTATGCTAAATCAACAACCAAATCCAAAGTCTCAACCTTCTTCTAATAATCTAAATTGCTATAAGGATCTTCATTATTTCTAATATGCACAAGGAACCTATAGCCCCTATTATGCAAATATTTCAATAACTCATCAAACATTAAGAAGAAATCCTCTCCTCTGATGTAGGTATCAACCCTTAAAAAGAATCTATTGACCATTCCCCACCCTCCATGACAATCATTTACTTATCCAATGAAAATCTTGGACAAATCCTTTCCAAAAAATAGAAGCATTGACAACAAATTTTTTGGAAGATATGATCTATTAAACAACTTTGGCCTTCTCCAAATATTTTGTTTTTGGGATATCACTCCATAGCCCTATTTCAAAAATACCTATCCATTGGATTTTTAAACATAAAGAAATATTAAACCAATATAAGTTTTTAATGCCCCATCCTCCCATGTTCTTTGGGAGTGAGATCATTTCCCACTTGACAATATTTGTTTTCATTCCATTAGCTTCCCTTGACCATAAGGAATTAAATATTCTATTTTTGATCAAATGAAGGATGGAAACATGAAACATAGATAAAGAAAAATAGTAAACAATGTTAATCTTACTTCATCATCAGTCATTCTCCAAGTCAATCTTGTGTGCTAAGATTGAGCCTCGTGTGTCAAGGTAGTGCCTTAGGGAGACTGAGTTGGACTCAGGAAACTTGGAGTAGATTATTGAGTTGGACTCAAGAATGACTAACCCCTATGTGTAAATTTTAAGCGTCGTGTGTTGAGGTAATTGCTTTGTATGTCAAAGTGATGATGTTGTATAGTCTTGCTTTTCAAGGATAAGGTCTCATGTGTCAAGATGGATCCCCATGTGTTGAGGTAATGATTTGCATGTCGAAGCATGAATGGTGAGTGATGTACTGCTCACCATGGTTGAGGTATTAAGTCTCCTCTAGATACTGGCCACCTCTAGATTGAATTACTTTAGCATATGACCACTTGGAACAATAGTAGAACAAGATGATCACATCATTGGAAAAATATCCTTAGTATATTTGATATGATAGATAAATTAAAGTTGGCACATGTGGACCATGCAGATAAGACAAGAGATAAATATAGGACGTAACAAGATAAAGAGAGAAATCGATTTGCTTAGTAATGATGAAGACTTTAGTTAAATAAGAGAGAAATCAAATTGTTAAACTTTAGTGATATTAACAAGAAACATTAATAAAGAAGATCTACTTAACTAAAGTGTTGTGCATGTCAACACTTGAGTTAAACTAAAAGACAACACTTGAGTTACGACACTTGCATGACGACATTTGAACCAACCTCCTAACTAGGTGACCTAGGATCCATATGAAGGACGAGTTCATCCCAAAGTCAAAATATAAAAATAGAAGCTGAAGCATGAGAAGTATGATACATATATATGTTACGCAGGATTGATGAATTCAATGTGAGAGCGAATTCTCTTCTCTTTTGAAGGAAATTCCCATTTAGTGTGGATGTGACCAAAATCATTGAATTGGTTTTGTGCAGGATATTATTCTAAGTTCTATTCTTCCATCTTCTCTCTTTCTCTATGATGGCACCAAGGGTTCTTGGTATTTCTCTTTGATAATGAACCGGGGCTGATTGATGTAATTGTCTCATTGTAAAGGCATTCTCTGCTATCTATCAATATTCTAAGGAAGATTTTGCCGATGTTTTCTCCCTCAAGTAATAGAGGGTTTCCCCAGGGTAAATACCGTGTCTCATGTGAATGCTTATGCTTGTTTATTATTCATTTGATTTCAAGTACTACTATAGTTTGGAATTAAGAATAAAAATTAACATGGTATCAAAGCTCAGGGCATGGATAGGCTAAGTTTTGCATTCAAGATTGATCCTGCATTGATCCTAAGTGGCAAAAGTTGAGCAAAGTACTTGAAGAATAATGGCTTAAATATCAATAAGACATGAAGACCGACTTGAAGGAACTTCGAAATTCAATACTTGGAAGGCCAGTATTATAAATATCCTGGAAGAGCATGATCTGGATGGCTCTGTATTCATTGTTGTTGAAGATCCTACTACTAATGCAGGGTGCACTATTTTCAAGAAGAATCAAGCCAAATCAAAGAGAATCATTTATGATTCTATGAAAGACAATTTTCCGCCAGTGATTACTCCATTGAAGAAAACAAAAGAATGCTTGGACACTTTGACATATATTTATGAGAGGAAGGATCCCATTCAGAAGAGAGAATTAAGAACAAACTTTAGAATCTGAATATGGAGAGGGATGAAGCGGTTGCTTCCTTCTTCATAAATATCTCTCAAGTAAGAGATCAACTCATGAGCATAAACGGTTAATGATGATGATCTAATACAAACTGTATTCGATGTCCTTCCATATTCATGGGATACATTCTTGGTTGCATTAAATGGTCACTAGGTGCAACAAAAATTTGAAATAATGTGGCATGATTTCCTACAAGAAGAAGGGTGAATCCATAGAAAATATACTTCCTCGAAAGAAGAGAACCTTGTTCTTGCGACACAGATGAAGAGAGGAAAGAAATACTTTTCTCATAATAAGTTTTCTCATCAAAAGGAAAATGATTACAACAAGAACCTTGATAAGTTTAAAGTTAAATGCTTCAATTGCAATAAGAAGGGTCACTTTGCAAGAGAATTCCATGCAAAGCAAAGAGGAAAGTTAAAGGGTCAGTTCCATGATTCTAATGCTACAAAAGATGAACCTACAAGAAATAATTCTTCCAATGATCAAGAGAAAATGAAGGAGTACTATCATGTCTCAGCCCTATCTAGATCCATACCACTAGTGCTGAGACATGGATGGTGGATAGTGGCGCATCAAAGCACATGATTGGATATAGGAGTGTTATCTTATATATGAAGGAAAATAAGTTATCGTATCATGTGGAGCTTGGAGATAATACCACTTATTTGATCCAAGGATTTGGATCCATTTCCTTTCAGTTGAATTCAGGTGATGTACTCTATGTTAATGATATTGTGTATCTTCTTGGTCTGAAGAAAAACATCATGTCTATTTTAGTTCGAGAAGATAAATGTTTTAGAGTAATATTTATGGACAACAAAGTGCTCTTGTGACCTAAAAGTTCAGACTTGAATTATGCAACCATGATTGGAGTTAGAGAGGGAGGTCTCTACAAAGTTCCTAGAAATTTCATTAAATCCATGATCCAGGACACCGTTAGTCCTTGTTAACCATGGCATAGGAGCCTTGTTCATATTCATTTCAAAGCGCTACCTAGCTTACAGAAGATGTTAAAAGGTATGCCTATATTTCAATTTGAGCATGATGTTATTTGTAGGGGTTGTGCTCTTGGTAAGAACATCAAGAAAAGCTTTCCAAATAGTACTAAAATATCTAAAGGGATCCTGGACTTGATCCATTCCAATCTATGTGGTCCCATGTATGCACCATCCTTGAGTGGTTATCTGTACTATGTACTTTACATAGATGACTTCCCTTGCAAGTCATGGATCTATTTTTTGAAGGCGAAGAGTGAAACTTTCAACAAGTTTCAAGAGTTTAAAGCACTATTTGAGAATCAGACTAGAAAGCACATTTGTGGTTTGAGATATAATAATGGAGGATATTTCAATTCTCATGACTTTAATGACTTATGTCGATAGGAGAGGATAAAAAGACAATTGAATGTACCTTACAACCCCCAACAGAATGGGGTTGCAAAAAGAAAGAACAGAACAATATGTGAGGTTGCAAAAGCTATGATGTGTGATCAGGATATGCCCACTTATGGGAAGAATCCTCCAACACTACTATTTACATATAGAATAGAAGTCCACATGCTATCCTGGGAGAAAAGACTCTTGAAGAAGTTTTCACTAGTGAAAAAACAAATGTTGGACACTTGAATATTTTCCAGTTGTCCTGTGTACATTCATATTCCAAAAGAGAAGAGGAAAAATATGGATCCATCTAGAAAGAAAGGCACATTTGTTGGATATAGTGAATCCTCCAAATCTTATAGAATCTATTTCATGAAGTCATCAGAAATGTAGCATTTCATGAAGAGACTTCCCTCAAGCACTCTAAAGAAATTTAATGTGATTTAGACATGGAGGAGCATGAGAATCACATGATGGAGGATCCAGGATCTGGTTCTCCTCTTTCAAATGTTGAGAGAGAAAATCTAGAAGAGTCCTTACATCCATGTGATCCTAAAGAGCCAGTAGAACTGGTAGAAAAATCACTTGATGAACCTCTTGCTAAGAGGATATCTTCCTGGTGTCGAGACATTCGGCAGAAGATAGAGAAGCATGGAGCACCATCAAGTACATCCAGAGAGAGAAAGAGACCTGAAATATATGCAGGATATGTAGCACAGATGAGTCACATTAGTGATTTAGAACCCACCTCCTATGAGGAAGCTACTAAGAAGCAAGTATGGAAAGATGCTGTGGTGGAAGAATACAAATCCATCATGGAGAATGATTTGTGGGAAGTGGTTCCTAAACTTGAAGGGAAGTCAATAGTAACTTCCAAGTGGCTTTATAAAATCAAACATGTAGATGATGGAAGTATTGAAAAATATAAAGCAAGATTTGTGGCTCGTGGTTTCTCATAGAAAGAAGGAATAGACTATGATGAGACATTCACTTTTGTGGACAGGTACACTACTATTCGATCCATGATTTCACTTGCCTCAATTCTGGGGTGGAAGCTTCACCAGATTGATGTGAAGAATTCCTTTCTCAATGGTGAAGTTGAGGAATAAGTATACATACAGCAACCTGAGGGGTTTGTAGTTCATGGGAAGGATTCCCATGTATGCAAACTTAAGAAATCCTTGTATGGGCTTAAGCAGGCCCTGAGGGCTTGGCATTCAAGAATTGAAAACTATATTTAGATCTTGGGTTTCTCCAAAAGAGAAGCTGACGCCAATCTATACTGCAAGGTTGTGAAGAACCAACCATTGATCTTGGTTCTCTATGTTGATGACTTTTTCCTTACTGTAGAGGAAAAATAGATAGCTTGGTACAAGAGGGAGCTCACTTCTGAGTTTGAAATGAAATACTTGGGTCTTATGCACTACTTTCTTGGTCTAAAAGTTTGGAAAAGGAAAGATGAGATATTTCTTTCATAAGGAAAGTACACAGTCGATGTGTTGCACATGTATGGTATGATGGATTGTAAGTCCATGTCTACACAAATGGTTTCTAATATAAAGAAACTACATGAGTCAGATTCCGGATTAGATCTAGTGGATCCTACCATGTATAGACAACTCATTGGTTCATTGATGTATTTGATACATAGTAGACCAAACATATGTTATGTAATGAGTATCTTGAGTTAGTTCATGTCTGATCCAAGACAAAGGCATTGGGTTGCTTCCAAGCATGTGCTTAGATACCTTCGAGGTACTATTCTTATGGAATTAGATATGATTCCAGTGGAGGAGTGATGCTACTTGGTTATGCTGACTTTGACTGGGGTGGTAGTATTGTGGACCGAAAGAATACATCCAAATTTTGTTTTAGCTTGGGAACAAATATGATCTCTTAGTCCAATAGGAAGCAGGGCTCTGTAGCCTAGAGTACTACACAAGTAGAGTATATTGCATTTAACCTGCTAAGAATATGTGTGGTTTAGTATGCTACTTGATAGGTTGTTCCATGAGAACCTTGAGACTATTGTCATTCACTCTGACAATCAAAGATGCATCAATCTCTCAGAAAACCATGTGTTTCATGACATATCAAAACAAACTAAGATGAAATACCACTACATGAGAGACATCAACCCCATTCCTTAGAAAACATCTATTGGTTACACAAAATGGCATTAAATTGGAGAAGCTCTCCACATTCTATCACGACCATAACCACCACCGCCATAAATAGCATCTACCATAGCTTGGGGGATTTCATGCAACCCAAATACACTCAAAATTCATCCTCTAGAGCAAGGTCATTATTTTCCCATCTTGCTTCACGTGCAATTGTTCTTCCTTATGTAAGTTGTGAATGATACCAACAACCACCTTCTACTTCACCAAACGCTTTGTTACTGAGATCACAATCCTTTAATACACTATCTTTGCAATGACCCCTTCTACATTCGACACTCTTCTAGATAGATCCAATCCAATAGACTACAATTACCGCCTCAACCAAGGAAGGTTTGAGAAGATCCATTGAAACAGTTCACACAATCAGCTTCTCAACAACCTTGCCTCCTTCAAACTAGATCACCACTTTAAGACCATGCATATCTTCATTTACACAAGGCTCAACTCTCATTCCTCTCAGCTCAACTATCTTGGCATGGATTTCCATGCCTCAGGTCGTGTATCCTTGCTTTAGATTTTTTTGCCTCGGTCTGTTTAACATTTTTCTCTGATACCACTATTATGATTGGAAACACATAAACACAAGCATTAAAAAATCACACACACATGACAAAGAATGATTACCCTGGAAACCCAATTTTGGGAAAACCAACAAACATAATAGATCTATTCTTCCTAACCAATCTGGTTAGAGAATGGCCAATCCAACCATCATCGACCACAGAAGCCAAGAGTTTCCTCCTTAAGCACCTTACAAAGGCTATGTTTGATCTACTACAACCCACTAAGGGGGAGATATTGTCTCCTAAGGTAATGTTACATTACAAAAAATAAAAAGTAAATAAAATAATTCATGTCCGTTCATAAAAATAAATAAAAAATATGAAAAGTAATTAAAAAATCCATGTCCGCCTATAAAATAAATAATTAAAACTTAAATGAGGCTCTATTAAGCAAAAAAGGGATCAAATTTCTTGAGTTAATTTTTTTTTTTTTAAATACACATCAACAAATCGGATCCTTCTAGGTGGGACTTGATAGATCTGGGTTTAGGATGGATCTATGATGGTTATGTTTATTATGTGCTTCTAATCATAATATTTTTTACATGCATTATCATGGGCATATACCATGGGTTACCAAATATTATGGGCCTTAAAACCATGAAGGGATATATTTGACTCTTTAACCCAGTCAAGTTTACCTAACAACCCCCCTTTAAACTTAACTTTAGAGTAATAGCCACCCCTCACAGTTTTAACTGGAATCAAATTATAACATGCCCCCTCTTTTTGTCTATTTAAATCTACAATAGTGACTCACCAACCAAAGGCATAAGCACGCTTCCACAGGTCTTACAGCCATATGCCCAAAATCTCTGCACGAGGATTGAGAACACAAAGAGCTGATCCGAGATGGAAATGCAAGCAGATCTCTGGGAAACCCTGCCTCATCATTTCGTTTGTTCGATTTTAGCTAGGCTTCCTGTTCCGGCTCTTGCCAGAATGAGGGTTGTCTGCAAACGATGGAATTATCTGTTATCTCCTGGCGATGCCTTGCAAAGAATCGATCCAATTTTTTCAGTAAATTCCATCCCTGCGTTTTTCATTCAAGTCGGTTGGGGTCCCGAAGAAGAAGTTGCTCGGGGTCCCCGAGATCTGGAAACGTGGGTCATAGAATTAGGAGACGGTGGTTCGGACATAAACATTTACAAATCCCCCTTACCCAATGACCAAATTGTTGTGCTTGCATGCCAGAGCATCTGCTGCTGTCATAGACAAGGAGACAGGTTCGATATTTCCATAGGCAATCCTGCTACCAGAATCTGGAGACGACTCCCTCGCCCTACCCAGGCTGACGTAGAGTGGGCTTTCATCGGAATGACCTTCGACTCTACCTCGAGGCGTTGCACTGTCATGCTGGGTGAAAATAATGCGGATCGGTTTCAACGAGGAAGTGGGAATTCGATGGTGTTGAAAATTTATGATTCAGAGTCCAATGCATGGACTAGGGTTTCCATGAAAGCCCCCACCTTCATTCAACCTCGTGGCAAAGGTCTCTATTCCAAAGGAAACTTTTACTGGGTAATCGAATGGAATGCCATCTATTTCATGGTAGCATTCTCTATTGCGGAGAGCACTTGGACAGAAATTGCACTGCCAGAGGGTTGCTGCAGAAATGTCTGCCTTTTCCCAGCATCTCTTTATTTAAGTGGATGCCATGGGCGAGTGGTGTTAATACAGAAGGGAGAGAAACTTGGCTCTATGCGCATGTGGAGGTTAAATGAAGTCCAAGGTGCTGCAGAATGGTGTGAACTCCGTGATATATGCAGCCCAGAACGCAATAAGTTTTATTCGGTGGTAGTAAACAGCGGGTGGGCAATGATGGTTGACAGGGAAATGCAAATATATTTGTGCAACCCAGAGCGAAATATGAGCAAGAAAGTTTCATTACGTGGGCGGCATGGCAGGTCGGAAGGATCCTTTATACAGATTCTGTCAGCCTTCGAATCCAACAACGTTTGGTGGCCTTAGGTACTCAAAAGTTTTCATCAATGCATTTCTAAGAGGTAATGTAAAATAATCTACAGTTGACATGTTATTATTGTAGATTGCAACCAAGTTCAAATTTAATTATGTTTTCAGCAATGCTTTTCTAAGAATAACTTATATTTGAACTAAGCTTAGGAAAGTATTTCATTCAATGAATAGTAGATTGCCAAAATAAATCCTGCATCAAAGGACTAGGTTATCTGCATAGTGAAAAAGTTTAAGAATAACTTATATTTGAACTAAGCTTAGGAAAGTATTTCATTCAATGAATAGTAGATTGCCAAAATAAATCCTGCATCAAAGGACTAGGTTATCTGCATAGTGAAAAAGTTTAGATTTACAAGCAGATGTTGTCGTTTTTAGTGTAGGCTTGTTGTTCATACATATGTGCCTTTCTTTTTTGTAATTTGATAGTAATATGAGATATTGATTTCAGGTATTTTCTTATCTCTAATTCAAACTATGGAAACCATACTGATGACTCTCAGAAATTGTTACTACAGTCTAGTCTTGCTAATACCATGCTAATACCATCTTAGATGTAAGATGTGTGCCTCTGTTCTCAGATTGGGGCTCCTCCTGAAGTGGTTTCGTTACTGGATGAGATTGGTGAGGAGAACCAGCTTGGGCATATATTCTTGTCCATTCTGAAGTTTCGAGCACTTTCCCAAGAGCCAATTATGAATTTTTTTCTCCTCTAAATGCGGTAGCTTTTAGAATGGTAGATATTTACGTCTTATGGGTAAGGATAAAATAATGGGAATTTTTTTGAGAAAGGGAAGGTTCAAGTATTCAGTGGCTGCAAAATAAATAGAATTTGCATCGATCTATATTTTTTATTTATTTTTAGAATTACATTGTATCCAATAGATGGTCTTTTTTATGCTTGAAAAAATTAATAAAATAAAAATGTTCATCAATGTGATGGTATGAATCGTTGAAGTTGATTATAACCAATGATCATTCTCAAAAAAATTTAAATAATTCCCCATTTGTTAAGTTGTATTGGGATTTTTACACGTGTTATCCTGGATGCGGTTTTTAATAAAAGATGACAAGTTGGTTTCTCCATGATATGTTCCTCTCTATGTTATTTAGAGATACTATGACTCTTCGACAATATTTAGAATATATATTTTTGTGTTAAATGCCATACTCAATTGTTTCTAACTCTAAAAATCACAATTTTTATGTTTTTCGGATTATGGATATTAATATACAGCGTATTCTAATATAGGACATGGTAAAATGAGATCATGGATTTTATATACTATATAGTGTTTATAGTGTTTGGACATTGCCTTTGACAATTGGGCATGGAGATTTTTACTGATTGATTTAGTTCTTATAGGGTGATACAATAGTAGTAATGTTTTATATTCAATTTTACTCAATGTTCATCCATAGACATTGCACAGAGAATATATATATATATATATATATATGATTTAGCCTTTAATTATAATTAGAAAATTCTTTGTACATAATGACAGAGTTTATGGAGGCAGAGAAACCAGAAAACAGAGCATGACAGATTCAGATTCAGATTCAAGGAGGCAGAGCATAACATGGGAAAAACAGAGTATGAGCAAGACAAAAAACAAAACAGGGTATGCTCCACTGAGGAGCTCTGCGGCCCTTCTACTACATTCCATAACCGCCGAATGAACACACAGAAAGAAATACATTGAACATGTCGATGCCTCTTCAACCGAGGCACATTAACTTCTTCAGCTAATTGTAATAACTTCTTGTACGGAGGTTGGTGGATATAAACACCTGGCGGGAGGAATTATCTCCAACACTCCCCCTTAATTCCGACCATAAACAAACTACCAACATCTAACACATACATACAATGCCGTCATGGGCTTTCAACAAAAAAAACATTGAAACATTAATGCCTGCTGGTCTAAGTCTCAGCTAGGCTTACATTAGTTCATGTCAAAATTCAAAATCATCTTACCATTCTTGTCTGCTGCATGCTGATGCAGCGGCTTCTTTTTCTTTCGTTTGCTCCAGACCTTGAACTCTGGAATTTTTCTCTTCTTCTTCTTCATTCTCACCTTCTCCTTCATGTTTTCTTCAAGCTCCTTGGGCTTGAATCTTCCATCAATGTCTGCAAGTTTTTCAATCTTTCTAATAGCTTGAGTAACATTCTTATCCTTTGACTCGTAGTTTACCACCTCCACTAGATCTGCAGGTTTGTGCTGCTCAGAATTTCCTCCACAAGTAGTCCCATCGTGTCCATTCTCCTGAGCAAGTGATTCAATCTCCTCTGGCATTGTGGCACTGAACAATAACGTCTGGTGCCTTTTAGGAAGACTCCGCATGACCTCTCTTATCTGCGGCTCAAAACCCATATCTAACATTCTATCTGCCTCATCTAATACAACATATGAGATCCTAGAAAGAGAGCTGTTTCCTTGTTGTAGATGATCTATAAATATTCCAGGTGTAGCAACAACAATTTCCACTTCAGTTCTCAGCTCCGATCTCTGCTCAGAAATGTTTGTTCCTCCAACAACAATAGCAGTCCTGAATGACTCCAATGATCTGCTGAAAGTCTTGACCTCTTTTTCTATTTGCCGAGCAAGCTCTCGAGTTGGTGCCAGAACTAAGGCCAAAGGTCCATCCCCATGCCGAATAGGTGGTTGTGCCAAACAATGCTGAATCATGGGAATAGAGAATGCTGCAGTTTTCCCACTCCCTGTCTCTGCACAACCAAGGAGGTCTCTTCCACTCAGAGCAATTGGCATGGCTTGAGCTTGAATAGGAGTTGGTGTAGAGTAATCATGGAAAATAATATCTTTCATGATGCTAGGATTTAAACACATATCCTCAAATGACTCCACAGGTGCAGGTGCAGGAGGGGTGCCCGGGGTTATGTGGACATCAATGTTTAGCCTGGCCATAACCTCTTCAATCTGCTCATTTTGAAGACGGCGAATGCGTTCAGAAGGTTGCCATTGGGATACGACGTGATCGGGAATAGCGGAGCCGCGGGCATCGGGGCGCCTGTGAGGGAAACCAGCGCCGTTGCAATTGCCGTCCTCACGGAGATTCGAACCTCGCCTATTTGAGTTTCCAAAGCTGGGACCGTAATCCTTATTGTTTCCGAAGCTCTTACCTGCGCTGTTATGGTAATAACCATCCGCTGGCCTGTGGGCCCCTAGATCAGGGGTTCTATCGGCGTTACCGAAGGCGGAAGGAGCTGGTGCAGCTGTTGCTGCTGCTCCTCCATTCCTTTGGTGACGTGAAACGTAAGGCATGATGACTACTGCGCGTAGAACACACAAACCCTTTTTGCCACTATCATCTTCATCGGCATGTGGGGTAGTCAACTCTTCCTTTTTTAAATCCTCATCACAGTCTACTTCTTGCATTTCCTCTTCCTTACTAGCTTCTTTTTCTGCCGAAAAAGCTTCGGACTTCCTCCTTTTCTTTGCTACCTCAATGCTGCCTTCATCTAAACTTCTATCGGCTACAACATCAGTGCAGTTCAGTTCAACATAGTTTGGCTTTTCGAGCCATTCTTTAATGAGCTTCAAATCAGCATCAAAATCAGTAATGAAGTCCTTGCATTCATGTTGAACAATCATGTCGGCAATTTCTATGCAAACTGGAAATGTTTTGTCAGATTTTGCAATGAAAGTGCAGTCTTCATCGTGCTTGGGCTTTGCTAGCCACTCTTCAATAAATTTCAAATCTTCATGGTCTTCATTATACTTATTAGCTCCAATGCTGCCTTCTTTTCCATTTTCTGCTTCAAATAAGAACGTCACATTGTCCACATTCTTTAGAAACTCTTGAATGATTTCATCATCATTTTCATTTACATTTTGCTCAATTGCAGGCTGATTTCTATATGCACCTGCACATGCACAAACTTCTAACCTGTTAAGAAAAACTTCTACCCTCATGGGCATGCTCTTCATGAGCTCATTTTCTTCCTCACATTCAGCCTCTACTGGCTGTCCTGCAACTTCTTGAGTTGCTAATTCACCATTTTCTGTTGCTGCTATGGCAGCTTCCTCTTTAACATCATCTTTGTTATATCCATCCACCTGTGGCTCTGCACAGTGAGCTTCACTATTCTCGAACTTAACAGACTCTGCTTGGCTGACAGAGTCCTCAACCATTTCATGTAAACATTCAACTTCTACTTCAGCTATGTTGGAGGAAAGTGCTTCTGCTAGTCTAGATACTATGGTGTACCTAAGCTCTACCTAAGCTATGCTTTTACCTATGCACAACATGTCACTATGCTTGTACCTAAGCTCTGGTCCGTTCGCTCTGCGTCTAGTACCAGGTTATATGGGTTTTTAGTATGGTGTTCATAGTTATAGCTTTCTCCTCTAGTGAGATGACACCATAAACTGGAGTTGACGGAGCTTTTATGCTGGTGCTTCTGCCTTAGCTACTGTGCTTTCCACCTTTTCTGCCTTAGCTACTGTCTTTCCACCTTTTCAATTCATAGATTTGCGTATTTATGCTAGCGTATATATGGTAGAAAGCTGAATTATTCAGCTAATGTATGCAAGTTTGCAGGAAGAAAATTTTGATGTTATAAGAAATTATTTGGAGGAATGATGGACGAATTTTGTGGCTATCCATTCGAATGGATTTGCCACGATGTATTTATTTATACACGATAAACTTTATTGGTTTAATCTTTATCTTACCGTGGTTGCCATGTGAATCCTCCTGAACTTTATGCTAGCCCTTTTGAGTCTAAACTAGATTTCCAATTCATTTTCTTTGTTTCGGCATGAATGCTCGCATTTCTTTTGAGCTAGGAGTAGCAGCACGATCTTTAGATCATTTTGACATTGTCCCCCTCCTTGAATTGCTTTGAGCCCAAACCAATCTGAGTGCTAGATATTGGGCTATTTCTGGGTATTTTTACATAACATTTTCCAGAGTTGAAAATCCTTAAACCAAATGGGGTACTATGTCAGTAATCTATTCTTCTATTTATTCTTTTAACTGGCCAAATTGTGTTTCAGAATCAGAATAACATGGCCTTGACTAATTTGAGGTCGTTTGAGGTCGTTGGGTATTAAGAACAATACATGAAAGCTAGTATGTGCTTGGGTTATTGGTACCTTTAAAGTTTATGCAAATTGTTCCACTCTTGGTATTTTATAAGTCCCATGGTGTTTGGGCCTAAGTTTCTCAACTCTTTTCCCTTTAATAAATATTTTCCGTTAAGACTTTAATTTCAAAAAACCTAACAAGTCTATGTAAAAATCCCCTTCACTTTGGGGTTGGTTATGTTTGGAGTCCTATCATGGGCCGATTTGAGGTTTTTCTTTTGTTGTTTCAATATTTGTGGGCTCTTCTCTAGAAATCACGAACAATGGGGAACTTAGATGTCTTTAATGGTCTTAATCAGTAAGGATCAAAGGACCTTACCCAAGTCAATGAACGTACAATATGTTTTATTGTACTTCTCTCCTTTATAATTATAATATCATTTATCTAGAAGCTATTTTGTATAATATTAGGAGCATCATATATTATATTATTTGATATCATTTTAATATCTTTGTATAACATAAGTGTTATATATGTGAATATAATATTCCTTGAGTAAGGCATATACAACTCACAATCAAGATTAAGTTGTTTGTTGCAAAGATTAAGCTGTTGTGGAGTTTTTTATTGCAATAGTTAAGATTAAGTTGTTTATTGCAAAGATTAAGTTGTTATAGAGTTGTTTATTGCAACAATTATTGCAAAGATTGAGCTGTTATGGATTTTATGTTAACACGGGACAAATTTCACAACCATTGTCCATATTGTTGTGAATTTCCTTGTTATGCATGGAATAGAGGCATGTAAAAAGAAAATTATAAGATTTCAAGAAGCATCATGACTTGGCAAAGAATGCTCCCATTACCCATGCATGCTCTCAAATCCTCTTTTGAAAGCTCATCCAGGATATTTAATGTGACAAACATGATGTTGAGCCAAGCCGCTACATCAGACCTTCTTAAGTATTTGTAATAAGTGTTATCTATATACTTTTATGTCAATAAAATTTTATCCGGCTTAATTTTATTAGGCAAAATTAGCAAAGTTACATTCAGACCTTCATAATTATATACTTTTATGTCAATAAAATTTTATCCGGCGTAATTTTATTAGGAGAAATTAACAAAGTAACACCTAGTGGAGAGGGAAGAAATAAATTGTTCCAAAGATACCAATGTATCCATACTTGGCATGCAGTTCACACTTCAACGGTTGACCATGCTAGCAAAGGGAAAAAAACCTAACTCTAACGCTGTATGGCACATTTTTCGAAGCGATATATCCTAAGTTTTTGTAGGCATTTTGTTTGTTGGCCAATAAAGAGATTGGAGGCCTTATTTGGCCTATTTTTGAGGCCATTATAATACTTCATGCATCTATACATGGGAAACACTATGCAATTTGCTGCAACACTACCATGCAGGAAGTTGTGGAGGTACTAGTGGATGCACTGACAATAGGAGGACGAGGCTATAATGTCGAGTCTCTATGTAGATGCATTTTCAATCTTATGATTACACATAAAATTACGATTGGCAATCCATGTACCAAAGTTGTGTGCTATAAGAAAAGTAGGTAGGTTCCCACTTAAGGCAGGGACTTGAAACTTTGTTTCTATCTTGTTGTTTATAGATTCCCTCATATTTCATATCCATACATATTTTAGCAATATTTTTTATCCTCCAAAGGAGTATATCATTCCTTTTAACCCTAGTCTAAATTGTCATTCAATTCAATGTGGCTTTACGCAATTGTATTTAAAAAAAAAACACATTCATAAAATTATCATTTAGTTCGTGGTTTGTTGTAATCACTTATTGAACTGTCTCAGTGAATTTAATGATGATGATGGATATTAAAGACGAATTGAGAATTCAACGGTGTTGGAAATTTATGATTCATAGTCAATCTACTTCATGGTAGCATTCCCTATTGCAAAGAGTAATTGGACAAAAATTATAGTACCATAACATCATCTTCAGTGCTATTTATATTTTAGTGGATGATACACAAGGGTTCACCTAATGAAATTTTTACATAGCACATGCGTTCATAGGATATTAAATAATATCCCTAATTTTACTAAATATTGGAAAATGCCTTCCAAATTTGTATTGTTGAATCCCCCTCCCAATACACCTTTCCAATTAAAAAATCCCTATTTTCATTGGTTATTGTAGGTATCCATTTTTATCAACCCATTTTTAATACCCCTTTATATTTCTTCCCTCAGTATAATGGCATGAGTATAATTTCATGCCCTATCACCTTCTCTAGAAGCACACATATGCTTGAAATAAGGCCAAGAACCATACTTTCAAAAACTAAGAAAAACAACATAAGAAAACCATTCTTTGAAAAATTTCGTAGTAAGAAATTCAACCCTTTCATGATCACAATTAAGCAACAAAACAAAAACATAATTATCTACCAATCCCTCCCTATGCAAACTATTGTTGTGAAATTGATCCACTTGTAAATAGTTAACATAATGTTTTTATATTGTTCTACATCGCACAAAAATCTATGTAAATTTGTACCCATATAATTTAACGCCTAAAAAGAAATTTAAGATCAAGTACATCCTTATGGTTCCATGAAATGGTACTTTGTTATAACCAGCATAGACCCATCTTAAACCCGAATCTATCAAGCACCCAGAGGGATCCAATTTCTTGAGGTGTATTGTTTTTTTTAAATTTAAACTCCAGAAATTTGATCTCTCTTGATTGATAAATCGGGGTTTAAGTTTTAAGTTTTTATTTTATAAACAAACATCAATTTTTTAATTACTTTCCAATTAATATTAGAAGGTTTTGATGGAGAGTTATATTTTTTTGAAAATATGGAGGGTGAATACTGAATCATACCGAGGAACTCGACTAAATTTAAATATGTGATTTATAAAATTTAGGGAATATTTCAAAAAAAAGTTAATCCTTGATGGCTCTACCAATTTCATAATGCAAATATGAATGCATGGTTCTATCAAACCACGAGAGCTTGCTGCGGAGTGGAGGAATGCATAATTATGACTATGATATGCAGTGAGGAAGCTCGGGGACTATAGCTAGGAATCATGTTCCAATCTGGAATCTTATGTCAATTGGGATGGAGTTCACTAGACCAACCAAGCTAACAGAATTCTGTCCAATCAAACCTTGGGATGCAAAGACCTTGAGCCTGCATCGTGGTGTCTTGTATTTTAGTCGTATTTATTAAGTAATGAACTTTTATGAGATTCTTTTCAATCCATTTTTTCATGTGTATACTTTGTTCTGGTTTGTACACAACAATGTTTTAATCTAAAGTCCGTTCTTACTGCTAGAAATCAATTGATTCCCTTGCATTTTTCTCAAAGTTTAGTGAAAATTCACTAAAGGTGTTTTCCATGTTATATGACATTTACTTCCAGCAATATGAAACTTTTCCAAGGATAATAAATGCTGAAGCCTGCAACATTACTTTCCTTATTCTAGATTTTTTGGATAAAATTAATCAAGGTAGATGATAATTATTAAACTAACTTTGTTTTAATATAAATATTTTTTTAGTTTAATATGTTTTATACATTTGTTGATAGTTGACTATATGTTCTATATAATTGTGAAGGTTTATTAAATTTATGAAAATTTATTTTATTTATGTGTTTAAATACATTCTAATTTTTGCCTCGATATCCTTGTGAATTGAAGAATATCTTTCTTATATATAATTCATAATAAATTTCTATATAATAAAATAGTATTTTTTAATAGTAAATAAACTCAAAGTTCTTACAATTTTTTTTATCATAATCAGATTGCACAATCTTAATAATTGATATATATAATTCAATAATTTTTCTAAATTTATAATCTATTTTTGAATATAAATAATTTAAAATATATTATCTTAAAACATCCAAATTATAACATATTTAAATTACCACCTTTCCTATCTATTAGAATTATAAATTTGATTATATATATACAAATAAGAAAATATATAGTAAAACACAAGCAATGGGTGAATTAGACCATGTGTCTTTAAAAAAACATGTAATATAATAAGAGATTAAATCCTCATTCTTGTAGAGAAATTTATAAATATTTATGATGTAATAATAGAGATATCACTCAAGATTGTTATGTTTATCTAAATCAATTAAATTAAAAATGTACCCAATAAACAAAGAAATAACATGCACCCCTTTCTCATATCACTCTAAATTCATTTTTCTAAGAATCAATGGAAAACCACACCTCTCTCTTTAGAAGCAATTGAAAATAAATATAAATATAAATGCGAAAATATAATATGAAGATGTAAATTAAAAAAAAAATACAATCTCATTTGAATCCAATTATAAAATAGATATATACTAATATAATCATATTAATTATTAAATATGAGAAACAAAAGAAATATTTTTATTAGAATGATAGGGACAATTAAAACTATATTATTTTTACAGTAGTGTTTATTATGTCCCTACGATAGCAGAGACATATCGCAATATGCTATTAAATTAGTTCATACAAAGTAAATTTTGTATTTCCATAGTTTCAGTATTATTTTACTATTTAATATAATTTTAATAAAATTAATTTATCAACAATACAATTGCCCTGCAAGAGATGATGTAGTTTTCGGGGATTGTATCCCAGGCTTCGATGGTGGGCTTACATAATGAGGGCAGATATTGTGTTGTAACTCTATGGGGAAATGACCTTCGAACAGAGGCAAAGATACTAGCTCTGCTCAACTCAAGAGGATTCAAAATCTTTTTTTTGGCACTAACAAGTTTGTCTATTTTACAGGTTTGAGGGCTATTTTGCTATTATATATAAACAAATTTAAATAGACTAGCATAGAGCCATCTTAAATCCGTATCTATCAAACACCGAGAGGGATCCAATTTCTTGAAGTGTATTTTTTTTTAAACTCAAGAAATTTAATCTCTCTTGATTGATAGATCCGGGTTTAGGTTTTAATTTTTTATTTTATCAAGGAACATCTATTTTTTAATTACTTTTCATAATATTTTATTTTATGACCGAACATGGATTTTTTTTAAATACTTTCCATAATTTTACTTTTTTTTTACATTTTAATTAATGGCTCACAATATTTTTTACTTTTCATTACAATTTAGTTTTTACTTTTCATTAAATACTTTTTATTACATTTTACTTTTTTTTTAAATTTTAATTAATGGCCTACAATAATAAAGACAAACGTTTATAGTCTAGGATTTAATTCAAACTAAAATACACGTCCTTTTATTAATGGCCGACATAATATTATCTCCCCCATACTGGGTTGTAGAACACCTAGTTTTACTCGATGCAATGAACAAAATTATGAGATTACGGAATTAGCATTCGTGCCATTTAAAATAAAATTGTAAATAGATTATGATATATTTCTTTGTTTAAAATAATAGTTTTATTTTTAGGTATAATTATTATAATATCAATACTATGTTTTATGTTTTTTTTTATTAAAAATTTATATGTTTTATGTTTCTTTTCTACTTATATTTTTTTATTAAAATTTTAGAAAGATTAGGATAAATTTTAAATTTTAAATTTCAATATATTAATAGATTACATAAAAAAAAAGCTAAAAGCTTAGATGTCAAGTAATACTTCATGTTTTATGAGCTCATACTTAATGTTTTGAGCTAGTTTGGATGTTCTTGGTTTTAATCATTTGCTTTCTTTTTGCTTATATTTAGCTATGCATTTCTATGTAGCATGTTAGTAATGATATGGGGACATCGCCACCTTGTGGCTATTGTTCTAAATTATAATATAATTTTAAACTATTTAATAATTAGTCTCTACCTTGGCAAGGGACTTTTGAAATTGATTTTTAGCTATGCTATTAATCTGGCATTGTTTTCAAATATTTTTGTTGTTTTTTGTCTTCTAATGAATCTTATGTTTGGAGGCCTTATTTGGGCTCTTTTCGAATCTATTACATATTATATTGAAACGATGTAGCCTAAACACCACGAACACGACCTGTGCTTGCCACAAACACTACTTGCTCTTGTTTTATTAGTACTTAATAAATTTATTATAATACTTAATAACTTCATTATGATTCTATAAAAGAGATCAAAAATTGATTTCTTAGAAGGTGTTGAAGGTTTCTTATGCTGGGAAGAATGGATGGATTCTTTCCTATAGGATATGGGTGATTGTTATTTTTTTTTATTATGCTATGTTGTATGCTTTTTGGTTTTTAAATTGGAGCTGGTCACTTATTGTGGAACTGGTTATTTCGTCCACTGTTTTTTGATGTATTGTCTGATAAGCTTAGCTTTATGATGTATTTGGGAACATCTGAATGTTTCCTGGACAATCCTTGTACTATTTGATTCGATTTTTGAATAACAATAGTACGTTTTTTCTGCTGAAAAAAAAAAAGAGATCAAAAATTGATTTGAAAATCGATTTATTTTTATGTCATTAATTAATTGTGATCATAACATGAATTTTACTTTATAATCTTGTTTTATAATTCAAAATTGTTATAATAATGATCATTAACATTTATACCGACTCAGTGATCTTCACTAAAGGAGTTTGAATTGAAAACATTGGCATAGAAATTCATCCTTGTTTTTTCACTTATTTTTAAAGTCAACAACAACAAAAACATAATTTTTATATAATCCCCTAACCAACACTCCCTCTAAGCACCAACTCACAATCCCATAAACATGATCAACCAACCCATTAATGTGTATGTACCCTAAAAAAACACTAACAACCTACTAATATCTAGTGCTACAGATTAACATCTTATTGTTTTTTTTCAATTTTTTTAAATACAAAGCAGCTTGCTGCTTATTCCACCTGTTTTGTATTTATGTTGAATGTGCTATATTGAAAATGATAATTTGTCCTATTTTGTGCTCATGCACTTGTGTTTTGTCATATCTTCATCATGGGTCTCAATAATTGTTGAACTCTATCGCAAATAGGATAGAAAAAAAACAACGAATGTACAAAATTAAGTGATAGGAAGAAATATTATTGCATAATTCATCAGCACTTTTTCATGTGATACATGGATTTGGAAATTTTTCATATGGTGTGATCTATTCTTCGCAATGTTACAATCCTTGTTATTACAAGGACGAAAGAAGAATATCATGGGCATGAAGATTTTATTGGGAAGTGGGAGATATCCTTCCATGAGTGGATGACATTTCTGCAATAAAAAAATGGCTCATATTTTAAGTAATGTTAAATTGTGATTGTACATATGATTGTGATTGTACATTTGAATATGAACAATCAATTAAAGTATTTTCACAAACTACTTTAAACTTGTCAACATGGATAGTTAGAAAAAAGCTATATGATCACTTGTATATTTGCAAATATATACATTTTATATTCATTAACTCCCTCTTAACTTATAAAAACATATCAAAATTTTCATTATCACACACTTAAGCACTTCTGCTCTAACCAGTTCGACAACAAAAACTCAACCAATGATGGTGAAGTGTTTCTCACAAATAGTTATATTATAAATCTCTCTAACAATTAAAACCAAACATTCACTTGAATTCAAGCCAGTCCAGCCTGTTGTTTTGGTATATAAAGCTCGCGATTCACATAATACAAAAATTTCAGAATCTATTCCCCAACGTAGACAACACTCTTCATATATTCACTATTACGAACTACATGTGTCCATTCCCTCAACTGAAATTCCTGTTATCACACCATAGTAGCAGGGCTACTATTCTTGCTTAGCAGATATCTGCACATTCCAGAGCTTAGATTATTCAGAGCTTGGCTATGGTGACTTTATATTTTGAGATCAGTCATGATCAGAGCAGTGTATTATTCAGACTTATGTTAGACCTTGTGTCAAGGCTAAGCCTTGAGAGTTCATATTTGATGACCGATGTGACCCTTTATTCCATATAGTTTCAGTTCAGTGCCTAGAGATGTATTGCAGCAGTGTTTCAAATGATATATGATGATTATTCTTATGATGATGTTGTATGACCTATGGATTTCTAATCATTGACTATGGATTATTATCTTGTTGCTTTAGTCATGTTCACAGCATTAGCTTGGTATATGATTCATGATGTGGCAAACTTTGTAAATTGGTAAATTATAAAATGGACATTTTACTTGCACATTTAGGTTGTTTGGAAAAACTCATTAGTCTGCTACCTTGCATAGATATGGTCTTTCTTGACACCTTTTCTCTGCTAGCTTAGGCTCCACTTTCACTTGACTCCACCCATCCATGAATTTCCTTATTTGGCTTTAACCTTTGACTTGTCCTACTTGACTTTCTGATATTGAGGACTTCCCTTTTTACTACCTCTGTGTTTGGACCGCATCCCTGTTTGTTTAGTGTCTTGGCTCTGAGTTGGTGACAAAACTTGCCTTTGGTACATTGGATTATAGGCCTAAATCATTATGGTCGGTTGTCCCGATGTTTGGCACTGGCATGAACTCCCCCTAGTCACCTGAGATGTTGTTGGCTAAAACTGAAAGCTCGTGTACTACTTATGGAAACTTATATAGATTCGCCCATGGAAACTATAAAGGGAAAGAGTGATGAACTGCTAAAAATACTCCTCGAAGAGTATAAGAAAGGTAAAAAAAACAATGGTTCTTAAATTCTATATCTAAACAATTGCTAACCTTATATATGTATACAAACATGCCTTGGATGCAAGCCGCAATTAGTTGTGCTTATCAGCACACCTGAGATCCGAAGGGTTATGTAGGCCAAAAAGGCCATGAAATGAAATCAATGGATCCTAATGAAACTGGATCATCTTTTATAAAAAGTAGACATGATGCCTAAGTTGAATAAGCACTCTCTAAACAACTTACCCATTTGTGAGGCATAGCCATTCCCCGTATTTATTTTGTCCGGCACAGAGTTTGTAGCTTCCCCTTTCTCCCAATCCAAAGTGTTTTTTAGTTGAGTTTAGAAAAGTCACCTCGTTTTCCTAGCCTTGTTCCTAGCCTTCATCCTTAGCTAGCAGTTATACCATGTCCAATGGGTGAGTTTGTCATTTAAGCTATTTTGCAAGTAAATATAAATAACAACGGAATGAACAAATATGATTAATGCCACTAAATGATGTTATACTTTAAGTTAAGCTATGAGTATGATTAGAGGAACATGTCTTAGTCTGTTGATATGATTTATCCTTGGTTATATATTGACCTAGTCAAACCTAGTTTGACTAAGGTCATTTCTTGCGATCCGTGATGATGTGGGCCATCCATGCTTATTGATGATGATATATGGACCCACATACTCTTGATGATGATGCTATATGATGGACATATGGTTCAGGTGATGATTGATGCAATTCAACAGGTTTTATTATTTCTTTAGATCATCAAATTATACACTGTCTATATATGGTGGACCCTATAGTTAGCCCATCAGGGCAACCCATGGTGTACGAGTACACATTTTTAGTAGATTTGGGTCTTATGGATCCAATGAGACACTTATCATTCAGTTCTGGGCACTTTTGACAGTGATACATGCCATTTTCCACTTGTTGACCGGATTTGGGGCTGATTTCCCAGCCTGAGCAGTAGGGGCCATGAGAGGCCAGTTCACCTAGGGCGCTGTATGAGGAGGGGGATGGTCTAGCCACTTGATATTACCATTTATCCCCCCTCCTAGAGAGCCTGGTGGGCTCAGTTTGACAGCGTAGATGCCCTAGGTGGCAGTTTCAACACTTTCAGAGTTACCGAGGCAAGTTAAAAATGGAATAAATCACTGAGGAATTTGATTGGGGCAATTGAGGCAAGTTTTTGGCACTTGGTCTTCACAGAGGTCTTCCACGGTGAACCCCCCATCTTCCAGCCAGTTTTCATCAGTCAGTGGGGTCCACAAAGGCCACATGAGGCCTTTTACTGCATGTCTCTCACAGATTTTGAGGACAGATTTGATCATTTGTATTTATTTTGGACATATAATATTATTTTATTGTGCCTTGGGGATGAGCTAGTAAGGATTGATGCCTCATAGCCCCACCATGTGACTTATATGTCATGTCCTAGTCATATGAGGTGGGCCCATGTACTTTTGCCCCCTCTAGAGGATGGCGTCACCCTCCATGAGTACCTTTTAGCTATGATGTCATCATTATTTTGAGTGATCCATGTGTTATGTTGTTATGATTCATCCTAGCCATTGATTATGTTTTGATATCTTTTAATCCCAACCACTCATCTTGTTGTAAAGTGGTTTTGAGATCTAGGGTTTTGGTCTTTATTATCCTATATAAGGAGGAGACCCCTATTGTATAGCTCACCTTTGGAGCTCTGGAATATTGGAATAGAACACTTCTTTGTGGAGCATATTTCTATTGTCTTGTGGATTCTCTTGCATCTTGAGTATATAATATATCTTCTATGTATCATTGTGGATTTTGGAGCTACATCTTGTTTTCTTGCAAGGAGGCCGAATTAGTGGAGAAGAGGATGATTTGAAGAGGATTATTGTTGGAGGGATCCACATATTTTCTCTTGGGTTAATATTGGTGATAGGGAGTATCATTATTGTATCTTTGTGACATAGTTGATGCTTTCTATTACATCTTTCCATCATTTTCATAATCATCTTACATGGCTTGTTTCACTTGATCTTGTCTTGTAGGAGGAGGACGATTTGGCATCTTGGAGGAGGACGTTTTGGCTTGGAGCTCTTGGATCTCACTCTTGAATATACACATAGGACAATGCTATCAATTTGAAAGGTGGCCATAAGCAATTGAGGTAAGTTCTACAAGGTATGTGCCTAGATCCATCCATTCTTCTTCATTGGTCACAAACCCTTAAAATTCAAAACCCTCATTTTTTTTCTTAGATCTACTTGGATATAGCTTGGATTTTGGAAAGATATTGAAAACCCACCTCTATAGTATCCACGGCAATTCGGATCTATAGTTTGATGGTGATTGGGTTCCATTTTACACACTTTCCAAGGCACCTATCTGTCTTGAAGGCAAATCGCACCCCTTGGGAGAAGCTAGTTGGGTTAGTTCCAAGACATGGGTAGGTGAGATCCCACTTGATTCATGATCCTCACACTTGATAACCTGCCCCTACTGCTTCACTTCATTGATTTTCTCCTTGTGGGCTCCATTCCTCATTTTGAGGGTTGTGCCCCACTTGGGTCAATTTGGTGATGCATCTTCAATCTCAGATCTATGGAGATATAGCCATTGGATCCCTTTGAAATTCAATATCCACACTAATAATTGCATTAACTACTTGGATCTAAAGTTTGGTGGCTTTTGGACTTAATTTGACACACTTTCCCATGCATTTATCCCTCCTTGGGAAAAGTCGCACTTCCTAGGGGATTGAGTTGACCCACTTCAAGGACATGGGTGGTTGAGATCCCACTTGATTTGAAAAGAGCATACCTTGAAACCTATGTCTAGTGTCTCACTTTGTGGATTTTTTCCTTGGGGTATCATTCCTCAATTTGAGGGTTGCTGTCCGCTTGGACCACTTAGTAAAACATTAGATCTAGTAAGATCTAACGATTACATTCACTTGATCTTAATCAACACCCTTGATTTGCATCTTAAGTGTCTTGATCTACATTTTGACATCTTTTTGACTCCATTTTCCCACCCATTTCAAGGAACTAGTCCACCTAAGGCAATTCACACTTCTTGGGATTAGTGTCAAGTGCTAGATCCCATATGTGGGTATCTCTAATTTTATCTTAGATCCATAGATCTACTATTTGCATACCCCTTGGTACCATTTGCACCCTTAACTTCACCTTGTGGGTCCATTTTAACCATTTCCATATCTCGAGGAAGTGGGTCCCACTTATGTATCTCATGGTACTAGATCTTGTCATGTTATCTCATTATGTGGCCTAAATCATTAATTGGTTGAAACACTAGTCATCCCTTAAGTCTCTTTCAACCATACTTAAACTTCTAGGTCCACCTCACCTTGCATTGGTTTTCGTAACATGACTTTCACATATCCCTAGGAACTTTTGTTTTGGTCCAATCTCCTTTGATTGGCTATAGGGTCTCCCCCTTGGTCTTGATTCATCTTGATCTAAAGTGAAGAGTGCCTCGGTTGACGTGACTCCCATCTTGCATTGGGAATCGTGGCATTTCTTGGGTCACCTCTTTAGTTGTCCATCTCATCTACCATCCCGGATGGGATACCATTAGGGACAACTACAAGTTGTGTGATAACAATCCCCACTTAAAATAGTGATCGCAATGAAAAAATTATGTTCTCACCAAAAATTGAAATTAGCAAGCTAGAAACTTTCTTATAAGGGTCGTCGAAAAACCCAGAAATTTTCTTCTTGCACTTGAGCCATACTTTTGCAATTCATTCCCAAGCATTCCAAAATAAAGAGAATTTTCTCACAACACTTTACAAGCATGCAGTTTAAACCATTTTTAAGGAACTCTTCTCAACATCTATATCCATTATATTCCTTCAGTGAAGTGATAATTGCATACACTAAAGATACAGCTCCATCATTTATATATCAATCTTTTATTTAACCACACTAAAAATTTGTAAGAGAATTTTCAACCATACATTAAAAATAGAAAACTAGTTGAAAACAATCTTTCAATCTCCAACTTATAAGTATTAACAACCTCCGTAGAAATAGAACATGCATAACAAAGAACAATATTCTCATGAATCACACACATTGAGACAAGTATGAGTTAGTCATTCCAACATAGAATTTTGGAATGGATATGAATCATGAGAAATATTCAACAATCAACACCCATTAGTTACCTTTGGCTTCTAAAAACTAAAATCATCTCTATTTTTATTGATTCTCATATATTTCTTCATATGATGTACCCTTCCCCAACATTAAATCTGTTGTATAGTTCACACTCACGTAATTCTACCATTGTAGTGACATTTCCACCAATATAAGTGTCACTTAATAAAATATTCCAAGAGAAGCTTGGAAACCTTGTCTTTATGGATCTCTAATGGAATTCGCGTGTTATGCATATTTTGATCCATGTTGATATGATCATTGGCACAATGGAATTCATGTTTTGTGCACATTTTGGATCCATGTCGATGTGATAATTGAAATAATAGTTGATGCCCATACTTACTATGCTCAAATTCCACACTTTCCATTATTGATGTCACTTAGTTTGTTATCTTTTCCTCTATTCTTGGCTCTACAAAACACAAAAACACTTGGTCATGGGGTATGGGTGTAAATTGTAATGCAATCGGAAACTTATTAACAAGATCCACTACAAATGTGTGCCTCGATGATAATTTTGAAGAGAAAACAATAAACTTAAAGTGAACATAAGGAAATAAGTGAGCCTAAGGAAATGGGGTTATCTCTCTTTCTTAATGTTCACATATTCCATCTGATTCATAGTTATTTTGTTGCATCATTGACGCTATGTGTCTTTATGGAAATAAATTACTTAATGGAAATGAAACACATATTTAATACTTGAATGCAAATTTCTTAACTTAATCCACCAATCTTGTATAGGTATGGTCAAATTTATCATATGCATAGTGTATAGTTATTTTTTCTTCCACACAAAACCATTTTAATGGTTTTGCTTGGGATAACAAACTCTATTAAGATCAATGATAATTTGTATGTTCTTGATTAAGTTAGATATGAATCTGCACGAAATAAACCTCGTCAACATTGCAAAATCTTAAATTCGAAGTACATAAGTGATGGGTGTGATTATATTGATTCAAATTTCTATATCATCAATTCCTCATTCATTTGATCATTCCCTTCCATGGTTCTATGCATCTTTATCTAGCACAATCCTTCACTTTTTTTCTTGTCATTTCTAGCAATACTGACATTAGCGTGACAATATTTTGGAATGCACCATAGGCATGTTGGGCCCTTTCCTCATCCCAAGCCCAAGATCAATGAGATGTATCATTTATAACATTAATGCTTAGATCAACATTTTTGATGTCCGCATGGGATTCTTAAAAAAGCTACGGAGAAGGTAACATAATTCATGTTATCTTTAGATTTATGCATTAGGGATTATGCTCTAATATCCATTCTATTATACAATTTTGCATGAATTAAGAGATAAAGTGAACATTCAATGTCATCTTGATAAGAATAACATATAAAAACCTTGGTGATCTTGATGAGTAATTTCATTTAACTTTATGCTTGTATGAATCTTAGAAAGTTCAAGTTCATAGATATTGTATCCTAAATAATAAGCATTGGATGTAATCATGCTATATTTGTGTGTTCCTAGAGCCCTATAAAGTAAGGAGATTGTCTCACATAGATATTATAATGTTTTGATAGAATTACCACCCTTCAACAAAGGCTTCAAGGTGTACTACAATTTCTTGTTTTTCAATATGCGATGGACATGATTCCCATGGCTAAGCATCACAGTGATATGATAAAAATATGAATCAAGGTGCACTCCTTTCATCATATGATGCACACAAAAAAATCTCTCTTATATGGGTATCCACATATTTTTTTCATTCTAAAATTGTATCTAAAGCTTTATATCATCATTCATTATGCTATGAAATTCCTCCAAAAAAACAAGCATGACTTAGTGTTTATGCAATTTTAAATTTTTAAAGTACACATGGGCTGGTGCAGAGAAATGCTACCCAATTATGACAAGCTAGTTGCAATGGAAACTTGGAAAAACAAAAATATGATCACTAAAAATAAATATTGAAGGTACCTATAACATTTTTTAAACGGTGTAATAAGATGAAGTGTAGACAATTGATTTACCTTTGAGAATATATAATTTTTATTTATGGAAAAATAGCATAACTCTAAGAAAATGTTGTTCTCCTAATATTGGTATGTTACTTTTTTTCTAAAACATAATGTATATGTTCGTGGTAGGCCCCCGAGTCTAGTATGTAAACAATGAAATTTTTCGAAAAACAATTTATAGAGTTATAAGAAATAGATGGTTCTTGTGCGACACTATTTTTCCATAATTTTTAATGTCAACTTTATATATTTTTTAAATTACGAAAGTCGATGAATCCCTGTAATGAGAAGGTGGAGTGTTAGGCCCCACTATGAGGGCCTTAACATAATCAATGAACCTTTTTTTCAGTGTCTAGGTATTCATCTGTACTTGCGCATATTCATTTTCAAAGTAGGAGAATTCAATATACTTAACAATGTTCAAGGTTTCAGGATTGCAATGTTTCCATTGGATTCTATCATGTGTGAGGGTATGGGATTGACATTTAATAAAGCACATCAACCCCTCTTTGTACCTCAATGTTGGTGGTGTTGATTGTTTAACTCCTTTGTCATGACCTTAGTAAAAGTGTGCCCTTCACTCAAGCAAATTTACTTATTATGCAAGGGAATTTTTTTCTACCTTTTATTAATGCTTGGATTTGGAGGTTTCATCAAAATTGTAGAGTGTCAACTAATGTCCTTGGAGGAATAACCTTTACATTTGAGATAGAATAAAGAGCTAGGGCCTAGAGATGGTGATGCAACAGCATCAGAGCCTAGGAAGAACAGTCGAAGTTGATCGACATGAGAATTCGACCAGGGGGATTGCCGATGAGCACTGGTGCGAAAGGGAGATTGGTTGTCTCAGTCAATAAGTCGAGCAAGACATGTCGAAGTGCGCCAACAGAAGGAGAAAGGTCGAGAGTCGACATGTCTAAGGTCGATAGACAACAGAGTTGCAGTGAAAGAGGTCGAGTGTCGACATGTTGTCGAATAGTGACATTGATAGGTTTGAGACGGAAGCCAAGCGAGGAGGAAGGGGTGGACTAGAGAAGCTGTATATGTGAAAGGATGATGAAAGACAATATGGTCGAGGTCAGTGATGGGACCGACTACTGTAGCAAAGTT
The DNA here is from genome assembly GCA_027924585.1 of Larix kaempferi. Taxonomy (NCBI): domain Eukaryota; kingdom Viridiplantae; phylum Streptophyta; class Pinopsida; order Pinales; family Pinaceae; genus Larix; species Larix kaempferi. The sequence continues at coordinate 3,655,564 of BSBM01000276.1, read as the reverse complement.
AGGGTGGCTCAGAAGTCAAGCGGAGTAATTGGTAGTTGTTCGGGGCTGCTAAGGAAGTTATGAGAAGTTGTTGAAGGTGGTTGGGATCATGACAGATGTCACCATAGGAAGAGGTTGTGCAGCACGACAAAGGGAACTGACAACTACGGTTCTGCGGGATCTGGGAGGATTCGATAGACAAAGGAAGAGTGTCTCAGGGATTGGAGTGTACCTTAGAATGAGCAACAACAGTAGAAGACCAGTGCGCAAACACACGAAAGGAGGGTCACTCGGGATTTGATCAGTAGATTGGAGAGAACAGTCACTCATCAGCCGAGCACACAAGAGATCAGATCCATAGCTCAGAGTTCCTTAGTGAACTAGGAGAGGGTGAATATCAACACACTGGGAGAGGAAAAAATTAGGGATCTCCTCCATGTAGGTTGCGATGGCACTCTCCTCCTCTACGCAGTGAAGAATCCAAATCTTTCAACAACGTCTCCAAAAAAATGATGGCTCCTCTCTCTAATGGCTTCTGCATCGTCTCTCAGCTCTACATCTACAAGTCACGCTACAGCCTGTTTACGTGGGGTAGATATCAACCTTAAGTTCCCTCTAGCAAATGACACATTGCAACTCACAATACCTGATCTGATACCACTTATTGGGCGATGGAAGTCCACATAGATTAACTTACACAGCAGAGAACGAAATCACTCATGAACACAGTGAAGTGATTTAAGTGGTAATACTCCTTTAAGTAGAAACATCACTCATGAACACAGTGAAGTGATTTAAGTGGTAATACTCCTTTAAGTAGAAACATCCATACCTGAATATCTAGCAACTAATGATGAAGATGAGAGAATGGGAGATCTAGATCCACAAGAGCCTGAAGCTCTCTCACTTGGTATTCCTTCTCTTCCTCGATGGGTAGCCATTACACTCCGAATTGTCGGTGATTTGGTTGGTGATCCACATGATCATAGAAGAACTAGATCATATTTTCAGAATGGAAGGTTTCATCCTTCTCACATTACTGATCCATTTCAGATCAATCGATCCTTCTTTGGAAAAGAAGGACACTTACCTCCTTCAGGGGTGAGAGATGATATACTTCATTAGCATCCTTCAAACTATTTTGAGGGAGGGATTTCTTCCCATTGGGTTTTCCCTCTTTCCTCACTTAGTTTATTTATATTGATTGTACGGGGTGACCTTTGGTCTTAGTCACCAGGGCCCTATTTTTCTGTTTTTGGTTATTATCTCATAATATAGCTTACGGGGGGGTGTTGGAATATTCACACCATCATTTTTGTATTTTGCATGCCTGCATGAAAATCTGCATGCAATATCTAGTCATCATCATGGTGGTCTCCCCAGCACCTAGAGCTTGCTTCTAGCTCTCCAGAGCCTGTCTACAACCCCCATTTGGCCTTCTACCTACCTGATGTGCCCTTCTTCACTGTTGTGCATGGAAAGTGCGCCTTTCTCACCTACCACTATCAGTTAGAGCGCCTTTACTCACCTACCTTCAGTTATCACTCAGTTAGGGCACCTTATCTCACCTACCAGGAGTTATAATTCAATTAGTGCATTGATTGAGTAGTTCTTCCACTAATTGCTCATGCTGACTGCTTGTAGCTTCTAGTTAGCTAGTTATGGAGTTCCACTTGACTATTTGACAGCCTCATGCGCCCCCCTTGGAGTCTCCATTCCCTGATTTATGCCTAGATGGTTCTGTTAGACTCAGTTAGGCACACTTGACTGACTATTACCATTTATGACTGATACTATTGACTGGATGATGTCTCCATTGTTATCCAAGCTAGACTTTGAGCTAGACAACTTCATGCACCCTCCTTAGAGTCTCCATTCCCTGATTTATGGCTAGATGGTTTTGTTAGACTCAGTTAGACACACTTGAATGCCTCTTACCATTTATCACTGATACTACCGACTGGATGATGTCTCCATAGCTAGACTTTGAGCTTAGATTCTAATTCCCTACTTGGCTAATTTGAATCCTATATGATGCCTCATCATTGATTATTGTATTACATTCTTTACATTCATTATTCATTGTATGATACTGTCATTGTTCATTATTCCATGTTTATGAGTGATTATTGAGTGCATGCTTCTCTTCTTCTTTGCAAATAATATTGAGAGTTTGATTGTGAGATTGTTACAGTTGCTAGATCCCTACAGATTATCACAATACATTTGGTTCCACTAAAAAAACACATATCATTACAGAGGCCAATCTAATGATAACAAAGAACAAATTAATGAATGTATGCCATGTCAAGGTAAATAGTCTATTAAGCGAAATCACCTCATTTAAAGGCATGTTCAAAGAAGCATTAGATAAAATATTACCCTCCCCTCAGATTTACAAATATTCTAAAGTGATTTTTCCATCCCAGGGGAAATCCTCAACCTCAACCTCACAAAAGAGTTAAATTAAAAGGGTTGAGTTATGGTTTAAAGAAGCAATATTTTTGGCAGTTTTGGGTAGCTAGTAAATTAAAAGGTAGTTTCAAGAAGTAGTTAATAGAAAAATACATCTATAAAAGGAGGATTCGAACTCTTTCAGCATTATCAGGAATATTTTGGGAGAGAAAATTTTCACAAGATTTCAGGATCGGAGACCAGCAGGGAAAGGCATATGTTGAGCAAACTTGAAGATTTATGAGATTTAGATTTCATGTTAATGTCAGCCAGAATTTTTATTCTTCTATTTTACTCTCCTCTATAAATTCACAAGCTATTCCAATACATGTTATATGCTTCTTGATCATTAATAAAATCTTTGAGAAGCCTATTATCCCATCATATCCATGTTATGGAATGTGATGTATATCCATGTTATGTTATGAATGTTAATAAAATCTTTGAGAAGCCTATTATCCCATCATACAAATTAGTTTCCTTCATATTTATTCTCATGAGTGTTGTTGATCCATTCCCTGCTGCAATGGCTTGCTTTAGCAGAATAATGGTATCATCTTGCTCCCTAACTCAGAGTTGAAGCTCCTACACTATGCCTTCAAGCTTCACAACTCTTCCATCCATATCAGTATTTACCACTTCTACTAGCACATTTGTAGTGGCTCGACACTCATGCACAACCTCATTTAACATATTCCACATGCAGTCCATTTCTTCCCTCATAGTTTCGGATTTATCCCTGTGCTTGCAAAGGGTTTTGGCATTTTCTCAACATTCCTTTCAAGTGTTGTGAGCCTAGCCTTCACCCTAGTATTTTTTGGCACCGATCCCCCATCGGTGTCTTCATGATGTGAGACTTGTTCTGCATCTAATGCAATATTGCCTGACTCTACTTCAAACTCAAACATATATCCAACCGTGTGATTCCCCATCATAGACTTAGATTAATTTCCAAATCCTATCAAATGCGCTTTCCAAGTGTTGGGCGCACTTCCACCAAAGTTTCCAAACTATCATTCACCCCTCTATTGAATTCATCATGAACTCATAGTCTCAACGGTTGTCTTCTGAAAGCATCATCCCTATCCGTCAGTGTGGGAACACACCTATCGATTGCTTCAATGCTCTAGGTGTCTTCTACCCATCTGCAACCCCCAACACTTAAGTATAGGTCCACTGGTTTCTTTTGTTTTTCCTCGAATCGTCCCACCGTGTCAAGTGCATTGAGCACCGCATCCGGTCTTCACACCTTGACACTTCTCATACATGATGCTACTCACCACTCTCCTGATGAACTGCCACTTCCACCTCGCTAGGACAGCTCCCAACATGTTCTTCTCTGAATCCATAGATCTGGGTGCACTTCACATTGGAAAATCTATTGTTGAGCACCCTACTTCTTGGGCACCTTTTGCTGGTCGTTCTGCTTTGCGAGAACCCAAAGCTATATTGGGTGCATTATTGCTTAGTGTGGCCTCCCATCACACTACCATCGTATTACCACACACTAATTCAACCTGCATCAAATTTCAACAATCCTCTTGCATCTTAGTGAAGAGCTGTGAGGAACCTGCAATAATTAATTAATGAAAATACACGAGATAACAGTAATAACAGAACTCAAAATCACTTTATTGATCACAGGCCACTTCGAGGGGGCAACCTCCTTTGAGCAAGCTCAATACAAATAACTTCACGGTGCCTTCATTGGAATCAACACAAACTTATATACTAGTCTATGCGGAAATACTATGGGTCAATACCATGGGACATATAATACTATGGGATGACTTACAAATCATATGTGTCCAATACTATGGATCAATACTATGGGCTAATACAAACTATGGATCAACAAATACTATGGGACGTCTTAAAAAGCATATGCATCCAACAAAAATATACTAACAAAGTAAAGACATGGGTTCCTAACAAGAGCCTATCCACGTATCATCTCTGGTACCACCTGTCGATTTCCTACAACTAGCTTGACTTAGAACTGAGGTTCCTTTCCCTCCGGTAGGCCATGTGGCACTTCCCGGGACCTCCCCATTCGATGTTGAGACCAACCTGGGTTGGAATCCCGACAGACTATTCCTAACCGAACCTTTCCCACTTAACACTTATTCTTGTTCTTATTACACTTATCCAATTATATGTGCGTTAACATTCCAATAGTTAAACACTTAACTAATAAACATACACAAGATCCAAGAAATGTGGGTGGCACTTCAAATTGGGTGTGCCTAAACATTTTAGAAATACATAGAGTTACAATGAATAAAACAAGATAGGTGTACCCAAATAGCTACAACTTGGGAGAGCGCCCAACTAGAATCCCGCTCCAGAAACACCAAGAATTCACCTACTTTGCAAGTACACCTAAATTTGTCTCAGTTTATCTTAAGGTATCCACAGGGACACCTTCTATGGATCCTAACCTCTGCACCCAATTTTTCACCAAGCCACACTTCGAGTCATTGCATTGTTTCCCAGACGTGCCTTCTATTGCCTACGACCAAATTGTGCCTCAAACCCGAATTTTCTCTGACTTGTGCTCTCACTTGGCTACTTATCCAAACTTGGATGATTTTGAATTAATTTCCCCTTTGGTCACCAATGCACCTTCTTATATATTCAATCATTTAACTCATGAGTGTGACCAAGGGTTCCACCCTTGTGGTCTCTCATCGACGTTTCAAGCTAACTTTGCAGATGATTTCCATTTAGGCAGCTGGGGATCCTCCCATGTCCTCCTTACCTTAGGTCCACACCTCCTCGTGCTAACTGATTATGCCCACATGCCCACTCATTCCTTGGGATTTTTCCTTGTTGTTCAAGCACATGCCAAATTCCATTCCAGACTGACGTGCTTGTGCCCACATTGTTTGTTTTCTGATTCCCGTATGCCTCCACACTTGGTGTATTTATGGTCTACTCCATTGAGCTCCAAAGTCCTATTGCTTCCTGGTGCATCTAATCCTTTTCCAAAGCCTACTATCACATATGTTGGGTCCATACGCATTCGCAAGCATCCAAGCATGGTGCCACCCAATGTGGATGCCCACCTAGTGCTAGTCTATGTCATGCCAACCGATGGGTCTTTGGGCTCCCAAGTTGGGTCAATTTTCCAAGTGCACCCGTATAGGATTCTTGGGTCAAGCCCCATGCCTATATTTCCCGTGGGTGGATATTTAGTTGAGGTGCATCTAACCAAATCCGTGACACAATGCTTCGTTAAGGCCGATTCTCTTCATACAGTGGTTTTCTCTCCTTTGTGACCTCCAACAAACTTGACTTGACCACGACATGGTAATAAGGAAATTGTTAACTTGGAAACTTATTGAGAGAGCCAAATGAAGACGAATTTCGTAAAACAAAGTATGGAGATGATTAGCATAATAAACTGAACATAATGAAGCTAACCTCAGGTCATGATCAAACCTTAACGAAAATACGACTAGCTCGAGATAGAACTTGATGAGGTTGAGAAAACACACATTGTACGACTTGATGAGTCTGTCGAAGTGATCTTGTGACAACAGAAAGGATGAAATGAGGTAAGGAAGTGATAAGCTCATTAACATGTACATGATGATACTGATGAAAGGACTTAGAGATAAATTTTAATACGTTCAAGTAAGTCACTAAGTTTCGATGCCTCGAATCCTATCAAAATGAGAACCAACATTGTTAAAACATTTAGGGGTTTTGGAAGTAGTCTTATGGAATTTGGTTTTTGGACTATTTGAGGGTCTCTCCTGATTTGTTAAATCCGTGATTATATATTACCTACCCATATTTGATTGAATATTTTAGGATGTTTACCTTCTCGTCTTGAAGGGAGGATAGCCAAATAGATTTGAATCCTTGCTTGGATTTGTTATATAATGATTTGATACAATATTGGGTGGCTATTGACGCAATGCAGCTTGAAGATAATTTGGACATCGTAGGCCTTCGTAGATGACTAGGAGGTATAGAAAATCTAAGTTGGTATTGACCATTATGAAGGTATTATTGGATTTGCATTACTCAAACTTACGATTGAGTTCCTAAGGATGTATTGGAACCGTACCACGTGATCTAGAAAACTAATGATTAGAACCACTAGTGCTTATAATGAACATGATTGTTTGAGAAAAATAGAAGCAAATGACAAGAAGATGAGAATAGGAAATTAAAGTAAAGACTAGAATCGAAAGTTCGAGAAAAAAAATTAACTTCGGGGCGAAGTTCTTTATAAGAGGGGGTGTATGTAATGCCCCTAGTATGACCGTAGACTTTGAGGCACTTGTCGAGTGAACGGAAGAATAATTCTTAATAAAATAATCCATTGGGTGTTAAAGTAATTTGAACGATTAAGAAACACATGATGAATTACATAACGACAAAATGATAAACGAAAAATGACGAAATGAATGATACTTATAGAATTAGATATTTTACATGAAATGACGAATGAATGCCTGCCTTACTTAACGACTAGCGGATTTACGAAATATATTATGGTTATGAATGAAATACATGTTTTGCTTAATGACTAGCAGATTTATGAAATGAATGAGAATTATGATTATGGACTAATTTACATGATGTATATTGATGAGTTATGATGAGCAGTACTATTGATGGGCACTTTGAGAATATGTGCAACAACAGGTAATTTACCATAACCAACTGACTCACAAAGGAAATATATGGGTCATAGAGTATGAAGAAATCACACACGCAAGGACGACGACGGTGTCGACTTCCTACGAAATCCACACACGAGTTCAAAAGACCTTATCCGCTTACTCGGGGACGCGTGAAGTCGTGTGAAGTGGACCATGATAGAATTGGTCACGTACGAGGTTGGGGGGCACGCAGTAAGAACATACTTACTCCTCAGCGCCATTAGTCTCCAATAGAGTGTAGACGGAGGATTGAAGGTAATGAATCCTAAATTCGTACATGAAGTTCCCACAAATCAGATGCAACAAAGAAGTATCGACGAAAGGACCCGACGATGTGGTACCTTGTCGATAAATGGAAATGATAGACAAATGGACCCGACGATGTGGTACCATGTGGATAAGAATAAAAAGAGGGACGCATGGACCCGGCGATGTGGTACCTAGACCCAAGATGAAAACAATTTATGAATATTATGCATTAAGCATGTAGGTTTGCATTAAGGCTATTTGCACATGAAATGATTATTAGTAATTAAAATAATGAAGAATATTTGTTTAGGAGAAAATAGTAAACTAAACATTAGCATATAGAAATCTCCACTTGCACCCACAAAAATAGAAACTAGATTTAAGCATCAGGGGGGGAATAGACCTGAGTAAATCTAGGAATGTAGGTGCACTCTCTTAGGAATTGGACACATGGCTGGGTGAGATAATTATATTTAAATAATTAGAATATTAGGCACTTCTACGTGAAGTGACATGTGTCGCATATAATTTTCCTATTTAAGGAAGGCACGAGGAAGGGGAAAGGGACCCTATGGCTGGATGGTTACGGTAATGAGTGTAAGTCATTAATTTTCTTCTATTGTGAGTTTGGAAAGTGATCTTGGTAGGGGGGAAGCCCACTTCTGGATCCTTGGTTTTTGTGTGTGATGTCTATGGCCCTATTGCTCGGGGGTTCGAGAAGAAGGAGAGTATTCCCGAAATTGGTAGGGAGGTCAACCGAGTGTTCAGTTGGATTTACGGATCAAAGAGGCAAGGAGTGGCATCTACGACAATCTACGGTGCGTGGATTCACCTACAACCATCGGAATCAGGTATATTATTCCATTTTTATATGCTAAGTTAAATTTTTGAATTTATTTTACAGTTTTCTATCATTGACGAGATGTAAACTGTTTTATATGATGTTAGAATTATTTAGTTAGTCTTTTAAGAAGGCCCCAGAAATGGGAGTCTCTACAATCTCTTTATTTAAGGGGATGCCATGGTCGAGTAGTATTAATACAGAAGGGAGCGGAACTTGGCTGTATGCGCATGTGGAGGTTAAATGAAGTCCAAGGCGTTGCAGAATGGTGTGAACTCCATGATATATGCAACCCAAAATGCAATAATTTTTATTCGGTGGTAGTAAATAGCGGGTTGGAAATGATGGTTGACAGGGAAATGAAAATATATTTGTGCAACCCAGAGTGAAAATTAACCAAGAAATTTTCATTATGTGGGCGTCATGGCAGGTCGGAAGTGTTGATTGAATTGTCATTGATGCCAACATGGACTTGCAGTGGCCCCACAGGTTGTCATTGATGCCACCAAGTCCCTCTTGCAGTGCATAGGTATGGATGATCCCAGTACCCTCACATCCAATACCTTGGAGACCACATAGATATGGTTTGTGCTTTGGAGCATCTTTTACCCAGTTGACAAGGTCCTTGTACCCATAAGGATGGATCTTGGAGCCACCACCTTGTTGACGATGCTGAAGGCCTTGCTGGTGATGATGAAGACCCTGTTGGAGATGTTGAAGACCTTGGAGATGGTCCTTAAGCCCACAAGTTTCTTGAAGAAGTCTTGGTTGACATGTTGAAGCCCTTTGAACCTTGAATATGTCCTTATGTGGAACCCTTGATGTATGGTGATGAAGACATGATGGTATAGTGCACATGATAGCTTCATATACATGCTTATTGAAGTCCTTGGTTATGATGCACCCATACTTGGCTGAAATGTCCATATGGATCATATTGCTGGTTGATGATGGAATCCTTGATGGTTGATAATGATATTGTCCTCGGCTCATATTGATTATGTGGAAAATATCTTAGAGAATTGCATGTGGACATTGGAACCCACACATATGGTGTTATGATATCTCTTGGAGCTTTTATATTCTTCATGATGCCCTCATACTCTTACATATGACCTTGAAGAATTGATGAAGACCTCTTGCACATGATGAAGTTTGGTTTTCACTCTTATCAATTGAAGAAAACACGAGTTGGTCATGATATGGACATATGACCATCTCACATATGTTAGCTTGGTGTTAACCTTTGAAACCCATGATGAAATCCCTTAAATTATGGAGCCCATGAATATGGTCATAATGTCTTTCTTGTGTGGAGTCCACACAGTTAGCAGCTTAACCATTGAGGACCACACACAGGTGGTTCACATGTTCCTTGATAATGGTGAATAATGATGGTACCTTACATATGGCAGCTTGGGCCTTGAAGCCCCACACGCATGGATATTAGAATCCATGTACTTGTCATGTTGTTTCTAAATCCTAAGAAGTACGGTCAATAATCCCTGAAGTTGATCAAAGAAGTGTTGGAAGCTCCAACAACTCAGTCAGGTGTTGGACATGTAACCATGTTGGTCACAATGCTACATATTGTCGTACAATGAGGTGCTATAGTTGTAGTGTCCTTGGGCACAAAGCTCAAGATTGTTGGAGTACACGGAAACAACCCTTGAGAAGTTTCCTATACAGCTCATCAAGGAAAGCCAACACAGATGAAGGAACAAATGTTGAAAGGAAAAATTCCAAGAAAAAGTATGGATGAAGAAGACCGAGAAGTTGCAGATAGGAGAGGTTGATCAGAGCAGGGAGGATGGCTTCCATATGGCAACCCAAGTGTAAGGTATCTCAAAGACCTTAGCACAACTTGAGTTCATGAGGCTGGAGGATGAACTCAAAGGAGAAAGTATGGTTACTCTAGGTATACAGGAAGGTCCTAGGATCGTGCATATTGACAAGGGGAGTAGTGATCAGTGATCAATGAATTCAGATGCAGAAATGTGGACACCCTTTGCCATTGATTCCAAAGGGGGAGAGATGATGGAAAAATGGGAGCATGCTCATAGGGGGAGCATGAGTTGTTGTCATCAATGAAAATGGGGGAGATTGTTGATTGAATTGTCATTGATGCTAACATGGACTTGAAGTGGCCCCACAGGTTGTCATCGATTCCACCAAGTCCCTCTTGCAGTGCATAGGTATGGATGATCCCAGTACCCTCACATCCAATACCTTGGATCCCACACAGAGATGGTTTGCTCTTTCGAGCACCTTGTACCTATTTGACAAGGTCCTTGTACCCACAAGGATGGATCTTGGAGCCACCACCTTGTTGACGATGCTGAAGGCCCTACTGGTGATGCTGAAGACCTTGCTGGTGATGTTGAAGGCCTTGGAGATGGTCCTTAATCCCACAAGTTTCTTGAAGAAGTATTGGTTGACATGTTGAAGCCCTTTGAACCTTGAAGATGTCCTTATATGGAACCCTTGATGTATGGTGATGAAGACATGATGGTATAGTGCACATGATAGCTTCATATACATGCTTATTGAAGTCCTTAGTTATGATGCACCCATACTTGGTTGAAATGTCCTTATGGATCATATTGATGGTTGATGATGGAATCCCTGATGGTTTATAATGATATTGTCCTCGACTCATATTGATTATGTGGAAAATCTCATAGAGAATTGCATGTGGACATTTGAACCCACACATATGGTGGTATGATATCTCTTGGATCTTTTATATTCTTCATGATTCCCTCATACTCTTACATATGACCTTGAAGAATTGATGAAGACCTCTTGCACATGATGAAGTTTGGTTTGCACTCTTATCAATTGAAGAAAACATGAGTTGGTCATGATATGGACATATGACCCACTCATGTATGTTAGCTTGGTGTTAACGTTTGAAACCCATGATGAAAGCCCTTAAAGTATGGAGCCCATGAATATGGTCATAATGTATTTCTTGTGTGGAGCCCACACAGTTGGCAGCTTAACCATTGAGGACCACACACAAGTGGTTCACATGTTCCTTGATAATGGTGAATAATGATGGTAACTTACATATGTGTCACCTACCCAAATTCTGAAAATATTATTTTATTGGTAAAATACTTTATGTTAAATTTTAATTACAAAGTTTTGTAATTATGACCAAGTCTGGTCAAGGATGAATGTAATTGCTGATTATTATTATTTAATAAATTAAAGTAGGGTACAAACACCCAAGGGAACTGTTAAATGAGTGTTCACTGACCCACTAGGAGGAATGGAAGTTTTTGGAAGGCATGGGATAGATGGCAGCAATTGCACTTCACCACTAGTTGTTGGTTATGGGACAACTACCCCTAAAAATGTTGCATTATCCCCCAGGTGGTGGGAGTGAGCAAGAAGCTCATTTAATGACCAGTTAACAACTGAAAGGCCTAGGCATCCTACATAAGGCAAATTCGAATTGAGCAGGTAGCTCCTCTGATGATATTTCTACAGAAATAGTCCTCAAGTGCATCAGGTGATCACTGAGAAATTCGAATAGGGAGGCTATGTGAGAGTGCAACTGTAATTCTGCAAATTATTATGAGAAGGAGAACCAGAGGTGCTGGTGCAGTTCCCCTTGACTGCTAAGTCTTTAATACTGGATAACTATTACTACTGCAAGTTGAGATCCCAAGGTTCTAAGTTTCTTCCTCCTGGTGGTTCAGTGAACAGGCTCGGGGGTCCTAAGGAAAGTAACTTGACTGTCTTCAAGAATTGGTTGGGTGGAACAGGCTCCTTGGGCTGTTTGTTTCCCTACAGTTAAACATGTTTTGTTGTTCCTATTTTGTTTATAGTTCAATGTTTCTGTTTAGTAGAATTATCAAAATCTGTTTTGTAAAAGAATTTATTTTATTTTCTAATCTATGTTTAATTCTGAATGATAAAGCTTTGTTAATAATCTGATTAGATAACCATCTCTATATTTTTCCACATGTTGTTATTTGCATCATACTCCATTATAGAGAAGTGATTTAAGAAAGATAAGTGATAGGAAGAATGCCATTGATTGAATAGATGAATGCAATAGTGTTCTTGTTAAAATTCCTACATAATTATAAACACAGTGAACATTGCAGTATAGTATAAATAACTGCATAAAATTCATATGATTCCTATATGTTAAAGAAAAACATATTTTGTTTCTATACAGTCCTTTATATATCTTTTCTAACTCTATCTAGTGTAGATAGTAAACAAATGCATTCAATATTTTACATGTCATATTTTCAAACAATTATATTTTTAAGGAATATAGCAGCTGCAAAAACTATGTTCTTTACAGAATTGTCACAAGTGCACAACACATTATTTCATCATTATCTATCACTTTTTATTATTAAATACAACACTTGCATAATAGTGTCAAAACACTATGTTATTACAAAACCTAACTAACCTTTTCATCACCATACCATCTTTGAAATGTAACGGGATTACTAACATGACTTTAAACATCATTTAGTATTACTATCTAAAATAGTTCATAACCCTAGCATGAAACTAAACACTGTACCGAAAGTTTTAGATAGGGTTATTTCGTGAATCAAAATAGATCACCGTAGCATAGTCATTCCAAAATATAAACATCAATAACGATAACATTGTACAGGAAATAACCGTTAACAGTTTTCAAAACATTATCTTCTCATTTATCATTTCCCCTTTTAAAACAAAACTTTCTCCACAAAACAAGCCATGGTTTACAGAGATAAACGAGCCCTCGGCTCTTAGTTCCATACTCAACAGAAACAACCAAAAACTCAATAGAGTTTACTTTGTGAAACCCTCAAGGTTTCCAACATTGTACAGGAGTCATTTCATTTTACCCAAAACATCAAAATGAGGTCATTTTATCCACAAAATACGCAGGGTTATACCCTTGACATTTAGCAATACAAAAATGAATGCTAAGCTCTTATCAACAATCCAACTAGTCATCAAAAAGGCCAAGTAGCAACTTAAACATTCGAGGGTTACCCTCTGTACTTTTTGTGTCAACATAAAAACCTTAAAAACTCAACAGTTGACCATCACCGAAAAACCAGGTCGAATAGTTTCGACTCTCGGCAACAATAATCATCACCAAAACCAAGTCCGAAGGCACCTATGAGGGTTTGAGGACCACCAGAGCTTACCAGGAATTGGATGCATGCATTCCATTCCAAAACCTTTGCCATACAACCTCATATGAAACCGGTTCCTGCCAAAATACAGTCAAGAAGTTTAAAACAAGAAAAACGTAAGTTGAAAGCTTAAAATGCAGCAGTATGTTTATGGGTGAGTGCTTACCTTTAAACTAAAAAGCTCTGAGCCTTTGTACATCACCCAGCAAAAAATACAAAGCTTAGTGGCTTGACTGAAACCACGGGCTATTTACAGAAGAACCGAACTACAAATTCCTCAGTTGACAGAAGTAAAACCAAGCACTACAACCTCTAACTGTATCATATCACCATGGTACCGAGGGCGAACCTGCAACTATTAAAATCACCACCTACAGGTCACAAGATCGAAACCTTCGGGCTACATTCTTCCAACCCTACTTTCCAGTAGCCTGTCGTCCTCATCACTCAAACACAAGCGTAACAATGAAGACCGAGAACTCTCCATCAACACATCCATTGAGATTCTAGGGTTACCAATTCAACGACCCAGATATGATACAATCAACGAGCAAGAAGGTGTCAGGAAGCCACTTTGGAGGTTGGGCAACGATCGTATTTATTGCTTCATAAATTACCACAACCATGACAGTGCCGACATTGCATACCAAGGATCATTACCGTATCCAGATCGGAGGAGAGTCAACGTGGAAACCATACACAAATAGGTTCATAGTTAAGTTATCCACCACATTCACGTGGGTGGTATTACATGGAGTGCCAACAACACTTTCCACCACGTAGTTTGGTTTGGACCATTAATGCATGGACGAAACACCATTAATGCCAAGTACTGGGTATTAAACTCTTGTCAAATTCGAATTCAATATAAAGTAGATTCAATACATATGTTTTGTATAGTTTTCAAAGTTAGCATTCATGCATTCTATACAATGATAGTTTCGATATAAACATTTCATATAGTTTCAAAGTTTAGTGTTTTTGCATCGTAGCATTAGAGTTATGCCTTGTCACTTATAATGTTTGTATCATATTTCTTTTGTGGTGTTTAAGTCATTTAGGGTAAGGCTTATACATTTGTATATTAGCCAACCCTTGTCAACCTTTGATAATTGGAGATTATAGGTAGTTAGGAATTCTATTTATACAATTTTTAATGCTAGGTAAAAATATAAACAATATATTCTTTATATTTTTCATATATTGTTTTAAATTGCAAACAATTGAAAAGGGTAGGATTTGTGTTTCGTCTCAAGCTATCTAATGCCAATTAATAGCATAAACACTATAATCAATAATTATATTTCACGCAATAGATTTATATTGCAAAGTTTTTGATAAACTAGTAGTACAAATACTATATCTACAACATACAATTAGAATTACCTTAGGACATTGGTGAAGTCTTTCAATATTAATGACGATAGTTATGATAATAAACTTAGCATCATAAGAATTAAATAGATGACACTTTTTCATAAAAGATGGAAGAGTTTGCAAGTCAGCACTTGAGCTAGTATTAGAACTAAGTATTCATACCTCCAGTAACTGGTTTCGCAAGAAGGTACTTAGCATTTTATTATTACATCGACGTTGAATTGAAAGACACAAGTACTCTTAAATCATGTGGTCATAGAACTTCTTACCTGCTGTCTGCACATAGAAACATTTCAATTGCCTTAGCTTTTGCAGCTAAGTAAACTCCAGGGTACCTCGTAGGACACCCTTTGACATCAAGAAAACAAACCGCCAGTGTCTTGACAAGAAGAAAGTTGTTCGCATCATATTTCTAACTTTTCAGTTAACTTGGACAATTATTGTCGTAAGCATGTTTTTCAAAAGTGTGATGTGTCGATGTCATTTAAAATGTTTTTGACTCAGTCATTAAGTTGTGTTCAGTATTAATGACTTCATTAACCCATGTCATCTTTTTAAGCATTTATTATTTCCGCAACTGTAATTTTTATTAAATCTTGGGATGATACAATATGGCAGCTTGGACCTTGAAGCCCCACACGTATGGATCTTGGAATCCATGTACTTGGCATGTTGTTTTTAAATCCTAAGAGGTATGGTCAATAATCCCTGAAGTTGATTGAAGAAAAAGAGTATGAAGGACATTGCAAATGCATGCAAAACCTCCATGGTTTGATAGCCCTCGCCATGCTGTTTCCAACGGTAGGTGGCACATCACGTGGTTCCTTACGGGTGAAAAGATATCAATTTTTTAAAGTTGACAATGTATTTTACCCCCCTTTGATAGGTCGGCCTGCTAAAAAAAGGGGGGGCATTTAATTATTTTTAATTGATTTTTTTTTAAGGTCGGCTAGTCCACAATTCTTCTCAATGACCTGGGCTATTCATCTATAAATATAACGCATTGTCAATCCAAAAAAAGTAGAGTTTGAGCTTTGAAAATTTTGGATTGACTGAGGCAGCCAGAGAGAAAAAGCAGTGAAGTTTTTGATGATATAGAGCTCTGATTTTCGGATTTGTCTGAGGCAGCTGCAGAAGCAAGTTATATATTTCTGATTTTTGGGTGATAGAGACAGTATTTCAAGGAAGCAATGGAAAAATAGGAGCAAGCAAGTTTTATGTTGTTATATTTGTCTAATTTCAGGTATATATAGCAGCAGATCCGCAGGAGAAGTGTTATTTTGGAGTGTTGATTTCAGCTGCTTTTGGAGAGTAGCAGCAGTATACTCTAGTAACCACATAAATAAAGGAAGCAATAAAATTGATTGAGGTAGATGAGTTCAAGGTACAGTAAAGTACAGAAGCAAAGTGCAATATAGGTTGTACAAGAAGACTCAGAAAGGACATATCGGGTGTAATTTATATGCATGCAAATAGTATATGTGAAACTCTGAAGATCTTGAAGCAGCTACAGATGTTTTAGCACTAATCTCATGTACACAAGGTTTGAAGCATGCTTGTTTATAAACAATCCTGAGTATACTAAGGCTTGTCAAAGAAGCCATCTACCTAAACTCAGCCACAGTATATGTTTTAAAAGGAACATTAACTTTGATCTTCAAGGGCATCAATTTGAAGGTTTTTGGGCATGCTACCTAAGGTATGATTTGACTATGAGAGTATAGGTCTATTATTGCAAATTGCTTGGATTGTTTTGAAAACCTATTTGAAGGATTGCTTATGGGCCACTTAGAAGAATGTTTTGGCACTCATTATAAGGCAGAAATGAAACATGTTCAGTAGGCAGACTTGAATACTCTGATGGATAGTAACTATGATTGTGGACAATGATCAGAAGTTGTTTGAATAGCTTGGTGACAGGGAAACTGTTAATGAAATAAGGGTTGAACTAACTTTGAGACTTGGGAAGATCTTTAACTAAACTTGACTGAGATCCATAGCAGGTCTAATTGTGTTTTGTAGGAGAGGTCTTTTGACTGAGCCTGGGAGTGTTGAAGAGCCACCATTTCCAGATCAACAAAAGTCACATTCCAGGCATCATTCTATATCCATCGATGAACATCTATAGCAAGAAAACATTCCTATTATATCTTGGATCATCTATACATTTCAGATCAACTATCGTGTGCTTCCAGAACTGAATTGTTCGGACAGTTGCAGCTTATTACTAGCTTGACTTGACAGCTTTGACTTGATGACAGTGACGGCCGTGTTTTGACAAATGATTGGTGACAATGACAACTTAATTGTAAAGTCATTGATATCTAGGCAGTGACAGCTTTGATGACTAAAGACTGACAGTGACATGCATTGATTTGACAAGAGCAGTGATAGCATTGATAGTTGACTATATTAGTGGTAGCAGAGTGAGAGGTAACTTGACAGATCAGATTGACAGTGATAGCAGGACAATGATATGTCGATTATATGACAAATTGTTTCTTCCTTGCAAGCTGAGTCTTGCAATCTTGGGGATTGGATCCCTCAACCCTTTCTCAGTTGGACCTGAGAATACCAGGTTGGGTACTGGATTCAGAGGTGGTACTCTTTGTATCAGTTGGTGCTGATTGTAATCACGAAGATTGTTGTCTTCCATGTACAATAAATAAAGATCAAATTACAAATATTCTTGTGTCTCTTTGATGTGATGAATGTGCTTATGAATCTTGGTTGATTTAACTGATGCATTTGATTATGTAACTAATGACATAATGATTGATATACTCTAGTTGACTAAAAGAAGGTAAAAATTTTATAAATTGCTCACACACGGATTCACCCCCCCTCTCAGTGTGGCCATTGTGTCCAACAAGAAGGATCCTTTATATAGTTTTTGTTAGCCTTCGAATCCAACAACGTTTGATGGCCTTAGGTACTGAAATTTTTTCATAAATAATTTATCTCTCATCAAATAAAAGTACCTGCATTTCACACTAATTTCACTCATAGTCTATCGGACCAACGTTTTTCCCTCAGGTTTAGTTTCGATGTGTGAAAGTTTTAGATGTTATGTTAATGTTATGTTTGGTGAACAATAATATTCTCAATAATTTTTTGTACAAATAGAAAAGTGTTGTATTGTGCCATGTGGACTGGTTTTACAAGTTTTACAAGTGAACCTTTATGATCCAGATAGAATTCCATCAGATACTAAATAGTTCTTTTCTTCTCAGAAAAAAATTTGCATGCTTTCATCTCGTTGCTCCAAGATAGATTCCACTGCCTTCAAAACTTGATGAATGATACTGTTGGTTCTCATCTATGCCTCTTTAATATTTTTTTGTCCACTCCCATTTCATCAATATATATTTCTAGGATAATCATGTCATATTTCAAGAGATATGAGCACAGTTTGCAAAAATTTCAACGTTGGACCCTTTTATTGGTCACTTAGCGGGTCCAACTAAATCCATCTCTTCCGAGGGTTACAATACTTCTCCTATTCACATTATGGTAAATTATATGGTTGTGACTTACAGGGTTCTAGATAAGCTTTCCAACAACCCATCATTTTCTCGATTCTGACACCGTATGGCCACATACCGATCTCCAGAACTTGAGGACAAAAATGGGTTAAATATGGCAAATGATTTGGGCACAAATTGTAAAATATACATATATGTATTTTGTAATTATTAAAATTAGTGTAATTTTTGGTAAAATAAAATTTTTGGAGGTGGGGAGGTTTGAACTTGAGACCTCCCACCCAACAAATAATCTAAGCACTCTCCACTAACCAACATTTCCACCCATCAAGTCATGATGGGAAGGGGAAGCAGCTCGAATTTAATGGGTTGGCATGCATATAAAGTCAATAGAAGAGTTCCACGCACACCCACTCCCATGAAATTTCGGCTTGGGGTCTTTCCCCCTTCCCCATTCAGGCCCAAGACATTCAGTCACCCATGCATCTTGCGCAGTGGATATTCTGCAACAATGGAGGTCGAGATTTTGCAACCATGGAGGTCATGGAGGTGGGGGATTTTTGCAAGGAAACATCTACAATCCCCAATCATGGATATTTGCATACACAGTAAGTTTCCAGTTCTAATTTATCTCTGAAATTACATTATTTTCTTTGGTAAAGGATTTAGAGGGTGGGTTATGAATATAAAAAATTTCATGGTTCATTTTCTCGAATTTATGGTGAAGAGGTTGGGGGTTTTCAGTTGGATCAATGGTTTTGAGTATGGGGTGGTTTTGTAGCTTGTTTGGAGGGTAAATTGAAGTTGAAGTTTCATATATTCATCCTACAACATTTTTTTTATGATTTTACTCCTTGCTTCAATCAATGATTTGGGGTGCCGAAGATTTTCCAGATTGTATGTCTGAGTTAAAACTGAGTTATGGATTTGTTGTTTCAATCAATCACGTCCTTGGGTAATTTTTATTCTGATTCAGAAAAACATCAGGGGGTATCCATACCATTTGTACTTGGAACCCCCATTTTGATTCCAAAATTCTTTTTTGTAGAACCAGAACTCAAGTTCTTGACGTTTTTGTGAAAACGCAGGTTCTCCCCGTGGGTCTTTTGCTTGGGTTTGGACCTGATTTCATTTATGATTGTTATTGAAATGTTACAGGAGTTCATAGAATGGAATGGATGTAGGTATCTGCACACTAATGTTTTTGACAAAATCCCTCAACCAAGGTTGTCCACTAAGTGTTTGACAAAATCCTTCAACCAAGTAATTGTCCACCAAATGCTTGCATGAGCCAAAATTGCTATATCTCCCCCATTCGAAGGCGGGATTTCACACATGAATAGTCAAAATGACTGGGACGGAGAGAAATTTAATGATAAAGTATCCAAACTCAGAAATTACCCTTGTATTTTCTGAATATGTTCTGGGAATGGCCGGAATTTTGGCCAAAAAAACTCTAGTGTCGAAAGAAATATTTTCTTCCACTCTTCAGAGTATCATTCCTAATTAATTCGGTAGCCATGTATGGCCTCTTGACACCTACAAATGTTAGCCATGCTGGAATCATCCAGCCTATGATCAGCCATCACAAGCGCCATGGGTGTCACAAATACCAAAGCAAATGATGACAAAGCATTTCATTTTTGTCTTCAAAGTCTTTTCTCAAATATCTTATTGTTTCAAAGACATATTGTAATATTTTATTTTTCATGCAAAGGAAAAATATTTAATTTTGAAATTAATCTTTGGAAAGTCAAAAGTGATTTGACTTGTCACACTTGTCACTTTTCCAAAAGTTACATGTGTCATGTAACCCTAACTCTATCCTCAATTCCTATATAATGAGGAGGGTATTTTTTAAAGAGTGACAACTTGAAGGAATATAAGTAAGTGCTGTTGGTTTTCACTTGAGGGTCTTAGAATACACTTGCTTGTTCTCACTTGTAGTTGTTGGGATTAGTTTGTATACATGATAAGGGTTAAAGGACAATTATAATTTCTTAATGTTATCTATCTGTAATGGGATTGGTTAACTAGGTGCTATTTGTTGTTTGATGCTTCCTTGGGTTTATTTGCTATTTCTTAACTCTTAAGAATTATTTCCTTTGTTTATATGGATCTTTGTGCCGGTTTTCTGAATTAGGAGGAGCACTTTCCCACTTGATGTCGCTAGTTTAGGATAGCCCTTAAGTCACCCTATCCTTGTTGGTTTGAGTGGTCATCCTCTTTCCCTTTCACTTATTTATTTGTATCTAATATTTTATTTTTTTGTTTTCTTCTTTTTTCATACTTAAAATCCAAAATTTGTTTCTCAATTTAAGCCCCTTTACTCGGTTTCCCTAGATGCTCTTCCTAAGCATTAGGGAACCATCCCAAGACCTGTTTGAGGCATTAGGACAAACAGGGAAACAAACAAAAAAATAGGACAACTTTAGAATTCTTAGTAATTTTCAAGTATTTTTTTATCAATCTGCACATAAGCCACGAGATTAAAACCTTTCACACACTATGTTGATTAATTTCCAACTTTTTCATATGTTTAAATTTACTTTTTTCATTGACAAACCATCCCACTAACCAAGGTACCAACTGGCTCTTTCCTCTCCCATGGCAGTTTGTCGCCCGTGACGGAAACCAGTCCCATTCCTTGGGATGGATAATTTAGTTTTGGTACATACTTACTTTCTTTTTCATTGTTGTTTGATGCATTTTATTTACTGACGTGTTCTCTTGCAACTCGTGCCCCAAGAGGGTTGATTCACAAAAGCAAAACCGCAAAAGAAAAAAACACAAAACAAAACAAAAAGCAGGGGTCCGCCCCACCAAAAAAAAAAAAAAAAAAAAAAAACCAAGCAAGGGTCCACCCGATTCACAAAAACAAATTACTATGTATATATATGTATGCTCGAAGCATGTTATAGGGTGTATTATTATATGTATTTATTTTAAATTTCAATTTTGCAGTTTAGACCAGGAGACTCTCTTGTGAAATCAAGAGGTGATCTCGCAACGTGGATGGCCTAGTCCTTTCATTTCAAGCATTTCAATTTTTCTAGAGCTCTAAGTGTCAAAACCATGGAATCCTCTGTCAGGGGTCCCTCATTGTTGGTCTCTTAAGTGTCAGTTAGTGAGTATTTTATATTTTCTTGAAACAACAAAATACTATGCTAGTGACGAGGAAGGGTCAACCCCTTTCCTTCTGAACTGCATGAGGTATTTGTTGGATACTACGCTAGTGACGAGGAAGGCCCAACCCCTATTCTGCCGAACTACATGAGGTATTCCAGTTTCATCCAACTAATTTCCCACTCACTCTCCTAAACCTAAGGTGACCTTGGCAATAAAAAGGGTGTGAGCCTACTCAGGAGGACCTTCAGAATGGTATGGTCAAAATTTTGCACGCTTGATTAATAAACTAAAATATTGATAAAATACACTAATTGAGTCATCCTTTTGTGAATCCTCACTTCCCCACACTTTCATCCATTTGAAATTGTTAAAGATGCCTGGATTTTGAGCAATTAACTTGCATAGCACAATGGTCATCCCAATGGTTTTATACAGCTGAATTAATAATTTTTTCATGGTTTTAGCAACTTCTTGTAAGGCTGGAAATTAAATTCTTGAAACAGATTTTATGACCCGCCTCATTTCCACTTCATTTGGCTCACTTCCAAGTGATTGTTAAATTTTCTAGGAGCTATTTTCAAGGTAAAAAAATGATAAGTTTTTATATTCTAGCTTGATGTCCGCATATAACAACCTTTAAAATACATCAATTTGTATTTGTTATAGGTGGTTCTAGGCATTTTCCGATAAGTATATTACTCAAATATTCACCTGGGTAAGTTCCCTAGACCCCGATTGACCCGGTAGTCAAACCTTGCTTACTTTCTTGTGCTTAAAGTGGGTTTTCCAATTGTTGTTTATTGTTTTGTTTGCTGGTCCAAAAAACCAACAAGCTATTTTTCCAGTTATTCTACCCATTTTCACTTTTTTTGGCCTCTAGGCCATCCTGGAAATTGTTAGAGGTTAAAACCCATTCAGGGTGATCCAAAGAGGGATTATTTCTAAGTCCCTCACCTCTCTTTCTTTTCCATTTTACCATGTTGGACATAGGAACATCTTAGGTGTGGGTAGCTTTTCCTTGTGCATAGCTGTCAAAGATGCTTGTAACGGGCACGACCGTCATATAGGTTGGATCCATCCTCACGGACGGATTTTGCTTATAACAGCTAACCTCACACTTCTAGGGCTGATATCACCCTAGTTTAGGGCCTAAACAAGCTGCAAAATGTACTTTTGTGGATTTTTTTACTTTTTAGGGAATTTCAGTAAGATAAAGACCTCCAAAAAAACAACAATATTATTTTTGGTGTTTGCAAGTAAAATCAATTCCAATCAAAGTACAATGGAAAAACACATATTTTTTATTTTTCCAAAATATTTGATTTTTTATGGTTTTATATATATTTGTTTTTTTAGTATTTTTAAATATAATATAGAATTTGTAATTTTGAAAAGAGAGAATATGCGGGAAATAGACCTAGGTCTTATCCCTAGGGTAGTTGAGAAAAATTAGGGTTAGCATCCTCTCAAAAAATTGACAATTCAATACTTTTTGAATTAGGTAAAGGATAAGAAACCCTAGGTTACGTCTTGCCTCTGGATTGTCTAGTCGTTTTTTCCCCTCTGCATCCAAAGTGGTTGTGCCACTGCTTGGCACCCCTTCCCACTCTTGGATCACTGCTATGATCCCAGCTTGTCAATTTCCGTCTTCCTGAATAATCATCTAGAATTCAATAAGTTTCCCCACACTTTTATGACTAACTCTACATTCCTTTCAACTGTGTCCACTCGCTCCTCCAAGCATCTCACAAACTCGCAGCTCATTCCTTGGTGACCTTGAAGCTTGGTGAGTGGACCAATGAGGGGAGATTCACACAAAATCAAAATCATCCATCGACATGACTGTGAATCTCCCCTCATTGGTCCACTCACCAAGCTTCAAGGTCACTTAGTTGGAAACTTCCCCAACCACCTTCTCCACTTATGAGTTTACTGCTTTGAAGGAATTCTACCTAGGCTCAATGTGAAACTTGAGATTTCTGGCCACTTCTTCCTTCACAAAATTGTGCGTCGCACCATTATCAACCAAGGAAACTACCTAATTCCCATTTAGTTATCAGCAGGTAATAGAGCCTCATGTAGTCCTATTCATGATTGCATGTCAGTTCTTTAAGAACAACACTCAACACCTGCAACACTCCTATTGTCAGTTTCTCTACTTTCCCAATCGTGGATAAATTTTGTGGTCTTAGTCGACAATTCTTGTTGTAATGATATTTTTCACATATATAGCACGGAATGGTTTTATCCTTGTCCTTGGGTGCCAATGTGTTTGCGGCCTTCTTGTCATCACACTTTCCACCCGATTTTGGCTTCCCTTTCGTCTTCTTCTTAAACTTGTCGGATGCTCTCTCTTGGTTGTCTTCATCATCTTTGGACCCTTCCATTCCTTCTGCTTGGTAGTCTAGGAGCTTTTCGACCGTTGAGATTGTTGCGACAAGGGTCTACATGCCTTGGTACCACAAGTCAGTTTGTGCCCAAGGTTGCAACCCTTTTATAAAGTGATAAATCCTTTCTTCATCACTGATGTGTTTTATCTCCAACATGAGGCTTGTGTAAGCCTTGATGTAAGCTTGAAACTTGCCAGTCTGTTTGAGATTCATAAGCTCATTCCTTGCAACCCAACGTTTGTTCCCCAGTCCAAACTATTCTTTTAACATGGCCATCATATGCTTCCATTTTTTGATCTACTCCATCTCTCAATCCTATACCACATCCTTGACTCTATTTCTCCACCATAGCTTTGTTGTGCTAGTAAGGAGCATAGTAATAGCATTTACCTTGGCCTCATATCAAATGTCATTCATTTTTTCAAGGTACTTCTCTATATCCTAGTAAAAATTCCCAAGTACCTTGGAGTTTGAAGTCCCGTCATACAGATCAGTTTCCTTCATATTTATTCGCATGGGTGTTGTTGATCCATTCCCTACTGCAATGGATTTCTTTAGCATAATGATGGTATCGTCTTACTCCCTAACTCAAAGTTGAAGCTCCTACACTATGCCTTCAAGATTCACAAATATGCCATCCATATCACTTTTTTCCAGTTCTACTAGCACATCTACAGTGGCTCGAAACTCTTTCAAAACTTCATTTAACATATTACACATGTAGTCCATTTCTTCCCTCATAGTTTTGGCTTTATCCCTGTGCTTGCAAAGGGTTTCTGTCATTTTCTCAACATTCCTTTAAAGTGTTATGAGCCTAGCCTTCACCCTTGGATTTTTTGGCATCTATCCCCCGTCGTTGTCTTCATGATGTGAGACTTCTTCTGCATCTAATGCAATATTGATTGACTCTACTTCAAACTCAAGCATCTGTCTAACCGTGTGCTTCCCCATAATAGACTTAGATGAATTTACAAATCATATCAAATGCGCTTTCCAAGTGTTGGGTGCACTTCCACCAAAGTGTGCAAACGATCGTTCACCCCTCTATTGAATTGATCATGAAATTTCCGTGGGGCGCTTTCCAAGTGTTGGGTGCACTGCTGCTTAGTGTGGCCTCCCATCACACTACAGGCGTATTACCACACACTACTTCAACCTGCATCAAATTTCAACAATCGTCTTGCATCTTAGTGAAGAGCCCGTCCACGTATCATCTATGATACCACCTGTTAAGGGCCTACTACCAGCTTGAATTAGAACTGAGGTTCCTTTCCCTCCGGTAGGCCATGTGACACTTACCGGGACCTCCCCATCCTGTGTTGAGACCAAACCAGGTTGGAATCCTGACATACTATGCCTACTCGAACATTTGCCACTTAACACTTATTCTTGTTCTTATTACACTTAGCCAATTATATGTGCGTTAAAATTCCAATAGTTAAACACTTAACCAATAAACATACACAAGAGACAAGAAATGTGGCTGGCACCCCAAATTGGAAAGTGTACCTAAACCTTTTATAAATACACAGAGTTACAATGAATACAACAAGACAGGTGTATCCAAATGGCTACAACTTGGGAGAGCACCCAACTAGCATCCTACTCCAGAAACACCAAGAATTCACCTACTTTGCAAGCACACCTAAATATGTCTCAGTTTATATTAAGGTGTCCACAGCGACACCTTCTATGGCTCCTGACCTATGCACCCAATTTTGTACCAAGCCAATCTTCTAGTCATTGCACTGTTTCAAATACATGCCTTTTATTGCTTGCTCCCAACTTGTGCCTCAAACCTAAATTTTCTCTGACTTGTGCTTTCACTTGGCCGCTTATCCAGACTTGGATGATTCTGAATGAATTTCCCCATTGGTCACCAATGTGCCTTCTTATATAGTCGATCGTTTAACTCATGAGTGTGACCAAGGGTTCCACCCTTGTGGTCTCTTATCGACGTTTCATGCTAAATTTGCGGAAGATGTCCATTTAGGCGGTTGGGATCCTCCCAAGTCCACCTTACCTTAGGTCCACACCTCCTCGTGATAACTGATTACGCCCACATGCCCACTCATGCCTTGGGATTTTTCCTTGCTGTTCAAGCACATGCCAAATTACATTATGGACTGAAATTCTTGTGCCCACATCGTTCTTTTGTTGATGCCCTTATGCCGCTACACTTCATGTGTTTCTATTCTACTCCATTGAGCTCCAAAGTCATGTTGCTTGCTGGTGCATCTAATCCTTTTCCAAAGCCTACTATCGCATCCATCGGGTCCATTTGCATTCCCAAGCATCCAAGTGGGGTGCCACCCAATGTGGGCGCCCACCCAGTGCTAGTCTCCGTCATGCCAACCGATGGGTCTTTGGGATCCCAAGTTGGGTCAACTTGACAAGTGCACCCGTTTAGGATTCTTGGGCCAAGCCCCATGCCAACCTTTCCCATGGGTGGAGATTTAGTCTATGTGCATTTGACCAAAGCTATGACACAATGCTTCTTTAAGGTCAATTCTCTTCATACAGTGGATTTCTCTCCTCTGTGACCTCCAACAAATTTGTTGTTTCCCACTACAACTTGAACTTATAGCCACTAACAAATTACTCTATGCTACAACTCACAATCTTCACCCATATATTCGACTACGCTTATATGGAGGACTATGACTCTGACAGTGAAAGCTTCCTAAGCCTCCAGGACCAATACACAAAATGACATTAAATTGGAGAAGCTCTCCACATTCTATCACGACCACAACCACCACCGCCATAAATAGCATCTACCATAGCTTCGGGGCTTTCATGCAACACAAATACACTCAAAATTCATCCTCTAGAGAAAGGTCAATATTTTCTCATATTGCTTCAGGTGCAATTGTTCTTCCTTATGTAAGTTGTGAATGATACCAACAACCACCTTCCACTTCACCAAACACTTTGTTACTGAAATCACAATCCTTTAATACACTAGCTCTGCAATGACCCCTTGTACATTCGACACTCTTCTAGATAGATCCAATCCAATGGACTACAATTACTGCCTCAACCAAGGAAGATTTGAGGAGATCCATGGCAACAGTTCACACAATCGGCTTCTCAACAACCTTTCCTCCTTCAAACTAGATCACCACTTTAAGGCCATGCATATCTTCATTTACACAAGGCTCAACTCTCATTCTTCTCAGCTCAACTATCTTGGCATGGATTTCCATGCTTCAGGTCGTCTATCCTTGCTCTAGATTTTTTTGCCTCAGTCTGTTTAACATTTTTATATGATACCACTATTATGATTAGCAACACATAAACACAAGCATTAAAAAATCACACACACATGACAAAGAATGATTACCTTGGAAACCCAATTTTGGGAAAACCAACAAACATAATAGATCTATTCTTCCTAACCAAACTGGTCAAAGAATGGCCAATCCAACCATCATCGACCACAGAGAAGCCAAGAGTTTCCTCCTTAAGCACCTTACAAAGGCTATGTTTGATCTACTACAATCCACTATGGGGGCGATATTGTCACCTAAGGTAATGTTACATTACAAAAAATAAAAAGTAAATAAAAGAATTCATGTGCGTTCATAAAACTAAAAATAAAATATGAAAAGTAATTAAAAAATCTATGTCCACCTAAATAAATAATTAAAACTTAAACGGGGCTCTATTAAGCAAAAAAGGGATCAAATTTCTTGAGTTTAAAATTAAAAAAAAAATACACGTCAACAAATTGGATCCCTCTAAGTGGGACTTGATAGATCCGGGTTTAGGATGGATCTATGATGGTTATGTTTATTATGTGCTTATAATCATAATATTTTTTACATGCATTACCATGGGAAAATACCATGGTTTACCAAATATTATGGGCCCTAAAACCATGAATGGATACATTTGACTCTTTAACCGAGTCAAGTTTACCTAACAATCCCCTTTAAACTTAACTTTAGGGTAATAGCCACCCCTCACAGTTTTAACGGGAATGAAATTATAACATGCCCCCTCTTTTAACAGTTTTAACGGGAATGAAATTATATTATGGGCCCTAAAACCATGAACGAATACATTTGACTCTTTAACCGAGTCAAGTTTACCTAACAATCCCCTTTAAACTTAACTTTTGGGTAATAGCCACCCCTCACAGTTTTAACGGGAATGAAATTATAACATGCCCCCTCTTTTTGTCTATTTAAATCTACAATAGTGACTCACCAACCAAAGGCATAAGCACGCTTCCACAGGTCTTAGGAAATTGAGAACACAAAGAACTGATCCGAGATGGAAATGGAAGCAGATCTCTGGGAAACCCTGCCTGGTCATTTGGTTTGTTCGATTTTAGCTAGGCTTCCTGTTCGGGCTCTTGCCAGAATGAGGGTTGTCTGCAAACGCTGGAATTATCTGTTATCTCCTGGAAATGCCTTGCAAAGAATCGATCCACTTTTTTCAGTAAATTCCATCCCTGCGTTTTTCATTCAAGTCGGTTGGGGTCCCAGAGAAGAAGTCGCTTGGGGTCCCCGAGATCTGGAAACGTGGGTCATAGAATTAGGAGACGGTGGTTCGGAAACAAGGCACTCCTGAAATCACTACTAGTCTCCCTTTGTCAGGTAATTGATGATCTTCTTATTGTTTCTATTCTTCTGATGTGGAATATACCTCTTCTTGGTCTGAAATATTTCCTCCTTCCTCCATACCCCCTTCATACTCATCATCAGAAAATACTTCAATGAATTGTGCCTTTCGTTAGCACATTTATGCCCTGGTACCCATGGTTGGAAGTATGTGTAACATAGTTTCTTTCTTCTGAGTTATTCCCTGATTGGTCCATCTTTCTTATCCTTTAAAAATGCATATTCTTGCCATGGCTTCTTTTCAAATCTAAATTGGGAAGGAAAGTTGGTCTTGGGAGGATACCTTGTCTTGGATAGCACATTTTGCGGATCTCTTGCCAAGTTCATGGCATCTTTCAATGAAGTAGGTTTGTGGGCCTTAACCAAACCCTTCAAAGGTTCATCCAAACCTTCAATAAAGATAAATACTAATCTAACCCTAGATATATCAGCCACATTAACTGATAATTTTTTAATTTCTAACATGTACTCATCCGACGTTCCATTTTGTTTCAACTGTGTTAGTTCTTTGAAAGGAATTTCTGGGTCTTTTTGCTCAAAAATTTCTAATACCCTGTTAACAAATTCTTCATATGTTGTAACCTGATCATGTCCCAAGGCCTTAATTCCATAGAACCAACAATCATTGGCATCTCCCTCAAAATGAAAAATAGCCATTTTTAGAGCATCCCCTTCAAGCATTGGATTCAGTTGAAAGACACATCTAGTTTTTGTATCCAAGTATTTGCAGAACTCTTAAATGAGCCATCAAAAGTAGGAAGTGGAATTTTACTTATTGCATAATTCAATTCTTTATTTTGAAATGGATTTGTATTATCTCCTCTAATTTTGAGCTTCTTTGAGACAGTAAAGAATGGATCAAATGGTAGGGTGCTTCTACAATCTTCACTCAACTGCTCCCATTATGCTACAACTTCATGCATGCCATATGGGGTGTTAGGATTTTCTTTGGAATCAATAAATTTATGTGTAATAGACCTTGTTGAACTTTGAAATTAATGAGCTCGATTATGAGGCCATGTCTTTGAGAAAATAATTTCACCCACTTCCTTATTTTCCTCAGAAAGAGAACTATTGTTTCCTCCTATTGCCAATTTGCTTCCAATTTGAATAGCCAATAATTCAAATCCTTGCATTATTTATTTGTTCATGTCTGCAAATAATGGTTTCATGAATCTCCTAAACTCCTAATTCTCCTATTAGGTTCCTTTCTCATTCTTACTCATGGTTTCCAAAGAATGCACTTCTTCTCCTTCTTCTTCTCTTTCACCAAAATTACTTTTAGTTTCAGTTTCTAAGGGTGGGGGCTTATTTTTATGAATTATTGTCCTCATGAGTGGTCATCCACATCAGGTGCAAGGAGCATGCTCTGATACCACTTGTAGTGTCCCTTTTTAAAAAAATTTGAGAAATTGGAAAAATTGCACTTTTTGGCCAATTCGATCCTTAGACTAGTAATGACTCAAATGCTTCCAAATTGCTCTGAATGCTTCCAAATTGGGTATGAATGTGTTTGATAGGTGTTAATACATAAAAATGAGTCTGATGGATGCTTGGACCCTCTCAAAATACTTCTGCAACACTCATTTACAATCAGGAGAAAATAGGGAAACTTACTAGCAAATTCGAGGTTCAAACTCCCAAGGGTAGGGGACAAAGATGGCTTCCCAAATGCAGTACGACCCTCCCAAATTTCAGAACAGGGACATGGATTAGTTAAAACACTTAAATGGGCACCAAAATGAATCATTAATCAGATCCTAAAGTCTGTTGCAACTCCATAAATCAGAGGTTTGTGGACATGTCTTCACATAGGGGAAAATGATAGGAAACTTCACTACTTTCTATGAAATTCAAGATTTATTCTCCAAAGGCTTATGTAATGTATATGAACATTCTTCGGGAAATTGATGAATCTCCATACATCATAAAAATAACATATATGAATTGATACAAGTCGAAATAAAGCAACTTCAAGCTTTCATAACTAGATATGAGGAAAATGGCACCATTTATACATTGTTTGGTATTTTGACATAGTGTCAATTGGTATTTAGACCTGAGGATATTCTGAGCAGAAAATACAAAGTAAATAAATCAGATTAGAAATAAATGGGGCCACAAGAGCTTCCCCAAATAGATCAGCATCTCACCAAGTTCGCCCTTCTTCCAAGAGCCAAAATATGAAGAGAAAAGTGAGAATGGTGTGGAAACAAGTTGAAGAAGAGAATTTCATGAGATTCCCTGTAGATTCAACCTGAAACAAATGAATCCATTGTAGCTCCAAATGATAGGTCTGAATGGCATCTCCAATTTCCAATTAGGATGGGAATCTTTCACCCTCGAAATTGGTACTAAGGCAACTAGAGTAAACACTCCATAGCATGGACAAGTTATGCTCTCCAATATGCAAAATGAGAAATGATCAAAAGCCACTCTTCTTCTTTGTTCATGAATTTTATAAACTTCCAAAGACCTCCTTATCGCTAATTCCATCCATGAGCTTCATGCCAACTCTAATTGGGAAGAGATTCCAATGTGTGCCACTTGTCCCTCCATTCATAGCCTCTTCCTTCACTCAATTCGAATGGATGACTCTTTGGATGCCCTAAGTCCCTTGTGCGCCTTCTTGGAGGCTATTTTTAGCCCTGACATGTCATATTAGTAAGATGTTAGCAATCAGGTCTGATTTGTGTCATAGGTGTCATAGCATCTTCATCATTGTTGTCATAGAAGCTAGGGAATCTAGCCCAAGTGTCTCAATATCTCTCAAATGCCTCTTCCTCTTCCATGGGACTTACTCTTCCACTCCAATTCGAACTTCATTGAGTCATGCCAATTATATTGACCTTCCAACTCCCCAATATCATTAGACTCCACCTTGGATTTGAATGGGTGAGAATAGGATGTCATGTGGCATGAGGAATCTAGCTTTGTGTGGGTCCCACACCACCAATGTGTCTCCATGACCAAGTGCCACCTTATTTTCCTATCATAAATATTTATTTAACCCCTTTTAATATATATTTATGTCAAGCTAATGTCCATTTGTGGTTTTATAGTATCCGTATTCCAAATCTAATGTTTCCAACCCAACCTAGGAAACTAGTATATTGGTGGAATTTTCTCTTTTGAGATTTATTTGAATGGGGACATTATAGTTTCCATCATTTTCTCAACATTCCTTTCAAGTGTTGTGAAGCTAACCTTCACCACAAGATTTTTTGGCATCAATCCCCTGTCATTGTCTTCATGATGTGAGACTTCTTCTACATCTAATGCAATATTGCTTGAGTCTACTTCAAAGTCAAACATCTTTCCAATCGTGCGCTTCTACGTCGTAGACTTAGATGAATTTCCAAATCGTATCAAATGCACTTGCCAAGTGTTGAGCGCACTTCCACCAAAGTGTGCAAATGATCGTTCACCCCTCTATTGAATTCATCATGAACTCATAGTCTCAATGACTGTATTCCGAAAGAAGCATCCCTATCCATCAATGTGGGAACACTCCTATCGAGTGCTTCAATTCTCTAGGTGTCTTCTACCTATCTACAACCCTTGACACTTAAGTATAGGTTCATTGGTTTCTTTTGTTTTTCCTCGAATCGTCTCACTATGTCAAGTGCATTGAGCATTATATCCGATCTATATCATGTCTTCACACCTTGACACTTCCCGTACATGATGATACTCAACACTCTCCTGATAAAATACCACTTGCACCTCACTAGGACAACTCCAAACATGTTCTTCTCCGAATCCATAGATCTGGGCGCACTTCACATTGGAAAATATGTTGTTGAGCACCCTACTTCACAAGCACCTTTTTGCTGGTCGTTCTACTTTGTGAGAACCCGAAGCAATGTTGGCGCACTGCTGCTTAGTGTGGCCTCCCATCACACTACCAGCATATTACCGCACACTACTTCAACCTGCATCAACTTTCAACAATCCTCTTGCATCTTAGTGAAGAGCCCATACATGTGTCATCTTTAATACCACCTGTCAAGGGCCTACTATGATATTGACTTAGAACTGAGATTCCTTTCGCTCTGGTAGGCCATGTGGGACTTCCAAGGACCTCCCCATTTGGTGTTGAGACCAACCCGGGTTGGAATCCTGACAGACTATGCCTAACCGAACCTTTCCCACTTAACACTTATTCTTGTTCTTATCATACTTAGCCAATTATATGTGGAGAAACATTCCAATAGTTAAACACTTAACCAATAAACATACACAAGAGACAAGAAATGTTGTTGGAACCCCAAATTGGGTGTTCCTAAACCTTTTACAAATACATAGAGTTACAATGAATACAACAAGATAGGTGTACCCAAATGGCTGCAACTTGGGAGAGCACCCAACTGGCATCCTGCTCCAAAAACACCAAGGATTCACCTACTTTGCAAGAACACCTAAATATGTCTTAGTTTATCTTAAGGTATCCACAAGGACACCTGCTATGGCTCCTGACCTCTGCACCCAAGTTTGCACGAAGCCACTCTTCTATTCATTGAACTATTGCCTAGACGTGCCTTCTATTGCATGCACCCAATTTGTGCCTCAAACCCGAATTTGCTTTGACTTCTGCTCTCACTTGGTTGCTTATCCACACTTGGATGATTCTAAATGAATTTCCCCTTTGTCACCAATGTGCCTTCTTATATAGTCGACTGTTTAACTCACGAGTGTGACCAAGGGTTCCACCCTTGTGGTCTCTTATCGACATTTCAAACTAACTTTGCGGATGATGTCCATTTAGGCGGTTGGGGGTCCTTTCAAGTCTTTCTTACCTTACGTCCATGCCTCCTTGTGCTAACTGATTACGCCCACATTCCCACTCATTCCTTGGGAGTTTTCCTTTTTGTTCAAGCACGTGCCAACTTCCATTCCGGACTGACGTGCTTGTGCCCACATCGTTTTTTTTCGATGCCCTTATGCCTCCACACATGGTGTGTTCCTGGTCTACTCCGTTGAGCTCCAAAGTCTTATTTCTTGCTGGTGTATCTAATCCTTTTCCAAAGCCTACTATCTTATCTGTCGGGTCCATTTGCATGCCCAAGAATGTGGGAGCCCACCCAGTGCTAGTCTCTGTCATGCCAACCGATGGTTTTTTGGGATCCCAAGTTGGGTCAGCTTGCCAAGTGCACCTGTTTAGGATTCTTGGTCCAAGCCCCATGCCAAGATTTCCAGTGGGTGGATATTTAGTAGAGGTGCATCTGACCAAAGCCATGACACAATGCTTCTTCAAGGACAATTCTCTTCACACAGTGGATTTCTCTCCTCTGTGACCTTCAACAATTTTTTTGTTTCCCACTACACCCTGAACTTATAGCCACTAACAAATTACTCCACGCTACAACTCACAATCTTCACCCATATCTTCGACTACGCTTATATGGAGGACTATGACTCTGAGAGTGAAAATTTCCTAATCCTCTAGGACCAATACACAAAATGGCATTAAATTGGAGAAGCTCTCCACATTCTATCATGACCATAACCACCACCGCCATAAATAACATCTATCATAGCTTGGGGGATTTCATGCAACCCAAATACACTCAAAATTCATCCTCTAGAGCAAGGTCAATATTTTCCCATCTTGCTTCACGTACAATTGTTCTTCCTTATGTAAGTTGTGAATGATACCAACAACCACCTTCTACTTCACCAAACGCTTTGTTATTGAGATCACGATCCTTTAATACACTATCTTTGCAATGACCCCTTCTACATTCGACACTCTTCTAGATAGATCCAATCTAATGGACTACAATTACCGCCTCAACCAAGAAATATTTGAGGAGATCCATGGCAACAAATCACACAATTGGCTTTTCAACAACCTTGCCTCCTTCAAACTAGATCACCACTTTAAGACCATGCCTATCTTCATTTACACAAGGCTCAACTCTCATTCCTCTCAGCTCAACTATCTTGGCATGGATTTTCATGCCTCAGGTCGTCTATCCTTGCTCTAGATTTTTGTCCTCAGTCCGTTTAACATTTTTCTTTGATACCACTATTATGATTAGAAGCACATAAACACAAGCATTAAACAAGCACACACACATGCCAAAGAAGGATTACCCTGGAAACCCAATTTTGGGAAAACCAACAAACATAATAGATCTATTCTTCCTAACTAATCTAGTTAGAGAATGGCCAATCCAGCCATCATCGACCACAGAAGCCAAGAACTGCCTCCTTTTGTACCTTACAAAGGCTATGTTTGATCTACTACAACCCACTATATTGTCACCTAAGGTAATGTTACATTACAAAAAATAAAAAGTAAATAAAAGAATTCATGTGCGTTCATAAAAATTAAAAAAAAATATGAAAAGTAATTAAAAAATCTATGTCCGCCTAAATAAATAATTAAAACTTGAACGGGACTCTATTAAGGAAAAAAGGGATCAAATTTCTTGAGTTTAAAATTAAAAAAAAAAATACACGTCAACAAATTGGATCCCTCTAAGTGGGACTTGATAGATCCGGGTTTAGAATGGATCTATGATGGTTATGTTTATTATGTGCTTCTAATGATAATATTTTTTACATGCATTACCATGGGCAAATACCATGGGTTACCAAATATTATGGGCCCTAAAACCATGAACGGATACATTTGACTCTTTAACCGGGTCAAGTTTACCTAACAATCCCCTTTAAACTTAACTTTAGGGTAATAGCCACCCCTCAGGGAATGAAATTATAACATGCCCCTCTTTTAATAGTTTTAACGGGAATGAAATTATATTATGAACCCTAAAACCATGAACGGATACATTTGACTCTTTAACCAAGTCAAATTTACCTAACAATCTCCTTTAAACTTAACTTTAGGGTAATAGCCACCCCTCACAGTTTTAACGGGAATGAAATTATAACATGCCCCCTCTTTTTGTCTATTTAAATCTACAAAAGTGACTCACCAACCAAAGGCATAAGCACGCTTCCACAGGTCTTAGGAAATTGAGAACACAAAGAGCTGATCCGAGATGGAAATGGAAGCAGATCTCTGGGAAACCCTGCCTGATCATTTGGTTTGTTCGAGTTTAGCTAGGCTTCCTGTTCGGGCTCTTGCTAGAATGAGGGTTGTCTGCAAACGCTGGAATTATCTGTTATCTCCTGGAAATGCCTTGCAAAGAATCGATCCACTTTTTTCAGTAAATTCCATCCCTGCGTTTTTCATTCAAGTCGGTTGGGGTCCCCGAGATCTGGAAACGTGGGTCATAGAATTAGGAGACGGTGGTTCGGACATAAATATTTACAAATCCCCCTTACCCAATGATCAAATTGTTGTGGCTGCATGCCAGAGCATCTGCTGCTGCCATAGACAAGGAGACAGGTTCGATATTTCCATAGGCAATCCTGCTACCAGAACCTGGAGACGACTCCCTCGCCCTGCTCTGGTTGACCCAGATTGGGCTTTCATCGGAATGACCTTCGACTCTACCGCGAGGCGTTGCACTGTGCTGCTGGGTGAAAATCATGTTGATCCGCTTCGACGAGGAACTGGGAATTTAATGGTGTTCAACATTTATGATTCAGAGTCCAATGGATGGACTACGTTTTCCATGAAAGCGGCCACCTACATTCAACCTCGTGGCAAAGGTATCTACTCCAAAGGAAACTTTTACTGGGTAATCGAATGGAATGACATCTATTTCATGGTAGCATTCTCTATTGCAGAGAGCACTTGGACAGAAATTGCACTGCCAGAGGGTTGCTGCAGAAATGTCTGCCGTTTCCCAGCATCTCTTTATTTAAGTGGATGCCATGGGCGAGTGGTGTTAATACAGAAGGGAGAGAAACTTGGCTCTATGCGCATGTGGAGGTTAAATGAAGTCCAAGGCGCTGCAGAATGGTGTGAACTCCGTGATATATGCAGCCCAGAACGCAATACGTTTTATTCGGTGGTAGTAAACAGCGGGTGGGCAATGATGGTTGACAGGGAAATGCAAATATATTCTGTCGTTTCATTACCGAAATATGAGCAAGAAAGTTTCATTACGTGGGCGGCATGGCAGGTCGTTTATACAGATTCTGTCAGCCTTCGAATCCAACAACGTTGCAAATTACTTTAAAGTCGAGTTTGTTATAAAGTCGGTGGTTAATCTGTTGCGATTTGCTGCAGCTGAGAACTGCTTTCGTCTCGTTACTCCAAGATAGATTCCACTGCTTTCGTCTCGTTACTCCAAGATAGATTCCACTGCTTTCGTCATCTCCACCTCTTTAATCTTTTGTTGTCTTTAGGATATTCATCTTTCAATCTTGATTCTACTATTTTAGCTGATTTGCAGCGAGAGATGCAGATATATGCTCTGGCTTTTTTTGGTAAAAGGTGCTTGAAACCGTGATTTGTAGTCTATATTCCTTCCACTTTATTTTTGTGTGTTTTACTATTGAATGTTGATGTGATCGAAATGTATTTGTGTTGTTAGATTAGTAATAAAATGCATTTGTTGCGTTGAGAGTAGTCACATGTTTAATGGGTAGCTACATTATAAAAGAGTAATATATTAATTTATAAAATCAAAATTAAAATTAGAATAGATAGATTTTAAATTTGGATTTATCAAGTATCTATCAAGTAGGGAGAAGTATCAAATTTCTTAAAGTATAATTTGTTTTTCTTAAATTTTTTATCCTATGATGCTTGATAGATTTATGCGTTTTAATTTTGATTTTATGAGCCAACATGTTATTCTTTTGTGAAGTATTGTATTGTGAGTGGTTAATAATCATATTGACAAAGTGAGAGGTGCGGCGCTAAGTTTTATTGGTTTCCTGGTTAAAGGTTTCTAGGGTAAATCTCTATGTATTATGCATGAATGCTATGGTGTAATCTCTATTTTGCTTAAAAGAATTTATATGGTTTTATATTTAACATATATTTCATTAAATTCCGAATTATACAATGGATCTAGAATTCAAAACTTTAACTAGATTGAGTTTTTTCAAAATGAGTAAAGTCTTAAACTTGAATTCCTTACATTATTTCTATTTCTATTAATTATATTTTGTATTAAAAGCTAAGTTGGTTCAGCTTAATTAATGACATTAATGTTTTGTATGTTACTATGATTAGCCAATTTAATTATAATTTGATATGGTAACTACTATGTCTTTGTTGATTTACTATGTTGGTAGAAGGTTGGAAATTTTTTCGAATAACCCATACAAAAACCATTTAATAACACAATACCAAAGTGTTTGTTACTATAACAATTTTAATTCTAGACATAGTTAGTAATAATATTGCCTATGTTGAGGACCATGTTTTATTTATGATGATGATGATCATCATGATGGTTTTTAATGTCCGCTAAGACCAACTTTGGTCTATCGGACCTTAAGAGAAATTATTTGGTTTTCTTAATATTTTTATTCGTATCATTGCTCAAAAAGCTTGAGGAGAAGTGTTCCGAGCTCACCATAATTCTAGCTTGTAAGAAGGATAGGAAGGTTTGTATTGTAGAAAATATTATGAAACTGAGATCTAATATTGGTGTATGTAGGACACTATAAGAGAAAGTGATTTTCACTTGCAATGCTCATAGTCTCACAGAGATGGAAAATTCTTTCCACCCACTCTGTTTTAGAAACTATCCAATGCCTTGTTTCACTATAGATCTCATGAGAGTTTGTTCTTATCTTGACTATATTAATTTTCTTCTTTGAACTAGTCAATACAGAGAGGTGCTTTGATATTCTAGATTAGGGTTAATGACCTCCTTATAATATCTTTATTTTATTTTAGCCTCTATATCATTATCATGGCACATTTTCTCTTTAAACTTAGAAGTAACAATATTTTTGAGATTATTAATATTTTGTAAAATGACATTTTCGTCGATATGCCAATGGTTTAACCAGGCCATGGTGTCTTTATGTCAACCTCACTTAAGTTGAAGGTGGTTTTGAATAGATTTTAAATCCATTATAGGGAGTCTCTGATCTCCCATGTTATTTATTTTGTACTTGTACATTAGGAACCCATTCATAGCCATACTCTCGACGGGGGAAAGACCCAATTTGATTAGGAGAATAGGGTAGGGCGTATTGCTTTTAATTTTGAGGTTATAAGTTATAAAACACTTATGGATTTTCTCAATCATCCTCCAAGATTCTCTAAGATGCTACAACCCCAAACTTCATAACCATGCATGATAATGAGTATGATGAGAGTTTCAAAGAGGAAATTCTTTTTATCCCGTTATATTAATAGGTTGGAAACATTTTATGGTCAACAAGATAAAATATTGTATTTTTTTCACACAGAAAAAAATCAGCTTCTTGTTATTCTTTCGAACCAAAGAAAGAAAAACTATTACATGGATTCTTCCTTTAAAGAAGAACAAAATTGTTGCTGATCAAAAAATTAAATTGAATAGCCATCTAATTGTTAAGAGCATATATTCTTATATCAAATAACTTTAAAAAGGAAAAAATCCTATCTCAACTTGTACATATGAGAGACATATAACTGTGTTGTCAACTTTTGCAAAATAGTGAAGTGTCACTAACCGACATAGTCATCCAGAAAAGCAAAAACATTCCTTAGAACATATAAATTGAGCCATGGGAATATATGAATTTGTTCCAATGCTCCTCATATAAAAGAGTTCCAGCAGAAATACCTATACCTTTCTTAGAGATATCATCTACCATTGTGTTCAATTCCTGGTATATATGTTTATAGGAGATACTAGAAAATTTTTCAATAAGAGTTCTTGTCCTTGAGCACCAATGCAACAGTGAGAGCACCTGAACACTTGAGCCACTGGAAACCCACTCTATGATGACTTTAGAGTCCCCAAGTACCTGAATGGAATCAATACCAATGTTAACAACAATCTTCAATAATCGTCATAAATCCAGCAGTTCAATATCTGTATTTGTTCATGCCCCCCCCCAATCCATATATGAAAACAATGAGACTGATTCAATTTTAGGAGGATACCCCTCCCACATTGTCCCAATTCGGAAGCCCCATAAAAAAACCCACATTAGAATTAGTTTGAAGGGTAGGAGCATTTACAACTCTACGGGATTTAAGTTTAAATTCTATAAAGTAATCACTGTAAAGACCCACATTTTTTTAACATGTTATATAGATATACATGCTTCCTATGTTAAAAAAAAAAGAATTTCTAGTGCACCATATGCCCTAGGATATAAATATAGGCAATTATTTATATTTGGGAATATTTTTTACTCAGTTTTCTAGATTTTCCACCACAATATATTTCCCCAAACATATAACCATTATCCAAACATCCATACAGTATGAAAAATTTACAAAAAGGCGTTCAACAGATTCTCCATCTAGTTGACAGAGTGGGAAAATATTTGGGCCTCTCCAACCTCTCTTAACTAAGTTTTCCCAAGTCATTATTTTATTTTCCAAGATTAGCCATAAGAAATCTTTAATTTTTAATCGCATGTTTCATTTCCATATTTTATTATACCACCACCTACCCAATGAAGAGTTTGATAAACTAGAAATGACATCATAAGCAACTTTTGCACTAACGTGTCCATTCTTTTTATTCCAGATCCAAACCAACTTATCTTCTATATCTTCAAGTTAGATTCCTTATTTTTTTATACCATCAATATGTCTACCTCATTCTTATGCTAAATCAACAACCAAACCCAAAGTCTCAACCTTCTTCTAATAATATGAACTGCTCTAAGGATCTTCATTATTTCTAATATCCACAAGGAACCTGTAGCCCCTATTATGCAAATATTTCATAAACTCATCAAACATTAAGAATAAATCCTCTCCTCTAATGTAGGTATCAACCCTTAAAAAGCATCTATTGACCATTTCCCACCCTCCATGACAACCATTTACTTATCCAATGAAAATCTTGGACAAATCCTTTCAAAAAAATAGAAGCATTCACAACAAATTTGTTGGAAGATATGATCTATTAAACAACTCTAGCCTTCTTCAAATATTATGTTTTGGGATATGACTCCATAGCCATATTTCAAAAATACCTATCCATTGGATTTTTAAACATAAACAATATTAAACCAATGTAAGTTTTTAATGCCCCATCATCCCATGTTCTTTGGGAGTGAGATCATTTCCCACTTGAAAAGATGTATTTTCATTCCATTAGCTTCCCCTGACCATAAGGAATTAAATATTCTATCTCTGATCAAATGAAGAGTGGAAACATGAAACATAGATAAAGAAAACTAGTAAACAATGTTAATCTTACATCATCATGAGTCATTCTCCAAGTCAATCTTGTGTGCTAGGATTGAGCCTCGTCTATCAAGGCAGTGCCTTAGGGAGCCTGAGTTGGACTCGGGAAACTTGGAGTAGATTCTTGAGTTGGACTCAAGAATGACTAAGCCTTATGTGTAAAGGTTATGCCTCATGTGTTGAGTTAAGTGCTTTGTTAGTCAAAGTGATGATGTTGTACAGTCTTGCTTGTCAAGGCTAAGGTCTTGTGTGTCAAAACGGATCCTCATGTGTTGAGTTGGTGCCTCATGTGTCGAGGTAATTATTTGCATGTCGAAGCATGAATGGTGTGTGATGTACTACTAACCATGGTTGAGATATTAAGTCTCCTTTAGATACTGACCACCTCTAGAGTGAATTAATTTAGCATATGACCACTTAGAACAATAGTAGAACAAGATGATCACATCATTGGAAAAATATCCTAAGTATATTTGATATGATAGATAAATTAAAGTTGAAACATGTGGACCCTGCAAATAAGACAAGAGATAAAGATAAGATGTGATAATATAAAGAGAGAACTCGATTTGCCTAGTAATGATAAAGACTTCAGTTAAATAAGAAATAAATCGAATCGTTAAACTTTAGTGATGTTAACAAGATAGACTTCATTTAATTAAAGGAGAATTTGAATTGTTCACTTCAGTGGTG
The DNA here is from genome assembly GCA_027924585.1 of Larix kaempferi. Taxonomy (NCBI): domain Eukaryota; kingdom Viridiplantae; phylum Streptophyta; class Pinopsida; order Pinales; family Pinaceae; genus Larix; species Larix kaempferi. The sequence goes on along the minus strand of BSBM01000276.1, from coordinate 3,614,245 downwards.
TTATCAAGAAGGACTTTAGTTAAAAGAGTTAACTAAGTGTTAATAAATAAGATCTACTTAACTAAAGTGTTTTGCATGTCAACACTTGAGTTGAACTAAAATACGACACTTAAGTTAAACTAAAAGACAACACTTGAGTTACGACACTAGCATGACGACATTTGAGTTAGCCTCCTAACTAAGTAACCTAGCATCCATATGAAGGGCGAGTTCATCCTGAAGTCAAAAGATAAAAATATAAGTTGAAGCATGAGAAGTATGATATATATATTTTACATAGGATTGATGAATTCAATGTGAGAGTGAATTCTCTTCTCTCTTGAATGAAATTCGTATTTAGTGTGGATGTGACCAAAATCATTGAATTGGTTTTGTGCAGGATATTATTCTGAGTTCTATTCTTCCATCTTCTCTCTTGCTTTGTGATTGCACCAAGGTTTATTGGTATTTATCTCTGATAATGCACCAGGGGTTCTTGATTTAATTGTCTCATTGTAAAGACAGTCTCTGATATCTATCAATATTCTAAGGAAGACTTTGTTGGTGTTTTCTCCCTCGAGTACTAGAGGGTTTCCCCAGGGTAAATACAGTGTCTCATGTGAATGCTTATGCTTTTTTATTATTCATTTGATTTCAAGTACTACTATAATTCCGCATTAAGATTAAAAATTAACATGGTATCATAGCTCAGGGAATGAATGGGATAAGCTTTGCAGTCAAGCTTGATCCTACGTTCATCCTAAGTGGAAAAAGTTGAGCATAGTACTTGAAGAATAATGGCTTCAATCTCAATAAGACATGAATACCAACTTGAAGGAAATTAGAAGGACATGATTCTAAATATCCTGGAAGAGCATGATCTGGATGGCTCTGTATCCATTGTTTTTGAAGATCCTACTACTGCAAGGTGCACTAATTTCAAGAAGAATCAAGGCAAATCAAAGAGAATCATTTATGATTCTATGAAAGACAATTTTCCACCAGTGATTACTCCATTGAATATAAAAAAAGAATGCTTCGACACTTTGAAACATATTTATGAGAGGAAGGATCCCATTCAGAAGAGAGAATTTAAGAACAAACTTTAGAATTTGAATATGGAGAGGGATGAAGCGGTTGCTTCCTTCTTCACAAAGATCTCTCAAGTAAGAGATCAACTCATGAGCATAATTTGGTGTAACATTTAATGATGATGATCTCAGATAGACTGCTATCGATGGCCTTCCATATTCATGGGAGACATTCTTGGCTGCATTAAATGGTCAAGAACTGCAACAAAAAATTGAAATACTGTGGCATGATTTCCTACAAGAAGAAGGGTGAATCCAGAGCAAATATACTTCCTCCAAAGAAAAGAACCTTGCTTTTGCGACACAGATGAAGAGAGGAAAGAAATACTTTTCTCATAAGAAGTTTCCTCATCAAAAGGAAAATGATTAAAACAAGAAACTTGATAAGTCTAAATTTAAATGCTTCAATTGAAATAAGAAGGTTCACTTTGCAAGAGACTTTTGTGCAAAGCAAAGAGGAAATTTCAAGGGTAGGTTGCATGCTTCTAATTCTACAAAAGATGAACCTACAAGAAATAATTATTCCAATGATCGGGAGAAAAGGAAGGAGTACTATCATGTCTCATCCCTATATGGATCCATTACCACTAGTGCTGAGACATGGATGGTGGATAGTGGTGCATCAAAGCACATGATTGGATATAGGAGTGCTATCTTATATATGAAGGAAAATAAGTTCTCCTATCAGGTGGAGCTTGGAGATAATACCACCTATTTGATCCAAGGATTTGGATCCACTTTCTTTCAATTGAATTCAGGTGATGTAATCCATGTTAATGATATTCTGTATGTTATTGTTCTAAAGAAAAACCTCATGTATATTTTAGTTCTAGAAGATAAATGTTTCAAAGTAATATTTATGGACAACAAAGTGCTCTTGTGGCCTAAAAATTCAGACTTTAATTATGCAACCATGATTGGTGTTATAGAGGGAGGTCTCTACAAAGTTCCTGGAAAGTTCATTAAAGCCATGATCCATGACACCATTAGTCTTTGTGAACCATGGCATAGGAGGCTTGGTCATATTCATTTCAAAGCGCTACCTACCTTACAGACCATGTTAAAAGGTATGCCTATATTTCAATTTGAGCATGATGTTATTTGTAGGGGTTGTGCTCTTGGTAAGAACATCAAGAAAATATTTCCAAATAGTACTAAAAGACATAAATGGATCCTTGACTTGATCCATTCCAATCTATGTGGTCCCATTTCTACACCATCCTTGAGTGGTTATCTGTACTATTTTGCATAGATGACTTCTCTTACAAGTCATGGATCTATTTTCTGAAGGCAAAGAGTGAAACTTTCAACAAGTTTCAAGAGTTTAAAGCACTAGTTGAGAATCAAACTGGAAAGCACATTTGTGCTTTGAGATCTAATAATGGAGGAGATTTCAAGTCTCACGAATTTAATGACTTATGTCGATAGGCAGGGATAAAAAGATGATTGACTGTACCTTACAAACCCCAACAAAATGGGGTTGCTGAAAGAAAGAATAGAACAATATGTGAGGTTGCAAAATCTATGATGTGTGATCAGGATATGCCCACTTCCTTATGGGAAGAATCCTCCAACACTGCTATTTATATATAGAATAGAATTCCTCATGCTATCCTAGGACACTTGAATATTTTTCAGTTGTCCTGTCTACATTCATATGCGAAAAGAGAAGAGGACAAATATGGATCCATCTAGAAAGAAAGGAACATTTTTTGGATATAGTGAATCCTCCAAATCTTATAGAATCTATTTTCCAAGAAAAAGGCACATTGAAGTTAGCAAAAATGTATCATTTCATGAAGAGACTTCCCTCAAGTGCTCTAAAGAAATTCAGTGTGATTTAGACATGGAGGAGCATGAGAATCCCATGATGGAGGATCCAGGTTCTGATTCTCTTATTTCAAATGTTGAGAGGGAGAATCCAGAAGAGTCCTTAGATCCATTTGATCCTGAAGATCCAGTAGAACTGGTAGAAAGATCACTTGATGAACCTCCTACTAAGAGGATATCTTCCTGGTGTCGAGACATTCTGCAAGAGGCAGAAAATCATGGAGCACCATCAAGTACATCTAGAGAGCGAAAGAGACCTAAAATATATGCAATATATGTAGCACAAATGAGTCACATTAGTGATTCAGAACCCACCACCTATGAGGAAGATACTAAGCAGTAAGTATGGAAAGATGCTATGGTGGAAGAATACAAATCCATCATGGAGAATGATGTGTGGGAAGCGATTCCTAAACTTGAAGGGAATTCAATAGTAAATTCCAAGTGGCTTTGTAAAATCAAACATGTAGTTGATGGTAGTATTGAAAAATATAAAGAAAGATTTGTGGCTCGTGGTTTCTCATAGAAAGAAGGAAGATATAATCCACAGATTTAAGGGAATTCACAGCGAAACCGCCCAAGAGTAATCTCACAAAGGTAGTCTTTCTTTATATTTTTCAATACTACCATCAACTACCATCAAACATGTAGTTGATGGTAGTATTGAAAAATATAAAGAAAGATTTGTGGCTCGTGGTTTCTCATGAGATCTGTGGAAATTCCGAACATGCATCCTGAAACTAATCACCACAGAAACCTAGCAACAGAGAAACGTGTGTACTTAAAAATTTGAAGAGCAATTAACAAGTAGTTTGTGTGCGTGCACAATAAATTAATGTTAAAGTAATAATTTTAAAAAATGAAATACGTGAACATGATCTAGACAGAGTGCACTGGGGCTTACATATTTTTCTTTTAATTTTTCTTGAAAAATTATATTTATTATTATTTTTTGAAACTTACCAATGAATATTTAAGTCGCAAATTGCACACGTGTGTGCGTGCACGAAATATTTTGATTTTTTACATAATTTGCAAAACTAAAAATACCCTTTTAAAGAGGACGCGTTTATCTCGGGCTTGTGTATTTTTTAAAATTTTTTGGATGTGTATTTTGAATGTTGTGGATTTATCTTTGAGCTCAATCGAAGTTGTCGGCATGGTTTTTTAGGGAAAGTTTTAGTAGAAATTTAAAAACAACAGACATATGAAAATAAAAATTCGTAAATTTTATATATCTGGATAGAGGATTCGTTGACAAATCCAATGGTATCAAGTCCACTCATTAATGAGAATTTAATGACATGGTTTAACTCTGTGGAAGGCAGAAAAAACTTTCATTCTGCAGTGAAAAGGGCTCTTGGCCTGTTTTTTGAGCCCTCGATCGAGCTAAATACCTCGATCGAGGGTTTAACAACACCTTGATCGAGGGTTTAACAAGACCTCAATCGAGGTATTTTAAAACCCTCGTTCAAGGGCCTAAAATGAACCTTTTTATGTTTTTCAAAAGCTAGATCGAGCTTTTGGGAGCTTTTCAAAAGCTCGATCGATCCTTTGCGAGCTTTTCAAAAGCTCGATCGAGCTTTTGCGAGCTTTTGAAAAGCTTGAACTAGCTTTTGCGAGCTTTTTCAAAAGCTAGATCGAGCTTTTTCAAAAGCTAGATCGAGCTTTTTCAAAAGCTAGATCGAGCTTTTGTGAGCTTTTCAAAAGCTCGATCGAGCTTTTGAGAGCTTTTCAAAAGCTCGATCGAGGGTTTTGGAACCCTTGATGGAGGTATTTTCAAAAGCTCGATCGAGGGTTTTAAAACCCTCGATCGAGCTTTTAAAACCCTCGATCGAGGTATTTTAAAACCCTCGATCGAGCTTTTAAAACCCTCAATCGAGCTTTTAAAACCACGGGGGGTTCACTAGTGATGCAATATCATATCACGTCCATTCATATTGGGGATTTGAATACTCTTAAAAACCTCAAAAATATATTGCTCTATATTAAGGGGTCAAGGGGTTTTTTAATTTGACATAGTAATATAAATATTGGGGGTTGTTTTATTTGGGTGGGATGAGGAATAACCTCCACATCATGGGATGGATTCATACCTCCAAATCATGGGCTCAATTCATACTCACCTAAAACTTATGTACCCTCCATTTTTATTTGATATTTCTTATGATCCTAAGTTTTACATAAATCTGGTAATAGTGTACCAATGATAACATCAATGGGAGTCTCTTTGGATTACTATTCTTGAGAAATCTCATTTAATAGCTTCTTTAGGCTTGGTTTGAATTGATGTTATAGTGTTTTTCATATTTAAGTTAAGATATGTGACTAATCCGGAGTTTCAGAGTTGAACAATTGTATTATATTTTTTGTAGGCATTCGAGTAAAAGATATAACTCTTCATTTTTTAGGTTGGGGTTTAGGTGGGTATTGAGATTCAATCAAATCATTCTCCACGACAACCAAGAAAAGTGAGATCAATCTTTCTTAGCTCACTGGAACTAAGATGTTTGTTTTGATAGGAAGGTAGGGGAGTCCATCCACGAAAGGGTTTCATTTTTGCATTTTTATGGAGTTGAATTATTAAGCTTATAGAAAACATGAGCTCTCTATGGCTAAGCTTATAGAAAACATGAGCTCTCTATGGCTATACATGTATTTACATAATATAAAATTGGTAGATTGGCAGGTTGTGGTGTGAATCAATTACAAATCTCATCCTTTCTAACCATTGCACTAACTACTGGACTATCAGTCTTTTACATTCTTTGTTATGTTGATCTCTTGGTTGGGTTTCCTTTTACACATTTTTCCTTCTCCAGTATTATTTTGTTGGGTCTTCCACTATCCAACGTTACAAATTGATCAATCGGCCCTGCAATCCTGGTGGGATCATTATTAGTATTATACTATTATTTTATTTAGCATCTTGTTTGCTTATACTAAGATGTTTAGGGTTCTTGTTTGTTACAACTTGATAATATGATATAAAGGGGGCATTAAAAATGTGTTGATAAAAATGAATACCTACAATATCTGGTGAGAATAGGGGTTTTCTTAATTCGAAAGGAATATTGGGAGGGGGGGTTAAAAATACAAATTTAGGAGAAATTTTCCAATATTGAGTGAAATTAGGGATATTCTTTAATATCATGCGAACGATCGTGCTATGTAACAAGTTCACTGAGTGAACCCCCCGTGTTTAAAACCTCTATCGAGGGCTTGAAAATACATCGATCGAGGGTTCGAAAAACAATTTTTTTAGCTTCCATCTGCCAAAAATGGTGAAACACCTTCGTGGAATCACCCAGGAAATTTCTTACACATAAAGTTATTTAATAACATATTAATATTGTGTTGTGTGGCTATTATTAATCATTTTAATAAAGACACTAAGTGTTACTACTTTGCATGTGTTGTATTAGGATAAATCTGGTTGAAAAATGGTTTGTCGAACCCCAATTCAAATTCCATGTCATCATGTATTAGCCAATCAAAATATTCTAAAAATTAAAAGAGGTATATATGAGAGGCAAATTTTTATTATATAATGTTTTTTGTAACTTAGAACTTACAATATATCACAAAATTAATTACATATCGATACAGTCCGTCTGGACCTCTCTCTAGGAGAAAATAGCCCAGGTAGAAATTATTTTGAACAAAGGACCAAAAATAGAAAAATCCCTGAGATTTATACTAGACTTCATATAGAATTTTAGATTACAAAAGAAATCCTGGTGGCTACTGTCCAATCTGAAAAATTGAACTGAAACAGATAACTAGAAAAAAAATTGTTTTTTAGCTGAACCAAAACATAATTAAATGAACCAGGATGCAAGAAAGTACTAAGAGGGACCAATGTCCCTATGCAATTTTGTTTGAGGAAGTTCACTAGTGTCCATATCTAGGATTGGAGCTTCGCGTTTGATGCCTATCGTTGCACCTCCATCCACAGTACTACCAGTCAATGCACCACCATCCTTCATTGTGTTGGGCATTGCTTGTATGTTAGTCTTCACTATAGCATCCACGTCCATAGGATTTTCTTCTTCCTTTACCTCTGGCAAATTGGTTTCCTCCTGCTGCTCCGCATTCTCCATGTCCACCTTTGATTCTTAGCGAACCACACCAACCTCTCCAATGACAATAAGCAGGGGTGAAGGAAGACCAAATAATTATGCAATATCACCACACCAGTCTAGAATTTTTTTGACACTGCATGTTAATTCTCGAATCCTGGCCTTAGCTCCTTCCTCGAAATCCATTTCCTCACTCTAGATATCTAGCATAGTGTCCATCATCACGGCCAGATGACAAAAAATTCCCCCATTGCACACCTCCTGCAAGCACTCATGGCAGCCTCTCCCCATCTGTTAGGGGATCTATGTCGCTCACAAACTATATTGTGACATCTTCTCCCAATTATCTGCACATAGCTCGGACACAAGTGAATTTTCTCGGACTGCACTAGCAAGGAGGGGTTGTAGGAATGCAAGACCATCAGGAAGAGTCAGGAAAGAATGATCTTGTGAGCCTTGGCCAAGGGGTAACTAGGATATCGACAAGCCAAATAACTACAATCCCTACCCCTCAAAAGAAAGATCTAGGATAAAAAATAATTGCATCACAGGCTCATTCAGATATGGAAATAAATAAGCCATAAGAAGAGCAGTTTCCCAACAATCCCTATTAAAGGTCAAATAGGTAGAAGATATAACCGCTGATGCAGGGTCAAAAGCATCCTCTATTCAATCTTAAGTAGATCCAAAATTACCTATGGTTAAAGTGGAAAACCTCCCATCAACAATTATGGAAACTTTTGAGGCACAACATAGCTCAAAATAAACTAGAGTTGTTCAAACTCAGTCCACCTTATTTTGTCAATTCATGGATATAAAGTGCCATAATATTGATATTGTCAAGGACACGACCCATGAAATGGTAGATTTAAATCAAAACAAATTGCTATAAATAGTAGATCATAATGAGTGAACCTTTAAAATGGCCTTTTTAGAGCCAAAGGTCCCATTGGTGTGGACATATGATTATGATAAGGACACACATATAAAGGTTAAATTTGAGAAAATCAGTCATGTGGACATAGTGGAATTTTATAGATAGACTGGTGAGCTATTGTGCAAGGATGTCCTCCAATCCTTTGAAAATGTAAAAAATATGCTTGCAATGGTGCAAAAGATTGAAAAATAGTTGAATTCGGAGAAGGTGGCCACCAAGGCCAAGTAGTTCACCATCAAAGAGCTATAACATAAGATTTTTACAGAAGGGGCTAATTTCAATGACCCTACTCCTGTTCAATCATTGATTCAACAAAAGGACAATGAGATCCTAATGTTGAAGAAGAAATTGAAGCTATCATATGTAGAATGTGTGTAGACCCTAGAGTTAGTGGTGCTACAGGAGGAGAAGGAGAAGATATACAAGCAAGTGCTAGACTACAAGAGTTCCATGGAGTAGCATAGAGACAAGGAAACTATCCTAGAGATTCAAGCTTCTAGGATGGAATTAGAAAAGACAACAATTACATCTCAAGCCACCCCACAGTTAATTGAAGGGGCAGGTAAACTTATGATGGATCTGACCATGAAGCAAGAAGAGATAAACAATGTGGAGAAAAATATGGAGGCAAAGGAAGAAAAGGTTACAACTATGAATGAAGAGATAAAAGAAAGGAATGAGATCCATTAATAGGTAAAGTAGGAGAAGGATCAATTCTAATAATAGGTGGATCTATTGTCAAACAGGATAATAGTGAAGGCACCCATAAAAGGGGATAAATGCACCATTTGGGACAACATATCAGCTGAGATATTGAAAATATGGGACCATTTTGAGTTTATACAACATGAATTAGAGCTAGAAACTACATTATCAACTGAAATTGAAATGACATATGCATAATTAGAAAGAAAAACAGACATAGCTCAGAGTGTAATAAAATTCTTGAATAATAGGACAAAAGCCCAATTGCATACAATGGAGGCCACTGAAAAAACACATATCCTTACAAACGTTAATCTAATGATAACAAAGAAGAACTTAATGAACATAGCCTAGGTCAAGGTAAACAAAATATTAAGTGGAATCACCTCGTTTAAAGGCATGTTCAAAGAAGAATTAGATAAAATTTTACCCTCCCCTCAAATTTACAAATATTCTAAAGTGATTTTTCCAACCCAAGGGAAAGCCTCAACCTCAACCTCACAAAAGAGTCAAATTAAAAGGGTTGAGTTATGGTTTAAAGGAGCAATATTTTGGGGCAGTTTTTGGTAGCTAGTAATTAAAAACGTAGTTTCAAGAAGTAGTTAAGAGAAAAATACATCTATAAAAGGAGGATTTGAACTCTTTCATCATTATCAGGCATATTTTGGGAGAGAAAATTTTCACAAGATTGCAGGATCAAAGACCAGCAGGGAAAGGCATATGTTGAGAAGACTTGAAGATTTATGAGATTTAGATTTCATATTAATGTTAGCTAGTATTTGTATTCTGCTATTTCATTCTCCTCTATAAATTCACAAGTTATTCCAATCCATGGAATATGCTTCTTGATCATTAATAAAAGCTTTCAGAAGCCTATTATCCCATCATATCCATGTTATGAATGTGAAGTGTATCAATGAAGGAAAATGATTTCATTTAAATGACCAATTTTCTTCATGAATGTCTGATATTTTAAATAGTCAATGAAGTGTTCATTTGTTGTTTTACATATTAATTTCCGTATTACCTTAGCTATGAGCTATATAAAGATTTAAATTACTATGTTAAACTGTTGAATTCTTAATTGCTCAATATGTTATACTTTCATAGGAATTGCAAGACTTATTCCTGAAAATACCTTGCACATTTCAACATTGTTCCATCAATTTTTCCATTCACCCTTTCATATATCAAAATTCCTGAATATAAATGTGATAAATGGCTCTAACACTTAAATTCTTACCATATTTTCCCCCCTATTTTCCTATGTGTCTCAAAGAATTAAAAGAAATATCAAAATATTGTTACATAAAAAAGATTGAGCTCTAAATCTAAATCAAATTGAGTTTCATCATGCCCTGGCATAGTTCCTTCACAGTATAGAATGTCTCAAGGGATAAAAATCCCTTCATGGAAACTAGGGCACCTAAAACATAAAAATTGAAAAATTTATCAATAGTAAAACCAATTGAAAACTTACCTGTACTTGCATGATCCCTTGGTGGATAATCGTATTTAGGCACTTTTGTAGGTCTTTGTTGACTTGTTTGAGGAAGAGTCCCCATTCTTCTTTGGTAAGAAAATCCCTTGAATCTATTATTGTACATTCTCTTGGTTTTTCAGGAGAAGATATTTCCCCCAACCTATTTGTGAGTCTATTAGTATCAATGGATTTTTCTTTGACTTGCTGCATATTCTCATCAGATAAGTGAACTTTTTGTTTGTTTTCAAACAAATTGTTGCATACCTCCCGATTACATTTGTCACTTTGATGTCCAATTATTTTTAATCGCAAGTAGTGAACACATGTATTCTCATCATGGAAATATTAACATGCTAGAAATTTTTTTGGAAAGTCACACATCATATTCCCTAGTTCCAATGATGAAGGCGTCCATGGATTTGTTTGAGGATCATTGTTGAAATTTTTTGGAGGAAACCTATTCTGGCATTGATTCCTTTCAATATGAATGATATGATACTATAGAGCAGTCGTCTATTGAGTTAAATCCATCCTTAAATTCTTTGTTTCTTAAAGTATAAGGTTGGTCTCACTCTTAGGAGATTCACTGGCATGAGCTATACTTTTCTTCAGATTTTGCTCATCCTTAGTTGTCAAAAGATGAAAAATATCAACTTTCCTTGATGCCCTCCAACTCTAGTCCAAATCCTTCACCTGTTTCTTAGCTACTTCCAAGTTCTAAGGCTTATACAAGTTGAGATGAAATAGAAACTCACCTTTGAATGCATCGATTGTTGAAATATTGTAACTTTGAAGAATATTCTATTGTACTTTATTATTGTAATTTATTCGGAGATGTTTTATTCCTCTGTCGGGATGTTATTATTGTATTTGGTCATCATAGAGTCATGAGGTAAATCCTCCCATGTATGTCGTGGCAATAGATCCCCTAGAGTCAAATGTAATGGGGTTTTTAAGTCCCCTAGAGGATTCAGAGAAGTCAACATTAGTTGAGTGGTAAAGTTAGTTGAGGCCGACATGTCAAGTTGTAAAATTAAAGTAGTAGTGAATGCATAAATAGAGAGCTAGGTTGTCTCATTTATGCATTCACACACATGCTCACTTGTATAATTCGCAATGGAGAGAGAGAGAGAGAGAGAGAGAGAGAGAGAGAGATCTACAAGGAGAAGGAGCACTTGTTTGGGGTTTTTCTTTGTACTTTTGATCATCTATATTGAGGAAGTTTTACTGGTTCTTCTTCCCCTAGAGGGTTTATGTTGTGCTTGTTATTCTTTCAGTGATCTTTTATATGCTATTTTTGTGAAATTTAATTGAACACTGATGCTATCTATATTATCACATTGAATCTTAACATGGTATTAGAGCTATCCTGAAAGAAGGAAATGTATGGGATTTACGACACTTGTTTCACTTACGACAATTTGAAAGCTAGGGCTTTGTATAGAAAAAACTAGTTATCTTGTAATTTTCATTATAAATCACTTTTGGAAATGGTTCAGGATCTGAAACTTGGACATGACGAATATTAAATGTTCATGTACCGTGTGTCTACGTTTTAGCCTCATATGGGTTGTACTTTGTGATATATGATCCATACAATTTAGGGTTTCTGCATCTTTCAGAATGCATCCCTAAACAGGTGACCTAGGTAAAAAGGTCATATATCGGGCTAGGAAGCTCCAAATGGAATTCCGTAAATAATGAAGTTAGGGAATGGATTGTAGTTTCACAGGTCTGAGTATCAGAGTCTGAAGTTGAAACAGTGACACGTGGTACTCTGTACAAGTTCGCTATGTTGTTTCATTCTATAAAAAGGTGACCTAGGGAAAAAGGTCATATCTAGGGATAGGAAGCTCCAAATGGAATTCTGTAAAAAGTGACAGTTAGGGAACAGACTATAGTTTCACAGGTCCGAGTATCAAAGGCTGAATTTGAAACAGTGACACGTGGAATGTCGTACAAGTTCACTATGATGTTTCATCCAATAAACAGGTCATGTTGGGAAACTTAGCATATATCTCTGATGGATAATCCAATGAAGTTAAAATCTATGCGGTTGGAAATATGACAGGTCAGGATACCACATGCCTAAGTTTAAGAACTTGAGGATCCGCAATTTCAGAGATACAACAGAAACAATAGGGAACATCTGAAATAGCTCAACGAAGGAAATCAAAGAAAAGGGGGAAGAAGCTCTCACTTAGGGTTTTCAATTTTTTTTAGGTATGGAAGGACCTCACACAACATTGGAAAATTTGAAAATGGATTTGGAATCCCTTCATCATATGTATTAATCTTCCATCAAATGTTGTGAGAGGAAGGAGATTGAAAATTAGGGTTTTTCGGGTTCTACAAGTAAGAAGAAACCCTAGCAAAGTTGGGAGACTCATAGGGAAGAAATGAAGGGGGTTTAAATGGCATTGGTATTCTATCATCCTAGTACCATGAATCTATATAATATTTTTACAAGTGATCTACCTTGGACGATTAGGTTTTTTCCCTTATAGAGAATACTACAAGCAATCTCAACAGGTATGACATGAGGAGATGCAAGTATGTTTTCAAATTTGTTTTACTTATCTGATGTTTAAGTTCATGATATGTTTGTATTCATATTATTGAGGTTAGTACAATCATGATTAATTTTATATTTTTCTGATCACCTTAGTAAAAGTATGAATGCATGTGAATGATAGAAGACATTCATTGATTAAGGGTTATGACACTTATGATTGTACTAATGCACATGTGGTGTTGTATGAGGATGATGTTGTATGCTAACATGAAAGGTACATGAAGAAATACAAATCAAGTTCTACATTAAGAATATATGACAATGATTACATGAAGACAAAGACTCATCTATAGTCTTTGATCACATAGAATCTCTAATTATGAGGTATGTATTATTTCATTCTACTATGCTTAACTTATGAGATATGCAGGTTACTAGAACAAGGTCTCTAAATCATTGAAGAGAACAAAAAAGATATTGTTTGGTTATGCTAGACATAACTAGCAAGCATGCTAATCCATGTATGTTTTCATATATCGAGTTAGAATCCTACTTTGTGTTAGGATCTTAGATAAGTATACTTTTGTAAGATTGATAATGATTATTCTTGAAGTTAGAATTTTAAGTAATCAAGGGTTTATGCATATTATGTTTCTTAGTTTCATCAATGATATGACAAACTAGAAGAGTGCTATGGTCAAATAAGAACATGCATGAGTAAAATAACTACTCCCTGAAACCTTGAATATGAATGCTTGTGATAAATTACCTATGTATGAAATGATCATGACCATACATGTTTAAGATTATTTAGGATCATAAAGTTTTGATAGTATTGAGCTTATACTAATGAATGTATGATTATGTATGAGATCCTGAGGATGACACAATGATGAAACTAGTGAACACTTAAGCATGCATAGTGGTACAAGATGGATAGAAGTTCAAAGACATATAATCATGATGCTATCATAAAGGGAAAATAGATATCAAGAGGGAGGAAACCACACAAACATAAAAGATAAGTATTTGAGTTGTTATTTGAATTACTTCTTGAATCTTTGAATAGTTAATGATATTGTTTGTAATAGTTGTATGCATATTTTTATTCCTAGAATATATCATGCATAGTGTAAGAATTCATATAACATTGAACAATATACTACTAATATGCATATGATGGGTAAGTTGGAAAAACATTCCATTGTTTCTTTTCTAGAATGAAACCTCTTTGCTAACATGTTAGGAGCTGTGCACACTCTTGATAGTATGTTATGGTAGATATGGAAGGCATCTAGATAGCCATTGTATGCATACAGGATATGGAAAAGTGCTGTGCCAAAGTATTGGTCAAGATAGTTGCATAACTATGTGAATCATATCATAGGTTATCATTGAAATGTCAACATGATTTGATAATTATGAAGTGTTACTAATCATGTAATTGAATTTGATTTGTAGGAAAGATTGTGTGATATCATCTACAAAAGAAGGATGATGAACACTTGTTTCGAAGAATAAGTGATGATTGTTTTACAAGAAGACTTACAAATCAAACATACTATAGAACTACAAAGCAAGGCTCGTGGCTAGAGGATTCTCTTAGAAAGAGGGAGAGGATCATGATGAGATGTTTTCTCCATTGGCTAGACACACTTCCAGGGATAGATTACACCCATGGATGACAAGACCATTATCTTGAATGGTGTAATTGAAGAAGAAGTGCATATTGAGCAAACTCCCAAGATTTGAAAGAGAATCACATGATTGAAGAAGGATTTGTATGAGTTCAACAGGTACCCAAGATCGATAGTTATTTGAAAAGCTTGATGATCACCACGAGTGATGTGGATTTCAACCTTTGCTACAAGGTTGAAAGTGGTTTCTACAATTTACAGACAGATGACTGGTTGTTGATGTATTTGACGAATACCAGGCCAGATATATGCTTTGTTGTGAACACCCTGAGTCAGTATCTAGTTGAGCCTAGACGTGTTCTCTTGGTAGCTGCAAAGCATGTGATGAGGTACCTGAAAGAGTACGATAGAATTTGGTCTATACTATGTTGGAGATCATGACTACATATTGTATGGTTATACAGATGCAGATTAGGCCGGAAGTGTCTCAGACAGGAAGAGCACCTCAAGTGGATGTTATTGTCTTGGATCCGCCATGATCTCATGGTTTAGCAGGAAGGAGTCCAGTGTTTCTCTTAGCACAAGGTGAAGTAGAGTAGATAGCAGCTTGTTCTGCTAAGTTGTGAAGCCATATGGATCTGAAAGTTGATATCAAGTCTATTTTACCTGGAGTTGGATACCACGATGATTCTATGTGACAACTAGAGTTGTATAAAGATGACGGAGAACCCAACGTTCCATGACAAGTCAAAGCACATATGAATCCAGTATTTTTACATATGGGATATGGTACAGAAGGGAGCTATAAAGCTCCAGTATGTGAGAACTAATGAGCAAGTTGCTGATGTGTTGACTAAGCCTCTGTCTCGAGTGAAGTTTGAGTACTTCTGTGACAAGCTTGGTGTGGTTCGAAAGGACCTTCCTCGAAAGGGGGAGCAGTTCTAATGCTAATAATGATGATGTTGCAGTCGGATTGTATCATCCCTGTAAACATGGACTAAAGGGATCCGTAGACTCTTGTCTCTGAGAATGTGATGATGATGATGTTGTGTTGGAAAATCCTAGATTTGATCTAGGTCACATCCAGTATGAAAAAAGGATTGGCACTGTGGTGGAAAATCCTAGATTTGATCTAAGTCACATCCAGTATGAAAAAGTATTGGCATTGTGGTGGAAAATCCTAGATTTGATCTAGGTCACATCCATTATGAAAAAGGAGTGGCATTGTGGTGGAAAATCCTAGATTTGATCTAGGTCACATCCAATATGCAAAAGGACTGACAATGTGGTGGAAAATCCTAGACTTGATCCAGGTCACATCCAGTATGAAAAAGGACTGGCACTGTGGTGGAAAATCCTAGACTTGATCTAGGTCACATCCAATATGAAAAAGGACTGGCACTATGGTGAAAAATCCTAGATTTGATCTAGTTCACATATAGTATGAAAAAGGACTGGCGCTATGGTGGAAAATCCTAGATTTGATCTAGTTCACATCCAGTATGAAAAAGGACTCGCACTATGGTGGAAAATCCTAGATTTGATCTAGGTCACATCCAATATGAAAAAGGATTGGCACTATGGTTGGATTGTATCATCATTGGAATTTAGTCCAGAACTAATCCGGTGACTTTTTTCCTCGAGAATGTGGATAGGATTGCATCATTGCTCCAGAAAAATTCACTTCCGCAATCCGCAATATGGAACTCGGAAGTCGGAACGCCAAATTCACAACTTCGGGAAACTTCACTTCCGCAACCCGCAATCTACAATGCGGAAATCGGAAGTCAGAACGCCAAATTCATAACTCCGGGAAACTTCACTTCTGAATTCCACAATACACAATGAGGAACTCAGAACGCCAAACTCCATTACTCCGGAAAACTTCACTTTCGCAATCCGCAATGTGGAACTCGAAATTCAAAATGCCAAATTCATAAATCTGGGAAACTTCACTTCCACAAACCGCAATCCACAATGACGAACTCGGAATTCGGAATGCCAAATTCATAACTCCAGGAAACTTCACTTCAGAAATCCGCAATCTGCAATGCGGAACTCAGAAGTCGGAACACCAAATTCATTACTCCGGGAAACTTCACTTCCGCAATCCGCAATGCGGAACTCAAAAGTCAGAATGCCAAACTCACAAATCAGTAAAAGTCACCCTTCCAACTTCTACAATGTGGATTCAGAAAGTCAGAATCCCCAACTACACAACTTCTCAGGCCCATAACTTCTTCATCCTAAGTCCAATTTGGGAAAGTCCAGTACCATTGGAAAGCTCTCAGTGATCTCTATGCAACTAGATGATCTTCAACCATATATGAGAACTCTGATACTGCCCTTATTCCAACCCAAAATGAGGAACCAACCCTCCTCAAGGCCTCTTATCCTCCCTGCAAGGAGCTCTGATTGCCTTCTGTCATGGGTTCTTCCTTCATCTGACCCACAGAGGGGTCATGAAACACAACAGGGATTTCCTAATTCCATTCTCAACTCCAAGTGATTCCATGCAGTCCATTTAGAAATGTGTGCAATGTATAACAACATAAACAGTGAAAATAAATATAATCAATGTCTCTATAACATGCAAGGCTAGCAACACATCTAACACAAGGAAATGGTAAAACAGTCAAGCATAAATCTGCCACATACTCAAGCTTATACACAGAATTCTTGTTGGTTAATTCATGTAATCATTTCATTCATATTGACTTGAAATAACATATAAAAACAGCATAGATATATTAACAACATTTAGAACCATGGAATGGACATAATTTAGATCACATAGAACACTTATCTTTATCATGAAGTTATTTAAGCAACTAGATATGTGAGAACAACGTTCCACCCAACCATAGGTCTATGTCCAACCTATACTCTTTCAGCTGAGAGACCACACTCGAGTTGGGTTTTGTATCCACTAAGGAGGAACTAAATATTCTCTCTCACAACCATGATTTCACAAAATAGTCATGCTAAGCCAGCACATAGCTAGTTTTATCAAGCATGCAAAGAGACAAAGGGGAAGGATGTTAAGCTAATGATCTCAACCAAAGAGCTATAGGAATCTCAATTCTAACTCAACAGTCTTGGCACCCACAA
Organism: Larix kaempferi; assembly: GCA_027924585.1. Taxonomy (NCBI): domain Eukaryota; kingdom Viridiplantae; phylum Streptophyta; class Pinopsida; order Pinales; family Pinaceae; genus Larix; species Larix kaempferi. The sequence continues at coordinate 3,596,875 of BSBM01000276.1, read as the reverse complement.
TACCTACCACACCAAACACAAGGAAGGTCCCCTTCTCTATTACATAGTCCCTCAGGAACCCCTTCCCTCCAGTTATCTTCAAGGTGGGCATAGAAAGGTCCAAGCTGCTAACTCTTTGAGATTCTATCCTTCACTGGGTTTGTCAAGCAACTCCAACCTCTGTTCTTTCTTCCATTTGGTCATCCACACTTGGATTTCCTCAACTTCTATTGCTAAAAATGACTCTATCATGTCACTTCATTATCGATTGTTCTAATCCATGTCCCTTCTTCCTCCTCTAACCAAAATTCCTAGCATCTTCCTCTCTCTACATTTTTATTGAGGGTTCCCCCTTCAATTTTCCTTTCACCTCCAGTTTCTTGGGCGTTTTGGCCACTCTGTCAACGTGGCTTCTTCTAGAATCACGAACCTTCCTTTTCCTTCACGGTTGGTTTGTGTATGCATGAAATAGATTCTAAATGTCCACAATCCCACAACCCACTCACATCTCCCTAGTGGATACACGTGGCCCCCTTCTAATTGGTTGCTTCCATAGCCAGTTTTTTTTTGTATTTTTATTGCATGATAATTATTTATTTACATCATTTTTTCAATTTTCCCATGGCTTAGTGGCACATGGATAACATAATATCAAATGATTTCCTTTCTAATAAAATTCGAGTATCCACTGTCGGGGCCTTGGCCTTGAGCTCCATGCTAGGGAAAACATACATCCCATGTATACATTATTTATATTAAAATCCAAAATACCCTAAGGGTCAAAATGGGGTATTACATATATATATTTGATTTTTTAGTATTTTTAAATATAATACAGAATTTGTAATTTTGAAAAGAGAGAAGATGAGGGAAATAGACCTAGGTCTTATCCCTAGGGAAGTTGAGAAAAATTAGGGTTAGCGTCCTCTCAAAAAATTGACAATTCAATACTTGATGAATTACGGAAAGGATAAGAAACCCTAGGTTATGTCGGGCCTCTAGATTGTCTTGTTAGTTTTTCCCCTCTACATCCAAAGTGGTTGTGATACTGATTGGCACCCCTTCCCACTCTTGGGTCGTTGCTATGATCATGGCTTGTCAATTTCTGTCTTCCTGAATAATCGTCCAGAAGTCAATAATTTTTCCCACACTTATTATGACTGACTCTACATTCCTTTCAACTATGTCCACTCTACATTCCTTTCAACTATGTCCACTCGCTCCTCCAAGCATCACACAAACTCGTGGCTAGTGTATTCCAACAACCCATTATTTGGCACATTGTCTATGCCTTTGTTGGATCCTCCTCCATCATGAGGATTTACTACAGTCAAGTCTGCTAGAGGTGTCACTCTCACAGAATTCACCTTCCCGAACCTCTGCGGCTTCCTCACAATTTGCACAAAAATAGGATCTCCTTGTGAAAATATGGATAAATGATTTAAGTGAGGCATGGGAACCACCTTATCCCTCCTCAGAAATTCATGCCCCAAGACAACATCAAAATAATCCATCGACATGACTGTGAAGCTCCCCTCATTGGTCCACTCACCAAGCTTTAAGGTCACTCAGTTGGAAACCCCAACCACCTTCTCCACTTCCGATTTTACTGCTTTGAAGGAAGTCTGTAATGTCCCCAGTTTGGCCCCATGGCATTAACATTATAAATGATGTAATCTTGTTATGAAATCATGGTGAGGAGCTCAAGGCCAAGGCCCCGCCATCGATTTCGTGATGGATATGGTTTGCGTGCCAGCAATGCACAGTCGAAATTCCAATATCATGTAATATGCGTTTTAATAAAAATACCCACAACTAGCTATGCAATGCAACAAAGAGATGGGGGCATGATTTCACAAGGAATTGGGAGGGAAAAACATTCAAACCCTTGAGCCACTAGAGTCAAGATAAGTGTCAATGAGAGAACCCATCAAACCCTCAACTACCCATGTTGACATTTGTACCCAACCATTGATTTCTCCCAAGAGTGGGTTGAGGGAGTTAATGCCTTGGGAATGGAAAAGTATGGCTGTCCAAATTCGGGTATGGGCAAGCCACCCTTCATGGAAAAACATGTTTTGTCTCCTTGGGCAAGAAAGAGCCATGAATTTCTCCCCCAAGCCATTACGCATCCATCATTCTTTCTCCCTCACGAGTTTAGAGCCACTTGGGTGTATTCCAGGCAGGTCTGCTGCGTTTTCCTCATTCTCCCCATAGAGAAGGGCGTTTTCATGTTGTATACCAGTGGGGGAAAGAGGGAAATCGAATGGGGGGTTCAATAGATGCCGTTTTGGGTTGTTGAAGGCTGAGATATTGGGGAAGAAATCGTTTTCCTCCCTGTGGCTGTTTGCCCCATCCTATAATCCGTTTTTGGTTGGGAACGTTTTTGGGAAAACCCATGGCCATCTCATTTGTAAATCCTACTGTTTATCCCTGCCCCTGTTTGTGCATGCTGTGTGAGAGAAGAGTATGATGGGTATGGGTGATGTGTAATCCCTTGTTCTGGCTTGAGCTTGGGAATAAGCATCCATGGTGCAAGTTTAGCCTGATAAACCCAGTTAGACTGGCTTGGCTAAAATAAAATGGTTAATGGACTATGTGTGAGCGTGAATGTCCCCTTTGTTCTTGTGAGAATCATGCCCAGCTCGGGGGTGGCCTTCGGACGGACTCAGTATAAGTTGTCGAAGAGCCTATGGTTGGGTGGAACGTTGCAGCGACATAGCTAGTTGCTTGGGACAATTGAAATGAAGATAAGTGTTTATGTCCATGTATTTACTTCTGAAATGTTTTATTAAGGACTGAAATTGATATGTTGAATGCATACGAAGAGTGTGTGGATGTTGTTTCCGTTGTGCATAATTGATTGTTTTTCATATGCACACCCATTTATTATTTATATGAAACTAAATGGGCTGAGATCATGAGAAAGCCCTGAGTTTGGCATCACGTTACCTGCCTTGCATTGGGTCAGCAGGTGGGTACATGACATTTGGTATCAGAGCTGCTGGTTGCAGCATTGGACCTCTATGGACCAAATCTGATAGCAGTGACAAGGAAAGTTTTCAAAAAAAAAAAATTAAGAGTTTTGGAAATTTTTGTGTTTTAAGTCTGTTTCTGGAAATTTTGGTGTTAAGCCTGTTTTGGGAAGTCATTCCGAAACTGCAGAAAGGTTCCGCGAACCTTCCCACAGTTGCGGAAGAGTTCCGCGAACCTTCCCGCAATTGCGGAAGAGTTCGGCGAACCTTCCCGTTGCGGAAGAGTTCCACGAACCTTCCCGCAATTGCGGAAGAATTCAGGAAACTGCTCCGAAACAGCGGAGAAAAATTTTTTAAGTGAAAAATTTTCTAAGTGTCGGCGTGAAAAGGAAATTTTTGCGGAACGAATTCCCTTCCGAAATTTCGGAAGGATTCCGCGAATCGTTCCGCAACTGCGGAAGACTTCACCGAATCGTTTCGCAATTGCAGAAGACTCCGGCGAATCGTTACGAAATTGCGGAATCATTCCGCAAGTCATTCCGCAAAAGCTTTTCGCAAAAACCGCACGAAACCCCCGGAAGCATTCCGCGCAGCGGCGGAAGCATTTCGCGAACGGCTCCGAAACGGCGGAAGCCTTCGCCGAATGGCTCCGCAACTGCGGAAGCCTTCGCCGAATGGCTCCGCAATTGCGGGAGCGTTCGGCAAATCGCCCCGCCATTGCCGAAGCGTTCGGCGAACTGCTCCGCAATTGTGAAAGCATTCAGTGAACTGCTCCGCAATTGCGGAAGCGTTCGGCGAACTGCTCCGCAATTGCGGAAGCCGTCGCCGAACCGCCCCGCAGCTGCGGAGGGATTTCCCGCGCGAAAACAAAAAAACGATTAAAGTGACCAAAACTTGTTTTTTAGATAGTAGGAACATCCGGACTCAGAATGGAATGATTCCTGTGAGGCTCGGAGGCCATTGACGAGGGCCATGAAAGAACCAGTGAAGACCCCGAGCCCATTACACTCCGATTTGACAAAAAATGGATAATAGTGACTTTTGAAGGACGGAGTCCCGAGGCTTGACAGAAGGTCGGTATGAGCTGAAATTGATCAGGCACGGCCATGAAGCAGGAAAGATGTTAAGTTCAGAATCTTGCAGCCAAAATCCAAAGGATGCGGAGTCGGGGTGAGCAAGAAGGCCAAAAAGCACTGTTCCGGGCCACTTTTTCGGGATTTTGAAAAGCTCGTGGGCAGTAAAAGTGACCCTAGATGTGTGAATCAAAATTTTTACTGAACTAGACATTTGATATTCTCTTTAAGACAGACAGTTTCCGTTAGACGAAGATTTCCCAGAAATGCACCGTTTGGGAGATAGCCATTTTTGGCCCAAAATTTGGAATTTTGGAAAAATGTGAAAAGTGAGAAGTAGTAAAACCCAGGAATTCATAGAAGATGAATGGTCCATCAGAATTGAGATCCATGAATTGCTGAGTGTTCCTTGTTATATGGAATAGCTTCGCCCGATATAAAAGTTTTTGTGATTCCTCATAGATTTTCTTCCGCAGGTGGCTAAAGTTGGCATTCTGGACCAAAATGCAACTGTGTAAAATGTGCAGAATTATAGTGAAAGTTGTCATTTTTGAAGAGATGCATTTTCTGCACCTGATGTCGGAATGGAGCATGAAGACAGGCATTGGAAAGCTTGTCCAGCAGGGAACAATGATGCATGACCAGAGTTTGAAGGAGGTCTACATATATCATAGATATTTAGTGCAGAAGAGTGCCAGCGGCTGTTTTGACAAACAATTTTGTTGTCAATATGAGCAATTTCTACAATTGCATGATATGGAAGAGGAATTCCATGTTACGATGAGGGATCGAAAAGGGAAGAATTCCTTAAACCCCTGTTTGTTATCATACTTATAATTATGAAATTGTCATATAGCATAAAAATGTTAAAAATGTAAGGGAGTACATAGATGTATATGCACTAGATGGCATCTTAACAAACATTGCATAGTACATATGGAAATGCTTGTGCATAAATGGGATATTGCATATTGGTAGAATAATGAAGTCTGCATATACAATGAACCACTAATGGAGAACATTGTGGTTGATAATCACTATTGATGTTGGTATTGGTTGTAGGACCAAAGATAACAAAGAGCATGGCTAAATGTGCTGAGGATGTTGTTGCATGAAGCCAACAACCTTATGCAGAAAGGATGGTGCAACAAATCTATGATCATAAAGTTGGCAAAAAGGACTGAGCAGCCTTGGTAAGAGGCCAACTGATCAGGTAACATCAGGCGATGTTAATGGTAACCATGCAGGTAATGATTATTGGTGCCAAATTGCATGAATGTTGAAAGAGGATTTGGTAAGATCTCTTCAACCATGTTTGAGCTATGTTGAGTTAGTTGCATGTGATATTGAATACCGATTGGGACTGTTAACCTACCAAGCTTGGTGAGGTGTGGGTAAGTGAAGGAAATGATCCTTACATCCTATAACTGTTTAGAAATCTCAATGCATTCATACGAATTTATATCATGCCATGTGTATGTTGGTTATGTACTTAATAACCAAACCAAGTGAGGACTGGTGGTCCTGATTATGATAATGCAAGTTATATGAGATATTCATGTTTCGATCATAATATGCTTGAATGCATAGTACTCATGAAACAATGCAAGGTAGCATTGAGTAGATGTGCATTAAGAGATTTTATAAATCTTGTGATGCATTGTATGAATGCATAGGGATAATGCATATGTTATTGCAAAATAAATAATGAATGAAATGATGAATTGATGATAATTCTAGGATCATTTCATGGGCTGTTATGAATGCAGAATAGTAAGTGCATGAAGAGCCCAATCATGATCGATGGGCTGCTAGAATGCTTTGTGGAAGGACAGAGTTGTATGAATGATATGACTATGAAATAATGAGTATTTACGATTTATTTAAGTTGCATGGATTGTGTGACTATGTCATGAAATTTTATTGTGATAATGATGCATATATAGAAATGTATATATATTTCATTGCATTCCAAATGCTAAACAGCTGAAGGTGTCTGAATTATTGAGTATTATAATTTTGAGATCACTTCAGTGACTGTTATGGCAATGAATGATTATGTGCATAGATACTCACAACGTGTTTGGCTAATTGAAGTTTCAGTTTCAGGTAGAAAAGTCTTGCGTATGGCAATGAGGATAAGTCCATAGTAAAGACCGGGATCTACCATGTACAAAAGCCAAAGGTTATGAGAAGGTTTTCATGGTTGTAAATTTACGCATGAAACGAATCTGAAAATTGTCTGGGTTAAATAGTTGCAAATCTAATTTCTATAGGAAAACAGAGTTACAAATTTCAGATTTGAGAATTTGCTTATAATTGCTAATGATTGTTTGGCTTATAAAGAATGGTGTCAGGAGGACATGCTATAGGTGGATGTTCAGGTATGGTAGCAAGGGTGAAACCATAATGGGCAGCGTGATACCACTTACAAGAGCCAAACAATATGAGGATAGCCTCATTGCTAAGCAAATCAATTTCTGTAGGAGACATAATTGTAAATTCATATTGAATTTAATTATTAATGTTATTGATTGGTTATGAAACAATCATATTTGAAGCTTATTGCTAAATGTTGCTGACTGTTTGGCTATTTGATGAAGTGTGCCAGGATGACACATTGCAGGAAGGTCATGTGTGATGGCTTGCAGAAGCCAAACTAGATGGGGATAATCCCATGCTTTGGAAATGGGTTTCGGGTGAAACGCCATTGATAATGTCTCAGCGAAACTGCATGTCGGTAAACCATGAAAGTGAGATGGTAAAGCTATGTCCAGAAGGCATGTGAGACACATCTGCAAAATGAATGAGTATTCTGTGACCCTAGACAAGAACATGCATGTCTAAATTATTAGGGTTAATACATGCTCTATCTTATTTATATCATTGCAGAATGCTTGAATATGATTAGGGCCTACATGGCGCACATCGGAAAGGGGGTGCACACCTTTTCTAGTGCTGGGTCATGATAGGGTTTTCAATATTGACTACACCCTAAGGGAATGGACGCATTCCTGGTGTTTCAATACTTGGCTGTGAATGATATGGGATGTGGTTGAGAATTGAACAGCAATACTGATGAGCTTGCTTATCCTTCTTGTGTTGTCATCCTACACAGATGCATATTGATACTGCACATTAAAGGGCAAGGTGAAGAAGGGTACACAAAAGGACTTTATGGAAATTGGAATTCTTTCTATGCTCACGTGAAATATTATCAGCAGGGATGGAAAGGCTCGAAGGGCTGTGTAATAAGAGAAGGTATCATCCTTGTGTGAGTAGGGGTCATGATTAACCTGCAGTCAAGAAAGTCACCTATAAAGTTCCTAAAAGGAACCACCGATTTGCACAAGAGAAGGAGTGGCGTCCTTGTATAAACCAAGAGTTGATGTGTGTGAAGGGTTACAGTGCAAGAAGGTGCGGTGACATTGGTGAAGGCGTAAAATCTCTATTGGGTCAGCAGTGGGAGGGCGGGCGCCGATGACTGACTGAAAACCATGAGATGCCTATTGGGTCAGCAGTGGGAGGGCGGGCGCCGATGACTGACTGAAAACCCTGAAATCTCTATTGGGACAACAGTGGGAGGGCGGGCGCCGATGACTGACTGAAAACCTTGAAATCTCTATTGGGACAACAATAGGAGGGCGGGCACCGAGGACTGACTGAAAACCCTGAGATACCTATGGCTCCATGGTAGAGCCTTGACCTATACTGGTCAGGTGGTGCAGTTTCCTTCCATTGGTCGATGACCCAGACGAATGTGCTGGCTCAGCACTGGAGAGGGCCAACCAGGTATGGGACTGGTTGGGCACCACCAAATGCTTGGTAAATCCAGCCGATGGGGAGGTGTACTGGTTAAGCATTAACTATATCCAAGTCCATAGGCGATCCCAAGGCTTGCAAAGCGAAGCAGGATCTTGTGGACCAGAGGGGAAACGCGCAATACAGATAAGTATTCATTTTCATATGTCTTGTTTTGAATAATGAAGATTTCAGCTATAAGTCTTCTAACAGCTAAGATGATACACTATTGTTTCTTTGTTGGAAACCTTGGTCATTGTAGGAAGGCAAGACCCTGAAAGACTATAAATTGCTGGTAAATCCAGAGAGTAAATGAGTGGGCGATATAAATTGATGGTAAATCCAGAGAGTAAATGAGTGGGCGATATAAATTATTAAGAAATCCAGGGAGTAGTTGGTTGAACGCTATAAAGTTCTTGGTAAGTCCAGAGAGTGACTAGTTGGGCATTAACTACTTGATATGGTAGAGTAGCATGTACGCTGGCCCAACATTCCCTTAAACAATTGATAAAACCAGTCAGCGTACTGGCCTGGCATTGCCTGTTCGAATGGTTGTGGAGTAGCCTGCGTGCTGGCCCAACGTTCATCATTGTATCCACGGGAAATCCAATGCTTGGAAAGCAAAGAAGGATCCTGTGGAGTAAAGTGAAGACATCCAATAAATATAAGTATTTGGTTATCTTGCAACTCTTGCTTATGAATATACATGTGTATATGATTTAATTATGATTTCTTAAATTCTCATTTGGAGATAAACCTTATAAAAATACACTAAGCATGTGAATTGATTCAATGTTTGAGTGTAGGTACTGTTGGAAGCAAGGACTATGAAAGCATCTAGAGGATGCATGTGGACATATGACTGTCCTAAAGAGCTCAGTATGAGCAGTAATGAAAGATGGTGCTAGTGGACATGAGTGGGTCATAGCAGCCAAAGGTTCTGTAAGCAGAATGGGAAGGGGTACCCAAGTTGAAAAGATTTAAACAGACCTTAGACACCAAGGGTCATAGCCAAGAAAGGGCAAGTCAAGCATTCACATTGAAGTGAAAAAGGCCAAGGAGCATAGAACCACCATTGATGGTCTAGCTCCAGATTGGAACAAGACTAAGAGGGGGAAAAACTCTTACTCTTCTCTTTCTTTTGACTGATGCATCTTAGAAACAAAGGATTGTTGAGTGCATGTCATAAATGAAAACAAATTGTGTTTCATTGCTTGAAATGAATTGTGAATGTTGAAATAGTTATTTTCTTGTGAAAGGATGAACATGAATGAGTTCATGTGTGTTTGGGAAAGCACGAAATGTGTGGAAGTCTCATGAGTAAAGCATGGACGTTCTAAGTCAATTAGGAAAATAATTGACTAATTTTATTATTTTGTTATGCTTGTCCTAATAGGAATTTCCATGATAAGTCTCACAGATAGTTGCCGGAACAATAAGAAAGATGGCATCCATGAAATTCCAGACTTGTAGATCAGTTAGAAGATAAACAAACGGAAGGGATTGCTCAGGAGCAATGCCCACTTGTGGAGCTGGAAGACCAAAGCTAACAGGAGCAGCTTGTGGAAGCCAGAGGAATTGATCGTGAAAGGTCAAAGTAAAGAGATGAATTGCAGGACAGACCTGCCACCATCTGTGAATTATGAATCATGTGTAAAGTGGGTATATAGTTTGAAGTGTTGAAACACCGAGGACGGTGTTATTCCAAGGGGAGGGGAATGTAATGTCCCCAGTTTGGCCCCATGGCATTAACATTATAAATGATGTAATCTTGTTATGAAATCATGGTGAGGATCTCAAGGCCAAGGCCCCGCCATCGATTTCGTGATGCATATGGTTTGCGTGCTAGCAATGCACAGTGGAAATTCCAATATCATGTAATATGCATTTTAATAAAAATACCCACAACTAACTATGCAATGCAACAAAGAGATGGGGGCATGATTTCACAAGGAATTGGGAGGGAGAAACATTCAAACCCTTGAGCCACTAGAGTCAAGCCAAGTGTCAATGAGAGAACCCATCAAACCCTCAACTACCCATGTTGACTTTTGTACCCAACCATTGATTTCTCCCAAGAGTGGGTTGAGGGAGTTAATGCCTTGGGAATGGAAAGGTATGGCTATCCAAATTCGGGTATGGGCAAGCCACCCTTCATGGAAAAACGTGTTTTGTCTCCTTGGGCAAGAAAGAGCCATGAATTTCTCCCCCAAGCCATTATGCATCCATCATTATTTCTCCCTCACGAGTTTAGAGCCACTTGGGCGTATTCCAGGCAGGTCTGCTACGTTTTCCTCATTCTCCCCGTAGAGAAGGGCGTTTTCATGTTGTATACCAGTGGGGAAAAGAGGGAAATCGAATGGGGGGTTCAATAGAGGCCGTTTTGGGTTGTTGAAGGCTGAGATATTGGGGAAGAAATCGTTTTCCTCCCTGTGGCTGTTTGCCCCATCCTATAATCTGTTTTTGGTTGGGAACGTTTTTGGGAAAACCCATGGCCATCTCATTTGTAAATCCTACTATTTATCCCTGCCCCTGTTTGTGCATGCTGTGTGACAGAAGAGTATGATGGGTATGGGTGATGGGTAATCCCTTGTTCTGGCTTGAGCTTGGGAATAAGCATCCATGGTGCAAGTTTAGCCTGATAAACCCAGTTAGACTGGCTTGGCTAAAATAAAATGGTTAATGGCCTGTGTGTGAGCGTGAATATCCCCTTTGTTCTTGTGAGAATCATGCCCAGCTCGGGGGTGGCCTTCGGACGGACTCAGTATAAGCTGTCGAAGAGCCTATGGTTGGGTGGAACGTTGCAGCGACATAGCTAGTTGCTTGGGACAATTGAAATGAAGATAAGTGTTTCTATCCATGTATTTACTTCTGAAATGTTTTATTAAGGACTGAAATTGATATGTTGAATGCATATGAAGAGTGTGTGGATGTTGTTTCCACTGTGCATAATTGATTGTTTTTCATCTGCACACCCATTTATTATTTATATGAAACTAAATGGGCTGAGATCATGAGAAAGCCCTGAGTTTGGCATCACGTTACCTACCTTGCATTGGGTCAACAGGTGGGTACATGACAAATTCTACCTGGGGTCAATGTGAAACTTGAGATTTCTGGCCACTTCTTCTTTCAAAAAATTGTGCATCGCAACATTATCAACCAAGGAAACAACCTATTTCCCATTCAGTTGTCGGCACGTAACAGAGCCTCATGTAGTCATATTCATGACTGGATGTCAGTTCTTTAAGAACAACACTCAACACTTGCAACACTCCTAGTGTCATTTTCTCTACCTGCCCAACCCTGGATAAATTTTGTGGTCTCAGTCGACAATTCTTGGTGTAATGATTGTTTTCACATATATAACATGAAATGGTTTTAGCATTTTCCTTGGGTGCCAATGTGTTTGTGGCCTTCTTATCATCACACTTTCCACCCGATTTTGGCTTCCCTTTCATATTCTTCTTAAATTTGTTGGGTGCTCTCTCTTGGTCATCTTCAACATCTTTGAAACCTTACATTCCTTCTGCCTAGTAGTCTAGGATCTTGTTGGCCATTGATATTGTTGCGGCAAGGGTCTACATTCCTTGGCACCTCAAGTCATTTTTTTTTCAAGGTTGCAACCTTTTATGAAGTGATAAATCCTTTCTTCATCACTGATGTATTTTATCTCCAACATGAGGCTTGTGTAGGCCTTGATGTAAGCTTTAAACTTGCCAGTGTGCTTGAGATTCATAAGCTCATTCCTTGCAACCCAATCTTGGTTCCCCAGTCCAAACTATGCTTTTAACACGACCATCATATGAGTCCGGTTTTTTATCTACTCCATCTCTCAATACTATACCACATCCTTGGCTCTATTTCTCCACCACAACTTCATTGTTGCATTAAGGAACATAGGAGTAGTGTTTACCTTGGCCTCATTTGAACTGTCATTCATTTTTTCAAGGTACTACTCTATATCCCAACAAAAATTCCCAAGTACCTTGGTGTTCCAAGTCCCGTCATACAAATATGTTTCCTTCATCTTTATTCTCATGGGTTATGTTGATCCATTCCCTACTACAATGTTTTGCTTTAGTAGAATGATGGTATATTATTACTTGCTAACTCAGAGTTGAAGCTCCTACACTATGCCTTCAAGCTTCACAACTCTACCATCCATATCAATTTTTGCCACTTCTACTAGCACATCTACAGTGGCTCAACATTGGAAAAATTGGAAAAATTGCACCTTTTGGCCAATTCGACCCTTAGACTGGTAATGGCTCAAATGCTTCCAAATTGCCCTGAATGCTTCCAAATTGGGTCTGAATTTGTTTGAGAGATATTAATACATAAAAATGAGTCTTATGGATGCTTGGAAACTCTCAAAATACTTATGAAACACTCATTTACAATCAAGAGAAAATAGGGAAACTTACTAGCAAATTCAAGGTTCAAACCCCCAAGGGTAGGGACAAAGATGGATTCCCAAATGAAGTACGACCCTACCAAATTTCAGAACAGAGACATGTATTAGTTAAAGGAATTCAATGGGCACCCAAATTCATCATTAATCAGTTCCTAAAGGATGTTTCAACTCCATAAATCAGAGGTTTGTGGACATGTCTTCATGTAGGGGGAAATGATAGGAAAATTCATTACTTGCTATGAAATTCGAGATTTATGCTCCAAAGGATTATGTAATGTATATGAAAATTCTTTAGGACATTAATGAATCTCCATACATCATAAAAATCACAGAGATGAACTGATATAAGTCGAAATAAAACAACTTCAAGCTTTCATAACTAGATATGAGGAAAATGGCACCATTTACACATTGTTTGGTATTTTGACATAGTTTCAATTGGTATTTCAAATTGAGGATATTCTGAGAAGAAAATACAGAGTAAATACCTCAAATTACAAATAAATGGGTCCACAATATCTCCCCCAAATATATCAGCATCTCACCAAGTGCGCCCTTCCTCCAAGAGCCAAAATATGAAGAGAAAAGTGAGAATGGTGTGGAAACAAGTTGAAGAAGAGAATTTCATGAGATGCCATGTAGCTTCAACCTGAAAAAAATGACTCCATTGTAGCTCCAAATGAAATTTCTGAATGGCCTCTCCAATTTCCAATTAGGATGGGAATCTTTCACCCTCAAAATTGGTACTAAGGTAAGTACATTAAACACTCCACTAGCATGGACAAGCTATGCTCTCCAATATGAAAAATGATAAATGATAAAAAGCCACTCTCCTTCTTTGTTTTTGACTTTTATAAAATCCCAACTACCTCCTTAGCTCGAATTCCATCCATGAGATTCATGCCAACTCGAATTGGGAAGAGATTCCAATGTGTGCCACTTGTCCCTCCATTCCTATCCTTCTCCTTCACTCAATTCAAATGGATGAATCTTTGGCTACCCCAACTCCCTTGTGTGCCTTCTTGGAGGCTATGTTTAGCCCTGACATGTCATATTAGTCATATTTCAACAATCAGTTTTGATTGTGTCATAGGTGTCATAGAATCTTCATCATTGTTGTCATAGAAGCTAGGGAATCTAGCCCAAGTGTCTCAATATCTCTCAAATGCCTCTTCCTCTTCCATGGGAGTTACTCTTCCACTCCAATTCGACCTTCATTGAGTCATGCCAATTATATTGACCTTCCAACTCCCCAATACCATTAGACTCCACTTTAGATTCAAATGGGTGAGAATAGGATGCCATGTAGCATGAGGAATCTAGCTTTGTGTGGGTCCCACACCACCAATGTGTCTCCATGACCAAGTGCCACCTTATTTTATTATCATAAATATTTATTTAACCCATTTTAATATATTTATGTCAAGCTAATGTCCATTTTGGGTTTTATAGTCTCCTTATTTCAAATCTAATGTTTCCACCCCAACCTAGGAAACTAGTAGATTGGTGGAATTTTCTCTTTTGAGATTTATTTGAATGGGGACATTACAGTCCTCCCCACCCAAGATTTCTTCTCCTCAAGAAATTTCAATTTAGGATGATGCAAAATTGTTCCTCCTCTATCAAGTGGCCTTCCAGAAGGAATGTCTCTAAAAACATTTTCATTCTTATGTAGTAGCTGCCTCATCTCCCTTGGATGTTCTAAAATCTTTATTTTTGGCTTGGGGGAAGTGATGCAACATTCAGCATCCCATTCAATATCCCTATGCCTCAATGTGGACTTCATACTGTGGTAGGACACTACTTGATTCAGATAGGTGTGCATTCCTCTCAATACTCTTTGTTTTCCTTCTGAATCTTTGAATCTCATTTCAGGGATTTGATAGTTCACTCTATGTTCGCCTATAGAGTACAACCATTGCACTCCCAAGACCACATTAGTATCAACAACATCAACCAGATAAAAGCTATCAGAAAAGTGTAATTACTTATGGTGAGTTGTAGCTTTGGAATCCATGTTTTGAACTCCATAGTATGGTGACCTAGAATGATGACTGTGAAGCCATCAAATGGTTCAGTAGGTAGCTTTCTCCTCTCCACCATGGCTGCATCAATGAAGTTATGTGTGGCTCCTCCATCTACCAATACTGAAACCCTTTGTCCTTGTATAGCTCCTTGGAATCAAATAGTGTGGAAACAAGGCACTCCTGAAATCACTACTAGTCTCCCTTTGTCAGGTAATTGATGATCTTCTTATTGTTTCTATTCTTCTGCTGTGGAATATACCTCTTCTTGGGCTGAAATATTTCCTCCTTCCTCCATACCCCCTTCATACTCATCATCCGAAAATACTTCAATGAATTGTGCCTTTCCCTTAGCACATTTATGCCCTGGTACCCATGGTTGGAAGCATGTGTAACATAGTTTCTTTCTTCTGAGTTATTCCCTGCTTGGTCCCTCTTTCTTATCCTTTCAAAATTCATATTCTTGCCATGGATTCTTTTCAAATCTAAATTGGGAAGGAAAGTTTGTCTTGGGAGGATACCTTGTCTTGGATAGCACATTTTGCGGATCTCTTGCCAAGTTCATGGCATCTTTCAATGAAGTAGGTTTGTGGGCCTTAACCAAACCCTTCAAAGGTTCATCCAAACCTTCAATAAAGATAAATACTAATCTGATCCTAGATATATCAGCCACCTTAACTGATAATTTTTGAATTTCTAACATGTACTCATCCGATGTTCCATTTTGCTTCAACTGTGTTAGTTCTTGAAAGGCATTTCTGGGTCTTTTTGCTCAAATATTTATAATACCCTATTAAAAAATTCTTCATATGTTGTAACCTGATCATGTCCCAAGGCTTTAATTCCATAGAACCACCAATCATTGGCATCTCCCTCAAAATGAAAAATAGCCATTTTTAGAGCATCCCCTTCAAGCATTGGATTCAGTTGAAAAGACACATCTAGTTTTTGTATCCAAGTATTTGCAGAACTTTGAAATGAGCCATCAAAAGTAGGAAGTGGAATTTTACTTATTGCATAATTCAATTCTTTATTTTGAAATGGATTCGTATTATCTCCTCTCATTTTGAGCTTCTTTGAGATAGTAAAGAATGGATCAAATGGTAGGGTGCTTCTACAATCTTCACTCAACTGCTCCCATTATGCTACAACTTCATGCATGCCATATGGGGTGTTAGGATTTTCTTTGGAATCAATAAATTTATGTGTAATAGACCTTGTTGAGATTTTAAATTAATGAGCTCGATTATGAGGCCATGTCTTTGAGAAAATACTTTCACCCACTTCCTTCTTTTCCTCGGAAAGAGAACTACTGTTTCCTCCTATTGCCAATTTGCTTCCAATTTGAATAGCCAATAATTCAAATCCTTTCATTATTTATTTTTTCATGTATGCAAATAATGGTTTCATGAATTTCCTAAACTCCTAATTCTCCTCTGAGGTTTCTTTCTCATCCTTACTCATGGTTTCCAAAGAATGCACTTCTTCTCCTTCTTCTTCTCTTTCACCAAAATTACTTTTAGTTTCAGTTTCTAAGGGTGGGGGATTATTTTTATGAATTATTGTCCTCATGAATGGTCATCCACATCAGGTGCAAGGAGCATGCTATGATACCACTTGTAGTGTCCCTTTTTAAAAAACTTTGAGAAATTGGAAAAATTGCACTTTTTGGCCAATTCGATCCTTAGACTAGTAATGACTCAAATGCTTCCAAATTGCTCTAAATGCTTCCAAATTGGGTATGAATGTGTTTGATAGGTGTTAAGACATAAAAATGAGTCTGATGGATGCTTGGACACTCTCAAAATACTTCTGCAACACTCATTTACAATCAGGAGAAAATAGGGAAACTTACTAGCAAATTCGAGGTTCAAACTCCCAAGGGTAGGGGACAAAGATGGCTTCCCAGATGCAGTACGACCCTCCCAAATTTCAGAACAGGGACATGGATTAGTTAAAACACTTCAATAAGCACCAAAATGAATCATTAATCAGTTCCTAAAGGCTGTTGTAACTCCATAAATCAGAGGTTTGTGGACATGTCTTCACATAGGGAGAAATGATAGGAAACTTCACTACTTTCTATGAAATTCAAGATTTATGCTCCAAAAGCTTATGTAATGTATATGAAAATTCTTCAGGAAATTAATGAATCTCCATACATCATAAAAATAACATATATGAATTGATACAAGTTGAAATAAAGCAACTTCAAGCTTTCATAACTAGATATGAGGAAAATGGCACCATTTATACATTGTTTGGTATTTTGACATAGTTTCATTTGGTATTTAGACCTGAGGATATTCCGAGGAGAAAATACAAAGTAAATCAATCAGATTAGAAATAAATGGGGCCACAAGAGCTTCCCCAAATAGATCAGCATCTCACCAAGTGCGCCCTTCCTCCAAGAGCCAAAATATGAAGAGAAAAGTGAGAATGGTGTGGAAACAAGTTGAAGAAGAGAATTTCATGAGATGCCCTGTAGATTCAACCTGAAACAAATGAATCCATTGTAGCTCCGAATGATAGGTCTGAATGGCCTCTCCAATTTCCAATTAGGATGGGAATCTTTCACCCTCGAAATTGGTACTAAGACAAGTAGAGTAAACACTCCATAGCATGGACAAGTTATGCTCTCCAATATGCAAAATGAGAAATGATCAAAAGCCACTCTCCTTCTTTGTTCATGAATTTTATAAACTTCCAAAGACCTCCTTATTGCTAATTCCATCCATGAGCTTCATGCCAACTCGAATTGGGAAGAGATTCCAATGTGTGCCACTTGTCCCTCCATTCCTAGCCTCTTCCTTCACTCAATTAGAATGGATGACTCTTTGGATGCCCTAAATCCCTTGTGCGCCTTCTTGGAGGATATTTTTAGCCCTAACATCTCATATTAGTAAGATGTCAGCAATCAGGTCTGATTTGTGTCATAGGTGTCATAGCATCTTCATAATTGTTGTCATAGAAGCTAGGGAATCTAGCCCAAGTGTCTCAATATCTCTCAAATGCCTCTTCCTCTTCCATGGGAGTTACTCTTCCACTCCAATTTGAACTTCATTGATTCATGCCAATTATATTGACCTTCCAACTCCCCAAGATCATTAGACTCCACCTTGGATTTGAATGGGTGAGAATAGGATGTCATGTGGCATGAGGAATCTAGCTTTGTGTGCGTCCACACCACCAATGTGTCTCCATGACCAAGTGCCACCTTATTTTCCTATCATAAATATTTATTTAACCCCTTTTAATATATATTTATGTCAAGCTAATGTCCATTTGTGGTTTTATACTATCCTTATTCCAAATCTAATGTTTCCACCCCAACCTAGGAAACTAGTATATTGGTGGAATTTTCTCTTTTGAGATTTATTTGAATGGGGACATTACAGTTTCCATCATTTTCTCAACATTCCTTTCAAGTGTTGTGAAGCTAGCCTTCACCACAAGATTTTTTGGCATCAATCCCCTGTCATTGTCTTCATGATGTGAGACTTATTCTGCATCTAATGCAATATTGCTTGAGTCTACTTCAAAGTCAAACATCTTTCCAATCGTACTCTTCTCCGTCGTAGACTTAGATGAATTTCCAAATCGTATCAAATGCGCTTGCCAAGTGTTGAGCACACTTCCACCAAAGTGTGCAAATGATCGTTCACCCCTATATTGAATTCATCATGAACTCATAGTCTCAATGACTGTCTTCCGAAAGAAGCATCCCTATCCATCAATGTGGGAACACTCCTATTGAGTGCTTCAATTCTCTAGGTGTATTCTACCTATCTACAACCCCTGACACTTAAGTATAGGTTCATTGGTTTCTTTTGTTTTTCCTCGAATCGTCTCACTATGTCAAGTGCATTGAGCACTATATCCGATCTACATCATGTCTTCACACCTTGACACTTCCCGTACATGATGATACTCAACACTCTCCTGATGAAATACCACTTGCACCTCACTAGGACAACTCCAAACATGTTCTTCTCCGAATCCATAGATCTGAGCGCACTTCACATTGGAAAATATGTTGCTGAGCACCCTACTTCACAAGCACCTTTTTGCTGGTCGTTCTACTTTGCGAGAACCCGAAGCAATGTTGGCGCACTGTTGCTTAGTGTGGCCTCCCATCACACTACCAGCATATTACCACACACTACTTCAACCTGCATCAACTTTCAACAATCCTCTTGCATCTTAGTGAAGAGCCCATACATGTATCATCTTTAATACCACCTGTCAAGGGCCTACTACAATCTTGACTTAGAACTGAGGTTCCTTTCGCTCTGGTAGGCCATGTGGCACTTCCAAGGACCTCCCCATTTGGTGTTGAGACCAACCCGGGTTGGAATCCTGATAGACTATGCCTAACCGAACCTTTCCCACTTAACACTTATTCTTGTTCTTATCATACTTAGCCAATTATATGTGGAGAAACATTCCAATAGTTAAACACTTAACCAATAAACATACACAAGAGACAAGAAATGTGGGTGGAACCCCAAATTGGGTGTGCCTAAACCTTTTATAAATACATAGAGTTACAATGAATACAACAAGATAGGTGTACCCAAATGGCTGCAACTTGGGAGAGCACCCAATTGGCATCCTGCTCCAGAAACACCAAGGATTCACCTACTTTGCAAGCACACCTAAATATGTCTTATTTTATCTTAAGGTATCTACAAGGACACCTGCTATGGCTCCTGACCTCTGCACCGAAGTTTGCACCAAGCCACTCTTTTATTCATTGAACTATTGACTAGACGTGCCTTCTATTGCATGCACCCAATTTGTGCCTCAAACCCGAATTTGCTTTGACTTCTGCTCTCACTTGGTTGCTTATCCACACTTGGCTGATTCTAAATGAATTTCCCCTTTGTCACCAATGTGCCTTCTTATATAGTCGACTATTTAACTCACGAGTGTGACCAAGGGTTCCACCCTTGTGGTCTCTTATCGACATTTCAAGCAAACTTTGCGGATGATGTCCATTTAGGCGGTTGGGGGTCCTCCCAAGTCTTTCTTACCTTACGTCCACGCCTCCTCGTGCTAACTGATTACGCCCACATTCCCACTCATGCCTTGGGAGTTTTCCTTTTTGTTCAAGCACGTGCCAACTTCCATTCCGGACTGACGTGCTTGTGCCCACATCATTTTTTTTCGATGCCCTTATGCCTCCACACATGGTGTGTTCCTGGTCTACTCCGTTGAGCTCCAAAGTCTTGTTGCTTGCTGGTGTATCTAATCCTTTTTCAAAGCCTACTATCTTATCTGTCGGGTCCATTTGCATGCCCAAGAATGTGGGAGCCCACCCAGTGCTAGTCTCTATCATGCCAACCGATGGTTTTTTGGGCTCCCAAGTTGGGTCAGCTTGCCAAGTGCACCTGTCTAGGATTCTTGGTCCAAGCCCCATGCCAAGATTTCCAGTGGGTGGATATTTAGTCGAGGTGCATCTGACCAAAGCCATGACACAATGCTTCTTCAAGGACAATTCTCTTCACACAGTGGATTTCTCTCCTCTGTGACCTTCAACAATTTTTTTGTTTCCCACTACACCTTGAACTTATAGCCAGTAACAAATTACTCCACGCTACAACTCACAATCTTCACCCATATCTTTGACTACGCTTATATGGAGGACTATGACTCTGACAGTGAAAAATTCCTAATCCTCTAGGACCAATACACAAAATGGCATTAAATTGGAGAAGCTCTCCACATTCTATCACGACCATAACCACCATCGCCATAAATAACATCTACCATAGCTTGGGGGATTTCATGCAACCCAAATACACCCAAAATTCATCCTCTAGAGCAAGGTCAATATTTTCCCATCTTGCTTCACGTGCAATTGTTCTTCCTTATGTAAGTTGTGAATGATATTGGAACAACCACCTTCTACTTCACCAAACGCTTTGTTACTGAGATCACAATCCTTTAATACATTATCTCTGCAATGACCCCTTCTACATTCGACACTCTTCTAGATAGATCCAATCCAATGGACTACAATTACCGCCTCAACCAAGGAAGATTTGAGGAGATCCATGGCAACATATCACACAATCGACTTCTCAACAACCTTGCCTCCTTCAAACTAGATCACCACTTTAAGACCATGCCTATCTTCATTTACACAAGGCTGAACTCTCATTCCTCTCAGCTCAACTATCTTGGCATGCATTTCCATTCCTCAGGTCGTTTATCCTTGCTCTAGATTTTTTTCCTCAGTCCGTTTAACATTTTTCTTTGATACCACTATTATGATTAGAAGCACATAAACGCAAACATTAAACAAGCACACACACATGCCAAAGAAGGATTACCGTGGAAACCCAATTTTGGGAAAACCAACAAACATAATAGATCTATTCTTCCTAACCAATCTGGTCATAGAATGGCCAATCCAACCATCATCGACCACACAGAAGCCAAGAGTTTCCTCCTTAAGAACCTTACAAAGGCTATGTTTGATCTACTACAACCCACTATGGGGGCGATATTGTCACCTAAGGTAATGTTACATTACAAAAAATAAAAAGTAAATAAAAGAATTCATGTTTGTTCATAAAAATAAAAAAAATATGAAAAGTAATTAAAAAATCTATGTCCGCCTAAATAAATAATTAAAACTTAAACGGGGCTCTATTAAGCAAAAAAGGGATCAAATTTATTGAGTTTAAAAATAAATAAATAAATACACGTCAACAAATTGGATCCCTCTAAGTGAGACTTGATAGATTCGGATTTAGGATAGATCTATGATGGTTATGTTTATTATGTGCTTCTAATCATAATATTTTTTGCATGCATGACCATGGGCATATACCATGGGTTACCAAATATTATGGGCCCTAAAACCATGAATGGATACATTTAACTCTTTAACCGAATCAAGTTTACCTAACAATCCCCTTTAAACTTAACTTTAGGGTAATAGCCACCCCTCACAGTTTTAACGGGAATCAAATTATAACATGCCCCTCTTTTTGTCTATTTAAATCTACAAGAGTGACTTACCAACCAAACGCATAAGCACGCTTCCACAGGTCTTAGGAAATTGAGAACACAAAGAGCTGATCCGAGATGGAAATGGAAGCAGATCTCTGGGAAACCCTGCCTGATCATTTGGTTTGTTCGATTTTAGCTAGGCTTCCTGTTCGGGCTCTTGCCAGAATGAGGGTTGTCTGCAAACGCTGGAATTATCTGTTATCTCCTGGAAATGCCTTGCAAAGAATCGATCCACTTTTTTCAGTAAATTCCATCCCTGCGTTTTTCATTCAAGTCGGTTGGGGTCCGAGAGAAGAATTCGCTTGGGGTCCCCGAGATCTGGAAACGTGGGTCATAGAATTAGGAGACGGTGGTTCGGACATAAACATTTACAAATCCCCCTTACCCAATGACCAAATTGTTGTGGCTGCATGCCAGAGCATCTGCTGCTGTCATATACAAGGAGACAGGTTGGATATTTCCATAGGCAACCCTGCTACCAGAATCTGGAGACGACTCCCTCGCCCTGCCCAGGTTGACGTAGAGTGGGCTTTCATCGGAATGACCTTTGACTCTACCTCGAGGCGTTGCACTGTCATGCTGGGTGAAAATAATGCGGATCGGGTTCAACGAGGAAGTGGGAATCCAATGGTGTTGAAAATTTATGATTCAGAGTCCAATGCATGGACTAGGGTTTCCATGAAAGCGCCCACCTTCATTCAACCTCGTGGCAAAGGTCTCTATTCCAATGGAAACTTTTACTGGGTAATCGAATGGAATGACATCTATTTCATGGTAGCATTCTCTATTGCAGAGAGCGCTTGGACAGAAATTGCACTGCCAGAGGGTTGCTGCAGAAATGTCTGCCGTTTCCCAGCTTCTCTTTATTTAAGTGGATGCCATGGGCGAGTGGTGTTAATACAGAAGGGAGAGAAACTTGGCTCTATGCGCATGTGGAGGTTAAATGAAGTCCAAGGTGCTGCAGAATGGTGTGAACTCCAAGATGTATGCAGCCCAAAACGCAATAAGTTTTATTCGGTGGTAGTAAACAGCGGGTGGGCAATGATGGTTGACAGGGAAATGCAAATATATTTGTGCAACCCAGAGCGAAATATGAGCAAGAAAGTTTCATTACGTGGGCGGCATGGCAGGTCGGAAGGATCCTTTATACAGATTCTGTCAGCCTTCTGAATCCAACAACGTTTGGTGGCCTTAGGTACTGAAAAGTTTTCATCAAATAATTGATCTCTCATCAAGCTAAAGTGCCTGCATTTCACACTAATTTCACTCGTAGTCTATCGGATCGGCGTTTTGACCTTAGGTTTACTTTCGATGTATGAAAGTTTTAAACGTTATGTTAATGTTATGTTTGGTGAACAGTAATATTCTCAAGCATATTACTGTTCTAGGCGAGTGAACGTTATGTCATAAAGTGATTATAGTGATTATGCTTCAAATCTTTAGTTCTAGGCGAGTTTGTCATAAAGTTGGTGGTTAATCTGTTGCGATTTGCTGCAGCTGAGAACTACTTTCGTCTCGTTGCTCCAAGATAGATTCCACTGTCTTGAAAACTTGATGAATGATACCGCTGGTTCTCATCTCTGCCTCTTTAATCTTTTGTTGTCTTGATTCTACTACTCTTTTAGCTGATTTGCAGCGAGAGATGCAGATTTATGCTCTGCCTTTTTTTTTTTTTTGGTAAAAGGTGCTTGAAACCGTGATTTGTACTCTATATTCCTTCCACTTTATTTTTGTCTATTTTGATTGAGGATGTGTGTTTTACTACTGAATTTTGATGGGTTTGAAATCTATTTGTGTGGTTAGATTAGTTGTAAAATGTATTTGTGTTGTTAGATTAGCAATAAAATGTGATTGTTGCATTGAGAGTAGTCACGTGTTTAATGGTTTGATGGGTAGAGTTTCCATTATAACCTACAAAGAGTAATATATTAACTCATAAAATTAAAATTAAAATTAGAATAGATCAATCTTAAACTAGGATCTATCTAGTAGAGAGAGGTATCAAATTTGGTAAGGTGTAATTTTCTTTTTATACTAATTTTAATTTTCATTTTATAAGGCAACATGTTATTCTTTTGTGAAATAGGTTATAATTGATTGATTTTAATTTTTTATATTATCAGCTAATATGTTATTCTGTTTTTTTATGTGACATAGTGTATAGTTGACATGTTATTCTTTTGTAATATGGAGATATAGTATACATCTAGTCAACAAGTCAAGCCATTCTTTTGTAATGTGGAGATATAGTATACATCTAGTCAACATGTTTTTATTATTTTATTATACCTAGATATAAGTAACCTCCCATTGTAAAAGTACACCACAAAGACTAATGGTCCATTCAAATTCCTTTCTATTTCAACATAAATCTTCAATAAACCATTAAGATAAAAAAAATATAAAATAGAAATATCCTAATTTTTCTAAAATGTTGGAAGTAGTAATGTCTAGTCATAGTAGAAATTCTATCATATTGTTTATTGTTTATAGATTCCCTCATATTTCATATCCATACATATTTTAGCAATATTGTTTATCCTCCAAAGGAATATACCATTCCTTTTAACCCTAGTCCAAATTGTCGTTCAATTCAATGTGGCTTTACATAGTTGTATTTAAACGAGCCTAGATCCAAATCTTAGGGATCAAATCTCCCGAGGTGCAAACCTCTCCTCGAAAAGCTACTTGAGTGCAATACCTGAGAAGTTATAGTTGTTATAGTTGAGGAACAAACGTTACTTTTACTTTGTATTATTCTTTTTTGTTTATGGCTGACAAAATATTTATTACTTTTTACTTTGTATTATTCTTTTTTGTTTATGGCTGACAATAACGACAAACATGGACAAACGTTACAAGATCTCCCTCATATTTACTTTTTACTTTGTATTATTCTTTCTTTTTTGTTTATGGCCAACAATATGGACAAACATGGACAAACGTTACAAGATCTCTCTGATATTTACTTTTTACTTTGTATTATTCTTTTTTGTTTATGGCCGACAATAAGGACAAACATGGACAAACGTTACAAGATCTCCCTCATATTTACTTTTTACTTTGTATTAAGGTGTGTGCAAGAAGATGAGGGTCACTTTAGATGCAATGCTAATTTTTTCAAATCTCGGTTCCTGATACCTAAAACATAACGCGTTTATGATATTTACCCCCTGCCATGGTAAGACCCGAGCCTAACATGTCATTGGACATGTAGGCTAGGTAACAATAACGCGTACGCGTTATGTACTTAAAAAACGCGTACGCGTTATGTATTTCCAAATCGCGTACGCGATATGTAAAACTAAAAATGAATTTAAAAACACAGTCGGCCGATTGCTGACCACCCGCGACACTCACGCATCAGTAACGCGAATAGAGGCGAAATTGACCCTGGACGAGGACACTTTGTGGCCCATTCAACTATCCGTGTTGCTCGATTTAGCTGGAGAGGAGACAAATTCACCGGTGCATTCTCATCTAGTCAGGTAATTTATTCACCGAAATCATGTTTTTGTGATTTTTTAATCCAAATCACTATTTTTTTATTGTTTAACCTAGTTTTGTAATATTGATCAAATTGGGAATAACCCAATTTGTAATTAAATTCACACCTCAAAATGAAACCCTTTTCAAAAAACTCAAAACTTCATAATCAAACCAAAAATTGAAAAAATTAAAACTCCCCCCTTTCTAAGTCACCCAACACGAGGACACGGGACACGAGTGTCCCCACCAGGCTTCAAATTTGAAGCCTTCAGGCCACTTCAAATTTTACCCACACGTCATAGAAGGCCACTTCAAATTTTACCATGCAAAAAAAATTTAATTTCATGGTAAGCCCTTCAATAATTAAATTAACCACTACTGTTTAAAATTGCAATAGAAGGGTAGCTTCAAATTTCACCCATCAACAATTTTTAGTGGGAAATTGGGAATGCGGCTACTAGCTAGGTGACTTGGGAGTGGGACTCGCTTACTCTCCAATATCCACGTGTTCGATCATCCATGGATCATGGACCATTGGGCCTCTAATAATATCATTGAGCAACTTACGTGGACGGGCTTACACTGAGTAGCCCATGGCTTGAACGCTTCGAAGTTCTCGTGTTTGTAGCGAGCGCTTACGTGTTTAACACATTTAATGGCATCAACAAAATTATTAAACCTGGAAGGTGGCTCATACGTGTTGTTGCTAGCGGGCTTACCAAGTTACAAGTTATCACATACCAATTCGTGAATGCTGACTCCGTGAGTTAATTGAGTATTCAATGTATAATATATTATGTTAATATGCCCACGCGAATTTGGCATTTCAGACAAAATCCACAATCCATAAACTTCTTGTAATGTTGCAGGTTGTTGCTCCTGCCCGTGGCCCCTACCTATAGACCTGTGTTTTCTTTGTTGTATCAAGTTAATCCTACCATCTACGGCTCCCAGCCTCACACCCTGTGTTTTCTTTGTTGTATCAAGTCAATCCTGCAGCTCCCAAGTTCCACCTTTTGTTTTCTTTGTTGTATCAAGTCAATGCTGGAATTCCATGCTTCCATGGCTCCGACCATATTGCATGAATAGAAACAAGCTTTTTCTTATACCCCTATTCCACTGTGGTTGAGCTACTTCCAAGTTCCACCTACCCTATCTCCTCCAGTCCTCCAGGATAGTTTGCGGAGCGAAGCTGGCAATGCCAGCCTGCCATAAACATATTTAAAGAAATTCGTTTTCTTTGAGGAGCTCAACTTCAAGGCTGACTAGATTTTTGACATCCTATGAATTTACAGGTCTGCTATATCCACTAAAAAATAAAGCCTCTCAACTTTACTACGTTAGTAAACATTGAATTTTTGATGTACTATTACATTTTCAAATGAAAAGAATAACTTATTATTAATAAAAAAATCAAATCATATTAATAAATTAATGAATTTGAATTTAGCTTCCCAATTATATTAAAATAAATTATACATTTTAAATGATCCACAACCAAATATTATACTGAGAAGGAAATGGAAAAAAAGGAATTTCCTCAACACAACATGCTATTTCCTTATGATGATGCTTTTACGTTTATGATTACCAACCTTGGAATCAGGTTTGGTTATCCGAAGGTGTAATATCTTCTAAGCTAAGTCAATAGGTAGGGATGTTGGTATTGATATAATTATGACAGTTTTATAAAGGATTAGGAACAATTCCGTTGCCTTGTAGATGACATATTTATGGATAAAAAGCTTGTTGTTATGAGATAATGACATCATGCCTCAAAAACATGTCCCATACAATCTAATGTTAATGGGCGCTCTACATAGAAATTGGAATGTCAACATTTGTGAGTACAATAAATATGTGGATGATTTTGGCCTACTACAACTTTAATATATTGAGTGGATTGATAACCTTCACAATTATATAAGAGATTGTAGCTATGACTAGGAGGAGAGTTAACAATGCAACAAAATCAAGTAATCGAATTTTGTGCATAAAATGAACATAAGACTCCCACCAAATTTCACTGAATCTACGTCTTAACAAAAGAACTCATCGTTTCACGGGATTCCACCCCATCAATCCTTTTAACAGTAATGGCCATAACAGTTGCTACAACCCTAGCGCGAGAAAAATCAATCGAGCTACGCATGACAATACTTGAAACCAGACTTTTTGAACTCCCTATTACGTCATAGGAATCAATACTACTTTCTCCACAACATGTGGCACCCTCAATATCTTCCATCACCGCAATTTACATTTGATAAAAAACTTGTTCCCAAATAGTAATTACCCCATTCTTTGCTCTAAAAAGGCCTCGGTTAACCTAGAATCCAATCCATACAACATGAACACATCCATATATACACATAGAATAAATATTAATAAATTTCTCATAGCCCTTCAATAGTGTTCAATATCTCATAGCCCTTCATAGTGAAATGGGACCCCACCCTTCAAATTTGATCCCTGGTCCCCACTAGACACGGTGACCCCCGAAATTATGACACGTAGGACACGGTGACCCCCGGAATTAATATATTTTTAAAATATATTAAAATTTAAAAATATAGACATATAGATCATCCAATAAAATTTAACATTTACAATTACAAATATTCAATAGAAATTACATTTACAATTACAAATATGAAATATTCAATAGAAATTAGATCATTCACAAATCACAACACATTTGTCATTCACAATCACAAAACACAATGAGACATTGAGACACATAGATGCAAACTCATCACTGCCTTGATCCTCCTCCTCCATGCCTGAATCAACAAACTCATCACTGCCTTGATCCTCCTCCTCCTCGTCTCTGCCAATCTGACTAACTTACTTTTTAATTGTCAAATGTTTAATTTTAAGTTTTAAATGTATGTAAGTAAATGCCATTAAATTGCTTATGTGAGTTTGATTTAATACATGTTCAATTTTGAAGAGACGTCATTATATACCATGTATATGTTTCTAATGATTTTCGTATTAATGTCTTTATTGCAGTTGCGGCTATGGATGCCAATGCCGAAATATTGATTGAGCTTGCCCAATTGAGGGGCATAAGTGAAGCTTTTAGTGGTGGCGACAGGATTCGCCGTTCACTTGCATCAACCTTGGATGCAATTGTGGACACAATTACACAATCTACGAATGTCCTGTATGATATTGCATCTTACAGAGAAAGAAAAAGACAACAATATGCTGATGGACTAGATTACAATGCAGTAAAAAAGCTAAAAATATCCAAAGAGGTTATATTTGCATTGTTTAGGGACCCTCGGACGGGGGAAATCCCTAATGCAAGCAAGCCGCATATCTCCATTGAGTGGTGCATGTTTCAACCATTTGTTGATAACTGGATGGACAGATGGTACATGGTTTTTGATATGCCACCACACAACAACAGGGAAATTCCCTTATATTTCCTTCGAAAGATGTATGCAGAGTTCGTGTTGCATAAACACGTTAACTATTTTGACATATTACAGTTCCAGGGGATCGGTGGGGGGATTCCCCAAAACCGACCCAATGCCAGGCTTCGAGACCAGGATCGCCCTATCCCTGCACCTCGCAGGCAGTTGCCTGGGCCAGATGTCCCACCAGCACATCGCATTATTCCGCAGACACGGGATGCATTTTTGAATTTGGCACGGACGGTTGTTCGCCATGGCAGGATGGTTCAACATATGGGTGAGGAAGGGACATCTGTCCCTGGTGTGGTACATACACCAGCTCGTCACCATGCAGGACCATCAGCTACTGCAGGACCATCAGGACCATCCACTACTGCAGGACCATCAGGACCATCCACTAGTGGAGGACCATCAGCTATTCCCCATCCTAGTACTGATCCTCACGAGTGCACGTCATGTGGTCGTCCCTGCTATGGTATTGCATCAGATGTTGTGTTCAGTGGCTTTTTGAGAGAGGTATCTTGATGGTTAATTGTAATAAATTCTTCATTTATTTTCGTCTTTGTACACATATATATAGTTTGAGCTAATATATTAATTTTGTGAACTTGCAGTTGATGATGATTACCGGCAGTGACGCCCCAGAGCCGGATGTTCCAGACTCGGCAGGCCCATCTTATATACCACCTATTGCCGTATCTCACACCGAGGTAAACATTTTAAAATTTCAGTTCATTAATGCTATATACGGTCTAATATTTACAATTATTAAACTTGCAGATGGCAGATCCTTCACAGGGGCAAGGTAATGTGGAGGTAGTGCCCATGGTCATACCGTCCCCTGAAACGTCTGGGCCGTCTGGGCTCCAGGTAAACAATTAAAAATGACATTTTTTAAATACATGTTTGTTTGTTGAATCATGCATGTCTAACTACATGAACACTTGCTGACTGTAGGCACCATCCGACACATCTGGCCCATTGCCTGGATTTGCATCTCCCTCCAGGCCATTCGTGAACAAGGGTCGTGTGTATGTGAGGCGTTCTACTCTGAGAAAGACTCCAGCTGCCCACGACCATGGGCTTACTCACACCACGGTAATGTATATCCTTCGATGATATTTGTTGTTTAACTTGAAATCCAGTGCATAAATCGTTTTTGTTAATGTTTGAATTGCATGTTTACTGCAACAGGAACCCGAGTTGTCTGTTGAGAACCTTGCATCGATGGTTGATGCAGCAGTTAGTGCCGCATCTGCAGTGGCGACTGATCACACACAGGTATGTAACTATTTCAACATTATCTTTACATAGTTTATTATTGTTGGACCTATTGTTTATTCATGCATTTCTAACTATTTCAACATTTTTTCATTGTAGCCACCACCAGCAAGAGCAGTGCCTGGCCCCCCTGGTTTTTATACATGTACTTTTGGAGACATGCACTTTTGGATATATATGTACTTTTGGATACATGTACTTGTGTCATTCTAATGTGTTGATTTGTGTGGATTATCTATTACTCATGAATGCACTATGTCAAAAGAACTCACTCACTCACTCAAACTAAATGCAATACAATGTTTTCAAGGTTTCAACGAACTCACTCATGCACACCCATTGCCATCAACTACCAATGAAAGTCTAACATTATGAGGTTCTTCTTAAAAAATGGGTAATATTTCCTTGATGATCGTAAATTGAGAACCATTTGTAGCCACTCATATAATACCATCTTCACTTATCTTTGTACATGATAATCCATATAATGTGCTATGTTTTTTAACCTAAACAATCATCAAAAACCTAGAATTATAGGGATATGACAAAGAACCTTATAGGGCACCTTATATATTAACCTTGTGTATACATTAGGATCTTTGTCATACCATTGTTTGAAATGTCATTCAATACCTTCAATTTTATCAACATCAAATTAGTAGACAAAGTGACCCATCTTTGATCTCTTGTATAGGCCTTTGTGTGCCTTATCAATAAGATGTACATCATGAATATTATCATAGGTCTCATACATAGGTGCATCCTCATCCATGCAAACAAAGGTGTCATGGATCAACCTATTATCCCTTTATTCTCAATAATATTAGTATCATTATCTTCCATAGGATCAAATTCAACTCCATCACCCCCATTATTACTGTACTCTAAATTACAGCCTTAGGAGTTTTGATCATGTGTTTTTGTCTCTTTAGGAGTTTTGAAATATTATACTCTTTCAAAAATAATATGGAAGTTCAAATATTTAAAAGTGGCTTAAATTATAAAATGGGCGGAAATTCACCAAGTGTCCCTGAACGGCATTTTCATGCGACTTGCAACTCGACATAACTCGGAAACTGGACGTCGGACCGACGAACCGTCGACTCCGTTGGTCTCCTGGCGTGCGATTACCTCTAGGGGGCCCTCTCCCTCGTCTCCCCATGGCCCAGTGGCTTCACTGTGCATTCATTTCGTAAACTAGGGTTTTGCTCAGTGTAATTGCATGCAATCTCGCATTGGTAGGTCAACTCTGCAAAAACCTCCCCCGAGCCAGTGTTGGCAGTGTTCCCACGTCGGCATTGCCCACACACGCTTGCGGGAGCCAACGGCACGCAATCTTCTTGCTCCGTTTGCTTTTTGGCTCCCGGACGGAAATTCACCAAGTGTCCCTGAACGGCATTTTCATGCGACTTGCAACTCGACATAACTCGGAAACCGGATGTCAGACCGACGAACCGTCGACTCCGTTGGTCTCCTGGCGTGCGATTACCTCTAGGGGGCCCTCTCCCTCATCTCCCCATGGCCCAGTGGCTTCATTGTGCATTCATTTCGTAAACTAGGGTTTTGCTCAGTTTAATTGCATGCAATCTCGCATTGGTGGGTCAACTCTGCAAAAACCTCCCCCGAGCCAGTGTTGGCAGTGTTCCCACGTCGGCATTGCCCACACACACTTGCGGGAGCCAACGGCACGCAATCTTCTTGCTCCGTTTGCTTTTTGGCTCCCGGACGGAAATTCACCAAGTGTCCCTGAACGGCATTTTCATGCGACTTGCAACTCGACATAACTCGGAAACCGGACGTCGGACCGACGAACCGTCGACTCCGTTGGTCTCCTGGCATGCGATTACCTCTAGGGGGCCCTCTCCCTCGTCTCCCCATGGCCCAGTGGCTTCATTGTGCATTCATTTCGTAAACTAGGGTTTTGCTCAATGTAATTGCATGCAATCTCGCATTGGTAGGTCAACTCTGCAAAAACCTCCCCCGAGCCAGTGTTGGCAGTGTTCCCACGTCGGCATTGCCCACACACACTTGCGGGAGCCAACGGCACGCAATCTTCCTGCTCCGTTTGCTTTTTGGCTCCCGGACGGAAATTCACCAAGTGTCCCTGAACGGCATTTTCATGCGACTTGCAACTCGACATAACTCGGAAACCGGACGTCGGACCGACGAACCGTCGACTCCGTTGGTCTCCTGGCATGCGATTACCTCTAGGGGGCCCTCTCCCTCGTCTCCCCATGGCCCAGTGGCTTCATTGTGCATTCATTTCGTAAACTAGGGTTTTGCTCAGTGTAATTGCATGCAATCTCGCATTGGTAGGTCAACTCTGCAAAAACCTCCCCCGAGCCAGTGTTGGCAGTGTTCCCACGTCGGCATTGCCCACACACACTTGCGGGAGCCAACGACACGCAATCTTCCTGCTCCGTTTGCTTTTTGGCTCCCGGACGGAAATTCACCAAGTGTCCCTGAACGGCATTTTCATGCGACTTGCAACTCGACATAACTCGGAAACCGGACGTCGGACCGACGAACCGTCGACTCCGTTGGTCTCCTGGCATGCGATTACCTCTAGGGGGCCCTCTCCCTCGTCTCCCCATGGCCCAGGCACAGTCTTGCATTCCCAGGCATGTGAACGATCTATGTCTACCACCTCCCAAAAAAATCTCTCCACATGTCTCTTTCTTGTGGATTCTACTCGCATAGTTGATTCCTCTCCCATTACTGACGTGCACCACCTGACTATAGATTGAGCATTTAGAATAGTAGATTCTGTAGATACTTTCAATTCCTCTCTTCGTAGGGCTGTTTTGACACATGCTCCGGCTCCATCATGCTCTCCTTTACCATGCCCAGTCTCAAAATAGTTCCACATATGTGGCACTTTGTAGTTTTTATGCAATGAACACAACCACTGAAATATGCGTGCATTTTTGAACTGACCAGCACACCCATCAGACCAAATCCAGTGTCGGTCCATCTGTATGTTCCTTCCCTTCAAGTGATCATAGAACATGATGAAGCAATGACGTACATAGTGGAAGTCGTGGCACCTATCATCACTTATGTAGAAGTGATATTCCTTCAGAATTTCTCTTTGCTCTTCAGTGCTATTTGGGCCATGCCTGTATGTGATATGGACCATCAAGGAAACCTGCTCAGAGTGATAATACTAACTTTGGATCTCATTTTGAGGTTGCAGAGTGTAGTTCTCGGCAAAATCAACAACTGAAAGTATAGTACCAAGGGGAAATGTATCTCTGCATATTCTAAACTTCTCATCCTGCCATCGTGCCACGTGGACATGCTGAACATATTGATGTGTCTTTTCAATAAATTCCTTGATGAAGTCACTAACTTGTACCTGGTGACACAAAATGATCTCAATGTCAGTTTTTTGTTGTAAGTAAGGATTGAAATGTAACCGTTACAACATAATTTTATAGATATAAATGCATACCTGAGATGTCACCAATTGTATTTTTTTGCTTTCTTTCCCTGGGACTATTTCATAGTTGATATATTTGAAACTTTTCATGTCTGTAACCATTTTCCCAAATTCACTGTCTCCATTCTCGTGCATACATTGGCTCAATAATGCCATTCTAGCACAGTTGGAGCATGTTCCATCCAAACAAGATTTTGCATAGTATGTTTGCCCCTCGGGCCTATTGCACATGATGCTATGAATGAATTCTCTTGATGAAGTCGGTGGTATTGTCATGGAGCAATCCTGCACAATGTTAGTATGCAACACACGACGAATGTACAAAAATGTTTCATAGTAATATTCATATTCTACATGGTATCTACAACAACAAGTGTTACGAAGAGTATTTATTCTAACATACCATGGCTTACATTTCTCAAAAGATCTTTGCCCAAAGTTCAATTGTCTATGCTCAATCTTAAATTTTTCGTAAAGCTCTGTCTGTGTTATATTGAGGCCAATTTGGCATTGATGACTTGTACACTCAGCTTGAGCCACCTAATGCTCTCGATTTTCTCATGGATGTAATAAAAACCTGTTACTAACATTTTCACATGTTAGACAGTCAGTTAATCAAAGATTTGAGCATACATTGTGTGTAAATTTATCTCTTTTTTCAAATTTTTCCACTGTAATTGCAAATAAATTCGATTTTGTGAGGTTCTCCATAGTGTGAGTATTTTGATCACAGAAGATCGAGGAGCTATGGAGAACCTCACAAAATCGAATTAATTTGCAATTACAGTGGAAAAATTTGAAAAAAGAGATAAATTTACACACAATGTATGCTCAAATCTTTGATTAACTGACTGTCTAACATGTGAAAATGTTAGTAACAGGTTTTTATTACATCCATGAGAAAATCGAGAGCATTAGGTGGCTCAAGCTGAGTGTACAAGTCATCAATGCCAAATTGGCCTCAATCCCCCCTAGGTGGGTCCAACTCAATCCCAATCACCCCAAACAGCTACGAATTCTGGTGTGGAGGTGGCTGAAGCATGCTGAGTCATTAATTAGCTCAAGGCAGGCGTGGGTGAGCAAATAGAGGAGGTTTGGGGGCCCAAGGGAGCATTAAATGCTCCAAATCTAGCCAAAAGTGGGCAAAAATCCACCCTAGCGCCCTTGGTCAACTAAATTCCCCAAAACAAGGAGAGAGGGCGCACCAGCAATAAATGAGGGCGCACTTGTGGACAAAACTGGAGGCTGGGTGAACTGGTTTGCTCAGAAGTGGGTGTGAACACTCTCAAAGTGGGTTTTTGACCAACTATAGTCACTTAATCCAAAACATGGTTTAATTAAGCACATGGATAATTAAAATTTATGGATTATGGTACTAAGTGTGGTTACTGTTCTAACACCCCCCCTTAACCATAACTTTGTACATCTCATGAAAGATAAGTGGGAGGCCTTGGCAACAAAGGCTCAAGTCACCTCAATACAAACAGAAATTTTATTTGTCCATATGAACCGAGGAAAAGAAGTAAAACCTCATGGGATAAAAACTTCCCTCAAAAATGGACATGGGGTTGAACCTGCAATTAAATTGCAGAAATCACCATCCATCACTCACTCCAAGCAAAGATCTCAAGTAAGTGAAGGTCTTCTCTGTAAAGCACTTGGTGAAAATATCAGCAGTTTGCTCGGTGGATGGGCAATACTGCAGTGAAATCACCCTGTCATGCACCAAGCCCCGAATGTAATGCATGTGGATCTCAATGTGCTTTGTTCTTTGCCTCTGTACTGGATCAATAGATATATTGATGGCACTTTGATTATCCACCCAAATATTGGTTGGAGAATCAATAGCAACACCAAACTCCCGAAGAATGCCTTGCAACCAAACACACTGTGTGGCTGCGTTCACTGCTGCCCTGTACTCGGCCTCTGCTGATGAAAGAGAAATTGTATGCTGTTTCTTACTTGACCAGCAAATAGGACCTTCAGCAAACATAAACACAAAACCTGAAGTGGACTTTCTATCGATGGGATCTCCCGCCCAATCGGAATCAGAAAATCCAGCTAGTTGAAGTGAAGAACCAGCTGCATAGTGTACCCCGAAGCTCTTAGTTCCTTGGACATAATGAAGGATTCTTTTGGCTGCCTTCCAATGGATCTCATGTGGCTGCTGCATATACCTTGCTACAACACTTACAGCATAAGACAAATCAGGTCTTGTATGTGTAAGGTACAGCAAACTTCCAACTAGCTGCCTATAGAGTGTGCAATCCACCACCGGAGAGTCTTCAAATTCACCTAGTTTTATGCCTGAAAGGAATGGGCACTTGGCTGCCTTACATTCAGCCATTTTGAACTTGAATAACAGGTCTGAAGCATACTTAGATTGACTCAGCAAAATACCTCTCTCAGATTGCTCAATTTCCAAACCCAAAAATTGCCTTAGCAATCCTAGGTCGCTCATGGCAAATTCACTGTGCAAAGAAGCTTTAATTGAGCCAATTTGTTTGGTGCAGCTCCCTGTAATTAAGAGATCATCAACATACAGTACAATGACCTGCAAATTACCATCACAATGCTGCAAATAAACATTTGGATCAGACTTGCATCGACAGAAACCAATTGAGAGCAAAAAGACATCCATTTTGGCATACCAAGCCCTGGGGGCTTGCTTGAGTCCATAGAGTGACTTCTTCAACCTGCATACAAGTGTGGGATCCTCTTGGAATCCTTCAGGCTGCTGCATATATATCTCTTCCTGTAGCTCACCATGCAAGAATGCACTTTTGACATCCATGTGGTGAACTTCCCAACCTTTACTAGCTGCCATGGCTAGAGCTAGTCTAATTGAGTCCATCTTTGCAACCGGTGCAAAGGTCTCTGTATAATCCACACCATGGATTTGTGAGTAGCCCTTAGCCACTAACCTAGCCTTATATTTCAGATCAGAACCATCAGCAACAGGTTTGGTTCGAAAAATCCACTTACATTGCACTAGTTTCCTCTTGGGAGGAAGAGGCACCAAATCCCATGTTTTGTTCTCTTGCAGAGATTGGAATTCTTCGTGCATTGCTGCCCTCCACCTTGGATCATGATGAGCTTCCTGATATGATGTTGGATCAGATCCAATCATCATATAACAGTGATCAGCAAGCTCACTCTCATTTGCAAAGGAAGCATTGATTGTTTGGGATCTAGTCTTCCTAGGCTCTTGGGGATTGCCTGCCAATTCACCTGCAGCTTCTATGATTTTTTCAGCCCACTTGGGCCTTGATGGTGACTCATGTACAGCAATGTCATCTTCAGCTATGTCATCTTCAGCAATATCAGAAAAAAACAGAGGAAGAATCATCACTAATCTCATTGAGGTGTGGAGGAGAGGAGCTTTCCCCCGGTGCAAGCTCAAAATCTGGAATTGGTTCTTCTTCGAATTGCACACTTCTCTCAATGAAAGTTTTAAGTGTGGATGTGTCAAAGAGCTTATAGCCCTTTGTGTCCTCACCATAACCAACCATGATACATTCCCTGCTCTGTGGCTCCAAAGCCTTCCTCTTTTCTGATGGAATTCGAGCCCATGCTCTAGACCCAAAAATCCTGAAATTTGACACATTTGGTTTTTGGCCAAACCATGCCTCATAGGGGGTTTTTCCTTTGACTGATTTGTGAAAGGCTCTGTTCTGAATATGAGTAGCACAATTGATGGCTTCAGCCCATAGCTTAGGGCTTAGATCCCTAGCTTCAATCATGCAAGTAGCCATCTCCTTGAGAGATCTATTCTTCCTCTCTGCCACACCATTTTGCTGAGGTGTGTAGGGGATTGAATGTTGCATTTGGATGCCACATTCCTCACAAAGGTGCTGAATGTTATTATTCACATATTCCTTTCCATTATCAGTCCTAAGGATCTTTATCTTATGACCACTATGGTTCTCCACTAGGGCTTTCCAAATCTTCAGTTTCTCAAACACTTCTGACTTCAATTTAAGGAAGTAAACCCAGCAGAATCGAGAGTAGTCATCTATGAATGTAAGTACATACCTTGATCCACCATATGATGGAGTGGGAAGAGGACCAATGAGGTCTGAATGTACCAATCCAAGTGGTTGAGTGGCTCTCCTTGCCATTCCCTTCTCATAGCTGCGCTCAGGATGCTTTCCAACTACACACCCAATGCATGCACCATTCGATGATCTGATTTCTGGAAGCCCTTCCACCATCTCGTCCCTGTGCAATTGCTGGAGATATTTGTAGTTCATGTGGCCAAATCTTTCATGCCACAACTTGGAGGTCTCGTTGGCATGAGAGACAAGAGCATGGTCACTAGAATTTGGAATGAAATTTGAGAATTTGTACATTCTCTCATCATGATCTGCATACCCTACTGCCACAACTTGATTTGAGGAAATTTCTGAGATTTCTACCAAATCTGGAGTGAATGTCACTCTCTTGGCTTCTCCTGTATGAGTCATTTGATAGACTGATAGCAAATTTGCAGCCAATGAAGGTACATAGAGCACATCACTGAAATAGCCATGCTCCATGTCAATACTTCCAATCCCCTTGGTTTGGAGTTCTGAATCATCTCCCATTCGAACTGTTGGGCCACCATTCGAATGCAAAGAGGAGAAGAGCTCTCTGGATGAAACCATATGTCTGGAATCTCCTGAATCAATGATGAAGGAAGAGGGATTCGAAGTACCTGCTACCAAAGCATGACACTTCTCCTTATTGTCAGGGTTTGAGGTGCTCTCTTTCTTCCTTGCGCCCTCAGGGACTGGGATGTTGTTCTTCTCCAGCAGCTGCGCCATTGAGTCAATGGTTTTCTTCATACATGAGCTCTCTGGATGCCATCCCCTATGACAATAGGTGCATTTGGTCTTTTCCTTTCCCTTCTTGTCCTTCTCCTTTGACAGATTCGAACCCCCATCTGCAGACTTGGTCTTGTCAAACTTCCTCTTCTCTTGCTGCTTCGAATTCTTGGCTTTCTGCTTTCCTTTGCTTGCATTTGTAACACCCATTGCCAATGCTTGGTCCTTTGATTTTATGGTGCCCATCTGAACTAGTTTGTCCTGCTCCTGAGTGAGACACTCCATGAAGGTAGCTAGTGATGGCATTTGCCAATTTCGAAGGGTCATTTTGGCTGAGTGAAATGTGCTAACAAATACTGAAAACTCTGGGCCTAGCTTCGAAAGGATGGACAGAATCAGTTGTTCCTCCTTCTTAACAATTCCACATTGTTGCAGTTGAAGCACCAGTGACTTGAATTTCGTGAAGAACTCCTGGATGGTTTCAAAATGCGCTGGGCTCAAGCTAATGAGCTCGTTTTCAAGCTGGTGGCCTCTCAGTTCATCAGTTTTCCCAAAGAGTGATTCTAGCTTCACCCATACTTCATTGGGAGTTGTCAAACTGTCAGTATGAAACAAGAGTTCCCTTGAAATGCTCAGGCATAGCAATCCATAAGCTTCATCAAGTCGATTGTAGTACTTTGCTTTCTCCACAGCAGAATTTGGCTCCACTTCTGTGCCCATGGTCACTCTATAGAGACCCTTAGATCTCAGCTTGATGACCATCTCAGCCTTCCAATCGAAAAAATTGAAGGGTGTGAGCAACATTTGGTTTGCTTCCATGACTGCTGCGTTAATGGTGAGAAAACTACTGAAACACCTGCAAAAAACACTCAATTTTTATCTGGAAATCCTCTCTAGAATGCAGTTCAACGCTCAATGTTGGCCTGCAACTCACTAACTCCACGATGGCTCTGATACCATGTGAGTATTTTGATCACAGAAGATCGAGGAGCTATGGAGAACCTCACATATATCAAGAAGATGCTTAGTATGTGGCTCACGATCCTTTGAACCCCTTCTTAGTTTTAGTACATCCTTTCGGTTTGAAGAAGGCCTTGTGTGATCATGCCAAAAACTATGCACTAGTCCCTTTACTGCATCAACTAGCTTCATGTCACGACGTGGCAACCGACCAACAAAGGCCCAAAAATCTGTCTGATCGGTTGTGTCAAGATGTTCTCTTCTAATAGAATACCTACGGAGGGTTTTTACATTCAAATTAACTAGTTTCGATGTAAGCCTGAGAATACGAAGGGCCCTGGTGTTCTTATCTGCAATTGATTGTGACAACACACGACGAGCAGCATTGCGGTCCTTTGAACGTGTGTTCTTACCAATTTTACCAAATGCATCTACTAGGCTTTTAACTATATGAGAACTTGGTTCAGAATTCTTTATCATCTTTATCCCTAACTTTTTCCTAACAACATTCATGCTCCTAGATTTTAACAATGATAAAAATAATCTACATTTATCTCCATCACATTTAGAAACAAAATATTTATCAAGTATCTGTTGAGTTTGATAAGCAATACTACGTTTAGATAGCATACCTTCAATGGAATTCATAAGTCTTTCATCAACTTGTATACGTTTCGGAGTTCTTCGACGTGTGCTTGCTAATGGAGGTAAGGGGGTTGGAATTGTACCATGTAGCGCATCACCAAGACGCTCTGGCGTTTCAGTAGTAGCTTGGTGTCCTTCATTCTCTTCCTGGTAGTTGGATGGTGGAAGTCCAACATCCTCATCCATGGTCTGTGGAAGTCCAACATCCCCTTGTGGAAGTCCAACATCCTCATCGATGGTGTGGATAACATTCTCTTCTTCAACAGTAGGCAAAATGTCCAACGCCTCTCTGACTTCATCGCTTGTATAACCACATCCGGATAGCAAATTGGGTGTTTCTTCGTGAGCTTCATCTTGAGATGGTAACTTATCACTATGACTTGAAGTGGGAATTGAAACATCCCCTAATGAGCACCTACGTTTTGCTTCTTGATTACTTCCATGGGGTGCTTGTTCAACAACTATTGTGGAAATTGAAGGTCCCTCTTGTCGTGGATTAATAGGATGAACCATGGTATCCTCTACAATTGGATTTGGATTAGTTTCCAAAGAAAGCCTCCGATTCATCATGTATATTCTTTTCTTTTCTTTCTCTTCTTCAATGACTTCTTGAGGTCTCTTCTTCCTTGTTGATTTGTTTACTCGGTTACGTGCATTCCCCATCACCACAATGATCAATTCAATATAGTTTGTTTTTGTTGCTCCTCAATTACAAGCTCTTCAATAATAAGCAAATGGAAGTTCTTCCTTGTTGGTCTTGAAGCTTGATATCTTACCTTGTGTGCTCCTCAAATATAGGCAAAATGAATCTTTCAAAGGCCTTATCTTTGGTGTTCTTCAATTGGAGATTCTTCAAGCTTGCTAATTATTTTCTTCAAATATGGCCATATAACCCAACACCACAGTGAGCAACCATGAAAGATGTCCTCAATGCTGCACCTGCATAAAAAAAAATGATGGAGTTGGTGTAGAATGTGAAAATTTTCAGACGCGGGCTCGTGCTGTTCGAAAAATCGCGGGATTGTTGCTTTCGTTCGGACAGAGTGAAGTTGCTCTCGGACAGAAACAGTCCATTATTTCTGGAGTTCCAAAACGCGTACGCGTTATATAAATATAAAACGCGTGCGCGATATGTAGTGACAAAACGCGAACGCGATATAGTCAAGCACAATAAATAGGTTAGGTGCACGGCTAGGGCAACGAACAAAATCAAAGAAAAGTAATAATTTATATGATTGCATACAAAACAAATGTTTTGTATGGTTTAATACCCCCTAGCTCTCTCCCAATAATCCCTAGATACCCCCTATCTCTTTCTAAATATCTGTCCCTCATTCTCCCTACATGTTTATTTCATGTTTCTTTCTCTCCCTTCAGCCATGTCTCTACCACCCCACTCTCCATCTCTCCACCTTCTCTTTATCTTCGTCATTATCCCTCCCTATAGCACTCTCTCCCTTCTTCTCCCTTAATCACTAACCCTCTACGCCTTTATCCCTCCCACCTGCCCTCTCTGTCTTACCTTGTTCCTAGAGCCCCTCCCCCATAAAGGCCTTTAGACCCTCTTCTAAATATTAATCCCTAAGTGCATAAGTGCACAAGATGATGAGGAGGAGGAGGGTGATGACAATGAAGATGATCATGATGTAGATGAAGATGATAAAGATGATGAGGAGGAGGAGGGTGATGACAATGAAGATGATCATGATGCAGATGAAGATGATAAAGATGATAATGTTGATGAAGAGGATGGTGATGATGATGAAGATGTTGATGATGATGGTGATGAAGATGTTGATGATGATGGTGATGATGATGGTGATGAAGATGATGGTGACATGATGGAGATGTTGATCTGATGAGGAAGATGATGATGATGATGATGGTGATGATGGTGATGATGATGAAGATGTTGATGAGGACGATGATGGAGATGAAGATGATGATGATGAAGAAGATGATGATGATGGAGATGTTGTGTTGATGGGGAACCTAGAGATGACAATGATGATGAAGATGGTGATGGTGATGGTGATGGTGATGGTGATGACGATGAAGATTTTGATGATGATGCTGATGGCGATGATGATGAAGATGTTGACGATGATGGTGATGGTGATGTTGAGATGATGATCATGATGATGTTCAGAATATCATGATGGTGATGATGGTGATGATGATGGAGAAAATGACAATGATGGATATGTTGATGAGGAACCTGCAGATGCCAATGATGATGATGATGGAGATGTTGATGAGGAACCTACAGATGCCAATGATGATGGTGATGACGATGAAGATGTTGATGATGATGGTGCTGGTAATGATGATGATGATGATGATGACGAAGATGATGGTGACATGATGGAGATGTTGATCTGATGAGGAAGATGATGATGATGATGATGGTGATGATGATGAAGATGTTGATGACGATGATGATGGTGATGAAGATGATGATGATGAAGAAGATGATGATGATGGAGATGTGTTGATGGGGAACCTAGAGATGACAATGATGATGAAGATGGTGACGGTGATGACGATGAAGATTTTGATGATGATGCTGATGGTGATGATGATGAAGATGTTGACGATGATGGTGATGGTGATGTTTAGATGATGATCATGATGATGTTCAGAAGATCATGATGGTGATGATGGTGATGATGATGGAGAAAATGACGATGATGGATATGTTGATGAGGAACCTGCAGATGCCAATGATGACGATGATGGAGATGTTGATGAGGAACCTACAGATGCCAATGATGATGGTGATGACGATGAAGATGTTGATGATGATGGTGTTGGTAATGATGATGATGATGATGATGATGATGATGATGATGATGATGAAGAAGATGAAGATGATGGTGACATGATGGAGATGTTGATCTGATGAGGAAGATGATGATGATGATGATGGTGATGATGATGAAGATGTTGATGACGATGATGATGGTGATGAAGATGATGATGATGAAGAAGATGACGATGATGATGGTGATGAAGATGATGATGATGAAGAAGATGACGATGATGGAGATGTGTTGATGGGGAACCTAGAGATGACAATGATGATGAAGATGGTGATGGTGATGACGATGAAGATTTTGATGATGATGCTGATGCTGATGATGATGATGATGATGATGATGATGATGATGAAGATGTTGACGATGATGGTGATGGTGATGTTCAGATGGTGATGATGATGATGATGATGATGATGATGGAGATGTTGATGAGGAAGGGGGAGATGACAATGATGATGAAGATGTTTATGGTCATGAAGATGATGATGATGGTGATGGTGATGATGATGGAGATGATGGAGATGATGGAGATGGCGATGAAGATGATGATGATGATGATGATGGTGAAGATGATGAAGAAGATGATGATGATGGAGATGTTGACCTGATGACGATGAAGATGATGATTATGGTGATGATGATGAAGATGTTGATGCTGATGATGATGGTGATGAAGATGATGATGATGGAGAAGATGATAATGATGGAGATGTTGATGAGGAACCTACAAATGCCAATGATGATGATGATGATGATGGTGATGACAATGAAGATGTTGATGATGATGGTGATGGTAATGATGATGAAGATGATGATGATGATGGTGATGGTGATGGTGATGTTTAGATGATGATGTTCAGAAGATGATGGTGACATGATGGATATGTTGATCTGATTCAAGGAAGATGATGATGATGATGATGATGGTGATGATGATGAAGATGTT
Organism: Larix kaempferi; assembly: GCA_027924585.1. Taxonomy (NCBI): domain Eukaryota; kingdom Viridiplantae; phylum Streptophyta; class Pinopsida; order Pinales; family Pinaceae; genus Larix; species Larix kaempferi. Next base: position 3,553,771 of record BSBM01000276.1, on the reverse strand, counting down.
GATGATGATGATGATGGTGATGAAGATGATGATGATGAAGAAGATGATGATGATGGAGATGTTGATGTTTATGGGGAACCTAGAGATGACAATGATGATGAATATGGTGATGGTGATGGTGATGGTGATGACGATGAAGATTTTGATGATGATGGTGATGGTGATGATGATGAAGATGTTGATGATGATGGTGATGGTGATGTTTAGATGATGATCATGATGATGATAATGATGATGGAGATGTTGATTTGATGAGGAATATGATGATGATGATGATGATGGTGATGATGATGAAGATGTTGATGATGACGATGATGGTCATGAAGATGATGATGATGAAAAATATGATGCTGATGGAGAATATGATGCTCACAACTCCCTCTAGTCTCTCTCTCCCCAACCATCAATCTCTCTCTCTCTCTCTCTGTCTCTCTCTCTCTCTCAAACACACACACATACACACACATTATGTCACTTTCCATTCTCAAACCCATCCCCCCTCCATCCATATCTATCTCCAACTTTCTCCCTCCATCCCTCACCCTACCTTCTCTCCCTCCCTCTCTCATCGCCTGTCTCTCACCTTCTATCCCTCCCTCATCTTTCCCTCAACCTATCCCAATCTCTCCATCACTCCCTCTCTCTCCATCGCCACCACTCTCTGCATGTCTCCCACCAACACTTTCTGTCCCTCCCTTCCTATCTCTTATTTCGTTCTATCCCCATCTATCTCTCACTCCCTCCAAATCCATTCCTCCCCATTGTCCCTCTACCTCCCTCGCTCTATGTCTCTCCCCCCCTTGTATTCTTTATTTCTCTCTCACATCCCCCTTGCCTCCATCCATTCCCCCTTGTCACTCAAGTCTCACTTTCAACTTCTAACCCTATACCTCTTCAGAACCTATTCTACTCCTAATAGTGCTCTCAAGCTCCACTTCCCTTCACCCCCTGTAGCCCATCATGTTCTCATTCCCTTCATCTCTCCCCACTCAAGCTTCCAACATCCTTCTAAGCCCTTGACCCTTTCCCACCCCTATTAAATATTAACCATAGATTCCCTTGACCCTTCCCCACCCCTATTAAATATTAACCATAGATTCCCTTGACCCTTCCCCACCCCTTCTCAAATATTAAACAAAATTTCCCTTGACTTCTACACCCCCTCTTTCTCAAGTATTAAACATGTATTTTATGATTTGAATAACGCGAGCGCGTTTTGTAACTATATAACGCGTACGTGTTATGTAGTTATATAACGCGTACGCGTTAATTATTGATATAACGCGCATGCGTTATTTAGTTATATAACGCGTACGCGTTATTTAAATCTAAAAGCGCGGCAATATTTTTGAATTTAAACAGGCCGAGTCACATGCTCACATGTCAACAATAATCCTATGTGTATGCTTTGGAGTTTGCTTCGGTAATTCCAAACCTGTGCTATGTTAATGAAAAACCAAAGCTAATTGGGTATTTCTTCCAGTTTCTGGAGAAGCCTGTGCTTAGCCACTCGTTACCATATGCTACACAGAGTCATTTTTGACGAAATCTTAGACACAAATAGCATTTTTTCTGCAGATTCCAAATATGTAACTTTTATTTTGAAATATTAATTTTTCCTATTTTCTTTCAATTTCTTTTCTGTCCTACCTCCTTAACTCGTGAAACACATTGTTAGTGTTTCTTCCATAACTTTTTCAATTCTCAATCATTTCAAAAAAAAATTGTATGGTGCACAAGAGGACACTAACCTCCACGTTCTATGAAAAACCCATTTCAAGAATTTTGCATTAAGACCTTCAAAGGCTCTACCCACAAAAGATGTACTATTTTTGAGGTTTGATCACTTAGAAAATTATAAAAAAATTATAAAATTACTAATTTAATTTTTGAAAAATAATGGCGCACAAGTGCTATGTGTTCTCTATATGCATGCCGATTTTTGTAGCTTGATTCCATCATTTAGGCCCTCAAAGGCTCTACCCACAAAAACATATACCTTATCATTTGCCTGCAAAATAAAAAGTGTCTGTTAGGAAAACTGAAACTTGACATAGCTATGCAAATTTTCAATACATAAAAGTTATATATTCAGAAACGTGATTCAATTTCCTACATTTCATCTTTTTTACTCAATGCAAGATATTTTTCGTAAGTAAATCAAAAAATCCAAGTAAGTTGAGGGATGCCTGCTTTTTCAGTTTTCTATTGCATCTAACGTGCCAAAAGTGACCCTCATTAGCTTGCACTGACCCATTATTCTTTTTTGTTTATGGCTGACAATAAGGACAAACATGGACAAACGTTACAAGATCTCCCTCTTACTGGTTTGTAGAGCGCCTCTTAGCGCAAAAAAAAAAAAACACATTCACAAAATTATCATTTAGTTAGTGGTTTGTTATAATCACTTATTGAACTCTCTCAGTGAAAATAATGATGATGATGGATATTAAAGATGAATTGAGAATTCAATGGTGTTGGAAATTTATGATTCATAGTCAATCTACTTCATGGTAGCATTCCCTATTGCAAAGAGTAATTGGAGAAAAATTACAATACCATAATAGCATCTTCAGTGATATTTATATTTAAGTGGATGTTACACAAGGGTTCATTCAATTAAATTTTTACATAGCACATGTTCACGGGATATTAAAAAATATCCCTAATTTTACTAAATATTGGAAAATGCCTCCCAAATTTGTATTATTGAGCCCCCCTCCCAATACACCTTTCCAATTAAAAAACATTACAAGATCTGTCTCATATTTAATTTTTACTTTGTATTATTCTTTTTTGTTTATGACCGACAATAAGGACAAACATGGACAAACGTTACAAGATCTCCCTCATATTTACTTTTTACATTGTATTATTCTTTTTTGTTTATGGCCGACAATAAGGACAAACATGGACAAATGTTACAAGATCTCCCTCTTACTGGGTTGTAGAGAGCCTCTTGGTGCAAAAAAAAACACATTCACAAAATTATCATTTAGTTCGTGGTTTGTTATAATCATTTATTGAACTCTCTCAGTGAAAATAATGATGATTATGGATATTAAAGATGAATTGAGAATTCAACGGTGTTGGAAATTTATGATTCATAGTCAATCTACTTCATGGTAGCATTTGTTACAACGTAATCTTCCACCTTGTGAGCATCAACATTCTTTGGCCTGTAGGATCCATTTCACTGACTCAGATTCACTTTATATCCTTCAGACATATTTTTTCCTCATTTTTCCTCTGACCCGCTTGTTTCATCACTATAGCAAGCGTACCCGAGAGTTGCATCACTATAGCCCGCGGGTATCAAGTAAAATGGTAAAAATCACTAGTTTATTACTTTTTACTCCCAAAAAGCGGTCATTGGGTGACCTTTGGCTCTCCATCTTCCCAAGAAACGTCTCGATGTGTCCTTTCACTTACCTTTGAGAGGACTATATATTGAGCACATATGGATTATGGACGGGAGGAGGAAGAGGAGCAAGAGAACTCTAGTGTATTTTTTCCCTATCTTGAGTCTACACTCATTGATCCTTGTAGTTGTGAGCCCTTTATGTTCACCTTCCAAACTCCTATCTAGTTTGAGTTTGCCATTCATGGAGGATTGAAGTGGTGGAGGCACGAGTGGATTGATCCAGATCTTGGTTCAGATTGGTTGTCGGCAAGAGGTCGTATCACTTTGTACTTCTTCTTGTTTATTAATAGAAATACTCATATTCGCGTCCATTAATGTTGTAAATGTTGTTTATCTTACATTGGGTTGCATTTACTTGTTATATCATGGACCATTGATATTGTTGATGTTAATACCGTTTATGTATTATATGTACTTGTTGTATATTGGCTATCAAGACTAATTTGTAGATTCAAGTGCATGGATTGGAAAGCTCCAACGGGGATCTACATCAAACGTTTGGATCGAGTTTGGTTATCTTCTTCATTATCTTAGCATTGTCATTTATGTAGCATAGTTTTGAGAATTGAGTTGATTTATGGTAGTCATATGTCTGTTGTGGTCTACCCCAAGACATAGTGAGTTTTATCCAACACAGAATTGGAGACTCCGCTGGGGAAAACATCCATCTTGGGTATTTTTTGAGCATTAGTCCATAATTAGAGTTGTTGTTTGTCGAAGCTCTGTGTCACTTATCTGCCATTGAGATACACTATAGAAAAATTGCTTTTTCTGAGCCATTGGACTCTCTGTTTGCCAATTTTCCTTTCCTCACTCGCGGGCTAGCTTAGCATGTTGGTTGTGGAGCCAAATCTTCCAGTCTCATAGATGATATTGTATTAGCCATGCACCCCGGAGGAATGTACACCCATTCTTCATTTTTTGGGGTTGTTTTCGCTAGTTGTTTTGTGGGCCCATGGTTTTGTGTATCCCGTGGTATTTTTCCCATTGTATTTTCCCTATAAAAGAAAGACATTGTAATACGGCTAGGGTTGATGTATTAGGTTTTATGCATTGTAAAGATCTCTAAGATCAGGAGAGAGACTGTGAGACAGTGAAGAGGAAGTGCAGCAGTTGTGCTGCAAGTTGTATCCCTTCACCTTGATGGACGGTAATAATAATAAGGACTGGAAAATTCAGTGTGGACGTAACCCAAGTTGGGGTGAACCTCGATATATCTGTTTCTCTCTTGTAATGGGTGTGTGATTATATTTGCATTTATGTTTATTGTTATTGCTCTGCGATCCTGTTTTTCTAACATAGCTCTGTCCACGTATACCCGCCTCTGTTTTCTCTACTGCTCGCAGGTACCCGCAGGTATTCCTTCGACAGTAGCGTACAACTCCGGCTTTTGTTGGTTTATGACCTTTGGTTGTTGCTGGGTTGGTTTTGGTTGATCCTGAGTCTTTGTTGGCCTGTTTCTTGACTGTTCCATGCCTTGGTTGTGACCAGAACTCTTCGTTTCTCTTGGTTGAGCCTTGTTGGTTTTTTACCCATCTTTAGATTTAGCCTTGTTGGTTTTTTCCTTTTGAGCTCATTCCTTTGGCTGAGTCTTACTGTTTGGTATCTGCTTGGTTGTCTTAATGATCTCTGTGGCATATCAGTGACTAGATAGTAGGATTTTGCTTGCATTTTTCATTTCCATATATTGAAAAATACAAAAAATACACATAGTTTTTTGCATTTTCCTTTCGTTTATAAGAGAAAATACAAAAAAAATAAAAAAAATAAATTGATTTTATGTATTGCATCTTGCATTGAGTGCTTTCTGCCTTCATTCAGATTCTGATTGTGCATTGAAAAATATAAAATGATTGCATATTTATTTCGAAATCATTGGTTTGATTGTGCATATTAGGGGTATTGTTTTCATTGGATAGATGAGTCTAGGATTTGATGATTTTGCATACCATTGAGTCTTACACATCACTAGTTTCACGATCATATCCCTCGAATAATCACAACCATTAAAATTAATGCTTAATATTAAAGTTGATTAGACCGATTTTATTTATAGGGTACACCAACTAGCATAGGTTTAGAGTCTTGGAATAGATCATTGTGAGTTAACAATCCAAGACTACTAGACGAAACATTAGGTGTCTGACCAGGGAGTGGAGGAATCCATGGTATAGATCGGTGTTCTCAAGAAACTCTACTCAAGCCAAAGTTAAGCACGAGGTCACGAGAGGTTGGTTGAAGGGATATCCCTCTGATACCGGCTGAACATGGGAGATATTTCAAGGATTTGTTCGTATCTGGGGACTCTTGGGGGATTTGACCCTCATTGAGTTTCGGGCTCAGCTACCCTACCCATACAACGGATCCCACCTGCGACTGTCCCCCTGAGCATTAGTTATATTGTGGTGACCATAGTTTCCTTACCTAGGTATCGCACAGTGTACTTGTAGTGGTTATATTGTTCGTGTCCTGAGTCAAATAGGGATTGGACAATACAGTTGTTTGTTTCCTAGGGTTACGGCCCTTTGCACGCAGTGAAGCCTATGTGTCTCTATAACTAATTCTATTACCTCCGGCTATAGTTTGGGAGTATCAAGCCTCTCCTAGGAAAGACATACCGGCTCTAGTGTTGGGAGCTCATTTAGCCACTCTGTTTGTCTGCTCTTGGCTTTAGTTTCTCTAGGTGTGTGATTTTGATTTACTGTTTTTGATCGATAATTAACCTTTAGGGGATGTTTTGATTATATATTCTCCTCGGAGATATCGTGGCGCGGAGCCCTACTCTCCGTTGATCCCGTCGGTTGGCTAATTTAAAGCCGGCCAAGTTTTCACGCCATGTTGCTAGAGGACGCCAGAGGGCTCCCTCTGAGTCTTCGAATTCTTATGAGACATACGTCCAAGACGTCATGACTGCTACACATTTCGATACTGAGGAAAAACCTTCGACTCCATCGGCTAGAGTTGACCACACTTCCGATCCCCATACTCCTCGTGAGGAGTGGGGAGGTGATCCACCTGAGACTCAACCTGGTTCTATTTGGCCTAATCCACTTGAATGAGATCCGTTCGATCCTTCGAATCCAGATAATTATCTTTACAAGATGCCAACCTTACCCGAGGACGAAGAACAAGATGACGGGTTCATTCCTTCATTTCCACGCAGTTATAGACACAAGATGCCATAGTTACATGACGACACTGGTCCTATGATCAACCCAACTACACTCTCTTTTGGTATGCCTAGTCATAGTACAGTTGAACCTTCCACTACGTTTGGTAGTCATGCTGGCACTAGTCATGGTGTTAGCCATACAATACCCACTGGGGGCACTACCCTCGATGGGGGCACTACGTTTTCTACTCACACACATAGTATGGGGACTGGTCATGTTCCTCCTAACAATGCTAATGTTGTAAGAAGACCACCTCCTAGGATTTCCCAACCTAATAGGAACGTTGTTTGAAACACGACTCGCCATCCACCACCTAATACACATGCCACTACTCGTCAACCCATGACTACCTTTACGGATGTTAATGCTCCTCCCAACCATGGGGGTGGACATATAACGCATACTTTTGCGTCCACTGCCGCCACTAGTAATGCCAATGTAGGGGGTGGGAATATATCCTATCCACATGGACATAACACCACCATCCCTACTACTAGTAACACCAATATTGGGGCTGGGAATACATCTCATGCTTTTGGTCACCACACAACTGCTCAAGCTAATCCTAATGTTGTGGGTGGGAACATACCATACCATTATGGTCATTACAACATGAATCCCTCTATGAATAGTACATGTATGCCCCATACTCATGGTGGAAACCCTTACTACAACACAGTCGGTGCGGGACACCAGTACAACCCACCACCCCAATATGGTGCCCAAAATACGCACATACTTGCTTACTCTCAAATGGGTCAAGTAGGAGGAGGTTATCAATCCTATGGCCATGGGAAAGCTTATGGTCCGTCAGGTCCTTATTATCAGCAGTTTAATCCTCATGGTGAAGCTTTTGGTCTGTCTTATAATACGGTTCTGTTTAACCAACTTTTATGGGGGCTTATAATCAAGCTTTCCAGGCAGCTCCCGTTCCTTGCATGCTTGAATCTTCTGAATCTTTCGAAGCTCATGAATGATCCGATGTGTCACGACCCTACTTGGCCCCCGGTCCCTACCAAGCTCCCTTCGGACATTCCTAAGTTTGAGGGGAAAGGTGGTGAGGACCCGGGAGATCATGTCACGACATTTCACCTTTGGTGCTCCTCCAACTCATTGAATCATGATTCCGTTAGATTGTGACTATTTCAATGCACCCTCACGAGGGCAGCTGCGAAGTGGTACGTCGAATTGCCTGGAAACACCTATAGGGGTTTTAACGATCGCTTTGGTTTTCTTAGATCATTTCCAGTTGTCGGTTTGCTATGATACTGGCACTGAACTTTTATCTACCTTCCGTCAGAACAAGGCCACGCATATTTCTGACCACGTTCAAGAGTGGTGTCGGCGGAAGAGGTTAGTGAAAGCCAACATTTCTCCAGAGTTCCTGTTGGAATGGTTCCTCAATTCTCTACTCCCATACATTTATAAGGATGTTTCGATGTCCGACATTGTGACTGAGGAACAAGCTATCTTGAAATTCCAGCAGTTAGACTTATTATACTCTCAGTCTGGCATTTTGTATGACATCGTCCCTGACGCACCGCATACACATCAGTTCCTGGACTGCATGCCGATGGCATCGTTGGATCTGCAAGCACTCACCCCGTAGATTTGGTAGCTAATCAAATGAAAAATTTGTCGCCAAACCAGTCTACTCCTGGACAGGTTCACACCTTGTCCATTTCCACCCCATCGTCCGATGTACACAGTGTGCAAACGACGAACCAGTCAGGTAACCAACAACCTGGTGGTAAGAAAAAAGGGAGAAATAATCGTAAGGGTGGAAACAATGGGAATAACAATAGCAATCGCAATATCCCCCATAAAGATAATTCCAACCCTCCTCGGGAAGGTGAAAATGCTGGTGAGGACCGTAAACCTAGGCGTAAGGTGAAGTTTCCTTGCAAGCTCTATCGGGAAGACCATCTTACTCACCTATGTCCTCGTATTGAAGAAGCATCGAAGCACTTAGCACAGAGCCCAGTTGTGTTGAAGGATCCCCTACCTCATCACAAAAACATGGCTTCGCATGCTCCCACCACTGGCTATGGACCTACTGAGACGGCAACGTCTACTTCCAATACTAGTGGTTATGGATGTCTGAACATGGTTCAGTCAGAGGTTAGTGTTGCCGCTCATTAGTGCGATTATGATACACCGCAACCCAATTTGGGGAGTGAGCCTCCCCCTCCTCCTGGCAATTCCTTGCATATCGAGAATCCCTCTATTATGCCGCGGATACCGAAAGGTGTTCTTAAGCGCTCTACACATAATCCTAATGCTCGAGCCACCCACAACTACTCCATCGTAGAAGATTTGGGCCAAAATCCATGTGCCATGTCGGCTCTTGAAGTTTTTCAAGCCTGTCCTTCTCAGAAGCATGCTCTTTTGAGTGCGTTAGGAGTTCGGGATGGGGGAAGTCCCACTGTTATCAATTTCAACACTACTAATGTCCAACCTCGCTTACCCTACCACGTGGCTTTTCAAATCTAGGTGGTGTGCCTTCAGATTTTTTTCAAACGTACTATGGTTGACGAAGGTGCCTCTGCATCAGTAATGTCGTTAGCTTGTTGGAAAGCTCTTGGCTCTCCTCCCCTACTCACGTCTAGAACCACGCTCACTGCATTCGACGGTCGTTCATTTAAGCCGCATGGAATTATCCCTTCCCTTGTTGTCTCCTTGGGAGGTAATTCTGTGCCTATTGAAGTCAAGGTGGTTGATGCGCCCATCGACTACAACCTTTTACTGGGTTGGAATTGGATGTATGCCATGAAAGCTGTTGCATCCACTGTATTCAGAGTAATCTGCTTTCCTCACGAAGGCAAGATTGTGACCATCGATCAGCTGGATTACGTTAACTCCTATTCCACAACATCCACGGGATCCATAGTCCCACAAGTTACTCATTCTCAGCCGGAAACTAGGAACATGGGTGTTGGCATGTACCCTTCATTGATGGGAACTTATGATTTTGCCGCACCTGTGAATTTTATTGGAACCATTACCAACGATGCGTCTCCTCCTTCGCATAATATGTCATTCCGGACTTCCTATTTCGATGATCCGTGGACTTTACCATCCACGAGTTCCACGTCTGGAAACATTTCACATGTCGGGATGTCTATGCAACTGTCTATAGCTCGGCTTGCTTACCAGCATATTCAAAAAGCCACTGCAGAACCGAATCTCTCTTCTTCCCAGATAGTCGAGGGAGATCCCGTTACGCTGCCGATTTGGGCAGCCAGCTCGTCTTGTTCCCACGATTTCCTCGATGATACTTTTCCTTCTAATGAAGCTATTGTGGAGGCCATGTGTGGTAGTGAGAGACCTTGGGAAGATATGCACCATTGCTCTTATTTCCTTCCCAAACTTGAGCTTGCCGAACGAGAAGAGTTTAAGACGAATCTAGCAGAGATGGTTGGTGACCCTGTGGCTCTTTTGGAGTCACATGATGTTTTCACAGAAGGGAATATGGCTAACATTTCCCTAACTACGTCGATCAATATCTCTTGTACTCCCGGAATAGTTGAGAATGTCTACATTGGTGACGATTGCACTCCCGAGGAGATTGCTATTTACACTGAATTTTTTACAGAACTCCGGGAAGCTTTCGCCTGGTCATATGAGGAGATGCCAGGAATAGACCCCCGCATTGTTGAACATGATATTAGAACGTATCCCAACGCTAAACTGGTTCGACAACGCTTACGTGCTGTGAACCCTAGAAAATCAATCGCTATCAAGGAAGAGGTGGAGAAACTGCTCAAGGATGGTTTCATCTACCCCGTTCCCCTTACCGAATGGGTGTCAAACCCCGTTCCTATCGATAAGAAGCAGGGAACAATCCGTGTATGTACCGACTTTAGGGATTTGAACCGTGCATGTCCGAAAGACAAATTCCCCACACCATTCATAGATCAGATATTGGATGCTTGTGTCGGAAGTGAGATTTTTTCCTTCATGCATGGATTTTCCGGATATAACCAGATTCAAATCAAACTCGAGGATCAACATAAGACAACTTTTATTTGTCCTTGGGGAATGTTTGCATATCAGAAAATGCCCTTCGGTCTTAAAAACGCCGGAGCTACGTTTCAACGTGCCATGACCTATGCCTTTCACGATCTTAAAAATATTATGGAGGTTTTCTTGGATGATCTTGCTGGCCATTCCCGCAAGAGGATGAACCACTCCAAGCACCTCCGCATGATTCTCGAACGATGTATACGATACAAGATTTGATTGAATCCTAACAAATGCATCTTTGTTGTAAGGACGGGTCGCCTTTTGGGCTTCATAGTTTTGAAAGAGGGTATTAGAGTCGATCCTCTCAAGGTTCAGGCAATACTTCAGTTGCCTCCTCCGCGCAATTTATTGCAACTTCAAAGCCTCCAAGGGAGATCCACTTTTATACATTGTTTTGTAGTCAATTATGCTAATCTTACCAAAGGTTTCACGCGCTTATTGAAGAAGGACACACCTTTTATCTGGGATTAGCGTTCCCAGCAGTCTTTCGACGCCCTTAAGAAAGCTTTGGTATCGGCCCCTGTGCTTAGTCCACCAGACTTCGCGCAAGATTTTATCCTTTATGTGACCGCATCTCAAGAGACGATTGGAATGGTCTTGGTTCGGGTTGATGATGCGCTTGTCGAGCATGTCATCTATTACCTTAGTCGAAATCTAGTAGACGCTGAGCTAAGATATACTCATGTGGAAAAGCTAGCGCTTGCGACTGTTCATTCAGTCCAGCAGTTACGACATTACATTTTGCTTAGAACAACCACAGTTGTCGTGCATATCAATCTGTTTCAGTTCATGCTATCACAATGCCTTATCGGGGGGAAGTACAATAAATGGATTGTTATCCTTCAGGAATTCGATCTCGATTTTGCTTCGGCGAAATCAGTGAAATCATTGGTATTTGCTGAGCTTATGTTGGACCTTCCGAGACTTGATGAGGATGTCATTCATGAAGATTCCTTTGTGGATGAGCACTTATTTCTTATCTCGTGAGAGGACCCTTGGTATGGGGATGTCATTGTATATCTCCAAACTTTGAAGTTTCCTCCGCACTATTCACGAGATGAGCGACGACGTGTGAAACATCACGCTAAATATTATACTATCGTCGGTGACACTTTGTATCGTCGAGGAAAGGATTCTATTCTCCGTCGTTGCTTAACTCACGAAGAAGAGGAGCAGGTGCTTAATGATTGCCATGCTGGGGCGTGTGGAGGTCACTTACCCGGGCTTGCTACAGCCCAATGTATTATGCGAGCTGGTTATTTTTGGCCTTCCATCTTTAAGGATTGTGTTAATGCTGTGAAGAGATGTCACCCTTTCCAAGTGTTTTCTCGGAACATATGCTTGCATCTAGCGTCCCTTCATCTGGTCGTCACCGTCGGTCCCTTCACCAGGTGGGGGGTGGATTTCATGGATTGCAAACCAGCTTCGGCTGGGGGGCATCACCATATCATAGTGGTCATGGACTATTTTTCCAAATGGGCTGAGGCCATGCCTACCGTTAAAGCCGATGGTGCTACAGCAACCCACTTCGTATTCAATCAAATTATCACTTGGTTCGGTATTCCGAAAGAGATTGTCTTTGACCATGGTAGTCACTTTCAGAACAAGATGATGCACGATTTGTCTCTCAAGCTGGGGTTTCATCAAGAACAATCATCTTCTTATTATCCCCAAGTGAATGGTCAAGTAGAAGCAGTCAATAAGTCTTTGAAGACCATTCTCCAATGTACCATCCAACAAAGCAAGACCAATTGGCACATCATGTTATATCCTGCTTTGTGGGCGTATCGAACCACAGTCAAGACTGTCACCAGGTTCTCACCATTTCAGCTAGTTCACGGTGTGGAGTCACTTTTATCGATTGAATGCGAGATCCCTTCGCTTAAACTGGCCATAGAGCTCCTCCCTGATACGATAGGTCTTGAGCAACGTTTAATCCACCTTGAGCAACTTGACGAGCAACATCAAGATGTCGCTGTGGCCATAGATGCCAACAAATGTCGTGTTAAGGTTTAGTATTATATGTATGTCCCTCCCTGGCAATATGTTGAAGGTGACTTGGTCCTCTTATATGACCAAGCTAAAGAACCCCTGGGGGAAGGAAAGTTAAACCCCATGTGGCACGGTCCTTACATCGTGAGGCATGTCCTGGAAAAAGGAGCCTATGAATTAGAAGACTATGAGGGGACTGTCTTGAAAAATCCTAGAAATGGGCTCTACCTCAAGCGGTATTACGCTTGAACCTCTGGTTCAGGCTGATACTTTTGTATACTATTGTATAGTTTCTTCTGTACATAGTTTAGATTTCTTTTGGTTTTTGGGTCTGCTGATTATATTCCGTTTGATTGATATATGTCAGCGGAGTTTCCTACGTTCTTAGGATTTGCAGATGGTGCTAGCCGTCATACGCAGCAGCTTGCTTCTGCTGCCTGGGTTATTTTCTCACTTGACCACCTAGTTGTGTCCTCGGGAGGTGCTTGTCTTGGTCCTACATCTAACAATGTGGCTGAGTATAGTGTCGTCATTGAGCTACTTCGGGATGCCATTTCCCATGGCGTCCAGTCTTTAGAAGTCCGCCTGGATTCACAACTAGTTGTGTCTCAACTGAATGGGCAGTACCATGTGCGAGATCCTACGCTACTACGGAAATTCCTAAGGGTAAGACTCTTGGAACGACATTTTGTTTCAATTGCATACATACATGTTCCGAGAAGCGTTAATCATATATCTGATGCATACGCTAACTATGTATTAGATTGGCATTTGTCACATTCACCATGAAACAAACAAATATAAGAAGGCATTCATACATTTGTACATACACACATAGTAGAACCAGAGAACCAAAGTTTTATATATATAAATATGTCCAAAAATGGTAGTGTCATACAAAACTGGAGCCCGTAGCCCTCAAAAATATACATATCAATACAAAAATGAGATCATGAGATATCTACTCCCTATGAGGAGGCCTAGATGCCACCCCAACAGGATGTGTCTCGTAGAAGTACTGAATTGCATTGGCTACCCACTGCAGTAGCCGCACCCAATCACCCGGAACCCCCACCACTTGGCGTTGCATGGCCTCAGGTAGTCTCGCCACCTCTATCTGTGGAACCCTAACAACCATCTATGTGAGGTTGCACTGCAAGGTTTGTAGAGCTTGTCCTGCTGCAGCATCGCCTGCCTCCTCACCCCTGCCCCGATGACCATGTCTTGGGAAGCCATCAGGTCTCACTGGGCCTTTGTCTGCGAGCAAACAGTCAACCATTAGCATATGATACTACCACCAAAAATATTTTTTCATTTACATCTATAATAAAAACTCCATAAAAATTTAATACACAAAAAACCCAAAAAGAGTTCTCACCAATGTCTCCGAACACTGCGTCTGGTGGGAGTGGCATGTCCCTATCCTGGCGGAAGTCTATCCCTGCATAGGGGTAGTCCTCTATGGCAATGACCTGTCGGTCCCACCAGCGGAATAACTCCTCGGTATATGGTGATGCCAGACGACCACCACCCTATCATGTCAAGACCTCAGCCCATCGGGTCAGGGCTGGATTCCAGAGACTATGAGGAGGGACATCCACCCTCGGACTAAGCCCCGGAACCCTCTCCAAGAAGAAGCTGCATAGGATACTCCCATACCCGAATTTTTTGGCCTTCCCTTCTTTGCATTCTCTCAGTTGGGTCTTCATAGACCCCAGCAGTGTGGTACACCATTCAAATACTATAGGCTGCATGCATTGTGATGCATAGAACATCACTAGCCTGGATGCCTGGTGCAGAGCTTTGGATCCAGTGATCCGCACTAAGGTAGCCACAATGATCTTCATGCTCAGATTTACTATGGCATTGATGGGCACCTGACTTCCCACCGTGCATGTGTTTTCGGGGAAATACCGTGCTATGTAGTCAAGGACGATGATCCCACCACCCACAGTATGAGACTGAAGACTAGCCTCCTCACCTCGACGGGACAAACCGGTAATGAAGTAGATGTCGTCCACTTTTAGTGTGAGGATTTTCCCATTGAGATTGAAGTTCTGTGCATCAACATTCCAATAGTTGATCAAGCGACATAGTAATAGGTTTTGGGCCCTCAAACTCCTTATACTCCAAAATTTGTACAACCCACATGCTTGCAATGCCTGTTGTGCTTACAGATCATTATGCACGGCCTCATCAACTTGGTCATGCTCCCTCTCCCTCCACTCTAGAACCATCCTAGAGTGCATACAAACAAGGATTTTAGTCAAATTCTTTTGCATTTTCAACTTCACGACTGTACCCACGGGCTAACTTGTATATAGGTGTGAGTACCCACGGTCAATATGTGCATTGACTGCGAGTATCTTTCCCTACCCGTGACCCACATAGCTACAGCCTGCGGGTAGCGCCGAAGCCATTTAGGGCTTGGCCAAACAAAAAATCCCACCACTAAAAATCAAAATGAAAGCATTGAAATGAAAGGTAGAGATGAGACTACCAACCTACTACGGACGGTTCGATGAACGGTCGCTCGTAGCTCCTATAATCAGCAACTGTACTTTCAGGTGAAAACTAACCACAAAGCTCCAAATGGGTGAATAGTAAAATGATTTGTCAATTGTAATTTTTTATTACTATTTATAATTTTCAGGACCCACTTGTCTATAGTTTTTACCGTTTTGCGTTGTTATGGACTAATATACTATCTTGGAGTAGTATTTTTTAATCAGATTTCTTCGACGAAAGTTGTTCTGGACCATTTCACACCTATGACAGATACGTTTCACACCTGGAATATAGGTTAGATGCCATTTCCATGTTCATTATGCATTTGACCTGTTGACCACTTTCATAAACCCTAGGTGCGACCCCGCTTCGTAACTGACATGGAACCTTCACACTGCTATAGAAGTGTCATTATGTGGCGGTAGGGCTTTTTCGAACATGGGAACCCTAGTTAGAACCCCTTTGTGCATTCTGGTGCCCATGCCGTTGTTTGTCCTTAGGATTGGGAGTCCTTTGTAGTTACGCCATGACATTGCGATAAAGACTCATACTCTACTTTGTCTTATGCTGGACATCTCCCTTAAGTACTCCCCTCAGTTATATCATGTTGTGATTGCATTGCATCATCCTGCTTGTCGCTTGAGCCTTGTCCCGACTCCCGCTTACTCAGTTGTTAGCCTGGTGCCTAAGCACTTTTTCCTGTCGAGCCCTATAGAGCTTATATTTTCCCTTCACAATTTGATCACCTTTTGAACCTAAGGGAACATCCCCCCCCGAGTGTCCACATCCTGCATGCACTTCCTTGCATTGATCATAGGTATGTTCCACTGCTTGGAACTAGTCTGCTCGCTATTTGACACTCATTCCCTCACTTGTTGTACTATAAGCAATTTTATTCTTTTTCAAGCTTTTCCCAAATATGAAAAAGACAAAAAAAAATCAAATATTCCAAAAAGCTGGACGAGATTATGGTTACTACTTCTTGTTGGCAGCTATTGTGTCATATTTGAATAGAGGATTCATTCCACTCCGTACATTATGAGTCGGGACTATAGTTGGACCCTAGGTGTTGTACTTGTTTCTCAGTTTTCTCCACCGATTGGTTAAGCTTCCAGTCACTATGGATCCCTTTGTAATGCCTCCTGCATTGCACAGTTTATGTCAAGTATATGTTGCCTGAGTCTATCCATTTGCTCATGCTCTTGTTCAAAGGAAGTCCTGAAACCAGTGTCGGCCACTCCTCAGATCTCTTGACTATTGCATGTCGACCATCCTTATTGAGTCAATCCGTTTCACTTGAGTTCTTCCAAATCCTTCAACATAGCTAGTACCTCGTGCTGCTTGATAGGGGATGCCTTAATGCCCTCCTTCCAGTGAGTCTCGTTCCGTTGACTTCAACCCATTTATTCCAGGACTTGAGGCTTAGAGTTCGGTTGAGTACCTTGAGGCTTGCAGTCATTAGTGGCAGGTTCTCTTGCCATCGACAGTTTTGGGAATACATCAATGTCCCCTGATCGATGGATTCATCCTAGTGTTCGACTTCAGCTCATTTATTCACACTCCAATGATTGTGCTCTGTGCCTTGATACCCATTTTCATTATTGGTGGGTTATCTCACCTCTGTTAACGGTATACATCATTGACCGGTAATCAAACGATGTCACATCAGGTTTGACCCCAATTCCTTTATTCACTTGATGGGACTTACATCGTCGAAGACTTGTGTAGAAGACCCTAGGCGATAGTGGCATTCAGTATGCTTCTTATGACTTTGAATTTACATCTGAGATATCACCTCTCAGATATCAGCAGTTTGTACCTCCAGTTTGCACCAGTTGTTTCCTTTTCAGCAGGAGACCATATCTTACTGTAGAGGGATCATGGCTATGATCACTTATGACATGTATTCACTATGTACTGCCTATTCATGGCCATTGTATCAGATTGTTGTACTACCAACATGTATTCAGGGATACTATTGTATTACGATGACTGAGCTGCTCTTTCCACTTGTGTCTCCATCACTCCACTTATGAGTTTTATAATGTATTTCGGCCATCGTAGCATCAGTCTCTGAACTCACACATTAGGGGGCATATGTTACAATGTAATCTTCCACCTTGTGAGCATCAACATTCTTTGTCCTGTAGGATCCATTTCACTGACTCAGATTCACTTTATATCCTTCAGACATATTTTTTCCTCATTTTTCCCCTGACCCGCTTGTTTCATCATTATAGAAAGCGTACCCGCGAGTTGCATCACTATAGCCCGCGGGTATCAAGTAAAATGGTAAAAATCACTAGTTTATTACTTTTTACTCCCAAAAAGTGGTCATTGGGTGACCTTTGGATCTCCATCTTCCCAAGAAACGTCTCGATGTGTCCTTTCACTTACCTTTGAGAGGACTATATATTGAGCACATATGGCTTATGGATGGGAGGAGGAAGAGGAGCAAGAGAACTCTAGTGGATTTTTTCCCTATCTTGAGTCCACACTCATTGATCGTTGTAGTTCTGAACCCTTTATGTTCACCTTCTAAACTCCTATCTAGTTTGAGTTTGCCATTCATGGAGGATTGAAGTGGTGGAGGCACAAGTGGATTGATCCAGATCTTGTTTCAGATTGGTTGCCGGCAAGAGGTCATATCACTTTGTACTTCTTCTTGTTTATTAATAGAAATACTCATATTCTCGTCCATTAATGTTGTAAATGTTGTTTATCTTACATTGGGTTGCATTTACTTGTTATATCATGGACCAATTCTATTGATGATGTTAATACCGTTTATATATTATATGTACTTGTTGTATATTGGCTGTCAAGACTAATTTGAAGATTCAAGTGCATGGATTGAAAAGCTCCAACGGGGATCTACATCAAATGTTTGGATCGAGGTTGGTTACCTTCTTCATTATCTTAGCATTGTCATTTATGTAGCATAGTTCTGAGAATTGAGTTTATTTCTGGTAGTCATCTGTCTATTGTGGTCTACCCCAAGCCATAGTGAGTTTTCTCCAACACATCATTCCCTATTACAAAGAGTAATTGGACAAAAATTAGAGTACCATAACACCGTCTTCAGTGATATTTATATTTAAGTGGATGATACACAAGGGTTCATTCAATGAAATTTTTACATAGCACATGTGTTCACGGGATATTAAAAAATATCCCTAATTTTACTAAATATTGGAAAATGTCTCCCAAATTTGTATTCTTGAGCCCCCCTCCCAATACACCTTTCCAATTAAAAAACCCCTATCTTCATTGGATATTGTAGGTATCCATTTTGATTAACCCATTTTTAATACCCCTTTATATTTCTTCCCTTAGTATAATGACATGAGTATAATTCCATGCCCTATCACCCTCTCTAGAAGCACACATATGCTTCAAATAAGGCCAAGAACCATACTTTCAAAAACTTAGAAAAACAACATAAGAAAACCATTCTTTGAAAAACTTCCTAGTAAGAAATTCAACCCTTTCATGATCACAATTAAGCAGCAAAACAAAAACATAATTATCTACCAATCCCTGTGCAAACTATTGTTGTGAAATTGATTCACTTGTCAATAGTTAACATAATCTTTTTATATTATCCTACATCGCACAAAAATCTATGTAAATTTGTACCCATATAATTTAACACCTAAAAATAAATCTAAGATCAAGTACGTCCTTATGGTTCCATGAAATGGTACTTTGTTATAACCAGCATAGATCCATCTTAAACCCAGATCTATCAAGCACCGAGAGGGATCCAATTTCTCGAGGTGTATTTTTTTTTTAAATTTAAACTCAAGAAATTTGATCTCTCTTGATTGATAGATCGGGGTTTAATTTTTTATTTTATAGACGAACATCGTTTTTTTAATTACTTTTCATAATATTTTATTTTATGAGCCAACATGGATTTTTTAAAATACTTTCCATAATTTTTTATGTTATGAGGCGACATGAATTTTTTAATTATTTTGTTAGGCACAAACATTACAACATCTCCCCCATACTGGGCTGTAGAGCACCTCACTCCTCTCAGTGCAATAAACAATTGACTTTCATGGGTCAATAATGGAAATCACAATACACGTGTAACATTAATACAATACACAACACACATTCCAAAACCCCAACACAATTTTAGCATCAAGAATGGTTGTGTACTTTGTTGATTTGATATGATATCCTACATATTATAAAATAATATAGTCAGTCGCTATTAATCATGGTAAATACCCGTAACCCAAGAAAATCTCTCGCCTCTCTTACGAATGGTTATATGCACAATTCTAACCAAATGAATAAATCATGCACATGAATCATTCAAGATTAACAATAGTAGAATAGTATTTCTAGAATGTAAGTACTCCAAAAATTTGTTACTTGGAAATCCACTCATAAAATGAATTAAGATGACCATGAATGTGGGTAGGAGAAGCTTAATAAAGAATAAAATATATTGGACATATGCAATGTTGTAAATAAATTTTAAAACTTTCCCTTGACAATTTTGACTTAGATTAAGGCACTCCTAACTTCATATATTAGTATGTGGTATGTATTAATGATGGATTGAAACTCAAAATCCAGGACCCATTTGCATTCGTTTCCAAGACCATATAAGGATCCATTTATACGGCCAAAATTTTTAATTGCAAAAATAAAGTTATTTCATGAAATAGGACAAAACAAATGTAAATCATCTTACAATGCTAGTTAATTTAAAGGTTTTAATATATCTTTCATATATGAACGTCGCACAAAACAAAGCATAATATCACAAAAAACTGATAAAAACTGTAATACAAAGAAGCCAATAATGCGAGCTATAGTAGAAATTCAAAATTCAGAACCTAGTGGATCATAAATGAAAATTTTATATTTATGGACATAAACATCGAAGATTGATAAGGGAATAAGGGTATCGATTCTACTTCGAGAAATAAGAAAATTAAATGCAAACTAAAATATAATTATCATTATAATTATATTGACAGTACACTGGACTTACTATTTTTCAAACTAATTCGAAAACTAATTCGTTTTGTAGCAATAAGGGAATGCAAAAATGCTCTGTTATTGTCAAGCAATGCATCTTCTTTAAAGCTAGACTATTAATGTAACAACATTAATGACATTGGTTTCGAATAGACTTTCCCAAGCCATAGTCATTTCAGAGTCTGGAAACCTGTGTGATATTTGAGTTTCTCAGCACGTTTCGGACTCAAGAGTAGAGTCCATCATTAGGAGAATGCATTTCTCAATTGGAACAAGGTACCTCGTTTTTATTAACTATTTTCTAGGTTTCTTTTGTTAGCTGACTTTTCATGTTTATGTATTTTTATTATTATTTAGTGTGTGAGTGTGTGGACACACACACACACAAACATATTTATTTTATTATTTCTAATGAAACTATTTTATAAAATAAGAAATTGAAAAAACATTATTTTATAAAATTAAAAAACTGATTTGCCCCAAAATCATGAACAAAAGTTTGGGATTTAATCTCTATCTTCAATAAATATGTCAAATTCTACTATTAGTAATTTATTGGCAGAAGTGTACATATAAGTTTCTTACTTGATTTATGGCTTTCAAGTATGGGATATCCATTGGTGGAGGCTTACAAGCTTTGGCTAGAACCCATTAAATATGAAAATCAATCCATTTTA
Organism: Larix kaempferi; assembly: GCA_027924585.1. Classification (NCBI taxonomy): domain Eukaryota; kingdom Viridiplantae; phylum Streptophyta; class Pinopsida; order Pinales; family Pinaceae; genus Larix; species Larix kaempferi. The sequence continues at coordinate 3,532,967 of BSBM01000276.1, read as the reverse complement.
TTTTATTTATTTACCACATCTAATGCTATAGCTATTAAGGGTTCATTGGCCATATTTTCTTGGGAGGATTCTAGAGCAAGGTCACCTTCAATGATTACATATTTTACAGAGAGATTGGGAGGCCCTACTCCTTTTAGAGGTAGAACGATCTAGGATTTGAGGGCATAACTAAGCTAACGAGGAGCACAAACCAATGATAGTAAAATGGGGAATCTACAATGATGGTGAGGAAGAAGGGTAGGAAGAGATCAAAGAAGACATTGAACAAATCATGAGTAATGATTGTGGCTCATAGTTAGGGGAAAACCATAATCATCACCCACTAGAAGAACAAAATTGTTATTGCATGTTCTTATTAGATGGATCTACAATTTAGACAAAATTTGGACTTTCAAGAGGGAACAATCCTTCCCATCATACTCCTACCTTATTAAAATATTCAAAAATTATTCCTCTTAGTATTTAATAGATTTAGGGTTAAGATGGATTCATCAAAATTTAGAGTGTATATGGAAAATAATCCTTCTCATCAAACCTTTAATAAAGTATATAATAATGAGCTCTCAATATTTAGTAGATTTAAGGTAAATTTATTAATTGATCTATAATCTATATTGTTTTTCTTTTGAGTGTATATTTCTTGTAACTTATTCTCCCTTAAAATTGTGAGATACTATATAAGAATTCTTAAAGCCTTATTTTGTAAGTCTTTAAAGACTCTAAATAATAATTTTTTAAATTATACAAATTGAAAGCTTTGATGAGAAGGTTTGTCTATTTTTAAAGGTGGAGAAAAAATAACATTAAGAAATACAAAATCAATTTAATCAGTAAAATATTTGTTAAGCATATTAAAATAATCACAGAAATAAGAATTTAATAAGTGAACAGAAGAGGGATAAAAAAGCACAAAGACCAAGTTCAATTCAGACCATTAAATTTCCCAGTTGTTGATACCTACTTCACCTTATGATAAATGATGGATAAAGCAATAGATACATGTCATCTTGATCGTTAAAGCATTATGTATGTTGTTTGGATAGTTAATGGTCTCAAAGAACCTTTTAATTAAATCATTATGTATCTTGTTTGGATAGTTAAAATGGTCTGAAAGAACTTTTATCTAGAGGTGAAAATGAATGTGAATGTAGAAAATATTAAGAGTATTATATAGTTAGAATTAAATGTAACAATTGAATTGGTATATTTTTTTAAAATTTAGTGAGAATTGTGGTATAAATTTTAATTTCATATAATAGATGGAAATATTTACCATAAAATTTTGTAAATTAAAATCTATACACAAGTAAATTAAGATTATAATTTAAATTAGGTGAAAACTTCATATTTTAAAATAAATGAAAAACAACATGAGATGATGGGATGAGATTGAATCATGTTATGCTCTCTCTTTCATGATGGCGTAGCATTATAATCTAACCAAACTCAACTTGAACAATGTTTTAAATAATTTTCCCTTTGAAATGAATCATCCCCAAAGTATAATTATCCAAACATACTATTATACAAATGTGAGATATGACACGAAGCACATATATGCAGTCAAAGTAAGAAGGTACAAAATACTTAATAACAAACTTCCTTAAAATAAAGGTAAGTATTAAATATGAGACACTTTTCAAAAAATGAGTCCATGTCTCAGAAAATTTAAGGCTATATGGAAGGTGATATCATATTTATATTTATGAATAGAAAAATGATACCTAGAAATTTCAACTTAAAAAAGCTCAAAATAGAGAAAAAGCGGCACATTGTCATCAATTACTTATCCATATCTATCATAGCCATCAATTGGTCATAAATTACTTATGACCAGATATATAGAACAATAAGTACACATATGTTCAACCCCTTTGAAATGCTTCATCATGCTTCATCGTCCAAGCACAAGATGATACCAAGTAGTAAAAATTCCTTAGACATACCAAACAATTTCACATTACTTGATTATCCAACCATCCATATGTGATCTTAATAGGTGATGATATATGAGGCCATATTGTCCAATAACAATAACTATTCTTCTTTTGATACCAAGTATATTGTAATGTACCCTCTATACCACATAACAAAGTCAACGAAACAATGGAGCCATAATCACATTATACAATGTATACTTAGCATTTTATCCTTACAAACATCTAACACTATGGAATCATTAGATGATGATGTATCCATTACAACAAATATATATATACCCTCTATACCACATAACAAAGTCAACGAAACAATGGAGCCATAATCACATTATACAATGTATACTTAGCATTTTATCCTTACAAACATCTAACACTATGGAATCATTAGATGATGATGTATCCATTACAACAAATATATATATATAAGAGACAAAGGTTCCATACATTAAAGTGAACTTGCTAGAGGAATTTAACAGTTTGATCAATTATAACAAGGAGCAAATCTAAGAAGCTGCTAATGACAATTTAGTTCTCAACCATGATCAAATGTTGGTAGGCACATAATATTTTAATGCTTTATATATATAACATAAGTAGAAGATGGATAATAAAACCATAGTCTTTAGAGATACTTGCATCTCTAGCCAACATCAATGGATAATCAATGCACCACTTTGGTGATATTATAATGTTAATAAAGTAAAATAATATAAGTAGTAAGTATGGCTAAAGATAAAGAGAAAGGACAAGGAGAAACTCTATTTATTAAAATACCAAAGAGAACAATAAATGAGGACAACAAACTAGTCATAATAATGTTTAGATTTCTACCTGGCAAAATCAATAATGACATTGCAATCTCTCATTAGAGCAAATTTGGGGTTTAGAATAGGCTTTGCCATCGATGAGTGTGCGATGAGTAAGATTTCTCAAATCAACAGAATTTCAATATTTTGGTCAACCATTATGGTAGAGTTTGACCTATGAAGTCAATGATACTTATGTGTCATATTTTTTTTGACAATAACTAACTTCATATAAATCTCACCTTGTTTAAAATCGTGAAAATTTCATCTCGAAATACTATAAATATACTTGAAATAATAAATATAAAATATTTTACAATATCACTACTTCTAAGACCTTTAAAATATAAATCTTGCATTAATTAAAATAATAGTGGAGTATTTTTTAAATAATAAAAAATTATATAATTAATCTTTTACAAATAAAAATAAATAATATTTAAAAAAATATCATAAATAAGAAATTAGGAGAGAGAGAAAAAAATATTTTTCTATTTTTATGAGAACTTTCTCTCTCGAGTTCGAAATTAGGGTCTCTTTGTACAATTGAAAAGGCCTTAATGAGTGCTACAATTTTCATGTTTTGATATTTTCGATATTTCGCACCGATTTTCTAGGGTGGTTATTTTAGTACCAGAGTACTAAAATGATTGCATCGAAAAATTGGTGTAGAATCCCGGGAAACTTAAAACATGAAAGTTTTAGCACTCATTGATACCTTTCCAATGGTACTAAGATATTGAAATTTTGATCTTGGGAGATAAAGTTATCACAAAAATAACAAAATATTCATTTTTTCTTATTTATGATATTTTTGAAAATATTTTTTATTTTTATTTTTAAAAGATTAATTATAAAACTATTGTTATTATTTCAAAATTACTCCACTAGAGATTTATATTTTAAATTACTTGGAAGTAGTGATAATATAAAATAAATCAAAAATAATGATTGTTTATTTTTAGTATTATTCTAATTATATTTTCATTATAATTTTAGTTTTTTTTAGTTTTAGATTTTATTAAATATATAAAAGAAAGTAGTGGTACATTTATAAAAAAAATTAAAAAAATTATAATATAAATTTAAAATTTTTACCAGTATATCATTTATTGTGTGTGCACAAGAATCTAAACCTTTCGTTACTATTTTCACCCTCATTTCTTAACTCTACAATAATTGAGCATACTTGTCAACTGCCATTAATGAGATACTATAGGTTGACCTTCACTAGACAACACCTTTAACTCAGTGTGACATGGCATAATTCTGGTATGACATGGCATTTTTTATTATTTTCTTTGGGAGACTCATTTTAGACCCCAAATTTGGTCTAATGCTCAATATATTTTATTCAATTCTCAATGTGTTGTAGTAGCTAAGGATGGATGGCTAAAATTTAGTAAGTTTTTCTAAATACTTATGTAGCATAGATTTTGGAAAAAATTTCGATAACAAGAGCTATGCCCAACAGTCCAAATATTAACACTATAAGGAAAAAAATTTCTAACAAAGGTTTTGGTGGAACCTCCAATAAAAAATCATATTTATCCATTTGTAGCGGTGTTGGGTAGTGGAGCGAATGATTGAAGGTTTTTCCAGATTTTGTCTCTGATGCACTTATGATATATAACTACAATTGTGTGCTTTATTATTTACAATGCACTAGATAGTTCAAATGGCATATATATATATATATATATATATATATAATTGGTGCTCCTAACCCAAATATGAGCAATGATGCATTTACAAACAATGCACCAAAAAGCTTATAATTTTTGCCAAAAAAATAAAAAATGTTTTGAAATTTTACGGTGCGCTTTATCTAAATAAATGCATCGGTGCATTTTAGCAAAATGCATTATAAATCATTAAAATAATTTAAATTTTAAGAATATAATGTATACATAATATGATGCATTTTGTAACAATAAACACACCAATTCATTTTGAAACAACACATTGGAAAGCTTATATTTTTTGCCAAAAAAAGAAAAAAAAATCAAATTCCGTGGTGCATTATTTCTGCACTAATGCATCAGTGCGGTTAACTTTCCTTATAAGCACTCGTGCATTTTACCAAAATGCACGAGATGCCATTGAAATGATTAAAAAATTAAAATATAACATATACTTTTCCGGTGCTCTTTGTTGCTACAAATGTTTGGTATGTATTATATTATTTCCATGTGTGTGTGGGATTTTTCATCTATATGACTGCATCTGATGATATCATTGTCTAGTGCTAACACTAGGCGTTAGCCTAGTGTTGGCACGAGCGAAGTGAGTTCGAAATTTTTAGGGTTTTTTGGGGTTTTTTTTTTTTAAATATGTAATTTAATCTCGGTTACGGCATTGGGGTCTATTACTTATCTAGGTTAACAAATTAGGGTTTTGGATGCTTCAGAATATCTACATATTGTATTGTATTGTGATTGGTTAATAATCATATTGACAAAGTGAGAGGTGCAGCTCTAAGTTTTGTTGGTTTTGTGGTTAAGGGTTTCTAGGGTAAATCTCTATGTATTATGCGTGAATGCTATGGTGTAATCTCTATTTTGCTTAAAAGAATTGGTTTTCTATTTAACATATATTTCATTAAATTTGGAATTATGTAATGGATCTAGAATTCAAAACTTTAACAGGATTGAGTTTTTTCAAAATGAATAAATCCTTAAACTTGGATTCCTTACATTATTTCTATTTCTATTAATTATATTTTGTATTAAAAGCTAAGTTGGTTAGGCTTAATTAATGACATTAATATTTTGTATGTTACTATGATTAACCAATTTAATTATAATTTGATATGGTAACTGCTATGTCTTTGTTGATTTAATATGTTGGTAGAAGGTTGAATTTTTTTTAGAATAACCCATACAAAAACCATTTAATAACATAATACCAATGTGTTTGTTACTATAACAATTTTAATTCTAGACATAGCTAGTAATAATATTGCCTATGTTGAGGACCATATTTTATTTATGATGATGATAATGGTTTTTAACGTCCACTAAGACCAACTTTGGTCTATTAGAACTTAAGAGAAATTATTTGGTTTTCTTTAAAGTTGTATTCCTATGCTCAAAAAGCTTGAGGAGAAGCGTTCTGAGCTCACCATAATTCTAGCTTGTAAGAAGGCTAGGAAGGTCTGTATTGTAGAAAAGATTATGAAACTGACATCTAATATCGGTGTACATAGGACACTCTAAGAGAAAGTGATTTTCATTTGCAATTCTCATAGTCTCACAAAGATGGAAAATTATTTCCACCCACTGTGTTTTAGAAACTATCCAATGCCTTGTTTCACTATAGATCTCATGAGAGATTGTTCTTATATTGGCTATATTAATTTTCTTCTTTGAACTAGTCAATACAGAGAGGTACTTTGATATTCTAGATTAGGGTTAATGACCTCCTTATAATATCTTAATTTTATTTTAGCCTCTATATCCTTATTGTGTCACATTCTCTCTTTAAACTTAGAAGTAACAATATTTTTTATATTATTAATATTTTGCAAAATGACATTTTTGTTGATCTACCAATGGTTTAAACAAGCCATGGTGTCTTTATATCAACCTCACTTAAGATTAAGATGGTTTTGAATAGATTTTAAAGCCATTTTAGGGAGTCGTTGATCTCCCACGTTATTTATGTTGTACTTGTACATCAGGAACCCATTCATATCCATGCTCTCGATGGGGGAAAGACCCAATTTGATTAGGAGAATAGGGTAGGGTGTATTGCTTTTAATTTTGAGGTTATAAGTTATAAAACATGTATGGATTTGCTCAATCATCCTCCAAGATTCTCTAAGATACTACAACCCCAAAATTCACAACCATACAATATAATGGGTATGATGAGATTGTCAAAGAGGAAATTTTTTTTTATCCCATTAGATTAGTAGGTTGGAAACATTTTATAGTCAACAAGATAAGATATTATATTTTTTCACATAGAAAAAAAAAACCATCTTCTTGTTATTATTTCGAACCAAAGAAAGAAAAACTATTACATGGATTCTTCCTTTAAAGAAGAACAAAACTGTTGCTGATCAAAAATTTAAATTGAATAGACATATAATCGTTAAGAGCATATATCCTTCTATCAAGTAAATTTAAAAAGGAAAAAATCCTATCTCAACTTGTACATATGAGAGACATACAATTGTGTTGTCAACTTTTGCAAAATAGTGAAGTATCACTAAGCGACATAGTCATTCAGAAAAGCAAAAAAATTCCTCAGAAAATATCAATTGAGCCATGGGAATATATGGAGTTGTTCCAATGCTCCTCATATAAAAGAGTTCCAACAGAAGACCTATACCTTTCTTAGAGATATCATCTACCACTGTGTTCAATATCCGGTATATATGCTTATAGGAGATACCATAAAAAATTTCAATAAGAGTTCTTGTCCTTGAGCACCAATGAAATAGTGAGAGCACTTGAAAACTTGAGCCACTAGCAACCCACTCTATGATGACTTTAGAGTCCCCAAGTACCTGAATGGAATCAATACCAATGTTAACAACAAACTTCAATAATCCTCATAAATCTAGCAGTTCAATATGTGTATTTGTTCATGTCCCACACGCAATCCATAAATGAAAACAATGAGAATGATTCAATTTTAGGAGGATACGCCTCCCACATTGTCCCAATTGGGAAGCCCCATAAAAAAAAACCCACAATAGAATTAGTTTGAAGGGTAGAAGCATTTACAACTCTGCAGGATTTAAGTTTAACTTCTTTAAAGTAATAACTGTAAAGACCCACAATTTTTTAGCATAATATAGATATGCATGCTTCCTATTTAAAAAAAACAATAGAATTTCTAGAGCACTGTATGCCCCAGGATATAAATATAGGCAATTATTTATGTTTAGGAATATTTTTTACTCAGTTTTCCATATTTTCCACTACAATAGATTTCCCCCAAACATTTGAAATATGAAAAGTACCTACAACCGTTATCCAAACATCCATATAGTATGAACCATTTACAAAAAGGCGTTCAACAGATTCTCCATCCAGCTGACAATGTGAAAAAATATTTGGGCCACTCCAACCTCTCTTAACTAACTTTTCCCAAGTCAATATTTTATTTTCCAAGACTAGCCATAAGAAATCTTTAATTTTTAATGGCATGTTTCATTTCCATATTTTCTTAGACTACCACCTACCCAATGAAGACCCTGATAAAATAGAAATGACATCATAAGAAACTTTTGCACCAACGTGTCCATTATTTTTATTCCAGATCCAAAACAACTTAACTTTTATATCTTCAAGTTAGATTCCTTCTTGTTTTATACCATCAATATGTCTACCTCATTCTTATGCTAAATCAACAACCAAATCCAAAGTCTCAACCTTCTTCTAATAATCTAAATTGCTATAAGGATCTTCATTATTTCTAATATCCACAAGGAACCTACAACCCTCATTATGCCAATATTTCAATAACTCATCAAACATTAAGAAGAATTCCTCTCCTCTGATGTAGGTATCAACCCTTAAAAAGAATCTATTGACCATTCCCCACCCTCCATGACAATCATTTACTTATCCAATGAAAATATTGGACAAATCCTTTCCAAAAAATAGAAGCATTCACAACAAATTTGTTGTAAGATATGATCTATTAAACAACTTTGGCCTTCTTCAAATATTTTGTTTTTGGGATATCACTCCATAGACCTATTTCAAAAATACCTATCCATTGGATTTTTAAATATAAAGAAATAATAAACCAATATAAGTTTTTAATGCCCCATCCTCCCATGTTCTTTGGGAGTGAGATCATTTCCCACTTGACAATATGTGTTTTCATTCCATTAGCTTCCCTTGACCATAAGGAATTAAATATTCTATTTTTGATCAAATGAAGGATGGAAACATGAAACATAGATAAAGAAAAACAGTAAACAATGTTAATCTTATTTCATCATCAGTCATTCTCCAAGTCAATCTTGTGCGCTAAGATTGAGCCTCGTGTGTCAAGGTAGTGCCTTAGGGAGACTGAGTTGGACTCGGGAAACTTGGAGTAGATTATTGAGTTGGACTCAAGAATGACTAACCCTTATGTGTAAATTTTAAGCGTCGTGTGTTGAGGTAATTGCTTTGTATGTCAAAGTGATGATGTTGTATAGTCTTGCTTTTCAAGGCTAAGGTCTCGTGTGTCAAGATGGATCCTCATGTGTTGAGGTAATTCTTTGCATGTCAAAGCATGAATGGTGTGTGATGTAATACTAACCATGGTTGAGGTATTAAGTCTCCTCTAGAGACTGGCCACCTCTAGATTGAATTACTTTAGCATATGACAACTTGGAACAATAGTAGAACAATATGATCACATCATTGGAAAAATATCCTTAGTATATTTGATATGATAGATAAATTAAAGTTGGCACATGTGGACCATGCAGATAAGACAAGAGATAAATATAGGATGTAACAAGATAAAGAGAGAAATCGATTTGCTTAGTAATGATGAAGACTTCAGTTAAATAAGAGAGAAATCGAATTGTTAAACTTTAGTGATATTAGCAAGAAACATTAATAAAGAAGATCTACTTAACTAAAGTGTTGTGCATGTCAACACTTGAGTTATGACACTTGCATGACGACATTTGAACTAGCCTCCTAACTAGGTGACCTAGGATCCATATGAAGGACGAGTTCATCCCAAAGTCAAAATATAAAAATAGAAGCTAAAGCATGAGAAGTATGATATATATATATATATGTTACGCAGGATTGATGAATTCAATGTGAGAGCGAATTCTCTTCTCTCTTGAAGGAAATTCCCATTTAGTGTGGATGTGACCAAAATCATTGAATTGGTTTTGTGCAGGATATTATTCTAAGTTCTATTCTTCCATCTTCTCTCTTTCTCTGTGATTGCACCAAGGGTTCTTGGTATTTCTCTCTGATAATGCACCGGGGGTGATTGATTTAATTGTCTCATTATAAAGGCATTCTCTGCTATCTATCAATATTCTAAGGAAGATTTTGCCGATGTTTTCTCCCTCAAGTAATAGAGGGTTTCCCCAGGGTAAATACCGTGTCTCATGTGAATGCTTATGCTTGTTTATTATTCATTTGATTTCAAGTACTACTATAATTCGGCATTAAGATTAAAAATTAACATGGTATCAAAGCTCAGGGCATGGATAGGCTAAGTTTTGCATTCAAGATTGATCCTGCGTTAATCCTAAGTGGAAAAAGTTGAGCAAAGTACTTGAAGAATAATGGCTTAAATATCAATAAGACATGAAGACCGACTTGAAGGAACTTCGAAATTCAATACTTGGAAGGCCAGGATTATAAATATCCTGGAAGAGCATGATCTGGATGGCTCTGTATTCATTGTTGTTGAATATCCTACTACTAATGTAGGGTGCACTAATTTCAAGAAGAATCAAGCCAAATCAAAGAGAATCATTTATGATTCTATGAAAGACAATTTTTCGCCAGTGATTACTCCATTGAAGAAAACAAAAGAATGCATCGACACTTTGACAAATATTTATGAGAGGAAGGATCCCATTCAGAAGAGAGAATTTAAGAACAAACTTTAGAATCTGAATATGGAGAGGGATGAAGCGGTTGCTTCCTTCTTCACAAATATCTCTCAAGTAAGAGATCAACTCATGAGCATAAACGGTTAATGATGATGATCTAATACAAACTGTATTCGATGTCCTTCCATATTCATGGGGGACATTCTTGGTTGCATTAAATGGTCACTAAGTGCAAAAAAAATTTGAAATAATGTGGCATGATTTCCTACAAGAAGAAGGGTGAATCCATAGAAAATATACTTCCTCGAAAGAAGAGAACCTTGTTCTTGCGACACAGATGAAGAGAGGAAAGAAATAATTTTCTCATAATAAGTTTTCTCATCAAAAGGAAAATTATTACAACAAGAACCTTGATAAGTCTAAAGTTAAATGTTTCAGTTGCAATAAGAAGGGTCACTTTGCAAGAGAATTCCATGCAAAGCAAAGAGGAAAGTTAAAGGGTAGGTTCCATGCTTCTAATGCTACAAAAGATGAACCTACAAGAAATAATTCTTCCAATGATCAAGAGAAAATGAAGGAGTACTATCATGTCTCAGCCCTATCTGGATCCATTACCACTAGTGCTGAGACATGGATGGTGGATAGTGGCGCATCAAAGCACATGATTGGATATAGGAGTGCTATCTTATATATGAAGGAAAATAAGTTATCCTATCAAGTGGAGCTTGGAGATAATACCACTTATTTGATCCAAGGATTTGGATCCACTTCCTTTCAGTTGAATTCAGGTGATGTACTCCATGTTAATGATATTATGTATCTTCTTGGTCTGAAGAAAAACATCATGTCTATTTTAGTTCGAGAAGATAAATGTTTTAGAGTAATATTTATGGACAACAAAGTGCTATTGTGACCTAAAAGTTCAGACTTTAATTATGCAACCATGATTGGAGTTAGAGAGGGAGGTCTCTACAAAGTTCCTAGAAATTTCATTAAATCCATGATCCAGGACACCGTTAGTCCTTGTTAACCATGGCATAGGAGCCTTGTTCATATTCATTTCAAAGCGCTACCTAGCTTACAGAAGATGTTAAAAGGTATGCCTATATTTCAATTTGAGCATGATGTTATTTGTAGGGGTTGTGCTCTTGGTAAGAACATCAAGAAAAGCTTTCCAAATAGTACTAAAATATCTAAAGGGATCCTAGACTTGATCCATTCCAATCTATGTGGTCCCATGTATGCACCATCCTTGAGTGGTTATCTGTACTATGTGCTTTACATAGATGACTTCCCTTGCAAGTCATGGATCTATTTTTTGAAGGCGTAGAGTGAAACTTTCAACAAGTTTCAAGAGTTTAAAGCACTGGTTGAGAATCATACTAGAAAGCACATTTGTGCTTTGAGATATAATAATGGAGGATATTTCAATTCTCATGAATTTAATGACTTATGTCGAGAGGCGAGGATAAAAAGACAATTGAATGTACCTTACAACCCCCAGCAGAATGGGGTTGCTGAAAGAAAGAACAGAACAATATGTGAGGTTGCAAAAGCTATGATGTGTGATCATGATATGCCCACTTATGGGAAGAATCCTCCAACACTACTATTTACATATAGAATAGAAGTCCACATGCTATCCTGGGAGAAAAGACTCTTGAAGAAGTTTTCACTAGTGAAAAAACAAATGTTGGACACTTGAATATTTTCCAGTTGTCCTGTGTACATTCATATTCCAAAAGAGAAGAGGAAAAATATGGATCCATCTAGAAAGAAAGGCACATTTGTTGGATATAGTGAATCCTCCAAATCTTATAGAATCTATTTCATGAAGTCATCAGAAATGTAGCATTTCATGAAGAGACTTCCCTCAACCACTCTAAAGAACTTTAATGTGATTTAGACATGGAGGAGCATGAGAATCACATGATGGAGGATCCAAGCTCTGGTTCTCCTCTTTCAAATGTTGAGAGAGAAAATATAGAAGAGTCCTTACATCCGCGTGATCCTGAAGAGCAAGTAGAACTGGTAGAAAGATCACTTGATGAACCTCTTGCTAAGAGGATATCTTCCTGGTGTTGAGACATTCGGCAAGAGGTAGAGAAGCATGGAGCACCATCAAGTACATCCAGAGAGAGAAAGAGACCTAAAATATATGCAGGATATGTAGCACAGATGAGTCACATTAGTGATTTAGAACCCACCTCCTATGAGGAAGCTACTAAGAAGCAAGTATGGAAAGATGCTATGGTGGAAGAATACAAATCCATCATGGAGAATGATTTGTGGGAAGTGGTTCCTAAACTTGAAGGGAATTCAATAGTAACTTCCAAACGGCTTTATAAAATCAAACATGTAGATGATGGAAGTATTGAAAAATATAAAGCAAGATTTGTGGCTCGTGGTTTCTCATAGAAAGAAGGAATAGACTATGATGAGACATTCGCTTTTGTGGACAAGTACACTACTATTCGATCCATGATTTCACTTGCCTCAGTTCTGGGGTGGAAGCTTCACCAGATTGATGTGAAGAATTCCTTTCTCAATGGTGAAGTTGAGGAATAAGTATACATACAACAACCTGAGGGGTTTGTAGTTCATGGGAAGGATTCCCATGTATGCAAACTTAAGAAATCCTTGTATGGGCTTAAGCAGGCGTCGAGGGCTTGGCATTCAAGAATTGAAAACTATATTTAGATCTTGGGTTTCTCCAAAAGAGAAGCTGACGCCAATCTATACTGCAAGGTTGTGAAGAACCAACCATTGATTTTGGTTCTCTATGTTGATGACTTGTTCCTTACTGTAGAGGAAAAATAGATAGCTTGGTACAAGAGGGAGCTTACTTCTGAGTTTGAAATGAAATACTTGGGTCTTATGCACTACTTTCTTGGTCTAAAAGTTTGGAAAAGGAAAGATGAGATATTTCTTTCATAAGGAAAGTACATAGTCGATGTGTTGCACATGTATGGTATGATGGATTGTAAGTCCATGTCTACACAAATGGTTTCTAATATAAAGAAACTACATGAGTCAGATTCTGGATGGGATCTAGTGGATCCTACCATGTATAGACAACTCATTGGTTCATTGATGTATTTGATACATAGTAGACCAAACATATGTTATGTAATGAGTATCTTGAGTTAGTTCATGTCTGATCCAAGACAAAGGCATTGGGTTTCTTCCAAGCATGTGCTTAGATACCTTCGAGGTACTATTCTTATGGAATCAGATATGATTCCATTGGAGGAGTGATGCTACTTGGTTATGCTGACTTTGATTGGGGTGGTAGTATTGTGGACCGAAAGAATACATCCAAATTTTGTTTTAGCTTGGGATCAACTATGATCTCTTAGTCCAATAGGAAGTAGGGCTCTGTAGCCTAGAGTACTACACAAGTAGAGTATATTGCATCTAACCTGCTAAGAATATGTGTGGTTTAGTATGCTACTTGATAGGTTGTTCCATGAGAAGCTTGAGACTATTGTCATTCACTCTAACAATCAAAGATGCATCAATCTCTCAGAAAACCATGTGTTTCATGACATATCAAAACAAACTAAGATGAAATACCACTACATCAAAGACATCAACCCCATTCCTTAGAAAACATCTATTGGTTACACAAAATGGCATTAAATTGGAGAAGCTCTCCACATTCTATCACGACCATAACCACCACCACCATAAATAGCATCTACCATAGCTTGGGGGATTTCATGCAACCCAAATACACTCAAAATTCATCCTCTAGAGCAAGGTCAATATTTTCCCATCTTGCTTCACGTGCAATTGTTCTTCCTTATGTAAGTTGTGAATGATACCAACAACCACCTTCTACTTCACCAAACGTTTTGTTACTGAGATCACAATCCTTTAATACACTATCTTTGCAGTGACCCCTTCTACATTCGACACTCTTCTAGATAGATCCAATCCAATGGACTACAATTAACGCCTCAACCAAGGAAAGTTTGGGAAGATCCATGGCAACAGTTCACACAATCGGCTTCTCAACAACCTTGCCTCCTTCAAACTAGATCACCCCTTTAAGACCATGCCTATCTTCATTTACACAAGGCTCAACTCTCATTCCTCTCAGCTCAACTATCTTGGCATGGATTTCCATGCCTCAGGTCGTGTATCCTTTCTCTAGATTTTTTTGCCTTAGTCTATTTAACATTTTTCTCTGATACCACAATTATGATTGGAAACACATAAACACAAGCATTAAAAAATCACACACACATGACAAAGAATGATTACCGTGGAAACCCAATTTTGGGAAAACCAACAAACATAATAGATCTATTCTTCCTAACCAATCTGGTGAGAGAATGGCCAATCCAACCATCATCGACCACACATAAACCAAGATTTTCCTCCTTAAGCACCTTACAAAGGCTATGTTTGATCTACTACAACCCACTATGGGGGAGATATTGTCACCTAAGGTAATGTTACATTACAAAAAATAAAAAGTAAATAAAATAATTCATGTCCGTTCATAAAAATAAAAAAATATGAAAAGTAATTAAAAAATCCATGTCCACCTATAAAATAAATAATTAAAACTTAAATACGGCTCTATTAAGCAAAAAAGGGATCAAATTTCTTGAGTTAAATTTTTTTTTTTTAAATACACGTCAACAAATTGGATCCCTCTAGGTGGGACTTGATAGATCCGGGTTTAGGATGGATCTATGATGGTTATGTTTATTATGTGCTTCTAATCATAATATTTTTTACATGCATTACCATGGGCAAATACCATGAGTTACCAAATATTATGGGCCTTGAAACCATGAAGGGATACATTTGACTCTTTAACCAAGTCAAGTTTACCTAACAACCCCCTTTAAACTTAACTTTAGAGTAATCGCCACCCCTCACAGTTTTAACGAGAATCAAATTATAACATGCCCCCTCTTTTTGTCTATTTAAATCTACAATAGTGACTCACCAACCAAAGGCATAAGCACGCTTCCACAGGTCTTACAGCCATACGAGGAAATTGAGAACACAAAGAGCTGATCCGAGATGGAAATGGAAGCAGATCTCTGGGAAACCCTGCCTGATCATTTGGTTTGTTCGATTTTAGCTAGGCTTCCTGTTCGGGCTCTTGCCAGAATGAGGGTTGTATGCAAACGATGGAATTATCTGTTATCTCCTGGCGATGCCTTGCAAAGAATCGATCCAATTTTTTCAGTAAATTCCATCCCTGCGTTTTTCATTCAAGTCGGCTGGGGTCCCAAAGAAGAAGTCGCTTGGGGTCCCCGAGATCTGGAAACGTGGGTCATAGAATTAGGAGACGGTGGTTCGGACCTAAACATTTACAAATCCCCCTTACCCAATGACCAAATTGTTGTGGCTGCATGCCAGAGCATCTGCTGCTGTCATAGACAAGGAGACAGGTTGGATATTTCCATAGGCAATCCTGCTACCAGAATCTGGAGACGACTCCCTCGCCCTGCCCAGGTTGACGTAGAGTGGGCTTTCATCGGAATGACCTTCGACTCTACCTCGAGTTTCAACGAGGAAGTGGGAATTCAATGGTGTTGAAAATTTATGATTCAGAGTCCAATGCATGGACTAGGGTTTCCATGAAAGCCCCCACCTTCATTCAACCTCGTGGCAAAGGTCTCTATTCCAAAGGAAACTTTTACTGGGTAATCGAATGGAATGCCATCTATTTCATGGTAGCATTCTCTATTGCAGAGAGCACTTGGACAGAAATTGCACTGCCAGAGGGTTGCTGCAGAAATGTCTGCCGTTTCCCAGCATCTCTTTATTTAAGTGGATGCCATGGGCGAGTGGTGTTAATACAGAAGGGAGAGAAACTTGGCTCTATGCGCATGTGGAGGTTAAATGAAGTCCAAGGTGCTGCAGAATGGTGTGAACTCCAAGATGTATGCATCCCAGAACGCAATAAGTTTTATTCGGTGGTAGTAAACAGCGGGTGGGCAATGATGGTTGACAGGGAAATGCAAATATATTTGTGCAATCCAGAGCGAAATATGAGCAAGAAAGTTTCATTACGTGGGCGGCATGGCAGGTCGGAAGGATCGTTTATACAGATTCTGTCAGCCTTCGAATCCAACAACGTTTGGTGGCCTTAGGTACTCAAAAGTTTTCATCAAATAATTGATCTCTCATCAAGCAAAAGTGCCTGCATTTCACACTAATTTCACTCATAGTCTATCGGATCGGCGTTTTGACCTTAGGTTTACTGTCGATGTATGAAAGTTTTAAACGTTATGTTAATGTTATGTTTGGTGAACCGGACTGGTTTTACAAGTTTTACAAGTGAACCTTTATGATCCAGATGAATTCCATCAGATACAACTGCTTGTTCTTTCGATATGGAGTTTTGAATAAGATGAAATTATCAAAGAAAACTGAGCATATTGTATGTATGATTCCTGGATTCGATTTCAGTGTGTAAGAATTTCGCAACCCACCCAATCTTTCCAGCGAACTCTTGCTATCATTATCCATAAATGATACATACAATAAGATCATAAATGATACATACAATAAGATCAGTTCATTCTTACTTAGTGATGCGGAAGAATTTTCTTGCAGAAACTTTAAAATTTGATTTTGCTTGACATCTTTAGTTATTGGCGAGTTTGTTATAAAGTCAGTGGTTACTCTGATGCGATTTGCTGCAGATGAGAACTGCTTTCGTCTAGTGGCTCCAAGATATATTCCATTGCCTTCAAAACTTGATGAATAATATCGCTGGTTCTCATCTCCGCCTCTTTAATCTTTTGTTGTCTTTAACATAATCTTCTTTCAATCTTGATTCTACCACTCTTTTAGCTGATTTGCTCTCGCTTTTTTTTTTATGGTAAAAGGTGCTTGAAACCGTGATTTGTATTCTATATTCCTTCCACTTTATTTTTGTCTATTTCGATTGAGGATGTGTGTTTTACTATTGAATTTTGATGTGTTTGAAATCTATTTGTGTTGTTAGATTAGTTATAAAATGTATTTGTGTTGTTAGATTAACAATAAAATGTATTTGTTGCATTGAGAGTAGTCAAGTGTTTAATGGGTAGAGTTTCCATTATAATCCATATTACAAAAGAGTAATATATTAAGTTATAAAATCAAAATCAAAATTAGAATAGATCCATTTTAAATTGGGATCTATCAAGTAGAAAGAGGTATTAAATTTCTACATTGTAATTTGCTTTTCTTAAATTTTGTATACATCAATTAAAAAAATTTACAATTACCTTGATGCTTGATATATTTATACTGGTTTTAATTTTGATGTTATAAGTCAACATGTTATTCTTTTGTAAAGTAAATTATAATTGATTGATTTTTATTTTATATTTTATCAGCTTACATGTTATTCTTTTGTAATGTAAAATAGTCTACAGTTGACATGTTATGACATGTTATTATTGTAGATTGCAACCGAGTTCAAATTTAATTATGTTTTCAGCAATGCTTTTCTAAGAATAACTTATATTTGAACTAAGCTTAGGGAAGTATTTCATTCAATGAATAGTAGAGTGCCAAAATCAATTCTGCATACCTCCAATTAAATATATCTGGTTGAGCGGCTATATTTATAATTGCATCAAAGGACTAGGTTATCTGCATAGTGAAAAAGTTTAGATTTACAAGCAGATGTTGCCGTTTTTAAGTGTAGGCTTGTTGTTCATACATATGTGCCTTTCTTTTTTGTAATTTGATAGTAATATGAGATATTGATTTCAGGTATTTTCTTATCTCTAATTCAAACTATGGAAACCATACTGATGACTCTCAGAAATTGTTACTACAGTCTAGTCTTGCTAATACCATGCTAATACCATCTTAGATGTGTGCCTCTGTTCTCAGATTGGGGCTCCTCCTGAAGTGGTTTCGTTGCTTGGGCATATATTCTTGTCCATTCTGAAGTTTCGAGCACTTTCCCAAGAGCCAATTATGAATTATTTTCTCCTTAATAGTGACGTAAAGAGTAAAGAAAATGGTGACGTAAAAACGATCTTAATAGTGATGTAAAAACGTTCAAAGGTTTCCAAAATGCCATTCAAACCTAAAATCTAAACGCGGATATTGACTAGTTGTCCGCAGTTCACTGTCAACAACCTTACAAAGTAATTTCCTTTAAATTTTAAATACTTGAGATTAAGTGCATAACTTTTCAAACCGCGCTGCTTTGCACAACATGTCACTATGCTTGTACCTAAGCTCTGGTCATGTCACTATGCTTGTACCTAAGCTCTGGTCCGTTCGCTCTGCGTCTGGTCCGTTATAGCTTTCTCCTCTAGTGAGATGACACCATAAACTGGAGTTGACCGAGCTTTTATGCTGGTGCTTCTGCCTTAGCTACTGTGCTTTCCACCTTTTCTGCCTTAGCTACTGTCTTTCCACCTTTTCAATTCATAGATCTGCGTATTTATGCTAGCGTATATATGGTAGAAAGCTGAATTATTCAGCTAATGTATGCAAGTTTGCAGGAAGAAAATTTTGATGTTATAAG
Source organism: Larix kaempferi (assembly GCA_027924585.1). Lineage (NCBI taxonomy): Eukaryota > Viridiplantae > Streptophyta > Pinopsida > Pinales > Pinaceae > Larix > Larix kaempferi. The sequence continues at coordinate 3,514,172 of BSBM01000276.1, read as the reverse complement.
AAATTATTTGGAGGAATGATGGACGAATTTTGTGGCCATCCATTCGAATGGATTTGCCACGATGTATTTATTTATACACGATAAACTTTATTGGTTTAATCTTTATCTTACCGTGGTTGCCATGTGAGTCTAAACTAGATTTCCAATTCATTTTCTTTGTTTCGGCATGAATGCTCGCATTTCTTTTGAGCTAGGAGTAGCAGCACGATCTTTAGATCATTTTGACATTGTCCCCCTCCTTGAATTGCTTTGAGCCCAAACCAATCTGAGTGCTGGATATTGGGGTATTTCTGGGTATTTCTACATAACATCTTCCCAAAGTTGAAAATTCTTAAACCAAATGGGGTACTATGTCAGTAATCTATTCTTCTATTTATTCTTTTAACTGGCCAAATTGTGTTTCAGAATCAGAATAACATGGCCTTGACTAGTTTGAGGTCATTGGGTTCTAAGAACAATACATGAAAGCTAGTATGTGCTTGGGTTATTGGTACCTTCAAAGTATATGCAAATTGTTCCACTCTTGGTATTTTATAAGTCCCATGGTGTTTGGGCCTAAGTTTCTCAACTCTTTTCCCTAAATAATAAATATTTTCGGTTAAGACTTTAATTTCAAAAAACCTAACAAGTCTATGTGAAAATCCCCTTCACTTTGGGGTTGGTTATGTTTGGAGTCCTATCATGGGCCAATTTGAGGTTTTTCTTTAGTTGTTTCAATATTTGTGGGCTCTTCTCTAGAAATCACGAAAAATGGGGAACTTAGATGTCTTTAATGGTCTTAATCAGTAAGGATCAAAGGACCTTACCCAAGTCAACGAACGTACAATATGTTTTATTGTACTTCTCTCCTTTATAATTATAATATCATTTATCTAGAAGCTATTTTGTATAATATTAGGAGCATCATATATTATATTATTTGATATCATTTTAATATCTTTGTATAACATAAGTGTTATATATGTGAATATAATATTCCTTGAGTAAGGCATATACAACTCACAATCAAGATTAAGTTGTTTGTTGCAAAGATTAAGCTGTTGTGGAGTTTTTTATTGCAATAGTTAAGATTAAGTTGTTTATTGCAAAGATTAAGTTGTTATGGAGTTGTTTATTGCAACAATTATTGCAAAGATTGAGCTGTTATGGCTTTTATGTTAACACGGGACAACTTTCACAACCATTGTCCATGTTGTTGTGAATTTCCTCGTTATGCATGGAATAGAGGCATGTAAAAAGAAAATTATAAGATTTCAAGAAGCATCATGACTTGGCAAAGAATGCTCCAATTACCCATGCATGCTCTCAAATCCTCTTTTGAAAGCTCATCCAGGATATTTAATGTGACAAACATGATGTTGAGCCAAGCCGCTACATCAGACCTTCTTAAGTATTTGTAAAAAGTCTTATCTATATACTTTTATGTCAATAAAATTTTATCAGGCTTAATTTTATCAGGCAAAATTAGCAAAGTTACATTCAGACCTTCATAATTATATACTTTTCTGTCAATAAAATTTTATCTGACGTAATTTTATCAGGAGAAATTAACAAAGTAACACCTAGTGGAGAGGGAAGAAATAAATTGTTCCAAAGATACCAATGTATCCATACTTACCATGCAGTTCACACTTCAACGGTTGACCATGCCAGCAAAGGGAAAAAAAACCTAACTCTAATGCTGTATGGCACATTTTTCGAAGCGATATATCCTAAGTTCTTGTAGGAATTTTGTTTGTTGGCCAATAAAGAGATTGGAGGCCTTATTTGGCCTCTTTTTGAGGCCATTATGATACTTCATGCATCTATACATGGGAAACACTATGCAGTTTGCTATGACACTACCATGCAGAAAGTTGTGGAGGTACTAGTGGTTGCACTGACAATAGGAGGACGAGGCTATAATGTCGAGTCTCTGTGTAGATGCATTTTCAATCCTATGATTACACATAAAATTACAATTGTCAATCCATGTACCAAAGTTGTGTGTGATAAGAAAAGTAGGTAGGCTCCCACTTAAGGCAGGGACTTGAAACTTTGTTTCTATCTATCTTGTTGTTTATAGATTCCCTCATATTTCATATCCATACATATTTTAGCAATATTGTTTATCCTCCAAAGGAGTATATCATTCCTTTTAACCCTAGTCTAAATTGTCGTTCAATTCAATGTGGCTTTATGTAGTTGTATTTAAAAAAAAAACACATTCATAAAATTATCATTTAGTTCGTGGTTTGTTATAATCGCTTATTGAACTGTCTCAGTGAAATTAATGATGATGATGGATATTAAAGACGAATTGAGAATTTAACGGTGTTGGAAATTTAGGATTCATAGTCAATCTACTTCATGGTAGCATTCCCTATTGCAAAGAGTAATTGGACAAAAATTACAGTACCATAACATCATCTTTAGTGCTATTTATATTTTAGTGGATGAACACAAGGGTTCACTTAATGAAATTTTTACATAGCACATGCATTCATAGGATATTAAATAATATCCCTAATTTTACTAAATATTGGAAAATGACTTCCAAATTTGTATTGTTGAACCCCCCTCCCAATACACCTTTCCTATTTTCATTGGTTATTGTAGGTATCCATTTTTATCAACCCATTTTTAATACCCCTTTATATTTCTTCCCTCAGTATAATGACATGAGTATAATTTCATGCCCTATCACCTTCTCTAGAAGCACACATATGCTTCAAATAAGGCCAAGAACCATACTTTTAAAAACTAAGGAAAAAAACATAAGAAAACCATTCTTTGAAAAATTTCGTAGTAAGAAATTCAACCCTTTCATGATCACAATTAAGCAACAAAACAAAAACATAATTATCTACCAATCCCTCCCTATGCAAACTATTGTTGTGAAATTGATCCACTTGTAAATAGTTAACATAATGTTTTTATATTGTTCTATATCGCACAAAAATCTATGTAAATTTGTACCCATATAATTTAACGCCTAAAAAGAAATCTAAGATCAAGTACATCCTTATGGTTCCATGAAATGGTACTTTGTTATAACCAGCATAGACCCATCTTAAACTCGGATCTATCACTCAGAGGGATCCAATTTCTTGAGGTGTATTGTTTTTTTTTAATTTAAATTCAAGAAATTTGATCTCTCTTGATTGATAAATCAGGGTTTAAGTTTTAAGCTTTTATTTTATAGACAAACATCGATTTTTTAATTACTTTCCAATTAATATTAGAAGGTTTTGATGGAGAATTATATTTTTTTGAAAATATGGAGGGTGAATACTGAATCATACCGAGGAACTCGACTAAATTTAAATATGTGATTTATAAAATTCAGGGAATATTTCAAAAAAAGAGTTAATCCTTGATGGATCTACCAATTTCATGATGCAAATATGAATGCATGGTTCTATCAAACCACGAGAGCTTGCTGCGGAGTGGAGGAATGCATAATTATGACTATGATATGCAGTGAGGAAGCTCGGGGACTATAGCTAGGAATCATGTTCCAATCTGGAATCTTATGTCAATTGGGATGGAGTTCACTAGACCAACCAAACTAACAGAATTCTATCCAATCAAACCTTGGGATGCAAAGACCTTGAGCCCGCATCGTGGTGTCTTGTATTCTAGTCGTATTTATTAAGTAATGAACTTTTATGAGATTCTTTTCAATCCATTTTTTCCTGTGTATACTTTGTTCTGGTTTGTACACAACAACGTTTTAATCTAAAGTCCGTTCTTACTGCTAGAAATCAACTGAGTCCCTTGCATTTTTCTCGAAGTTTAGTGAAAATTCACAAAAGGTGTTTTCCATGTTATATGACATTTACTTCCAGCAATATGAAACTTTTCCAAGCATAATAAATGCTGAAGCTTGCAACATTACTTTCCTCATTCTAGATTTTTTGGATAAAATTAATCAAGGTAGATAATAATTATTAAACTAACTTCGTTTTAATATAAATATTTTTTTAGTTTAATATGTTTTATACATTTGTTGATAATTGACAATATGTTCTATATAATTGTGAAGGTTTATTAAATTTATGAGAATTTATTCTATTTATGTGTTTAAATACATTATAATTTTTGCCTCAATATCCTTGTGAATGAAGAATATCTTTCCTATATATAATTCATAATAAATTTCTATATAATAAAGTAGTATTTTTTAATGGTAAATAAACTCAAAGTTTTTACAATTTGTGAATGAAGAATATCTTTCCTATATATAATTCATAATAAATTTCTATATAATAAAGTAGTATTTTTTAATGGTAAATAAACTCAAAGTTTTTACAATTTTTTTTATCATAATCAAATTGCACAATCTTAACAATTGATATATATAATTCAATAATTTTTCTAAATTTATAATCTATTTTTGAATATAAATAATTTAAAATATATTATCTTAAAACATCCAAATTATAACATATTTAAATTACCACCTTTCCTATTTATTAGAATTATAAATTTGATTATATATATACAAATAAGAAAATATATAGTCAAACACAAGCAATGGGTGAATTAGACCATGTGTCTTTAAAAAAACATGTAATATAATAAGAGATTAAATCCTCATTCTTGTAGAGAAATTTATAAATATTTATGATGTAATAATAGAGATATCACTCAAGATTGTTATGTTTATCTAAATCAATTATAAATCAAATAAATTAAAGATGGACTCAATAAACAAAGAAATAACATGCACCCCTTTCTCATATCACTCTAAATTCATTTTTCTAAGAATCAATGGAAAACCACACCTCTCTCTTTAGACAAAATAATTGTTTAGCAATTGAAAATAAATATAAATATAAATGCGAAAATATAATATGAAGATGTAAATTAAAAAAAAAATACAATCTCATTTGAATCCAATTATAAAATAGATATATACTAATATAATCATATTAATTATTAAATATGAGAAACAAAAGAAATATTTTTATTAGAATGATAGGGACAATTAAAACTATATTATTTTTACAGTAGTGTTTATTATGTCCCTACTACGATAGCAGAGACATATCGCAATATGCTATTAAATTAGTTCATACAAAGTAAATTTTGTATTTCCATAGTTTCAGTATTATTTTACTATTTAATATAATTTTAATAAAATTAATTTATCAACAATACAATTGGCCTGCAAGAGGTGATGTAGTTTTAGGGGATTGTATCCCAGGCTCCGACGGTGGGTTTACATAATGAGGGCAGATATTGTGTTGTAACTTCATGGGGAAATGACCTTCGAACAAAGGAAAAGATACTAGCTCTGATCAACTCAAGAGGATTCAAAACCTTTTTTTGGCATTAACAAGTTTGTCTATTTTACAGGTTTGAGGGCTATTTTGTTATTATACATAAACAAATTTAAATAGACCAGCATAGATCCACCTTAAACTCGTATCTATTAAACACCGAGAGGGATCCAATTTCTTGAAGTGTATTTCTTTTTTTAAAATCAAGAAATTTAATCTCTCTTGATTGATAGATCCCGGTTTAGGTTTTAATTTTTTATTTTATCAAGGAACATCTATTTTTTAATTACTTTTCATAATATTTTATTTTATGACCGGACATCGATTTTTTTAAATACTTTCCATAATTTTACTTTTTTTTTTACATTTTAATTAATGGCTGACAATACATTTTACTTTTTTACTTTTCATTATATTTTATTTTTTACTTTTCATTAAATACTTTCCATTACATTTTACTTTTTTTAACATTTTAATTAATGGCAGACAATAATAAAGACAAACGTTTATAGCCTAGGATTTAATTCAAACTAAAATACACGTCCTTTTATTCATGGCCGACATAATATTAATTTTTATTATTATTATGTTAAAGACAAACTTTATTTATTATGGCCGACTATAAGGATAAACATGGACAAACGTTACATGATCTCCCCCATACTAGGTTGTAGAACACCTCGTTTCACTCGATGCGATGAACAAAATTATGAGATTACGAAATTAACATTCGTACCATTTAAAATAAAATTGTAAATAAATTATGATATATTTATTTGTTTAAAATAATAGTTTTATTTTTAGGTATAGTTATTATAATATCAATACTATGTTTTATGTTTCTTTTCTACTTATTTTTTTTATTAAAATTTTAGAAAGATTATGATAAATTTTAAATTTTAAATTTCAATATATTAATACATTACATAAAAAAAGAAGCTAAAAGCTTAGATGCCAAGTAATACTTTATGAGCTCATACTTAATGTTTTGAGCTAGTTTGGATGTTCTTGGTTCTAATCATTTGCTTTCTTTTTGCTTATATTTAGCTATGCATTTCTATGTAGCATGTTAGCAATGATATGGGGACATTGCCACCTTGTGGTTATTGTTCTAAATTATATTATAATTTTAAACTATTTAATAATTAGTCCCTACCTTGGCAAAGGACTTTTGAAATTGATTTTTAGCTATGCTATTAATCTGGCACTGTTTCCAAACATTTTTGTTGTTTTTTGTCTTCTAACGAATCTTATGTTTGAAGGCCTTATTTGGGCCCTTTTCGAATCTATTACATATTATATTGAAACGATGTAGCCTAAACACCATGAACACAACCTGTGCTTGCCACAAACACTACTTGCTCTTGTTTTATTAGTACTTAATAAATTTATTATAATACTTAATAACTTCATTATGATACTATAAAAGAGATCAAAAATTGATTTCTTAGAAGGTGTTGAAGGTTTCTTATGCTCGGAAGAATGGATGGATTCTTGCCTATAGGATATGGGTGATTGTTATTGTTTTTTATTATGCTATGTTGTATGCTTTTTGGTTTTTAAATTGGAGCTGGTCACTTATTGTGGAACTGGTTATTTCGTCCACTGTTTTTTGATGTATTGTCTGATAAGCTTAGCTTTATGATGTATTTGGGAACATCTGAATGTTTCCTGGACAATCCTTGTACTATTTGATTCGATTTTTGAATAACAATAGTACGTTTTTTCTGCTGAAAAATAAAAAAAGAGATCAAAATTGATTTGAAAATCGATTTATTTTTATGTCATTAATTAATTGTGATCATAACATGAATTTTACTTTATAATCTTGTTTTATAATTCAAAATTGTTATAATAATGATCATTAACATTTATACCAACTCAGTGATCTTCACTAAAGGGGTTTGAATTGAAAACATTGGCATAGAAATTCATCCTTGTTTTTTCACTTATTTTTAAAGTCAACAACAACAAAAACATAATTTTTATATAATCCCCTAACCAACACTCCCTCTAAGCACCAACTCACAATCCCATAAACATGATCAACCAACCCATTAATGTGTATGTACCCTTAAAAACACTAACAACCTACTAATATCTAGTGCTACAGATTAACATCTTATTGTTTTTTTTCAATTTTTTTAAGTACAAAGCAGCTTGCTGCTTATTCCACCTGTTTTGTATTTATGTTGAATGTGCTATATTGAAAATGATAATTTGTCCTATTTTGTGCTCATGCACTTGTGTTTTGTCATATCTTCATCATGGGTCTCAATAATTGTTGAACTCTATCGCAAATAGGATAGAAAAAAAACAACGAATGTACAAAATTAAGTGATAGGAAGAAATATTATTGCATAATTCATCAGCACTTTTTCATGTGATAGAAAAAAAAGAACGAATGTACAAAATTAAGTGATAGGAAGAAATATTATTGCATAATTCATTAGCACTTTTTCATGTGATACATGGATTTGGAAATTTTTCATATGGTGTGATCTATTCTTCGCAATGTTACAATCCTTGTTATTACAAGGACGAAAGAAGAATATCATGGGCATGAAGATTTTATTGGGAAGTGGGAGATATCCTTCCATGAGTGGATGACATTTCTGCAATAAAAAAATGGCTCATATTTTAAGTAATGTTAAATTGTGATTGTACATAAAATTTGTGTTAGTTCATTAAGGATATAGAAAAATGCTAAGCTATCTTGTGGTATTACTTATTTTGGAGGGACTAATGGGTTGAAATTGAATGTAGTGAGTGCAAGATCACACAAACTTTTATTTATCTCTAATATAATTATAAATTCCAAGATTGAATTATCTACTCATATCTTTACATAAATTCATTTTTTATATTGTGTTTATAAAAGTGAAGGTGTAAGATAATAAAAGAACGGTGGTTCCATACTTGATAAAGACACACCTTCACTTTTGATTTTATATTTTCTTTCTAAATAATTGAAAATTGTTATTAAATTTATTTATTTATACTTTATATTATTCAATTTTATAATATAAACTAAATATTTTTTTATAAATTCGCTATAACATCACTAAAATATAAAAATTAAAACATGATATTTACTTCAACCTCTTAACACCCCACCATATCTCTACCTTAAATCAATACAAAACATTAAATTTCAAAAATCAAAATCACAATTAAATTATTTTGATAAACTACTTTAAACTTCCAACATGGATAGTTATAAAAAAGCTAGATCATTTGAATATGAACAATCAATTAAAGTATTTTCACAAACTTCTTTAAACTTGTCAACATGGATAGTTAGAAAAAAGCTATATGATCACTTGTATATTTGCAAATATATACATTTTATATTCATTAACTCCCTCTTAACTTATAAAAACATATCAAAATTTTCATTATCACACACTTAAGCACTTCTGCTCTAACCAGTTCGACAACAAAAACTCAACCAATGATGGTGAAGTGTTTCTCACAAATAGTTATATTATAAATCTCTCTAACAATTAAAACCAAACATTCACTTGAATTCAAGCCGGTCCAGCCTGTTGTTTTGGTATATAAAGCTCGCGATTCACAGAATACAAAAATTTCAGAATCTCTTCCCCAACGTAGACAACACTCTTCATATATTCACTATTACGAACTACATGTGTCCATTCCCTCAACTGAAATTCCTGTTATCACACCATAGTAGCAGGGCTACTATTCTTGCTTAGCAGATATCTGCACATTCCAGAGCTTAGATTATTCAGAGCTTGGCTATGGTGACTTTATATTTTGAGATCACTCATGATCAGAGCAGTGTATTATTCAGACTTATGTTAGACCTTGTGTCAAGGCTGAGCCTTGAGAGTTCATATTTGATGTCCGATGTGACCCTTTATTCCATATAGTTTCAGTTCAGTGCCTAGAGATGTATTGTAGCAGTGTTTCAAATGATATATGATGATTATTCTTATGATGATGTTGTATGACCTATGGATTTCTAATCATTGACTATGGATTATTATCTTGTTGCTTTAGTCATGTTCACAGCATTAGCTTGGTATATGATTCATGATGTGGCAAACTTTGTAAACTGGTAAATTATAAAATGGACATTTTACTTGCACATTTAGGTTGTTTGAAAAAACTCATTAGTCTGCTACCTTGCATAGATATGGTCTTTCTTGACACCTTTTGTCTGCTAGCTTAGGCTTCACTTTCACTTGACTCCACCCATCCATGACTTTCCTTATTTGGCTTTAACCTTTGACTTGTCCTACTTGACTTTCTAATATTGAGGACTTCCCTTTTTACTACCTCTGTGTTTGGACCGCATCCCTGTTTGTTTAGTGTCTTGGCTCTGAGTTGGTGACAAAACTTGCCTTTGGTACATGGGATTATAGGCCTAAATCATTATGGTCGGTTGTCCCGATGTTTGGCACTGGCATGAACTCCCCCTAGTCACCTGAGATGTTGTTGGCTAAAACTGAAAGCTCATGTACTACTTATGGAAACTTATATAGATTCGCCCATGGAAACTATAAAGGGCAAGAGTGATGAACTGCTAAAAATACTCCTCGAAGAGTATAAGAAAGGTAAAAAAAGCAATGGTTCTTAAATTCTATATCTAAACAATTGCTAACCTTATATATGTATACAAACATGCCCTGGATGCAAGCCGCAATTAGTTGTGCTTATCAGCACACCTGAGATCCGAAGGGTTATGTAGGCCAAAAAGGCCATGAAATGAAATCAATGGATCCTAATGAAACTGGATCATCTTTTATAAAAAGTAGACATGATTCCTAAGTTGAATAAGCACTCTCTAAACAACTTACCCATTTGTGAGGCACAACCATTCCCCGTATTTATTTTGTCCGGAACAGAGTTTGTAGCTTCCCCTTTCTCCCAATCCAAAGTGTTTTTTAGTTGAGTTTAGAAAAGTCACCTCGTTTTCCTAGCCTTGTTCCTAGCCTTCATCCTTAGCTAGCAGTTATACCATGTCCAATGGGTGAGTTTGTCATTTAAGCTATTGTGCAAGTAAATATAAATAACAATGGAATGAACAAATATGATTAATGCCACTAAATGATGTTATACTTTAAGTTAAGCTATGAGTATGATTAGAGGAACATGTCTTAGTCTGTTGATATGATTTATCCTTGGTTATATATTGACCTAGTCAAACCTAGTTTGACTAAGGTCATTTCTTGGGATCCGTGATGATGTGGGCCATGCATGCTTATTGATGATGATATATGGACCCACATACTCTTGATGATGATGCTATATGATGGACATATGGTTTAGGTGATGATTGATGCAATTCAACAGGTTTTATTATTTCTTTAGATCATCAGATTATACACTATCTATATATGGTGGACCCTATAGTTAGCCCATCAGGGAAACCCATGGTGTACGAGTACACATTTTTAGTAGATTTGGGTCTTATGGATCCAATGAGACACTTATCATTCAGTTCTGGGCACTTTTGACAGTGATACATGCCATTTTCCACTTGTTGACCGGATTTGGGGCTGATTTCCCAGCCTGAGCAGTAGGGGCCATGAGAGGCCAGTTCACCTAGGGCGCTGTATGAGGAGGGGGATGGTCTAGCCACTTGATATTACCATTTATCCCCCCTCATGGAGAGCCTAGTGGGATCAGTTTGACAGCGTAGATGCCCTAGGTGGCAGTTTCAACACTTTCAGAGTTACCGAGGCAAATTAAAAATGGAATAAAAGGGTCACTGAGGAATTCGATTGGGGCAATTGAGGCAAGTTTTTCGCACTTGGTCTTCACAAAGGTCTTCCAGGGTGAACCCCCCATCTTCCAGCCAGTTTTCATCAGTCAGTGGGGTCCACAAAGGCCACATGAGGCCTTTTACTGCATGTCTCTCACAGATTTTGAGGACAGATTTGATCATTTGTATTTATTTTGGACATATAATATTATTTTATTGTGCCTTGGGGATGAGCTAGTAAGGATTTATGCCTCATAGCCCCACCATGTGATTTATATGTCATGTCCTAGTCATATGAGGTGGGCCCATGTACTTTTTCCCCCTCTAGAGGATGGCGTCACCCTCCATGAGTACCTTTTAGCTATGATGTCATCATTATTTTGAGTGATCCATGTGTTATGTTGTTATGATTCATCTTAGCCATTGATTATGTTTTGAGATCTTTTAATCTCAACCACTCATCTTGTTGTAAAGTGGTTTTGAGATCTAGGGTTTTGGTCTTTATTATCCTATATAAGGAGGAGACCCCTATTGTATAGCTCACCTTTGGAGCTCTGGAATATTGGAATAGAACACTTCTTTGTGGAGCATATTTCTATTGTCTTGTGGATTCTCTTGCATCTTGAGTATATAATATCTCTTCTATGTATCATTGTGGATTTTGGAGCTACATCTTGTTTTTTTGCAAGGATGCCGAATTAGTGGAGAGGAGGATGATTTGAAGAGGATTATTGTTGGAGGGATCCACATATTTTCTCTTGGGTTAATATTGGTGACAGGGAGTATCATTATTGTATCTTTGTGACATAGTTGATGCTTTCTATTACATCTTTCCATCATTTTCATTATCATCTTACATGGCTTGTTTCACTTGATCTTGTCTTGTAGGAGGAGGACGATTTGGCATCTTGGAGGAGGACGTTTTGGCTTGGATCTCTTGGATCTCACTCTTGAATATACACATAGGAGAATGCTATCAATTTGAAAGGTGTCCATAAGCAATTGAGGTAAGTTCTACAAGGTATGTGCCTAGATCCATCCATTCTTCTTCATTGGTCACAAACCCTTAAAATTCAAAACCCTCATTTTTTTTCTTAGATCTACTTGGATATAGCTTGGATTTTGGAAATATATTGAAAACCCACCTCTATAGTATCCACGGCAATTCGGATCTATAGTTTGGTGGTGATTGGGTTCCATTTTACACACTTTCCAAAGCACCTAGCCCTCTTGAAGGCAAATCGCACCCCTTGGGAGAAGCTAGTTGGGTTAGTTCCAAGACATGGGTAGGTGAGATCCCACTTGATTCATGATCCTCACACTTGATAACCTACCCCTACTGCTTCACTTCATTGATTTTCTCCTTGTGGGCTCCATTCCTCATTTTGAGGGTTGTGCCCCACTTGGGTCAATTTGGTGATGCATCTTCAATCTCAGATCTATGGAGATCTAGCCATTGGATCCCTTTGAAATTCAAGATCCACACTAATAATTGCATTAACTACTTGGATCTAAAGTTTGGTGGCTTTTGGACTTAATTTGACACACTTTCCCATGCATTTAGCCCTCCTTGGGAAAAGTCGCACTTCCTAGGGGATTGAGTTGACCCACTTCAAGGACATGGGTGGTTGAGATCCCACTTGATTTGAAAAGAGCATACCTTGAAACCTATGTCTAGTGTCTCACTTTGTGGATTTTTTCCTTGGGGTATCATTCCTCAATTTGAGGGTTGCTGTCCACTTGGACCACTTAGTAAAACATTAGATCTAGTAAGATCTAACCATTACATTCACTTGATCTTAATCAACACCCTTGATTTGCATCTTAAGTGTCCCGATCTACATTTTGACATCTTTTTGACTCCATTTGCCCACCCATTTCAAGGAACTAGTCCACCTAAGGCAATTCACACTTCTTGGGATTAGTGTCAAGTGCTAGATCCCATATGTGGGTATCTCTAATTTTATCTTAGATCCATAGATCTACTATTTGCATACCCCTTGGTACCATTTGCACCCTTAACTTCACCTTGTGGGTCCATTTTAACCATTTCCATATCCCGAGGAAGTGGGTCCCACTTATGTATCTCATGGTACTAGATCTTGTCATGTTATCTCATTATGTGGCCTAAATCATTAATTGGTTGAAACACTAGTCATCCGTTAAGTCTCTTTCAACCATACTTAAACTTCTAGGTCCACCTCACCTTGCATTGGTTTTCGTAACATGACTTTCACATATCGCTAGGAACCTTTGTTTTGGTCCAATTTCCTTTGATTGGCTATAGGGTCTCCCCCTTGGTCTTGATTCATCTTGATCTAAAGTGAAGAGTGCCTCGGTTGACGTGACTCCCAGCTTGCATTGGGAATCGTGGAATTTATTGGGTCACCTCTTTAGTTGTCCATCTCCTCTACCATCCCGGATGGGATACCATTAGGGACAACTACAAGTTGTGTGATAACAATCCCCACTTAAAATAGTGATCGCAATGAAAAAATTATGTTCTCACCAAAAAATGAAATTAGCAAGCTAGAAACTTTCTTATAAGGGTCGTCGAAAAACCCAGAAATTTTCTTCTTGCACTTGAGCCATACTTTTGCAATTCATTTCCAAGCATTCCAAAATAAAGAGAATTTTCTCACAACACTTTACAAGCATGCAGTTTAAACCATTTTTAAGGAACTCTTCTCAACATCTATATCCATTATATTCCTTCAGTGAAGTGATAATTGCATACACTAAAGATACAGCTCCATCATTTATATATCAATCTTTTATTTAACCACACTAAAAATTTGTAAGAGAATTTTCAACCATACATTAAAAATAGAAAACTAGTTGAAAACAATCTTTCAATCTCCAACTTATAAGTCTTAACAACCTCCGTAGAAATAGAACATGCATAACAAAGAACAATATTCTCATGAATCACACACATTGAGACAAGTATGAGTTAGTCATTCCAACATAGAATTTTGGAATGGATATGAATCATGAGAAATATTCAACAATCAACACCCATTAGTTAACTTTGGCTTCTAAAAACTAAAATCATCTCTATTTTTATTGATTCTCATATATTTCTTCATATGATGTACCCTTCCCCAACATTAAATCTGTTGTATAGTTCACACTCACGTAATTCTACCATTGTAGTGACATTTCCACCAATATAAGTGTCACTTAATAAAATATTCCAAGAGAAGCTTGGACACCTTGTCTTTATGGATCTCTAATGGAATTCGCGTGTTATGCATATTTTGATCCATGTTAATATGATCATTGGCACAATGGAATTCATGTTTTGTGCACATTTTGGATCCATGTCGATGTGATAATTGAAATAATAGTTGATGCCCATACTTACTATGCTCAAATTCCACACTTGCCATTATTGATGTCACTTAGTTTGTTATCTTTTCCTCTATTCTTGGCTCTACAAAACACAAAAACACTTGGTCATGGGGTATGGGTGTAAATTGTAATGCAATCGGAAACTTATTAACAAGATCCACTACAAATGTGTGCCTCGATGATAATTTTGAAGAGAAAACAATAAACTTAAAGTGAACATAAGGAAATAAGTGAGCCTAAGGAAATGGGGTTATCTCTCTTTCTTAATGTTCACATATTCCATCTGATTCATAGTTATTTTGTTGCATCATTGACGCTATGTGTCTTTATGGAAATAAATTACTTAATGGAAATGAAACACATATTTAATACTTGAATGCAAATTTCTTAACTTAATCCACCAATCTTGTATAGGTATGGTCAAATTTATCATATACATAATGTATAGTTATTTTTTCTTCCACACAAAACCATTTTAATGGTTTTGCTTGGGATAACAAACTCTATTAAGATCAATGATAATTTGTATGTTCTTGATTAAGTTAGATATGAATCTGCACGAAATAAACCTCGTCAACATTGCAAAATCTTAAATTCGAAGTACATAAGTGATGGGTGTGATTATATTGATTCAAATTTCTATATCATCAATTCCTCATTCATTTGATCATTCCCTTCCATTGTTCTATGCATCTTTATCTAGCACAATCCTTCACTTTTTTTCTTGTCTTTTCTAGCAATACTGACATTAGCGTGACAATATTTTGGAATGCACCATAGGCATGTTGGGCCCTTTCCTCATCCCAAGCCCAAGATCAATTAAATGTATCATTTATAACATTAATGCTTAGATCAACATTTTTGATGTCCGCATGGGATTCTTAAAAAAGCTACGGAGAAGGTAACATAATTCATGTTATCTTTAGATTTATGCATTAGGGATTATGCTCTAATATCCATTCTATCATACAATTTTGCATGAATTAAGAGATAAAGTGAACATTCAATGTCATCTTGATAAGAATAACATATAAAAACCTTGGTGATCTTGATGAGTAATTTCATTTAACTTTATGCTTGTATGAATCTTAGAAAGTTCAAGTTCATAGATATTGTATCCTAAATAATAAGCATTGGATGTAATCATGCTATATTTGTGTGTTCCTAGAGCCCTATAAAGTAAGGAGATTGTCTCAGCGTAGATATTATAATGTTTTGATAGAATTACCACCCTTCAACAAAGGCTTCAAGGTGTACTACAATTTCTTGTTTTTCAATATGCGATGGACATGATTCCCATGGCTAAGCATCACAGTGATATGATAAAAATATGAATCAAGGTGCACTCCTTTCATCATATGATGCACACAAAAAAATCTCTCTTATATGGGTATCCACATATTTTTTTCATTCTAAAATTGTATCTAAAGCTTTATATCATCATTCATTATGCTATGAAATTCCTCCAAAAAAACAAGCATGACTTAGTGTTTATGCAATTTTAAATTTTTCAAGTACACATGGGCTGGTGCAGAGAAATGCTACCCAATTATGACAAGCCAGTTGCAATGGAAACTTGGAAAAACAAAAATCTGATCACTAAAAATAAATATTGAAGGTACCTATAACATTTTTTAAACAGTGTAAAAAGATGAAGTGTAGACAATTGATTTACCTTTGAGAATATATAATTTTTATTTATGGAAAAATAGCATAACTCTAAGAAAATGTTGTTCTCCTAATATTGGTATGTTACTTTTTTTCTAAAACATAATGTATATGTTCGTGGTAGGCCCCCGAGTCTAGTATGTAAACAATGAAATTTTTCGAAAAACAATTTATAGAGTTATAAGAAATAGATTGTTCTTGTGCGACACTATTTTTCCATAATTTTTAATGTCAACTTTATATATTTTTTAAATTACGAAATTCGATGAATCCCTGTAATGAGAAGGTGGAGTGTTAGGCCCCACTATGAGGGCCTTAACATAATCAATGAACCTTTTTTTCGGTGTCTAGGTATTCATCTGTACTTGCGCATATTCATTTTCAAAGTAGGAGAATTCAATATACTTAACAATGTTCAAGGTTTCAGGATTGCAATGTTTCCATTGGATTCTATCATGTGTGAGGGTATGGGATTGACATTTAATAAAGCACATCAACCCCTCTTTGTACCTCAATGTTGGTGGTGTTGATTTTTTAACTCCTTTGTCATGACCTTAGTAAAAGTGTACCCTTCACTCAAGCAAATTTACTTATTATGCAAGGGAATTTTTTTCTACCTTTTATTAATGCTTGGATTTGGAGGTTTCATCAAAATTGTAGAGTGTCAACTAATGTCCCTAGAGGAATAACCTTGATATTTGAGATAGAAGAAAGAGCTAGGGCCTATAGATGGTGATGCAGGAGCATCAGAGCCTAGGAAGAACAGTCGAAGTTGATCGACCTGAGAATTCGACCAGGGGGATTGCCGATGACCACTGGTGCGAAAGGGAGATTGGTTGTCTCAGTCAATAAGTCGAGCAAGACATGTCGAAGTGCGCCAACAGAAGGATAAAGGTCGAGAGTCGACATGTCTAAGGTCGATAGATGACAGAGTTGCAGTGAAAGAGGTCAAGTGTCGACATGTTGTCGAATAGTGACATCGATAGGTTTGAGACGGAAGCCAAGCGAGGAGGAAGGGGTGGACTAGAGAAGCTGTATATGTGAAAGGATGATGAAAGACAATATGGTCGAGGTCAGTGATGGGACCGACTAGTGTAGAAAAGTTAGGGTGGCTCAGAAGTCAAGCGGAGTACTTGGTAGTTTTCGGGGCTGCTAAGGAAGTTATGAGAAGTTATTGAAGGTGGTTGGGATCATGACAGATGTCACCATAGGAAGAGGTTGTGCAGCACGACAAAGGGAACTGACAACTACGGTTCTGTGGGATCTGGGAGGATTCGACAGACAAAGGAAGAGTGTCTCAGGGATTGGAGTGTACCTTAGAATGAGAAACAACAATAGAAGACCAGTGCGCAGACACACGAAAGGAGGGTCACTCAGGATTTGATCAGTAGATTTGAGAGAACAGTCACTCATCAGCCGAGCACACAAGAGATCAGATCCATAGCTCAGAGTTCCTTAGTGAACTAGGAGAGGGTGAATATCAACACACTGGGAGAGGAAAAAATTAGGGATCTCCTCCATGTAGGTTGCGATGGCACTCTCCTCCTCTACGCAGTGAAGAATCCAAATCTTTCAACAACGTCTCCAACAAAATGATGGCTCCTCTCTCTAATGGCTTCTGCATCGTCTCTCAGCTCTACATCTACAAGTCACACTGCAGCCTTTTTACGTGGGTTAGATCTCAACCTTAAGTTTCCTCTAGCAAATGTCACACATTGCCACTCACAATACCTGATCTGATACCACTTATTGGGCAATGGAAGTCCACATAGATTAACTTATGCAGCAGAGAACGAAATCACTCATGAACACAGTGAAGTGATTTAAGTGGTAATACTCCTTTAAGTAGAAACATCACTCATGAACACAGTGAAGTGATTTAAGTGGTAATACTCCTTTAAGTAGAAACATCCATACCTGAATATCTAGCAACTGATGATGAAGATGAGAGAATGGGAGATCTAGATCCACAAGAGCCTGAAGCTCTCTCACTTGGTATTCCTTCTCTTCCTCGATGGGTAGCCATTACACTCCGATTTGTCGGTGATTTGGTTGGTGATCCACATGATCATAGAAGAACCAGATCATATTTTCAGAATGGAAGGTTTCATCCTTCTCACATTACTGATCCATTTCAGATCAATCGATCCTTCTTTGGAAAAGAAGGACACTTACCTCCTTCAGGGGTGAGAGATGATATACTTCATTAGCATCCTTCAAACTATTTTGAGGGAGGGATTTCTTCCCACTGGGTTTTCCCTCTTTCCTCACTTAGTTTATTTATATTGATTGTACGGGGTGACCTTTGGTCTTAGTCACCAGGGCCCTATTTTTCTGTTTTTGGTTATTATCTCATAATATAGCTTGCGGGGGGGTGTTGGAATATTCACACCATCATTTTTGTATTTTGCATGCCTGCATGAAAATCTGCATGCAATATCTAGTCATCATCATGGTGGTCTCCCCAACACCTAGAGCTTGCTTCTAGCTCTCCAGAGCCTGTCTACAACCCCCATTTGGCCTCCTACCTACCTGATGTGCCCTTCTTCACTGTTGTGCATGGCAAGTGCACCTTTCTCACCTACCACTATCAGTTAGAGCACCTTTACTCACCTACCTTCAGTTATCACTCAGTTAGGGCACCTTATCTCACCTACCAGGAGTTATCATTCAATTAGTGCATTGATTGAGTAGTTCTTCCACTAATTGCTCATGCTGACTGCTTGTAGCTTCTAGTTAGCTAGTTATGGAGTTCCACTTGACTATTTGACAGCCTCATGCGCCCCCCTTGGAGTCTCCATTCCCTGATTTATGCCTAGATGGTTCTGTTAGACTCAGTTAGGCACACTTGACTGACTATTACCATTTGTGACTGATACTATTGACTGGATGATGTCTCCATTGTTATCCAAGCTAGACTTTGAGCTAGACAACTTCATGCACCCTCCTTAGAGTCTCCATTCCCTGATTTATGGCTAGATGGTTTTGTTAGACTCAGTTAGACACACTTGAATGCCTCTTACCATTTATGACTGATACTACCGACTGGATGATGTCTCCATAGCTAGACTTTGAGCTTAGATTCGAATTCCCTACTTGGATAATTTGAATCCTATATGATGCCTCATCATTGATTATTGTATTACATTCTTTACATTCATTATTCATTGTATGATATTGTCATTGTTCATTATTCCATGTTTATGAGTGATTATTGAGTGCATGCTTCTCTTCTTCTTTGCAAATAATATTGAGAGTTTGATTGTGAGATTGTTACAGTTGCTAGATCCCTACAGATTATCACAATACATTTGGTTCCACTAAAAAAACACATATCATTACAGAGGCCAATCTAATGATAACAAAGAACAAATTAATGAATGTATGCCATGTCAAGGTAAATAGTCTATTAAGCGAAATCACCTCATTTAAAGGCATGTTCAAAGAAGCATTAGATAAAATATTACCCTCCCCTCAGATTTACAAATATTCTAAAGTGATTTTTCCATCCCAGGGGAAATCCTCAACCTCAACCTCACAAAAGAGTTAAATTAAAAGGGTTGAGTTATGGTTTAAAGAAGCAATATTTTTGGCAGTTTTGGGTAGCTAGTAAATTAAAAGGTAGTTTCAAGAAGTAGTTAATAGAAAAATACATCTATAAAAGGAGGATTCGAACTCTTTCAGCATTATCAGGAATATTTTGGGAGAGAAAATTTTCACAAGATTTCAGGATCGGAGACCAGCAGGGAAAGGCATATGTTGAACATACTTGAAGATTTATGAGATTTAGATTTCATGTTAATGTCAGCCAGAATTTTTATTCTTCTATTTTACTCTCCTCTATAAATTCACAAGCTATTCCAATACATGTTATATGCTTCTTGATCATTAATAAAATCTTTGAGAAGCCTATTATCCCATCATATCCATGTTATGGAATGTGATGTATATCCATGTTATGTTATGAATGTTAATAAAATCTTTGAGAAGCCTATTATCCCATCATACAAATTAGTTTCCTTCATATTTATTCTCATGAGTGTTGTTGATCCATTCCCTACTGCAATGGCTTGCTTTAGCAGAATAATGGTATCATCTTGCTCCCTAAATCAGAGTTGAAGCTCCTACACTATGCCTTCAAGCTTCACAACTCTTCCATCCATATCAGTATTTACCACTTCTACTAGCACATCTGTAGTGGCTCGACACTCATGCACAACCTCATTTAACATATTCCACATGCAGTCCATTTCTTCCCTCATAGTTTCGGATTTCTCCCTGTGCTTGCAAAGGGTTTTTGTCATTTTCTCAACATTCCTTTCAAGTGTTGTGAGCCTAGCCTTCACCCTAGTATTTTTTGGCACCGATCCCCCATCGGTGTCTTCATGATGTGAGACTTCTTCTGCATCTAATGCAATATTGCCTGACTCTACTTCAAACTCAAACATATATCCAACCGTGTGATTCCCCATCATAGACTTAGATTAATTTCCAAATCCTATCAAATGCGCTTTCCAAGTGTTGGGCACACTTCCACCAAAGTTTCCAAACTATCATTCACCCCTCTATTGAATTCATCATGAACTCATAGTCTCAACGGCTGTCTTCTGAAAGCATCATCCCTATCCGTCAGTGTGGGCACACACCTATCGATTGCTTCAATGCTCTAGGTGTCTTCTACCCATCTGCAACCCCCAACACTTAAGTATAGGTCCACTGGTTTCTTTTGTTTTTCCTCGAATCGTCCCACCGTGTCAAGTGCATTGAGCACCGCATCCGGTCTTCACACCTTGACACTTCCCATACATGATGCTACTCACCACTCTCCTGATGAACTGCCACTTGCACCTCGCTAGGACAGCTCCCAACATGTTCTTCTCTGAATCCATAGATCTGGGTGCACTTCACATTGGAAAATCTATTGTTGAGCACCCTACTTCTAGGGCACCTTTTGCTGGTCGTTCTGCTTTGCGAGAACCCGAAGCTATATTGGGTGCATTATTGCTTAGTGTGGCCTCCCATCACACTACCACCGTATTACCACACACTAATTCAACCTGCATCAAATTTCAACAATCCTCTTGCATCTTAGTGAAGAGCTGTGAGGAACCTACAATAATTAATTAATGAAAATAAACGAGATAACAGTAATAACAGAACTCAAAATCACTTTATTGATCACAGGCCACTTCGAGGGGGCAACCTCCTTTGAGCAAGCTCAATACAAATAACTTCACGGTGCCTTCATTGGAATCAACACAAACTTATGTACTAGTCTATGCGGAAATACTATGGGTCAATACCATGGGACATATAATACTATGGGATGACTTACAAATCATATGTGTCCAATTCTATGGATCAATACTATGGGCTAATACAAACTATGGATCAACAAATACTATGGGACGTCTTAAAAAGCATATGCATCCAACAAAAATATACTAACAAAGTAAAGACATGGGTTCCTAACAAGAGCCTATCCACGTATCATCTCTGGTACCACCTGTCAATTTCCTACAACTAGCTTGACTTAGAACTGAGGTTCCTTTCCCTCCGGTAGGCCATGTGGCACTTCCCGGGACCTCCCCATTCGATGTTGAGACCAACCTGGGTTGGAATCCCGACAGACTATTCCTAACCGAACCTTTCCCACTTAACACTTATTCTTGTTCTTATTACACTTATCCAATTATATGTGCGTTAACATTCCAATAGTTAAACACTTAACTAATAAACATACACAAGATCCAAGAAATGTGGGTGGCACTTCAAATTGGGTATACCTAAACATTTTAGAAATACATAGAGTTACAATGAATAAAACAAGATAGGTGTACCCAAATAGCTACAACTTGGGAGAGCGCCCAACTAGAATCCCGTTCCAGAAACACCAAGAATTCACCTACTTTGCAAGTACACCTAAATTTGTCTCAGTTTATCTTAAGGTATCGACAGGGACACCTTCTATGGATCCTGACCTCTGCACCCAATTTTTCACCAAGCCACACTTCTAGTCATTGCATTGTTTCCCAGATGTGCCTTCTATTGCCTATGACCAAATTGTGCCTCAAACCCGAATTTTCTCTGACTTGTGCTCTCACTTGGCTACTTATCCAGACTTGGATGATTCTGAATTAATTTCCCCTTTGGTCACCAATGCACCTTCTTATATATTCAATCGTTTAACTCATGAGTGTGACCAAGGGTTCCACCCTTGTGGTCTCTCGTCGACGTTTCAAGCTAACTTTGCAGATGATTTCCATTTAGGCGGCTGGGGATCCTCCCATGTCCTCCTTACCTTAGGTCCACACCTCCTCGTGCTAACTGATTATGCCCACATGCCCACTCATTCCTTGGGATTTTTCCTTGTTGTTCAAGCACATGCCAAATTCCATTCCAGACTGACGTGCGTGTGCCCACATTGTTTGTTTTCTGATTCCCGTATGCCTCCACACTTGGTGTATTTATGGTCTACTCCATTGAGCTCCAAAGTCCTATTGCTTCCTGGTGCATCTAATCCTTTTCCAAAGCCTACTATCGCATATGTTTGGTCCATACGCATTCCCAAGCATCCAAGCATGGTGCCACCCAATGTGGATGCCCACCTAGTGCTAGTCTATGTCATGCCAACCGATGGGTCTTTGGGCTCCCAAGTTGGGTCAATTTTCCAAGTGCACCCGTATAGGATTCTTGGGTCAAGCCCCATGCCAATATTTCCCGTGGGTGGATATTTAGTTGAGGTGCATCTAACCAAATCCATGACACAATGCTTCGTTAAGGCCGATTCTCTTCATACAGTGGTTTTCTCTCCTTTGTGACCTCCAACAAACTTGACTTGACCACGACATGGTAATAAGGAAATTGTTAACTTGGAAACTTATTGAGAGAGCCTAATGAAGACGAATTTCGTAAAACAAAGTATGGAGATGATTAGCATAATAAACTGAACATAATGAAGCTAACCTCAGGTCATGATTAAACCTTAATGAAAATACGACTAGCTCGAGATAGAACTTGATGAGGTTGAGAAAACACACATTATACGACTTGATGAGTCTGTCGAAGTGATCTTGTGACAACAGAAAGGATGAAATGAGGTAAGGAAGTGATAAGCTCATTAACATGTACATGATGATACTGATGAAAGGACTTAGAGATAAATTTTAATACGTTCAACTAAGTCACTAAGTTTCGATGCCTCGAATCCTATCAAAATGAGAACCAACATTGTTAAAACATTTAGGGTTTTTGGAAGTAGTCTTATGGAATTTGGTTTTTGGACTATTTGAGGGTCTCTCTTGATTTGTTAAATCCGTGATTATATATTACCTACCCATATTTGATTGAATATTTTAGGATGTTTACCTTCTCGTCTTGAAGGGAGGATAGCCAAATAGATTTGAATCCTTGCTTGGATTTGTTATATAATGATTTGATACAATATTGGGTGGCTATTGACGCAATGCAGCTTGAAGATAATTTGGACATCGTAGGCCTTCGTAGATGACTAGGAGGTATAGAAAATCTAAGTTGGTACTGACGATTATGAAGGTATTATTGGATTTTCATTACTCAAACTTACGATTGAGTTCCTAAGGATGTATTGGAACCATACCAGGTGATCTAGAAAACTAATGATTAGAACCACTAGTGCTTATAATGAACATGATTGTTTGAGAAAAATAGAAGCAAATGACAAGAAGATGAGAATAGGAAATTAAAGTAAAGACTAGAATCGAAAGTTCGAGAAAAAAAATTAACTTCGGGGCGAAGTTCTTTATAAGAGGGGGTGTATGTAATGCCCCTAGTATGACCGTAGACTTTGAGGCACTTGTCAAGTGAACGGAAGAATAATTCTTAATAAAATAATCCATTGGGTGTTAAAGTAATTTGAACGATTAAGAAACACATGATGAATTACATAACGACAAAATGATAAACGAAAAATGACGAAATGAATGATACTTATAGAATTAGATATTTTACTTGAAATGACGAATGAATGCCTGCCTTACTTAAAGACTAGCGGATTTACGAAATATATGATGGTTATGAATGAAATACATGTTTTGCTTAATGACAAGCAGATTTATGAAATGAATGAGAATTATGATTATGGACTAATTTACATGATGTATATGGATGAGTTATGATGAGCAGTACTATTGATGGTTTCTTTGAGAATATGTGCAACAACAGGTAATTTACCATAAACAACTGACTCACAAAGGAAATATATGGGTCATAGAGTATGAAGAAATCACACACGCAAGGACGACGACGGTGTCGACTTCCTACGAAATCCATGCACGAGTTCAAAAGACCTTATCCGCTTACTCGGGGACGCGTGAAGTCGTGTGAAGTGGACCATGACAGAATTGGTCACGTACGAGGTTGGGGGGCACGCAGTAAGAACATACTTACTCCTCAGCGCCATTAGTCTCCAATAGAGTGTAGACGGAGGATTGAAGGTAATGAATCCTAAATCCGTACATGAAGTTCCCACAAATCAGATGCAACAAAGAAGTATCGACGAAAGGACCCGACGATGTGGTACCTTGTCGATAAACGGAAATGATAGACAAATGGACCCGACAATGTGGTACCATGTGGATAAGAATAAAAAGAGGGACGCATGGACCCGGCGATGTGGTACCTAGACCCAAGATGAAAACGATTTATGAATATTATGCATTGAGCATGTAGGTTTGCATTTAGGCTATTTGCACATGAAATGATTATTAGTAATTAAAATAATGAAGAATATTTGTTTAGGAGCAAATAGTAAACTAAACATTAGCATAGAGAAATCTCCACTTGCACCCACAAAAATAGAAACTAGATTTAAGCATCAGGGGGGGAATAGACCTCAGTAAATCTAGGAATGTAGGTGCACTCTCTTAGGAATTGGACACATGGCTGGGTGAGATAATTATATTTAAATAATTAGAATATTGGGCACTTCTGCGTGAAGTGACATGTGTCGCATATAATTTTCCTATTTAAGGAAGGCACGAGGAAGGGGAAAGGGACCCTATGGCTGGATGGTTACGGTAATGAGTGTAAGTCATTCATTTTCTTCTATTGTGAGTTTGGAAAGTGATCTTGGTAGGGGGGAAGCCCACTTCTGGATCCTTGGTTTTTGTGTGTGATCTCTACGGCCCTATTGCTCGGGGGTTCGAGAAGAAGGAGAGTATTCCCGAAATTGGTAGGGAGGTCAACCGAGTGTTCAGTTAAATTTATGGATCAAAGAGGCAAGGAGTGGCATCTACGACAATCTACGGTGCGTGGATTCACCTACAACCATCGGAATCAGGTATATTATTCCATTTTTATATGCTAAGTTAAATTTTTGAATTTATTTTACAGTTTTCTATCATTGACGAGATGTAAACTGTTTTATATGATGTTAGAATTATTTAGTTAGTCTTTTAAGAGGGCCCCAGAAATGGGGGTCTCTACAATCTCTTTATTTAAGGGGATGCCATGGTCGAGTAGTATTAATACTGAAGGGAGTGGAACTTGGCTGTATGCGCATGTGGAGGTTAAATGAAGTCCAAGGCGTTGCAGAATGGTGTGAACTCCATGATATATGCAACCCAAAATGCAATAATTTTTATTCGGTGGTAGTAAATAGCGGGTTGGAAATGATGGTTGACAGGGAAATGAAAATATATTTGTGCAACCCAGAGTGAAAATTAACCAAGAAATTTTCATTATGTGGGCGTCATGGAAGGTTGGAAGTGTTGATTGAATTGTCATTGATGCCAACATGGACTTGCAGTGGCCCCACAGGTTGTCATTGATGCCACCAAGTCCCTCTTGCAGTGCATAGGTATGGATGATCCCAGTACCCTCACATCCAGTACCTTGGAGACCACATAGATATGGTTTGTGCTTTAGAGCATCTTTTACCCAGTTGACAAGGTCCTTGTACCCATAAGGATGGATCTTGGAGCCACCACCTTGTTGACGATGCTGAAGGCCTTGCTGGTGATGCTGAAGACCCTGTTGGAGATGTTGAAGACCTTAGAGATGGTCCTTAAGCCCACAAGTTTCTTGAAGAAGTCTTGGTTGACATGTTGAAGCCCTTTGAACCTTGAATATGTCCTTATGTGGAACCCTTGATGTATGGTGATGAAGACATGATGGTATAGTGCACATGATAGCTTCACATACATGCTTATTGAAGTCCTTGGTTATGATGCACCCATACTTAGTTGAAATGTCCTTATGGATCATATTGCTGGTTGATGATGGAATCCTTGATGGTTGATAATGATATTGTCCTCGGCTCATATTGATTATGTGGAAAATATCTTAGAGAATTGCATGTGGACATTGGAACCCACACATATGGTGTTATGATATCTCTTGGAGGTTTTATATTCTTCATGATTCCCTCATACTCTTACATATGACCTTGAAGAATTGATGAAGACCTATTGCACATGATGAAGTTTGGTTTTCACTCTTATCAATTGAAGAAAACATGAGTTGGTCATGATATGGACATATGACCATCTCACATATGTTAGCTTGGTGTTAACCTTTGAAACCCATGATGAAATCCCTTAAATTATGGAGCCCATGAATATGGTCATAATGTCTTTCTTGTGTGGATTCAACACAGTTAGCAGCTTAACCATTGAGGACCACACACAGGCGGTTCACATGTTCCTTGATAATGGTGAATAATGATGGTACCTTACATATGGCAGCTTGGGCCTTGAAGCCCCACACGCATGGATATTAGAATCCATGTACTTGGCATGTTGTTTCTAAATCCTAAGAAGTATGGTCAATAATCCCTGAAGTTGATCAAAGAAGTGTTGGAAGCTCCAACAACTCAGTCAGGTGTTGGACATGTAACCATGTTGGTCACAATGCTACATATTGTCGTACAATGAGGTGCTATAGTTGTAGTGTCCTTGGGCACAAAGCTCAAGATTGTTGGAGTACACGGAAACAACCCTTGAGAAGTTTCCTATATAGCTCATCAAGGAATGCCAACACAGATGAAGGAACAAATGTTGAAAGGAAAAATGCCAAGAAAAAAGTATGGATGAAGAAGACCGAGCAGTTGCAGATAGGAGAGGTTGATCAGAGCAGGGAGGATGGCTGCCATATGGCAAGCCAAGTGTAAGGTATCTCAAAGACCTTAGCACACCTTCAGTTCATGAGGCTGGAGGATGAACTCAAAGTAGAAAGTATGGTTACTCTAGGTATACAGGAAGGTCCTAGGATCGTGCATATTGACAAGGGGAGCAGTGATCAGTGATCAATGAATTCAAATGCAGAAATGTGGACACCCTTTGCCATTGATTCCAAAGGGGGAGAGATGATGGAAAAATGGGAGCATGCTCATAGGGGGAGCATGAGTTGTTGTCATCAATGACAATGGGGGAGATTGTTGATTGAATTGTCATTGATGCTAACATGGACTTGAAGTGGCCCCACAGGTTGTCATTGATTCCACCAAGTCCCTCTTGCAGTGCATAGGTATGGATGATCCCAGTACCCTCACATCCAATACCTTGGATCCCACACAGAGATGGTTTGTTCTTTGGAGCACCTTGTACCTAGTTGACAAGTTCCTTGTACCCACAAGGATGGATCTTGGAGCCACCACCTGGTTGACGATGCTGAAGGCCCTACTGGTGATGCTAAAGACCCTGCTGGTGATGCTGAAGGCCTTAGAGATGGTCCTTAATCCCATAAGTTTCTTGAAGAAGTATTGGTTGACATGTTGAAGCCCTTTGAACCTTGAAGATGTCCTTATATGGAACCCTTGATGTATGGTGATGAAGACATGATGGTATAGTGCACATGATAGCTTCATATACATGCTTATTGAAGTCCTTAGTTATGATGCACCCATACTTGGTTGAAATGTCCTTATGGATCATATTGATGGTTGATGATGGAATCCTTGATGGTTTATAATGATATTGTCCTCGACTCATATTGATTATGTGGAAAATCTCATAGAGAATTGCATGTGGACATTGGAACCCACACATATGGTGGTATGATATCTCTTGGATCTTTTATATTCTCCATGATTCCCTCATACTCTTACATATGACCTTGAAGAATTGATGAAGACCTCTTGCACATGATGAAGTTTGGTTTGCACTCTTATCAATTGAAGAAAACATGAGTTAGTCATGATATGGACATATGACCCACTCATGTATGTTAGCTTGGTGTTACCGTTTGAAACCCATGATGAAAGCCCTTAAAGTATGGAGCCCATGAATATGGTCATAATGTATTTCTTGTGTGGAGCCCACACAGTTGGCAGCTTAACCATTGAGGACCACACACAAGTGGTTCACATGTTCCTTGATAATGGTGAATAATGATGGTAACTTACATATGTGTCACCTACCCAAATTCTGAAAATATTATTTTATTGGTAAAATACTTTGTGTTAAATTTTAATTACAAAGTTTTGTAATTATGACCAAGTCTGGTCAAGGATGAATGTAATTGCTGATTATTATTATTTAATAAATTAAAGTAGGGGACAAACACCCAAGGGAACTGTTAAATGAGTGTTCACTGACCCACTAGTAGGAATGGAAGTTTTTAGAAGGCATGGGATAGATGGCAGCAATTGCACTTCACCACTAGCTGTTGGTTATGGGACAACTACCCCTAAAAATGTTGCATTATCCCCCAGGTGGTGGGAGTGAGCAAGAAGCTCATTTAATGACCAGTTAACAACTGAAAGTCATAGGCATCCTACATAAGGAAAATTCGAATTGAGCAGGTAGCTCCTCTGATGATATTTCTACAGAAATAGTCCTCAAGTGCATCAGGTGATCACTAAGAAATTCGAATAGGGAGGCTATGTGAGAGTGCAACTGTAAGTCTGCAAATTATTATGAGAAGGAGAACCAGAGGTGCTGGTGCAGTTCCCCTTGACTGCTAAGTCTTTAAGACTGGATAACTATTACTACTGCAAGTTGAGATCCTAAGGTTCTAAGTTTCTTCCTCCTGGTGGTTCAGTGAACAGGCTCGGGGGTCCTAAGGAAAGTAACTTGAATGTCTTCAGGAATTAGTTGGGTGGAACAGGCTCCTTGGGCTGTTTGTTTCCCTACAGTTAACCATGTTTTGTTGTTCCTATTTTGTTTATAGTTCAATGTTTCTGTTTAGTAGAATTATCAAAATCTGTTTTGTAAAAGAATTTATTTTATTTTCTAATCTATGTTTAATTCTGAATGATAAAGCTTTGTTAATAATCTGATTAGATAACCATCTCTATATTTTTCCACATGTTGTTATTTGCATCATACTCCATTATAGAGAAGTGATTTAATAAAGATAAGTGATAGGCAGAATGCCATTGATTGAATAGATGAATGCAATAGTGTTCTTGTTAAAATTCCTACATAATTATAAACACAGTGAACATTGCAGTATAGTATAAATAGCTGCATAAAATTCATATGATTCCTATATGTTAAAGAAAAACATATTTTGTTTCTGTACAGTCCTTTATATATATTTTCTAACTCCATCTAGTGTAGATAGTAAACAAATGCATTCAATATTTTACATGTCATATTTTCAAACAATTATATTTTAAGGAATATAGCAGCTGCAAAAACTATGTTCTTTACAGAATTGTCACAAGTGCACAACACATTATTTCATCATTATCTATCACTTTTTATTATTAAATACAACACTTGCATAATAGTGTCAAAACCCTATGTTATTACAAAACCTAACTAACCTTTTCATCACCATACCATCTTTGAAATGTAATGCGATTACTAACATGACTTTAAACATCATTTAGTATTACTATCTAAAATAGTTCATAACCCTAGCATGAAACTAAACACTGTACCGAAAGTTTTAGATAGGGTTATTTTGTGAATCAAAATAGATCACCGTAGCATAGTCATTCCAAAATATAAACATCAATAACGATAATATTGTACAGGAAATGACTGTTAATAGTTTTCAAAACATTATCTTCTCATTTATCATTTCCCCTTTTAAAACAAAACTTTCTCCACAAAACAAGCCATGGTTTACAGAG
The DNA here is from genome assembly GCA_027924585.1 of Larix kaempferi. Classification (NCBI taxonomy): domain Eukaryota; kingdom Viridiplantae; phylum Streptophyta; class Pinopsida; order Pinales; family Pinaceae; genus Larix; species Larix kaempferi. The sequence goes on along the minus strand of BSBM01000276.1, from coordinate 3,484,087 downwards.
ATAAACGAGCCCTCGGATCTTAGTTCCATACTCAACATAAACAACCAAAAACTCAACAGAGTTTACTTTGTGAAACCCTCAAGGTTTCCAACATTGTACAGGAGTCATTTCATTTTACCCAAAACATCAAAATGAGGATTTTTTTATCCACAAACTACGCAGGGTTATACCCTTGACATTTAGCAATACAAAAATGAATGCTAAGCTCTTATCAACAACGCAACTAGTCATCAAAAAGGCCAAGTAGAAACTTAAACATTCGAGGGTTACCCTCTGTACTTTTTGTGTCAACATAAAAACCTTAAAAACTCAACAGTCGACCATCACCGAAAAACCAGGTCGAATAGTTTTGACTCTCGGCAACAATAATCATCACCAAAACCAAGTCCGAAGGCACCTATGAGGGTTTGAGGACCACTAGAGCTTACCAGGAATTGGATGCATGCATTCCATTCCAAAACCTTTGCCATACAACCTCATATGAAACCGGTTCCTGCCAAAATACAGTCAAGAAGTTTGAAACAAGAAAAACGTAAGTTGAAAGCTTAAAATGCAGCAGTACGTTTATGGGTGAGTGCTTACCTTTAAACTAAAAAGCTCTGAGCCTTTGTACATCACCCAGCAAAAAATACAAAGCTTAGTGGCTTGACTGAAACCACGGGCTATTTACAGAAGAGCCGAACTACAAATTCCTCAGTTGACAGAAGTAAAACCAAGCACTACAACCTCTAACTGTATCATATCACCATGGTACCGAGGGTGAACCTGCAACTATTAAAATCACCACCTACAGGTCACAAGATCGAAACCTTCGGGCTACATTCTTCCAACCCTACTTTCCAGTAGCCTGTCGTCCTCATCACTCAAACACCAGCGTAACAATGAAGACCGAGAAATCTCCATCAACACATCCAACGAGATTCTAGGGTTACCAATTCAATGACCCAGATATGATACAATCAACGAGCAAGAAGGTGTCAGCAAGCCACTTTGGAGGTTGGGAAACCATCGTATTTATTGCTTCATAAATTACCACAACCATGAAAGTGCCAACATTGCATACCAAGGATCATTACCGTATGCAGATAGGAGGAGAGTCAACGTGGAAACCATACACAAACAGGTTCAAAGTTAAGTTATCCACCACATTCACGTGGGTGGTATTACATGGAGTGCCAACAACACTTTCCACTACGTAGTTTGGTCTGGACCATTAATGCATGGACGGAACACCATTAATGCCAAGTACCGGGTATTAAACTCTTGTCAAATTCGAATTCAATATAAAGTAGATTCAATACATATGTTTTGTATAGTTTTCAAAGTTAGCATTCATGCATTCTATACAATGATAGTTTCGATATAAACATTTCATATAGTTTCAAAGTTTAGTGTTTTTGCATCGTAACATTAGAGTTATGCCTTGTCACTTATAATGTTTGTATCATATTTCTTTTGTGGTGTTTAAGTCATTTAGGGTAAGGCTTATACATTTGTATATTAGCCAACCCTTGTCAACCTTTGATAATTGGAGATTATATGTAGTTAGGAATTCTATTTATACAATTTTTAATGCTAGGTAAAAATATAAACAATAGATTCTTTATATTTTTCATATATTGTTTTAAATTGCAAACAATTGAAAAGGGTAGGATTTGTGTTTCGTCTCAAGCTATCTAATGCCAATTAATAGCATAAACACTATAATCAATAATTATATTTCACACAATAGCTTTATATTGCAAAGTTTTTGATAAACTAGTAGTACAAATACTATATCTACAACATACAATTAGAATTACCTTAAGACATTGGTGAAGTCTTTCAATATTAATGACGATAGTTATGATAATAAACTTAGCATCATAAGAATTAAATAGATGAGGCTTTTTCATAAAAGATGGAAGAGTTTTCAAGTCAGCACTTGAGATAGTATTAGAACTAAGTATTCATACCTCCAGTAACTGGTTTCGCAAGAAGGTACTTAGCATTTTATTATTACATCGACGTTGAATTGAAAGACACAAGTACTCTTAAATCATGTGGTCATAGAACTTCTTACCTGCTGTCTGCACATAGAAACATATCAATTGCCTTAGCTTTTGCAGCTAAGTAAACTCCAGGGTACCTCGTAGGACACCCTTTGACATCAAGAAAACAAACCGCCAGTGTCTTGACAAGAAGAATGTCACGAACTCAAAATTTCGTAAAATTTAAAAACTTTTCTAAGTGCCTAAAATGCCACTAAAATATATGAGGAAACATAAAGTGTGGATTTACTTTCTCTAAATATTGCTCACAAATAATTACAACTTTATGACTTTTAATCCTGTTGTAAACTTCGTCCTATTAATCAAAGAAAAGGATCCCTCAATGTAATTTATGCATAATAAGTACTATCTTCTGTCATATTTTCACAAGTTAAGATAGACATTTTATTTTCGACTAAACCAATTCTTAGCTTGAATGTTAACCATTTTTCTTTCAGATCTTGCCGGAAACACAAAAATTCATTATGTCATTCATAACTCTTCTAAATTCAACACATGGTTTCTTCTTTTGAACCACCTAACTTTTCATTTATGTGCACAAGGTACAACCTTCAATATTTAAATTTTTAAATAACAATAGTTTAAATTTTACTAACCCCTTCCCTTCCTGAGAATATAGACCAAGAAGCATATACGTCTTTTATCATTTAATTGTACCAATACAACAATTTAAATGGTAACAACTTAATCATAATCATAAGGGGAAATATATTGACATTATACATCATATAAACAAACAACTTTCTAACTGAACCGCATACTTCAAGGTAATCCTAAACATTTTAAGAAAGAAGCAAGTACTCAAACATAAAGTCACATTGAGAAACACCATAGGCAAACACATGAGACCAAAGATAACGTGGTTCACCCGTACACGGGCTAGTCCACAAAAGTGTGTGCATCTTTATTTATTCTGAGAACATAGTGTTTACAAGCTGCAACTTTAGTTGTTGCCATAGTAATTCCTCTTATCGAAGGAATCTTTTTACAAGATAATCAAAATACTAGCTACTCCCAAGGTTACAAGATTCTAGCCTAAGTGTCAAGATAGCCATCAAGATTCTCTTGATACTAAAAGAAGTAATTTCAATAATCTAAATAAGAATTATATCATTTTATGAAGATCTACTCTTGTATAAAAATAAGATCCACTTTACACATATCCTTAAGTGTCTATCTTTCAAATACACTATTTTGAAACATGAATGTAAATCTTTAAATCTCTATTTGGATATGTTAATATGTATTATTTTACTATATAATTTAACCTTGTTTCAAACTATCAATTATTTTAAGACTAAGATAGATAATATATAAGTCTTTATAAAAATAGAACGTTCTCCTCACATCATAAAGTAATGAAGTGGGATCATTCATATCATAATGATACATGCTAACGTTCATACATTGTTTATATGTGAATATTCTTAAACATATATATAGGCATATATTAACCTTTGTTCAAGTTATCATTTAATTCAAACCTTTCATTTAATCTCCGATCTCACCTAAGGTTATCCCTTATTTAATTCCTTTTTAAAAATATGAGAGTAGTGTATTAGTATGTATTCGCTTTAAATCTTATTAACTAAACAAGGGTAACACCCTTTATTGAGTTTTCCAAGTACTACGAGATAAACTTATTTTATCTTCTTAAACACAAGTGCATATCTTTGTTATGTCGGCGTCCAAATGTGGATATCAAAATGGAAACCTATAATTAAAGAATTGAAAACCTGAATATATCTATTCAACGCTTCTTAAAGGCAGAGATTTAATCCTAGCGAACTACAAATAGCCAATACAAACTCCCTTCCAAAAGCAAACGATCGGTGATAAAGGTTTCGTCTATCACCAGGTCTTAGACTGAGATAAATAAACTATCAGCATTTATGCTTTCAGGCGATACAGAGGATATAAACATATATAAGAATATATCTATATGACTGTACTCAAACATAAGCAATTTAAGAGATTCGTACTGACCTAAATAGTCAACGTTTAACCAGAGTAATATACATATATAATTATAAAGAAAACCGAAATGACCAATGCGTCTATTGGAAAATAAAGCAACAGTATCCAAAAAAAATAAAGAAAAGAAAATAGAATCTATTCACGACTCCATTCTGAAATCTATCCACTAAAACGATTTAGTGCACACATTCAATAAACAGTGCGTTTATTTCAAAGACAATTCACAGTATGAACGAAACTGACCTTATTCATTGTGCCATTCTATTGACCCTAAACATTACTCTGTAAAGTTTCTATAAGCAGAAAGCCTAAATGTATGCACTCTGGTATAATAACACCCAATATTTGCTACTTGTCACAGACAGGGTTCGCCATTCAAGACTCTCTACCAATATCACATAATGCTTAACAAATGGCATACTTATTAACCCTTGTCTACAACAGGGATCAATGCTTTTGATGGTAGCGACTAAGAAGGAAAACCGGGGATCAAAAGTCTCTATCGAAACTGGTAACTAAGGTGGTATACCTGCATGAGTATTATATGATAACTGAGATAAAGAAAACGTTGGAAATTTACTTCTTTCTGCACGCACATATATATAACTTGTTTACTAAATTAATAAAGAACAATATCTTTGCTTCTGAACACATGGTTTTCAGGTTAAAGCAACATATTTCGTTTTGTATTTATTCTGCATTTAAAGGATAGATTTTGAACACACGTTACGGATTATACCACACAAGTTACTACGACTGGTGCAGAAAACCTATAAGGAAATATTCCACAGAGATCAGACCTTTTTCTGCTCGACACTGGCATAGGCTTAGATCCTACTAGCAACATATATTCTGCGATTTCTGGATAGCAAGGTGCATATGCAGAGATAAAAATGGAGACTCTATCTTCATAATTACTATTATGAAATACTACTAACCTTGCAAATATAGATATTTCGTTCAACATAATTTTAACGCATTCTAATCAATATTACTGAGAAATCCATACAACGAGACTTCAACTTAAATATAAATATATACTACAGGAATGTACATACCAAACTTTTTCCGGCATCCTACTACTCCTCCCATCGTGGCCATTTTCCATGATTCTGAAACATATCGCAGACATCCAAGTCTTAATCGCAGTTTGCCAGGTTTTCTCCGGAATAATCCCCAATGGGGTATGGAGATCGATTTATCTTATCGAACTTTCCCCCCCCAATTCCCTTCCAACACGATGGTGTCAGCGTCTGGAACAAACGTGGAGGCAGAAATGAAACGCGAAGGTCGGGTCATGCGCCCTCTACCCAGTTTTGATAAGCTCAATCCAATATCTCGTGTGCATAGTATTGCTAACACGCCTAAAACGACATCCCATTAAAACGGACATGATTATATGGATCTATATACTGAGCAGAGAGTTTTTCCTTTTCAGTAATCAACAGCCAAATGCGTGGGACGGAAATCAGTCAAAAATGGATTCCCCCGGGTGATTGCATGCTACCCAAATATATCAATGAGGAAAATAAAATAAAGAAGATAACAATGTCTCCGGGATTACCGTCCCTTTCCCAATGAAATGATTTAAATTTACACTATACTCAAGCGCGGGAGAAAACAAAATACATCTGTCCCCCCATAATCTAAAATAGAAAACACCCACGATCTAAAAACTGTTTAAACCCTCCTCTTTTTGATTGACGTCTGGATCTTAAATCAAAGCTCGGTGCCACTTGGAGGAGATAATTGGCAGTCCACTAAAAATTGTCTGGCACCATCACTTATTCAACAAGACATATTTAAGAGCCACTCTTTTAAGTAGGGAGTGCGCCAACCCCATAACTTTGCTTAGTTGGAGTGCTCCATCATGAAGACCAACTTGCTGAAATATCTCAACTAGATTCTAACATTTATACTCCACGTATGAAATGTTATGAATGAAAACTTGTTTATCATCAAGACTATACGATTCCATGAATATAATTCTTTGGTTTTGTTTTTAATATAATCTACCCTTCAATACTCATAAATACTTAACTAATAATTTAAGTATTGGTAGCCCCTTCATTTTTCTATGAAGGTACTTAGTATACTTATAGATAATAGTCCCTTTTTCACTAAGTAAAAGGTGTCCTCCCTTATAAAATGTTGAAATATTATAAGAGGTAAATAACTTTTATCCTAGAGAAACATGATGTGCATACATATTATTAATAAATCCATTCAAATATTTATTCTTAGTAACCCTTTTCTTTTAGGGTATAGTTGGGTGTCTAAAAACTTTGGCCAAATATCATATTTAATTAATAGAATTTAAATAGTACCTAGCCTTAAGCTAGAAACACTTGGCCATTCATCTTTTACTGAGTATGCTTCTCATATTATTTGTATCTTATATATATATAATGCCTCTTTACAAATTTACTCTTTCATTATATATATGTATATATATATATATATAATTCATCGTAATATTCTTTATATAAACTTGTCTTCTTCTTGCCTTGTATTCCAAGTGAGAATTTGAAAGGGAATTAGTCTATATAAAATTATAGAAAATGTCCCCAATATTCAGGTTGGAATTATATTAAGATAATTACTACTTTTCTTAGAATCATAATTAAATGTTCATCTTTCAAGCCAAAATAGGGCTTTGCTATCCAATTTTTTTGTTTACTCAGTTGGGAATTCAAGGTAATTATAATATTTACAAATGTGGATTAACCTTATTAGGTTTATTATGATTAGGATGTAATCCCTAATAGGTGAGTTAGGTATTTGTGAGGGAAAGTAATCCTACTAGGATTAACTTATATCTTAACCTATCATAACTTGATATGATACATCATGATATGGCTATCCAACTCATGGCTCTCTAGTCATTATCTTTTCTTATAGGTGCGTTTGGTTACTTATTGTTTAGTCCTATTGCCATTCTTTTAAACCTTCTAGGCTTAATCTAGGATTTATAAACATAACACTAGCTCAAGGTACACTGGTGGGGCCTTGGCCTTGAGCTCCTCACCATGTCCAATTACAACATTGATATTTATTTTTACAAATATAATAACAATAGGCGTCGAAATTTAGGGATGTTACAAAGAAAGTTGTTCGCATCATATTTCTAACTTTTCAGTTAACTTGGACAATTATTGTCGTAAGCATGTTTTTCAAAAGTGTGATGTGTCGATGTCATTTAAAATGTTTTTGACTCAGTCATTAAGTTGTGTTCAGTATTAATGACTTCATTAACCCATGTCATCTTTTTAAGCATTTATTATTTCCGCAACTGTAATTTTTATGAAATCTTGGGATGATACAATATGGCAGCTTGGACCTTGAAGCCCCACACGTATGGATCTTGGAATCCGTGTACTTGGCATGTTGTTTTTAAATCCTATGAGGTATGGTCAATAATCCCTGAAGTTGATTGAAGAAAAAGAGTATGAAGGACATTGCAAATGCATGCAAAACCTCCATGGTTTGATAGCCCTCGCCATGCTATTTCCAACGGTAGGTGGCACATCACGTGGTTCCTTACGGGTGAAAAGATATCAATTTTTTAAAGTTGACAATGTATTTTACCCCCCTTTGATAGGTCGGCCTGCTAAAAAAAGGGGGGGCATTTAATTATTTTTAATTGATTTTTTTTAAGGTCGGCCAGTCCACAATTCTTCTCAATGACCTGGGCTATTCATCTATAAATATAACTCATTGTCAATCCAAAAAAAGTAGAGTTTGAGCTTTGAAAATTTTGGATTGACTGAGGCAGCCAGAGAGAAAAAGCAGTGAAGTTTTTGATGATATAGAGCTCTGATTTTCGGATTTGTCTGAGGCAGCTGCAGAAGCAAGTTATATATTTCTGATTTTTGGGTGATAGAGACAGTATTTCAAGGAAGCAATGGAAAAATAGGAGCAAGCAAGTTTTATGTTGTTATATTTGTCTAATTTCAGGTATATATAGCAGCAGATCCGCAGGAGAAGTGTTATTTTGGAGTGTTGATTTCAGCTGCTTTTGGAGAGTAGCAGCAGTATACTCTAGTAACCACATAAATAAAGGAAGCAACAAAATTGATTGAGGTAGATGAGTTCAAGGTACAGTAAAGTACAGAAGAAAAGTGCAATATAGGTTGTACAAGAAGACTTAGAAAGGACATATCAGGTGTAATTTATATGCATGCAAACAGTATATGTGAAACTCTGAAGATCTTGAAGCAGCTACAGATGTTTTAGCACTAATCTCATGTACACAAGGTTTGAAGCATGCTTGTTTATAATCAATCCCGAGTATACTAAGGCTTGTCAAAGAAGCCATCTACCTAAACTCAGCCACAGTATATGTTTTAAAAGGAACATTAACTTTGATCTTCAAGGGCATCAATTTGAAGGTTTTTGGGCATGCTACCTAAGGTATGGTTTGACTATGAGAGTATAGGTCTATTATTGCAAATTGCTTGGATTGTTTTGAAAACCTATTTGAAGAATTGCTTATGGGCCACTTAGAAGAATGTTTTGGCACTCATTATAAGGCAGAAATGAAACATGTTCAGTAGGCAGACTTGAATACTCTGATGGATAGTAACTATGATTGTGGACAATGATCAGAAGTTGTTTGAATAGCTTGGTGACAGGGAAACTGTTAATGAAATAAGGGTTGAACTGACTTTGAGACTTGAGAAGATCTTTAACTAAACTTGACTGAGATCCATAGCAGGTCTAATTGTGTTTTGTAGGAGAGGTCTTTTGACTGAGCCTGGGAGTGTTGAAGAGCCACCATTTCCAGATCAACAAAAGTCACATTCCAGGAATCATTCTATATCCATCGATGAACATCTATAGCAAGCAAACATTCCTATTATATCTTGGATCATCTATACATTTTAGATCAACTATCGTGTGCTTCCAGAACTGAATTGTTCGGACAGTTGCAGCTTATTACTAGCTTGACTTGACAGCTTTGACTTGATGACAGTGACGACCGTGTTTTGACAAATGATTGGTGACAATGACAACTTAAATGTAAAGTCATTGATATCTAGGCAGTGACAGCTTTGATGACTAAAGACTGACAGTTACATGCATTGATTTGACAAGAGCAGTGATAGCATTGATAGTTGACTATATTAGTGGTAGCAGAGTGACAGGTAACTTGACAGATCAGATTGACAGTGATAGCAGGACAATGATATGTCGATTATATGACAAATTGTTTCTTCCTTGCAAGCTGAGTCTTGCAATCTTGGGGATTGGATCCCTCAACCCTTTCTCAGTTGGACCTGAGAATACCAGGTTGGGTACTGGATTCAGAGGTGGTACTCTTTGTATCAGTTGGTGTTGATTGTAATCGCGAAGATTGTTGTCTTCCATGTACAATAAATAAAGATCAAATTACAAATATTCTTGTGTCTCTTTGATGTGATGAATGTGCTTATGAATCTTGGTTGATTTAACTGATGCATTTGATTATGTAATTAATGACATAATGATTGATATACTCTAGTTGACTAAAAGAAGGTAAAAAGTTTATAAATTGCTCACACACTGATTCACCCCCCCTCTCAGTGTGGCCATTGTGTCCAACAAGAAGGATCCTTTATATAGTTTTTGTCAGCCTTCGAATCCAACAACGTTTGATGGCCTTATGTACTGAAATTTTTTCATAAATAATTTATCTCTCATCAAGCAAAAGTACCTGCATTTCACACTAATTTCACTCATAGTCTATCGGACCAAAGTTTTTCCCTCAGGTTTACTTTCGATGTATGAAAGTTTTAGATGTTATGTTAATGTTATGTTTGGTGAACAATAATATTCTCAATAATTTTTTGTACAAATAGAAAAGTGTTGTATTGTGCCATGTGGACTGGTTTTACAAGTTTTACAAGTGAACCTTTATGATCTAGATAGAATTCCATCAAATACTAAATAGTTCTTTTCTTCTCAGAAAAAAATTTGCATGCTTTCATCTCGTTGCTCCAAGATAGATTCCACTGCCTTCAAAACTTGATGAATGATACTGTTGGTTTTCATCTATGCCTCTTTAATATTTTTTTGTCCGCTCCCATTTCATCAATATATATTTCTAGGATAATCATGTCATATTTCAAGAGATATGAGCACAGTTTGCAAAAATTTCAACGTTGGACCCTTTTATTGGTCACTTAGCGGGTCCAACTAAATCCATCTCTTCCGAGGGTTACAATACTTCTCCTATTCACATTATGGTAAATTATATGGTTGTAACTTATAGGGTTCTAGATAAGCTTTCCAACAACCCATCATTTTCTCGATTCTGACACCGTATGGCCACATACCGATCTCCAGAACTTGAGGACAAAAATGGGTTAAATATGGCAAATGATTTGGGCACAAATTGTAAAATATACATATATGTATTTTGTAATTATTAAAATTAGTGTAATTTTTGGTAAAATAAAATTTTTGGAGGTGGGGAGGTTTGAACTTGAGACCTCCCACCCAACAAATAATCTAAGCACTCTCCACTAACCAACATTTCCACCCATCAATTCATGATGGGAAGGGGAAGCAACTCGAATTTAATGGGTTGGCATGCATATAAAGTCAATAGAAGAGTTCCACGCACACCCACTCCCATGAAATTTCGGCTTGGGGTCTTTCCCCCTTCCCCATTCAGGCCCAAGACATTCAGTCACCCATGCATCTTGCGCAGTGGATATTCTGCAACAATGGAGGTCGAGATTTCGCAACCATGGAGGTCATGGAGGTGGGGGATTTTTGCAAGGAAACATCTACAATCCCCAATCATGGATATGTGCATACACAGTAAGTTTCCAGTTCTAATTTATCTCTGAAATTACATTATTTTCTTTGGTACAGGATTTAGAGGGTGGGTTATGAATATAACAAATTTCATGGTTCATTTTCTCGAATTTATGGTGAAGAGGTTGGGGGTTTTCAGTTGGATCAATGGTTTTGAGTATGGGGTGGTTTTGTAGCTTTTTTGGAGGGTAAATTGAAGGTGAAATTTCATATATTCATCCTACAACATTTTTTTTATGATTTTACTCCTTGCTTCAATCAATGATTTGGGGTGCCGAAGATTTTCCAGATTGTATGTCTGAGTTAAAACTGAGTTATGGATTTGTTGTTTCAATCAATCATGTCCTTGGGTAATTTTTATTCTGATTCAGAAAAACATCAAGGGGTATCCGTACCATTTGTACTTGGAACCCCCATTTTGATTCCAAAATTCTTTTTTGTAGAACCAGAACTCAAGTTCTTGACGTTTTTGTGAAAACGCAGGTTCTCCCCGTGGGTCTTTTTGCTTGGGTTTGGACCTGATTTCATTTATGATCATTATTGAAATGTTACAGGAGTTCATAGAATGGAATGGATGTAGGTATCTGCACACTAATGTTTTTGACAAAATCCCTCAACCAAGGTTGTCCACTAAGTGTTTGACAAAATCCTTCAACCAAGTAATTGTCCACCAAATGCTTGCATGAGCCAAAATTGCTATATCTCCCCCATTCGAAGGCGGTATTTCACACATGAATAGTCAAAATGACTGGGACGGAGAGAAATTTAATGATAAAGTATCCAGATAGCGATGAGAAGGACCCGCGCAACATAAAAATCCCAGAATCAGAAGGAGTACGCGAGGTAGAAGGACCTCCACTAGAAATTCCAGATATGAGTGAACTCAGAAATTACCCTTGTATTTTCTGAATATGTTCTGGGAATGGCCGGAATTTTGGCCAAAAAAACTCTAGTCTCGAAAGAAATATTTTCTTCCACTCTTCAGAGTATCATTCCTAATTAATTCGGTAGCCATGTATGGCCTCTTGACACCTACAAATGTTAGCCATGCTGGAATCATCCAGCCTATGATCAGCCATCACAAGCGCCATGGGTGTCACAAATACCAAAGCAAATGATGACAAGGCATTTCATTTTTGTCTTCAAAGTCTTTTCTCAAATATCTTATTGTTTCAAAGACATATTGTAATATTTTATTTTTCATGCAAAGGAAAAGTATTTAATTTTGAAATTAATCTTTGGAAAGTCAAAAGTGATTTGACTTGTCACACTTGTCACTTTTCCAAAAGTTACATGTGTCATGTAACCCTAACTCTATCCTCAATTCCTATATAATGAGGAGGGTATTTTTTAAAGAGTGACAACTTGAAGGAATATAAGTAAGTGTTGTTGGTTTTCACTTGAGGGTCTTAGAATACACTTGCTTGTTCTCACTTGTAGTTGTTGGGATTAGTTTGTATACATGATAAGGGTTAAAGGACAATTATAATTTCTTAATGTTATCTATCTGTAATGGGATTGGTTAACTAGGTGCTATTTGTTGTTTGATGCTTCCTTGGGTTTATTTGCTATTTCTTAACTCTTAAAAATTATTTCCTTTGTTTATATGGATCTTTGTGCCGGTTTTCTGAATTAGGAGGAGCACTTTCCCACTTGATGTCGCTAGTTTAGGATAGCCCTTAAGTCACCCTATCCTTGTTGGTTTGAGTGGTCATCCTCTTTCCCTTTCACTTATTTATTTGTATCTAATATTTTATTTTTTTGTTTTCTTCTTTTTTCATACTTAAAATCCAAAATTTGTTTCTCAATTTAAGCCCCTTTACTCGGTTTCCCTAGATGCTCTTCCTGAGCATTAGGGAACCATCCCAAGACCTGTTTGAGGCATTAGGACAAACAGGGAAACAAACAAAAAAATAGGACAACTTTAGAATTCTTAGTAATTTTCAAGTATTTTTTTATCAATCTGCACATAAGCCACGAGATTAAAACCTTTCACACACTATGTTGATTAATTTCCAACTTTTTCATATGTTTAAATTTACTTTTTTCATTGACAAACCATCCCACTAACCAAGGTACCAACTGGCTCTTTCCTCTCCAATGGCAGTTTGTCGCCCGTGACGGAAACCAGTCCCATTCCTTGGGATGGATAATTTAGTTTTGGTACATACTTGCTTTCTTTTTCATTGTTGTTTGATGCATTTTATTTACTGACGTGTTCTCTTGCAGCTCGTGCCCCAAGAGGGTTGATTCACAAAAGCAAAACCGCAAAAGAAAAAAACACAAAACAAAACAAAAAGCAGGGGTCCGCCCCACCAAAAAATAAAATAAAAATAAAAACCAAGCAAGGGTCCACCCGATTCACAAAAACAAATTACTATGTATATATATGTATGCTCGAAGCATGTTATAGGGTGTATTATTATATGTATTTATTTTAAATTTCAATTTTGCAGTTTAGACCAGGAGACTCTCTTGTGAAATCAAGAGGTGATCTCGCAACGTGGATGGCCTGGTCCTTTCATTTCAAGCATTTCAATTTTTCTAGAGCTCTAAGTGTCAAAACCATGGAATCCTCTGTCAGGGGCCCCTCGTTGTTGGTCTCTTAAGTGTCAGTTAGTGAGTATTTTATATTTTCTTGAAACAACAAAATACTATGCTAGTGACGAGGAAGGGTCAACCCCTTTCCTTCTGAACTGCATGAGGTATTTGTGGGATACTACGCTAGTGACGAGGAAGGCCCAACCCCTATTCCGCCGAACTACATGAGGTATTCCAGTTTCATCCTAATTTCCCACTCACTCTCCTAAACCTAAGGTGACCTTGGCAATAAAAAGGGTGTGAGCCTTCTCAACAGGACCTTCAGAATGGTATGGTCAAACTTTTGCACGCTTGATTAATAAACTAAAATATTGATAAAATACACTAATTGAGTCAGCCTTTTGTGAGTCCTCACTTCCCCACACTTTCATCCATTTGAAATTGTTAAAGATGCCTGGATCCCAATGGTTTTATACAGTTGAATTAATAATTTTTTCATGGTTTGAGCAACTTCCTGTAAGGCTGGAAATTAAATTCTTGAAACAGATTTTATGACCCGCCTCATTTCCACTTCATTTGGCTCACTTCCAAGTGATTGTTAAATTTTCTAGGAGCTATTTTCAAGGTAAAAAAATGATAATTTTTTATATTCTAGCTTGATGTCCGCATATAACAACCTTTAAAATACATCAATTTGTATTTGTTATAGGTGGTTCTAGGCATTTTTCGATAAGTATATTACTCAAATATTCACCTGGGTAAGTTCCCTAGACCCCGATTGACCCGGTAGTCAAACCTTGCTTACTTTCTTGTGCTTAAAGTGGGTTTTCCAATTGTTGTTTATTGTTTTGTTTGTTGGTCCAAAAAACCAACAAGCTATTTTTCCAGTTATTCTACCCATTTTCACTTTTTTTGGCCTCTAGGCCATCCTAGAAATTGTTAGAGGTTAAAACCCATTCAGGGTGATCCAAAGAGGGATTATTTCTAAGTCCCTCACCTCTCTTTCTTTTCCCTTTTACCATGTTGGACATAGGAACATCTTAGGTGTGGGTAGCTTTTCCTTGTGCATAGCTATCAAAGATGCTTGTAATGGGCACGACCGTCAGATAGGTTGGATCCATCCTCACGGACGGATTTTGCTTATAACAGCTAACCTCACACTTCTAGGGATGATATCACCCTAGTTTAGGGCCTAAACAAGCTGCACAATGTACTTTTTGTGGATTTTTTTACTTTTTAGGGAATTTCAGTAAGATAAAGACCTCCAAAAATACAACAATATTATTTTTGGAGTTTGCAAGTAAAATCAATTCCAATCAAAGTACAATGGAAAAACACATATTTTTTATTTTTCCAAAATATTTGATTTTTTATGGTTTTATATATATATTTTTTTTTTAGTATTTTTAAATATAATATAGAATTTGTAATTTTGAAAAGAGAGAATATGCGGGAAATAGACCTAGGTCTTATCCCTAGGGTAGTTGAGAAAAATTAGGGTTAGCATCCTCTCAAAAAATTGACAATTCAATACTTTTTGAATTAGGTAAAGGATAAGAAACCCTAGGTTACGTCTTGCCTCTGGATTGTCTAGTCGTTTTTTCCCCTTTGCATCCAAAGTGGTTGTGCCACTGCTTGGCACCCCTTCCCACTCTTGGATCACTGCTATGATCCCAGCTTGTCAATTTCCGTCTTCCTGAATAATCGTCTAGAAGTCAATAGGTTTCCCCACACTTTTATGACTAACTCTACATTCCTTTCAACCGTGTCCACTCGCTCCTCCAAGCATCTCACAAACTCGCGGCTCATTCCTTGGTGACCTTGAAGCTTGGTGAGTGGACCAATGAGGGGAGCTTCACACAAAATCAAAATCATCCATCGACATGACTGTGAATCTCCCCTCATTGGTCCACTCACCAAGCTTCAAGGTCACTTAGTTGGAAACTTCCCCAACCACCTTCTCCACTTATGAGTTTACTGCTTTGAAGGAATTCTACCTAGGCTCAATGTGAAACTTGAGATTTCTGGCCACTTCTTCCTTCACAAAATTGTGCGTCGCACCATTATCAACCAAGGAAACTACCTAATTCCCATTTAGTTATTGGCAGGTAATAGAGCCTCATGTAGTCCTATTCATGATTGCATGTCAGTTCTTTAATAACAACACTCAACACCTACAACACTCCTATTGTCAGTTTCTCTACTTTCCCAATCGTGGATAAATTTTGTGGTCTTAGTCGACAATTCTTGTTGTAATGATATTTTTCACATATATAGCACGGAATGGTTTTATCCTTGTCCTTGGGTGCCAATGTGTTTGCGGCCTTCTTGTCATCACACTTTCCACCCGATTTTGGCTTCCCTTTCGTCTTCTTCTTAAACTTGTCGGATGCTCTCTCTTGGTTGTCTTCATCATCTTTGGACCCTTCCATTCCTTCTTCTTGGTAGTCTAGGAGCTTTTCGACCGTTGAGATTGTTGCGACAAGGGTCTACATGCCTTGGTACCACAAGTCAGTTTGTGCCCAAGGTTGCAACCCTTTTATAAAGTGATAAAGCCTTTCTTCATCACTGATGTGTTTTATCTCCAACATGAGGCTTGTGTAAGCCTTGATGCAAGCTTGAAACTTTCCAGTCTGTTTGAGATTCATAAGCTCATTCCTTGCAACCCAACGTTGGTTCCCCAGTCCAAACTATTCTTTTAACATGGCCATCATATGATTCCATTTTTCGATCTACTCCATCTCTCAATCCTATACCACATCCTTGGCTCTATTTCTCCACCATAGCTTTGTTGTGCTAGTAAGGAGCATAGTAGTAGCATCTACCTTGGCCTCATATCAAATGTCATTCATTTTTTCAAGGTACTTCTCTATATCCTAGTAAAAATTCCCAAGTACCTTGGAGTTCCAAGTCCCATCATACAGATCAGTTTCCTTCATATTTATTCGCATGGGTGTTGTTGATCCATTCCCTACTGCAATGGCTTTCTTTAGCATAATGATGGTATCGTCTTACTCCCTAACTCAAAGTTGAAGCTCCTACACTATGCCTTCAAGATTCACAAATATGCCATCCATATCACTTTTTTCCAGTTCTACTAGCACATCTACAGTGGCTTGACACTCTTTCAAAACTTCATTTAACATATTACACATGTAGTCCATTTCTTCCCTCATAGTTTTGGCTTTATCCCTGTGCTTGCAAAGGGTTTCTGTCATTTTCTCAACATTCCTTTAAAGTGTTATGAGCCTAGCCTTCACCCTTGGATTTTTTGGCATCTATCCCCCGTCGTTGTCTTCATGATGTGAGACTTCTTCTGCATCTAATGCAATATTGATCGACTCTACTTCAAACTCAAGCATCTGTCCAACCGTGCGCTTCCCCATCATAGACTTAGATGAATTTACAAATCATATCAAATGCGCTTTCCAAGTGTTGGGTGCACTTCCACCAAAGTGTGCAAATGATCGTTCACCCCTCTATTGAATTGATCATGAAATTTCTGTGGGGCGCTTTCCAAGTGTTGGGTGCACTGCTGCTTAGTGTGGCCTCCCATCACACTGCAGGCGTATTACCACACACTACTTCAACCTGCATCAAATTTCAACAATCCTCTTGCATCTTAGTGAAGAGCCCGTCCACATATCATCTCTGATACCACCTGTTAACGGCCTACTACCAGCTTGAATTAGAACTGAGGTTCCTTTCCCTCCGGTAGGCCATGTGACACTTACCGGGACCTCCCCATCCTATGTTGAGACCAAACCAGGTTGGAATCCCGACATACTATGCCTACTCGAACATTTTCCACTTAACACTTATTCTTGTTCTTATTACACTTAGCCAATTATATGTGCGTTAAAACTCCAATAGTTAAACACTTAACCAATAAACATACACAAGAGACAAGAAATGTGGCTGGCACCCCAAATTGGAAAGTGTACCTAAACCTTTTATAAATACGCAGAGTTACAATGAATACAACAAGACAGGTGTACCCAAATGGCTACAACTTTGGAGAGCACCCAACTAGCATCCTGCTCCAGAAACACGAAGAATTCACCTACTTTGCAAGCACACCTAAATCTGTCTCAGTTTATATTAAGGTGTCCACAGCGACACCTTCTATGGCTCCTGACCTATGCACCCAAGTTTGTACCAAGCCAATCTTCTAGTCATTGCACTGTTTCAAATACATGCCTTTTATTGCTTGCTCCCAACTTGTGCCTCAAACCTAAATTTTCTCTGACTTGTGCTTTCACTTGGCTGCTTATCCAGACTTGGATGATTCTGAATGAATTTCCCCATTGGTCACCAATGTGCCTTCTTATATAGTCAATCGTTTAACTCATGAGTGTGACCAAGGGTTCCACCCTTGTGGTCTCTTATCAACGTTTCATGCTAAATTTGCGGAAGATGTCCATTTAGGCAGTTGGGATCCTCCCAAGTCCACCTTACCTTAGGTCCACACCTCCTCGTGATAACTGATTACGCCCACATGCCCACTCATGCCTTGGGATTTTTCCTTGCTGTTCAAGCACATGCCAAATTACATTCTGGACTGAAATGCTTGTGCCCACATCGTTTTTTTGTTGATGCCCTTATGCCGCTACACTTCATGTGTTTCTATTCTACTCCATTGAGCTCCAAAGTCATGTTGCTTGCTGGTGCATCTAATCCTTTTCCAAAGCCTACTATCGCATCTATCGGGTCCATTTGCATGCCCAAGCATCCAAGTGGGGTGCCACCCAATGTGGGCGCCCACCCAGTGCTAGTCTCCATCATGCCAACCGATGGGTCTTTGGGATCCCAAGTTGGGTCAACTTGACAAGTGCACCCGTCTAGGATTCTTGGGCCAAGCCCCATGCCAACCTTTCCCGCGGGTGGAGATTTAGTCTATGTGCATTTGACCAAAGCTATGACACAATGCTTCTTTAAGGTCGATTCTCTTTATACAGTCGATTTCTCTCCTCTGTGACCTCCAACAAATTTGTTGTTTCCCACTACAACTTGAACTTATAGCCACTAACAAATTACTCTATGCTACAACTCACAATCTTCACCCATATATTCGACTACGCTTATATGGAGGACTATGAATCTGACAGTGAAAGCTTCCTAAGCCTCCAGGACCAATACACAAAATGACATTAAATTGGAGAAGCTCTCCACATTCTATCACGACCACAACCACCACCGCCATAAATAGCATCTACCATAGCTTGGGGGCTTTCATGCAACACAAATACACTCAAAATTCATCCTCTAGAGAAAGGTCAATATTTTCTCATATTGCTTCAGGTGCAATTGTTCTTCCTTATGTAAGTTGTGAATGATACCAACAACCACCTTCCACTTCACCAAACACTTTGTTACTGAGATCACAATCCTTTAATACACTAGCTCTGCAATGACCCCTTGTACATTCGACACTCTTCTAGATAGATCCAATCCAATGGACTACAATTACTGCCTCAACCAAGGAATATTTGAGGACATCCATGGCAACAGTTCACACAATCGGCTTCTCAACAACCTTTCCTCCTTCAAACTAGATCACCACTTTAAGGCCATGCATATCTTCATTTACACAAGGCTCAACTCTCATTCTTCTCAGCTCAACTATCTTGGCATGGATTTCCATGCTTCAGGTCGTCTATCCTTGCTCTAGATTTTTTTGCCTCAGTCTGTTTAACATTTTTATATGATACCACTATTATGATTAGCAACACATAAACACAAGCATTAAAAAATCACACACACATGACAAAGAATGATTACCTTGGAAACCCAATTTTGGGAAAACCAACAAACATAATAGATCTATTCTTCCTAACCAAACTGGTCAAAGAATGGCCAATCCAACCATCATCGACCACACAGAAGCGAAGAGTTTCCTCCTTAAGCACCTTACAAAGGCTATGTTTGATCTACTACAATCCACTATGGGGGCGATATTGTCACCTAAGGTAATGTTACATTACAAAAAATAAAAAGTAAATAAAAGAATTCATGTGCGTTCATAAAACTAAAAATAAAATATGAAAAGTAATTAAAAAATCTATGTCCACCTAAATAAATAATTAAAACTTAAACGGGGCTCTATTAAGCAAAAAAGGGATCAAATTTCTTGAGTTTAAAATTAAAAAAAAAAATACACGTCAACAAATTGGATCCCTCTAAGTGGGACTTGATAGATCCAGGTTTAGGATGGATCTATGATGGTTATGTTTATTATGCGCTTATAATCATAATATTTTTTACATGCATTACCATGGGAAAATACCATGGGTTACCAAATATTATGGGCCCTAAAACCATGAACGGATACATTTGACTCTTTAACCGAGTCAAGTTTACCTAACAATCCCCTTTAAACTTAACTTTAGGGTAATAGCCACCCCTCACAGTTTTAACGGGAATGAAATTATAACATGCCCCCTCTTTTAACAGTTTTAACGGGAATGAAATTATATTATGGGCCCTAAAACCATGAACGGATACATTTGACTCTTTAACCGAGTCAAGTTTACCTATCAATCCCCTTTAAACTTAACTTTAGGGTAATAGCCACCCCTCACAGTTTTAACGGGAATGAAATTATAACATGCCCCCTCTTTTTGTCTATTTAAATCTACAATAGTGACTCACCAACCAAAGGCATAAGCACGCTTCCACAGGTCTTAGGAAATTGAGAACACAAAGAACTGATCTGAGATGGAAATGGAAGCAGATCTCTGGGAAACCCTGCCTGATCATTTGGTTTGTTCGATTTTAGCTAGGCTTCCTGTTCGGGCTCTTGCCAGAATGAGGGTTGTTTGCAAATGCTGGAATTATCTGTTATCTCCTGGAAATGCCTTGCAAAGAATCGATCCACTTTTTTCAGTAAATTCCATCCCTGCGTTTTTCATTCAAGTCGGTTGGGTCCCAGAGAAGAAGTCGCTTGGGGTCCCCGAGATCTGGAAACGTGGGTCATAGAATTAGGAGACGGTGGTTCGGAAACAAGGCACTCCTGAAATCACTACTAGTCTCCCTTTGTCAGGTAATTGATGATATTCTTATTGTTTCCATTCTTCTGATGTGGAATATACCTCTTCTTGGTCTGAAATATTTCCTCCTTCCTCCATACCCCCTTCATACTCATCATCAGAAAATACTTCAATGAATTGTGCCTTTCCCTTAGCACATTTATGCCCTGGTACCCATGGTTGGAAGTATGTGTAACATAGTTTCTTTCTTCTGAGTTATTCCCTGATTGGTCCATCTTTCTTATCCTTTCAAAATGCATATTCTTGCCATGGCTTCTTTTCAAATCTAAATTGGGAAGGAAAGTTGGTCTTGGGAGGATACCTTGTCTTGGATAGCACATTTTGCGGATCTCTTGCCAAGTTCATGGCATCTTTCAATGAAGTAGGTTTGTGGGCCTTAACCAAACCCTTCAAAGGTTCATCCAAACCTTCAATAAAGATAAATACTAATCTAACCCTAGATATATCAGCCACATTAACTGATAATTTTTTAATTTCTAACATGTACTCATCCGACGTTCCATTTTGTTTCAATTGTGTTAGTTCTTTGAAAGGCATTTCTGGGTCTTTTTGCTCAAAAATTTCTAATACCCTGTTAACAAATTCTTCATATGTTGTAACCTGATCATGTCCCAAGGCCTTAATTCCATAGAACCACCAATCATTGGCATCTCCCTCAAAATGAAAAATAGCCATTTTTAGAGCATCCCCTTCAAGCATTGGATTCAGTTGAAAGACACATCTAGTTTTTGTATCCAAGTATTTGCAGAACTTTGAAATGAGCCATCAAAAGTAGGAAGTGGAATTTTACTTATTGCATAATTCAATTCTTTATTTTGAAATGGATTTGTATTATCTCCTCTAATTTTGAGCTTCTTTGAGACAGTAAAGAATGGATCAAATGGTAGGGTGCTTCTACAATCTTCACTCAACTGCTCCCATTATGCTACAACTTCATGCATGCCATATGGGGTGTTAGGATTTTCTTTGGAATCAATAAATTTATGTGTAATAGACCTTGTTGAACTTTCTAATTAATGAGCTCGATTATCAGGCCATGTCTTTGAGAAAATAATTTCACCCACTTCCTTATTTTCCTCAGAAAGAGAACTACTGTTTCCTCCTATTGCCAATTTGCTTCCAATTTGAATAGCCAATAATTCAAATCCTTGCATTATTTATTTGTTCATGTTTGCAAATAATGGTTTCATGAATCTCCTAAACTCCTAATTCTCCCCTGAGGTTCCTTTCTCATCCTTACTCATGGTTTCCAAAGAATGCACTTCTTCTCCTTCTTCTTCTCTTTCACCAAAATTACTTTTAGTTTCAGTTTCTAAGGGTGGGGGATTATTTTTATGCATTATTGTCCTCATGAGTGGTCATCCACATCAGGTGCAAGGAGCATGCTCTGATACCACTTGTAGTGTCCCTTTTTAAAAAAAAATGAGAAATTGAAAAAATTGCACTTTTTGGCCAATTCGATCCTTAGACTAGTAATGACTCAAATGCTTCCAAATTGCTCTGAATGCTTCCAAATTGGGTATGAATGTGTTTGATAGGTGTTAATACATAAAAACGAGTCTGATGGATGCTTGGACACTCTCAAAATACTTCTGCAACACTCATTTACAATCAGGAGAAAATAGGGAAACTTACTAGCAAATTCGAGGTTCAAACTCCCAAGGGTAGGGGACAAAGATGGCTTCCCAAATGCAGTACGACCCTCCCAAATTTCAGAACAGGGACATGGATTAGTTAAAACACTTAAATGGGAACCAAAATGAATCATTAATCAGATCCTAAAGTCTGTTGCAACTCCATAAATCAGAGGTTTGTGGACATGTCTTCACATAGGGGAAAATGATAGGAAACTTCACTACTTTCTATGAAATTCAAGATTTATTCTCCAAAGGCTTATGTAATGTATATGAAAATTCTTCGGGAAATTAATGAATCTCCATACATCATAAAAATAACATATATGAATTGATACAAGTCGAAATAAAGCAACTTCAAGCTTTCATAACTAGATATGAGGAAAATGGCACCATTTATACATTGTTTGGTATTTTGACATAGTTTCAATTGGTATTTAGACCTGAGGATATTCTGAGCAGAAAATACAAAGTAAATAAATCAGATTAGAAATAAATGGGGCCACAAGAGCTTCCCCAAATAGATCAGCATCTCACCAAGTGCGCCCTTCTTCCAAGAGCCAAAACATGAAGAGAAAAGTGAGAATGGTGTGGAAACAAGTTGAAGAAGAGAATTTCATGAGATTCCCTGTAGATTCAACCTGAAACAAATGAATCCATTGTAGCTCCAAATGATAGGTCTGAATGGAATCTCCAATTTCCAATTAGGATGGGAATCTTTCACCCTCGAAATTTGTACTAAGGCAACTAGAGTAAACACTCCATAGCATGGACAAGTTATGCTCTCCAATATGCAAAATGAGAAATGATCAAAAGCCACTCTTCTTCTTTGTTCATGAATTTTATAAACTTCCAAAGACCTCCTTATCGCTAATTCCATCCATGAGCTTCATGCCAACTCGAATTGGGAAGAGATTCCAATGTGTGCCACTTGTCCCTCCATTCATAGCCTCTTCCTTCACTCAATTCGAATGGATGACTCTTTGGATGCCCTAAGTCCCTTGTGCGCCTTCTTGGAGGCTATTTTTAGCCTTGACATGTCATATTAGTAAGATGTTAGCAATCAGGTCTGATTTGTGTCATAGGTGTCATAGCATCTTCATCATTGTTGTCATAGAAGCTAGGGAATCTAGCCCAAGTGTCTCAATATCTCTCAAATGCCTCTTCCTCTTCCATGGGACTTACTCTTCCACTCCAATTCGAACTTCATTGAGTCATGCCAATTATATTGACCTTCCAACTCCCCAAGATCATTAGACTCCACCTTGGATTTGAATGGGTGAGAATAGGATGTCATGTGGCATGAGGAATCTAGCTTTGTGTGGGTCCCACACCACCAATGTGTCTCCATGACCAAGTGCCACCTTATTTTCCTATCATAAATATTTATTTAACCCCTTTTAATATATATTTATGTCAAGCTAATGTCCATTTGTGGTTTTATAGTATCCGTATTCCAAATCTAATGTTTCCAACCCAACCTAGGAAACTAGTATATTGGTGGAATTTTCTCTTTTGAGATTTATTTGAATGGGGACATTATAGTTTCCATCATTTTCTCAACATTCCTTTCAAGTGTTGTGAAGCTAGCCTTCACCACAAGATTTTTTGGCATCAATCCCCTGTCATTGTCTTCATGATGTGAGACTTCTTCTACATCTAATGCAATATTGCTTGAGTATACTTCAAAGTCAAACATCTTTCCAATCGTGCGCTTCTACGTCGTAGACTTAGATGAATTTCCAAATCGTATCAAATGCGCTTGCCAAGTGTTGAGCGCACTTCCACCAAAGTGTGCAAATGATCGTTCACCCCTCTATTGAATTCATCATGAACTCATAGTCTCAATGACTGTCTTCCGAAAGAAGCATCCCTATCCATCAATGTGGGAACACTCCTATCGAGTGCTTCAATTCTCTAGGTGTCTTCTACCTATCTACAACCCTTGACACTTAAGTATAGGTTCATTGGTTTCTTTTGTTTTTCCTCGAATCGTCTCACTATGTCAAGTGCATTGAGCATTATATCCGATCTATATCATGTCTTCACACCTTGACACTTCCCGTACATGATGATACTCAACACTCTCCTGATAAAATACCACTTGCACCTCACTAGGACAACTCCAAACATGTTCTTCTCCGAATCCATAGATCTGGGCGCACTTCACATTGGAAAATATGTTGTTGAGCACCCTACTTCACAAGCACCTTTTTGCTGGTCGTTCTACTTTGTGAGAACCCGAAGCAATGTTGGCGCACTGTTGCTTAGTGTGGCCTCCCATCACACTACCAGCATATTACCACACACTACTTCAACCTGCATCAACTTTCAACAATCCTCTTGCATCTTAGTGAAGAGCCCATACATGTGTCATCTTTAATACCACCTGTCAAGGGCCTACTATGATATTGACTTAGAACTGAGGTTCCTTTCGCTCTGGTAGGCCATGTGGGACTTCCAAGGACCTCCCCATTTGGTGTTGAGACCAACCCGGGTTGGAATCCTGACAGACTATGCCTAACCGAACCTTTCCCACTTAACACTTATTCTTGTTCTTATCATACTTAGCCAATTATATGTGGAGAAACATTCCAATAGTTAAACACTTAACCAATAAACATACACAAGAGACAAGAAATGTGGTTGGAACCCCAAATTGGGTGTGCCTAAACCTTTTACAAATACATAGAGTTACAATGAATACAACAAGATAGGTGTACCCAAATGGCTGCAACTTGGGAGAGCACCCAACTGGCATCCTGCTCCAAAAACACCAAGGATTCACCTACTTTGCAAGAACACCTAAATATGTCTTAGTTTATCTTAAGGTATCCACAAGGACACCTGCTATGGCTCCTGACCTCTGCACCCAAGTTTGCACCAAGCCACTCTTCTATTCATTGAACTATTTCCTAGACGTTCCTTCTATTGCATGCACCCAATTTGTGCCTCAAACCCGAATTTGCTTTGACTTCTGCTCTCACTTGGTTGCTTATCCACACTTGGATGATTCTAAATGAATTTCCCCTTTGTCACCAATGTGCCTTCTTATATAGTCGACTGTTTAACTCAGGAGTGTGACCAAGGGTTCCACCCTTGTGGTCTCTTATCGACATTTCAAACTAACTTTGCGGATGATGTCCATTTAGGCGGTTGGGGGTCCTCCCAAGTCTTTCTTACCTTACGTCCACGCCTCCTTGTGCTAACTGATTACGCCCACATTCCCACTCATGCCTTGGGAGTTTTCCTTTTTGTTCAAGCACGTGCCAACTTCCATTCCGGACTGACGTGCTTGTGCCCACATCGTTTTTTTTCGATGCCCTTATGCCTCCACACATGGTGTGTTCCTGGTCTACTCCGTTGAGCTCCAAAGTCTTATTTCTTGCTGGTGTATCTAATCCTTTTCCAAAGCCTACTATCTTATCTGTCGGGTCCATTTGCATGCCCAAGAATGTGGGAGCCCACCCAGTGCTAGTCTCTGTCATGCCAACCGATGGTTTTTTGGGCTCCCAAGTTGGGTCAGCTTGCCAAGTGCACCTGTCTAGGATTCTTGGTCCAAACCCCATGCCAAGATTTCCAGTGGGTGGATATTTAGTCGAGGTGCATCTGACCAAAGCCATGACACAATGCTTCTTCAAGGACAATTCTCTTCACACAGTGGATTTCTCTCCTCTGTGACCTTCAACAATTTTTTTGTTTCCCACTACACCCTGAACTTATAGCCACTAACAAATTACTCCACGCTACAACTCACAATATTCACCCATATCTTCGACTACGCTTATATGGAGGACTATGACTCTGACAGTGAAAAATTCCTAATCCTCTAGGACCAATACACAAAATGGCATTAAATTGGAGAAGCTCTCCACATTCTATCACGACCATAACCACCACCGCCATAAATAACATCTATCATAGCTTGGGGGATTCCATGCAACCCAAATACACTCAAAATTCAACCTCTAGAGCAAGGTCAATATTTTCCCATCTTGCTTCACGTGCAATTGTTCTTCCTTATGTAAGTTGTGAATGATACCAACAACCACCTTCTACTTCACCAAAGGCTTTGTTACTAAGATCACAATCCTTTAATACACTATCTCTACAATGACCCCTTCTACATTCGACACTCTTCTAGATAGATCCAATCCAATGGACTACAATTACCGCCTCAACCAAGAAAGATTTGAGGAGATCCATGGCAACATATCACACAATCGGCTTCTAAACAACCTTGCCTCCTTCAAACTAGATCACCACTTTAAGACCATGCCTATCTTCATTTACACAAGGCTCAACTCTCATTCTTCTCAGCTCAACTATCTTGGCATGGATTTTCATGCCTCAGGTCGTCTATCCTTGCTCTAGATTTTTTTCCTCAGTCCGTTTAAAATTTTTCTTTGATACCACTATTATGATTAGAAACACATAAACACAAGCATTAAACAAGCACACACACATGCCAAAGAAGGATTACCGTGGAAACCCAATTTTGGGAAAACCAACAAACATAATAGATCTATTCTTCCTAACCAATCTGGTCAAAGAATAGACAATCCAACCATCATCGACCACACAGAAGCCAAGAGTTTCCTCCTTAAGCACCTTACAAAGGCTATGTTTGATCTTCTACAACCCACTATGGGGGCGATATTGTCACCTAAGGTAATGTTACATTACAAAAAATAAAAAGTAAATAAAAGAATTCATGTGCGTTCATAAAAATAAAAATAAAATATGAAAAGTAATTAAAAAATCTATGTCCGCCTAAATAAATAATTAAAACTTAAATGGGGCTCTATTAAGCAAAAAAGGGATCAAATTTATTGAGTTTAAAATTTTAAAAAAAATACACGTCAACAAATTGGATCTATGATGGTTATGTTTATTATGTTTGTTGACGTCAAATACACGTCAACAAATTGGATCTAGGTGGGACTTGATAGATCCGGGTTTAGGATGGATCTATGATGGTTATGTTTATTATGTGCTTCTAATCATAATATTTTTTACATGCATTACCATGGGCAAATACCATGGGTTACCAAATATTATGGGCCCTAAAACCATGAACGGATACATTTGACTCTTTAACCGAGTCAAGTTTACCTAACAATCCCCTTTAAACTTAACTTTCGGGTAATAGCCACCCCTCAGGGAATGAAATTATAACATGCCCCTCTTTTAATAGTTTTAACGGGAATGAAATTATATTATGAACCCTAAAACCATGAACGGATACATTTGACTCTTTAACCGAGTCAAATTTACCTAACAATCCCCTTTAAACTTAACTTTAGGGTAATAGCCACCCCTCACAGTTTTAACGGGAATGAAATTATAACATGCCGCCTCTTTTTGTCTATTTAAATCTACAAAAGTGACTCACCAACCAAAGGCATAAGCACGCTTCCACAGGTCTTAGGAAATTGAGAACACAAAGAGCTGATCCGAGATGGAAATGGAAGCAGATCTCTGGAAACCCTGCCTGATCATTTGGTTTGTTCGAGTTTAGCTAGGCTTCCTGTTCGGGCTCTTGCTAGAATGAGGGTTGTCTGCAAACGCTGGAATTATCTGTTATCTCCTGGAAATGCCATGCAAAGAATCGATCCACTTTTTTCAGTAAATTCCATCCCTGCGTTTTTCATTCAAGTCGGTTGGGGTCCCCGAGATCTGGAAACGTGGGTCATAGAATTAGGAGACGGTGGTTCGGACATAAATATTTACAAATCCCCCTTACCCAATGATCAAATTGTTGTGGCTGCATGCCAGAGCATCTGCTGCTGCCATAGACAAGGAGACAGGTTCGATATTTCCATAGGCAATCCTGCTACCAGAACCTGGAGACGACTCCCTCGCCCTGCTCTGGTTGACCCAGATTGGGCTTTCATCGGAATGACCTTCGACTCTACCGCGAGGCGTTGCACTGTGCTGCTGGGTGAAAATCATGTTGATCCGCTTCGACGAGGAACTGGGAATTTAATGGTGTTCAACATTTATGATTCAGAGTCCAATGGATGGACTACGTTTTCCATGAAAGCGGCCACCTACATTCAACCTCGTGGCAAAGGTATCTACTCCAAAGGAAACTTTTACTGGGTAATCGAATGGAATGACATCTATTTCATGGTAGCATTCTCTATTGCAGAGAGCACTTGGACAGAAATTGCACTGCCAGAGGGTTGCTGCAGAAATGTCTGCCGTTTCCCAGCATCTCTTTATTTAAGTGGATGCCATGGGCGAGTGGTGTTAATACAGAAGGGAGAGAAACTTGGCTCTATGCGCATGTGGAGGTTAAATGAAGTCCAAGGCGCTGCAGAATGGTGTGAACTCCGTGATATATGCAGCCCAGAACGCAATACGTTTTATTCGGTGGTAGTAAACAGCGGGTGGGCAATGATGGTTGACAGGGAAATGCAAATATATTTGTGCAACCCAGAGCGAAATATGAGCAAGAAAGTTTCATTACGTGGGCGGCATGGCAGGTCGTTTATACAGATTCTGTCAGCCTTCGAATCCAACAACGTTTGGTGGCCTTAGGTACTCAAAAGTTTTCATCAAATAATTATGAAAGTTTGGTGGCCTTAGGTACTCAAAAGTTTTCATCAAATAATTGTTTTGCCCTCAGGTTTACTTTCGATGTATGAAAGTTTTAAATGTTATGTTTGGTGAACAGTAATATTCTGAAGCATTTTTTTTCCAAATAGAAAAGTGTTCAATTGTGCCATGTGGACTGGTTTTACAAGTGAACCTTTATGATCCAGATAGAATTGCATCAGATACTAAATAGTTCTTTTCTTCTCGGAAAAAACTGAGAGTTCTTTTCGATATGGAGATTTGAATAAGATGAAATTATCAAAGAAGACTGAGCATATTGTATGTATGATTCCTGGATTCGATTTCAGAGTGTAAGAATTTCGCAATCCACCCAATCTTTCCAGCGAACTCTTGCTATCAAAATTCTTATCCATAAATATATCATACATACAATAAGATCAGTTCATTCTTACTTAGTGATGCTGAAGAATTTTCTTGCAGAAACTTTAAAATTTGATTTTGGTCACATCTTTTGTTATTGGCGAGTTTGTTATAAAGTCAGTGGCTACTGTGTTGCAAATTACTTTAAAAATTGATTATGCTTCAAATCTTTAGTCGGTGGTTAATCTGTTGCGATTTGCTGCAGCTGAGAACTGCTTTCGTCTCGTTACTCCAAGATAGATTCCACTGCCTTCTTGTCATCTCCACCTCTTTAATCTTTTGTTGTCTTTAGGATATTCATCTTTCAATCTTGATTCTACTATTTTAGCTGATTTGCAGCGAGAGATGCAGATATATGCAGAGATCGAAATGTATTTGTGTTGTTAGATTAGTTATAAAATGTATTTGTGTTGTTAGATTAGTAATAAAATGCATTTGTTGCGTTGAGAGTAGTCACATGTTTAATGGGTAGAGTTTTCATTATAACCTACATTATAAAAGAGTAATATATTAATTTATAAAATCAAAATTAAAATTAGAATAGATAGATTTTAAATTTGGATTTATCAAGTATCTATCAAGTAGGGAGAAGTATCAAATTTCTTAAAGTATAATTTGTTTTTCTTAAATTTTTTATCCTATGATGCTTGATAGATTTATGCGTTTTAATTTTGATTTTATGAGCCAACATGTTATTCTTTTGTGAAGTATTGTATTGTGAGTGGTTAATAATCATATTGACAAAGTGAGAGGTGCGGCGCTAAGTTTTGTTGGTTTCCTGGTTAAAGGTTTCTAGGGTAAATCTCTATGTATTATGCATGAATGTTATGGTGTAATCTCTATTTTGCTTAAAAGAATTTATATGGTTTTATATTTAACATATATTTCATTAAATTCCGAATTATACAATGGATCTAGAATTCAAAACTTTAACTAGATTGAGTTTTTTCAAAATGAGTAAAGTCTTAAACTTGAATTCCTTACATTATTTCTATTTCTATTAATTATATTTTGTATTAAAAGCTAAGTTGGTTCAGCTTAATTAATGACATTAATGTTTTGTATGTTACTATGATTAGCCAATTTAATTATAATTTGATATGGTAACTACTATGTCTTTGTTGATTTACTATGTTGGTAGAAGGTTGGAAATCTTTTAGAATAACCCATACAAAAACCATTTAATAACATAATACCAAAGTGTTTGTTACTATAACAATTTTAATTCTAGACATAGTTAGTAATAATATTGCCTATGTTGAGGACCATGTTTTATTTATGATGATGATGATCATCATGATGGTTTTTAATGTCCGCTAAGACCAACTTTGGTCTATCGGACCTTAAGAGAAATTATTTGGTTTTCTTAATATTTTTATTCGTATCATTGCTCAAAAAGCTTGAGGAGAAGTGTTCCGAGCTCACCATAATTCTAGCTTGTAAGAAGGATAGGAAGGTTTGTATTGTAGAAAATATTATGAAACTGAGATCTAATATTGGTGTATGTAGGACACTATAAGAGAAAGTGATTTTCACTTGCAATGCTCATAGTCTCACAGAGATGGAAAATTCTTTCCACCCACTCTGTTTTAGAAACTATCCAATGCCTTGTTTCCCTATAGATCTCATGAGAGTTTGTTCTTATCTTGGCTATATTAATTTTCTTCTTTGAACTAGTCAATACAGAGAGGTGCTTTGATATTCTAGATTAGGGTTAATGACCTCCTTATAATATCTTAATTTTATTTTAGCCTCTATATCATTATCATGGCACATTTTCTCTTTAAACTTAGAAGTAACAATATTTTTGAGATTATTAATATTTTGCAAAATGACATTTTCGTCGATCTGCCAATGGTTTAACCAGGCCATGGTGTCTTTATGTCAACCTCACTTAAGTTGAAGGTGGTTTTGAATAGATTTTAAATCCATTATAGGGAGTCTCTGATCTCCCATGTTATTTATTTTGTACTTGTACATCAGGAACCCATTCATAGCCATACTCTCGACGGGGGAAAGACCCAATTTGATTAGGAGAATAGGGTAGGGCGTATTGCTTTTAATTTTGAGGTTATAAGTTATAAAACACTTATGGATTTTCTCAATCATCCTCGAAGATTCTCTAAGATGCTACAACCCCAAACTTCATAACCATGCATGATAATGAGTATGATGAGAGTTTCAAAGAGGAAATTCTTTTTATCCCGTTATATTAATAGGTTGGAAACATTTTATGGTCAACAAGATAAAATATTGTATTTTTTTCACACAGAAAAAAATCAGCTTCTTGTTATTCTTTCGAACCAAAGAAAGAAAAACTATTACATGGATTCTTCCTTTAAAGAAGAACAAAATTGTTGCTGATCAAAAAATTAAATTGAATAGCCATCTAATTGTTAAGAGCATATATTCTTATATCAAATAACTTTAAAAAGGAAAAAATCCTATCTCAACTTGTACATATGAGAGACATATAACTGTGTTGTCAACTTTTGCAAAATAGTGAAGTGTCACTAACCGACATAGTCATCCAGAAAAGCAAAAACATTCCTTAGAACATATAAATTGAGCCATGGGAATATATGAATTTGTTCCAATGCTCCTCATATAAAAGAGTTCCAGCAGAAATACCTATACCTTTCTTAGAGATATCATCTACCATTGTGTTCAATTCCTGGTATATATGTTTATAGGAGATACTAGAAAATTTTTCAATAAGAGTTATTGTCCTTGAGCACCAATGCAACAGTGAGAGCACCCGAACACTTGAGCCACTGGAAACCCACTCTATGATGACTTTAGAGTCCCCAAGTACCTGAATGGAATCAATACCAATGTTAACAACAAACTTCAATAATCGTCATAAATCCAGCAGTTCAATATGTGTATTTGTTCATGCCCCCCCCCAATCCATATATGAAAACAATGAGACTGATTCAATTTTAGGAGGATACCCCTCCCACATTGTCCCAATTCGGAAGCCCCATAAAAAAACCCACATTAGAATTAGTTTGAAGGGTAGGAGCATTTACAACTCTACGGGATTTAAGTTTAAATTCTATAAAGTAATCACTGTAAAGACCCACATTTTTTTAACATGTTATATAGATATACATGCTTCCTATGTTAAAAAAAAAAGAATTTCTAGTGCACCATATGCCCTAGGATATAAATATAGGCAATTATTTATATTTGGAAATATTTTTTACTCAGTTTTCTAGATTTTCCACCACAATATATTTCCCCAAACATATAACCATTATCCAAACATCCATACAGTATGAAAAATTTACAAAAAGGCGTTCAACAGATTCTCCATCTAGTTGACAAAGTGGGAAAATATTTGGGCCTCTCCAACCTCTCTTAACTAAGTTTTCCCAAGTCATTATTTTATTTTCCAAGATTAGCCATAAGAAATCTTTAATTTTTAATCGCATGTTTCATTTCCATATTTTATTATACCACCACCTACCCAGTGAAGAGTTTGATAAACTAGAAATGACATCATAAGCAACTTTTGCACTAACGTGTCCATTCTTTTTATTCCAGATCCAAACCAACTTATCTTCTATATCTTCAAGTTAGATTCCTTATTTTTTTATACCATCAATATGTCTACCTCATTCTTATGCTAAATCAACAACCAAACCCAAAGTCTCAACCTTCTTATAATATGAACTGCTCTAAGGATCTTCATTATTTCTAATATCCACAAGGAACCTGTAGCCCCTATTATGCAAATATTTCATAAACTCATCAAACATTAAGAATAAATCCTCTCCTCTAATGTAGGTATCAACCCTTAAAAAGCATCTATTGACCATTTCCCACCCTCCATGACAACCATTTACTTATCCAATGAAAATCTTGGACAAATCCTTTCAAAAAAATAGAAGCATTCACAACAAATTTGTTGGAAGATATGATCTATTAAACAACTCTAGCCTTCTTCAAATATTATGTTTTGGGATATGACTCCATAGCCATATTTCAAAAATACCTATCCATTGGATTTTTAAACATAAACAATATTAAACCAATGTAAGTTTTTAATGCCCCATCATCCCATGTTCTTTGGGAGTGAGATCATTTCCCACTTGAAAAGATGTATTTTCATTCCATTAGCTTCCCATGACCATAAGGAATTAAATATTCTATCTCTGATCAAATGAAGAGTGGAAACATGAAACATAGATAAAGAAAACTAGTAAACAATGTTAATCTTACATCATCATGAGTCATTCTCCAAGTCAATCTTGTGTGCTAGGATTGAGCCTCGTCTATCAAGGCAGTGCCTTAGGGAGCCTGAGTTGGACTCGGGAAACTTGGAGTAGATTCTTGAGTTGGACGCAAGAATGATTAAGCCTTATGTGTAAAGGTTATGCCTCATGTGTTGAGTTAAGTGCTTTGTTAGTCAAAGTGATGATGTTGTACAGTCTTGCTTGTCAAGGCTAAGGTCTTGTGTGTCAAAACGGATCCTCATGTGTTGAGTTGGTGCCTCATGTGTCGAGGTAATTATTTGCATGTCGAAGCATGAATGGTGTGTGATGTACTACTAACCATGGTTGAGATATTAAGTCTCCTTTAGATACTGACCACCTCTAGAGTGAATTAATTTAGCATATGACCACTTAGAACAATAGTAGAACAAGATGATCACATCATTGGAAAAATATCCTAAGTATATTTGATATGATAGATACATTAAAGTTGAAACATGTGGACCCTGCAAATAAGACAAGAGATAAAGATAAGATGTGATAATATAAAGAGAGAACTCGATTTGCCTAGTAATGATAAAGACTTCAGTTAAATAAGAAATAAATCGAATCGTTAAACTTTAGTGATGTTAACAAGATAGACTTCATTTAATTAAAGGAGAATTTGAATTGTTCACTTCAGTGGTGTTATCAAGAAGGACTTTAGTTAAAAGAGTTAACTAAGTGTAAATAAATAAGATCTACTTAACTAAAGTGTTTTGCATGTCAACACTTGAGTTAAACTAAAATACGACACTTAAGTTAAACTAAAAGACAACACTTGAGTTACGACACTAGCATGACGACATTTGAGTTAGCCTCCTAACTAAGTAACCTAGCATCCATATGAAGGGCGAGTTCATCCTGAAGTCAAAAGATAAAAATATAAGTTGAAGCATGAGAAGTATGATATATATATTTTACATAGGATTGATGAATTCAATGTGAGAGTGAATTCTCTTCTCTCTTGAATGAAATTCGCATTTAGTGTGGATGTGACCAAAATCATTGAATTGGTTTTGTGCAGGATATTATTCTGAGTTCTATTCTTCCATCTTCTCTCTTGCTCTGTGATTGCACCAAGGTTTATTTGTATTTATCTCTGATAATGCACCAGGGGTTCTTGATTTAATTGTCTCATTGTAAAGACAGTCTCTGATATCTATCAATATTCTAAGGAAGACTTTGTTGGTGTTTTCTCCCTCGAGTACTAGAGGGTTTCCCCAGGGTAAATACAGTGTCTCATGTGAATGCTTATGCTTTTTTATTATTCATTTGATTTCAAGTACTACTATAATTCCGCATTAAGATTAAAAATTAACATGGTATCATAGCTCAGGGAATGAATGGGATAAGCTTTGCAGTCAAGCTTGATCCTACGTTCATCCTAAGTGGAAAAAGTTGAGCATAGTACTTGAAGAATAATGGCTTCAATCTCAATAAGACATGAATACCAACTTGAAGGAAATTAGAAGGACATGATTCTAAATATCCTGGAAGAGCATGATCTGGATGGCTCTGTATCCATTGTTTTTGAAGATCCTACTACTAATGCAAGGTGCACTAATTTCAAGAAGAATCAAGGCAAATCAAAGAGAATCATTTATGATTCTATGAAAGACAATTTTCCACCAGTGATTACTCCATTGAATATAAAAAAAGAATGCTTCGACACTTTGAAACATATTTATGAGAGGAAGGATCCCATTCAGAAGAGAGAATTTAAGAACAAACTTTAGAATCTGAATATGGAGAGGGATGAAGCGGTTGCTTCCTTCTTCACAAAGATCTCTCAAGTAAGAGATCAACTCATGAGCATAATTTGGTGTAACATTTAATGATGATGATCTCAGATAGACTGCTATCGATGGCCTTCCATATTCATGGGAGACATTCTTGGCTGCATTAAATGGTCAAGAACTGCAACAAAAAATTGAAATACTGTGGCATGATTTCCTACAAGAAGAAGGGTGAATCTAGAGCAAATATACTTCCTCCAAAGAAAAGAACCTTGTTTTTGCGACACAGATGAAGAGAGGAAAGAAATACTTTTCTCATAAGAAGTTTCCTCATCAAAAGGAAAATGATTAAAACAAGAAACTTGATAAGTCTAAATTTAAATGCTTCAATTGAAATAAGAAGGTTCACTTTGCAAGAGACTTCTGTGCAAAGCAAAGAGGAAATTTCAAGGGTAGGTTGCATGCTTCTAATTCTACAAAAGATGAACTACAAGAAATAATTATTCCAATGATCGGGAGAAAAGGAAGGAGTACTATCATGTCTCATCCCTATATGGATCCATTACCACTAGTGCTGAGACATGGATGGTGGATAGTGGTGCATCAAAGCACATGATTGGATATAGGAGTGCTATCTTATATATGAAGGAAAATAAGTTCTCCTATCAGGTGGAGCTTGGAGATAATACCACCTATTTGATCCAAGGATTTGTATCTACTTCCTTTCAATTGAATTCATGTGATGTGATCCATGTTAATGATATTCTGTATGTTATTGTTCTAAAGAAAAACCTCATGTATATTTTAGTTCTAGAAGATAAATGTTTCAGAGTAATATTTATGGACAACAAAGTGCTCTTGTGGCCTAAAAATTCAGACTTTAATTATGCAACCATGATTGGTGTTATAGAGGGAGGTCTCTACAAAGTTCCTGGAAAGTTCATTAAAGCCATGATCCATGACACCATTAGTCTTTGTGAACCATGGCATAGGAGGCTTGGTCATATTCATTTCAAAGCGCTACCTACCTTACAGACCATGTTAAAAGGTATGCCTATATTTCAATTTGAGCATGATGTTATTTGTAGGGGTTGTGCTCTTGGTAAGAACATCAAGAAAATATTTCCAAATAGTACTAAAAGACATAAATGGATCCTTGACTTGATCCATTCCAATCTATGTGGTCCCATTTCTACACCATCCTTGAGTGGTTATCTGTACTATTTTGCATAGATGACTTCTCTTACAAGTCATGGATCTATTTTCTGAAGGCAAAGAGTGAAACTTTCAACAAGTTTCAAGAGTTTAAAGCACTAGTTGAGAATCAAACTGGAAAGCACATTTGTGCTTTGAGATCTAATAATGGAGGAGATTTCAAGTCTCACGAATTTAATGACTTATGTCGATAGGCAGGGATAAAAAGATGATTGACTGTACCTTACAAACCCCAACAAAATGGGGTTGCTGAAAGAAAGAATAGAACAATATGTGAGGTTGCAAAATCTATGATGTGTGATCAGGATATGCCCACTTCCTTATGGGAAGAATCCTCCAACACTGCTATTTATATATAGAATAGAATTCCTCATGCTATCCTAGGACACTTGAATATTTTTCAGTTGTCCTGTCTACATTCATATGCCAAAAGAGAAGAGGACAAATATGGATCCATCTAGAAAGAAAGGAACATTTTTTGGATATAGTGAATCCTCCAAATCTTATAGAATCTATTTTCCAAGAAAAAGGCACATTGAAGTTAGCAAAAA
Organism: Larix kaempferi; assembly: GCA_027924585.1. NCBI lineage: Eukaryota > Viridiplantae > Streptophyta > Pinopsida > Pinales > Pinaceae > Larix > Larix kaempferi. Next base: position 3,447,283 of record BSBM01000276.1, on the reverse strand, counting down.
TGTATCATTTCATGAAGAGACTTCACTCAAGTGCTCTAAAGAAATTCAGTGTGATTTAGACATGGAGGAGCATGAGAATCCCATGATGGAGGATCCAGGTTCTGATTCTCTTATTTCAAATGTTGAGAGGGAGAATCCAGAAGAGTCCTTAGATCCATTTGATCCTGAAGATCCAGTAGAACTGGTAGAAAGATCACTTGATGAACCTCCTACTAAGAGGATATCTTCCTGGTGTCGAGACATTCTGCAAGAGGCAGAAAATCATGGAGCACCATCAAGTACATCTAGAGAGCGAAAGAGACCTAAAATATATGCAATATATGTAGCACAAATGAGTCACATTAGTGATTCAGAACCCACCACCTATGAGGAAGATACTAAGCAGTAAGTATGGAAAGATGCTATGGTGGAAGAATACAAATCCATCATGGAGAATGATGTGTGGGAAGCGATTCCTAAACTTGAAGGGAATTCAATAGTAAATTCCAAGTGGCTTTGTAAAATCAAACATGTAGTTGATGGTAGTATTGAAAAATATAAAGAAAGATTTGTGGCTCGTGGTTTCTCATAGAAAGAAGGAAGATATAATCCACAGATTTAAGGGAATTCACAGCGAAACCACCCAAGAGTAATCTCACAAAGTTAGTCTTTCTTTATATTTTTCAATACTACCATCAACTACCATCAAACATGTAGTTGATCGTAGTATTGAAAAATATAAAGAAAGATTTGTGGCTCGTGGTTTCTCATGAGATTTGTGGAAATTCCGAACATGCATCCTGAAACTAATCACCACAGAAACCTAGCAACAGAGAAACGTGTGTACTTAAAAATTTGAAGAGCAATTAACAAGTAGTTTGTGTGCGTGCACAATAAATTAATGTTAAAGTAATAATTTTAAAAAATGAAATACGTGAACATGATCTAGACAGAGTGCACTGGGGCTTACATATTTTTCTTTTAATTTTTCTTGAAAAATTATATTTATTATTATTTTTTGAAACTTACCAATGAATATTTAAGTCGCAAATTGCACACGTGTGTGCGTGCATGAAATATTTTGATTTTTTACATAATTTGCAAAACTAAAAATACCCTTTTAAAGAGGACGCGTTTATCTCGGGCTTGTGTATTTTTTAAAAAATTTTGGATGTGTATTTTGAATGTTGTGGATTTATCTTTGACCTCAATCGAAGTTGTCGGCATGGTTTTTTAGGGAAAGTTTTAGTAGAAATTTAAAAACAACAGACATATGAAAATAAAAATTCGTAAATTTTATATATCTGGATAGAGGATTCGTTGACAAATCCAATGGTATCAAGTCCACTCATTAATGAGAATTTAATGACATGGTTTAACTCTGTGGAAGGCAGAAAAAACTTTCATTCTGCAGTGAAAAGGGCTCTTGGCCTGTTTTTTGAGCCCTCGATCGAGCTAAATACCTCGATCGAGGGTTTAACAACACCTTGATCGAGGGTTTAACAAGACCTCGATCGAGGTATTTTAAAACCCTCGTTCGAGGGACTAAAATGAACCTTTTTATGTTTTTCAAAAGCTAGATCGAGCTTTTGTGAGCTTTTCAAAAGCTCGATCGAGCCTTTGCGAGCTTTTCAAAAGCTCGATCGAGCTTTTCAAAAGCTCGATCGAGCTTTTGCGAGCTTTTGAAAAGCTTGAATTAGCTTTTGCGAGCTTTTTCAAAAGCTAGATCGAGCTTTTTCAAAAGCTAGATCGAGCTTTTGTGAGCTTTTCAAAAGCTCGATCGAGCTTTTGCGAGCTTTTCAAAAGCTCGATCGAGGGTTTTGGAACCCTTGATGGAGGTATTTTCAAAAGCTCGATCGAGGGTTTTAAAACCCTCGATCGAGCTTTTAAAACCCTCGATCGAGGTATTTTTAAACCCTCGATCGAGCTTTTAAAACCCTCAATCGAGCTTTTAAAACCTCTATCGAGGGCTTGAAAATACATCGATCGAGGGTTCGAAAAACAATTTTTTTAGCTTCCATCTGCCAAAAATGGTGAAACACCTTCGTGGAATCACCCAGGAAATTTCTTACACATAAAGTTATTTAATAACATATTAATATTGTGTTTTGTGGCTATTATTAATCATTTTAATAAAGACACTAAGTGTTACTACTTTGCATGTGTTGTATTAGGATAAATCTGGTTGAAAAATGGTTTGTCGAACCCCAATTCAAATTCCATGTCATCATGTATTAGCCAATCAAAATATTCTAAAAATTAAAAGAGGTATATATGAGAGGCAAATTTTTATTATATAATGTTTTTTGTAACTTAGAACTTACAATATATCACAAAATTAATTACATATCGATACAGTCTGTTTGGACCTCTCTCTAAGAGAAAATAGCCCAGGTAGAAATTATTTTGAACAAAGGACCAAAAATAGAAAAATCCCTGAGATTTATACTAGACTTCATATAGAATTTTAGATTACAAAAGAAATCCTGGTGGCTACTGTTCAATCTGAAAAATTGAACTGAAACAGATAACTAGAAAAAAAATTGTTTTTTAGCTGAACCAAAACATAATTAAATGAACCAAGATGCAAGAAAGTACTAAGAGGGACCAATGTCCCTATGCAATTTTGTTTGAGGCAGTTCACTAGTGTCCATATCTAGGATTGGAGCTTCGCGTTTGATGCCTATCGTTGCACCTCCATCCACAGCACTACCAGTCAATGCACCACCATCCTTCATTGTGTTGGGCATTGCTTGTATGTTAGTCTTCACTATAGCATCCACGTCCATAGGATTTTCTTCTTCCTTTACCTCTGGAAAATTGGTTTCCTCCTGCTGCTCCGCATTCTCCATGTCCACCTTTGGTTCTTAGCGAACCACACCAACCTCTCCAATGACAATAAGCAGGGGTGAAGGAAGACCAAATAATTATGCAATATCACCACACCAGTCTAGAATTTTTTTGACACTGTATGTTAATTCTCGAATCCTGGCCTTAGCTCCTTCCTCGAAATCCATTTCCTCACTCTAGATATCTAGCATAGTGTCCATCATCACGGCCAGATGAAAAAAAATTTCCTCATTGCACACCTCCTGCAAGCGCTCATGGCAGCCTCTCCCCATCTGTTAGGGGATCTATGTCGCTCACAAACTATATTGTGACATCTTCTCCCAATTATCTGCACATAGCTCGGACACAAGTGAATTTTCCCGGACTGCACTAGCAAGGAGGGGTTGTAGGAATGCAAGACCATCAGGAAGAGTCAGGAAAGAATGATCTTGTGAGCCTTGGCCAAGGGGTAACTAGGATATCGACAAGCCAAATAACTACAATCCCTACCCCTCAAAAGAAAGATCTAGTATAAAAAATAATTGCATCACAGGCTCATTCAGATATGGAAATAAATAAGCCATAAGAAGAGCAGTTTCCCAACAATCCCTATTAAAGCTCAAATAGGTAGAAGATATAACCTCTGATGCAGGGTCAAAAGCATCCTCTATTCAATCTTAAGTAGATCCAAAATTACCTATGGTTAAAGTGGAAAACCTCCCATCAACAATTATGGAAACTTTTGAGGCACAACATAGCTCAAAATAAACTAGAGTTGTTCAAACTCAGTCCACCTTATTTTCTCAATTCATGGATATAAAGTGCCATAATATTGATATTGTCAAGGACACGTATCCCATGAAATGGTAGATTTAAATCAAAACAAATTGCTATAAATAGTAGATCATAATGAGTGAACCTTTAAAATGGCCTTTTTAGAGCCAAAGGTCCCATTGGTGAGGACATATGATTATGATAAGGACACACATATAAAGGTTAAATTTGAGAAAATTAGTCATGTGGACATAGTGGAATTTTATAGATAGACTGGTGAGCTATTGTGCAAGGATGTCCTCCAATCCTTTGAAAATGTAAAAAATATGCTTGCAATGGTGCAAAAGATTGAAAAATAGTTGAATTCGGAGAAGGTGGCCACCAAGGCCAAGTAGTTCACTATCAAAGAGCTATAACATAAGATTTTTACAGAAGGGGCTAATTTCAATGACCTTACTCCTGTTCAATCATTGATTCAACAAAAGGACAATGAGATCCTAATGTTGAAGAAGAAATTGAAGCTATCATATGTAGAATGTGTGTAGACCCTAGAGTTAGTGGTGCTACAGGAGGAGAAGGAGAAGATATACAAGCAAGTGCTAGACTACAAGAGTTCCATGGAATAGCATAGAGACAAGGAAACTATCCTAGAGATTCAAGCTTCTAGGATGGAATTAGAAAAGACAACAATTACATCTCAAGCCACCCCACAGTTAATTGAAGGGGCAGGTAAACTTATGATGGATCTGACCATGAAGCAAGAAGAGATAAACAATGTGGAGAAAAATATGGAGGCAAAGGAAGAAAAGGTTACAACTATGAATGAAGAGATAAAAGAAAGGAATGAGATCCATTAATAGGTAAAGTAGGAGAAGGATCAATTCTAATAATAGGTGGATCTATTGTAAAAAAGGATAATAGTGAAGGCACCCATAAAAGGGGATAAATGCACCATTTGGGACAACATATCAGCTGAGATATTGAAAATATGGGACCATTTTGAGTTTATACAACATGAATTAGAGCTAGAAACTACATTATCAACTGAAATTGAAATGACATATGCATAATTAGAAAGAAAAACAGACATAGCTCAGAGTGTAATAAAATTCTTGAATAATAGGACAAAAGCCCAATTGCATACAATGGGGGCCACTGAAAAAACATATCCTTACAAAGGCTAATCTAATGATAACAAAGAAGAACTTAATGAACATAGCCTAGGTCAAGGTAAACAGAATATTAAGTGAAATCACCTCGTTTAAAGGCATGTTCAAAGAAGAATTAGATAAAATGTTACCCTCCCCTCAAATTTACAAATATTCTAAAGTGATTTTTCCAACCCAAGGGAAAGCCTCAACCTCAACCTCACAAAAGAGTCAAATTAAAAGGGTTGAGTTATGGTTTAAAGGAGCAATATTTTGGGGCAGTTTTTGGTAGCTAGTAATTAAAAACGTAGTTTCAAGAAGTAGTTAAGAGAAAAATACATCTATAAAAGGAGGATTTGAACTCTTTCATCATTATCAGGCATATTTTGGGAGAGAAAATTTTCACAAGATTGCAGGATCAAAGACCAACAGGGAAAGGCATATGTTGAGAAGACTTGAAGATTTATGAGATTTAGATTTCATATTAATGTTAGCTAGTATTTGTATTCTGCTATTTCATTCTCCTCTATAAATTCACAAGTTATTGCAATCCATGGAATATGATTCTTGATCATTAATAAAAGCTTTGAGAAGCCTATTATCCCATCATATCCATGTTATGAATGTGAAGTGTATCAATGAAGGAAAATGATTTCATTTAAATGACCAATTTTCTTCATGAATGTCTGATATTTTAAATAGTCAATGAAGTGTTCATTTGTTGTTTTACATATTAATTTCCGTATTACCTTAGCTATGAGCTATATAAAGATTTAAATTACTATGTTAAACTGTTGAATTCTTAATTGCAAGACTTATTCCTGAAAATACCTTGCACATTTCAACATTGTTCCATCAATTTTTCCATTCACCCTTTCATATATCAAAATTCCTGAATATAAATGTGATAAATGGCTCTAACACTTAAATTCTTACCATATTTTCCCCCCTATTTTCCTATGTGTCTCAAAGAATTAAAAGAAATATCAAAATATTGTTACATAAAAAAGATTGAGCTCTAAATCTAAATCAAATTGAGTTTCATCATGCCCTGGCATAGTTCCTTCACAGTATAGAATGTCTCAAGGGATAAAAATCCCTTCATGGAAACTAGGGCACCTAAAACATAAAAATTGAAAAATTTATCAATAGTAAAACCAATTGAAAACTTACCTTTACTTGCATGATCCCTTGGTGGATAATCGTATTTAGGCACTTTTGTAGGCCTTTGTTGACTTGTTTGAGGAAGAGTCCCCATTCTTATTTGGTAAGAAAATCCCTTGAATCTATTATTGTACATTCTCTTGGTTTTTCAGGAGAAGATATTTCCCCCAACCTATTTGTGAGTCTATTAGTCTCAATGGATTTTTCTTTGACTTGCTGCATATTCTCATCAGATAAGTGAACTTTTTGTTTGTTTTCAAACAAATTGTTGCATACCTCCCGATTACATTTGTCACTTTGATGTCCAATTATTTTTAATTGCAAGTAGTGAACACATGTATTCTCATCATGGAAATATTAACATGCTAGAATTTTTTTTGGAAAGTCACACATCATATTCCCTAGTTCCAATGATGAAGGCGTCCATGGATTTGTTTGAGGATCATTGTTGAAATTTTTTGGAGGAAACCTATTCTGGCATTGATTCCTTTCAATATGAATGATATGATACTATAGAGCAGTCGTCTATTGAGTTCAATCCATCCTTAAATTCTTTGTTTCTTAAAGTATAAGGTTGGTCTCACTCTTAGGAGATTCACTGGCATGAGCTATACTTTTCTTCAGATTTTGCTCATCCTTAGTTGTCAAAAGATGAAAAATATCAACTTTCCTTGATGCCCTCCAACTCTAGTCCAAATCCTTCACCTGTTTCTTAGCTACTTCCAAGTTCTAAGGCTTATACAAGTTGAGATGAAATAGAAACTCACCTTCGAATGCATCGATTGTTGATATATTGTAACTTTGAAGAATATTCTATTGTACTTTATTATTGTAATTTATTCGGAGATGTTTTATTCCTCTGTCGGGATGTTATTATTGTATTTGGTCATCATAGAGTCATGAGGTAAATCCTCCCATGTATGTCGTGGCTATAGATCCCCTAGAGTCAAATGTAATGGGGTTTTTAAGTCCCCTAGAGGATTCAGATAAGTCAACATTAGTTGAGTGGTAAAGTTAGTTGAGGCCGACATGTCAAGTTGTAAAATTAAAGTAGTAGTGAATGCATAAATAGAGATCTAGGTTGTCTCATTTATGCATTCACACACATGCTCACTTGTATAATTCGCAATGGAGAGAGAGAGAGAGAGAGAGAGAGAGAGAGAGAGAGAGAGAGAGATCTGCAAGGAGAAGGAGCACTTGTTTGGGGTTTTTCTTTGTACTTTTGATCATCTATATTGAGGAAGTTTTACTGGTTCTTCTTCCCCTAGAGGGTTTATGTTGTGCTTGTTATTCTTTCAGTGATCTTTTATATGCTATTTTTGTGAAATTTAATTGAACACTGATGCTATCTATATTATCACATTGAATCTTAACATGGTATTAGAGCTATCCTGAAAGAAGGAAATGTATGGGATTTACGACACTTGTTTCACTTACGACAATTTGAAAGCTAGGGCTTTGTATAGAAAAAACTAGTTATCTTGTAATTTTCATTATAAATCACTTTTGGAAATGGTTCAAGATCTGAAACTTGGACATGAAGAATATTAAATGTTCATGTACCGTGTGTCTACGTTTTAGCCTCATATGGGTTGTACTTTGTGATATATGATCCATACAATTTAGGGTTTCTGCATCTTCCAGAATGCATCCCTAAACAGGTGACCTGGGTAAAAAGGTCATATATCGGGCTAGGAAGCTCCAAATGGAATTCCGTAAATAATGAAGTTAGGGAATGGATTGTAGTTTCACAGGTCTGAGTATCGGAGTCTGAAGTTGAAACAGTGACATGTGGTACTCTGTACAAGTTCGCTATGTTGTTTCATTCTATAAAAAGGTGACCTAGGGAAAAAGGTCATATCTAGGGATAGGAAGCTCCAAATGGAATTCTGTAAAAAGTGACAGTTAGGGAACGGACTGTAGTTTCACAGGTCCGAGTATCCAAGGCTGAATTTGAAACAGTGACACGTGGAATGTCGTACAAGTTCACTATGATGTTTCATCCAATAAACAGGTCGTGTTGGGAAACTTAGCATATATCTCTGATGGATAATCCAATGAAGTTAAAATCTATGCGGTTGGAAATATGACAGGTCAGGATACCACATGCCTAAGTTTCAGAACTTGAGGATCCGCAATTTCAGAGATACAACAGAAACAATAGGGAACATCTGAAATAGCTCAACGAAGGAAATCAAAGAAGAGGGGGAAGAAGCTCTCACTTAGGGTTTTCAGTTTTTTTTAGATATGGAAGGACCTCACACAACATTGGAAAATTTGAAAATGGATTTGGAATCCCTTCATCATATGTATTAATCTTCCATCAAATGTTGTGAGAGGAAGGAGATTGAAAATTAGGGTTTTTCGGGTTCTACAAGTAAGAAGAAACCCTAGCAAAGTTGGGAGACTCATAGGGAAGAAATGAAGGGGGTTTAAATGGCATTGGTATTCTATCATCCTAGTACCATGAATCTATATAATATTTTTACAAGTGATATACCTTGGACGATTAGGTTTTTTCCCTTATAGAGAATACTACAAGCAATCTCAACAGGTATGACATGAGGAGATGCAAGTATGTTTTCAAATTTGTTTTATTTATCTGATGTTTAAGTTCATGATATGTTTGTATTCATATTATTGAGGTTAGTACAATCATGATTAATTTTATATTTTTCTGATCACCTTAGTAAAAGTATGAATGCATGTGAATGATATAAGACATTCATTGATTAAGGGTTATGACACTTATGATTGTACTAATGCACATGTGGTGTTGTATGAGGATGATGTTCTATGCTAACATGAAAGGTACATGAAGAAATACAAATCAAGTTCTACATTAAGAATATATGACAATGATTACATGAAGACAAAGACTCATCTATAGTCTTTGATCACATAGAATCTCTAATTATGAGGTATGTATTATTTCATTCTACTATGCTTAACTTATGAGATATGCAGGTTACTAGAACAAGGTCTCTAAATCATTGAAGAGAACAAAAAAGATATTGTTTGGTTATGCTAGACATAACTAGCAAGCATGCTAATCCATGTATGTTTTCATATATCGAGTTAGAATCCTACTTTGTGTTAGGATCTTAGATAAGTATACTTTTGTAAGATTGATAATGATTATTCTTGAAGTTAGAATTTTAAGTAATCAAGGGTTTATGCATATTATGTTTCTTAGTTTCATTAATGATATGACAAACTAGAAGAGTGCTATGGTCAAATAAGAACATGCATGAGTAAAATAACTACTCCCTGAAACCTTGAATATGAATGCTTGTGATAAATTACCTATGTATGAAATGATCATGACCATACATGTTTAAGATTATTTAGGATCATAAAGTTTTGATAGTATTGAGCTTATACTAATGAATGTATGATTATGTATGAGATCCTGAGGATGACACAATGATGAAACTAGTGAACACTTAAGCATGCATAGTGGTACAAGATGGATAGAAGTTCAAAGACATATAATCATGATGCTATCATAAAGGGAAAATAGATATCAAGAGGGAGGAAACCACACAAACATAAAAGATAAGTATTTGAGTTGTTATTTGAATTACTTCTTGAATCTTTGAATAGTTAATGATATTGTTTGTAATAGTTGTATGCATATTTTTATTCCTAGAATATATCATGCATAGTGTAAGAATTCATATAACATTGAACAATATACTACTAATATGCATATGATGGGTAAGTTGGAAAAACATTCCATTGTTTCTTTTCTAGAATGAAACCTCTTTGCTAACATGTTAGGAGCTGTGCACACTCTTGATAGTATGTTATGGTAGAGATGGAAGGCATCTAGATAGCCATTGTATGCATACATGATATGGAAAAGTGCTGTGCCAAAGTATTGGTCAAGATAGTTGCATAACTATGTGAATCATATCATAGGTTATCATTGAAATGTCAACATGATTTGATAATTATGAAGTGTTACTAATCATGTAATTGAATTTGATTTGTAGGAAAGATTGTGTGATATGATCTACAAAAGAAGGATGATGAACACTTGTTTCGAAGAATAAGTGATGATTGTTTAACAAGAAGACTTACAGATCAAACATACTATAGAACTACAAAGCAAGGCTCGTAGCTAGAGGATTCTCTTAGAAAGAGGGAGAGGATCATGATGAGATGTTTTCTCCATTGGCTAGACACACTTCCAGGGATAGATTACACCCATGGATGACAAGACCATTCTCTTGAATGGTGTAATTGAGGAAGAAGTGCATATTGAGCAAACTCCCAAGATTTGAAAGAGAATCACATGATTGAAGAAGGTTTTGTATGAGTTCAACAGGTACCCAAGATCGATAGTTATTTGAAAAGCTTGATGATCACCACGAGTGATGTGGATTTCAACCTTTGCTACAAGGTTGAAAGTGGTTTCTACAATTTACAGACAGATGACTGGTTGTTGATGTATTTGACGAATACCAGGCCAGATATATGCTTTGTTGTGAACACCCTGAGTCAGTATCTAGTTGAGCCTAGACGTGTTCTCCTGGTAGCTGCAAAGCATGTGATGAGGTACCTGAAAGAGTACGATAGAATTTGGTCTATACTATGTTGGAGATCATGACTACATATTGTATGGTTATACAGATGCAGATTAGGCCGGAAGTGTCTCAGACAGGAAGAGCACCTCAAGTGGATGTTATTGTCTTGGATCCGCCATGATCTCATGGTTTAGCAGGAAGGAGTCCAGTGTTTCTCTTAGCACAAGGTGAAGTAGAGTAGATAGCAGCTTGTTCTGCTAAGTTGTGAAGCCATATGGATCTGAAAGTTGATATCAAGTCTATTTTACCTGGAGTTGGATACCACGATGATTCTATGTGACAACTAGAGTTGTATAAAGATGACGGAGAACCCAACGTTCCATGACAAGTCAAAGCACATATGAATCCAATATTTTTACATACGGGATATGGTACAGAAGGGAGCTATAAAGCTCCAGTATGTGAGCACTAATGAGCAAGTTGCTGATGTGTTGACTAAGCCTCTGTCTCGAGTGAAGTTTGAGTACTTCTGTGACAAGCTTGGTGTGGTTCGAAAGGACCTTCCTCGAAAGGGGGAGCAGTTCTAATGCTAATAATGATGATGTTGCAGTGGGATTGTATCATCCCTGTAAACATGGACTAAAGGGATCTGTAGACTCTTGTCTCTGAGAATGTGATGATGATGATGTTGTGTTGGAAAATCCTAGATTTGATCTAGGTCACATCCAGTTTGAAAAAAGGATTGGCACTGTGGTGGAAAATCCTAGATTTGATCTAAGTCACATCCAGTATGAAAAAGTATTGGCATTGTGGTGGAAAATCCTAGATTTGATCTAGGTCACATCCATTATGAAAAAGGAGTGGCATTGTGGTGGAAAATCCTAGATTTGATCTAGGTCACATCCAATATGCAAAAGGACTGACAATGTGGTGGAAAATCCTAGACTTGATCCAGGTCACATCCAGTATGAAAAAGGACTGGCACTGTGGTGGAAAATCCTAGACTTGATCTAGGTCACATCCAATATGAAAAAGGACTGGCACTATGGTGGAAAATCCTAGATTTGATCTAGTTCACATATAGTATGAAAAAGGACTGGCGCTATGGTGGAAAATCCTAGATTTGATCTAGTTCACATCCAGTATGAAAAAGGACTCGCACTATGGTGGAAAATCCTAGATTTGATCTAGGTCACATCAAATATGAAAAAGGATTGGCACTATGGTTGGATTGTATCATCATTGGAATTTAGTCCAGAACTAATCCGGTGACTTTTTTCCTCGAGAATGTGGATAGGATTGCATCATTGCTCCAGAAAAATTCACTTCCGCAATCCGCAATATGGAACTCGGAAGTCGAAACGCCAAATTCACAACTTCGGGAAACTTCACTTCCGCAACCCGCAATCTACAATGCGGAAATCGGAAGTCAGAACGCCAAATTCATAACTCCGGGAAACTTCACTTCTGAATTCCACAATCCACAATGAGGAACTCAGAACGCCAAACTCCATTACTCCGGAAAACTTCACTTTCGCAATCCGCAATGTGGAACTCGAAATTCAAAATGCCAAATTCATAAATCTGGGAAACTTCACTTCCACAAACCGCAATCCACAATGACGAACTCGGAATTCGGAATGCCAAATTCATAACTCCAGGAAACTTCACTTCAGAAATCCGCAATCCGCAATGCGGAACTCAGAAGTCGGAACACCAAATTCATTACTCCGGGAAACTTCACTTCCGCAATCCGCAATGCGGAACTCAAAAGTCAGAATGCCAAACTCACAAATCAGTAAAAGTCACCCTTCCAACTTCTACAATGCGGATTCAGAAAGTCAGAATCCCCAACTACACAACTTCTCAGGCCCATAACTTCTTCATCCTAAGTCCAATTTGGGAAAGTCCAGTACCATTGGAAAGCTCTCAGTGATCTCTATGCAACTAGATGATCTTCAACCATATATGAGAACTCTGATACTGCCCTTATTCCAACCCAAAATGAGGAACCAACCCTCCTCAAGGCCTCTTATCCTCCCTGCAAGGAGCTCTGATTGCCTTCTGTCATGGGTTCTTCCTTCATCTGACCCACAGAGGGGTCATGAAACACAACAGGGATTTCCTAATTCCATTCTCAACTCCAAGTGATTCCATGCAGTCCATTTAGAAATGTGTGCAATGTATAACAACATAAACAGTGAAAATAAATATAATCAATGTCTCTATAACATGCAAGGCTAGCAACACATCTAACACAAGGAAATGGTAAAACAGTCAAGCATAAATCTGCCACATACTCAAGCTTATACACAGAATTCTTGTTGGTTAATTCATGTAATCATTTCATTCATATTGACTTGAAATAACATATAAAAACAACATAGATATATTAACAACATTTAGAACCATGGAATGGACATAATTTAGATCACATAGAACACTTAACTTTATCATGAAGTTCTTTAAGCAACTAGATTATGTGAGAACAACGTTCCACCCAACCATAGGTCTATGTCCAACCTATACTCTTTCAGCTGAGAGACCACACTCGAGTTGGGTTTTGTATCCACTAAGGAGGAACTAAATATTCTCTCTCACAACCATGATTTCACAAAATAGTCATGCTAAGCCAGCACATAGCTAGTTTTATCAAGCATGCAAAGAGACAAAGGGGAAGGATGTTAAGCTAATGATCTCAACCAAAGAGCTATAGGAATCTCAATTCTAACTCAACAGTCTTGGCACCCACAATACCTACCACACCAAACACAAGGAAGGTCCCCTTCTCTATTACATAGTCCCTCAGGAACCCCTTCCCTCCAGTTATCTTCAAGGTGGGCATAGAAAGGTCCAAGCTGCTAACTCTTTGAGATTCTATCCTTCACTGGGTTTGTCAAGCAACTCCAACCTCTGTTCTTTCTTCCATTTGGTCATCCACACTTGGATTTCCTCAACTTCTATTGCTAAAAATGACTCTATCATGTCACTTCATTATCGATTGTTCTAATCCATGTCCCTTCTTCCTCCTCTAACCAAAATTCCTAGCATCTTCCTCTGTCTACATTTTTATTGAGGGTTCCCCCTTCAATTTTCCTTTCACCTCCAGTTTCTTGGGCGTTTTGGCCACTCTGTCAACGTGGCTTCTTCTAGAATCACGAACCTTCCTTTTCCTTCACGGTTGGTTTGTGTATGCATGAAATAGATTCTAAATGTCCACAATCCCACAACCCACTCACATCTCCCTAGTGGATACACGTGGCCCCCTTCTAATTGGTTGCTTCCATAGCCAATTTTTTTTTGTATTTTTATTGCATGATAATTATTTATTTACATCATTTTTTCAATTTTCCCATGGCTTAGTGGCACATGGATAACATAATATCAAATGATTTCCTTTCTAATAAAATTCGAGTATCCACTGTCGGGGCCTTGGCCTTGAGCTCCATGCTAGGGAAAACATACATCCCATGTATACATTATTTATATTAAAATCCAAAATACCCTAAGGGTCAAAATGGGGTATTACATATATATATTTGATTTTTTAGTATTTTTAAATATAATACAGAATTTGTAATTTTGAAAAGAGAGAAGATGAGGGAAATAGACCTAGGTCTTATCCCTAGGGAAGTTGAGAAAAATTAGGGTTAGCGTCCTCTCAAAAAATTGACAATTCAATACTTGATGAATTACGGAAAGGATAAGAAACCCTAGGTTATGTCGGGCCTCTAGATTGTCTTGTTAGTTTTTCCCCTCTACATCCAAAGTGGTTGTGATACTGATTGGCACCCCTTCCCACTCTTGGGTCGTTTCTATGATCATGGCTTGTCAATTTCTGTCTTCCTGAATAATCGTCCAGAAGTCAATAATTTTTCCCACACTTATTATGACTGACTCTACATTCCTTTCAACTATGTCCACTCTACATTCCTTTCAACTATGTCCACTCGCTCCTCCAAGCATCTCACAAACTCGTGCCTAGTGTATTCCAACAACCCATTATTTGGCACATTGTCTATGCCTTTGTTGGATCATCCTCCATCATGAGGATTTACTACATTCAAGTCTGCAAGAGGTGTCACTCTCATAGAATTCACCTTCCCGAACCTCTGCGGCTTCCTCACAATTTGCACAAAAATAGGATCTCCTTGTGAAAATATGGATAAATGATTTAAGTGAGGCATGGGAACCACCTTATCCCTCCTCAGAAATTCATGCCCCAAGACAACATCAAAATAATCCATCGACATGACTGTGAAGCTCCCCTCATTGGTCCACTCACCAAGCTTTAAGGTCACTTAGTTGGAAACCCCAACCACCTTCTCCACTTCCGATTTTACTGCTTTGAAGGAAGTCTGTAATGTCCCCAGTTTGGCCCCATGGCATTAACATTATAAATGATGTAATCTTGTTATGAAATCATGGTGAGGAGCTCAAGGCCAAGGCCCCGCCATCGATTTCGTGATGGATATGGTTTGCGTGCCAGCAATGCACAGTCGAAATTCCAATATCATGTAATATGCGTTTTAATAAAAATACCCACAACTAGCTATGCAATGCAACAAAGAGATGGGGGCATGATTTCACAAGGAATTGGGAGGGAAAAACATTCAAACCCTTGAGCCACTAGAGTCAAGCTAAGTGTCAATGAGAGAACCCATCAAACCCTCAACTACCCATGTTGACATTTGTACCCAACCATTGATTTCTCCCAAGAGTGGGTTGAGGGAGTTAATGCCTTGGGAATGGAAAGGTATGGCTATCCAAATTCGGGTATGGGCAAGCCACCCTTCATGGAAAAACATGTTTTGTCTCCTTGGGCAAGAAAGAGCCATGAATTTCTCCCCCAAGCCATTACGCATCCATCATTCTTTCTCCCTCACGAGTTTAGAACCACTTGGGTGTATTCCAGGCAGGTCTGCTGCGTTTTCCTCATTCTCCCCGTAGAGAAGGGCGTTTTCATGTTGTATACCAGTGGGGGAAAGAGGGAAA
Source organism: Larix kaempferi (assembly GCA_027924585.1). Lineage (NCBI taxonomy): Eukaryota > Viridiplantae > Streptophyta > Pinopsida > Pinales > Pinaceae > Larix > Larix kaempferi. The sequence continues at coordinate 3,431,862 of BSBM01000276.1, read as the reverse complement.
TCGAATGGGGGGTTCAATAGATGCCGTTTTGGGTTGTTGAAGGCTGAGATATTGGGGAAGAAATCGTTTTCCTCCCTGTGGCTGTTTGCCCCATCCTATAATCCGTTTTTTGTTGGGAACGTTTTTGGGAAAACCCATGGCCATCTCATTTGTAAATCCTATTGTTTATCCCTGCCCCTGTTTGTGCATGCTGTGTGAGAGAAGAGTATGATGGGTATGGGTGATGGGTAATCCCTTGTTCTGGCTTGAGCTTGGGAATAAGCATCCATGGTGCAAGTTTAGCCTGATAAACCCAGTTAGACTGGCTTGGCTAAAATAAAATGGTTAATGGACTATGTGTGAGCGTGAATGTCCCCTTTGTTCTTGTGAGAATCATGCCCAGCTCGGGGGTGGCCTTCGGACGGACTCAGTATAAGCTGTCGAAGAGCCTATGGTTGGGTGGAACGTTGCAGCGACATAGCTAGTTGCTTGGGACAATTGAAATGAAGATAAGTGTTTCTGTCCATGTATTTACTTCTGAAATGTTTTATTAAGGACTGAAATTGATATGTTGAATGCATATGAAGAGTGTGTGGATGTTGTTTCCGCTGTGCATAATTGATTGTTTTTCATCTGCACACCCATTTATTATTTATATGAAACTAAATGGGCTGAGATCATGAGAAAGCCCTGAGTTTGGAATCACGTTACCTGCCTTGCATTGGGTCAGCAGGTGGGTACATGACATTTGGTATCAGAGCTGCTGGTTGCAGCATTGGACCTCTATGGACCAAATCTGATAGCAGTGACAAGGAAAGTTTTCAAAAAAAAAAAATTAAGAGTTTTGGAAATTTTTGTGTTTTAAGTCTGTTTCTGGAAATTTTGGTGTTAAGCCTGTTTCGGGAAGTCATTCCGAAACTGCGGAAAGGTTCCGCGAACCTTCCCGCAGTTGCGGAAGAGTTCCGCGAACCTTCCCGCAATTGCGGAAGAGTTCGGCGAACCTTCCCGTTGCGGAAGAGTTCCGCGAACCTTCCCGAAATTGCGGAAGAATTCAGGAAACTGCTCCGAAACAGCGGAGAAAAATTTTTTAAGTGAAAAATTTTCTAAGTGTCGGCGTGAAAAGGAAATTTTTGCGGAACGAATTCCCTTCCGAAATTTCGGAAGGATTCCGCGAATCGTTCCGCAACTGCGGAAGACTTCACCGAATCGTTCCGCAATTGCAGAAGACTCCGGCGAATCGTTACGAAATTGCGGAATCATTCCGCAAGTCATTCCGCAAAAGCTTTTCGCAAAAATCGCCCGAAACCCTCGGAAGCATTCCGCGCAGCGGGGAAGCATTCCGCGAACGGCTCCGAAACGGCGGAATCCTTCTCCGAATGGCTCCGCAACTGCAGAAGCCTTCGCCGAATGGCTCCGCAATTGCGGGAGCGTTCGGCAAATCGCCCCGCCATTGCGGAAGCGTTCGGCGAACTGCTCCGCAATTGCGAAAGCATTCAGTGAACTGCTCCGCAATTGCGGAAGCGTTCGACGAACTGCTCCGCAATTGCGGAAGCCGTCGCCGAACCGCCCCGCAGCTGCGGAGGGATTTCCCGCGCGAAAACAAAAAAACGAGTAAAGTGACCAAAAACTGTTTTTTGGATAGCAGGAACATCCGGACTCAGAATGGAATGATTCCTGTGAGGCTCGGAGGCCATTGACGAGGGCCATGAAAGAACCAGTGAAGACCCCGAGCCCATTACACTCCGATTTGACAAAAAATGGATAATAGTGACTTTTGAAGGACGGAGTCCCGAGGCTTGACAGAAGGTCGGTATGAGCTGAAATTGATCAGGCGCGGCCATGAAGCAGGAAAGATGTTAAGTTCAGAATCTTGGAGCCAAACTCCAAAGGATGTGGAGTCGGGGTGAGCAAGAAGGCCAAAAAGCACTGTTCCGGGCCACTTTTTCGGGATTTTGAAAAGCTCGTGGGCAGTAAAAGTGACCCTAGATGTGTGAATCAAAAATTTTACTGAACTAGACATTTCATATTCTCATTAAGACAGACAGTTTCCGTTAGACGAAGATTTCCCAGAAATGCACCGTTTGGGAGATAGCCATTTTTGGCCCAAAATTTGGAATTTTGGAAAAATGTGAAAAGTGAGAAGTAGTAAAACCCAGGAATTCATAGAAGATGAATGGTGCATCAGAATTGAGATCCATGAATTGCTGAGTGTTCCTTGTTATATGGAAGAGCTTCACCCGATATAAAAGTTTTTGTGATTCCTCATAGATTTTCTTTCGCAGGTGGCTAAAGTTGGCATTCTGGACCAAAATGCAACTGTGTAAAATGTGCAGAATTATAGTGAAAGTTGTCATTTTTGAAGAGATGCAGTTTCTGCACCTGATGTCGGAATGGAGCATGAAGACAGGCATTGGAAAGCTTTTCCAGCAGGGAACAATGATGCATGACCAGAGTTTGAAGGAGGTCTGCATATATCATAGATATTTAGTGCAGAAGAGTGCCAGCGGCTGTTTTGACAAACAATTTTGTTGTCAATATGAGCAATTTCTACAATTGCATGATATGGAAGAGGAATTCCATGTTACGATGAGGGATCGAAAAGGGAAGAATTCCTTAAACCCCTGTTTGTTATCATACTTATAATTATGAAATTGTCATATAGCATAAAAATGTTAAAAATGTAAGGGATTACATAGATGTATATGCACTAGATGGCATCTTAACAAACATTGCATAGTACATATGGAAATGCTTGTGCATAAATGGGATATTGCATATTGGTAGAATAATGAAGTCTGCATATACAATGAACCACTAATGGAGAACATTGTGGTTGATAATCACTATTGATGTTGGTATTGGTTGTAGGACCAAAGATAACAAAGAGCATGGCTAAATGTGCTGAGGATGTTGTTGCATGAAGCCAACAACCTTATGCAGAAAGGATGGTGCAACAAATCTATGATCATAAAGTTGGCAAAAAGGACTGAGCAGCCTTGGTAAGAGGCCAACTGATCAGGTAACATCAGGCGATGTTAATGGTAACCATGCAGGTAATGATTATTGGTGCCAAATTGCATGAATGTTGAAAGAGGATTTGGTAAGATCTCTTCAACCATGTTTGAGCTATGTTGAGTTAGTTGCATGTGATATTGAATACCGATTGGGACTGTTAACTTACCAAGCTTGGTGAGGTGTGGGTAAGTGAAGGAAATGATCCTTACATCCTATAACTGTTTAGAAATCTCAATGCATTCATACGAATTTATATCATGCCATGTGTATGTTGGTTATGTACTTAATAACCAAAGCAAGTGAGGACTGGTGGTCCTGATTATGATAATGCAAGTTATATGAGATATTCATGTTTCGATCATAATATGCTTGAATGCATAGTACTCATGAAACAATGCAAGGTAGCATTGAGTAGATGTGCATTAAGAGATTTTATAAATCTTGTGATGCATTGTATGAATGCATAGGGATAATGCATATGTTATTGCAAAATAAATAATGAATGAAATGATGAATTGATGATAATTCTAGGATCATTTCATGGGCTGTTATGAATGCAGAATAGCAAGTGCATGAAGAGCCCAATCATGATCGATGGGCTGCTAGAATTCTTTGTGGAAGGACAGAGTTGTATGAATGATATGACTATGAAATAATGAGTATTTACGATTTATTTAAGTTGCATGGATTGTGTGACTATGTCATGAAATTTTATTGTGATAATGATGAATATATAGAAATGTATATATATTTCATTGCATTCCAAATGCTAAACAGCTGAAGGTGTCTGAATTATTGAGTATTATAATTTTGAGATCACTTCAGTGACTGTTATGGCAATGAATGATTATGTGCATAGATACTCACAACGTGTTTGGCTAATTGAAGTTTCAGTTTCAGGTAGAAAAGTCTTGCGTATGGCAATGAGGATAAGTCCATAGTAAAGACCGGGATCTACCATGTACAAAAGCCAAAGGTTATGAGAAGGTTTTCATGGTTGTAAATTTACGCATGAAACGAATCTGAAAATTGTCTGGGTTAAATAGTTGCAAATCTAATTTCTATAGGAAAACAGAGTTACAAATTTCAGATTTGAGAATTTGCTTATAATTGCTAATGATTGTTTGGCTTATAGAGAATGGTGTCAGGAGGACATGCTATAGGTGGATGTGCAGGTATGGTAGCAAGGGTGAAACCATAATGGGCAGCGTGATACCACTTACAATAGCCAAACAATATGAGGATAGCCTCATTGCTAAGCAAATCAATTTCTGTAGGAGACATAATTGTAAATTCATATTGAATTTAATTATTAATGTTATTGATTGGTTATGAAACAATCATATTTGAAGCTTATTGCTAAATGTTGCTGACTGTTTGGCTATTTGATGAAGTGTGCCAGGATGACACATTGCAGGAAGGTCATGTGTGATGGCTTGCAGAAGCCAAACTAGATGGGGATAATCCCATGCTTTGGAAATGGGTTTCGGGTGAAACGCCATTGATAATGTCTCAGCGAAACTGCATGTCGGTAAACCATGAAAGTGAGATGGTAAAGCTATGTCCATAAGGCATGTGAGACACATCTGCAAAATGAATGAGTATTCTGTGACCCTAGACAAGAACATGCATGTCTAAATTATTAGGGTTAATACATGCTCTATCTTATTTATATCATTGCAGAATGCTTGAATATGATTAGGGCCTACATGGCGCACATCGGAAAGGGGGTGCACACCTTTTCTAGTGCTGGGTCATGATAGGGTTTTCAATATTGACTACACCCTAAGGGAATGGACGCATTCCTGGTGTTTCAATACTTGGATGTGAATGATATGGGATGTGGTTGAGAATTGAACAGCAATACTGATGAGCTTGCTTATCCTTCTTGTGTTGTCATCCTACACAGATGCAGATTGATACTGCACATTAAAGGGCAAGGTGAAGAAGGGTACACAAAAGGACTGTATGGAAATTGGAAACCTTTCTATGCTCACGTGAAATATTACCAGCAGGGATGGAAAGGCCCGAAGGGCTGTGTAATAAGAGAAGGTATCATCCTTGTGTGAGTAGGGGTCATGATTAACCTGCAGTCAAGAAAGTCACCTATAAAGTTCCTAAAAGGAACCACCGATTTGCACAAGAGAAGGAGTGGCGTCCTTGTATAAACCAAGAGTCGATGTGTGTGAAGGGTTACAGTGCAAGAAGGTGCGGTGACATTGGTGAAGGCGTAAAATATCTATTGGGTCAGCAGTGGGAGGGTGGGCACCGATGACTGACTGAAAACCATGAGATGCCTATTGGGTCAGCAGTGGGAGGGCGGGCGCCGATGACTGACTGAAAACCCTGAAATCTCTATTGGGACAACAATGGGAGGGCGGGCGCCGATGACTGACTGAAAACCTTGAAATCTCTATTGGGACAACAATAGGAGGGCGGGCACCGAGGACTGACTGAAAACCCTGAGATACCTATGGCTCCATGGTAGAACCTTGACCTATACTGGTCAGGTGGCACAGTTTCCTTCCATTGGTCGATGACCCAGACGAATGTGCTGGCTCAACACTGGAGAGGGCCAACCAGGTATGGGACTGGTTGGGCACCACCAAATGCTTGGTAAATCTAGCCGATGGGGAGGTGTACTGGTTAAGCATTAACTATATCCAAGTCCATAGGCGATCCCAAGGCTTGCAAAGCGAAGCAGGATCCTGTGGACCAGAGGGGAAACGCGCAATACAGATAAGTATTCATTTTCATATGTCTTGTTTTGAATAATGAAGATTTCAGCTATAAGTCTTCTAACAGCTAAGCTGATACACTATTGTTTCTTTGTTGGAAACCTTGGTCATTGCAGGAAGGCAAGACCCTGAAAGACTATAAATTGCTGGTAAATCCAGAGAGTAAATGAGTGGGCGATATAAATTGCTGGTAAATCCAGAGAGTAAATGAGTGGGCGATATAAATTATTAAGAAATCCAGGGAGTAGTTGGTTGAACGCTACAAAGTTCTTGGTAAGTCCATAGAGTGACTAGTTGGGCATTAACTACTTGATATGGTAGAGTAGCATGTACGCTGGCCCAACATTCCCTTAAACAATTGATAAAACCAGTCAGCGTACTGGCCTGGCATTGCCTGTTCGAATGGTTGTGGAGTAGCCTGCGTGCTGGCCCAACGTTCATCATTGTATCCACGGGAAATCCAATGCTTGGAAAGCAAAGAAGGATCCTGTGGAGTAAAGTGAAGACATCCAATAAATATAAGTATTTGGTTATCTTGCAACTCTTGCTTATGAATATACATGTGTATATGATTTAATTATGATTTCTTAAATTCTCATTTGGAGATAAACCTTATAAAAATACACTAAGCATGTGAATTGATTCAATGTTTGAGTGTAGGTACTGCTGGAAGCAAGGACTATGAAAGCATCTGGAGGATGCATGTGGACATATGACTGTCCTAAAGAGCTCAGTATGAGCAGTAATGAAAGATGGTGCTAGTGGACATGAGTGGGTCATAGCAGCCAAAGGTTCTGTAAGCAGAATGGGAAGGGGTACCCAAGTTGAAAAGATTTAAACAGACCTTAGACACCAAGGGTCATAGCCAAGAAAGGGCAAGTCAAGCATTCACATTGAAGTGAAAAAGGCCAAGGAGCATAGAACCACCATTGATGGTCTGGCTCCAGATTGGAACAAGACTAAGAGGGGGAAAAACTCTTACTCTTCTCTTTCTTTTGACTGATGCATCTTAGAAACAAAGGATTGTTGAGTGCATGTCATAAATGAAAACAAATTGTGTTTCATTGCTTGAAATGAATTGTGAATGCTGAAATAGTTATTTTCTTGTGAAAGGATGAACATGAATGAGTTCATGTGTGTTTGGGAAAGCACGAAATGTGTGGAAGTCTCATGAGTAAAGCATGGACGTTCTAAGTCAATTAAGAAAATAATTGACTAATTTTATTATTGTGTTATGCTTGTCCTAATAGGAATTTCCATGATAAGTCTCACAGATAGTTGCCGGAACAATAAGAAAGATGGCATCCATGAAATTCCAGACTTGTAGATCAGTTAGAAGATAAACAAACGGAAGGGATTGCTCGGGAGCAATGCCCACTTGTGGAGCTGGAAGACCAAAGCTAACAGGAGCAGCTTGTGGAAGCCAGAGGAATTGATCGTGAAAGGTCAAAGTAAAGAGATGAATTGCAGGACAGACCTGCCACCATCTGTGAATTATGAATCATGTGTAAAGTGGGTATATAGTTTGAAGTGTTGAAACACCGAGGACGGTGTTATTCCAAGGGGAGGGGAATGTAATGTCCCCAGTTTGGCCCCATGGCATTAACATTATAAATGATGTAATCTTGTTATGAAATCATGGTGAGGATCTCAAGGCCAAGGCCCCGCCATCGATTTCGTGATGCATATGGTTTGCGTGCTAGCAATGCACAGTGGAAATTCCAATATCATGTAATATGCATTTTAATAAAAATACCCACAACTAACTATGCAATGCAACAAAGAGATGGGGGCATGATTTCACAAGGAATTGGGAGGGAAAAACATTCAAACCCTTGAGCCACTAGAGTCAAGCCAAGTGTCAATGAGAGAACCCATCAAACCCTCAACTACCCATGTTGACTTTTGTACCCAACCATTGATTTCTCCCAAGAGTGGGTTGAGGGAGTTAATGCCTTGGGAATGGAAAGGTATGGCTGTCCAAATTCGGGTATGGGCAAGCCACCCTTCATGGAAAAACGTGTTTTGTCTCCTTGGGCAAGAAAGAGCCATGAATTTCTCCCCCAATCCATTATGCATCCATCATTCTTTCTCCCTCACGAGTTTAGAGCCACTTGGGCGTATTCCAGGCAGGTCTGCTACGTTTTCCTCATTCTCCCCGTAGAGAAGGGCGTTTTCATGTTGTATACCAGTGGGGAAAAGAGGGAAATCGAATGGGGGGTTCAATAGAGGCCGTTTTGGGTTGTTGAAGGCTGAGATATTGGGGAAGAAATCGTTTTCCTCCCTGTGGCTGTTTGCCCCATCCTATAATCCGTTTTTGGTTGGGAACGTTTTTGGGAAAACCCATGGCCATCTCATTTGTAAATCCTACTATTTATCCCTGCCCCTGTTTGTGCATGCTGTGTGAGAGAAGAGTATGATGGGTATGGGTGATGGGTAATCCCTTGTTCTGGCTTGATCTTGGGAATAAGCATCCATGGTGCAAGTTTAGCCTGATAGACCCAGTTAGACTGGCTTGGCTAAATAAAATGGTTAATGGCCTGTGTGTGAGCGTGAATATCCCCTTTGTTCTTGTGAGAATCATGCCCAGCTCGGGGGTGGCCTTCGGACGGACTCAGTATAAGCTGTCGAAGAGCCTATGGTTGGGTGGAACGTTGCAGCGACATAGCTAGTTGCTTGGGACAATTGAAATGAAGATAAGTGTTTCTGTCCATGTATTTACTTCTGAAATGTTTTATTAAGGACTGAAATTGATATGTTGAATGCATATGAAGAGTGTGTGGATGTTGTTTCCGCTGTGCATAATTGATTGTTTTTCATCTGCACACCCATTTATTATTTATATGAAACTAAATGGGCTGAGATCATGAGAAATCCCTGAGTTTGGCATCACGTTACCTGCCTTGCATTGGGTCAACAGGTGGGTACATGACAAAGTCTACCTGGGGTCAATGTGAAACTGGAGATTTCTGGCCACTTCTTCTTTCAAAAAATTGTGCATCGCAACATTATCAACCAAGGAAACAACCTATTTCCCATTCAGTTGTCGGCACGTAACAGAGCCTCATGTAGTCATATTCATGACTGGATGTCAGTTCTTTAAGAACAACACTCAACACTTGCAACACTCCTAGTGTCATTTTCTCTACCTGCCCAACCCTGGATAAATTTTGTGGTCTCAGTCGACAATTCTTGGTGTAATGATTGTTTTCACATATATAACATGAAATGGTTTTAGCATTTTCCTTGGGTGCCAATGTGTTTGTGGCCTTCTTATCATCACACTTTCCACCCGATTTTGGCTTCCCTTTCATATTCTTCTTAAAGTTGTTGGGTGCTCTCTCTTGGTCATCTTCAACATCTTTGAAACCTTACATTCCTTCTGCCTAGTAGTCTAGGATCTTGTTGGCCATTGATATTGTTGCGGCAAGGGTCTACATGCCTTGGCACCTCAAGTCATTTTTTTTTCAAGGTTGCAACCTTTTATGAAGTGATAAATCCTTTCTTCATCACTGATGTATTTTATCTCCAACATGAGGCTTGTGTAGGCCTTGATGTAAGCTTTAAACTTGCCAGTGTGCTTGAGATTCATAAGCTCATTCCTTGCAACCCAATCTTGGTTCCCCAGTCCAAACTATGCTTTTAACATGACCATCATATGAGTCTGTTTTTTTATCTACTCCATCTCTCAATACTATACCACATACTTGGCTCTATTTCTCCACCACAACTTCATTGTTCCATTAAGGAACATAGGAATAGTGTTTACCTTGGCCTCATTTGAACTGTCATTCATTTTTTCAAGGTACTACTCTATATCCCAACAAAAATTCCCAAGTACCTTGGTGTTCCAAGTCCCATCATACAAATATGTTTCCTTCATCTTTATTCTCATGGGTTATGTTGATCCATTCCCTACTACAATGTTTTGCTTTAGTAGAATGATGGTATATTATTACTTGCTAACTCAGAGTTGAAGCTCCTACACTATGCCTTCAAGCTTCACAACTCTACCATCCATATCAATTTTTGCCACTTCTACTAGCACATCTACAGTGGCTCAACATTGGAAAAATTGGAAAAATTGCACCTTTTGGCCAATTCGACCCTTAGACTAGTAATGGCTCAAATGCTTCCAAATTGCCCTGAATGCTTCCAAATTGGGTCTGAATTTGTTTGAGAGATATTAATACATAAAAATGAGTCTTATGGATGCTTGGAAACTCTCAAAATACTTATGAAACACTCATTTACAATCAAGAGAAAATAGGGAAACTTACTAGCAAATTCAAGGTTCAAACCCCCAAGGGTAGGGACAAAGATGGATTCCCAAATGAAGTACGACCCTACCAAATTTCAGAACAGAGACATGTATTAGTTAAAGGAATTCAATGGGCACCCAAATTCATCATTAATCAGTTCCTAAAGGATGTTTCAACTCCATAAATCAGAGGTTTGTGGACATGTCTTCATGTAGGGGGAAATGATAGGAAAATTCATTACTTGCTATGAAATTTGAGATTTATGCTCCAAAGGATTATGTAATGTATATGAAAATTCTTTAGGACATTAATGAATCTCCATACATCATAAAAATCACAGAGATGAACTGATATAAGTCGAAATAAAACAACTTCAAGCTTTCATAACTAGATATGAGGAAAATGGCACCATTTACACATTGTTTGGTATTTTGACATAGTTTCAATTGGTATTTCAAATTGAGGATATTCTGAGAAGAAAATACAGAGTAAATACCTCAAATTACAAATAAATGGGTCCACAATATCTCCCCCAAATATATCAGCATCTCACCAAGTGCGCCCTTCCTCCAAGAGCCAAAATATGAAGAGAAAAGTGAGAATGGTGTGGAAACAAGTTGAAGAAGAGAATTTCATGAGATGCCATGTAGCTTCAACCTGAAAAAAATGACTCCATTGTAGCTCCAAATGAAATTTCTGAATGGCCTCTCCAATTTCCAATTAGGATGGGAATCTTTCACCCTCAAAATTGGTACTAAGGTAAGTACATTAAACACTCCACTAGCATGGACAAGCTATGCTCTCCAATATGAAAAATGATAAATGATAAAAAGCCACTCTCCTTCTTTGTTTTTGACTTTTATAAAATCCCAACTACCTCCTTATCTTGAATTCCATCCATGAGATTCATGCCAACTCGAATTGGGAAGAGATTCCAATGTGTGCCACTTGTCCCTCCATTCCTATCATTCTCCTTCACTCAATTCAAATGGATGAATCTTTGGCTACCCCAACTACCTTGTGTGCCTTCTTGGAGGCTATGTTTAGCCCTGACATGTCATATTAGTCATATTTCAACAATCAGTTTTGATTGTGTCGTAGGTGTCATAGAATCTTCATCATTGTTGTCATAGAAGCTAGGGAATCTAGCCCAAGTGTCTCAATATCTCTCAAATGCCTCTTCCTCTTCCATGGGAGTTACTCTTCCACTCCAATTCGACCTTCATTGAGTCATACCAATTATATTGACCTTCCAACTCCCCAATACCATTAGACTCCACTTTAGATTCAAATGGGTGAGAATAGGATGCCATGTAGCATGAGGAATCTAGCTTTGTGTGGGTCCCACACCACCAATGTGTCTCCATGACCAAGTGCCACCTTATTTTATTATCATAAATATTTATTTAACCCATTTTAATATATTTATGTCAAGCTAATGTCCATTTTGGGTTTTATAGTCTCCTTATTTCAAATCTAATGTTTCCACCCCAACCTAGGAAACTAGTAGATTGGTGGAATTTTCTCTTTTGAGATTTATTTGAATGGGGACATTACAGTCCTCCCCACCCAATATTTCTTCTCCTCAAGAAATTTCAATTTAGGATGATGCAAAATTGTTCCTCCTCTATCAAGTGGCCTTCCAGAAGGAATGTCTCTAAAAACCTTTTCATTCTTATGTAGTAGCTGCCTCATCTCCCTTGGATGTTCTGAAATCTTTATTTTTGGCTTGGGGGAAGTGATGCAACATTCAGCATCCCATTCAATATCCCTATGCCTCAATGTGGACTTCATATTGTGGTAGGACACTACTTGATTCAGATAGGTGTGCATTCCTCTCAATACTCTTTGTTTTCCTTCTGAATCTTTGAATCTCATTTGAGGGATTTGATAGTTCACTCTATGTTCCCCTATAGAGTACAACCATTGCACTCCCAAGACCACATTAGTATCAACAAAATCAACCAGATAAAAGCTATCAGAAAAGTGTAATTACTTATGGTGAGTTGTAGCTTTGGAATCCATGTTTTGAACTCCATAGTATGGTGACCTAGAATGATGACTGTGAAGCCATCAAATGGTTCAGTAGGTAGCTTTCTCCTCTCCACCATGGCTGCATCAATGAAGTTATGTGTGGCTCCTCCATCTACCAATACTGAAACCCTTTGTCCTTGTATAGCTCCTTGGAATCAAATAGTGTGGAAACAAGGCACTCCTGAAATCACTACTAGTCTCCCTTTGTCAGGTAATTGATGATCTTCTTATTGTTTCTATTCTTCTGCTGTGGAATATACCTCTTCTTGGGCTGAAATATTTACTCCTTCCTCCATACCCCCTTCATACTCATCATCCGAAAATACTTCAATGAATTGTGCCTTTCCCTTAGCACATTTATGCCCTGGTACCCATGGTTGGAAGCATGTGTAACATAGTTTCTTTCTTCTGAGTTATTCCCTGCTTGGTCCCTCTTTCTTATCCTTTCAAAATTCATATTCTTGCCATGGATTCTTTTCAAATCTAAATTGGGAAGGAAAGTTTGTCTTGGGAGGATACCTTGTCTTGGATAGCACATTTTGCGGATCTCTTGCCAAGTTCATGGCATCTTTCAATGAAGTAGGTTTGTGGGCCTTAACCAAACCCTTCAAAGGTTCATCCAAACCTTCAATAAAGATAAATACTAATCTGATCCTAGATATTTCAGCCACCTTAACTGATAATTTTTGAAATTCTAACATGTACTCATCCGATGTTCCATTTTGCTTCAACTGTGTTAGTTCTTTGAAAGGCATTTCTGGGTCTTTTTGCTCAAATATTTCTAATACCCTATTAAAAAATTCTTCATATGTTGTAACCTGATCATGTCCCAAGGCTTTAATTCCATAGAACCACCAATCATTGGCATCTCCCTCAAAATGAAAAATAGCCATTTTTAGAGCATCCCCTTCAAGCATTGGATTCAGTTGAAAAGACACATCTAGTTTTTGTATCCAAGTATTTGCAGAACTTTGAAATGAGCCATCAAAAGTAGGAAGTGGAATTTTACTTATTGCATAATTCAATTCTTTATTTTGAAATGGATTCGTATTATCTCCTCTCATTTTGAGCTTCTTTGAGACAGTAAAGAATGGATCAAATGGTAGGGTGCTTCTACAATCTTCACTCAACTGCTCCCATTATGCTACAACTTCATGCATGCCATATGGGGTGTTAGGATTTTCTTTGGAATCAATAAATTTATGTGTAATAGACCTTGTTGAGATTTTAAATTAATGAGCTCGATTATGAGGCCATGTCTTTGAGAAAATACTTTCACCCAATTCCTTCTTTTCCTCGGAAAGAGAACTACTGTTTCCTCCTATTGCCAATTTGCTTCCAATTTGAATAGCCAATAATTCAAATCCTTGCATTATTTATTTTTTCATGTATGCAAATAATGGTTTCATGAATTTCCTAAAGTCCTAATTCTCCTCTGAGGTTTCTTTCTCATCCTTACTCATGGTTTCCAAAGAATGCACTTCTTCTCCTTCTTCTTCTCTTTCACCAAAATTACTTTTAGTTTCAGTTTCTAAGGGTGGGGGCTTATTTTTATGAATTATTGTCCTCATGAATGGTCATCCACATCAGGTGCAAGGAGCATGCTCTGATACCACTTGTAGTGTCCCTTTTTAAAAAACTTTGAGAAATTGGAAAAATTGCACTTTTTGGCCAATTCGATCCTTAGACTAGTAATGACTCAAATGCTTCCAAATTGCTCTAAATGCTTCCAAATTGGGTATGAATGTGTTTGATAGGTGTTAAGACATAAAAATGAGTCTGATGGATGCTTGGACACTCTCAAAATACCTCTGCAACACTCATTTACAATCAGGAGAAAATAGGGAAACTTACTAGCAAATTCGAGGTTCAAACTCCCAAGGGTAGGGGACAAAGATGGCTTCCCAAATGCAGTACGACCCTCCCAAATTTCAGAACAGGGACATGGATTAGTTAAAACACTTCAATGGGCACCAAAATGAATCATTAATCAGTTCCTAAAGGCTGTTGTAACTCCATAAATCAGAGGTTTGTGGACATGTCTTTACATAGGGAGAAATGATAGGAAACTTCACTACTTTCTATGAAATTCAAGATTTATGCTCCAAAGGCTTATGTAATGTATATGAAAATTCTTCAGGAAATTAATGAATCTCCATACATCATAAAAATAACATATATGAATTGATACAAGTTGAAATAAAGCAACTTCAAGCTTCCATAACTAGATATGAGGAAAATGGCACCATTTATACATTGTTTGGTATTTTGACATAGTTTCATTTGGTATTTAGACCCGAGGATATTCCGAGAAGAAAATACAAAGTAAATCAATCAGATTAGAAATAAATGGGGCCACAAGAGCTCCCCCAAATAGATCAGCATCTCACCAAGTGCGCCCTTCCTCCAAGAGCCAAAATATGAAGAGAAAAGTGAGAATGGTGTGGAAACAAGTTGAAGAAGAGAATTTCATGAGATGCCCTGTAGATTCAACCTGAAACAAATGAATCCATTGTAGCTCCGAATGATAGGTCTGAATGGCCTCTCCAATTTCCAATTAGGATGGGAATCTTTCACCCTCGAAATTGGTACTAAGACAAGTAGAGTAAACACTCCATAGCATGGACAAGTTATGCTCTCCAATATGCAAAATGAGAAATGATAAAAAGCCACTCTCCTTCTTTGTTCATGAATTTTATAAACTTCCAAAGACCTCCTTATTACTAATTCCATCCATGAGCTTCATGCCAACTCGAATTGGGAAGAGATTCCAATGTGTGCCACTTGTCCCTCCATTCCTAGCCTCTTCCTTCACTCAATTCGAATGGATGACTCTTTGGATGCCCTAAATCCCTTGTGCGCCTTCTTGGAGGCTATTTTTAGCCTTAACATCTCATATTAGTAAGATGTCAGCAATCAGGTCTGATTTGTGTCATAGGTGTCATAGCATCTTCATCATTGTTGTCATAGAAGCTAGGGAATCTAGCCCAAGTGTCTCAATATCTCTCAAATGCCTCTTCCTCTTCCATGGGAGTTACTCTTCCACTCCAATTTGAACTTCATTGAGTCATGCCAATTATATTGACCTTCCAACTCCCCAAGATCATTAGACTCCACCTTGGATTTGAATGGGTGAGAATAGGATGTCATGTGGCATGAGGAATCTAGCTTTGTGTGCGTCCACACCACCAATGTGTCTCCATGACCAAGTGCCACCTTATTTTCCTATCATAAATATTTATTTAACCCCTTTTAATATATATTTATGTCAAGCTAATGTCCATTTGTGGTTTTATACTATCCTTATTCCAAATCTAATGTTTCCACCCCAACCTAGGAAACTAGTATATTGGTGGAATTTTCTCTTTTGAGATTTATTTGAATGGGGACATTACAGTTTCCATCATTTTCTCAACATTCCTTTCAAGTGTTGTGAAGCTAGCCTTCACCACAAGATTTTTTGGCATCAATCCCCTGTCATTGTCTTCATGATGTGAGACTTCTTCTGCATCTAATGCAATATTGCTTGAGTCTACTTCAAAGTCAAACATCTTTCCAATCGTACTCTTCTCCATCGTAGACTTAGATGAATTTCCAAATCGTATCAAATGCGCTTGCCAAGTGTTGAGCACACTTCCACCAAAGTGTGCAAATGATCGTTCACCCCTATATTGAATTCATCATGAACTCATAGTCTCAATGACTGTCTTCCGAAAGAAGCATCCCTATCCATCAATGTGGGAACACTCCTATTGAGTGCTTCAATTCTCTAGGTGTATTCTACCTATCTACAACCCCTGACACTTAAGTATAGGTTCATTGGTTTCTTTTGTTTTTCCTCGAATCGTCTCACTATGTCAAGTGCATTGAGCACTATATCCGATCTACATCATGTCTTCACACCTTGACACTTCCCGTACATGATGATACTCAACACTCTCCTGATGAAATACCACTTGCACCTCACTAGGACAACTCCAAACATGTTCTTCTCCGAATCCATAGATCTGAGCGCACTTCACATTGGAAAATATGTTGCTGAGCACCCTACTTCACAAGCACCTTTTTGCTGGTCGTTCTACTTTGCGAGAACCCGAAGCAATGTTGGCGCACTGTTGCTTAGTGTGGCCTCCCATCACACTACCAGCATATTACCACACACTACTTCAACCTGCATCAACTTTCAACAATCCTCTTGCATCTTAGTGAAGAGCCCATACATGTATCATCTTTAATACCACCTGTCAAGGGCCTACTACAATCTTGACTTAGAACTGAGGTTCCTTTCGCTCTGGTAGGCCATGTGGCACTTCCAAGGACCTCCCCATTTGGTGTTGAGACCAACCCGGGTTGGAATCCTGATAGACTATGCCTAACCGAACCTTTCCCACTTAACACTTATTCTTGTTCTTATCATACTTAGCCAATTATATGTGGAGAAACATTCCAATAGTTAAACACTTAACCAATAAACATACACAAGAGACAAGAAATGTGGGTGGAACCCCAAATTGGGTGTGCCTAAACCTTTTATAAATACATAGAGTTACAATGAATACAACAAGATAGGTGTACCCAAATGGCTGCAACTTGGGAGAGCACCCAATTGGCATCCTGCTCCAGAAACACCAAGGATTCACCTACTTTGCAAGCACACCTAAATATGTCTTATTTTATCTTAAGGTATCTACAAGGACACCTGCTATGGCTCCTGACCTCTGCACCCAAGTTTTCACCAAGCCACTCTTTTATCCATTGAACTATTGACTAGACGTGCCTTCTATTGCATGCACCCAATTTGTGTCTCAAACCCGAATTTGCTTTGACTTCTGCTCTCACTTGGTTGCTTATCCACACTTGGCTGATTCTAAATGAATTTCCCCTTTGTCACCAATGTGCCTTCTTATATAGTCGACTATTTAACTCACGAGTGTGACCAAGGGTTCCACCCTTGTGGTCTCTTATCGACATTTCAAGCAAACTTTGCGGATGATGTCCATTTAGGCGGTTGGGGGTCCTCCCAAGTCTTTCTTACCTTACGTCCATGCCTCCTCGTGCTAACTGATTACGCCCACATTCCCACTCATGCCTTGGGAGTTTTCCTTTTTGTTCAAGCACGTGCCAACTTCCATTCCGGACTGACGTGCTTGTGCCCACATCGTTTTTTTTCGATGCCCTTATGCCTCCACACATGGTGTGTTCCTAGTCTACTCCGTTGAGCTCCAAAGTCTTGTTGCTTGCTGATGTATCTAATCCTTTTTCAAAGCCTACTATCTTATCTTTCGGGTCCATTTGCATGCCCAAGAATGTGGGAGCCCACCCAGTGCTAGTCTCTATCATGCCAACCGATGGTTTTTTGGGCTCCCAAGTTGGGTCAGCTTGCCAAGTGCACCTGTCTAGGATTCTTGGTCCAAGCCCCATGCCAAGATTTCCAGTGGGTGGATATTTAGTCGAGGTGCATCTGACCAAAGCCATGACACAATGCTTCTTCAAGGACAATTCTCTTCACACAGTGGATTTCTCTCCTCTGTGACCTTCAACAATTTTTTTGTTTCCCACTACACCTTGAACTTATAGCCAGTAACAAATTACTCCACGCTACAACTCACAATCTTCACCCATATCTTCGACTACGCTTATATGGAGGACTATGACTCTGACAGTGAAAAATTCCTAATCCTCTAGGACCAATACACAAAATGGCATTAAATTGGAGAAGCTCTCCACATTCTATCACGACCATAACCACCACCGCCATAAATAACATCTACCATAGCTTGGGGGATTTCATGCAACCCAAATACACCCAAAATTCATCCTCTAGAGCAAGGTCAATATTTTCCCATCTTGCTTCACGTGCAATTGTTCTTCCTTATGTAAGTTGTGAATGATATTGGAACAACCACCTTCTACTTCACCAAACGCTTTGTTACTGAGATCACAATCCTTTAATACATTATCTCTGCAATGACCCCTTCTACATTATCCATGGAAACATATCACACAATCGACTTCTCAACAACCTTGCCTCCTTCAAACTAGATCACCACTTTAAGACCATGCCTATCTTCATTTACACAAGGCTGAACTCTCATTCCTCTCAGCTCAACTATCTTGGCATGGATTTCCATTCCTCAGGTCGTCTATCCTTGCTCTAGATTTTTTTCCTCAGTCCGTTTAACATTTTTCTTTGATACCACTATTATGATTAGAAGCACATAAACGCAAACATTAAACAAGCACACACACATGCCAAAGAAGGATTACCGTGGAAACCCAATTTTGGGAAAACCAACAAACATAATAGATCTATTCTTCCTAACCAATCTGGTCATAGAATGGCCAATCCAACCATCATCGACCACACAGAAGCCAAGAGTTTCCTCCTTAAGCACCTTACAAAGGCTATGTTTGATCTACTACAACCCACTATGGGGGCGATATTGTCACCTAAGGTAACATTACAAAAAATAAAAAGTAAATAAAAGAATTCATGTTCGTTCATAAAAATAAAAAAAAATATGAAAAGTAATTAAAATGTCCGCCTAAATAAATAATTAAAACTTAAACGGGGCTCTATTAAGCAAAAAAGGGATCAAATTTATTGAGTTTAAAAATAAATAAATAAATACACGTCAACAAATTGGATCCCTCTAAGTGGGACTTGATAGATTCGGATTTAGGATAGATCTATGATGGTTATGTTTATTATGTGCTTCTAATCATAATATTTTTTGCATGCATGACCATGGGCATATACCATGAGTTACCAAATATTATGGGCCCTAAAACCATGAATGGATACATTTAACTCTTTAACCGAGTCAAGTTTACCTAACAATCCCCTTTAAACTTAAGTTTAGGGTAATAGCCACCCCTCACAGTTTTAACGGGAATCAAATTATAACATGCCCCTCTTTTTGTCTATTTAAATCTACAAGAGTGACTTACCAACCAAACGCATAAGCACGCTTCCACAGGTCTTAGGAAATTGAGAACACAAAGAGCTGATCCGAGATGGAAATGGAAGCAATCTCTGGGAAACCCTGCCTGATCATTTGGTTTGTTCGATTTTAGCTAGGCTTCCTGTTCGGGCTCTTGCCAGAATGACGGTTGTCTGCAAACGCTGGAATTATCTGTTATCTCCTGGAAATGCCTTGCAAAGAATCGATCCACTTTTTTCAGTAAATTCCATCCCTGCGTTTTTCATTCAAGTCGGTTGGGGTCCGAGAGAAGAATTCGCTTGGGGTCCCCGAGATCTGGAAACGTGGGTCATAGAATTAGGAGACAGTGGTTCGGACATAAACATTTACAAATCCCCCTTACCCAATGACCAAATTGTTGTGGCTGCATGCCAGAGCATCTGCTGCTGTCATATACAAGGAGACAGGTTGGATATTTCCATAGGCAATCCTGCTACCAGAATCTGGAGACGACTCCCTCGCCCTGCCCAGGTTGACGTAGAGTGGGCTTTCATCGGAATGACCTTCGACTCTACCTCGAGGCGTTGCACTGTCATGCTGGGTGAAAATAATGCGGATCGGGTTCAACGAGGAAGTGGGAATCCAATGGTGTTGAAAATTTATGATTCAGAGTCCAATGCATGGACTAGGGTTTCCATGAAAGCGCCCACCTTCATTCAACCTCGTGGCAAAGGTCTCTATTCCAATGGAAACTTTTACTGGGTAATCGAATGGAATGACATCTATTTCATGGTAGCATTCTCTATTGCAGAGAGCGCTTGGACAGAAATTGCACTGCCAGAGGGTTGCTGCAGAAATGTCTGCCGTTTCCCAGCATCTCTTTATTTAAGTGGATGCCATGGGCGAGTGGTGTTAATACAGAAGGGAGAGAAACTTGGCTCTATGCGCATGTGGAGGTTAAATGAAGTCCAAGGTGCTGCAGAATGGTGTGAACTCCAAGATGTATGCAGCCCAAAATGCAATAAGTTTTATTCGGTGGAAGTAAACAGCGGGTGGGCAATGATGGTTGACAGGGAAATGCAAATATATTTGTGCAACCCAGAGCGAAATATGAGCAAGAAAGTTTCATTACGTGGGCGGCATGGCAGGTGGGAAGGATCCTTTATACAGATTCTGTCAGCCTTCGAATCCAACAACGTTTGGTGGCCTTAGGTACTGAAAAGTTTTCATCAAATAATTGATCTCTCATCAAGCTAAAGTGCCTGCATTTCACACTAATTTCACTCGTAGTCTATCGGATCGGCGTTTTGACCTTAGGTTTACTTTCGATGTATGAAAGTTTTAAACGTTAGGTTAATGTTATGTTTGGTGAACAGTAATATTCTCAAGCATATTACTGTTCTAGGCGAGTGAACGTTATGTCATAAAGTGATTATAGTGATTATGCTTCAAATCTTTAGTTCTAGGCGAGTTTGTCATAAAGTTGGTGGTTAATCTGTTGCGATTTGCTGCAGCTGAGAACTGCTTTCGTCTCGTTGCTCCAAGATAGATTCCACTGTCTTGAAAACTTGATGAATGATACCGCTGGTTCTCATCTCTGCAGCTGATTTGCAGTGAGAGATGCAGATTTATGCTCTGCCTTTTTTTTTTTGGTAAAAGGTGCTTGAAACCGTGATTTGTACTCTATATTCCTTCCACTTTATTTTTGTCTATTTTGATTGAGGATGTGTGTTTTACTACTGAATTTTGATGGGTTTGAAATCTATTTGTGTGGTTAGATTAGTTGTAAAATGTATTTGTGTTGTTAGATTAGCAATAAAATGTGATTGTTGCATTGAGAGTAGTCACGTGTTTAATGGTTTGATGGGTAGAGTTTCCATTATAACCTACAAAGAGTAATATATTAACTCATAAAATTAAAATTAAAATTAGAATAGATCAATCTTAAACTAGGATCTATCTAGTAGAGAGATGTATCAAATTTGGTAAGGTGTAATTTTCTTTTTATACTAATTTTAATTTTCATTTTATAAGGCAACATGTTATTCTTTTGTGAAATAGGTTATAATTGATTGATTTTAAGTTTTTATATTATCAGCTAACATGTTATTCTTTTTTTTTATGTGACATAGTGTATAGTTGACATGTTATTCTTTTGTAATATGGAGATATAGTATACATCTAGTCAACAAGTCAAGCCATTCTTTTGTAATGTGGAGATATAGTATACATCTAGTCAACATGTTTTTATTATTTTATTATACCTAGATATAAGTAACCTCCCATTGTAAAAGTACACCACAAAGACTAATGGTCCATTCAAATTCCTTTCTATTTCAACATAAATCTTCAATAAACCATTAAGATAAAAAAATATAAAATAGAAATATCCTAATTTTTCTAAAATGTTGGAAGTAGTAATGTCTAGTCATACTAGAAATTCTATCATATTGTTTATTGTTTATAGATTCCCTCGTATTTCATATCCATACATATTTTAGCAATATTGTTTATCCTCTAAAGGAATATACCATTCCTTTTAACCCTAGTCTAAATTGTCGTTCAATTCAATGTGGCTTTACATAGTTGTATTTAAACGAGCCTAGATCCAAATCTTAGGGATCAAATCTCCCGAGGTGCAAACCTCTCCTCGAAAAGCTACTTGACTGCAATACCTGAGAAGTTATAGTTGAGGAACAAACGTTACTTTTACTTTGTATTATTCTTTTTTGTTTATGGCTGACAAAATATTTATTACTTTTTATTTTGTATTATTCTTTTTTGTTTATGGCTGACAATAACGACAAACATGGACAAACGTTACAAGATCTCCCTCATATTTACTTTTTACTTTGTATTATTCTTTCTTTTTTGTTTATGGCCGACAATATGGACAAACATGGACAAACGTTACAAGATCTCTCTGATATTTACTTTTTACTTTGTATTATTCTTTTTTGTTTATGGCCGACAATAAGGACAAACATGGACAAACGTTACAAGATCTCCCTCTTACTGGTTTGTAGAGCGCCTCTCAGCGCAAAAAAAAAAAACACATTCACAAAATTATCATTTAGTTAGTGGTTTGTTATAATCACTTATTGAACTCTCTCAGTGAAAATAATGATGATGATGGATATTAAAGATGAATTGAGAATTCAATGGTGTTGGAAATTTATGATTCATAGTCAATCTACTTCATGGTAGCATTCCCTATTGCAAAGAGTAATTGGAGAAAAATTACAATACCATAATAGCATCTTCAGTGATATTTATATTTAAGTGGATGTTACACAAGGGTTCATTCAATTAAATTTTTACATAGCACATGTTCATGGGATATTAAAAAATATCCCTAATTTTACTAAATATTGGAAAATGCCTCCCAAATTTGTATTATTGAGCCCCCCTCCCAATACACCTTTCCAATTAAAAAACATTACAAGATCTGTCTCATATTTAATTTTTACTTTGTATTATTCTTTTTTGTTTATGACCGACAATAAGGACAAACATGGACAAACGTTACAAGATCTCCCTCATCTTTACTTTTTACATTGTATTATTCTTTTTTGTTTATGGCCGACAATAAGGACAAACATGGACAAACGTTACAAGATCTCCCTCTTACTGGGTTGTAGAGAGCCTCTTGGTGCAAAAAAAACACATTCACAAAATTATCATTTAGTTCGTGGTTTGTTATAATCATTTATTGAACTCTCTCAGTGAAAATAATGATGATTATGGATATTAAAGATGAATTGAGAATTCAACGGTGTTGGAAATTTATGATTCATAGTCAATCTACTTCATGGTAGCATTTGTTACAACGTAATCTTCCACCTTGTGAGCATCAACATTTTTTGGCCTGTAGGATCCATTTCACTGACTCAGATTCACTTTATATCCTTCAGACATATTTTTTCCTCATTTTTCCTCTGACCCGCTTGTTTCATCATTATAGCAAGCGTACCCGAGAGTTGCATCACTATAGCCCGCGGGTATCAAGTAAAATGGTAAAAATCACTAGTTTATTACTTTTTACTCCCAAAAAGCGGTCATTGGGTGACCTTTGGCTCTCCATCTTCCCAAGAAACGTCTCGATGTGTCCTTTCACTTACCTTTGAGAGGACTATATATTGAGCACATATGGCTTATGGACGGGAGGAGGAAGAGGAGCAAGAGAACTCTAGTGGATTTTTTCCCTATCTTGAGTCTACACTCATTGATCCTTGTAGTTGTGAGCCCTTTATGTTCACCTTCCAAACTCCTATCTAGTTTGAGTTTGCCATTCATGGAGGATTGAAGTGGTGGAGGCACGAGTGGATTGATCCAGATCTTGGTTCAGATTGGTTGTCGGCAAGAGGTCATATCACTTTGTACTTCTTCTTGTTTATTAATAGAAATACTCATATTCGCGTCCATTAATGTTGTAAATGTTGTTTATCTTACATTGGGTTGCATTTACTTGTTATATCATGGACCATTGATATTGTTGATGTTAATACCGTTTATGTATTATATGTACTTGTTGTATATTGGCTATCAAGACTAATTTGTAGATTCAAGTGCATGGATTGGAAAGCTCCAACGGGGATCTACATCAAACGTTTGGATCGAGGTTGGTTATCTTCTTCATTATCTTAGCATTGTCATTTATGTAGCATAGTTTTGAGAATTGAGTTGATTTATGGTAGTCATCTGTCTGTTGTGGTCTACCCCAAGCCATAGTGAGTTTTCTCCAACACAGAATTGGAGACTCCGCTGGGGAAAACATCCATCTTGGGTATTTTTTGAGCATTAGTCCATAATTAGAGTTGTTGTTTGTCGAAGCTCTGTGTCACGTATCTGCCATTGAGATACACTATAGAAAAATTGCTTTTTCTGAGCCATTGGACTCTCTGTTTGCCAATTTTCGTTTCCTCACTCGCGGGCTAGCTTAGCATGTTGGTTGTGGAGCCAAATCTTCCAGTCTCATAGATGATATTGTATTAGCCGTGCACCCCGGAGGAATGTACACCCATTCTGCATTTTTTGGGGTTGTTTTCGCTAGTTGTTTTGTGGGCCCATGGTTTTGGGTATCCCATGGTATTTTTCCCATTGTATTTTCCCTATAAAAGAAAGACATTGTAATACGGCTAGGGTTGATGTATTAGGTTTTATGCATTGTAAAGATCTCTAAGATCAGGAGAGAGACTGTGAGACAGTGAAGAGGAAGTGCAGCAGTTGTGCTGCAAGTTGTATCCCTTCACCTTGATGGACGGTAATAATAATAAGGACTGGCAAATTCAGTGTGGACGTAACCCAAGTTGGGGTGAACCTCGATATATCTGTTTCTCTCTTGTAATGGGTGTGTGATTATATTTGCATTTATGTTTATTGTTATTGCTCTACGATCCTGTTTTTCTAACATAGCTCTGTCCGCGTATACCCGCCTCTGTTTTCTCTACTGCTCGCAGGTACCCGCAGGTATTCCTTCGACAATAGCGTACAACTCCGGCTTTTGTTGGTTTATGACCTTTGGTTGTTGCTGGGTTGGTTTTGGTTGATCCTGAGTCTTTGTTGGCCTGTTTCTTGACTGTTCCATGCCTTGGTTGTGACCAGAACTCTTCGTTTCTCTTGGTTGAGCCTTGTTGGTTTTTTACCCATCTTTAGATTTAGCCTTGTTGGTTTTTTCCTTTTGAGCTCATTCCTTTGGCTGAGTCTTACTGTTTGGTATCTGCTTGGTTGTCTTAATGATCTCTGTGGCATATCAGTGACTAGATAGTAGGATTTTGCTTGCATTTTTCATTTCCATATATTGAAAAATACAAAAAATACACATAGTTTTTTGCATTTTCCTTTCGTTTATAAGAGAAAATACAAAAAAAATAAAAAAAATAAATTGATTTTATGTATTGCATCTTGCATTGAGTGCTTTCTGCCTTCATTCAGATTCTGATTGTGCATTGAAAAATATAAAATGATTGCATATTTATTTCGAAATCGTTGGTTTGATTGTGCATATTAGGGGCATTGTTTTCATTGGATAGATGAGTCTAGGATTTGATGATTTTGCATACCATTGAGTCTTACACATCACTAGTTTCACGATCATATCCCTTGAATAATCACAACCATTAAAATTAATGCTTAATATTAAAGTTGATTAGACCGATTTTGTAATGTCCCCAGTTTGGCCCCATGGCATTTACATTATAAATGATGTAATATTTGTTATGAAATCATGGTGAGGAGCTCAAGGCCAAGGCCCCGCCATCGATTTATTGATGCATATGCTTTGCGTGCTAGCCAGGCACATTGGAATTTCAACATCATGTAATATGCATTTTAATAAAAATACCCACAACTAGCTATGCAATGCAACAAAGAGATGGGGGCATGATTTCACAAGGAATTGGGAGGGAAAACATTCAAACCCTTGAGCCAATAGAGTCAAGCCAAGTGTCAATGAGGGAACCCATCAAACCCTCAACTACCCATGTTGACTTTTGTAGCCAACCATTGATTTCTCCCAAGAGTTGGTTGGGGAAGTTATTGCCTTGGGAATGGGAAGGTATGGCTGTCCAAAATTGGGTATGGGCAAGCCACCCTTCATGGAAAAACGTGTTGGTCTTTTTGGGCAAGAATAGAGCCACGAAATGGCTGCCTAAGCCATTATTCACCATGGCCGTGCTCTCTCACGCAGCTCAAGCTGCCTGGGTGTTTTCCTCCCTCATTTTTCTGTGTCTCCCTCCATCTTTTAGCTGGGAAGGGGCGTTTTTGTGTTGGTTACCCGTGGGGAAAGAGAGCAGAACGTTTTGGGTCTTCCTGGGGGTCGTTTAGGCCATTGGAAGGGATCCTAAGCAGTGGAGAGAAATCGGTTTTGCTCCCTGGGGTTGAAATCGAAATTCCACAGTTCGTTTGGGTGAACCATGAGTTGGGAGAACCAATGTGGACCCTGTTTTGTGAACACCTCTGTTGTAAATGTGTAACCCTGTCAATAATCGTTTTTGCTGTGAGAAAGAAGAGTATGATGGGCATGGGTGATGGGTAATCCCTGGTTCTGGCTTGAGATTGGGAATGAGCATCCATTGTGCAAGTGCAGCCTGATAAACCCAGTTAGAATGGCTTGGCTAAAATAAAATGGTTAATAGACTGTGTGTGAGCGTGAATGTCCCATTTGTCCTTGTGAAAATCATGCCCAGCTCGGGGGTGGCCTTCAGACGGACTCAGTATAAGCTGTCGAAGAGCCTACGATTGGGTGGTACGTTGCAGCGACATAGCTAGTTGCTTGGGACAATTGAAATGAAGATAAGTGTTTATACCTATGTATTTACTTCTGCTGTATTGCTTAGATGTGTACATCTGCATGCCTGTCTTTCTATATATGTGGTTGTTTTTATTTAGTATGTATCGGGGCCAATTGCCCAGTTTTAGCATCACGATCCTCCCCATTGCACTGGTATGATGGGTGGGGACGTTACAGATTTTATTTATAGGGTACACCAACTAGCATAGGTTTAGAGTCTTGGAATAAATCATTGTGAGTTAACAATCCAAGACTACTAGACGAAACATTAGGTGTCTGACCAGGGAGTGGAGGAATCCATGGTATAGATCAGTGTTCTCAAGAAACTCTACTCAAGCCAAAGTTAAGCACGAGGTCACGAGAGGTTGGTTGAAGGGATATCCCTCTGATACCGGCTGAACATGGGAGATATTTCAAGGATTTGTTCATATCTGGGAAATCTTGGGGGATTTGACCCTCATTGAGTTTCGGGCTCAGCTACCCTACCCATACGACGGATCCCACCTGCGACTGTCCCCCTGAGCATTAGTTATATTGTGGTGACCATAGTTTCCTTACCTAGGTATCGCACAGGGTACTTGTAGTGGTTATATTGTTCGTGTCCTGAGTAAGATAGGGATTGGACAATACAGTTGTTTGTTTCCTAGGGTTATGGCCCTTTGCACGCAGTGAAGCCTAGGTGTCTCTATAACTAATTCTATTACCTCCGACTATAGTTTGGGAGTATCAAGCCTCTCCTAGGAAAGACATACCGGCTCTAGTGTTGGGAGCTCATTTAGCCACTCTGTTTGTCTGCTCTTGGCTTTAGTTTCTCTAGGTGTGTGATTTTGATTTACTGTTTTTGATCGATAATTAACCTTTAGGGGATGTTTTGATTATATATTCTCCTCGGAGATATCGTGGCGCGGAGCCCTACTCTCCGTTGATCCCGTCGGTTGGCTAATTTAAAGCCGGCCAAGTTTTCACGCCATGTTGCTAGAGGACGCCAGAGGGCTCCCTTTGAGTCTTCGAATTCTTATGAGACATACGTCCAAGACGTCATGACTGCTACACATTTCGATACTGAGGAAAAACCTTCGACTCCATCGGCTAGAGTTGACCACACTTCCGATCCCCATACTCCTCGTGAGGAGTGGGGAGGTGATCCACCTGAGACTCAACCTGGTTCTATTTGGCCTAATCCACTTGAATGAGATCCGTTCGATCCTTCGAATCCAGATAATTATCTTTACAAGATGCCAACCTTACCCGAGGACGAAGAACAAGATGACGGGTTCATTCCTTCATTTCCACGCAGTTATAGACACAAGATGCCATAGTTACATGACGACACTGGTCCTACGATCAACCCAACTGCACTCTCTTTTGGTATGCCTAGTCATAGTACAGTTGAACCTTCCACTACGTTTGGTAGTCATGCTGGCACTAGTCATGGTGTTAGCCATACAATACCCACTGGGGGCACTACCCTCGCTGGGGGCACTACGTTTTCTACTCACACACATAGTATGGGGACTGGTCATGTTCCTCCTAACAATGCTAATGTTGTAATAAGACCACCTCCTAGGATTTCCCAACCTAATAGGAACGTTGTTTGAAACACGACTCGCCATCCACCACCTAATACACATGCCACTACTCGTCAACCCATGACTACTTTTACAGATGTTAATGCTCCTCCCAACCACGGGGGTGGACATATAACGCATACTTTTGCGTCCACTGCCGCCACTAGTAATGCCAATGTAGGGGGTGGGAATATATCCTATCCACATGGACATAACACCACCATCCCTACTACTAGTAACACCAATATTGGGGCTGGGAATACATCTCATGCTTTTGGTCACCACACAATTGCTCAAGCTAATCCTAATGTTGTGGGTGGGAACATACCATACCATTATGGTCATTACAACATGAATCCCTCTATGAATAGTACATGTATGCCCCATACTCATGGTGGAAACCCTTACTACAACACAGTCGGTGCGGGACACCAGTACAACCCACCACCCCAATATGGTGCCCAAAATACGCACATACCTGCTTACTCTCAAATGGGTCAGGTAGGAGGAGGTTATCAATCCTATGGCCATGGGAAATCTTATGGTCCATCAGGTCCTTATTATCAGCAGTTTAATCCTCATGGTGAAGCTTTTGGTCTGTCTTATAATACGGTTCTGTTTAACCAACTTTTATGGGGGCTTATAATCAAGCTTTCCAGGCTCAGCTCCCATTCCTTGCATGCTTGAATCTTCTGAATCTTTCGAAGCTCATGAATGATCCGATGTGTCACGACCCTACTTGGCCCCCGGTCCCTACCAAGCTCCCTTCGGACATTCCTAAGTTTGAGGGGAAAGGTGGTGAGGACCCGGGAGATCATGTCACGACATTTCACCTTTGGTGCTCCTCCAACTCATTGAATCATGATTCCGTTATATTGTGACTATTTCAATGCACCCTCACGAGGGCAGCTACGAAGTGGTACGTCGAATTTCCTGGAAACACCTATAGGGGTTTTAACGATCGCTTTGGTTTTCTTAGATCATTTCCAGTTGTCGGTTCGCTATGATACTGGCACTGAACTTTTATCTACCTTCCATCAGAACAAGGCCACGGATATTTCTGACCACGTTCAAGATTGGTGTCGGCGGAAGAGGTTAGTGAAAGCCAACATTTCTCCAGAGTTCCTGTTGGAATGGTTCCTCAATTCTCTACTCCCATACATTTCTAAGGATGTTTCGATGTCCGACATTGTGACTGAGGAACAAGCTATCTTGAAAGTCCAGCAGTTAGACTTATTATACTCTCAGTCTGGCATTTTGTATGACATCGTCCCTGACGCACCGCGTACACATCAGTTCCTGGACTGCATGCCGATGGCATCGTTGGATCTGCAAGCACTCGCCCCGTAGATTTGGTAGCTAATCAAATGAAAAATTTGTCGCCAAACCAGTCTACTCCTGGACAGGTTCACACCTTGTCCATTTCCACCCCATCATCCGATGTACACAGTGTGCAAACGACGAACCAGTCAGGTAACCAACAACCTGGTGGTAAGAAAAAAGGGAGAAATAATCGTAAGGGTGGAAACAATGGGAATAACAATAGCAATCGCAATATCCCCCATAAAGATAATTCCAACCCTCCTCGGGAAGGCGAAAATGCTGGTGAGGACCGTAAACCTAGGCGTAAGGTGAAGTTTCCTTGCAAGCTCTATGGGGAAGACCATCTTACTCACCTATGTCCTTGTATTGAAGAAGCATCGAAGCACTTAGCACAGAGCCCAGTTGTGTTGAAGGATCCCCTACCTCATCACAAAAACATGGCTTCGCATGCTCCCACCACTGGCTATGGACCTACTGAGACGGCAACGTCTACTTCCAATACTAGTGGTTATGGATGTCTGAACATGGTTCAGTCATAGGTTAGTGTTGCCGCTCATTAGTGCGATTATGATGCACCACAACCCAATTTGGGGAGTGAGCCTCCCCCTCCTCCTGGAAATTCCTTTCATATCGAGAATCCCTCTATTATGCCGCGGATACCGAAAGGTGTTCTTAAGCGCTCTACACATAATCCTAATGCTCGAGCCACCCACAACTACTCCATCGTAGAAGATTTGGGCCAAAATCCGTGTGCCATGTCGGCTCTTGAAGATTTGCAAGCCTGTCCTTCTCAGAAGCATGCTCTTTTGAGTGCGTTAGGAGTTCGGGATGGGGGAAGTCCCACTGTTATCAATTTCAACACTACTAATGTCCAACCTCGCTTACCCTACCACGTGGCTTTTCAAATCTAGGTGGTGTGCCTTCAGATTTTTTTCAAACGTACTATGGTTGACGAAGGTGCCTCTGCGTCAGTAATGTCGTTAGCTTGTTGGAAATCTCTTGGCTCTCCTCCCCTACTCACGTCTAGAACCACGCTCACTGCATTCGACGGTCGTTCATTTAAGCCGCATGGAATTATCCCTTCCCTTGTTGTCTCCTTGGGAGGTAATTCTGTGCCTATTGAAGTCGAGGTGGTTGATGCACCCATCGACTACAACCTTTTACTGGGTTGGAATTGGATGTATGCCATGAAAGCTGTCGCATCCACTGTATTCAGAGTAATCTACTTTCCTCACGAAGGCAAGATTGTGACCATCGATCAGCTGGATTACGTTAACTCCTATTCCACAACATCCACGGGATCCATAGTCCCACAAGTTACTCATTCTCAGCCGGAAACTAGGAACATGGGTGTTGGCATGTACCCTTCATTGATGGGAACTTATGATTTTGCCGCACCTGTGAATTTTATTGGAACCATTACCAACGATGCCTCTCCTCCTTCGCATAATATGTCATTCCGGACTTCCTATTTCGATGATCCATGGACTTTACCATCCACGGGTTCCACGTCTGGAAACATTTCACATGTCGGGATGTCTATGCCACTGTCTATAGCTCAGCTTGCTTACCAGCATATTCAAAAAGCCACTGCAGAACCGAATCTCTCTTCTTCCCAGATAGTCGAGGGAGATCCCATTACGCTGCCGATTTGGGCAGCCAGCTCGTCTTGTTCCCACGATTTCCTCGATGATACTTTTCCTTCTAATGAAGCTATTGTGGAGGCCATGTGTGGTAGTGAGAGACCTTGGGAAGATATGCACCATCGCTCTTATTTCCTTCCCAAACTCGAGCTTGCCGAACGAGAAGAGTTTAAGACGAATCTAGCAGAGATGGTTGGTGACCCTGTGGCTCTTTTGGAGTCACATGATGTTTTCACAGAAGGGAATATGGCTAACATTTCCCTAACTACGTCGATCAATATCTCTTGTACTCCCGGAATAGTTGAGAATGTCTACATTGGTGACGATTGCACTCCCGAGGAGATTGCTATTTACACTGAATTTTTTACAGAACTCCGGGAAGCTTTCGCCTGGTCATATGAGGAGATGCCAGGAATAGACCCCCGCATTGTTGAACATGATATTAGAACGTATCCCAACGCTAAACTGGTTCGAGAACGCTTACGTGCTGTGAACCCTAGAAAATCAACCGCTATCAAGGCAGAGGTGGAGAAACTGCTCAAGGCTGGTTTCATCTACCCCGTTCCCCTTACCGAATGGGTGTCAAACCCCGTTCCTATCGATAAGAAGCAGGGAACAATCCGTGTATGCACCGACTTTAGGGATTTGAACCGTGCATGTCCGAAAGACAAATTCCCCACACCATTCATAGATCAGATATTGGATGCTTGTGTCGGAAGTGAGATTTTTTCCTTCATGCATGGATTTTCCGGATATAACCAGATTCAAATCAAACTCGAGGATCAACATAAGACAGCTTTTATTTGTCCTTGGGGAATGTTTGCATATCAGAAAATGCCCTTCGGTCTTAAAAATGTCGGAGATACGTTTCAACGTGCCATGACCTATGCCTTTCACGATCTTAAAAATATTATGGAGGTTTTCTTGGATGATCTTGCTGGCCATTCCCGCAAGAGGATGAACCACTCCAAGCACCTCCGCATGATTCTCGAACGATGTATACGATACAAGATTTGATTGAATCCTAACAAATGCATCTTTGTTGTAAGGACGGGTCGCCTTTTGGGCTTCATAGTTTTGAAAGAGGGTATTAGAGTCGATCCTCTCAAGGTTCAGGCAATACTTCAGTTGCCTCCTCCGCGCAATTTATTGCAACTTCAAAGCCTCCAAGGGAGATCCACTTTTATACGTTGTTTTGTAGTCAATTATGCTAATCTTACCAAAGGTTTCACGCGCTTATTGAAGAAGGACACACCTTTTATCTGGGATGAGCGATCCCAGCAGTCTTTCGATGCCCTTAAGAAAGCTTTGGTATTGGCCCCTGTGCTTAGTCCACCAGACTTCGCGCAAGATTCTTTCCTTTATGTGACCGCATCTCAAGAGACGATTGGAATGGTCTTGGTTCGGGTTGATGATGCGCTTGTCGAGCATGTCATCTATTACCTTAGTCGAAATCTAGTAGACGCTGAGCTAAGATATACTCATGTGGAAAAGCTGGCGCTTGCGACTGTTCATTCAGTCCAGCAGTTACGACATTACATTTTGCTTAGAACAACCACAGTTGTCGTGCATATCAATCTGTTTCAGTTCATGCTATCACAATGCCTTATCAGGGGGAAGTACAATAAATGGATTGTTATCCTTCAGGAATTCGATCTCGATTTTGCTTCGGCGAAATCAGTGAAATCATTGGTATTTGCTGAGCTTATGTTGGACCTTCCGAGACTTGATGAGGATGTCATTCATGAAGATTCCTTTGTGGATGAGCACTTATTTCTTATCTCGTCAGAGGACCCTTGGTATGGGGATGCCATTGTATATCTCCAAACTTTGAAGTTTCCTCCGCACTATTCACGAGATGAGCGACGACGTGTGAAACATCACGCTAAATATTATACTATCGTGGGTGACACTTTGTATCGTCGAGGAAAGGATTCTATTCTCCGTCGTTGCTTAACTCACGAAGAAGCGGAGCAGGTGCTTAATGATTGCCATGCTGGGGCGTGTGGAGGTCACTTACCCGGGCTTGCTACAGCCCAACGTATTATGCGAGCTGGTTATTTTTGGCCTTCCATCTTTAAGGATTGTGTTAATGCTGTGAAGAGATGTCACCCTTTCCAGGTGTTTTCTCGGAACATATGCTTGCATCTAGTGTCCCTTCATCTGGTCGTCACCGTCGGTCCCTTCACCAGGTGGGGGGTGGATTTCATGGATTGCAAACCAGCTTCGGCTGGGGGGCATCACCATATCATAGTGGTCATGGACTATTTTTCCAAATGGGCTGAGGCCATGCCTACCGTTAAAGCCGATGGTGCTACAGCAACCCACTTCGTATTCAATCAAATTATCACTTGGTTCGGTATTCCGAAAGAGATTGTCACTGACCATGGCAGTCACTTTCAGAACAAGATGATGCACGATTTGTCTCTCAAGCTTGGGTTTCATCAAGAACAATCATCTTCTTATTATCCCCAAGCGAATGGTCAAGTAGAAGCAGTCAATAAGTCTTTGAAGACCATTCTCCAATGTACCATCCAACAAAGCAAGACCAATTGGCACATCATGTTATATCCTGCTTTGTGGGCGTATCGAACCACAGTCAAGACTGTCACCAGGTTCTCACCATTTCAGCTAGTTCACGGTGTGGAGTCACTTTTATCGATTGAATGCGAGATCCCTTCGCTTAAACTGGCCATAGAGCTCCTCCCTGATACGATAGGTCTTGAGCAACGTTTAATCCACCTTGAGCAACTTGACGAGCAACATCAAGATGTCGCTGTGGCCATAGATGCCAACAAACGTCGTGTTAAGGTTTAGTATGATATGTATGTCCCTCCCTGGCAGTATGTTGAAGGTGACTTGGTCCTCTTATATGACCAAGCTAAAGAACCCCTGGGGGAAGGCAAGTTAAACCCCATGTGGCACGGTCCTTACATCGTGAGGCATGTCCTGGAAAAAGGAGCCTATGAATTAGAAGACTATGAGGGGACTGTCTTGAAAAATCCTAGAAATGGGCTCTACCTCAAGCGGTATTACGCTTGAACCTCTGGTTCAGGCTGATACTTTTGTACACTATTGTATAGTTTCTTCTGTACATAGTTTAGATTTCTTTTGGTTTTTGGGTCTGCTGATTATCTTCCGTTTGATTGATATATGTCAGCAGAGTTTCCTACGTTCTTAGGATTTGCAGATGGTGCTAGCCGTCATACGCAGCAGCTTGCTTCTGCTTCCTGGGTTATTTTCTCACTTGACCACCTAGTTGTGTCCTCGGGAGGTACTTGTCTTGGTCCTACATCTAACAATGTGGCTGAGTATAGTGTCGTCATTGAGCTACTTCGGGATGCCATTTCCCATGGCGTCCAGTCTTTAGAAGTCCGCCTGGATTCACAACTAGTTGTGTCTCAACTGAATGGGCAGTACCATGTGCGAGATCCTACGCTACTACAGAAATTCCTAAGGGTAAGACTCTTGGAACGACATTTTGTTTCAATTGCATACATACATGTTCCGAGAAGCGTTAATCATATATCTGATGCATACGCTAACTATGTATTAGATTGGCATTTGTCACATTCAGCATGAAACACACAAATATAAGAAGGCATTCATACATTTGTACATACACACATAGTAGAACCAGAGAACCAAAGTTTTATATATATAAATATGTCCAAAAATGGTAGTGTCATACAAAACTGGAGCCCGTAGCCCTCAAAAATATACATATCAATACAAAAATGAGATCATGAGATATCTACTCCCTATGAGGAGGCCTAGATGCCACCCCAACAGGATGTGTCTCGTAGAAGTACTGAATTGCATTGGCTACCCGCTGCAGTAGCCGCACCCAGTCACCCGGAACCCCCACTACTTGGCGTTGCATGGCCTCAGGTAGTCTCGCCACCTCTATCTGTGGAACCCTAGCAACCATCCGTGTGAGGTTGCACTGCAAGGTCTGTAGAGCTTGTCCTGCTGCAGCATCGCCTGCCTCCTCACCCCTGCCCCGATGAACATGTCTTGGGAAGCCACCAGGTCTCAGTGGGCCTTTGTCTGCGAGCAAACAGTCAACCATTAGCATATGATACTACCACCAAAAATATTTTTTCATTTACATCTATAATAAAAACTCCATAAAAATTTAATACACAAAAAACCCAAAAAGAGTTCTCACCAATGTCTCCTAACACTGCGTCTGGTGGGAGTGGCATGTCCCTATCCTGGCGGAAGTCTATCCCTGCATAGGGGTAGTCCTCTATGGCAATGACCTGTCGGTCCCACCAGCGGAAGAACTCCTCGGTATATGGTGATGCCAGACGACCACCACCCTATCATGTCAAGACCTCATCCCATCGGGTCAGGGCTGGATCCCAGATACTATGAGGAGGGACATCCACCCTCGGACTAAGCCCCGGAACCCTCTCCAAGAAGAAGCTGCATAGGATACTCCCATACCCGAATTTTTTGGCCTTCCCTTCTTTGCATTCTGTCAGTTGGGTCTTCATAGACCCCAGCAGTGTGGTACACCATTCAAATACTATAGGCTGCATGCATTGTGATGCATAGAACATCACTAGCCTGGATGCCTGGTGCAGAGCTTTGGATCCAGTGATCCGCACTAAGGTAGCCACAATGATCTTCATGCTCAGATTTACTATGGCATTGATGGGCACCTGACTTCCCACCGTGCGTGTGTTTTCAGGGAAATACCGTGCTATGTAGTCAAGGACGATGATCCCACCACCCACAGTATGAGACTGAAGACTAGCCTCCTCACCTCGACGGGACAAACCGGTAATGAAGTAGATGTCGTCCACTTTCAGTGTGAGGATTTTCCCATTGAGATTGAAGTTCTGTGCATCAACATCCCAATAGTTGATCAAGCGACATAGTAATAGGTTTTGGGCCCTCAAACCCCTTATACTCCAAAATTTGTACAACCCACATGCTTGCAATGCCTGTTGTGCTTACAGATCATTATGCACGGCCTCATCAACTTGGTCATGCTCCCTCTCCCTCCACTCTAGAACCATCCTAGAGTGCATACAAACAAGGATTTTAGTCAAATTCTTTTGAATTTTCAACTTCACGACTGTACCCACGGGCTAACTTGTATATAGGTGCGAGTACCCATGGTCAATATGTGCATTGACTGCGAGTATCTTTCCCTACCCGTGACCCACATAGCTACAGCCCGCGGGTAGCGCCGAAGCCATTTAGGGCTTGGCCAAACAAAAAATCCCACCGCTAAAAATCAAAATGAAAGCATTGAAATGAAAGGTATAGATGAGACTACCAACCTACTCTGGACGGTTCGATGAACGGTCGCTCGTAGCTCCTATAATCAGCAACTGTACTTTCAGGTGAAAACTAACCACAAAGCTCCAAATGGGTGAATAGTAAAATGATTTGTCAATTGTAATTTTTTATTACTATTTATAATTTTCAGGACCCACTTGTCTATAGTTTTTACCGTTTTGCGTTGCTATGGACTAATATACTATCTTGGAGTAGTATTTTTTAATCAGATTTCTTCGACGAAAGTTGTTCTGGACCATTTCACACCTATGATAGATACGTTTCACACCTGGAATATAGGTTAGATGCCATTTCCATGTGCATTATGCATTTGACCTGTTGACCACTTTCATAAACCCTAGGTGCGACCCCGCTTCGTAACTGACATGGAACCTTCACACTGCTATAGAAGTGTCATTATGTGGCGGTAGGGCTTTTTCGAACATGGGAACCCTAGTTAGAACCCCTTTGTGCATTCTGGTGCCCATGCCGTTGTTTGTCCTTAGGATTGGGAGTCCTTTGTAGTTACGCCATGACATTGCGATAAAGACTCATACTCTACTTTGTCTTATGCTGGACATCTCCCTTAAGTACTCCCCTCAGTTATATCATGTTGTGATTGCATTGCATCATCCTGCTTGTCGCTTGCGCCTTGTCCCGACTCCCGCTTACTCAGTTGTTAGCCTGGTGCCTAAGCACTTTTTCCTGTTGAGCCCTATAGAGCTTATATTTTCCCTTCACAATTTGATCACCTTTTGACCCTGAGGGAACATCCCCCCCGAGTGTCCACATCCTGCATGCACTTCCTTGCATTGATCATAGGTATGTTCCACTGCTTGGAACTAGTCTGCTCGCTATTTGACACTCATTCCCTCACTTGTTGTACTATAAGCAATTTTATTCTTTTTCAAGCTTTTCCCAAATATGAAAAAGACAAAAAAAATGAAATATTCCAAAAAGCTGGACGAGATTATGGTTACTACTTCTTGTTGGCAGCTATTGTGTCATATTTGAATAGAGGATTCATTCCACTCCGTACATTATGAGTCGGGACTATAGTTGGACCCTAGGTGTTGTACTTGTTTCTCAGTTTTCTCCACCGATTGGTTAAGCTTCCAGTCATTATGGATCCCTTTGTAATGCCTCCTGCATTGCACAGTTTATGTCAAGTCTATGTTGCATGAGTCTATCCATTTGCTCATGCTCTTGTTCAAAGGAAGTCCTGAAACCAATGTCGGCCACTCCTCAGATCTCTTGACTATTGCATGTCGACCATCCTTATTGAGTCAATCCGTTTCACTTGAGTTCTTCCAAATCCTTCAACATAGCTAGTACCTCATGCTGGTTGATAGGGGATGCCTTAATGCCCTCCTTCCAGCGAGTCTCGTTCCGTTGACTTCAACCCATTTATTCCAGGACTTGAGGCTTAGAGTTCGGTTGAGTACCTTGAGGCTTGCAGTCATTAGTGGCAGGTTCTCTTGCCATCGACAGTTTTGGAATACATCAATGTCCCCTGATCGATGGATTCATCCTAGTGTTCGACTTCAGCTCATTTATTCACACTCCAATGATTGTGCTCTGTGCCTTGATACCCATTTTCATTATTGGTGGGTTATCTCACCTCTGTTAACGGTATACATCATTGACCGGTAATCAAACGATGTCACATCAGGTTTGACCCCAATTCCTTTATTCACTTGATGGGACTTACATCGTCGAAGACTTGTGTAGAAGACCCTAGGCGATAGTGGCATTCAGTATGCTTCTTATGACTTTGAATTTACATCTGAGATATCACCTCTCAGATATCAACAGTTTGTACCTCCAGTTTGCACCAGTTGTTTCCTTTTCAGAAGGAGACCATATCTTACTGTAGAGGGATCATGGCTATGATCACTTATGACATGTATTCACTATGTACTGCCTATTCATGGCCATTGTATCAGATTGTTGTACTACCAACATGTATTCAGGGATACTATTGTATTACGACGACTGAGCTGCTCTTTCCACTTGTGTCTCCATCACTCCACTTATGAGTTTTATAATGTATTTCGGCCATCGTAGCATCAGTCTCTGAACTCACACATTAGGGGGCATATGTTACAATGTAATCTTCCACCTTGTGAGCATCAACATTCTTTGTCCTGTAGGATCCATTTCACTGACTCAGATTCACTTTATATCCTTCAGACATATTTTTTCCTCATTTTTCCTCTGACCCGCTTGTTTCATCATTATAGAAAGCATACCCGCGAGTTGCATCACTATAGCCCGCGGGTATCAAGTAAAATGGTAAAAATCACTAGTTTATTACTTTTTACTCCCAAAAAGTGGTCATTGGGTGACCTTTGGATCTCCATCTTCCCAAGAAACGTCTCGATGTGTCCTTTCACTTACCTTTGAGAGGACTATATATTGAGCACATATGGCTTATGGATGGGAGGAGGAAGAGGAGCAAGAGAACTCTAGTGGATTTTTTCCCTATCTTGAGTCCACACTCATTGATCGTTGTAGTTCTGAACCCTTTATGTTCACCTTCTAAACTCCTATCTAGTTTGAGTTTGCCATTCATGGAGGATTGAAGTGGTGGAGGCACAAGTGGATTGATCCAGATCTTGTTTCAGATTGGTTGCCGGCAAGAGGTCGTATCACTTTGTACTTCTTCTTGTTTATTAATAGAAATACTCATATTCTCGTCCATTAATGTTGTAAATGTTGTTTATCTTACATTGGGTTGCATTTACTTGTTATATCATGGACCATTTCTATTGATGATGTTAATACCGTTTATATATTATATGTACTTGTTGTATATTGGCTGTCAAGACTAATTTGAAGATTCAATTGCATGGATTGAAAAGCTCCAACGGGGATCTACATCAAATGTTTGGATCGAGGTTGGTTACCTTCTTCATTATCTTAGCATTGTCATTTATGTAGCATAGTTCTGAGAATTGAGTTTATTTCTGGTAGTCATCTGTCTATTGTGGTCTACCCCAAGCCATAGTGAGTTTTCTCCAACACATCATTCCCTATTACAAAGAGTAATTGGACAAAAATTACAGTACCATAACAGCGTCTTCAGTGATATTTATATTTAAGTGGATGATACACAAGGGTTCATTCAATGAAATTTTTACATAGCACATGTGTTCACGGGATATTAAAAAATATCCCTAATTTTACTAAATATTGGAAAATGTCTCCCAAATTTGTATTCTTGAGCCCCCCTCCCAATACACCTTTCCAATTAAAAAACCCCTATTTTCATTGGATATTGTAGGTATCCATTTTGATTAACCCATTTTTAATACCCCTTTATATTTCTTCCCTTAGTATAATGGCATGAGTATAATTCCATGCCCTATCACCCTCTCTAGAAGCACACATATGCTTCAAATAAGGCCAAGAACCATACTTTCAAAAACTTAGAAAAACAACATAAGAAAACCATTCTTTGAAAAACTTCCTAGTAAGAAATTCAACCCTTTCATGATCACAATTAAGCAGCAAAACAAAAACATAATTATCTAACAATCCCTGTGCAAACTATTGTTGTGAAATTGATTCACTTGTCAATAGTTAACATAATCTTTTTATATTATCCTACATCGCACAAAAATCTATGTAAATTTGTACCCATATAATTTAACACCTAAAAATAAATCTAAGATCAAGTACGTCCTTATGGTTCCATGAAATGGTACTTTGTTATAACCAGCATAGATCCATCTTAAACCCAGATCTATCAAGCACCGAGAGGGATCCAATTTCTCGAGGTGTATTTTTTTTTAAAATTTAAACTCAAGAAATTTGATCTCTCTTGATTGATAGATCGGGGTTTAATTTTTTATTTTATAGACGAACATCGTTTTTTAATTACTTTTCATAATATTTTATTTTATGAGCCAACATGGATTTTTTAAAATACTTTCCATAATTTTTTATGTTATGAGCCGACATGAATTTTTTAATTATTTTGTTAGGCACAAACGTTACAACATCTCCCCCATACTGGGCTGTAGAGCACCTCACTCCTCTCGGTGCAATAAACAATTGACTTTCATGGGTCAATAATGGAAATCACAATACACGTGTAACAATAATACAATACACAACACACATTCCAAAACCCCAACACAATTTTAGCATCAAGAATGGTTGTGTACTTTGTTGATTTGATATGATATCCTACATATTATAAAATAATATAGTCAGTCGCTATTAATCATGGTAAATACCCGTAACCCAAGAAAATCTCTCGCCTCTCTTACGAATGGTGATATGCACAATTCTAACCAAATGAATAAATCATGCACATGAATCATTCAAGATTAACAATAGTAGAATAGTATTTCTAGAATGTAAGTACTCCAAAAATTTGTTACTTGGAAATCCACTCATAAAATGAATTAAGATGACCATGAATGTGGGTAGGAGAAGCTTAATAAAGAATAAAATATATTGGACATATGCAATGTTGTAAATAAATATTAAAACTTTCCCTTGACAATTTTGACTTAGATTAAGGCACTCCTAACTTCATATATTAGTATGTGGTATGTATTAATGATGGTATTGAAACTCAAAATCCAGGACCCATTTGCATTCATTTCCAAGACCATATAAGGATCCATTTATACGGCCAAAATTTTTAATTGCAAAAATAAAGTTATTTCATGAAATAGGACAAAAAAAAATGTAAATCATCTTACAATGCTAGTTAATTTAAAGGTTTTAATATATCTTTCATATATGAACGTCTCACAAAACAAAGCATAATATCACAAAAAACTGATAAAAACTGTAATACAAAGAAGCCAATAATGCGAGCTATAGTAGAAATTCAAAATTCAGAACCTAGTGGATCATAAATGAAAATTTTATATTTATGGACATAAACATCGAAGATTGATAAGGGAATAAGGGTATCGATTCTACTTCGAGAAATAAGAAAATTAAATGCAAACTAAAATATAATTATCATTATAATTATATTGACAGTACACTGGACTTACTATTTTTCAAACTAATTCGTTTTGTAGCAATAAGGGAATGCAAAAATGCTCTGTTATTGTCAAGCAATGCATCTTCTTTAAAGCTAGACTATTAATGTAACAACATTAATGACATTGGTTTCGAATAGACTTTCCCAAGCCATAGTCATTTCAGAGTCTGGAAAGCTGTGTGATATTTGAGTTTCTTAGCACGTTTCGGACTCAAGAGTAGAGTCCATCATTAGGAGAATGCATTTCTCAATTGGAACAAGGTACCTCGTTTTTATTAACTATTTTCTAGGTTTCTTTTGTTAGCTGACTTTTCATGTTTATGTATTTTTATTATTATTTAGTGTGTGAGTGTGTGGACACACACACACACACAAACATATTTATTTTATTATTTCTAATGAAACTATTTCAAGGCATGAATAATAGGCTTCCATGTTTCACCTAGGGTTAGGCCCTGTTGAAATTCTTCAAGTGTTTTTAAACTTCAAGAACTTCAAATATCACACAGGTTTCCAAACTCTGAAGTAATGGCATTATCCAACAAAAATTCAAAGCTATAGTAAAACACACATCAGTTGAATTTCAAGTAGAAACCATCCAATATAGTCAATTTCTTTGTGGTCTAATTTTTCACATAACAATAGGAAATAACTTTATATTATATGCACGGGTTATTATGTGTAGAAAGGTATCTCAGCCTATATGGGTGCCTATAGGTAGGTTTAGAGAGTCCCCCCTGTAAGCTAAGATGGTACCTACCCTGTAAGCTGGGATGGATCCAACAATAATTATGAATCTAGTTCAAATTATAATTCATATTACTACAAGAGGCTCATGGAATATCTCTTTCATTCTTTGGTGTGTCTTAGATACTTTGGGAACACACCTAGTGGAACATAGCATGCTAAATACAAGCAATAAGAAATTGATGGTTTATCTGATAATAACGCTCTACAATATTCATATCATCACTCTATCATTAATATCATCCATTTTCCTATAGAAGAAGAAAAAGTATCTCATAACTGGAAGAAATCAAGTAAAAAAGGAAAATATTTCAATGTGAAGTTAACCTCAAGTGAACAGATGGAATCCATAGTTCTAGAGCCAAATCCAGTAGAGTGCAAAATGAAACACTTTAGATCACTAGCAGCTCGAGCCCTCATGAATCCCTCGTCGTTCCCTCACCCCTGCCAATCTAAGCAAGCTCAAATCCCTCATAAATCCATTGACAGACACTCATCCTAATTGTTCCAAGTGAGCTCGAATCCCTCATCGTGTCCTCACCCTAGTTTCCCTAATTGTACCATCATCATGATCATAGTTTCCCTTTGTCTCCCCTCCACTACTTCTCCCCAAAATATAATAAAAAAGCCCTAAATATTCATATTGCAATATTACATTGTAAACACCCCTTGCCCCCTTAATACGGGGCAATATATTTTTTAATTTTTTGACTGTATTTTTCCCCCAATATGAATGAACGTGATATGATATTACTTGGTAATTGATCTTCTTGTGGGATGATATGGGTCGGTAGTGTTAATACATAAACAATACTCTCATATCATAGTTTTTGTTTTTGTTTTCAAGTAGATAAGATGGACAAGTGCTGTTAATATATAAAGAAAAAGAAATTGATTATATTTATATGTGAAAGTTAATTGAAAACCAAAATGATGTTGAATAAAAAAAGTTATTTGTATAGTAAAAATAATTTCAAAACATAAAAAAGAAATTATGAAATTTAAAAACTAAAACACTATAATTATATATTTTCTTCTATTAATGATGAGTGAACAATGATTAGCATCACAATGGAAATATTTTTCATGATGCAAAGAAAAAATTAACTAAGAAAATTAAAATACCACGCTAGTTTGACAAATACGAAGATCCCTTGATTTACTATTTGTTCCTACCTTTATGATCCAAGTACATTTGGTGTGCAGTAATAAATTTGAAATCAAATAATTAACCTTTAATCATTAAAAATGAAGTGATACACTCCATTTCATTTGATATCAAAAATTTGATCTTTCACAAAAAGAGGCAATAGTCACTCCATTTCATGTAATCATTGTATATAGTTTTTAAGTTGTGCATAAAGCCTTTAGATTTTTAGAATGTTAACTTTTAAAAGATTGGACATTATTTATGTCGGGTACTGTAACATTAAATTATAAAAAAAATTAATTTGTAAAATAAGAAATTGAAAAAACATTATTTTATAAAATTAAAAAACTGATTTGCCCCAAAATCATGAACAAAAGTTTGGGATTTAATCTCTATCTTCAATAAATATGTCAAATTCTACTATTAGTAATTTATTGGCAGAAGTGTACATATAAGTTTCTTACTTGATTTATGGCTTTCAAGTATGGGATATCCATTGGTGGAGGCTTACAAGCTTTGGCTAGAACCCATTAAATATGAAAATCAATCCATTTTATTTTATTTATTTACCACATCTAATGCTATAGGTATTAAGGGTTCATTGGCCATATTTTCTTGGGAGGATTCTAGAGCAAGGTCAACTTCAATGATTACATATTTTACAGAGAGATTGGGAGGCCCTACTCCTTTTAGAGGTAGAACGATCTAGGATTTGAGGGCATAACTAAGCTAACGAGGAGCACAAACCAATGATAGTAAAATGGGGAACCTACAATGATGGCGAGGAAGAAGGGTAGGAAGAGATCAAAGAAGACATTGAACAAATCATGAGTAATGATTGTGGCTCATAGTTAGGGGAAAACCATAATCATCACCCACTAGAAGAACAAAATTGTTATTGCATGTTCTTATTAGATGGATCTACAATTTAGACAAAATTTGGACTTTCAAGAGGGAACAATCCTTCCCATCATACTCCTACCTTATTAAAATATTCAAAAATTATTCCTCTTAGTATTTAATAGATTTAGGGTTAAGATGGATTCATCAAAATTTCGAGTGTATATGGAAAATAATACTTCTCATCAAACCTTTAATAAAGTATATAATAATGAGCTCTCAATATTTAGTAGATTTAAGGTAAATTTATTAATTGATCTATAATCTATATTGTTTTTCTTTTGAGTGTATATTTCTTGTA
The DNA here is from genome assembly GCA_027924585.1 of Larix kaempferi. NCBI lineage: Eukaryota > Viridiplantae > Streptophyta > Pinopsida > Pinales > Pinaceae > Larix > Larix kaempferi. Next base: position 3,387,682 of record BSBM01000276.1, on the reverse strand, counting down.
ACTTATTCTCCCTTAAAATTGTGAGATACTATATAAGAATTCTTAAAGCCTTATTTTGTAAGTCTTTAAAGACTCTAAATAATAATTTTTTAAATTATACAAATTGAAAGCTTTGATGAGAAGGCTTGTCTATTTTTAAAGGTGGAGAAAAAATAACATTAAGAAATACAAAATCAATTTAATCAGTAAAATATTTGTTAAGCATATTAAAATAATCACAGAAATAAGAATTTAATAAGTGAACAGAAGAGGGATAAAAAAGCACAAAGATCAAGTTCAATTCAGACCATTAAATTTCCCAGTTGTTGATACCTACTTCACCTTATGATAAATGATGGATAAAGCAATAGATACATGTCATCTTGATCGTTAAAGCATTATGTATGTTGTTTGGATAGTTAATGGTCTCAAAGAACCTTTTAATTAAATCATTATGTATCTTGTTTGGATAGTTAAAATGGTCTGAAAGAACTTTTATCTAGAGGTGAAAATGAATGTGAATATAGAAAATATTAAGAGTATTATATAGTTAGAATTAAATGTAACAATTGAATTGGTATATTTTTTTAAAATTTAGTGAGAATTGTGGTATAAATTTTAATTTCATATAATAGATGGAAATATTTACCGTAAAATTTTGTAAATTAAAATCTATACACAAGTAAATTAAGATTATAATTTAAATTAGGTGAAAACTTCATATTTTAAAATAAATGAAAAACAACATGAGATGATGGGATGAGATTGAATCATGTTATGCTCTCTCTTTCATGATGACGTAGCATTATAATCTAACCAAACTCAACTTGAACAATGTTTTAAATAATTTTCCCTTTGAAATGAATCATCCCCAAAGTATAATTATCCAAACATACTATTATACAAATGTGAGATATGACACGAAGCACATATATGCAGTCAAAGTAAGAAGGTACAAAATACTTAATAACAAACTTCCTTAAAATAAAGGTAAGTATTAAATATGAGACACTTTTCAAAAAATGAGTCCATGTCTCAGAAAATTTAAGGCTATATGGAAGGTGATATCATATTTATATTTATGAATAGAAAAATGATACCTAGAAATTTCAACTTAAAAAAGCTCAAAATAGAGAAAAAGCACATTGTCATCAATTACTTATCCATATCTATCATAGCCATCAATTGGTCATAAATTACTTATGACCAGATATATAGAACAATAAGTACACATTTGTTCACCCCCTTTGAAATGCTTCATCATGCTTCATCGTCCAAGCACAAGATGATACCAAGTAGTAAAAATTCCTTAGATATACCAAACAATTTCACATTACTTGATTATCCAACCATCCATATGTGATCTTAATAGGTGATGATATATGAAGCCATATTGTCCAATAACAATAACTATTCTTCTTTTGATACCAAGTATATTGTAATGTACCCTCTATACCACATAACAAAGTCAACGAAACAATGGAGCCATAATCACATTATACAATGTATACTTAGCATTTTATCCTTACAAACATCTAACACTATGGAATCATTAGATGATGATGTATCCATTACAACAAATATATATATACCCTCTATACCACATAACAAAGTCAACGAAACAATGGAGCCATAATCACATTATACAATGTATACTTAGCATTTTATCCTTACAAACATCTAACACTATGGAATCATTAGATGATGATGTATCCATTACAACAAATATATATATATATAAGAGACAAAGGTTCCATACATTAAAGTGAACTTGCTAGAGGAATTTAACAGTTTGATCAATTATAACAAGGAGCAAATCTAGGAAGCTGCTAATGACAATTTAGTTCTCAACCATGATCAAATGTTGGTAGGCACATAATATTTTAATGCTTTATATATATAACATAAGTAGAAGATGGATAATAAAACCATAGTCTTTAGAGATACTTGCATCTCTAGCCAACATCAATGGATAATCAATGCACCACTTTGGTGATATTATAATGTTAATAAAGTAAAATAATATAAGTAGTAAGTATGGCTAAAGATAAAGAGAAAGGACAAGGAGAAACTCTATTTATTAAAATACCAAAGAGAACAATAAATGAGGACAACAAACTAGTCATAATAATGTTTAGATTTCTACCTGGCAAAATCAATAATGACATTGCAATCTCTCATTAGAGCAAATTTGGGGTTTAGAATAGGCTTTGCCATCGATGAGTGTGCGATGAGTAAGATTTCTCAAATCAACAGAATTTCAATATTTTGGGCAACCATTATGGTAGAGTTGGACCTATGAAGTCAATGATACTTATGTGTCATATTTTTTTTGACAATAACTAACTTCATATAAATCTCACCTTGTTTAAAATCGTGAAAATTTCATCTCGAAATACTATAAATATACTTGAAATAATAAATATAAAATATTTTACAATATCACTACTTCTAAGACCTTTAAAATATAAATCTTGCATTAATTAAAATAATAGTGGAGTATTTTTTAAATAATAAAAAATTATATAATTAATCTTTTACAAATAAAAATAAATAATATTTAAAAAAATATCATAAATAAGAAATTAGGAGAGAGAGAAAAAAATATTTTTCTATTTTTATGAGAACTTTCTCTCTCGAGTTCGAAATTAGGGTCTCTTTGTACAATTGAAAAGGCCTTAATGAGTGCTACAATTTTCATGTTTTGATATTTTCGATATTTCGCACCGATTTTCTAGGGTGGTTATTTTAGTACCAGAGTACTAAAATGATTGCATCGAAAAATTGGTGTAGAATCCCGGGAAACTTAAAACATGAAAGTTTTAGCACTCATTGATACCTTTCCAATGGTACTAAGATATTGCAATTTTGATCTTGGGAGATAAAGTTATCACAAAAATAACAAAATATTCATTTTTTCTTATTTATGATATTTTTGAAAATATTTTTTATTTTTATTTTTAAAAGATTAATTATAAAACTATTGTTATTATTTCAAAATTACTCCACTAGAGATTTATATTTTAAATTACTTGGAAGTAGTGATAATATAAAATAAATCAAAAATAATGATTGTTTATTTTTAGTATTATTCTAATTATATTTTCATTATAATTTTAGTTTGTTTTTAGTTTTAGATTTTATTAAATATATAAAAGAAAGTAGTGGTACATTTATAAAAAAAATTAAAAAAATTATAATATAAATTTAAAATTTTTACCAGTATATCATTTATTGTGTGTGCACAAGAATCTAAACCTTTCGTTACTATTTTCACCCTCATTTCTTAACTCTACAATAATTGAGCATACTTGTCAACTGCCATTAATGAGATACTATAGGTTGACCTTCACTAGACAACACCTTTAACTCAGTGTGACATGGCATAATTCTGGTATGACATGTCATTTTTTATTATTTTCTTTGGGAGACTCATTTTAGACCCCAAATTTGGTCTAATGCTCAATATATTTTATTCAATTCTCAATGTGTTGTAGTAGCTAAGGATGGATGGCTAAAATTTAGTAAGTTTTTCTAAATACTTATGTAGCATAGATTTTGGAAAAAATTTCGATAACAAGAGCTATGCCCAACAGTCCAAATATTAACACTATAAGGAAAAAAATTTCTAACAAAGGTTTTGGTGGAACCTCCAATAAAAAATCATATTTATCCATTTGTAGCGGTGTTGGGGTAGTGGAGGCGAATGATTGAAGGTTTTTCCAGATTTTGTCTCTGATGCACTTATGATATATAACTACAATTGTGTGCTTTATTATTTACAATGCACTAGATAGTTCAAATGGCATATATATATATATATATATATAATTGGTGCTCCTAACCCAAATATGAGCAATGATGCATTTACAAACAATGCACCAAAAAGCTTATAATTTTTGCCAAAAAAATAAAAAATGTTTTGAAATTTTACGGTGCGCTTTATCTAAATAAATGCATCGGTGCATTTTAGCAAAATGCATTATAAATCATTAAAATAATTTAAATTTTAAGAATATAATGTATACATAATATGATGCATTTTGTAACAATAAACACACCAATTCATTTTGAAACAACACATTGGAAAGCTTATATTTTTTGCCAAAAAAAGAAAAAAAAATCAAATTCCGTGGTGCATTATTTCTGCACTAATGCATCAGTGCGGTTAACTTTCACTATAAGCACTCGCGCATTTTACCAAAATGCACGAGATGCCATTGAAATGATTAAAAAATTAAAATATAACATATACTTTTCCGGTGCTCTTTGTTGCTACAAATGTTTGGTATGTATTATATTATTTCCATGTGTGTGTGGGATTTTTCATCTATATGACTGCATCTGATGATATCACTGTCTAGTGCTAACACTAGGCGTTAGCCTAGTGTTGGCACGAGCGAAGTGAGTTCGAAATTTTTAGGGTTTTTTGGGGTTTTTTTTTTTTTAAATATGTAATTTAATCTCGGTTACGGCATTGGGGTCTATTACTTATCTAGGTTAACAAATTAGTGTTTTGGATGCTTCAGAATATCTACATATTGTATTGTATTGTGATTGGTTAATAATCATATTGACAAAGTGAGAGGTGCAGCTCTAAGTTTTGTTGGTTTCGTGGTTAAGGGTTTCTAGGGTAAATCTCTATGTATTATACGTGAATGCTATGGTGTAATCTCTATTTTGCTTAAAAGAATTGGTTTTCTATTTAACATATATTTCATTAAATTTGGAATTATGTAATGGATCTAGAATTCAAAACTTTAACAGGATTGAGTTTTTTCAAAATGAATAAATCCTTAAACTTGGATTCCTTACATTATTTCTATTTCTATTAATTATATTTTGTATTAAAAGCTAAGTTGGTTAGGCTTAATTAATGACATTAATATTTTGTATGTTACTATGATTAACCAATTTAATTATAATTTGATATGGTAACTGCTATGTCTTTGTTGATTTAATATGTTGGTAGAAGGTTGGAAAATTTTTAGAATAACCCATACAAAAACCATTTAATAACATAATACCAATGTGTTTGTTACTATAACAATTTTAATTCTAGACATAGCTAGTAATAATATTGCCTATGTTGAGGACCATGTTTTATTTATGATGATGATAATGGTTTTTTAACGTCCACTAAGACCAACTTTGGTCTATTAGAACTTAAGAGAAATTATTTGGTTTTCTTTAAAGTTGTATTCCTATGCTCAAAAAGCTTGAGGAGAAGCGTTCTGAGCTCACCATAATTCTAGCTTGTAAGAAGGCTAGGAAGGTCTGTATTGTAGAAAAGATTATGAAACTGACACCGAAGGTCTGTATTGTAGAAAAGATTATGAAACTGACATCTAATATCGGTGTACATAGGACACTCTAAGAGAAAGTGATTTTCATTTGCAATTCTCATAGTCTCACAAAGATGGAAAATTATTTCCACCCACTGTGTTTTAGAAACTATCCAATGCCTTGTTTCACTATAGATCTCATGAGAGATTGTTCTTATATTGGCTATATTAATTTTCTTCTTTGAACTAGTCAATACAGAGAGGTACTTTGATATTCTAGATTAGGGTTAATGACCTCCTTATAATATCTTAATTTTATTTTAGCCTCTATATCCTTATTGTGTCACATTCTCTCTTTAAACTTAGAAGTAACAATATTTTTGATATTATTAATATTTTGCAAAATGACATTTTTGTTGATCTACCAATGGTTTAAACAAGCCATGGTGTCTTTATATCAACCTCACTTAAGATTAAGATGGTTTTGAATAGATTTTAAAGCCATTTTAGGGAGTCGTTGATCTCCCACGTTATTTATGTTGTACTTGTACATCAGGAACCCATTCATATCCATGCTCTCGATGGGGGAAAGACCCAATTTGATTAGGAGAATAGGGTAGGGTGTATTGCTTTTAATTTTGAGGTTATAAGTTATAAAACATGTATGGATTTGCTCAATCATCCTCCAAGATTCTCTAAGATGCTACAACCCCAAAATTCACAACCATACAATATAATGGGTATGATGAGATTGTCAAAGAGGAATTTTTTTTTTATCCCATTAGATTAGTAGGTTGGAAACATTTTATAGTCAACAAGATAAGATATTATATTTTTTCACATAGAAAAAAAAAAAAACATCTTCTTGTTATTATTTCGAACCAAAGAAAGAAAAACTATTACATGGATTCTTCCTTTAAAGAAGAACAAAACTGTTGCTGATCAAAAATTTAAATTGAATAGCCATATAATCGTTAAGAGCATATATCCTTCTATCAAGTAAATTTAAAAAGGAAAAAATCCTATCTCAACTTGTACATATGAGAGACATACAATTGTGTTGTCAACTTTTGCAAAATAGTGAAGTATCACTAAGCGACATAGTCATTCAGAAAAGCAAAAACATTCCTCAGAAAATATCAATTGAGCCATGGGAATATATGGAGTTGTTCCAATGCTCCTCATATAAAAGAGTTCCAACAGAAGACCTATACCTTTCTTAGAGATATCATCTACCACTGTGTTCAATATCCGGTATATATGCTTATAGGAGATACCATAAAAAATTTCAATAAGAGTTCTTGTCCTTGAGCACCAATGAAATAGTGAGAGCACTTGAAAACTTGAGCCACTAGCAACCCACTCTATGATGACTTTAGAGTCCCCAAGTACCTGAATGGAATCAATACCAATGTTAACAACAAACTTCAATAATCCTCATAAATCTAGCAGTTCAATATGTGTATTTGTTCATGTCCCACATGCAATCCATAAATGAAAACAATGAGAATGATTCAATTTTAGGAGGATACGCCTCCCACATTGTCCCAATTGGGAAGCCCCATAAAAAAAACCCACAATATAATTAGTTTGAAGGGTAGAAGCATTTACAACTCTGCAGGATTTAAGTTTAACTTCTTTAAAGTAATAACTGTAAAGACCCACAATTGTTTAGCATAATATAGATATGCATGCTTCCTATTTAAAAAAAACAATAGAATTTCTAGAGCACTGTATGCCCCAGGATATAAATATAGGCAATTATTTATGTTTAGGAATATTTTTTACTCAGTTTTCCATATTTTCCACTACAATAGATTTCCCCCAAACATTTGAAATATGAAAAGTACCTACAACCGTTATCCAAACATCCATATAGTATGAACCATTTACAAAAAGGCGTTCAACAGATTCTCCATCCAGCTGACAATGTGAAAAAATATTTGGGCCACTCCAACCTCTCTTAACTAACTTTTCCCAAGTCAATATTTTATTTTCCAAGACTAGCCATAAGAAATCTTTAATTTTTAATGGCATGTTTCATTTCCATATTTTCTTAGACTACCACCTACCCAATGAAGACCCTGATAAACTAGAAATGACATCATAAGAAACTTTTGCACCAACGTGTCCATTATTTTTATTCCAGATCCAAAACAACTTAACTTTTATATCTTCAAGTTAGATTCCTTCTTGTTTTATACCATCAATATGTCTACCTCATTCTTATGCTAAATCAACAACCAAATCCAAAGTCTCAACCTTCTTCTAATAATCTAAATTGCTATAAGGATCTTCATTATTTCTAATATCCACAAGGAACCTACAACCCTCATTATGCCAATATTTCAATAACTCATCAAACATTAAGAAGAAATCCTCTCCTCTGATGTAGGTATCAACCCTTAAGAAGAATCTATTGACCATTCCCCACCCTCCATGACAATCATTTACTTATCCAATGAAAATATTGGACAAATCCTTTCCAAAAAATAGAAGCATTCACAACAAATTTGTTGTAAGATATGATCTATTAAACAACTTTGGCCTTCTTCAAATATTTTGTTTTTGGGATATCACTCCATAGCCCTATTTCAAAAATACCTATCCATTGGATTTTTAAATATAAAGAAATATTAAACCAATATAAGTTTTTAATGCCCCCTCCTCCCATGTTCTTTGGGAGTGAGATCATTTCCCACTTGACAATATGTGTTTTCATTACATTAGCTTCCCTTGACCATAAGGAATTAAATATTCTATTTTTGATCAAATGAAGGATGGAAACATGAAACATAGATAAAGAAAAACAGTAAACAATGTTAATCTTATTTCATCATCAGTCATTCTCCAAGTCAATCTTGTGCGCTAAGATTGAGCCTCGTGTGTCAAGGTAGTGCCTTAGGGAGACTGAGTTGGACTCGGGAAACTTGGAGTAGATTATTGAGTTGGACTCAAGAATGACTAACCCTTATGTGTAAATTTTAAGCGTCGTGTGTTGAGGTAATTGCTTTGTATGTCAAAGTGATGATGTTGTATAGTCTTGCTTTTCAAGGCTAAGGTCTCGTGTGTCAAGATGGATCCTCATGTGTTGAGGTAATGCTTTGCATGTCAAAGCATGAATGGTGTGTGATTTACTACTAACCATGGTTGAGGTATTAAGTCTCCTCTAGAGACTGGCCACCTCTAGATTGAATTACTTTAGCATATGACAACTTGGAACAATAGTAGAACAAGATGATCACATCATTGGAAAAATATCCTTAGTATATTTGATATGATAGATAAATTAAAGTTGGCACATGTGGACCATGCAGATAAGACAAGAGATAAATATAGGATGTAACAAGATAAAGAGAGAAATCGAATTGTTAAACTTTAGTGATATTAACAAGAAACATTAATAAAGAAGATCTACTTAACTAAAGTGTTGTGCATGTCAACACTTGAGTTATGACACTTGCATGACGACATTTGAACTAGCCTCCTAACTAGGTGACCTAGGATCCATATGAAGGACGAGTTCATCCCAAAGTCAAAATATAAAAATAGAAGCTAAAGCATGAGAAGTATGATATATATATATATATATATATATATATATATATGTGTGTGTGTGTGTGTGTGTGTGTGTGTGTGTGTGTGTGTGTGTGTTACGCAGGATTGATGAATTCAATGTGAGAGCGAATTCTCTTCTCTCTTGAAGGAAATTCCCATTTAGTGTGGATGTGACCAAAATCATTGAATTGGTTTTGTGCAGGATATTATTCTAAGTTCTATTCTTCCATCTTCTCTCTTTCTCTGTGATTGCACCAAGGGTTCTTGGTATTTTCTCTCTGATAATTGACCGAGGGTTATTGATTTAATTGTCTCATTGTAAAGGCATTCTCTGCTATCTATCAATATTCTAAGGAAGATTTTGCCGATGTTTTCTCCCTCAAGTAATAGAGGGTTTCCCCCAGGGTAAATACCGTGTCTCATGTGAATGCTTATGCTTGTTTATTATTCATTTGATTTCAAGTACTACTATAATTCAGCATTAAGATTAAAAATTAACATGGTATCAAAGCTCAGGGCATGGATAGGCTAAGTTTTGCATTCAAGATTGATCCTGCGTTAATCCTAAGTGGCAAAAGTTGAGCAAAGTACTTGAAGAATAATGGCTTAAAATATCAATAAGACATGAAGACCCGACTTGAAGGAACTTCGAAATTCAATACTTGGAAGGCCAGGATTTATAAATATCCGAGAAGAGCATGATCTGGATGGCTCTGTATTCATTGTTGTTGAATATCCTACTACTAATGTAGGTGCACTAATTTCAAGAAGAATCAAGCCAAATCAAAGAGAATCATTTATGATTCTATGAAAGACAATTTTCTGCCAGTGATTACTCCATTGAAGAAAACAAAAGAATGCATCGACACTTTGACAAATATTTATGAGAGGAAGGATCCCATTCAGAAGAGAGAATTTAAGAACAAACTTTAGAATCTGAATATGGAGAGGGATGAAGCGGTTGCTTCCTTCTTCACAAATATCTCTCAAGTAAGAGATCAACACATGAGCAATAAACGGTTAATGATGATGATCTAATACAAACTGTATTCGTTGTCCTTCCATATTCATGGGGGACATTCTTGGTTGCATTAAATGGTCACTAAGTGCAACAAAAATTTGAAATAATGTGGCATGATTTCCTACAAGAAGAAGGGTGAATCCATAGAAAATATACTTCCTCGAAAGAAGAGAACCTTGTTCTTGCGACACAGATGAAGAGAGGAAAGAAATACTTTTCTCATAATAAGTTTTCTCATCAAAAGGAAAATTATTACAACAAGAACCTTGATAAGTCTAAAGTTAAATGTTTCAATTGCAATAAGAAGGGTCACTTTGCAAGATAATTCCATGCAAAGCAAAGAGGAAAGTTAAAGGGTAGGTTCCATGCTTCTAATGCTACAAAAGATGAACCTACAAGAAATAATTCTTCCAATGATCAAGAGAAAATGAAGGAGTACTATCATGTCTCAGCCCTATCTGGATCCATTACCACTAGTGCTGAGACATGGATGGTGGATAGTGGCGCATCAAAGCACATGATTGGATATAGGAGTGCTATCTTATATATGAAGGAAAATAAGTTTATCCTATCAGGTGGAGCTTGGAGATAATACCACTTATTTGATCCAAGGATTTGGATCCACTTCCTTTCAGTTGAATTCAGGTGATGTACTCCATGTTAATGATATTATGTATCTTCTTGGTCTGAAGAAAAACATCATGTCTATTTTAGTTCGAGAAGATAAATGTTTTAGAGTAATATTTATGGACAACAAAGTGCTATTGTGACCTAAAAGTTCAGACTTTAATTATGCAACCATGATTGGAGTTAGAGAGGGAGGTCTCTACAAAGTTCCTAGAAATTGCATTAAATCCATGATCCAGGACACCGTTAGTCCTTGTTAACCATGGCATAGGAGCCTTGTTCATATTCATTTCAAAGCGCTACCTAGCTTACAGAAGATGTTAAAAGGTATGCCTATATTTCAATTTGAGCATGATGTTATTTGTAGGGGTTGTGCTCTTGGTAAGAACATCAAGAAAAGCTTTCCAAATAGTACTAAAATATCTAAAGGGATCCTAGACTTGATCCATTCCAATCTATGTGGTCCCATGTATGCACCATGCTTGAGTGGTTATCTGTACTATGTGCTTTACATAGATGACTTCCCTTGCAAGTCATGGATCTATTTTTTGAAGGCGTAGAGTGAAACTTTCAACAAGTTTCAAGAGTTTAAAGCACTGGTTGAGAATCAGACTAGAAAGCACATTTGTGCTTTGAGATATAATAATGGAGGATATTTCAATTCTCATGACTTTAATGACTTATGTCGAGAGGCGAGGATAAAAAGACAATTGAATGTACCTTACAACCCCCAGCAGAATGGGGTTGCTGAAAGAAAGAACGGAACAATATGTGAGGTTGCAAAAGCTATGATGTGTGATCATGATATGCCCACTTATGGGAAGAATCCTCCAACACTACTATTTACATATAGAATAGAAGTCCACATGCTATCCTGGGAGAAAAGACTCTTGAAGAAGTTTTCACTAGTGAAAAAACAAATGTTGGACACTTGAATATTTTCCAGTTGTCCTGTGTACATTCATATTCCAAAAGAGAAGAGGAAAAATATGGATCCATCTAGAAAGAAAGGCACATTTGTTGGATATAGTGAATCCTCCAAATCTTATAGAATCTATTTCATGAAGTCATCAGAAATGTAGCATTTCATGAAGAGACTTCCCTCAACCACTCTAAAGAACTTTAATGTGATTTAGAATGGAGGAGCATGAGAATCACATGATGGAGGATCCAAGCTCTGGTTCTCCTCTTTCAAATGTTGAGAGAGAAAATCTAGAAGAGTCCTTACATCCGCGTGATCCTGAAGAGCAAGTAGAACTGGTAGAAAGATCACTTGATGAACCTCTTGCTAAGAGGATATCTTCCTGGTGTTGAGACATTCGGCAAGAGGTAGAGAAGCATGGAGCACCATCAAGTACATCCAGAGAGAGAAAGAGACCTAAAATATATGCAGGATATGTAGCACAGATGAGTCACATTAGTGATTTAGAACCCACCTCCTATGAGGAAGCTACTAAGAAGCAAGTATGGAAAGATGCTATGGTGGAAGAATACAAATCCATCATGGAGAATGATTTGTGGGAAGTGGTTCCTAAACTTGAAGGGAATTCAATAGTAACTTTCAAATGGCTTTATAAAATCAAACATGTAGATGATGGAAGTATTGAAAAATATAAAGCAAGATTTGTGGCTCGTGGTTTCTCATAGAAAGAAGGAATAGACTATGATGAGACATTCGCTTTTGTGGACAAGTACACTACTATTCGATCCATGATTTCACTTGCCTCAGTTCTGGGGTGGAAGCTTCACCAGATTGATGTGAAGAATTCCTTTCTCAATGGTGAAGTTGAGGAATAAGTATACATACAGCAACCTGAGGGGTTTGTAGTTCATGGGAAGGATTCCCATGTATGCAAACTTAAGAAATCCTTGTATGGGCTTAAGCAGGCGCCGAGGGCTTGGCATTCAAGAATTGAAAACTATATTTAGATCTTGGGTTTCTCCAAAAGAGAAGCTGACGCCAATCTATACTGCAAGGTTGTGAAGAACCAACCATTGATCTTGGTTCTCTATGTTGATGACTTGTTCCTTACTGTAGAGGAAAAATAGATAGCTTGGTACAAGAGGGAGCTTACTTCTGAGTTTGAAATGAAATACTTGGGTCTTATGCACTACTTTCTTGGTCTAAAAGTTTGGAAAAGGAAAGATGAGATATTTCTTTCATAAGGAAAGTACATAGTCGATGTGTTGCACATGTATGGTATGATGGATTGTAAGTCCATGTCTACACAAATGGTTTCTAATATAAAGAAACTACATGAGTCAGATTCTGGATGGGATCTAGTGGATCCTACCATGTATAGACAACTCATTGGTTCATTGATGTATTTGATACATAGTAGAACAAACATATGTTATGTAATGAGTATCTTGAGTTAGTTCATGTCTGATCCAAGACAAAGGCATTGGGTTGCTTCCAAGCATGTGCTTAGATACCTTCGAGGTACTATTCTTATGGAATCAGATATGATTCCATTGGAGGAGTGATGCTACTTGGTTATGCTGACTTTGATTGGGGTGGTAGTATTGTGGACCGAAAGAATACATCCAAATTTTGTTTTAGCTTGGGATCAACTATGATCTCTTAGTCCAATAGGAAGCAGGGCTCTGTAGCCTAGAGTACTACACAAGTAGAGTATATTGCATCTAACCTGCTAAGAATATGTGTGGTTTAGTATGCTACTTGATAGGTTGTTCCATGAGAAGCTTGAGACTATTGTCATTCACTCTAACAATCAAAGATGCATCAATCTCTCAGAAAACCATGTGTTTCATGACATATCAAAACAAACTAAGATGAAATACCACTACATCAGAGACATCAACCCCATTCCTTAGAAAACATCTATTGGTTACACAAAATGGCATTAAATTGGAGAAGCTCTCCACATTCTATCACGACCATAACCACCACCACCATAAATAGCATCTACCATAGCTTGGGGGATTTCATGCAACCCAAATACTCCAAAATTCATCCTCTAGAGCAAGGTCAATATTTTCCCATCTTGCTTCACGTGCAATTGTTCTTCCTTATGTAAGTTGTGAATGATACCAACAACCACCTTCTACTTCACCAAACGTTTTGTTACTGAGATCACAATCCTTTAATACACTATCTTTGCAGTGACCCCTTCTACATTTGACACTCTTCTGGATAGATCCAATCCAATGGACTACAATTAACGCCTCAACCAAGGAAAGTTTGGGAAGATCCATGGCAACAGTTCACACAATCGGCTTCTCAACAACCTTGCCTCCTTCAAACTAGAAATGTCTGCCGTTTCCCAGCATCTCTTTATTTAAGTGGATGCCATGGGCGAGTGGTGTTAATACAGAAGGGAGAGAAACTTGGCTCTATGCGCATGTGGAGGTTAAATGAAGTCCAAGGTGCTGCAGAATGGTGTGAACTCGAAGATGTATGCATCCCAGAACGCAATAAGTTTTATTCGGTGGTAGTAAACAGCGGGTGGGCAATGATGGTTGACAGGGAAATGCAAATATACTTGTGCAATCCAGAGCGAAATATGAGCAAGAAAGTTTCATTACGTGGGCGGCATGGCAGGTCGGAAGGATCGTTTATACAGATTCTGTCAGCCTTCGAATCCAACAACGTTTGGTGGCCTTAGGTACTGAAAAGTTTTCATCAAATAATTGATCTCTCATCAAGCAAAAGTGCCTGCATTTCACACTAATTTCACTCATAGTCTATCGGATCGGCGTTTTGACCTTAGGTTTACTGTCGATGTATGAAAGTTTTAAACGTTATGTTAATGTTATGTTTGGTGAACCGGACTGGTTTTACAAGTTTTACAAGTGAACCTTTATGATCCAGATGAATTCCATCAGATACAACTGCTTGTTCTTTCGATATGGAGTTTTGAATAAGATGAAATTATCAAAGAAAACTGAGCATATTGTATGTATGATTCCTGGATTCGATTTCAGTGTGTAAGAATTTCGCAACCCACCCAATCTTTCCAGCGAACTCTTGCTATCATCATTGGAAAGACAAAGAATCATTGGGGTGCAAAATTGTTATCCATAAATGATACATACAATAAGATCAGTTCATTCTTACTTAGTGATGCGGAAGAATGTTCTTGCAGAAACTTTAAAATTTGATTATTGGCGAGTTTGTTATAAAGTCAGTGGTTACTCTGATGCGATTTGCTGCAGATGAGAACTGCTCCAAGATATATTCCATTGCCTTCAAAACTTGATGAATAATATCGCTGGTTCTCATCTCCGCCTCTTTAATCTTTTGTTGTCTTTAACATAATCTTCTTTCAATCTTGATTCTACCACTCTTTTAGCTGATTTGCTCTCGCTTTTTTTTTATGGTAAAAGGTGCTTGAAACCGTGATTTGTATTCTATATTCCTTCCACTTTATTTTTGTCTATTTCGATTGAGGATGTGTGTTTTACTATTGAATTTTGATGTGTTTGAAATCTATTTGTGTTGTTAGATTAGTTATAAAATGTATTTGTGTCGTTAGATTAACAATAAAATGTATTTGTTGCATTGAGAGTAGTCAAGTGTTTAATGGGTAGAGTTTTCATTATAATCCATATTACAAAAGAGTAATATATTAAGTTATAAAATCAAAATCAAAATTAGAATAGATCCATTTTAAATTGGGATTTATAAATGCCGCAGTTTTTAGAACGGTAGATATTTACGTCTTATGGGTAAGGATAAAATAATGGGAATTTTTTGAGAAAGGGAAGGTTCAAGTATTCAGTGGCTGCAAAATAAATAGAATTTGCATCGATCTATATTTTTTATTTATTTTTAGAATTACATTGTATCCAATAGATGGTCTTTTTTATGCTTGAAAAAATTAATAAAATAAAAATGTTCATCAATGTGATGGTATGAATCGTTGAAGTTGATTCTAACCAATGATCATTCTCAAAAAAATTTAAATAATTCCCCATTTGTTAAGTTGTATTGGGATTTTTACACGTGTGTTATCATGGATGCGGGTTTTGATCAAAAGATGACAAGTTGGTTTCTCCATGATATGTTCCTCTCTATGTTATTTTTAGATACAATGACTCTAAAAATCACAATTTTTATGTTTTTCGGATTATCATTGCCTTTGACAATTGGGCATGGAGATTTTTACTGATTGATTTAGTTCTTATAGGGTGATACAATAGTAGTAATGTTTTATATCCAATTTTACTCAATGTTCATCCATAGACATTGCACAGAGAATGTATATATATATATATATATATGATTTAGCCTTTAATTATAATTAGAAAATTCTTTGTACATAAGAGATACCTATTCTTTCAAGCCTTAAGCTTTCATTAACTAGCAAGAAAAGCAGGGACGTTCAAAAGTTTAACAAAAATGTAAATAAGGTGCATGCTATATATGTTCTCTTGCACTCGTCTCTAAAAGACTATTGTGTAGAGATATTCAGCCAAGCTACAACAGGGAAACTACTCAAGGAGTTCTTGATATGTATGGAAGAACACTATCGTAAAACAGTTTATGTTGTCTACCTTTGTTGAATGATATGGTACATCAAACAAAGAGTAAAGAAAATGGTGACGTAAAAACGATCTTAATAGTGATGTAAAAACTTTCAAAGGTTTCCAAAATGCCATTCAAACCTAAAATCTAAACGTGGATATTGACTAGTTGTCCGCAGTTCACTGTCAACAACCTTACAAAGTAATTTCCTCTAAATTTTAAATACTTGATATTAAGTGCATCACTTTTCAAACCGCGCTGCTTTACACATATGCTTGAAATAAGGCCAAGAACCATACTTTCAAAAACTAAGAAAAACAACATAAGAAAACCATTCTTTGAAAAATTTCGTAGTAAGAAATTCAACCCTTTCATGATCACAATTAAGCAACAAAACAAAAACATAATTATCTACCAATCCCTCCCTACGCAAACTATTGTTGTGAAATTGATCCACTTGTAAATAGTTAACATAATGTTTTTATATTGTTCTACATCGCACAAAAATCTATGTAAATTTGTACCCATATAATTTAACGCCTAAAAAGAAATCTAAGATCAAGTACATCCTTATGGTTCCATGAAATGGTACTTTGTTATAACCAGCATAGACCCATCTTAAACCCGGATCTATCAAGCACCCAAAGGGATCCAATTTCTTGAGGTGTATTATTTTTTTAAAATTTAAACTCAAGAAATTTGATCTCTCTTGATTGATAAATCGGGGTTTAAGTTTTAAGTTTTTGTTTTATAGACAAACATCGATTTTTAAATTACTTTCCAATTAATATTAGAAGGTTTTGATGGAGAGTTATATTTTTTTGAAAATATGGAGGGTGAATACTGAATCATACCGAGGAACTCGACTAAATTTAAATATGTGATTTATAAAATTCAGGGAATATTTCAAAAAAAGAGTTAATCCTTGATGGCTCTACCAATTTCATAATGCAAATATGAATGCATGGTTCTATCAAACCACGAGAGCTTGCTGCGGAGTGGAGGAATGCATAATTATGACTATGATATGCAGTGAGGAAGCTCGGGGACTATAGCTAGGAATCATGTTCCAATCTGGAATCTTATGTCAATTGGGATGGAGTTCACTAGACCAACCAAGCTAACAGAATTCTGTCCAATCAAACCTTGGGATGCAAAGACCTTGAGCCTGCATCATGGTGTCTTGTATTCTAGTCGTATTAGTCGTATTTATTAAGTAATGAACTTTTATGAGATTCTTTTCACTCCATTTTTTCCTGTGTATACTTTGTTCTGGTTTGTACACAACAACGTTTTAATCTAAAGTCCATTCTTACTGCTAGAAATCAAATGAATCCCTTGCATTTTTCTCGAAGTTTAGTGAAAATTCACAAAAGGTGTTTTCCATGTTATATGACATTTACTTCCAGCAATATGAAACTTTTCCAAGGATAATAAATGCTGAAGCTTGCAACATTACTTTCCTCATTCTATATTTTTTGGATAAAATTAATCAAGGTAGATGATAATTATTAAACTAGCTTCGTTTTAATATAAATATTTTTTTAGTTTAATATGTTTTATACATTTGTTGATAGTTTTGAAACAGTCTTCTGACACTTTTGGTAATTTGTTATTTTTAGCGATTTTTCGGGTGCTAAACTTCTAGGACCATTTTGAGGCCATAAACGACATTTTTTTGGGAAATCGTGGTCTGACGAAGCTTATTCATTCTAAGGTTCTTTTGCTTGGATATTTGTTCGAAACAACGAAAAGGGAGAAGAAGATAACAATCACACAAACACTTCGTTGATAAATTCATGGGGCGTAAATATTCGTTGATAATATCGAATATTATACAACTAAATATATGTGTCATATGTTCTATATAATTGTGAAGGTTTATTAAATTTATGAAAATTTATTCTATTTATGTGTTTAAATACATTCTTATTTTTGCCTCGATATCCTTGTGAATTGAAGAATATCTTTCCTATATATAATTCATAATAAATTTCTATATAATAAAGTAGTATTTTTTAATGGTAAATAAACTCAAAGTTCTTACAATTTTTTTTATCATAATTAGATTGTACAATCTTAACAATTGATATATATAATTCAATAATTTTTCTAAATTTATAATCTATTTTTGAATATAAATTTGCGATTTTAGCGATTTTTCGGGTGCTAAAACTCTGGGGCCATTTTGAGGCCATAAACAACATTTTTTGAGGAAATCGTGGTCCGACAAAGCTTATTTCTTTTGCTTGGATATTTGTTCGAAACAACGAAAAGGGAGAAGAAGATAACAATCACACAAACACTTCGTTGATAAATTCATGGGGCGTAAATATTCGTTGATGATATCGAATATTATACAACTAAATATATGTGTCATATGTTCTATATAATTGTGAAGGTTTATTAAATTTATGTGTTTAAATACATTCTAATTTTTGCCTCGATATCCTTGTGAATTGAAGAATATCTTTCCTATATATAATTCATAATAAATTTCTATATAATAAAGTAGTATTTTTTAATGGTAAATAAACTCAAAGTTTTTACAATTTTTTTTATCATAATCAGATTGCACAATCTTAACAATTGATATATATAATTCAATAATTTTTCTAAATTTATAATCTATTTTTGAATATAAATAATTTAAAATATATTATCTTAAAACATCCAAATCATAACATATTTAAATTACCACCTTTCCTATTTATTAGAATTATAAATTTGATTATATATATACAAATAAGAAAATATATAGTGAAACACAAGCAATGGGTGAATTAGACCATTTGTCTTTAAAAAAACATGTAATATAATAAGAGATTAAATCCTCATTCTTGTAGAGAAATTTATAAATATTTATGGTGTAATAATAGAGATATCACTAAAGATTGTTATGTTTATCTAAATCAATTATAAATCAAATAAATTAAAGATGGACCCAATAAACAAAGAAATAACATGCACCCCTTTCTCATATCACTCTAAATTCATTTTTCTAAGAATCAATGGAAAACCACACCTCTCTCTTTAGACAAAATAATTGTTTAGCAATTGAAAATAAATATAAATATAAATGGGAAAATATAATATGAAGATGTAAATTAAAAAAAAAAATACAATCTCATTTGAATCCAATTATAAAATAGATATATACTAATATAATCATATTAATTATTAAATATGAGAAACAAAAGAAATATTTTTATTAGAATGATAGGGACAATTAAAACTATATTATTTTTACAGTAGTGTTTATTATGTCCCTACGATAGCAGAGACATATCGCAATATGCTATTAAATTAGTTCATACAAAGTAAATTTTGTATTTCCATAGTTTCAGTATTATTTTACTATTTAATATAATTTTAATAAAATTAATTTATCAGCAATACAATTGGCCTGCAAGAGATGATGTAGTTTTTGGGGATTGTATCCCAGGTCCCAACAGTGGGCTTACATAATGAGGGCAGATATTGTGTTGTAACTCCATGGGGAAATGACCTTCGAACAGAGGCAAAGATATTAGCTCTGATCAACTCAAGAGGATTCAAAACCTTTTTTTTGGCATTAACAAGTTTGTCTATTTTAGAGGTTTGAGGGTTATTTTGCTATTATACATAAACAAATTTAAATAGATCCGCATAGATTCATCTTAAACCTGTATCTATCAAGCACCGAGAGGGATCCAATTTCTTGAAGTGTATTTCTTGTTTTAAACTCAAGAAATTTAATCTCTCTTGATTGATATATCCGGGTTTAGGTTTTAATTTTTTATTTTATAAAGGAACATCTATTTTTTAATTACTTTTCATAATATTTTATTTTATGAATGGACATGGATTTTTTTTAAATACTTTCCATAATTTTACTTTTTTTTTACATTTTAATTAATGGACGACAATACATTTTACTTTTTTACTTTTCATTACATTTTATTTTTTACTTTTCATTAAATACTTTCCATTACATTTTACTTTTTTTTACATTTTAATTAATGGCCGACAATAATAAAGACAAACGTTTATAGCCTACGATTTAATTCAAATGAAAATACAGGTCCTTTTATTAATGGCCGACATAATATTATTTTTTTATTATTATTATGTTAAAGACAAACTTTATGAACACCTAGTTTCACTCGATACAATAAACAAAATTATGAGATTATGAAATTAGCATTCGTGCCATTTAAAATAAAATTGTAAATAGATTATGATATATTTCTTTGTTTAAAATAATAGTTTTATTTTTAGGTATAGTTATTATAATATCAATACTATGTTTTATGTTTTTTTTATTAAAAATTTATATGTTTTATGTTTCTTTTTTACTTATATTTTTTTATTAAAATTTTAGAAAGATTGTGATAAATTTTAAATTTTAAATTTCAATATATTAATACATTACATAAAAAAAAGCTAAAAGCTTAGATGCCAAGTAATACTTCATGTTTTATGAGCTCATACTTAATGTTTTGAGCTAGTTTGGATGTTCTTGGTTTTAATCATTTGCTTTCTTTTTGCTTATATTTAGCTATGCATTTCTATGTAGCATGTTAGCAATGATATGGGGACATTGCCACCTTGTGGCTATTGTTCTAAATTATAATATAATTTTAAACTATTTAATAATTAGTCCCTACCTTGGGAAGGGACTTTTGAAATTGAGTTTTAGCTATGCTATTAATCTGGCACTATTTCCAAACATTTTTGTTGTTTTCTGTCTTTTGATGAATCTTATGTTTGGAGGCGTTAATTGGGCTCTTTTTGAATCTATTACATATTATATTGAAACGATGTAGCCTAAACACCACGAACATGACGTGTGCTTGCCACAAACACTACTTGCTCTTGTTTTATTAGTACTTAATAAATTTATTATAATACTTAATAACTTCATTATGATACTATAAAATAGATCAAAATTTGATTTCTTAGAAGGTGTTGAAGGTTTCTTATGCTGGGAAGAATGGATATTTTCTTGCCTACAAGATATGGGCGATTGTTATTTTTTTTTTATTATGCTATGTTGTATGCTTTTTGGTTTTTAAATTGGAGCTGGTCACTTATTGTGGAACTGGTTATTTGGTCCACTGTTTTTTGATGTATTGTTTGATAAGCTTTCTAGCTTTATAATGTATTTGGGAACATCTGAATGTTTCCTGGACAATCCTTGTACTATTTGATTCGATTTTTGAATAACAATAGTATGTTTTTTCTGCTGACAAAAAAAGAGATCAAAAATTGATTTGAAAATCGATTTATTTTTATGTCGTTAATTAATTGTGATCATAACATGAATTTTACTTTATAATCTTGTTTTATAATTCAAAATTGTTATAATAATGATCATTAACATTTATAACAACTTAGTGATCTTCACTAAAGGGGTTTGAATTGAAAAAAATGGCATAGAAATTCATCCTTGTTTTTTCACTTATTTTTAAAGTCAACAACAACAAAAACATATTTTTTTATATAATCTCCTAACCAACACTCCCTCTAAGCACCAACTCACAATCCCATAAACATGATCAACCAACCCATTAATGTGTATGTACCTTAAAAAACACCAACAACCTACTAATACCCAGTGCTACATATTAACATCTTATTGTTTTTTTTCAATTTTTTTAAGTACAAAGCAACTTGCTGCTTATTCCACTTGTTTTATATTTATGTTGAATGTGCTATATTGAAAATGATAATTTGTCCTATTTTGTGCTCATGCACTTGTGTTTTGTCATATCTTCATCATGGGTCTCAATAATTGTCGAACTCTATCGCAAATAGGATAGAAAAAAAACAACGAATGTACAAAATTAAGTGATAGGAAGAAATATTATTGCATAATTCATTAGCACTTTTTCATGTGATACATGGATTTGGAAATTTTTCATATGGTGTGATCTATTCTTCGCAATGTTACAATCCTTGTTATTACAAGGACGAAAGAAGAATATCATGGGCATGAAGATTTTATTGGGAAGTGGGAGATATCCTTCCATTAGTGGATGACATTTCTGCAATAAAAAAATGGCTCATATTTTAAGTAATGTTAAATTGTGATTGTACATAAAATTTGTGTTAGTTCATTAAGGATATAGAAAAATGCTAAGCTATCTTGCGGTATTACTTATTTTGGAGGGACTAATGGGTTGAAATTGAATGTAGTGAGTGCAATATCACACAAACTTTTATTTATCTCTAATATAATTATAAATTCCAAGATTGAATTATCTACTCATCTCTTTACATAAATACATTTTTTATATTGTGTTTATAAAAGTGAAGGTGTAAGATAATAAAAGAACGGTGGTTCCATACTTGATAAAGACACACCTTCACTTTTGATTTTATATTTTCTTTCTAAATAATTGAAAATTGTTATTAAATTTATTTATTTATACTTTATATTATTCAATTTTATAATATAAATTAAATATTTTTTTATAAATTCGCTATAACATCACTAAAATATAAAAATTAAAATATGATATTTACTTCAACATCTTAACACCCCACCAAATCTCTACCTTAAATCAATACAAAACATTAAATTTCAAAAATCAAAATCACAATTAAATTATTTTGATAAACTACTTTAAACTTCCAACATGGATAGTTATAAAAAAGCTAGATCATTTGAATATGAACAATCAATTAAAGTATTTTCACAAAATACTTTAAACTTGTCAACATGGATAGTTAGAAAAAAGCTATATGATCACTTGTATATTTGCAAATATATACATTTTATATTCATTAACTCCCTCTTAACTTATAAAAACATATCAAAATTTTCATTATCACACACTTAAGCACTTCTGCTCTAACCAGTTCGACAACAAAAACTCAACCAATGATGGTGAAGTGTTTCTCACAAATAGTTATATTATAAATCTCTCTAACAATTAAAACCAAACATTCACTTGAATTCAAGCCGGTCCAGCCTGTTGTTTTGGTATATAAAGCTCGCGATTCACAGAATACAAAAATTTCAGAATCTCTTCCCCAACGTAGACAATGCTCTTCATATATTCACTATTACGAACTACATGTGTCCATTCCCTCAACTGAAATTCCTGTTATCACACCATAGTAGCAGGGCTACTTTCTTGCTTAGCAGATATCTGCACATTCCAGAGCTTAGATTATTCAGAGCTTGGCTATGGTGACTTTATATTTTGAGATCACTCATGATCAGAGCAGTGTATTATTTAGACTTATGTTAGACCTTGTGTCAAGGCTGAGCCTTGAGAGTTCATATTTGATGACCGATGTGACCCTTTATTCCATATAGTTTCAGTTCAGTGCCTAGAGATGTATTGCAGCAGTGTTTCAAATGATATATGATGATTATTCTTATGATGATGTTGTATGACCTATGGATTTCTAATCATTGGCTATGGATTATTATCTTGTTGCTTTAGTCATGTTCACAGCATTACCTTGGTATATGATTCATGATGTGGCAAACTTTGTAAACTGGTAAATTATAAAATGGACATTTTACTTGCACATTTAGGTTGTTTGGAAAAACTCATTGGTCTACTACCTTGCATAGATATGGTCTTTCTTGACACCATTTGTCTGCTAGATTAGGCTCCACTTTCACTTGACTCCACCCATCCATGACTTTCCTTATTTGGCTTTAACCTTTGACTTGTCCTACTTGACTTTCTGATATTGAGGACTTCCCTTTTTACTACCTCTGTGTTTGGACCGCATCCCTGTTTGTTTAGTGTCTTGGCTCTGAGTTGGTGACAAAACTTGCCTTTGGTACATTGGATTATAGGCCTAAATCATTCTGGTCGGTTGTCCCGATGTTTGGCACTGGCATGAACTCCCCCTAGTCACCTGAGATGTTGTTGGCTAAAACTGAAAGCTCATGTACTACTTATGGAAACTTATATAGATTCTCCCATGGAAACTATAAAGGGCAAGAGCGATGAACTGCTAAAAATACTCCTCGAAGAGTATAAGAAAGGTAAAAAAAGCAATGGTTCTTAAATTCTATATCTAAACAATTGCTGACCTTATATATGTATACAAACATGCCCTGGATGCAAGCCGCAATTAGTTTTGCTTATCAGCACACCTGAGATCCGAAGGGTTATGTAGGCCAAAAAGGCCATGAAATGAAATCAATGGATCCTAATGAAACTGGATCATCTTTTATAAAAAGTAGACATGATGCCTAAGTTGAATAAGCACTCTCTAAACAACTTACCCATTTGTGAGGCACAACCATTCCCCGTATTTATTTTGTCCGGCACAGAGTTTGTAGCTTCTCCTTTCTCCCAATCCAAAGTGTTTTTTAGTTGAGTTTAGAAAAGTCACCTAGTTTTCCTATCCTTGTTCCTAGCCTTCATCCTTAGCTAGCAGTTAGACCATGTCCAATGGGTGAGTTTGTCATTTAAGATATTGTGCAAGTAAATATAAATAACAACGGAATGAACAAATATGATTAATGCCACTAAATGATGTTATACTTTAAGTTAAGCTATGAGTATGATTAGAGGAACATGTCTTAGTCTGTTGATATGATTTATCCTTGGTTATATATTGACCTAGTCAAACCCAGTTTGACTAAGGTCATTTCTTAGGATCCGTGATGATGTGGGCCATGCATGCTTATTGATGATGATATATGGACCCACATACTCTTGATGATGATGCTATATGATGGACATATGGTTCAGGTGATGATTGATGCAGTTCAACAGGTTTTATTATTTCTTTAGATCATCAGATTATACACTGTCTATATATGGTGGACCCTATAGTTAGCCCATCAGGGAAACCCATGGTGTAGGAGTACACATTTTTAGTAGATTTGGGTCTTATGGATCCAATGAGACACTTATCATTCAGTTCCAGGCACTTCTGACAGTGATACATGCATTTTTCCACTTGTTGACCGGATTTGGGGCTGATTTCCCAGCCTGAGCAGTAGGGACCATGAGAGGCCAGTTCACCTAGGGCGCTGTATGAGGAGGGGGATGGTCTAGACACTTGATATTACCATTTATCCCCCCTTCTGGAGAGCCTGGTGGGCTCAGTTTGACAGCGTAGATGCCCTAGGTGGCAGTTTAAACACTTTCAGAGTTACCGAGGCAGGTTAAAAATGGAATAAAAGGGTCACTGAGGAATTCGATTGGGGCAATTGAGGCAAGTTTTTGGCACTTGGTCTTCACAGAGGTCTTCCAGGGTGAACCCCCCATCTTCCAGCCAGTTTTCATCAGTCACTGGGGTCCACAGAGGCCACATGAGGCCTTTTATTGCATGTCTCTCACAGATTTTGAGGACAGATTTGATCATTTGTATTTATTTTGGACATTTAATATTATTTTATTGTGCCATGGGGATGAGCTAGTAAAGATTGATGCCTCATATCCCCACCATGTGATTTATATGTCATGTCCTAGTCATATGAGGTGGGCCCATGTACTTTTGCCCCCTCTAGAGGATGGCGTCACCCTCCATGAGTACCTTTTAGCTATGATGTCATCATTATTTTGAGTGATCCATGTGTTATGTTGTTATGATTCATCTTAGCCATTGATTATGTTTTGAGATCTTTTAATCTCAACCACTCATCTTGTTGTAAAGTGGTTTTGAGATCTAGGGTTTTGGTCTTTATTATCCTATATAAGGAGGAGACCCCTATTGTATAGCTCACCTTTGGAGCTCTGGAATATTGGAATAGAACACTTCTTTCTGGAGCATATTTCTCTTGTCTTGTGGATTCTCTTGCATCTTGAGTATACAATATCTCTTCTATGTATCATTGTGGATTTTGGAGCTACATCTTGTTTTCTTGCAGGGAGGCCGAATTGGTGGAGAGGAGGACGATTTGAAGAGGATTATTGTTGGAGGGATCCACATATTTTCTCTTGGGTTGATCTTGGTGACAGGGAGTATCATTATTGTATCTTTGTGACATAGTTGATGCTTTCTATTACATCTTTCCATCATTTTCATAATCATCTTACTTGGCTTGTTTCACTTGATCTTGTCTTGTAGGAGGAGGACGATTTGGCATCTTGGAGGAGGATGTTTTGGCTTGGAGCTCTTGGATCTCACTCTTGAATATACACATAGGAGAATGCTATCAATTTCAAAGGTGGCCATAAGCAATTGAGGTAAGTTCTACAAGGTATGTGCCTAGATCCACCCATTCTTCTTCATTGGTCACAAACCCTTAAAATTCAAAACCCTCATTTTTTTTCTTAGATCTACTTGGATATAGCTTGGATTTTGGAAAGATATTGAAAACCCACCTCTATAGTATCCACGGCAATTCGGATCTATAGTTTGGTGGTGATTGGGTTCCATTTTACACACTTTCCAAGGCACCTAGCCCTCTTGAAGGAAAATCGCACCCCTTGGGAGAAACTAGTTGGGTTAGTTCCAAGACATGGGTAGGTGAGATCCCACTTGATTCATGATCCTCACACTTGATAACCTACCCCTACTGCTTCACTTCATTGATTTTCTCCTTGTGGGCTCCATTCCTCATTTTGAGGGTTGTGCCCCACTTGGGTCAATTTGGTGATGCATCTTCAATCTCAGATCTATGGAGATCTAGCCATTGGATCCCTTTGAAATTCAAGATCCACACTAATAATTGCATTAACTACTTGGATCTAAAGTTTGGTGGCTTTTGGACTTAAGTTGACACACTTTCCCATGCATTTAGCCCTCCTTGGGAAAAGTCGCACTTCCTAGGGGATTGAGTTGACCCACTTCAAGGACATGGGTGGTTGAGATCCCACTTGATTTGAAAAGAGCATACCTTGAAACCTATGTCTAGTGTCTCACTTTGTGGATTTTTTCCATGGGGTATCATTCCTCAATTTGAGGGTTGGTGTCCACTTGGACCACTTAGTAAAACATTAGATCTAGCAAGATCTAACCATTACATTCACTTGATCTTAATCAACACCCTTGATTTGCATCTTAAGTGTCCCGATCTACATTTTGACATCTTTTTTACTCCATTTGCCCACCCATTTCAAGGAACTAGTCCAGCTAAGGCAATTCACACTTCTTGGGATTAGTGTCAAGTGCTAGATCCCATATGTGGGTATCTCTAATTTTATCTTAGATCCATAGATCTACTATTTGCATACCCCTTGGTACCATTTGCACCCTTAACTTCACCTTGTGGGTCCATTTTAACCATTTCCATATCCCGAGGAAGTGGGTCCCACTTATGTATCTCATGGTACTAGATATTGTCATGTTATCTCATTATGTGGCCTAAATCATTCATTGGTTGAAACACTATTCATCCCTTAAGTCTCTTTCAACCATACTTAAACTTCTAGGTCCACCTCACCTTGCATTGGTTTTCGTAACATGACTTTCACATATCCCTAGGAACCTTTGTTTTGGTCCAATCTCCTTTGATTGGCTATAGGGTCTCCCCCTTGGTCTTGATTCATCTTGATCTAAAGTGAAGAGTGCCTCGGTTGACGTGACTCCCAGCTTGCATTGGGAATCGTGGCATCTCTTGGGTCACCTCTTTAGTTGTCCATCTCCTCTACCATCCCGGATGGGATACCATTAGGGACAACTACAAGTTGTGTGATAACAATCCCCACTTAAAATAGTGATCGCAATGAAAAAATTATGTTCTCACCAAAAATTGAAATTAGCAAGCTAGAAACTTTCTTATAAGGGTCGTCGAAAAACCCAGAAATTTTCTTCTTGCACTTGAGCCATACTTTTGCAATTCATTCCCAAGCATTCCAAAATAAAAGGAATTTTCTCACAACACTTTACAAGCATGCAGTTTAAACCATTTTTAAGGAACTCTTCTCAACATCTATATCCATTATATTCCTTCAGTGCAGTGATAATTGCATACACTAAAGATACAGCTCCATCATTTATATATCAATCTTTCATTTAACCACACTAAAAATTTGTAAGAGAATTTTCAACCATACATTAAAAATAGAAAACTAGTTGAAAACAATCTTTCAATCTCCAACTTATAAGTCTTAACAACCTCCATAGAAATAGAACATGCATAACAAATAACAATATTCTCGTGAATCACACACATTGAGACAAGTATGAGTTAGTCATTCCAACATAGAATTTTGGAATGGATATGAATCATGAGAAATATTCAACAATCAACACCCATTAGTTACCTTTGGCTTCTAAAAACTAAAATCATCTCTATTTTTATTGATTCTCATATATTTCTTCATATGATGTACCCTTCCCCAACATTAAATCTATTGTATAGTTCACACTCACGTAATTCTACCATTGTAGTGACATTTCCACCAATATAAGTGTCACTTAATAAAATATTCCAAGAGAAGCTTGGACACCTTGTCTTTATGGATCTCTAATGGAATTCGCGTGTTATGCATATTTTGATCCATGTTGATATGATCATTGGCACAATGGAATTCATGTTTTGTGCACATTTTGGATCCATGTCGATGTGATAATTGAAATAACAGTTGATGCCCATACTTACTATGCTCAAATTCCACACTTGCCATTATTGATGTCACTTAGTTTGTTATCTTTTCCTCTATTCTCGGCTCTACAAAACACAAAAACACTTGGTCATGGGGTATGGGTGTAAATTGTAATGCAATCGGAAACTTATTAACAAGATCCACTACAAATGTGTGCCTCGATGATAATTTTGAAGAGAAAACAATAAACTCAAAGTGAACATAAGGAAATAAGTGAGCCTAAGGAAATGGGGTTATCTCTCTTTCTTAATGTTCACATATTCCATTTGATTCATAGTTATTTTGTTGCATCATTGACGCTATGTGTCTTTATGGAAATAAATTACTTAATGGAAATGAAACACATAATTAATACTTGAATGCAAATTTCTTAACTTAATCCACCAATCTTGTATAGGTATGGTCAAATTTATCATATACATAGTGTATAGTTATTTTTTCTTCCACACAAAACCATTTTAATGGTTTTGCTTGGGATAACAAACTCTATTAAGATCAATGATAATTTGTATGTTCTTGATTAAGTTAGATATGAATCTGCACGAAATAAACCTCGTCAACATTGCAAAATCTTAAATTCGAAGTACATAAGTGATGGGTGTGATTATATTCATTCAAATTTCTATATCATCAATTCCTCATTCATTTGATCATTCCCTTCCATGGTTCTATGCATCTTTATCTAGCACAATCCTTCACTTTTTTTCTTGTCATTTCTAGCAATACTGACATTAGCGTGACAATATTTGGGAATGCACCATAGGCATGTTGGGCCCTTTCCTCATCCCAAGCCCAAGATCAATGAGATGTATCATTTATAACATTAATGCTTAGATCAACATTTTTGATGTCCGCATGGGATTCTTAAAAAAGCTACGGAGAAGGTAACATAATTCATGTTATCTTTAGATTTATGCATTAGGGATTATGCTCTAATATCCATTCTATCATACAATTTTGCATGAATTAAGAGATAAAGTGAACATTCAATGTCATCTTGATAAGAATAACATATAAAAACCTTGGTGATCTTGATGAGTAATTTCATTTAACTTTATGCTTGTATGAATCTTAGAAAGTTCAAGTTCATAGATATTGTATCCTAAATAATAAGCATTGGATGTAATCATGCTATATTTGTGTGTTCCTAGAGCCCTATAAAGTAAGGAGATTGTCTCAGCGTAGATATTATAATGTTTTGATAGAATTACCACCCTTCAACAAAGGCTTCAAGGTGTACTACAATTTCTTGTTTTTCAATATGCGATGGACATGATTCCCATGGCTAAGCATCACAGTGATATGATAAAAATATGAATCAAGGTGCACTCCTTTCATCATATGATGCACACAAAAAAATCTCTCTTATATGGGTATCCACATATTTTTTTCATTCTAAAATTGTATCTAAAGCTTTATATCATCATTCATTATGCTATGAAATTCCTCCAAAAAAACAAGCATGACTTAGTGTTTATGCAATTTTAAATTTTTAAAGTACACATGGGCTGGTGCAGAGAAATGCTACCCAATTATGACAAGCTAGTTGCAATGGAAACTTGGAAAAAACAAAAATCTGATCACTAAAAATAAATATTGAAGGTACCTATAACATTTTTTAAACATTGTAAAAAGATGAAGTGTAGACAATTGATTTACCTTTGAGAATATATAATTTTTATTTATGGAAAAATAGCATAACTCTAAGAAAATGTTGTTCTCCTAATATTGGTATGTTACTTTTTTTCTAAAACATAATGTATATGTTCGTGGTAGGCCCCGAGTCTAGTATGTAAACAATGAAATTTTTCGAAAAACAATTTATAGAGTTATAAGAAATAGATGGTTCTTGTGCGACACTATTTTTCCATAATTTTTAATGTCAACTTTATATATTTTTTAAATTACGAAAGTCGATGAATCCCTATAATGAGAAGGTGGAGTGTTAGGCCCCACTATGAGGGCCTTAACATAATCAATGAACCTTTTTTTCGATGTCTAGGTATTCATCTGTACTTGTGCATATTCATTTTCAAAGTAGGAGAATTCAATATACTTAACAATGTTCAAGGTTTCAGGATTGCAATGTTTCCATTGGATTCTATCATGTGTGAGGGTATGGGATTGACATTTAATAAAGCAAATCAACCCCTCTTTGTACCTCAATGTTGGTGGTGTTGATTGTTTAACTCCTTTGTCATGACCTTAGTAAAAGTGTACCCTTCACTCAAGCAAATTTACTTATTATGCAAGGGAATTTTTTTCTACCTTTTATTAATGCTTGGATTTGGAGGTTTCATCAAAATTGTAGAGTGTCAACTAATGTCCTTGGAGGATCAACCTTGAGATTTGAGATAGAAGAAAGAGCTAGGGCCTAGAGATGGTGATGTAGGAGCATCAGAGCCTAGGCAGAACAGTCGAAGTTGATCAACATGAGAATTCGACCAGGGGGATTGCCGATGACCACTGGTGCGAAAGGGATATTGGCTGTCTCAGTCAATAAGTCGAGCAAGACATGTCGAAGTGTGCCAACAGAAAGAGAAAGGTCGAGAGTCGACATTTCTAAGGTCGATAGACGACAGAGTTGTAGTGAAAGAGGTCGAGTGTCGACATGTTGTCGAACAGTGACATCGAAAGGTTTGAGACGGAAGCCAAGCAAGGAGGAAGGGGTGGACTAGAGAAGCTGTATATGTGAAAGGATGACGAAAGAAAATATGGTCGAGGTCAGTGATGGTACTGACTACTGTAGCAGAGTTAGGGTGGCTCAGAAGTCAATCGGAGTACTTGGTAGTTGTTCGGGGCTGCTAAGGAAGTTATGAGAAGTTATTGAAGGTGGTTGGGATCATGACAGATGTCACCATAGGAAGAGGTTGTGCAGCATGACAAAGGGCACTGACAACTACGGGTCTGCGGGATCTGGGAGGATTTGGCAGACAAAGGAAGAGCGTATCAGGGATTGGAGTGTACCTCGGGATGAGCAACAACAGTAGAAGACCAGTGCGCAGACACATGAAAGGACGGTCACTCCGGATTTGATCAGTAGATTGGAGAGAATAGTCACTCATCAGCCAAGCGCACAAGAGATCAGATCCATAGCTCAGAGTTCCTTAGTGAACTAGGAGAGGGTGAATATCAACACACTGGGAGAGGAAAAAATTAGGGATCTCCTCCATGTAGGTTGCGATGGCACTCTCATCCTCTACGCAGTGAAGAATCCAAATATTTCAACAGCGTCTCCAACAAAATGATGGCTCCTCTCTCTAATGGCTTCTGCATCGTCTCTCAGCTCTACATCTACAAGTCACACTGCAACCTGTTTATGTGGGGTAGATCTCAACCTTAAGTTCCCTCTAGCAAACGACACATTACCACTCACAATACCTGATCTGATACCACTTATTGGGTGATGGAAGTCCACCTAGATTAACTTACGCAACAGAGAACGAAATCACTCATGAACACAGTGAAGTGATTTAAGTGGTAATACTCCTTTAAGTAGAAACATCACTCATGAACACAGTGAAGTGATTTAAGTGGTAATACTCCTTTAAGTAGAAACATCCATACATGAATATCTAGCAAATGATGATGAATATGAGAGAATGGGAGATCTAGATCCACAAGAACCTGAAGCTCTCTCACTTGGTATTCCTTCTCTTCCTCGATGGGTAGCCATTACACTCCGATTTGTCGGTGATTTGGTTGGTGATCCACATGATCATAGAAGAACTAGATCAGATTTTCAGAATGGAAGGTTTCATCCTTCTCACATTACCGATCCATTTCAGATCAATCGATCCTTCTTTGGAAAAGAAGGACACTTACCTCCTTCAGGGGTGAGAGATGATATACTTCATTAGCATCCTTCAAACTATTTTGAGGGAGGGATTTCTTCCCACTGGGTTTTCCCTCTTTCCTCACTTAGTTTATTTATATTGATTGTACGGGGTGACCTTTGGTCTTAGTCACCAGGGCCCTATTTTTCTGTTTTCGGTTATTATCTCATAATATAGCTTGCGGGGTGGTGTTGGAATATTCACACCATCATTTTTGTATTTTGCATGCCTGCATGAAAATCTGCATGCAATATCTAGTCATCATCATGGTGGTCTCCCCAGCACCTAGAGCTTGCTTCTAGCTCTCCAGAGCCTGTCTACAACCCCCATTTGGCCTCCTACCTACCTGATGCGCCCTTCTTCACTGTTGTGCATGGCAAGTGCGCCTTTCTCAACTACCACTATCAGTTAGAGTGCCTTTACTCACCTACCTTCAGTTATCACTCAGTTAGGGCACCTTATCTCACCTACCAGGAGTTATCATTCAGTTAGTGCATTGATTGAGTAGTTCTTCCACTAATTGCTCATGCTGACTGCTTGTAGCTTCTAGTTAGCTAGTTATGGAGTTCCACTTGACTATTTGACAGCCTCATGCGCCCCCCCTTGGAGTCTCCATTCCCTGATTTATGCCTAGATGGTTCTGTTAGACTCAGTTAGATACACTTAACTGACTATTACCATTTATGACTGATACTATTGACTGGATGATGTCTCCATTGTTATCCAAGCTAGACTTTGAGCTAGACAACTTCATGCACCCTCCTTATAGTCTCCATTTTCTGATTTATGGCTAGATGGTTTTGTTAGACTCAGTTAGACACACTTGAATGCCTCTTACCATTTATGACTGATACTACCGACTGGATGATGTCTCCATAGCTAGACTTTGAGCTTAGATTCGAATTCCCTACTTGGCTAATTTGAATCCTATATGATGCATCATCATTGATTATTGTATTACATTCTTTACATTCATTATTCATTGTATGATACTGTCATTGTTCATTATTCCATGTTTATGAGTGATTATTGAGTGCATGCTTCTCTTCTTCTTTGAAAATAATCTTGAGAGTTTGATTGTGAGATTGTTACAGTTGCTAGATCCCTACAGATTATCACAATACATTTGGTTCCACTAAAAAAACACATATCATTACAGAGGCCAATCTAATGATAACAAAGAACAAATTAATGAATGTATGCCATGTCAAAGTAAATAGTCTATTAAGAGAAATCACCTCATTTAAAGGCATGTTCAAAGAAGCATTAGATAAAATATTACCCTCCCCTCAGATTTACAAATATTCTAAAGTGATTTTTCCATCCCAGGGGAAATCCTCAACCTCAACCTCACAAAAGAGTTAAATTAA
This sequence comes from Larix kaempferi, assembly GCA_027924585.1. Classification (NCBI taxonomy): domain Eukaryota; kingdom Viridiplantae; phylum Streptophyta; class Pinopsida; order Pinales; family Pinaceae; genus Larix; species Larix kaempferi. Next base: position 3,353,997 of record BSBM01000276.1, on the reverse strand, counting down.
AAGGGTTGAGTTATGGTTTAAAGAAGCAATATTTTTGGCAGTTTTGGGTAGCTAGTAAATTAAAAGGTAGTTTCAAGAAGTAGTTAATAGAAAAATACATCTATAAAAGGAGGATTCGAACTCTTTTAGCATTATCAGGAATATTTTGGGAGAGAAAATTTTCACAAGATTTCAGGATCGGAGACCAGCAGGGAAAGGCATATGTTGAGCAGACTTGAAGATTTATGAGATTTAGATTTCATGTTAATGTCAGCCAGAATTTTTATTCTTCTATTCTACTCTCCTCTATAAATTCACAAGCTATTCCAATACATGTTATATGCTTCTTGATCATTAATAAAATCTTTGAGAAGCCTATTATCCCATCATATCCATGTTATGGAATGTGATGTATATCCATGTTATGTTATGAATGTTAATAAAATATTTGAGAAGCCTATTATCCCATCATACAAATTAGTTTCCTTCATATTTATTCTCATGAGTGTTGTTGATCCATTCCCTACTGCAATGGCTTGCTTTAGCAGAATAATGGTATCATCTTGCTCCCTAACTCAGAGTTGAAGCTCCTACACTATGCCTTCAAGCTTCACAACTCTTCCATCCATATCAGTATTTACCACTTCTACTAGCACATCTGCAGTGGCTCGACACTCATGCACAACCTCATTTAACATATTCCACATGCAGTCCATTTCTTCCCTCATAGTTTCGGCTTTCTCCCTGTGCTTGCAAAGGGTTTCCGTCATTTTCTCAACATTCCTTTCAAGTGTTGTGAGCCTAGCCTTCACCCTAGTATTTTTTGGCACCGATCCCCCATCGGTGTCTTCATGATGTGAGACTTCTTCTGCATCTAATGCAATATTGCCTGACTCTACTTCAAACTCAAACATCTATCCAACCGTGTGATTCCCCATCATAGACTTAGATTAATTTCCAAATCGTATCAAATGCGCTTTCCAAGTGTTGGGCGCACTTCCACCAAAGTTTCCAAACGATCATTCACCCCTCTATTGAATTCATCATGAACTCATAGTCTCAACGGCTGTCTTCTGAAAGCATCATCCCTATCCATCAGTGTGGGCACACACCTATCGATTGCTTCAATGCTCTAGGTGTCTTCTACCCATCTGCAACCCCCAACACTTAAATATAGGTTCACTGGTTTCTTTTGTTTTTCCTCGAATCGTCCCACCGTGTCAATTGCATTGAGCACCGCATCCGGTCTTCACACCTTGACACTTCCCATACATGATTCTACTCACCACTCTCCTGATGAACTACCACTTGCACCTCGCTAGGACAACTCCCAACATGTTCTTCTCTGAATCCATAGATCTGGGTGCACTTCACATTGGCAAATCTATTGTTGAGCACCCTACTTCTTGGGCACCTTTTGCTGGTCGTTCTGCTTTGTGAGAACCCGAAGCTATATTGGGTGCATTATTCCTTAGTGTGGCCTCCCATCACACTACCACCGTATTACCACACACTAATTCAACCTGCATCAAATTTCAACAATCCTCTTGCATCTTAGTGAAGAGATGTGAGGAACCTGCAATAATTAATTAATGAAAATACACGAGATAACAGTAATAATAGAACTCAGAATCACTTTATTGATCACAGGCCACTTCGAGGGGGCAACCTCCTTTGAGCAAGCTCAATACAAATAACTTCACGGTGCCTTCATTGGAATCAACACAAACTTATATACTAGTCTATGCGGAAATACTATGGGTCAATACCATGGGACATATAATACTATGGGACGACTTACAAATCATATGTGTCCAATACTATGGATCAATACTATGGGCTAATACAAACTATGGATCAACAAATACTATGGGACGTCTTAAAAAGCATATGCATCCAACAAAAATATACTAACAAAGTAAAGACATGGGTTCCTAACAAGAGCCTATCCACGTATCATCTCTGGTACCACCTGTCAATTTCCTACAACTAGCTTGACTTAGAACTGAGGTTCCTTTCCCTTCGGTAGGCCATGTGGCACTTCCCGGGACCTCCCCATTCGGTGTTGAGACCAACCTGGGTTGGAATCCTGACAGACTATTCCTAACCGAACCTTTCCCACTTAACACTTATTCTTGTTCTTATTACACTTATCCAATTATATGTGTGTTAACATTCCAATAGTTAAACACTTAACTAATAAACATACACAAGATCCAAGAAATGTGGGTGGCACTTCAAATTGGGTGTGCCTAAACATTTTATAAATACATAGAGTTACAATGAATAAAACAAGATAGGTGTACCCAAATAGCTACAACTTGGGAGAGCGCCCAACTAGCATCCCGCTCCAGAAACACCAAGAATTCACCTACTTTGCAAGTACACCTAAATTTGTTTCAGTTTATCTTAAGGTATCCACAGGGACACCTTCTATGGATCCTGACCTCTGCACCCAATTTTTCACCAAGCCACACTTATAGTCATTGCATTGTTTCCTGGACGTGCCTTCTATTGCCTACGACCAAATTGTGCCTCAAACCCGAATTTTCTTTGACTTGTGCTCTCACTTGGCTACTTATCCAGACTTGGATGATTCTGAATTAATTTCCCCTTTGGTCACCAATGCACCTTCTTATATATTCAATCGTTTAACTGACGAGTGTGACCAAGGGTTCCACCCTTGTGGTCTCTCGTCGACGTTTCAAGCTAACTTTGCAGATGATTTCCATTTAGGCGGTTGGGGATCCTCCCATGTCCTCCTTACCTTAGGTCCACACCTCCTCGTGCTAACTGATTATGCCCACATGCCCACTCATTCCTTGGGAGTTTTCCTTGTTGTTCAAGCACATGCCAAATTCCATTCCGGACTGACGTGCTTGTGCCCACATTGTTTGTTTTCTGATTCCCGTATGCCTCCACACTTGGTGTATTTATGGTCTACTCCATTGAGCTCCAAAGTCCTATTGCTTCCTAGTGCATCTAATCCTTTTCCAAATCCTACTATCGCATATGTTGGGTCCATACGCATTCCCAAGCATCCAAGCATGGTGCCACCCAATGTGGATTCCCACCTAGTGCTAGTCTATGTCATGCCAACCGATGGGTCTTTGGGCTCCCAAGTTGGGTCAATTTTCCAAGTGCACTCGTATAGGATTCTTGGGTCAAGCCCCATGCCAATATTTCCCGTGGGTGGATATTTAGTTAAGGTGCATCTAACCAAATCCGTGACACAATGCTTCGTGAAGACCGAGTCTCTTCATACAGTGGTTTTCTCTCCTTTGTGACCTCCAACAAACTTGACTTGACCATGACATGGTAATAAGGAAATTGTTAACTTGGAAACTTATTGAGAGAGCCAAATGAAGACGAATTTCGTAAAACAAAGTATGGAGATGATTAGCATAATAAACTGAACATAATGAAGCTAACCTCAGGTCAAGATCAAACCTTAATGAAAATATGACTAGCTCGAGATAGAACTTGATGAGGTTGAGAAAACACACATTGTACGAATTGATGAGTCTGTCAAAGTGATCTTGTGACAACAGAAAGGATGAAATGAGGTAAGGAAGTGATAAGCTCATTAACATGTACATGATGATACTGATGAAAGGACTTAGAGATAAATTTTAATACGTTCAACTAAGTCACTAAGTTTCGATGCCTCGAATCCTATCAAAATGAGAACCAACATTGTTAAAACATTTAGGGGCTTTGGAAGTAGTCTTATGGAATTTGGTTTTTGGACTATTTAAGGGTCTCTCCTGATTTGTTAAATCCGTGATTATATATTACCTACCCATATTTGATTGAATATTTTACGATGTTTACCTTCTCGTCTTGAAGGGAGGATAGCCAAATAGATTTGAATCCTTGCTTGGATTTGTTATATAATGATTTGATACAATATTGGGTGGCTATTGACGCAATGCAGCTTGAAGATAATTTGGACATCGTAGGCCTTCGTAGATGACTAGGAGGTATAGAAAATCTAAGTTGGTACTGACCATTATGAAGTTATTATTGGATTTGCATTACTCAAACTTACGATTGAGTTCCTAAGGATGTATTGGAACCATACCAGGTGATCTAGAAAACTAATGATTAGAACCACTAGTGCTTATAATGAACATGATTGTTTGAGAAAAATAGAAGCAAATGACAAGAAGATGAGAATAGGAAATTAAAGTAAATCCTAGAATCGGAAGTTCGAGAAAAAAAATTAACTTCGGGGCGAAGTTCTTTATAAGAGGGGGTGTATGTAATGCCCCTAGTATGACCGTAGAATTTGAGGCACTTTTCGAGTGAACGGAAGAATAATTCTTAATAAAATAATCCATTGGGTGTTAAAGTAATTTGAACGATTAAGAAACACATGCTGAATTACATAACGACAAAATGATAAACGAAAAATGATGAAATGAATGATACTTATAGAATTAGATATTTTACTTGAAATGACGAATGAATGCCTGCCTTACTTAACGACTAGCGGATTTACGAAATATATGATGGTTATGAATGAAATACATGTTTTGCTTAATGACTAGCAGATTTATGAAATGAATGAGAATTATGATTATGGACTGATTTACATGATGTATATTGATGAGTTATGATGAGCAGTACTATTGATGGGTACTTTGAGAATATGTGCAACAACAGGTAATTTACCATAACCAACTGACTCACAAAGGAAATATATGGGTCGTAGAGTACAAAGAAATCACACACGCAAGGACGACGACGCTGTCGACTTCCTACAGAATCCACGCACGAGTTCAAAAGACCTTATCCGCTTAGTCGGGGACACGTGAAGTCGTGCGAAGTGGACCATGACAGAATTGGTCACGTACGAGGTTGGGGGGCGTGCAGTAAGAACAGACTTACTCCTCAGCGCCATTAGTCTCCAATAGAGTGTAGACGGAGGATTGAAGGTAATGAATCCTAAATCCGTACATGAAGTTCCCACAAATCAGATGCAACAAATAAGTATCGACGAAAGGACCCGACGATGTGGTACCTTGTCGATAAACGGAAATGATAGACAAATGGACCCGACGATGTGGTACCATGTGGATAAGAATAAAAAGAGGGACGCATGGACCCGTCGATGTGGTACCTAGACCCAAGATGAAAACAATTTATGAATATTATGCATTAAGCATGTAGGTTTGCATTTAGGCTATTTGCACATGAAATGATTATTAGTAATTAAAATAATGAAGAATATTTGTTTAGGAGCAAATAGTAAACTAAACATTAGCATATAGAAATCTCCACTTGCACCCACAAAAATAGAAACTAGATTTAAGCATCAGGAGGGGAATAGACCTGAGTAAATCTAGGAATGTAGGTGCACTCTCTTAGGAATTGGACACATGGCTGGGTGAGCTAATTATATTTAAATAATTAGAATATTAGGCACTTCTGCATGAAGTGACATGTGTCGCATATAATTTTCCTATTTAAGGAAGGCATGAGGAAGGGGAAAGGGACCCTATGGCTGGATGGTTACGGTAATGAGTGTAAGTCATTAATTTTCTTCTATTGTGAGTTTGGAAAGTGATCTTGGTAGGGGGGAAGCCCACTTCTGGATCCTTGGTTTTTTTGTGTGATCTCTACGGCCCTATTGCTCGGGGGTTCGAGAAGAAGGAGAGTATTCCCGAAATTGGTAGGGAGGTCAACCGAGTGTTCAGTTGGATTTCTGGATCAAAGAGGCAAGGAGTGGCATCTACGACAATCTACGGTTGGTGGATTCACCTACAACCATCGTAATCAGGTATATTATTCCATTTTTATATGCTAAGTTAAATTTTTTAATTTATTTTACAGTTTTCTATCATTGACGAGATGTAAACTGTTTTATATGATGTTAGAATTATTTAGTTAGTATTTTAAGAGGGCCCCAGAAATGGGGGTCTCTACAATCTCTTTATTTAAGTGGATGCCATGGTCGAGTGGTATTAATACTGAAGGGAGCGGAACTTGGCTGTATGCGCATGTGGAGGTTAAATGAAGTCCAAGGCGTTGCAGAATGGTGTGAACTCCATGATATATGCAACCCAAAATGCAATAATTTTTATTCGGTGGTAGTAAATAGCGGGTTGGAAATGATGGTTGACAGGGAAATGAAAATATATTTGTGCAACCTAGAGTGAAAATTAACCAAGAAATTTTCATTATGTGGGCGTCATGGCAGGTCGGAAGTGTTGATTGAATTTTCATTGATGCCAACATGGACTTGCAGTGGCCCCACAGGTTGTCATTGATGCCACCAAGTCCCTCTTACAGTGCATAGGTATGGATGATCCCAGTACCCTCACATCCAGTACCTTGCAGACCACACAGATATGATTTGTGCTTTGGAGCATCTTTCACCTAGTTGACAAGGTCCTTGTACCCATAAGGATGGATCTTGGAGCCACCACCTTGTTGGTGATGCTGAAGGCCTTGCTGGTGATGCTGAAGACCCTGTTGGAGATGTTGAAGACCTTGGAGATGGTCCTTAAGCCCACAAGTTTCTTGAAGAAGTCTTGGTTGACATGTTGAAGCCCTTTGAACCTTGAATATGTCCTTATGTGGAACCCTTGATGTATGGTGATGAAGACATGATGGTATAGTGCACATGATAGCTTCATATACATGCTTATTGAAGTCCTTGGTTATGATGCACCCATACTTGGTTGAAATGTCCTTATGGATCATATTGTTGGTTGATGATGGAATCCTTGATGGTTGATAATGATATTGTCCTCGGCTCATATTGATTATGTGGAAAATATCTTAGAGAATTGCATGTGGAGATTGGAACCCACACATATGGTGTTATGATATCTCTTAGAGCTTTTATATTCTTCATGATGCCCTCATACTCTTACATATGACCTTGAAGAATTGATGAAGACCTCTTGCACATGATGAAGTTTGGTTTTCACTCTTATCAATTGAAGAAAACACGAGTTGGTCATGATATGGACATATGACCATCTCACATATGTTAGCTTGGTGTTAACCTTTGAAACCCATGATGAAATCCCTTAAAGTATGGAGCCCATGAATATGGTCATAATGTCTTTCTTGTGTGGAGTCCACACAGTTAGCAGCTTAACCATTGAGGACCACACACAAGTGGTTCACATGTTCCTTGATAATGGTGAATAATGATGGTACCTTACATATGGAAGCTTGGGCCTTGAAGCCCCACACGCATGGATATTAGAATCCATGTACTTGGCATGTTGTTTCTAAATCCTAAGAAGTATGGTCAATAATCCCTGAAGTTGATCAAAGAAGTGTTGGAAGCTCCAACAACTCAGTCAGGTGTTGGACATGTAACCATGTTGGTCACAATGCTACATATTGTCGTACAATGAGGTGCTATAGTTGTAGTGTCCTTGGGCACAAAGCTCAATATTGTTGGAGTACACGGAAACAAATCTTGAGAAGTTTCCTATATAGCTCATCAAGGAAAGCCAACACAGATGAAGGAACAAATGTTGAAAGGACAAATGCCAAGAAAAAAGTATGGATGAAGAAGACCGAGCAGTTGCAGATAGGAGAGGTTGATAAGAGCATGGAGGATGGTTGCCATATGGCAAGCCAAGTGTAAGGTATCTCAAAGACCTTAGCACACCTTAAGTTCATGAGGATGGAGGATGAACTCAAAGGAGAAAGGATGGTTACTCTAGGTATATAGGAAGGTCCTAGGATCGTGCAAATTGACAAGGGGAGCAGTGATCAGTGATCAATGAATTCAGATGCAGATATGTGGACACCCTTTGCCATTGATTCCAAAGGGGGAGAGATGATGGCAAAATGGGAGCATGCTCATAGGGGGAGCATGAGTTGTTGTCATCAATGACAATGGGGGAGATTGTTGATTGAATTGTCATTGATGCTAACATGGACTTGCAGTGGCCCCACAGGTTGTCATTGATTCCACCAAGTCCCTCTTGCAGTGCATAGGTATGGATGATCCCAGTACCCTCACATCCAATAACTTGGATCCCACACAGAGATGGTTTGTTCTTTGGAGCACCTTGTACCTAGTTGACAAGGTCCTTGTACCCACAAGGATGGATCTTGGAGCCACCACCTTGTTGACGATGCTGAAGGCCCTGCTGGTGATGCTGAAGACCCTGCTGGTGATGCTGAAGACCTTGGAGATGGTCCTTAATCCCGCAAGTTTCTTGAAGAAGTATTGGTTGACATGTCGAATCCCTTTGAACCTTGAAGATGTCCTTATATGGAACCCTTGATGTATGGTGATGAAGACATGATGGTATAGTGCACATGATAGCTTCATATACATGCTTATTGAAGTCCTTAGTTATGATGCACCCATACTTGGTTGAAATGTCCTTATGGATCATATTGCTGGTTGATGATGGAATCCTTGATGGTTTATAATGATATTGTCCTCGACTCATATTGATTATGTGGAAAATCTCATAGAGAATTGCATGTGGACATTGGAACCCACACATATGGTGGTATGATATCTCTTGGATCTTTTATATTCTTCATGATTCCCTCATACTCTTACATATGACCTTGAAGAATTGATGAAGACCTCTTGCACATGATGAAGTTTGGTTTGCACTCTTATCAATTGAAGAAAACATGAGTTGGTCATGATATGGACATATGACCCACTCACGTATGTTAGCTTGGTGTTAACGTTTGAAACCCATGATGAAAGCCCTTAAAGTATGGAGCCCATGAATATGGTAATAATGTATTTCTTGTGTGGAGCCCACACAGTTGGTAGCTTAACCATTGAGGACCACACACAAGTGGTTCACATGTTCCTTGATAATGGTGAATAATGATGGTAACTTACATATGTGTCACCTACCCAAATTCTGAAAATATTATTTTATTGGTAAAATACTTTATGTTAAATTTTAATTACAAAGTTTTGTAATTATGACCAAGTCTGGTCAAGGATGAATGTAATTACTTATTATTATTATTTAATAAATTAAAGTAGGAGACAAACACCCAAGGGAACTGTTAAATGAGTGTTCACTGACCCACTAGGAGGAATGGAAGTTTTTAGAAGGCATAGGATAGATGGCAGCAATTGCACTTCACCACTAGTTGTTGGTTATGGGACAACTACCCCTAAAAATGTGGCATTATCCCCCAGGTGGTGGGAGTGAGCAGGAAGCTCATTTAATGACCAGTTAACAACTGAAATGCTTAGGCAGCCTACATAAGGCAAATTCGAATTGAGCAGGTAGCTCCTCTGATGATATTTCTACAGAAATAGTCCTCAAGTGCATCAGGTGATCACTGAGAAATTCGAATAGGGAGGCTATGTGAGAGTGCAACTGTAAGTCTGCAAATTATTATGAGAAGGAGAACCAGAGGTGTTGGTGCAGGTCCCCTTGACTGCTAAGTCTTTAAGACTGGATAACTATTACTACTGCAAGTTGAGATCCTAAGGTTCTAAGTTTCTTCCTCCTGGTGGTTCAGTGAACAGGCTCAGGGGTCCTAAGGCAAGTAACTTGGCTATCTTCAGGAATTGGTTGGGTGGAACAGGCTCCTTGGGCTGTTTGTTTCCCTACAGTTAACCATGTTTTGTTGTTCCTATTTTGTTTATAGTTCAATGTTTTTGTTTAGTAGAATTATCATAATCTGTTTTGTAAAAGAATTTATTTTATTTTCTAATCTATGTTTAATTCTGAATGATAAAGCTTTGTTAATAATCTGATTAGATAACCATCTCTATATTTTTCCACATGTTGTTATTTGCATCATACTCCATTATAGAGAAGTGATTTAAGAAAGATAAGTGATAGGCAGAATGCCATTGATTGAATAGATGAATGCAATAGTGTTCTTGTTAAAATTCCTACATAATTATAAACACAGTGAACATTGCAGTGTAGTATAAATAGCTGCATAAAATTCATATGATTCCTATATGTTAAAGAAAAACATATTTTGTTTCTGTACAGTCCTTTATGTATCTTTTCTAACTCTATCTAGTGTAGATAGTAAACAAATGCATTCAATATTTTACATGTCATATTTTCAAACAATTATATTTTTAAGGAATATAGCAGCTGCAAACACTATGTTCTTTACAGAATTGTCACAAGTGCACAACACATTATTTCATCATTATCTATCACTTTTTATTATTAAATACAACACTTGCATAATAGTGTCAAAACCCTATGTTATTGCAAACCCTAACTAACCTTTTCATCACCATACCATCTTTGAAATGTAACGGGATTACTAACATGACTTTAAACATCATTTAGTATTACTATCTAAAATAGTTCATAACCCTAGCATGAAACTAAACACTGTACCGAAAGTTTTAGATAGGGTTATTTCGTGAATCAAAATAGATCACCGTAGCATAGTCATTCCAAAATATAAACATCAATAATGATAACATTGTACAGGAAATAACTGTTAACAGTTTTCAAAACATTATCTTCTCATTTATCATTTCCCCTTTTAAAACAAAACTTTCTCCACAAAATGAGCCATGGTTTACAGAGATAAACGAGCACTCGTCTCTTAGTTCCATACTCAACAGAAACAACCAAAAACTCAACATAGTTTACTTTGTGAAACCCTCAAGGTTTCCAACATTGTACAGGAGTCATTTCATTTTACCCAAAACATCAAAATGAGGTCATTTTATCCACAAACTACGCAGGGTTATACCCTTGACATTTAGCAATACAAAAATGAATGCTAAGCTCTTATCAACAACGCAGCTAGGCATCAAAAAGGCCAAGTAGCAACTTAAACATTCGAGGGTTACCCTATGTACTTTTTGTGTCAACATAAAAACCTTAAAAACTCAACAGTCGACCATCACTAAAAAACAAGGTCGAATAGTTTCGACTCTCGGCAACAGTAATCATTACCAAAACCAAGTCCAAAGGAACCTATGAGGGTTTTAGGACCACCAGAGCTTACCAGGAATTGGATGCATGCATTTCATTCCAAAACCTTTGCCATACAACCTCATATGAAACCGGTTCCTGCCAAAATACAATCAAGAAGTTTAAAACAAGAAAAACGTAAGTTGAAAGCTTAAAATGCAGCAGTACGTTTATGGGTGAGTGCTTACCTTTAAACTAAAAAGCTCTGAGCCTTTGTACATCACCCAAAAAAAAAGATGAAGCTTATTGGCTTTACTTAAACCACGGGATATTTACAGAAGAGCCGAACTACAAATTCCTCAGTTGATAGAAGTAAAACCAAGCACTACAACCTCTAACTGTATCATATCACCATGGTACCGAGGGTGAACCTGCAACTATTAAAATCACCACCTACAGGTCACAAGATCGAAACCTTCGGGCTACATTCTTCAAACCCTACTTTCCAGTAGCCTGTCATCCTCATCACTCAAACACCAGCGTAACAATGAAGACCGAGAACTCTCCATCAACACATACAACGAGATTCTAGGGTTACCAATTCAACGACCCAGATCTGATACAATCAACGAGCAAGAAGGTGTCAGCAAGCCACTTTGGAGGTCAGGCAACCATCGTATTTATTGCTTCATAAATTACCACAACCACGACAGTGCCGACATTGCATACCAAGGATCATTAGCATATCCAGATCGGAGGAGAGTCAACGTGGAAACCATACGCAAACAGGTTCATAGTTAAGTTATCCACCACGTTCACGTGGGTGGTATTACATGGAGTGCCAACAACACTTTCCACTACGTAGTTTGGTCTGGACCATTAATGCATGGACGGAACACCATTGTTGCCAAGTACCGGGTATTAAACTCTTGTCAAATTCGAATTCAATATAAAGTAGATTCAATACATATGTTTTGTATAGTTTTCAAAGTTAGCATTCATGCATTCTATACAATGATAGTTTCGATATAAACATTTCATATAGTTTAAAGTTTAGTGTTTTTGCATCGTAACATTAGAGTTATGCCTTGTCACTTATAATGTTTGTATCATATTTCTTTTGTGGTGTTTAAGTCATTTAGGGTAAGGCTTATACATTTGTATATTAGCCAACCCTTGTCAACCTTTGATAATTGGAGTTTATAGGTAGTTAGGAATTCTATTTATACAATTTTTAATGCTAGGTAAAAATATAAACAATATATTCTTTATATTTTTCATATATTGTTTTAAATTGCAAACAATTGAAAAGGGTAGGATTTGTGTTTCGTCTCAAGCTATCTAATGCCAATTAATAGCATAAACACTATAATCAATAATTATATTTCACGCAATAGCTTTATATTGCAAAGTTTTTGATAAACTAGTAGTACAAATACTATATCTACAACATACAATTAGAATTACCTGAAGACGTTGGTGAAGTCTTTCAATATTAATGACGATAGTTATGATAATAAACTTAGCATCATAAGAATTAAATAGATGACGCTTTTTCATAAAAGATGGAAGAGTTTTCAAGTCAGCACTTGAGCTAGTATTAGAACTAAGTATTCATACCTCCAGTAACTGGTTTCGCAAGAAGGTACTTAGCATTTTATTATTACATCGACGTTGAATTGAAAGACACAAGTACTCTTAAATCATGTGGTCATAGAACTTCTTACCTGCTATCTGCACATAGAAACATTTCAATTGCCTTAGCTTTTGCAGCTAAGTAAACTCCAGGGTACCTCGTAGGACACCCTTTGACATCAAGAAAACAAACCGCCAGTGTCTTGACAAGAAGAAAGTTGTTCACATCATATTTCTAACTTTTCAGTTAACTTGGACAATTATTGTCGTAAGCATGTTTTTCAGAAGTGTGATGTGTCGATGTCATTTAAAATGTTTTTGACTCAGTCATTAAGTTGTGTTCAGTATTAATGACTTCATTAACCCATGTCATCTTTTTAAGCATTTATTATTTCCGCAACTGTAAATTTTATGAAATATTGGGATGATACAATATGGCAGCTTGGACCTTGAAGCCCCACACATATGGATCTTGGAATCCATGTACTTGGCATGTTGTTTTTAAATCCTAAGAGGTATGGTCAATAATCCCTGAAGTTGATTGAAGAAAAAGAGTATGAAGGACATTGCAAATGCATGCAAAACCTCCATGGTTTGATATCCCTCGCCATGTTGTTTCCAACGGTAGGTGGCACATCACGTGGTTCCTTACGGGTGAAAAGATATCAATTTTTTAAAGTTGACAATGTATTTTACCCCCCTTTGATAGGTCAGCCTGCTAAAAAAAGGGGGGGCATTTAATTATTTTTAATTGATTTTTTTTAAGGTCGGCCAGTCCACAATTCTTCTCAATGACCTGGGCTATTCATCTATAAATATAACTCATTGTCAATCCAAAAAAAGTAGAGTTTGAGCTCTGAAATTTTCGGATTGACTGAGGCAGCCAGAGAGAAAAAGCAGTGAAGTTTTTGATGATATAGAGCTCTGATTTTCGGATTTGTTTGAGGCAGCTGCAGAAGCAAGTTATATATTTCTGATTTTTGGGTGATAGAGACAATATTTCAAGGAAGCAATGGACAGATAGGAGCAAGCAAGTTTTATGTTGTTATATTTGTCTAATTTCAGGTATATATAGCAGCAGATCCTCAGGAGAAGTGTTATTTTGGAGTGTTGATTTCGGGTGCTTTTGGAGAGTAGCAACAGTATACTCTAGTAACCACATAAATAAAGGAAGCAACAAAATTGATTGAGGTAGCTGAGTTCAAGGTACAGTAAAGTACATAAGCAAAGTGCAGTATAGGTTGTACAAGAAGACTCAGAAAGGACATATTAGGTGTAATTTATATGCATGCAAACATTATATGTGAAACTCTGAAGATCTTGAAGCAGCTATAGGTGTTTTAGCACTAATCTCATGTACACAAGGTTTGAAGCATGCTTGTTTATAATCAATCCCGAGTATACTAAGGCTTGTCAAAGAAGCCATCTACCTAAACTCAGCCACAGTATATGTTTTAAAAGGAACATTAACTTTGATCTTCAAGGGCATCAATTTGAAGGTTTTGGGGCATGCTACCTAAGGTATGATTTGACTATGAGAGTATAGGTCTATTATTGCAAATTGCTTGGATTGTTTTGAAAACCTATTTGAAGGATTGCTTATGGGCCACTTACAAGAATGTTTTGGCACTCATTATAAGGCAGAAATGAAACATGTTCAGTAGGCAGACTTGAATACTCTGATGGATAGTAACTATGATTGTGGACAATGATCAGAAGTTGTTTGAATAGCTTGGTGACAGGGAAACTGTTAATGAAATAAGGGTTGAACTGACTTTGAGACTTGGGAAGATCTTTAACTAAACTTGACTGAGATCCATAGCAGGTCTAATTGTGTTTTGTAGGAGAGGTCTTTTGACTGAGCCTGGGAGTGTTGAAGAGCCACCATTTCCAGATCAACAAAAGTCACATTCCAGGCATCATTCTATATCCATCGATGAACATCTACAGCAAGAAAACATTCCTATTATATCTTCGATCATCTATACATTTCAGATCAACTATTGTGTGCTTCCAGAACTGAATTGTTCGGACAGTTGCAGCTTATTGATAGCTTGACTTGACAACTTTGACTTGATGACAGTGACGGCCGTGTTTTGACAAATGATTGGTGACAATGACAACTTAATTGTAAAGTCATTGATATCTAGGCAGTGACAACTTTGATGACTAAAGACTGACAGTGACATGCATTGATTTGACAAGAGCAGTGATAGCATTGACAGTTGACTAGATTAGTGGCAGCAGAGTGACAGGTAACTTGACAGATCAGATTGACAGTGATAGCAGGACAATGATATGTCGATTATATGACAAATTGTTTCTTCCTTGCAAGCTGAGTCTTGCAATCTTGGGGATTGGATCCCTCAACCCTTTCTCAGTTGGACCTGAGAATACCAGGTTGGGTACTGGATTCAGAGGTGGTACTATTTGTATCAGTTGGTGCTGATTGTAATTGCAAAGATTGTTGTCTTCCATGTACAATAAATAAAGATCGAATTACAAATATTCTTGTGTCTCTTTGATGTGATGAATGTGCTTATGAATCTTGGTTGATTTAACTGATGCATTTGATTATGTAATTAATGACATAATGATTGATATACTCTAGTTGACAAAAAGAAGGTAAAAAGTTTATAAATTGCTCACACACTGATTCACCCCCCCTCTCAGTGTGGCCATTGTGTCCAACAAGAAGGATCCTTTATACAGTTTTTGTCAGCCTTCGAATCCAACAACGTTTGATGGCCTTAGGTACTGAAATTTTTTCATAAATAATTTATCTCTCATCAAGCAAAAGTACCTGCATTTCACACTAATTTCACTCATAGTCTATCGGACCAACGTTTTTCCCTCAGGTTTACTTTCGATGTATGAAAGTTTTAGATGTTATGTTAATGTTATGTTTGGTGAACAATAATATTCTCAATAATTTCTTTTACAAATAGAAAAGTGTTGTATTGTGCCATGTGGACTAGTTTTACAAGTTTTACAAGTGAACCTTTATGATCCAGATAGAATTCCATCAGATACTAAATAGTTCTTTTCTTCTCAGAAAAAAAATTGCATGCTTTCATCTCGTTGCTCCAAGATAGATTCCACTGCCTTCAAAACTTGATGAATGATACTATTGGTTCTCATCTCTACCTCTTTAATATTTTGTTGTCCACTCCCATTTCATCAATATATATTTCTAGGATAATCATGTCATATTTCAAGAGATATGAGCACAGTTTGCAAAAATTTCAACGTTGGACCCTTTTATTGGTCACTTAGCGAGGCCAACTAAATCCATCTCTTCCGAGGGTTACAATACTTCTCCTATTCACATTCTGGGAAATTATATGGTTGTGACTTATAGGGTTCTAGATAAGCTTTCCAACGACCCATCATTTTCTCGATTCTTACACCGTATGGCCACATATCGATCTCCAGAACTTGAGGACAAAAATGGGTTAAATATGGCAAATGATTTGGGCACAAATTGTAAAATATACATATATGTATTTTGTAATTATTAAAATTAGTGTAATTTTTGGTAAAATAAAATTTTTGGAGGTGGGGAGGTTTGAACTTGAGACCTCCCACCCAACAAATAATCTAAGCACTCTCCACTAACCAACATTTCCACCCATCAAGTCATGATGGGAAGGGGAAGCAGCTCGAATTTAATGGGTTGGCATGCATATAAAGTCAATAGAAGAGTTCCACGCACACCCACTCCCATGAAATTTTGGCTTGGGGTCTTTCCCCCTTCCCCATTCAGTCCCAAGACATTCAATCACCCATGCATCTTGCGCAGTGGATATTCTGCAACAATGGAGGTCGAGATTTTGCAACCATGGAGGTCATGGAGGTGGGGGATTTTTGCAAGGAAACATATACAATCCCCAATCATGGATATGTGCATACACAGTAAGTTTCCAGTTCTAATTTATCTCTGAAATTACATTATTTTCTTTGTTACAGGATTTAGAGGGTGGGTTATGAATATAAAAAATTTCATGGTTCATTTTCTTGAATTTATGGTGAAGAGGTTGGGGGTTTTCAATTGGATCAATGGTTTTGAGTATGGGGTGGTTTTGTAGCTTGTTTGGAGGGTAAATTGAAGGTGAAGTTTCAGATATTCATCCTACAACATTTTTTTTTATGATTTTACTCCTTGCTTCAATCAATGATTTGGGGTGCCGAAGATTTTCCAGATTGTATGTCTGAGTTAAAACTGAGTTATGGATTTGTTGTTTCAATCAATCACGTCCTTGGGTAATTTTTATTCTGATTCAGAAAAACATCAGGGGGTATCCGTACCATTTGTACTTGGAACCCCCATTTTGATTCCAAAATTCTTTTTTGTAGAACCAGAACTCAAGATCTTGACGTTTTTGTGAAAATGCAGGTTCTCCCTGTGGGTCTTTTTGCTTGGGTTTGGACCTGATTTCATTTAAGATCGTTATTGAAATGTTACGGGAGTTCATAGAATGGAATGGATGTAGGTATCTGCACACTAATTTTTTTGACAAAATCCCTCAACCA
This sequence comes from Larix kaempferi, assembly GCA_027924585.1. Classification (NCBI taxonomy): domain Eukaryota; kingdom Viridiplantae; phylum Streptophyta; class Pinopsida; order Pinales; family Pinaceae; genus Larix; species Larix kaempferi. Next base: position 3,336,988 of record BSBM01000276.1, on the reverse strand, counting down.
AGGTTGTCCACTAAAGGTTTGACAAAATCCTTCAACCAAGTAATTGTCCACCAAATGCTTGCATGAGCCAAAATTGCTATATCTCCCCCATTCGAAGGCGGGATTTCACACATGAATAGTCAAAATGACCGGGACAGGGAGAAATTTAATGATAAAGTATCCAAACTTAGAAATTGCCCTTGTATTTTCTGAATATGTTCTGGGAATGGCCGGAATTTTGGCCAAAAAAACTCTAGTGTCGAAAGAAATATTTTCCTCCACTCTTCAGAGTATCATTCCTAATTAATTCGGTAGCCATGTATGGCCTCTTGACACCTGCAAATGTTAGCCATGCTGGAATCATCCATCCTATGATCAGCCATCACAAGCGCCATGGGTGTCACAAATACCAAAGCAAATGATGACAAGGCATTTCATTTTTGTCTTCAAAGTCTTTTCTCAAATATCTTATTGTTTCAAAGACATATTGTAATATTTTATTTTTCATGCAAAGGAAAAATATTTAATTTTGAAATTAATCTTTGGAAAGTCAAAAGTGATTTGACTTGTCACACTTGTCACTTTTCCAAAAGTGACATGTGTCATGTAACCCTAACCCTAGCCTCAATTCCTATATAATGAGGAGGGTATTTTTTAAATAGTGACAACTTGAAGGAATATAAGTAAGTGCTGTTGGTTTTCACTCGAGGGTCTTAGAATACACTTGCTTGTTCTCACTTGTAGTTGTTGGGATTAGTTTGTATACATGATAAGGGTTAAAGGACAATTATAATTTCTTAATGTTAGCTATCTGTAATGGGATTGGTTAACTAGGTGCTATTTGTTGTTTGATGCTTCCTTGGGTTTATTTGCTATTTCTTAACTCTTAAAAATTATTTCCTTTGTTTATATGGATCTTTGTGCCGGTTTTCTGAATTAGGAGGAGCACTTTCCCACTTGATGTCGGTAGTTTAGGATAGCCCTTAAGTCACCCTATCCTTGTTGGTTTGAGTGGTCATACTCTTTCCGTTTCACTTATTTATTTGTATCTAATATTTTATTTTTTTGTTTTCTTCTTTTTTCATACTTAAAATCCAAAATTTGTTTCTCAATTTAAGCCCCTTTACTCAGTTTCCCTAGATGCTCTTCCTGAGCATTAGGGAACCATCCCAAGACCTGTTTGAGGCATTAGGACAAACAGGGAAACAAACAAAAAAATAGGACAACTTTAGAATTCTTAGTAATTTTCAAGTATTTTTTTATCAATCTGCACATAAGCCACGAGATTAAAACCTTTCACACACTATGTTGATTAATTTCCAACTTTTTCATATGTTTAAATTTACTTTTTTCATTGACAACTGAATCATCCCACTAACCAAGGTACCAACTGGCTCTTTCCTCTCCCATGGCAGTTTGTCGTCCGTGAGGGAAACCAGTCCCATTCCTTGGGATGGATAATTTAGTTTTGGTACATACTTGCTTTCTTTTTCATTGTTGTTTGATGCATTTTATTTACTGACGTGTTCTCTTGCAGCTCGCGCCCCAAGAGGGTTGATTCGCAAAAGCAAAACCGCAAAAGAAAAAAACACAAAACAAAACAAAAAGCAGGGGTCCGCCCCACCAAAATATAAAAAAAAATAAAAACCAAGCAAGGGTCCACCCGATTCACAAAAACAAATTACTATGTATATATATGTATGCTTGAAGCCTGTTATAGGGTGTATTATTATATGTATTTATTTTAAATTTCAATTTTGCAGTTTAGACCAGGAGACTCTCTTGTGAAATCAAGAGGTGATCTCGCAACGTGGATGGCCTGGTCCTTTCATTTCAAGCATTTCAATTTTTCTAGAGCTCTAAGTGTCAAAACCATGGAATCCTCTGTCAGGGGCCCCTCGTTGTTGGTCTCTTAAGTGTCAGTTAGTGAGTATTTTATATTTTCTTGAAACAACAAAATACTATGCTAGTGACGAGGAAGGGTCAACCCCTTTCCTTCTGAACTGCATGAGGTATTTGTGGGATACTACGCTAGTGACGAGGAAAGCCCAACCCCTATTCCGCCGAACTACATGAGGTATTCCGGTTTCATCCAACTAATTTCCCACTCACTCTCCTAAACCTAAGGTGACCTTGGCAATAAAAAGGGTGTGAGCCTGCTCAGGAGGACCTTCAGAATGGTATGGTCAAACTTTTGCACGCTTGATTAATAAACTAAAATATTGATAAAATACACTAATTGAGTCAGCCTTTTGTGAGTCCTCACTTCCCCACACTTTCATCCATTTGAAATTGTTAAAGATGCCTGGATTTTGAGCAATTAACTTGCATAGCACAATGGTCATCCCAATGGTTTTATACAGCTGAATTAATAATTTTTTCATGGTTTTAGCAACTTCTTGTAAGGCTGGAAATTAAATTCTTGAAACAGATTTTATGACCCGCCCCATTTCCACTTCATTTGGCTCACTTCCAAGTGATTGTTAAATTTTCTAGGAGCTATTTTCAAGGTTAAAAAATGATAATTTTTTATATTCTAGCTTGATGTCCGCATATAACAACCTTTAAAATACATCAATTTGTATTTGTTATAGGTGGTTCTAGGCATGTTCCGATAAGTATATTACTCAAATATTCACCCGGGTAAGTTCCCTAGACCCCGATTGACCCAGTAGTCAAACCTTGCTTAATTTCTTGTGCTTAAAGTGGGTTTTCCAATTGTTGTTTACTGTTTTGTTTGCTGGTCCAAAAAACCAACAAGCTATTTTTCCAGTTATTCTACCCATTTTCACTTTTTTTGGCCTCTAGGCCATCCTGGAAATTGTTAGAGGTTAAAACCCATTCAAGGTGATCCAAAGAGGGATTATTTCTAAGTCCCTCACCTCTCTTTCTTTTCCCTTTTACCATGTTGGACATAGGAACATCTTAGGTGTGGGTAGCTTTTCCTTGTGCATAGCTGTCAAAGATGCTTGTAATGGGCACGACCGTCAGATAGGTTGGATCCATCCTCACGGACGGATTTTGCTTAGAACAACTAACCTCACACTTCTAGGGCTGATATCACCCTAGTTTAGGGCCTAAACAAGCTGCAAAATGTACTTTTTGTGGATTTTTTTACTTTTGAGGGAATTTCAGTAAGATAAAGACCTCCAAAAAAACAACAATATTATTTTTGGAGTTTGCAAGTAAAATCAATTCCAATCAAAGTACAATGGAAAAACACATATTTTTTATTTTTCCAAAATATTTGATTTTTTATGGTTTTATATATATTTGTTTTTTTAGTATTTTTAAATATAATATAGAATTTGTAATTTTGAAAAGAGAGAATATGCAGGAAATAGACCTAGGTCTTATCCCTAGGGTAGTTGAGAAAAATTAGGGTTAGCATCCTCTCAAAAAATTGACAATTCAATACTTTATGAATTAGGTAAAGGATAAGAAACCCTAGGTTACGTCTTGCCTCTGGATTGTCTAGTCGTTTTTTCCCCTCTGCATCCAAAGTGGTTGTGCCACTGCTTGGCACCCCTTCCCACTCTTGGATCACTGCTATGATCCCAGCTTGTCAATTTCCATCTTCCTGAATAATCGTCTAGAAGTCAATAAGTTTCCCCACACTTTTATGACTAACTCTACATTCCTTTCAACTGTGTCCACTCGCTCCTCCAAGCATCTCACAAACTCGCGGCTCATTCCTTGGTGACCTTGAAGCTTGGTGAGTGGACCAATGAGGGGAGCTTCACACAAAATCAAAATCATCCATCGACATGACTGTGATTCTGTCAGCCTTCGAATCCAACAACGTTTGGTGGCTGAGAACTGCTTTCGTCTCGTTACTCCAAGATAGATTCCACTGCCTTCAAAACTTGATGAATGATACCGCTTGTTGTCATCTCCACCTCTTTAATCTTTTGTTGTCTTTAGGATATTCATCTTTCAATCTTGATTCTACTATTTTAGCTGATTTGCAGCGAGAGATGCAGATACTCTGGCTTTTTTTGGTAAAAGGTGCTTGAAACCGTGATTTGTATTCTATATTCCTTCCACTTTATTTTTGTGTGTTTTACTATTGAATTTTGATGTGATTGAAATGTATTTGTGTTGTTAGATTAGTTATAAAATGTATTTGTGTTGTTAGATTAGTTATAAAATGTATTTGTTGATGTGATTGAAATGTATTTGTGTTGTTAGATTAGTTATAAAATGTATTTGTGTTGTTAGATTAGTAACAAAATGAATTTGTTGCGTTGAGAGTAGTCACATGTTTAATGGGTAGAGTTTTCATAATAACCTACATTATAAAAGAGTAATATATTAATTTATAAAATCAAAATTAAAATTAGAATAGATAGATTTTAAATTTGGATTTATCAAGTATAAAACTTAGATCTATCAAGTAGGGAGAAGTATCAAATTTCTTAAAATATAATTTGTTTTTCTTAAATTTTTTATCCTATGATGCTTGATAGAGTGGTTAATAATCATATTGACAAAGTGAGAGGTGCGACGGTAAGTTTCAAGGGTTTCTAGGGTAAATCTCTATGTATTATGCATGAATGCTATGGTGTAATCTCTATTTTGCTCAAAAGAATTTATATGGTTTTCTATTTAACATATATTTCATTAAATTCCGAATTATACAATGGATCTAGAATTCAAAACTTTAACTAGATTGAGTTTTTTTAAAATGAGTAAAGTCTTAAACTTGAATTCCTTACATTATTTCTATTTCTATTAATTATATTTTGTATTAAAAGCTAAGTTGGTTAAGCTTAATTAATGACATTAATGTTTTGTATGTTACTACGATTAGCCAATTTAATTATAATTTGATATGGTAACTACTATGTCTTTGTTGATTTACTATGTTGGTAGAAGGTTGGAAAATTTTTAGAATAACCCATACAAAAACCATTTAATAACATAATACCAAAGTGTTTGTTACTATAACAATTTTAATTCTAGACATAGTTAGTAATAATATTGCCTATGTTGAGGACCATGTTTTATTTATGATGACGATGATCATCATGATGGTTTTTAATGTCCACTAAGACCAACTTTGGTCTATCGGACCTTAAGAGAAATTATTTGGTTTTCTTTATATTTTTATTCGTATCATTGCTCAAAAAGCTTGAGGAGAAGTGTTCCGAGCTCACCATAATTCTAGCTTGTAAGAAGGATAGGAAGGTCTGTATTGTAGAAAATATTATGAAACTGAGATCTAATATTGGTGTATGTAGGACACTATAAGAGAAAGTGATTTTCACTTGCAATGCTCATAGTCTCACATAGATGGAAAATTCTTTCCACCCACTCTGTTTTAGAAACTATCCAATGCCTTGTTTCACTATAGATCTCATGAGAGTTTGTTCTTATCTTGGTTATATTAATTTTCTTTTTTGAACTAGTCAATACAGAAAGGTGCTTTAATATTCTAGATTAGGGTTAATGACCTCCTTATAATATCTTAATTTTATTTTAGCCTCTATATCATTATCGTGGCACATTTTCTCTTTAAACTTAGAAGTAACAATATTTTTGAGATTATTAATATTGTGCAAAATGACATTTTCGTCGATTTGCTAATGGTTTAACCAAGCCATCGTGTCTTTATGTCAACATCACTTAAGTTGAAGGTGGTTTTGAATAGATTTTAAATCCATTATAGGGAGTCTCTGATCTCCCATGTTATTTATTTTGTACTTGTACATCAGGAACCCATTCATAGCCATACTCTCGACGGGGGAAAGACCCAATTTTATTAGGAGAATAGGGTAGGGCGTATTGCTTTTAATTTTGAGGTTATAAGTTATAAAACACTTATGGATTTGCTCAATCATCCTCCAAGATTCTCTAAGATGCTACAACCCCAAACTTCATAACCATGCAAGATAATGAGTATGATGAGAGTTTCAAAGAGGAAATTCTTTTTATCCCATTATATTAATAGGTTGGAAACATTTTATGGTCAACAAGATAAAATATTGTATTTTTTTCACACAGAAAAAAATCAGCTTCTTGTTATTCTTTCGAACCAAAGAAAGAAAAACTATTACAGGGATTCTTCCTTTAAAGAAGAACAAAATTGTTGTTGATAAAAAAGTTAAATTGAATAGCCATCTAATTGTTAAGAGCATATATTCTTATATCAAGTAACTTTAAAAAGGAAAAAATCCTATCTCAACTTGTACATATGAGAGACATACAACTGTGTTGTCAACTTTTGCAAAATAGTGAAGTGTCACTAACCGACATAGTCATCCAGAAAAGCAAAAAAATTCCTTCGAACATATCAATTGAGCCATGGGAATATATGAATTTGTTCCAATGCTCCTCATATAAAAGAGTTCCAGCAGAAATACCTATACCTTTCTTAGAGATATCATCTACCACTGTGTTCAATTCCTGGTATATATGTTTATAGGAGATACTAGAAATTTTTTCAATAAGATTTCTTGTCCTTGAGCACCAATGCAATAGTGAGAGCACCCGAACACTTGAGCCACTAGAAACCCACTCTATGATGACTTTAGAGTCCCCAAGTACCTGAATGGAATCAATACCAATGTTAACAACAAACTTCAATAATCCTCATAAATCCAGCAGTTCAATATGTGTATTTGTTCATGTCCCCCCCCCAATCCATATATGAAAACAATGAGACTGATTCAATTTTAGGAGGATACCCCTCCCACATTGTCCCAATTCAGAAGCCCCATAAAAAAAACCCACAGTAGAATTAGATTGAAGGGTAGGAGCATTTACAACTCTATGAGATTTAAGTTTAAATTCTTTAAAGTAATCACTGTAAAGACCCACATTTTTTTAACATATTATATAGATATACATGCTTCCTATGTTAAAAAAAATAAAAATTCTAGTGCACCATATGCCCTAGGATATAAATATAGGCAATTATTTATATTTGGGAATATTTTTTACTCAGTTTTCTAGATTTTCCACCACAATATATTTCCCCAAACATACAACCATTATCCAAACAGTATGAAAAATTTACAAAAAGGCGTTCAATAGATTCTCCATCCATTTGACAGAGTGGGAAAATATTTGGGCCTCTCCAACCTCTCTTAACTAAGTTTTCCCAAGTCATTATTTTATTTTCCAAGACTAGCCATAAGAAATCTTTAATTTTTAATGGCATGTTTCATTTCCATATTTTATTATACCACCACCTACCCAATGAAGAGTTTGATAAACTAGAAATGACATCATAAGCAACTTTTGCACTAACGTGTCCATTTTTTTTATTCCAGATCCAAACCAACTTATCTTCTATATCTTCAAGTTAGATTCCTTATTTTTTTATACCATCAATAGTCTACCTCATTCTTATGCTAAATCAACAACCAAACCCAAAGTCTCAACCTTCTTCTAATAATATGAACTGCTATAGAGATCTTCATTATTTCTAATATCCACAAGGAACCTGTAGCCCCTATTATGCAAATATTTCATAAACTCATCAAACATTAAGAATAAATCCTCTCCTCTAATTTAGGTATCAACCCTTAAAAAGCATCTATTGAGCATTTCCCACCCTCCATGACAACCATTTACTTATCCAATGAAAATCTTGGACAAATCCTTTCAAAAAAATAGAAGCATTCACAACAAATTTGTTGGAGATATGATCTATTAAACAACTCTGGCCTTCTTCAAATATTATGTTTTGGGATATGACTCCATAGCCATATTTCAAAAATAACTATCCATTGGATTTTTAAACATAAAAAATATTAAACCAATGTAAGTTTTTAATGCCCCATCATCCCATGTTCTTTGGGAGTGAGATCATTTCCCACTTGAAAAGATGTATTTTCATTCCATTAGCTTCCCTTGACAATAAGGAATTAAATATTCTATCTCTGATCAAATGAAGAGTGGAAACATGAAACATAGATAAAGAAAACTAGTAAACAATGTTAATCTTACATCATCATGAGTCATTCTCCAAGTCAATCTTGTGTGCTAGGATTGAGCCTCGTCTATCAAGGTAGTGCCTTAGGGAGCTTGAGTTGGACTCGGGAAACTTGGAGTAGATTCTTGAGTTGGACTCAAGAATGACTAAGCCTTATGTGTAAAGGTTATGCCTCATGTGTTGAGTTAAGTGCTTTGTTAGTCAAAGTGATGATGTTGTACAGTCTTGCTTGTCAAGGCTAAGGTCTTGTGTGTCAAAACGGATCCTCATGTGTTGAGTTGGTGCCTCATGTGTTGAGGTAATGATTTGCATGCCGAAGCATGAATGGTGTGTGATGTACTACTAACCATGGTTGAGATATTAAGTCTCTTCTAGATACTGACCACCTCTAGAGTGAATTAATTTAGCATATGACCACTTAGAACAATAGTAGAACGAGATGATCACATCATTGGAAAAAATATCCTAAGTATATTTGATATGATAGATAAATTAAAGTTGAAACATGTGGACCATGCAGATAAGACAAGAGATAAAGATAAGATGTGATAACATAAAGAGAGAACTCGATTTGCTTAGTAATGATAAAGACTTCAGTTAAATAAGAAATTGTTGATGTATATGTAACTTCGGAATGTATTTCACATATATATGTATATTGTATTCCTATAGAGATGGTATTATTCCTCTATAAGGAAGTGTCGTCATTTATATTGTAAGTGTCGTAACTTATACTTGATGGGTTATTAGACCACCTTATTTGGGGTCGGCCCTGTATAAGTCATGTGGGTCAAAGGGTTATTAGACCACCCTATTGGGGGTTGGCCATGTGGGTCAAAGGGTTATTAGACCACCCTATTGGGGGTCGGCCCACTCAGCATTATGTTATGTGGTTAAGTTCGAGCCTACATGAGTTAGGTAAAAAGGCAAGTCAAGTCAAGTATAAATAGAGTGCGGGAGGCACTCTATTTACTCACTCACTTCTCACACATGCACTCAAGGAGGAGTGGCGCACTTATGGAGGAGGAGGATCTGCTGCTAGGTTATGGCTATCTCTCTTGGTTGGTTGTATCATTGCTCTATCTATCTCTGAGGAAGTTATTGGGGTTTTTCACCTTTATGGTTTTCCCCAAGTAAATCTTTGTGTCTCTTGTGTGCTTGCATTATTGTCTCCATGATTGATATGCTGTAGATATGTTGTACATGTTGTTCTCTCAGTTAAGATCCTAGATCAGATTGAAGTAAATTCAGAAAATTTAACATGGTATCAGAGCTAGCCTGAAAGAAGGCATGATATGGCATGTATGACACTTGTTGCACTTATGATGCTAGGGCTTGATATAGCAAAAACCAGTCATAGTAGCACTTTCTCTATAAATCCGTTTTGGCGAAGTTTTCGGATCTGAAATTGTTACAGGCCGAAGCTAAGATCTCCAGGTACCTTGTGTCCAAAGGACAACCTCTAATTCGTTGTACTTTGTGATTTATGATCTGTACAATATAGGGTTTCTGCCTCTTCCAGATCTGAGTCAAAATCAGGTGACCTTGGGAAAAAGGTCATATCTTGGGCTAGGAAGCTCCAAATGAAATTTAGTAAAAAGTGACAGGTAGTACACAGTCTACACTATCTCAGAAAACGTTTTCAGAGGCCTAAGTTGAACCAGTGACACGTGGCATGCCGTACAAGTTCGCTCTCCTGTATTATCCCATAAACAGGTCAAGTTGCGACATTTGGCATAAATATCTCTCAGAGAGTCGAATTGAGGTCAGACCTATCAGGATGGAAAGGTAACAGGCCGATATATCTCAGGAAACTTTTTCAGAGGCCGAAGTTAAAACAGTGACACGTGGCACGCCATACAATTTCGCTCTCCTGTTTTATCCCAAAACAGGTCACGTTGCGACATTTGGCATAACTCTCTCTCAGAGAATCCAATTGAGGTCAGACCTATCAAGATGGAAAGATAACAGGTCAGGCTATCTCAGGAAACTTTTTCAGACCCTGTGGATCAAAAATTTCAGAGTTACACCAGAAACAATCAAGTACATATTTCTGTCAAAACAGAATTATTTTTTGGTACCTTCATTCATGGCTTCCGGAATTTAGGGCTTTGGAGAAAATTGAAATTTTTGTAATTGGAGACCACGGCTGGATGCTACTCATCAGAATAGAAATTTAGAGACCAAGATCAGAATTTTTGGTTGGGCAGAAGGCCGGGCTTGATTAGACCCTAGTTTGGGACTTTGATCGGAAAAGTGGAAAATTAGGGCTTCTGTAAAAATGGGAATTTTTGAAATCTGTGACCACGGCTGGAAGCTCCTCAGAAAAATAGAAGCTTAGAGCTTTGGATCAAACATTTTGATTGGGAAGAAGAGTGGGCTTCATCAAACCCCAGTTCAGGGTCACGTCCAGTGAATCCAGAAGTTTCAAAAGCAAAATTGAGGAGTGAAACTTTGCAGTTTTCAAATTCTGAATATACCAACTTGATCAGCTCATCAAGGCACATATTTCTATCCTGTCAGAAGTTTGAAATTCAAAGTTTGAATTTTTGGGGTTTCTCTGACAAACCCATATCCAGCTCAAGGTCCAGTTCTTGCAAATCAAGTGGATTGGGTTAATCCTAGAAGAAGATGGATTGATCACTTGCATAAGTGAAGAAGTTCCTGTCTCAGAGGGAGATGAGGATAAGGCCTTACATAAGAAGATTACAAGCGATCTCGACAGGTATGACTCATCGAGGTATGTTTCGATATTTGTCCATGATTAAGTTTATGGTATGTTTGTCTTCATGTTATTACGGTTAGTACAATTTTGATTTTAGATTTGTCGTATCACCTTAACAAAATTATGAATGCATGATAGAAGATATTCATTGGTTAGGGTGTTGACACTTATGATTGTACTAATGCATTATGGTGTTGTATGAGGTTTATGTTGTCTACTAACATGAAAGGTACACCAAGAAAGACAAATCATGTTCTGGTCCAAGAACATATGATCATGATAACATGAGGACAAAGATTCATCCTTTGCCATGGATCTCATAGAAGATCCATTTACGAGGTATGTATAACTTGATTTTGTAATAGTTAACCGATGAGATATATAGGTTACTAGCACAAGTCATTGAAGAAGAACAAGAAGACATCATGTGAGTATGTTAGACATAAATAGCTAGCATGCTAATCCAGGTATGTTTTTCCTATATCAAGTTAGAATCCTACCTTGTGTTAGGATCTTATACTGTTGTTGATAATGATTATTCATGAAGTCATAGGTTTGAATAATCATGGTTGTATGCATATTATGTTTCTTACCTTAATTGATGATATGACTAACCAGAAGAATCATGAAGGTATAGGTTTGAATAATCACAGGTTTTATGCATAATATATCTCTTATCTTGATTGATGATTCAACTAACCTGAAGAGTCATAGGTTTGAGTAATTACAGGTTTAGATATATTATGTTTCTTATGATTTGACTAACCTTAAGAATTCTACATAAACCTTGAATGCTAATGCTTATTATTTTCTGTTTGAAATGATCATGACTATACATGCTTGAGATTATTGTGTTTTAATAGTATACTAATGAATGTATGATTTTATATGAGATCACAAGGATAACACAATCATGATACTAATAAGCATGCATAGGAACCAAGGATGAATGTAAGTTCAAGGACAGGTAATCCAGGAAGCAAAGATCAAGAGGGAGCACACTCTAGTTGTTCCTGCAAGAAAGCAAAGGAGTACACTCCAGTGGTTTATGAAAGGATGCAGATATTCAGAGGGAGTTGACCATCTCTCTACATTCCACAACAGAAAGTTGTAGAAGAAGCTACTGCAGATTAGGACTCCAGCAACTCCTGCAAGAAAGCGAAGATTCAGAGGGAGTCCACCCAACGAACAAACAAAGATAAGTATTTGAATTGTCATTTCTTAAATAATACTGTTCAATAATGTATATACTGATGTTCCTAGAATTAGGTTGTGTATTATGCATATTAGAATAATTGCATTGATGAACAGTATACTCCTAATATGCATGGGTAAGTGGCCTATGGCACTGTACAACATTCCATTGCTACTTATCTAGAATGAAACCTCTTTGCTGACATGTTGGGAGTTGTGCACACTCTTAACAATGTTCTGGTAGAGATTGGAAGGCATCTAGAAAGATACGGAATATGGATAAATGTTGTATTAAAGCATTGGCTAAGATAATTGCATGACTGTATGGCATATTTCTTTATGTGTAAGAATTTGTTCTGAAAACTATGAGATGTTTTCTAATCATGCAATTTAACTTGTTGTGTAGGAAAGATCGTATGCCATCTCCTACAAAAGAAGAACTACAACATTTGTTCTAGCAACAAAGATATCTATTGAAGATATTGAAGTTCCCAGGATCTGGGATGAAGAAATGAAATGCCATGATCCATCGATCATGAAGAATGACGTTTGGGATGTAATCCCAAGACATGAAGGCAAGTTTGCTATGACTTCCAAATGGAACTATCAGATCAAGCATGTTGCAGATGGCAGCATTGAGAAATATAAAAGTGATGAAATAGAAGATACACCAGATGGATTCAAGACAGCTTCCTTGAATGGTGTAGTTGAAGAAGAAGTGTATGTAGAGCAGCCACTTGGTTCTGAGACACATGATAGGAAATCATATATGTGCAGAACTTGGTATGGTGAAGATAGATTGATTGCCGACACGCAGCGGAAGCTTACTACCGAGTTCGAGATGAAGAACTTGGGGATGATGCACTATTTGTTTTTGGCATGGAGGTGTGGCAGAGTGCAGATAGAATCTTCCTTGGACAAGGGAAGTATGCAGTAGAGATCCTGAAGAGGTTCGGGATGATGGATTGCAAGGCCATGGCCACACCTATGGCATCGAATCTGAAGCTTCTATGTGATGCTTCATCTGAGCCGGTTGATGTCTCTATGTATTGTCAGATGATTGGGTCCTTGATGTACCTGACGAACATGAGACCAGATATTTGCTTTGCTGTGAACACATTGAGACAGTTCCTGATGGATCCGAGGAGTGTTCATCTGGTTGTTGTAAAGCATGATCTGAGGTACCTGAAGGGTACAGTGGATTATGGGCTCAGGTATGAGGCGAATCAAAAGTTTAACCTGCAGGGTTATGTTGATTCAGATTGGGCTGGCAATGCTGCAGACAGGAAGAGCACATCTAGGTGTTGCTTCAGTATGGGATCAGGTGTGATCTCTTGGTTTAGCAGGAAGCAGTCCTGTGTAGCACTGAGTACAGCTGAGGCAGAGTATGTTGTAGCCTGTTCAGCTAGTTGTGAGGCAGTATGGCTATGGAAGCTACTGTCTGAGTTATTTGATCTCCTGTTGGATGCTATTGGTATCTTCTGTGATAACCAGAGTTGTGTGAAGCTGTCCGAGAACCCAGTGTTTCATGACAGGTCGAAACACATAGAGATCAAATATCACTATATCAGGGATATGGTGCAGAGAGGAGCTGTGAAGCTCCTGTTTGTTGCAACGGACGAGCAGATTGCAGATGTGCTGACGAAGCCACTAGCTAGGGTGAAGTTCGAGTACTTCAGAGAGAGGCTTGGCGTGCTTCAGATCGAGGACACTTCGAGGAAGAAGTGATGGACACATTTGCTGAAGCCATTCCAAGCATGTTGGAAGGGGGATCCTTCACATGGCTGTGGATGTAAGCGCTGAATGATGAACATCAGGAGGATGTTCTGGCTTCTGCTTGGATATGATCAGTTGGATCATTATATGTATTTTTTATATGCATCATGTTGGATGCTGGATATGATCGGATGGATCATGTGTATGTATTTTGTATGAACGCATCATGTTGGATGTTGATGGATACATTGTGTGGATCATGTATCTTTATATGATTAGGCAGATCATGTATGTTGATGGATACATTGTGTGGATCATGTATCTTTGTATGATCAGGTAGATCATGTATGCTGATGGATACATTGTGTGGATCGTGTATCTTTGTATGATCAGGTGGATCATGTATGCTGATGGATACATTGTGTGGATCATGTATCTTTGTATGATCAGGTGGATCATGTATGCTGATGGATACATTGTGTGCATCATGTATCTATGTATGTATCAGGTGGATACTTGGATGATCGTGGATGACGAGCTTCTCCAGATGACATGCAGCAGGATGTTGCAGTGATGATGATCAGGTTGATCATGTGTACATCAGGATGATGTTTGATGAGTATCAGATGATACTTTATGGCCGTGGATCAGGTTGTGCAGGAAAGCATGTAATTTGTGCCCTGGGAGATTTGCAGATGGTCTTTCGAGGTTTTGCCTATGGCATGTAATTCGGTGCCCTAGGACATCTGGCAAATGCTCTTGCGAGGTTTTGCTTGGGAGGACATGTAATTTGTGCCCTGGGAGATCTGCAGATAGTCTTTCGAGGTTTTGCCTATGGCATGTAATTCGGTGCCCTGGGATATCTGGCAGATGCTCTTGCGAGGTTTTGTCCTATGGCATGTAATTTGCTCCTGGGAGATCTGGACAGGATGAAAAAGGCCTCAGATGCTTTAGCCAGGTTTTGCCATGACCACATGTAATTTGCTCCTGGGAGATCTGGACAGGATGAAAAAGGCCTCATATGCTTCAGCCAGGTTTTGTGGTGGACCACATGTAATGTGCTCCTGGGAGGTCCGACAGGTAGAGCCGCGTGCTCGTAACAGCCTGGGATGCTTCAGCCAGGTTTTGTGATGGGTCACATGTAATGTGCTCCTCGGAGATCCTACAGGTAGAGCTGTGTGCTCGTAATAGCCTGGGATGCTGCAGCCAGGTTTTGTGACGCACGTAATAAGTCCTGAGGACTCCACAGTATGGCCAGTGATGATGAAGACCTGCAGGTGGTGGGCCTACATCCAGTATGAAAAAGGACTGGCTCTGTAGAACTTCCTATGACGAGTAGATTCAGAGATTGATTGAGATAGCAGCAGTAGTGACGATGATGATGACTCGATGACGATTATCCAATGACGATGATCCAGAGAAGATGACTTGTGCTAGAAGAACTGTGCTGAGAAATACCTTCCTAGTTAAGAGGGAGTGTTGATGTATATGTAACTTCGGAATGTATTTCACATATATATGTATATTGTATTCCTATAGAGATGGTATTATTCCTCTATAAGGAAGTGTCGTCATTTATATTGTAAGTGTCGTAACTTATACTTGATGGGTTATTAGACCACCTTATTTGGGGTCGGCCCTGTATAAGTCATGTGGGTCAAAGGGTTATTAGACCACCCTATTGGGGGTTGGCCATGTCGGTCAAAGGGTTATTAGACCACCCTATTGGGGGTCGGCCCACTCAGCATTATGTTATGTGGTTAAGTTCGAGCCTACATGAGTTAGGTAAAAAGGCAAGTCAAGTCAAGTATAAATAAAGTGCGGGAGGCACTCTATTTACTCACTCACTTCTCACACATGCACTCAAGGAGGAGTGGCGCACTTATGGAGGAGGAGGATCTGCTGCTAGGTTATGGCTATCTCTCTTGGTTGGTTGTATCATTGCTCTATCTATCTCTGAGGAAGTTATTGGGGTTTTTCACCTTTATGGTTTTCCCCAAGTAAATCTTTGTGTCTCTTGTGTGCTTGCATTATTGTCTCCATGATTGATATGCTGTAGATATGTTGTACATGTTGTTCTCTCAGTTAAGATCCTAGATCAGATTGAAGTAAATTCAGAAAATTTAACAGAAATAAATCGAATCGTTAAACTTTAGTGATGTTAACAAGATAGACTTCATTTAATTAAAGGAGAATTTGAATTGTTCACTTCAGTGGTGTTATCAAGAAGGACTTTAGTTAAAAGAGTTAACTAAGTGTTAATAAATAATATCTACTTAACTAAAGTGTTTTGCATGTCAACACTTGAGTTAAACTAAAATACGACACTTAAGTTAAACTAAAAGACAACACTTGAGTTACGACACTAGCATGACGACATTTGTGTTAGCCTCCTAACTAAGTAACCTAGCATCCATATGAAGGGTGAGTTCATCCTGAAGTCAAAAGATAAAAATATAAGTTGAAGCATGAGAAGTATGATATACATATTTTACGTAGGATTGATGAATTCAATGTGAGAGTGAATTCTCTTCTCTCTTGAATGAAATTCGCATTTAGTGTGGATATGACCAAAATCATTGAATTGGTTTTGTGCAGGATATTATTATGAGTTCTATTCTTCCATCTTCTCTCTTGCTCTGTGATTGCACCAAGGTTTATTGGCATTTATCTCTGATAATGCACCAGGGGTTCTTGATTTAATTGTCTCATTGTAAAGGCAGTCTCTAATATCTATCAATATTCTAAGGAAGACTTTTTCGGTGTTTTCTCCCTCGAGTACTAGAGGGTTTCCCCAGGGTAAATACCGTGTCTCATGTGAATGCTTATGCTTTTTTATTATTCATTTGATTTCAAGTACTACAATAATTCCGCATTAAGATTAAAAATTAACATGGTATCATAGCTCAGGCAATGAATGGGCTAAGCTTTGCAGTCAAGCTTGATCCTACGTTCATCCTAAGTGGAAAAAGTTGAGCATAGTACTTGAAGAATAATGGCTTCAATCTCAATAAGACATGAATACCAACTTGAAGGAAATTGGAAGGACATGATTCTAAATATCCTGGAAGAGCATGATCTGGATGGCTCTGTATCCATTGTTTTTGAAGATCCTACTATTAATGCAAGGTGCACTAATTTCAAGAAGAATCAAGGCAAATCAAAGAGAATCATTTATGATTCTATGAAAGACAATTTTCCACCAGTGATTACTCCATTGAATATAACAAAAGAATGCTTCAACACTTTGAAAAATATTTATGAGAGGAAGGATCCCATTCAGAAGAGAGAATTTAAGAACAAACTTTAGAATCTGAATATGGAGAGGGATGAAGCGGTTGCTTCCTTCTTCACAAAGATCTCTCAAGTAAGAGATCAACTCATGAGCATAATTTGGTGTAACATTTAATGATGATGATCTCATATAGACTACTATCGATGGCCTTCCATATTCATGGGAGACATTCTTGGCTGCATTAAATAGTCAAGAAGTGCAACAAAAATTTGAAATATTGTGGCATGATTTCTTACAAGAAGAAGGGTGAATCCAGAGCAAATATACTTCCTCCAAAGAAGAGCATGATTCTAAATATCTTGGAAGAGCATGATTTGGATGGTATCCTGGAAGAGCACGATTTGGATGGCTCTGTATCCATTGTTTTTGAAGATCCTACTACTAATGCAAGGTGCACTAATTTCAAGAAGAATCAAGGCAAATCAAAGAGAATCATTTATGATTCTATGAAAGACAGTTTTCCACCAGTGATTACTCCATTGAATATAAAAAAAGAATGCTTCAACACTTTGAAAAATATTTATGAGAGGAAGGATCCCATTCAGAAGAGAGAATTTAAGAACAAACTTTAGAATCTGAATATGGAGAGGGATGAAGCGGTTGCTTCCTTCTTCACAAAGATCTCTCAAGTAAGAGATCAACTCATGAGCATAATTTGGTGTAACATTTAATGATGATGATCTCAGATAGACTGCTATCGATGGCCTTCCATATTCATGGGAGACATTCTTGGCTGCATTAAATGATCAAGAAGTGCAACAAAAATTTGAAATACTATGGCATGATTTCCTCCAAGAAGAAGGGTGAATCCAGAGCAAATATACTTCCTCCAAAGAAAAGAACCTTGTTCTTGCGACACAGATGAAGAGAGGAAAGAAATACTTTTCTCATAAGAAGTTTCCTCATCAAAAGGAAAATGATTAAAACAAGAAACTTGGTAAGTCTAAATTTAAATGCTTCAATTGAAATAAGAAGGTTCACTTTGCAAGAGACTTCCGTGCAAAGCAAAGAGGAAATTTCAAGGGTAGGTTGCATGCTTCTAATTCTACAAAAGATGAACCTACAAGAAATAATTATTCCAATGATCAGGAGAAAAGGAAGGAGTATTATTATGTCTCATCCCTATATGGATCCATTACCACTAGTGTTGAGACATGGATGGTGGATAGTGGTGCATCAAAGCACATGATTGGATATAGGAGTGCTATCTTATATATGAAGGAAAATAAGTTCTCCTATCAGGTGGAGCTTGCAGATAATACCACCTATTTGATCCAAGGATTTGAATCCACTTCCTTTCAATTGAATTCATGTGATGTAATCCATGTTAATGATATTCTGTATGTTATTGTTCTAAAGAAAAACCTCATGTCTATTTTAGTTCTAGAAGATAAATGTTTCAGAGTAATATTTATGGACAACAAAGTGCTCTTGTGGCCTAAAAATTCAGACTTTAATTATGCAACCATGATTGGTGTTATAGAGGGAGGTCTCTACAAAGTTCCTGGAAAGTTCATTAAAGCCATGATCCATGACACCATTAGTCCTTTTGAACCATGGCATAGGAGGCTTGGTCATATTCTTTTCAAAGCACTACCTACCTTACAGAACATGTCAAAAGGTATGCCTATATTTCAAATTGAGCATGATGTTATTTGTAGGGGTTGTGCTCTTGGTAAGAACATCAAGAAAATATTTCCAAATATTACTAAAAGACATAAATGGATCCTGGACTTGATCCATTCCAATCTATGTGGTCCCATTTCTACACCATCCTTGAGTGGTTATCTGTACTATTTTGCATATATGACTTCTCTTGCAAGTCATGGATCTATTTTCTGAAGGTAAAGACTGAAACTTTCAACAAGTTTCAAGAGTTTAAAGCACTGGTTGAGAATCAAACTGGAAAGCACATTTGTGCTTTGAGATCAAATAATGGAGGAGATTTCAAGTCTCATGAATTTAATGACTTATGTCAATAGGCAGGGATAAAAAGATGATTGACTATACCTTACAACCCCCAACAAAATGGGGTTGCTGAAAGAAAGAATAGAACAATATGTGAGGTTGCAAAATCTATGATGTGTGATCAGGATATGCCCACTTCCTTATGGGAAGAATCCTCCAACACTGCTATTTATATATAGAATAGAATTGCTCATGCTATCCTAGGACACTTGAATATTTTTCAGTTGTCTTGTCTACATTCATATGCCAAAAGAGAAGAGGACAAATATGGATCCATCTAGAAAGAAAGGAACATTTTTTGGATATAGTGAATCCTCCAAATCTTATAGAATCTATTTTCCAAGAAAAAGGCACATTGAAGTTAGCAGAAATGTATCATTTCATGAAGAGACTTCCCTCAAGTGATCTAAAGAAATTCAGTGTGATTTAGACATGGAGGAGCATGAGAATCCCATGATGGAGGATCGAGGTTCTGATTCTCTTATTTCAAATGTTGAGAGGGAGAATCCAGAAGAGTCCTTAGATCCATTTGATCATGAAGATCCAGTAGAACTGGTAGAAAGATCACTTGATGAACCTCCTACTAAGAGGATATATTCTTGGTGTCGAGACATTCTGCAAGAGGTAGAAAATCATGGAGCTCCATCAAGTACATCTAGAGAGCGAAAGAGACCAGAAATATATGCAATATATGTAGCACAAATGAGTCACATTAGTGATTCAAAACCCACCACCTATGAGGAAGATACTAAGCAGTAAGTATGGAAATATGCTATGGTGGAAGAATACAAATCCATCATGGAGAATGATGTGTGGGAAGCGGCTCCTAAACTTAAAGGGAAGTCAATAGTAAATTCCAAGTGGCTTTGTAAAATCAAACATGTAGTTGATGGTAGTATTGAAAAATATAAAGAAATATTTGTGGCTCGTGGTTTCTCATAGAAAGAAGGAATAGACTATGGTGAGACATTCACTTTTGTGGACAAGTACACTACTATTCGATCCATGATTTCACTTACCTCGGTTCTGGGGTGGAAGATTCACCAGATTGATGAGAAGAATGCCTTTCTAAATGGTGAATTTGAGGAAGAAGTATACATACATCAACCTATGGGGTTTGTAGTTCATGGAAAGGATTCCCTTGTATGCAAACTTAAGAAATCCTTGTATGGGATTAAGCAGGCCCTAAGAGCTTGGCTTTCAAGAATTGACAACTATCTTCAGATCTTGGGTTTCTCCAAAAGCGAAGTTGATGCCAACCTATAATGCAAAGTTGTGAAGAACCAACCATTGATATTGGTTCTCTATGTTGATGACTTGTTCCTTACTGTAGAGTAAAAATAGATAGCTTAGTACAAGATGGAGCTCACTTCTGAGTTTGAAATGAAATACTTGGGTCTTATGCACTACTGTCTTGGTCTAGAAGTTTGGAAAAGGAAAGATGATATATTTCTTTCATAAGGAAAGTACACAGTCGATGTGTTGCGCATGTATGGTATGATGGAATGTAAGTCCATGTCTACACCAATGGTTTCTAATATAAAGAAACTACATGAGTAAGATTGTGGATCATATCTAGTGGCTCCTACCATGTATAGACAAATCATTGGTTCGTTGATGTATTTGATACATAGTAGACCAAACATATGTTATGCAGTGAGTATCTTGAGTTAGTTCATGTCTGAGCCAAGACATAGACATTGTGTTTCTTCCAAGCATGTGCTTAGATACCTTAGAGGTACTATTTCTTATGGAATCAGATATGATTCCAGTGGAGGAGTGATGCTACTTGGTTATGCTGACTTTGAATGGGGTGGTAGTATTGTGGACCGAAAGAATACATCCGGATTTTGTTTTAGCTTGGGATCAGCTATGATCTCTTAGTCCAATAGGAAGCGGGGCTCCATAGCCTAGAGTACTACACAAGTAGAGTATATTGCATCTAACCTACCGATAATATTTTTGGCTTAGGATGCTACTTTCTAGGTTGTTCCATGAGAAGCTTGAGATTATTTTCATTCACACTGATAATGAAAGATGCATTAAGCTCTCAGAAAACCATGTGTTTCATGACATATCAAAATAAACTAAGATGAAATACCACTACATCAGAGACATGATCCAGAGAGATGCTGTGAGACTTCATTACATTGATATTGATGAGCAAATAGCATATATGTTGAATAATCCTCTTTCCTTGACGAAGTATAGGTACTTTCGAGACAAGATTGGTATGGTAGAGAATGTGTCCCTCGCTAAGAGGAAGTGTTAAATTTATAAAGTCATGAGTCATTCTCCAAGTCAATCTTATGCACCAGGATTGAGCCTCGTGTGTCGAAGTAGTGCATTAGGGATCCTGAGTTGGAATTATGAAACTTGGAGTAGATTCTTGAGTTGGAATCAAGAATGACTAAGCCTTATGTGTAATGTTTAAGCCTCATGTGTTGAGGTAACAAACAAAAAAAAATACATTGATGTTAGTAATGTCTCAATTATTTATTAATATTAATTATTTTAACAATCAAAATCAATTATGAAATATAATAGCAACAATGCATTAGAGTGTGATTTTTTCAAATACAAGAGGAAACTAGTTATTGCAAGTGTTCACTATTTACTCCTTAAGTGCTTGCACATGTTAAATTGAAAAGAGCATATTAATATTCCTCTAAAACTTGGATTCCTTACAATATTTATATTTCTATATTAAAACAAATTTCATCAAGATTTGACTCATGAATAATAAATTGTGTAAGAGGGTGATTCCATGAAGATGGGTAACTCTTTTAGGCCAAATATGACGGTGCAAAACAGAATTTTACCCATGTATTAAATTGAAGCCCTCGAAACTCATACTTGCCACATGAATTTTGACATGCGGTTGAAAAACGAAATGTAGATAATTATGTTGGCTTTCCAATGATATTTTTTTCGAAATATAACAATGCCATATATCATGTTGAATTTTCATTTAATGAAATGTACTTAAAAATTTGAAGAGCAATTAACAAGTAGTTTGTGTGCGTGCACAATAAATTAATGTTAAAGTAATAATTTAAAAAAATGAAATACGTGAACATGATCTAGACAGAGTGCACTGGGGCTTACATATTTTTCTTTTAATTTTTCTTGAAAAATTATATTTATTATTATTTTTTGAAACTTACCAACGAATATTTAAGTCGCATTTTGCACACGTGTGTGCGTGCACGAAATATTTTGATTTTTTACATAATTTGCAAAACTAAAAATACCCTTTTAAAGAGGACGCGTTTATCTGGGGCTTGTGTATTTTTTTAAATTTTTTGGATGTGTATTTTGAATGTTGTGGATTTATATTTGAGCTCAATCGAAGTTGTCGGCATGGTTTTTTAGGGAAAATTTTAGTAGAAATTTAAAAACAACAGACATATGAAAATAAAAATTCATAAATTTTATATATCTGGATAGAGGATTTGTTGATGAATCCAATGGTATCAAGTCCGCTCATTAATGAGCATTTAATAACATGGTTTAACTCTATGGAAGGAAGACAAAACTTTCATTCTATAGTGAAAAGGGCTCTCAGCCTGTTTTTTAAGCCCTCGATCGAGGGTTTAACAACACCTCGATCGAGGTATTTTTGTCACATACCCACCCATTAAACCAATGCAAGGCAGGGTACATGATACCAATCTATGGGGCTTTTCATAAAACTCAGCCCATTATTTGAGGCATACAGTTAAAAACAAAGTGTGCAGATGTAAATCAAACAAATATGCACAGCGGAAACAAATTCATCCACACACATATCTTCATATGCACTCAGTATATCAATATCAGTCATCAAGTAATTAAAACAATGCAGAAGTAAATATAGAGGCATAAAAATACTTATCTTCATTTTCCAACTGCCCAAGCAACTAGCTATGTCGCTGCAACGTTCAACCCAGCCATAGGCTCTTCGACAGCTTATACTGAGTCCGTCTGAAGGCCACCATCGAGCTGGGCATGATTCCTTCAAGGAAAAGGGGACATTCACTCGATATCAACTGTCACAATCAATTAATCATTCCATTTGAGCCAAGCCCGTCCATAGCTGGGTTATCAGGCTACAATTGAACAATGGATGTTCATTCTCAAGCTCAAGCCAGCACAATGGATTACCCATTACCCATACCCCAACATGCTCTTTCTTCTCACAACAAAACGATCATTGATAGGGTTACACATTTTCAACAGAGGTGTTCACAAAATAGGGTCCACATTGGCTCTCCCAACTCGTGGTTCACCCAAACGAACTGTGGAATTTCGATTTCAACCCCAGGGAGCAAAACCGATTTCTCTCCACTGGTTAAGATCATTTCCAATGGCCTAAACGACCTCCAAGAAGACTCACAAACATTCTGTTTTCTTCCCCACTGGTAATCAATACAAAAACGCCCCTTCCCAGGTAAAAGATGAAGGGAAAACCAGAAAACCATGGAGAAAAATGCCCAGGCAGCTAGAGCTGCGTGAGGGAGCAAGACTGATGGTTGCATAATGGCTTAGGGAGCAATTTCGTGGCTCTATTCTTTCCCAAGGAGACCAACACGATTTTCCATGAAGGGTGGCTTGTCCATACCCGAATTTGGACAGCCATACCTCTCCATTCCCAAGGCATTAACTACCTCAACCAACCCTTGGGAGAAATAAATGGTTGGGTACAAAAGTCAACATGGGTAGTTGAGGGTTTGATAGGTTCTCTCATTGACACTTGGCTTGACTCTAGTGGCTCAAGGGTTTGAATGTTTTCCCTCCCAATTCCTTGTGAAATCATGCCCCCATCTCTTTGTTGCATTGCATAGCTAGTTGTGGGTGTTTTTATTAAAATGCATATTACATGATGTTGAAATTCCAATGTGCCTGGCTAGCACGCAAAGCATATGCATAACTAAATCGATGGCGGGGCCTTGGCCTTGAGCTCCTCACCATGATTTCATAACAATATTACATCAATTACATTTGAATGTAATGGGGTCAATAATGGGGACGTTACATTCCCCTCCTCTTGGAATAACACCGTCCTCGGTGTTTAATATTTCAGATTATATACCCACGTTACACATGTCAAAAATTCACAACTGGTGGCAGGTCTGTCCTGCAATTCGTCTCATTACTTTGACCTTTCACGATCAAGTCCTTTGGTTTCCTCCAGCTGCTCCTGCTAGCTTTGGTCTTCCAGCTCTGCAGGTGGGCATTGCTCCAGAGCAACCCCTTTCCGTTATTCACCTTTCAGCTGATCTTCAAGTCTAGAATTTCATGGATGCCATCTTTCTTGTTGTCCCGAGAACTATCTGGGAGACTTATCATGGAAATTCCTGTTAGGACAAGCATAACACAATAATAAAATTAGTCAATTATTTTCCTAATTGACTTGGAACGTCCATGCTTTACTCATGAGACTTCCACACATTTCATGCTTTCCCACACACACATGAACTCATTCATGTTCATCCTTTTCACAAGAAAATAACTATTTCAGCATTCACAATTCATTTCAAGCCATGAAACACAATTTGTTTTCATTTATGACATGCACTCAACAATCCTTTGTTTCTAAGATGCATCAATCAGAAGAAAGAGAAGAGTAAGAGTTTTCCCCCTCTTAGTCTTGTTCCAATCCGGAGCCACACCATCACTGGTGGTTCTATGCTCAGCCTCTTTCGCTTCAATGTGAATGCTTGACTTGCCCTTTCTTGGCTATGACACTTTAGTGTCTAAGGTCTGTCTAATGGCTTTCAACCAGGGAACCCTTCCCCATTGTCGCTTACAGAACCCTTGGCTGCTAGGACCCACACAGTTCCACTAGCACCATCCTTCATTACTGCTCATACTGAGCTCCTTAGGACAGTCATATCTCCCCATGCATCCTCCCGATGCTTTCATAGTCCTTGCTTCCAGCAATACCTACACTCAAACATTGAGTCAATTCACATGTTTAGTGTATTTTCATAGGGTTTATCTCCAAATGAGAATTTAAGACATCATAATTAAATCATATACACATGTATATTCATAAGCAAGAGTTGCAAGATAACCAAATACTTATCTTTATAGGATGTCTTCATTTTATCCCACAGGATCCTTCTTTGCTTTCCAGGCATTGGATTTCCCGCGGATACAACAATGAATGTTGGGCCAGCACGCAGGCTACTCCACAACCATTCGAATAGGCAATGCCGGGCCAGTACGCTGACTGGTTTTATCAATTGTTTAAGGGCACGTTTGTCTAGCACGCCGGCTGCTCCACAACATCAAGTGGTTAATGCCCAACTAGTCACTCTTTGGACTTATCAAGAACTTTATAGCGTTCAACCAGCTACTCCCTGGATTTATTAATAATTTATATCGCCCACTCATTTACTCTCTGGATTTACCAGCAATTTATATCGCCCACTCATTTACTCTCTGGATTTACCAGCAATTTATAGTCTTTCAGGGTCTTGCCTTCCTGCAACGACCAAGGTTTCCACAACGAAACAATAGTGTATCAGCTTAGCTGTTAAAGACTTATACCTATAATCTTCATTATTCCAAACAAGACATAAATGAAAATGAATACTTATTTGTATTGTGTGTTTCCCCTCTGGTCCACAGGATCCTGCTTCGCTTTGCAAGCCTTGGGATCGCCTATGGACTTGGATATAGTTAATGCTTAACCAGTACACCTCCCCATCGGCTGGATTTACCAAGCATTTGGTGGTGCCCAACCAGTCCCATACCTGGTTGGCCCTCTCCAGTGCCGAGCCAGCACATTCGTCTGGGTCATCGACCACTGGAAGGAAACTGTGCCACCTGACCAGTATAGGTCAAAGCTCTACTATGGAGCCATAGGTATCTCAGGGTTTTCAGTCAGTCCTCGGTGCCCGCCCTCCCACTGCTGACCCGATAGGTATCTCAGGGTTTTCAGTCAGTCCTCGGCGCCCGCCCTCCCACTGCTGACCCAATAGGCATCTCAGGGTTTTCAGTCAGTCCTCGACGCCTGCCCTCCCACTGCTGACCCAATAGAGATTTCATGGCTTTACCAATGTCACCACACCCCTTGCACTATAACCCTTCACACACATCAACTCTTGGTTTATACAAGGACGCCACTCCTTCTCTTGTGCAAATTGGTGGTTCCTTTTAGGAAATTTATAGGTGACTTTCTTGACTGCAGGTTAACATGACCCCTACTCACACAAGGATGATACCTTTTCTTATTACACAGCTCTTCGGGCCTGTCCATCCCATCTGGTAATATTTCACATGAGTATAGAAAGGTTTCCAATTCCCATACAGTCCCCTTGCGTACCCTTCTTCACCTTGCCCTTTAATGTGCAGTATCAATCTGCATCTGTGTAGGCTGACAACACAAGAATGATAAGCAAACTCATTAGTATTGCTGTTCAAACTCTTGACCACATTTCATAACATTCACTATCAAGTATTGAAACACCAGGAATGCGTCCATTCCCTTAGGGTGTAGTTAATATTGAAAACCCTATCATGACCCAGCACCAGAAAAGGTGTGCACCCCCTTTCTGATGGGCGCCATGTAGGCCCTAATCATACTCAAGCAGTTTGCAATGATATACATAAGATAGAGCATGCTCTGCATATTAACCCTAATAATTTAGACATGCATGTTCTTGTTTAGGGTCACAGAATACTCATTCATTTTGCATATGTGTCTCACATGCCTTCTGGGCATAGCTTTACCATTTCACTTTCATGGTTTACCGACATGCGGTTTGGCTGAGACATTATCAATGGTGTTTCACCCGAAACCCATTTCCAGAGCATGGGATCCTTCCCATCTAGTTTGGATTCTGCAGGCCATCACACATGGTCTTCCTGCAATGTCTCATTCTGGCACACTCTATCAAATAGCCAAACAGTCAGCAACATTTAGCAATAAGCTTCAAATATGATCGTTTCATAACCAATCAATAACATTAATAATTAAATTCAATCATGAATTTTACAATTATGTCTCCTACAGAAATTGATTTGCTTAGCAATGAGTCTCTCCTCATATTGTTTGGCTCTTGTAAGTGGTATCACTCTGCCCATTATGGTTTCACCCTTGCTACCATACCTGAACATCCACCTACAGCATGTCCTCCTGACACAATTCTATATAAGCCAAACAATCATTAGCAATTATAAGCAAATTCTCAAATATGAAATTTGTAACTCTGTTTTCCTACAGAAATTAGATTTACAACTATGAGACTATTCTCATAAACTTTGGCTTTTGCACATGGTAGCTTCCGGTCTTTACTATGGACTTATCCTCATTGCCATACGCAAAACTTTTCTACCTGAAAACTGAAACTTCAATCAGCCAAACATGTTGTGAGTATCTACGCACATAATCATTCATTGCCATAACAGTCACTAAAGTGATCTCAGAATTATAATACTCAATAATTCAAACACCTTCAGTTGTTTAACATTTGAAATGCAATGTACATTTCTATATATGCATCATTATTATAATAGAATTTCAAGACATAGTCACACTATCCATGTAAATACTCATTATTTCACAGTCATATCATTCATACAACTCTGTCCTTCCACAGAGCATACTAGCAGCCCATCGATCATGATTTGGCTCTTCATGTATGTACCATTCTGCATCACCGTAATCAGGACCACCAGTCCTCACTTGCTTTGGTTATTAGGCACATAACCAACATACACATGGCATGATATAAATTCATATGAATGCATTGAGATTTCTAAACAGTCATAGGGTGTAAGGATCATTTCCTTCACTTACCCACACCTCACCAAGCTTGGTAGGTTAATAGTCCCAATCGGTATTCAATATCACATGCAAACTAACTCAACATAGCTCAAACATAGTTGAAGGGATCTTACCAAATCCTCTTTCATCATTCATGCAATTTGGCACCAATAATCATTACCTGCATGGTTACCATTAACATCGCCTGATGTTACCTGATCAATTAGCCTCTTACCAAGGATGCTCAGTCCTTTTTCCAACTTTATGATCATAGATTTGTTGCACCATCCTTTCTGCATAAGGTTGTTGGCTTCATGCAACAACATCCTCAGCACATTTAGCCATGCTCTTTGTTATCTTTGGTCCTACAACCAATACCAACATCAATAGTGATTATCAACCACAATATTCTCCATTAGTGGTTTATTGCATATGCAGACTTCATTATTCTACCAATATGCAATATCCCATTTATGCACAAGCATTTCCATATGCACTATGCAATGTTTGTTAAGATGCCATCTAGTGCATATACATCTATGTAATCCTTTGCATTTTTAACATTTTTATATGACAATTTCATAATTATAAGTATGATAACAAATAGGGGTTTAAGGAATTCTTCCCTTTTCGATCCCTCATCGTAACATGGAATTCCTCTTCCATATCATGCAATTGTAAAAATTGTCCATATTGACAACAAAATTTGTTGGTCAAAACAGCCGTTGGCACTCTTCTGCACTAAATATCTATGATATATGTAGACCTCATTCAAACTCTGGTCATGCATCATTGTTCCCTACTGGACAAGCTTTCCAATGCCTATCTTCATGCTCCATTCCGACATTAGGTGCGAAAACTGTATCTTTCACTCCAATTCTGCACATTTTACACAGTTGCATTTTGGTCCAGAATGCCAACTTTAGTCACCTGTGGAAGAAAATCTATGAGGAATCACAAAAAATTATCTATCGGGAGAAGTTATTCCATATAACAAGGAACACTCAGCAATTCACAGATTTCAATTCTGATGCACCATTCATCTTCCATGAATTTCTGGGTTTTACTACTTCTCACTTTTCACATTTTTACAAAATTCCAAGTTTTGGGCCAAAAATGGCTATCTCCCAAACGGTGCATTTCTGGAAAATCTTCGTCTAACGGAAACTGTCAATCTTGATGAGAATAGGAAATGTCTAGTTCAACAAAATTTTTGATTCCCACATCTAGGGTCACTTTTACTGCCCACGAGCTTTTCAGAATCCCGAAAAAGTGGCCCGGAACAGTGCGTTTTGGCCTTCTTGCTCACCCCGACTCCACATCCTTTGGATTTTGGCTCCAAGATTCTGAACTTAACCTCGTACCTACTTCATGGCCGTGCCTGATCAATTTCAGCTCAAACCGACCTTCCGTCAAGCTTCGGGACTCCGTCCTTCAAAAGTCACTATTATCCATTTTCTATCAAATCGGAGTGTAATGGGCTTGGGGTCTTCACTGGTTCTTTCATGGCCTTCGTCAATGGCCTCCGAGCCCCACAGGAATCACTCCATTCTGAGTTCAGATGCTCCTACTATCAAAAAATCAAGTTTTGGTCACTTTAAAATTTCGGGCTGGTTCACCGATCGCTCCCGCAATTACGGAGCCATTCGCCGAAGGCTCCCGCAGTTGCAGAGCCATTCGGAGAATGCTCCCGCAATTGCGGAGCCATTCGGTGAATGCTCCCGCAATTGCGGAGCCATTCGCGGAATGCTTCCGTTGCGGAGCGATTCGGCGAATGCTCCTGCAGTTGCGGAGCCATTCACGGAATGCTTCCGCAGTTTCGAAATGGTTCGCCGAATGCTTCCGAAATTTCGGGACGATTTGGTGAAGTCTTCCGCAGTTTCGGGGAGGTTCGCGGAAGCGTTCCGTAATTGCGGAACGATTCGCCGAAGCCTTCCGCAGTTGCGGAACGATTCGTCGAAGTCTTCCGCAGTTGCGGAACAACTCAACGAAGTCTTCCGCAGTTGCGGAACGACTTGCGGAATCTTTCCGCAGTTCGGAAGAAAATTCCTTCCGCAATTTCGGAAGAGAATTCCTTCCGAAAATTTCCTTTCGACACCAAAAACTTAGAAAAATTTTCTGCTTTTTTGGAACATTTCGCCGAATTTTTTCACGTTGCGGGACAACTCGCGGAATCCTTCCGCAAATTTCGGAAGAGAATTCCTTCCGCAAATTTCGGGGCGACTTCCCAAACTCCTCCGCGTTGCGGAAAAACTCACGGAATGCTTCCGCAGTTTCAGAGCAATTCGTCGAATGCTTCCGCAGTTGCGGAAGACATTCGGGAATTCTCTCCAAAACAGACTTAAACGAATTCTTTTCAAAACGAATTTTTCAAACAGACTTGGAAAAAATTTGAAAACTTTCTTTCTTTCAGAGATGAATGTAATTAGATTTGGTCCATAGAGGCCCAATGCTGCAACCAGCAGCTCTGATACCATTCTGTCACATACCCACCCATTCAACCAATGCAAGGCAGGGTACATGATACCAATCTATGGGGCTTTTCATAAAACTCAGCCCATTATTTGAGGCATACAGTTAAAAACAAAGTGTGCAGATGTAAATCAAACAAATATGCACAGCGGAAACAAATTCATCCACACACATATCTTCATATGCACTCAGTATATCAATATCAGTCATCAAGTAATTAAAACAATGCAGAAGTAAATATAGAGGCATAAAAATACTTATCTTCATTTTCCAACTGCCCAAGCAACTAGCTATGTCGCTGCAACGTTCCACCTAGCCATAGGCTCTTCGACAGCTTATACTGAGTCCGTCCGAAGGCCACCCCCGAGCTGGGCATGATTCCTTCAAGGAAAAGGGGACATTCACTTTATACCAACTGTCACAACCAATTAATCATTCCATCTGAGCCAAGCCAGTCCATAGCTGGGTTATCAAGCTACAATTGAACAATGGATGTTCATTCTCAAGCTCAAGCCAGAACAATGGATTACCCATTACCCATACCCCAACATGCTCTTTCTTCTCACAGCAAAACGATCATTGACAGGGTTACACATTTTCAACAAAGGTGTTCACAAAACAAAGTCCACATTGGCTCTCCCAACTCGTGGTTCACCCAAACGAACTGTGGAATTTCGATTTCAACCCCAGGGAGCAAAACCGATTTCTCTCCACTAGTTAGGATCATTTCCAATGGCCTAAACGACCTCCAGGAAGACTCACAAACGTTCTGTTTTCTTCCCCACTGGTAATCAATACAAAAACGCCCCTTCCCAGGTAAAAGATGAAGGGAAAACCAGAAAACCATGGAGAAAAACACCCAGGCAGCTAGAGCTACGTGAGGGAGCAAGACTAATGGTTGCATAATGGCTTAGGGAGCAATTTCGTGGCTCTATTATTGCCCAAGGAGACCAACACGATTTTCCATGAAGGGTGGCTTGTCCATACCCGAATTTGGACAGCCATACCTCTCCATTCCCAAGGCATTAACTACCTCAACCAACCCTTGGGAGAAATAAATGGTTGGGTACAAAAGTCAACATGGGTAGTTGAGGGTTTGATGGGTTCTCTCATTGACACTTGGCTTGACTTTAGTGGCTCAAGGGTTTGAATGTTTTCCCTCCCAATTCCTTGTGAAATCATGCCCCCATCTCTTTGTTGCATTGCATAGCTAGTTGTGGGTGTTTTTATTAAAATGCATATTACATGATGTTGAAATTCCAATGTGCCTGGCTAGCATGCAAAGCATATGCATCACTAAATCGATGGCGGGGCCTTGGCCTTGAGCTCCTCACCATGATTTCATAACAATATTACATCAATTACATTTGAATGTAATGGGGTCAATAATGGGGAGGTTACAATTTTAAAACCCTCGATCGAGGGCCTAAAATGAACCTTTTTATGTTTTTCAAAAGCTAGATCAAGCTTTTGAAAAGCTTGATCAAGCCTTTGCGAGCTTTTCAAAATCTCGATCGAGCTTTCGCGAGCTTTTCAAAAGCTAGAATTAGATTTTGCGAGCTTTTTCAAAAGCTAGATCGAGCTTTTGCGAGCTTTTCAAAAGCTCGATTGAGCTTTTGCAAGCTTTTCAAAAGCTCGATCAAGGGTTTTGGAACCCTTGATTGAGGTATTTTCAAAAGCTCGATCAAGGGTTTTAAAACCCTCGATCGAGGTATTTTAAAACCCTCGATCGAGCTTTTAAAACCCTCGATCGAGATTTTAAAACCTCTATCGAGGGTTCGAAAAACAATTTTTTTAGCTTCCATCCGCCAAAAATGGTGAACCACCTTCGTGGAATCACCCAAGAAATTTCTTACACATAAATTTATTTAATAACATATTAATATTGTGTTTTGTGGCTATTATTAATCATTTTAATAAAGACACTAAGTGTTACTACTTTGCATATGTTGTATTAGGATAAATCTGGTTGAAAAATGGTCTGTCATGAACCCTAATTCAAATTCCATGTCATCATGTATTAGCCAATCAAAATATTCTAAAAATTAAAAGAGGTATATATGAGAGGCAAATTTTTATTATATAATGTTTTTTGTAACTTAGAACTTACATTATATCACAAAATTAATGTCATATCGATACAGTCCGTCTGGACCTCTCTCTAAGAGAAAATAGCCCAGGTAGAAATTATTTTGAACAAAGGACAAAAACAGAAAAATCCCTGAGATTTCTACTAGACTTCATATAGAATTTTAGATTGCAAAAGAAATCCTGGTGGCTACTGTCCAATCTGAAAAATTGAACTGAAACAGATAACTAGAAAAAAAATTGTTTTTTAGCTGAACCAAAACATAATTAAATGAACCAGGAGGCAAGAAAGTACTAAGAGGGACCAATGTCCCTACACAATTTGGTCTGAGGCATGTCACTAGTGTCCATATATGGGATTGGAGCTTCGTGTTTTATTCCTATTGTTGCACCTCCATCCATAGCACCACCAGTCAATGCACCACCATCCTTCACTGTGTTGGACATTGCTTGTATGTTAGTCTTCACTATAGCATCCATGTCCATAGGATTTTCTTCTTCCTTTACCTCTGGGAAATTGGTTTCCTCCTGCTGCTCCACATTCTCCATGTCCACCTTTGGTTCTTAGTGAACCACGCCAACCTCTCCAATGACAACAAGCAGGGGTGAAGGAAGACCAAATAATTATGCAATATCACCACACCATTCTAGAATGTTTTTGACACTGTATGTTAATTCTCGAATCCTGGCCTTAGCTCCTTCCTCGAAATCCATTTCCTCACTCTATATATCTAGCATAGTGTCCATCATCGCGGCCAGATGACAAAAAATTCCCCCGTTGCACACCTCCTGCAAGCACTCATGGCAGCCTCTCCCCGTCTGTTAGGGGATCTATGTCACTCACAAACTATAATGTGAAATCTTCTCCCAATTATCTGCACATAGCTCGGACACAAGTGAATTTTCCTGGACTGCACTGGCAAGGAAGGGTTGTAGGAATGCAATACCATCAGGAAGAGTCAGGAAAGAATGATCTTGTGAGCCTTGGCCAAGGGGTAACTAGGATATCGACAAGCCAAATAACTACAATCCCTACCCCTCAAAAGAAATATCTAGGATAAAAAATAATTACATCACAGGCTCATTCAGATATGGAAATAAATAAGCCATAAGAAGAGCAGTTTCCCAATAATCCCTATTAAAGGTCAAATAGGTAGAAGATATAACCTCTGATGCAGGGTCAAAAGCATCCTCTATTCAATCTTAAGTAGATCCAAAATTACCTATGGTTAAAGTGGAAAACCTCCCATCAACAATTATGGAAACTTTTGAGGCACAACATAGCTCAAAATAAACTAGAGTTGTTCAAACTCAGTCCACCTTATTTTGTCAATTCATGGATATAAAGTGCCATAATATTGATATTGTCAAGGACACGTATCCCATGAAATGGTAGATTTAAATCAAAACAAATTGCTATCAATAGTAGATCATAAGGAGGGAACCTTTAAAATGGCCTTTTTAGAGCCAAAGGTCCCATTGATGAGGACATATGATTATGATAAGGACACACATATAAAGGTTAAATTTGAGAAAATCAGTCATGTGGACATAGTGGAATTTTATAGATAGACTGGTGAGCTATTGTGCAAGGATGTCCTCCAATCCTTTGCAAATGTAAAAAATATGCTTGCAATGGTGCAAAAGATTGAAAAATAGTTGAATTCGGAGAAGGTGGCCACCAAGGCCAAGTAGTTAACAATCAAAGAGCTATAACATAAGATTTTTACAGAAGGGGCTAATGACAATGACCCTACTCATGTTCAATCATTGATTCAACAAAAGGACAATGAGATCCTAATGTTGAAGAAGAAATTGAAGCTATCATATGTAGAATGTGTGTAGACCCTAGGGTTAGTGGTGCTACAAGAGGAGAAGGAGAAGATATACAAGCAAGTGCTAGACTACAAGAGCTCCATGGAGTAGTATAGAGACAAGGAAACTATCCTAGAGATTCAAGCTTCTAGGATGGAATTAGAAAAGACAACAATTACATCTCAAGCCACCCCACAGTTAATTGAAGGGGTAGGTAAACTTATGATGGATCTGACCATGAAGCAAGAAGAGATAAACAATGTGGAGAAAAATATGGAGGCAAAGGAAGAAAATGTTACAACTCTGAATGAAGAGATAAAAGAAAGGGATGAGATCCTTTAATAGGTAAAGCAGGAGAAGGATCAATTCTAATAATAGGTGGATCTATTGTCAAAAAGGATAATAGTGAAGGCACCCATAAAAGGGGATAAATGCACCATTTGGGACAACATATCAGCTGAGATATTGAAAATATGGAACCATTTTGAGTTTATACAACATGAATTAGAGCTAGAAACTACATTATCAACTGAAATTGAAATGACATATGCATAATTAGAAAGAAAAACAGACATAGCTCAGAGTGTAATAAAATTCTTGAATAATACGACAAAAGCCCAATTGCATACAATGGGGGCCACTGAAAAAACACATATCCTTACAAAGGCTAATCTAATGATAACAAAGAAGAACTTAATGAACATAGCCTAGGTTAAGGTAAACAGAATATTAAGTGAAATCACCTCGTTTAAAGGCATGTTCAAAGAAGAATTAGATAAAATGTTACCCTCCCCTCAAATTTACAAATATTCTAAAGTGATTTTTCCAACCCAAGGGAAAGCCTCAACCTCAACCTCACAAAAGAGTCAAATTAAAAGGGCTGAGTTATGGTTTAAAGGAGCAATATTTTGGGGCAGTTAGTAATTAAAAACGTAGTTTCAAGAAGTAGTTAAGAGAAAAATACATCTATAAAAGGAGGATTTGAACTCTTTCATCATTATCAGGCATATTTTGGGAGAGACAATTTTCACAAGATTGCAGGATCAAAGACCAGCAGGGAAAGGCATATGTTGAGAAGACTTGAAGATTTATGAGATTTAGATTTCATATTAATGTTAGCTAGTATTTGTATTCTGCTGTTTTACTCTCCTCTATAAATTCACAAGTTATTCCAATCCATGGAATATGCTTCTTGATCATTAATAAAAGCTTTGAGAAGCCTATTATCCCATCATATCCATGTTATGAATGTCAAGTGTATCAATGAAGAAAAATGATTTCATTTAAATGACCAATTTTCTTCATGAATGTCTGATATTTTAAATAGTCAATGAAGTGTTCATTTGTTGTTTTACATATTAATTTCCCTATTACCTTAGCTATGAGCTATATAAATATTTAAATTACTATGTTAAACTGTTGAATTCTTAATTGCTCAATATGTTATACTTTCATAGGAATTGCAAGACTTATTCCTGAAAATACCTTGCACATTTCAACATTGTTCCATCAATTTTTCCATTCACCCTTTCATATATCAAAATTCCTGAATATAAATGTGATAAATGGCTCTAACACTTAAATTCTTACCATATTTTCCCCCCTATTTTCCTATGTGTCTTAAAGAATTAAAAGAAATATCAAAATATTGTTACATAAAAAAGATTGAGCTCTAAATCTAAATCAAATTGAGTTTCATCATGCCCTGGCATAGTTCCTTCACAGTATAGAATGTCTCAAGGGATAAAAATCCCTTCATGGAAACTAGGGCACCTAAAACATAAAAATTGAAAAATTTATCAATAGTAAAACCAATTGAAAACTTACCTGTACTTGCATGATCCCTTGGTGGATAATCGTATTTAGGCACTTTTGTAGGCCTTTGTTGACTCGTTTGAGGAAGAGTCCCCATTCTTCTTTGGTAAGAAAATCCCTTGAATCTATTATTGTACACTCTCTTGGTTTTTCAGGAGAAGACATTTCCCCCAACATATTTGTGAGTCTATCAGTCTCAATGGATTTTTCTTTGACTTGCCACATATTCTCATCAGATAAGTGAATTTTTTGTTTGTTTTCAAACAAATTGTTGCATACCTCCCGATTACATTTGTCACTTTGATGTCCAATTATTTTTAATTGCAAGTAGTGAACACATGTATTCTCATGATGGAAATATTAACATGCTAGAATTTTTTTTGAAAAGTCACACATCATATTCCCTAGTTCCAATGATGAAGGAGTACATGGATTTGTTTGAGGATCATTGTTGAAATTTTTTGGAGGAAACCTATTCTGGCATTGATTCCTTTCAATATGAACGATATGATACTATAGAGCAGTCGTCTATTGAGTTCAATCAATCCTTAACTTTTTTTTTTTAAGTATAAGGTTGGTCTCACTCTTAGGAGCTTCACTGGCATGAGCTATACTTTTCTTCAGATTTTGCTCATCCTTAGTTGTCGGAAGATGAAAAATATCAACTTTCCTTGATGCCCTCCAACTCTAGTCCAAATCCTTCACCTCTTTGTTAGCTACTTCAAAGTTCTAAGGATTATACAAGTTGAGATGAAATAGAAACTCACCTTCGAATGCATCGATTGTTGAAATATTGTAACTTTGAAGAATATTCTATTGTACTTTATTATTGTAATTTATTTGGAGATGTTTTATTCCTCTGTCGAGATGTTATAATTGTATTTGGTCATCATAGAGTCATGAGGTAAATCCTCCCATGTATGTCGTGGCAATAGATCCCCTAGAGTCAAATGTAATGGGGTTTTTAAGTCCCCTAGAGGATTCAGAGAAGTCAACATTAGTTGAGTGGTAAAGTTAGTTGAGGATGACATGTCAAGTTGTAAAATTAAATTAGTAGTGAATGCATAAATAGAGACCTAGGCTGTCTCATTTATGCATTCACACACATGCCCACTTGTATAATTTGCAATGGAGAGAGAGAGAGAGAGAGAGAGAGAGATCTGCAAGGAGAAGGAGCACTTGTTTGGGGTTTTTTCTTTGTACTTTTGATCATCTATATTGAGGAAGTTTTGCTGGTTTTTCTTCCCCTAGAGGGTTTATGTTGTGCTTGTTATTCTTTCAATGATCCTGTATATGCTATTGTTGTGAAATTGAATTGAACACTGATGCTATCTATATTATCATATTGAATCTTAACATGGTATTAGAGCTATCCTGAAAGAAGGAAATGTATGGCATTTACGACACTTGTTTCACTTGCGACAATTTGAAAGCTAGGGATTTGTATAGAAAAAACTAGTTATCTTGTAATTTTCATTATAAATCACTTTTGGAAATGGTTCAGGATCTGAAACTTGGAGAGGACGAATATTAATGTTCATGTACCGTGTGTCCGTGTTTTAGCCTCATATGGGTTGTACTTTGTGATATATGATCCGTACAAGTTAGGGTTTCTGCATCTTCCAGAATGCATCCCTAAACAGGTGACCTAGGTAAAAAGGTCATATATCGGGCTAGGAAGCTCCAAATGGAATTCCGTAAATAGTTAATTTAGGGAACGGATTGTAGTTTCATAGGTCTGAGTATCGAAGTCTGAAGTTGAAATAGTGACACGTGGTACTCTGTACAAGTTCGCTATGTTATTTCATTCTATAAAAAGGTGACCTAGGGAAAAAGGTCATATCTAGAGATAGGAAGCTCCAAATGGAATTCCGTAAAAAGTGACAGTTAGGGAACGGACTGTAGTTTCACAGGTCCGAGTATCAAAGGTTGAATTTGAAACAGTGACACGTGGAATGTCGTACAAGTTCACTACGATGTTTCATCCAATAAATAGGTCATGTTGGGAAACTTAGCATATATCTCTGATGGATAATCCGATGAAGTTAAAATCAGTGCGTTTGGAAATATGTCAGGTCAAGATACCACATGCCTAAGTTTCAGACCCCGAGGATCTGCAATTTCAGAGATACAATAGAAACAATAAGGAACATCTGAAATAGCTCAACGGAGGAAATCAAAGAAGAGGGGGACGAAGCTCTCACTTAGGGTTTTCAGTTTTTTTAGGTATAGAAGGACCTGATACAACATTGGAAAATTTTAAAATGGATTTGGAATCCCTTCATCATATATATTAATCTTCCATCAAATGTTGTAGGAGGAAGGAGATTGAAAATTAGGGTTTTTCGGGTTCTACAAGTAAGAAGAAACCCTAGCAAAGTTGGGAAACTCATAGGGAAGAAATGAAGGGGGTTTAAATGGCATTGGTATTCTATCATCCTAGTACCATGAATCTATATAATATTTTTACAAGTGATCTACCTTGGACGATTAGGGTTTTTCCCTTATAGAGAATACTACAAGCAATCTCAATAGGTATGACATGAGGAGATGCAGGTATGTTTTCAAATCTGTTTTACTTATCTGATGATGAAGTTCATGATATGTTTGTATTCATATTATTGAGGTTAGTACAATCATGATTAATTTTATATTTTTCTGATCACCGTAGTAAAAGTATGAATGCATGTGAATGATAGAAGACATTCATTGATTAAGGGTTATGACACTTATGATTGTACTAATGCATGTGTGGTTTTGTATGAGGATGATGTTGTATGCTAACATGAAAGGTACATGAAGAAATACAAATCAAGTTCTAGATTAAGAATATATGACAATGATTACATGAAGACAAAGACTCATCTATAGTCTTTGATCACATAGAATCTCTAATTATGAGGTATGTATTATTTCGTTCTACTATGCTTAACTTATGAGATATGCAGGTTACTAGAACAAGGTCTCTAAATCATTGAAGAGAACAAAAAAGATATTGTTTGGTTATGTTATACATAACCAGCAAGCATCCATGTATGTTTTCATATATCGAGTTAGAATCCTACTTTGTGTTAGGATCTTAGATAAGTATACTTTTGTAAGATTGATAATGATTATTCTTGAAGTTAGAAGTTTAAGTAATCAAGGGTTTATGCATATTATGTTTCTTAGTTTGATTAATGATATGACAAACTAGAAGAGTCCTATGGTCAAATAAGAACATGCATGAGTAAAATAACTACTCCCTGAAACCTTGAATATGAACGCTTGTGATAAATTACCTATCTATGAAATGATCATGACCATAAATGTTTAAGATGATTTAGGATCATAAAGTTTTGATAGTATTGAGATTATACTAATGAATGTATGATTATGTATGAGATCCTGAGGATGACACAATGATGAAACTAGTCAACACTTAAGCATGCATAGTGGTACAGGATGGATAGAAGTTCACAGACATATAATCATTATG
Organism: Larix kaempferi; assembly: GCA_027924585.1. Classification (NCBI taxonomy): domain Eukaryota; kingdom Viridiplantae; phylum Streptophyta; class Pinopsida; order Pinales; family Pinaceae; genus Larix; species Larix kaempferi. Next base: position 3,297,743 of record BSBM01000276.1, on the reverse strand, counting down.
CTATCATAAAGGGAAAATAGATATCAAGAGGGAGGCAACCACACAAACATAAAAGATAAGTATTTGAGTTGTTATTTGAATTACTTCTTGAATCTTTGAATAGTTAATGATATTGTTCGTAATAGTTGTATGCATATTTTTATTCCTAGAATATATCATGCATAGTGTAAGAATTCATATAACATTGAACAATATACTACTAATATGCATATGATGGGTAAGTTGGAAAAACATTCCATTGTTGCTTGTCTAGATTGAAACCTCTTTGCTAACATGTTGGGAGCTGTGCACACTCTTGATAGTATGTTATGGTGGAGATGGAAGGCATCTAGATAGCCATTGTATGCATACAGGATATGGAAAAGTGTTGTGCCAAAGTATTGGTCAAGATAGTTGCATAACTATGTGAATCATATCAGTATGCATAATAGGTTATCATTGAAATGTCAACATGATTTGATAATTATGAAGTGTTACTAATCATGTAATTGAATTTGATTTGTAGGAAAGATTGTGTGCTATGATCTACAAAAGAAGGATGATGAACACTTGTTCCGAAGAACAAGTGATGATTGTTTAACAAGAATACTTACAAATCAAACATACTATAGAACTACGAAGCAAGGCTTGTGGCTAGAGGATTCTCTTAGAAAGAGGGAGAGGATCATACTGAGATGTTTTCTCCATTGGCTAGACACACTTCCAGAGATATATTACACCCATGGATAACAAGACCATTCTCTTGAATGGTGTAATTGAAGAAGAAGTGCATATCGAGCAAACTCCCAAGATCTGAAAGAGAATCACATGATTGAAGAAGGCTTTGTACGGGTTCAACAGGTACCCAGGATAGATAGTTATTTGAAAAGCTTGATGATCACCGCGAGTGATGTGGATTTCAACCTTTGCTATAAGGTTGAAAGTGGTTTCTACAATTTACAGACAGATGACTGGTTGTTGATGTATTTGAGGAATACCAGGCCAGATATATGCTTTGTTGTGAACACCCTGAGTCAGTATCTAGTTGAGCCTAGATGTGTTCTCCTGGTAGCTGCAAAGCATGTGATGAGGTACCTGAAAGGTACGATAGAATTTGGTCTATACTATGTTGGAGATCATGACTACATATTGTATGGTTATACAGATGCATATTGGGCCGGAAGTGTCTCAGACAGGAAGATCACCTCAAGTGGATGTTATTGTCTGGGATCTGCCATGATCTCATGGTTTAGCAGGAAGGAGTCCAATGTTTCTCTTAGCACAAGGTGAAGTAGAGTAGATAGCAGCTTGTTTTGCTAAGTTGTGAAGCCATATGGCTCTTAAAGTTGATATCAGGTCTATTTTACCTGGAGTTTGATACCACGATGATTCTATGTGACAACCAGAGTTGTATAAAGATGACGAAGAACCCAATGTTCCATGACAATTCAAAGCACATATGAATCCGATATTTTTACATACGGGATATGGTACAGAAGGGAGCTATAAAGCTCCAGTATGTGAGCACTAATGAGCAAGTTGCTGACGTGTTGACTAAGCCTCTGTCTCGAGTGAAGTTTGAGTACTTATGTGACAAGCTTGGTGTGGTTCGAAAGGACCTTCCTCGAAAGGGGGAGCAGTTCTGATGCTAATAATGATGATGTTGCAGTGGGATTGTATCATCCCTGTAAACATGGACTAAAGGGATCCGTAGACTCTTGTCTCTGAGAATGTGATGATGATGATGTTGTGTTGGAAAATCCTAGATTTGATCTAGGTCACATCCAGTATGAAAAAAGCACTGGCACTGTGGTGGAAAATCCTAGATTTGATTTAGGTCACATCCAGTATGAAAAAGTATTGGCATTGTGGTGGAAAATCCTAGATTTGATCTAGGTCACATCCATTATGAAAAAGGAGTGGCACTGTGGTGGAAAATCCTAGATTTGATCTAGGTCACATCCAATATGCAAAAGGACTGGCACTATGGTGGAAAATCCTAGACTTGATCTAGGTCACATCCAGTATGAAAAAGGACTAGCACTGTGGTGGAAAATGCTAGACTTGATCTAGGTCACATCCAGTATGAAAAAGGACTGGCACTGTGGTGGAAAATCCTAGATTTGATCTAGTTCACATCCAGTATGAAAAAGGACTGGCACTATGGTGGAAAATCCTAGATTTGATCTAGTTCACATCCAGTATGAAAAAGGACTAGCACTAGGGTGGAAAATCCTAGATTTGATCTAGGTCACATCCAATATGAAAAAGGATTGGCACTATGGTTGGATTGTATCATCATTGGAATTCAGTCCAGAACTAATCCGGTGACTTTTTTCCTTGAGAATGTGGATAGGATTGCATCATTGCTCCAGAAAAATTCACTTCCGCAATCCGCAATATGGAACTCGGAAGTTGGAATGCCAAATTCACAACTTCGGGAAACTTCACTTCCGCAACCCGCAATCTGTAATGCAGAAATCAGAAGTTGGAATGCCAAATTCATAACTCCGGGAAACTTCACTTCCGAATTCCACAATCCACAATGAGGAACTCAGAACGCCAAACTCCATTACTCCGGAAAACTTCACTTCTGCAATCCGCAATGTGGAACTCGAAATTCAAAATGCCAAATTCATAAATCTGGGAAACTTCACTTCCATAAACTGCAATCCACAATGACGAACTCGGAATTCGGAACGCCAAAGTCATAACTCTGGGAAACTTCACTTCAGAAATCCACAATCCGCAATGCGGAACACAGAAGTCGGAACATCAAATTCATTACTCCGGGAAACTTTACTTCCGCAATCCGCAATCCGCAATGTGGAACTTAGAAGTCAGAATGCCAAACTCACAAATCAGTAAAAGTCACCCTTCCAACTTCCGCAATGCGGATTCAGAAAGTCAGAATCCCCAACTACACAACTTCTCAGGCCCATAACTTCTTCATCCTAAGTCCAATTTGGTAAAGTCCAGTACCATTGGAAAGATCTCAGTGATCTTTATGCAATTAGATGATCTTCAAACATATATGAGAATTCTGATACTGCCCTTATTCCAACCCAAAATGAGGAACCAACCCTCCTCAAGGCCTCTTATCCTCCTTGCAAGGAGCTCTGATTGCCTTCTGTCATGGGTTCTTCCTTCATCTGACCCATAGAGGGGTCATGAAACACAACAAGGATTTCCTAATTCCATTCTCAAGTCCAAGTGATTCCATGCAGTCCATTTAGAAATGTGTGCAATGTATAACAACATAAACAATGAAAATAAATATAATCAATGTCTCTATAACATGCAAGGCTAGCAACACATCTAACACAAGGAAATGGTAAAACAATCAAGCATAAATATGCCTCATACTCAAGCTTATACACAGAATTCTTGTTGGTTAATTCATGTAATCATTTCATTCATATTGACTTGAAATAACATATAAAAACAACATAGATATATTAACAACATTTAGAACCATGGAATGGACATAATTTAGATCACATAGAACACTTATCTTTATCATGAAGTTCTTTAAGCAACTGGATATGTGAGAACAACGTTCCACCCAACCATAGGTCTATGTCCAACCTATACTCTTTTAGCTAAGAGAGCACACTCGAGTTGGGTTTTGTATCCACTAAGGAGGAACTAAATAGTCTCACTCACAACCATGATTTCACAAAATAGTCATGCTAAGCCAGCACATAGCTAGTTTTATCAAGCATGCAAAGAGACAAAGGGGAAGGATGTTAAGCTAGTGATCTCAACCAAAGAGCTACAAGAATCTCAATTCTAACTCAACAGTATTGGCACCCACAATACCTACCACACCCAACACAAGGAAGGTCCCCTTCTCTATTACATAGTCCCTCGGGAACCCCTTCCCTCTAGTTATCTTCAAGGTGGGCATAGAAAGGTCCAAGCAGCTAACTCTTTGAGATTCTATCCTTCACTGGGTTTGTCAAGCAACTCCAACCTCTGTTCTTTCTTCCATTTGGTCATCCACACTTGGATTTCCTCAACTTCTATTGCTAAAAATGACTCTATCATGTCACTTCATTATCGATTGTTCTAATCCATGTCCCTTCTTCCTCCTTTAACCAAAATTCCTAGCATCTTCCTCTCTCTACGTTTTTATTGAGGGTTCCCCCTTTAATTTTCCTTTCACCTCCAGTTTCTTGGGCATTTTGGCCACTCTGTCAATGTGGCTTATTCTAGAATCACGAACCTTCCTTTCACTTCACGGTTGGTTTGTGTATGCATGGAATAGATTCTAAATGTCCACAATCCCACAACCCCCTCACATCTCCCTAGTGGATACACATGGCCCCCTTCTGATTGGTTGCTTCCATAACCAGTTTTTTTTTGTATTTTTATTGCATGATAATTATTTATTTACATCATTTTTTCAATTTTCCCATGGCTTAGTGGCACATTGCTAACATAATATCAAATGATTTCCTTTCTAATAAAATCCAAGCATCCACTGTCAGGGCCTTGTCCTTGAGCTCCATGCTAGGGAAAACATACATCCCATGTATACATTATTTATATTAAAAGCCAAAATACCCTAAGGGTCAAAATGGGGTATTACATATATATATTTGATTTTTTAGTATTTTTAAATATAATACAGAATTTGTAATTTTGAAAAGAGAGAAGATGAGGGAAATAGACCTAGGTCTTATCCCTAGGGAAGTTGAGAAAAATTAGGGTTAGCGTCCTCTCAAAAAATTGACAATTCAATACTTGATGAATTACAGAAAGGATAAGAAGCCCTAGGTTATGTCGGGCCTCTGGATTGTCTTGTTAGTTTTTCCCCTCTACATCCAAAGTAGTTGTGATACTGATTGGCACCCCTTCCCACTCTTGGGTCACTGCTACGATCATGGCTTGTCAATTTCTGTCTTCCTGAATAATTGTCCAGAAGTCAATAATTTTTCCCACACTTATTATGAATGACTCTACATTCCTTTCAACTATGTCCACTCTACATTCCTTTCAACTATGTCCACTCTACATTCCTTTCAACTATGTCCACTCGCTCCTCCAAGCATCTCACAAACTCGTGGCTAGCGTATTCCAACAACCCATTATTTGGCACATTGTTTATGCCTTTGTTGGATCCTCCTCCGTCATGAGGATTTACTACAGTCGAGTCTGCTAGAGGTGTCACTCTCATAGAATTCACCTTCCCAAACCTCTGCAGCTTCCTCACAATTTGCACAAAAATAGGATCTCCTTATGAAAATATGGATAAATGCTTTAAGTGAGGCATGGGAACCACCTTAGCCCTCCTCAGAAATTCATGCCCCAAGACAACATCAAAATAATCCATCGACATGACTGTGAATCTCCCCTCATTGGTCCACTCACCAAGCTTTAAGGTCACTCAGTTGGAAACCCCAACCACCTTCTCCACTTCTGATTTTACTGCTTTGAAGGAAGTCTACCTGGGTCAATGTGAAACTTGAGATTTCTGGCCACTTCTTCTTTCAAAAAATTGTGCATCGCACCATTCTCAACCAAGGAAACAACCTATTGTCCATTCAGTTGTCGGCACGTAACAGAGCCTCATGTAGTCATATTCATGACTGGATGTCAGTTCTTTAAGAACAACACTCAACACTTGCAACACTCCTAGTGTCATTTTCTCTACCTTCCCAACCCTGGATAAATTTTGTGGTCTCAGTCGACAATTCTTAGTGTAATGAATGTTTTCACATATATAACATGAAATGGTTTTAGCATTGTCCTTGGGTGCCAATGTGTTTGTGGCCTTCTTATCATCACACTTTCCACCTGATTTTGGCTTCCCTTTCATATTCTTCTTAAACTTGTTGGGTGCTCTCTCTTGGTCATCTTCAACATCTTTGAAACCTTACATTCCTTCTGCCTAGTAGTCTAGGATCTTGTTGGCCATTGAGATTGTTGCGGCAAGGGTCTACATGCCTTGGCGCCTCAAGTCATTTTTTTTTCAAGGTTGCAACCTTTTATGAAGTGATAAATCCTTTCTTCATCACTGATGTATTTTATCTCCAACATGAGGCTTGTGTGGGCCTTGATGTAAGCTTTAAACTTGCCAGTGTGCTTGATATTCATAAGCTCATTCCTTGCAACCCAATCTTGGTTCCCCGGTCCAAACTGTGCTTTTAGCACGACCATCATATGAGTCCAGTTTTTTATCCACTCCATCTCTCAATACTATACCACATCCTTGGCTCTATTTCTCCACCACAACTTCGTTGTTCCAGTAAGGAACATAGGAGTAGTGTTTACCTTGGCCTCATTTGAACTGTCATTCATTTTTTCAAGGTACTACTCTATATCCCAGCAAAAATTCCCAAGTACCTTGGTGTTCCAAGTCCCATCATACAAATATGTTTCCTTCATCTTTATTCTCATGGGTTATGTTGATCCATTCCCTACTACAATGTTTTTCTTTATTAGAATGATGGTATCTTATTACTCCCTAACTCAGAGTTGAAGCTCCTACACTATGCCTTCAAGATTCACAACTCTACCATCCATATCAGTTTTTGCCACTTCTACTAGCACATCTACAGTGGCTCAACACTCGTTCACATCCTCATTTAACATATTCCACATGCATTCCATTTCTTCCCTCATAGTTTTGGATTTATTCCTGTTCTTTCAAAGGGTTTCTGTAGTGTCCCTTTTTAATAAATTTGGAAAAATTGGAAAAATTGCACTTTTTGGCCAATTCAACCCTTAGACTAGTAATGAATCAAATGCTTCCAAATTGCCCTGAATGCTTCCAAATTGGGTCTGAATTTGTTTGAGAGATATTAATACATAAAAATGAGTCTTATGGATGCTTGGAAACTCTCAAAATACTTATGAAACACTCATTTACAATCAAGAGAAAATAGGGAAACTTACTAGCAAATTCGAGGTTCAAACCCCCAAGGGTAGGGACAAAGATGGATTCCCAAATGCAGTACAAACCTACCAAATTTCAGAACAGAGACATGTATTAGTTAAAGGAATTCAATGGGCACCCAAATTCATCATTAATAAGTTCCTAAAGGCTGTTTCAACTCCATAAATCAGAGGTTTGTGGACATGTCTTCATGTAGGAGGAAATGATAGGAAAATTCATTACTTGCTATGAAATTCGAGATTTATGCTCCAAAGGATTATGTAATTTATATGAAACTTCTTTAGGACATTAATGAATCTCCATACATCATAAAAATAACAGAGATGAACTGATATAAGTCGAAATAAAACAACTTCAAGCTTTCATAACTAGATATGAGGAAAATGGCACCATTTACACATTGTTTGGTATTTTGACATAGTTTTAATTGGTATTTCAAATTGAGGATATTCTGAGAAGAAAATACAGAGTAAATACCTCATATTACAAATAAATGGGTCCACAAGATCTCTCCCAAATATATCCGCATCTCACCAAGTGCGCCCTTCCTCCAAGAGCCAAAATATGAAGAGAAAAGTGAGAATGGTGTGGAAACAAGATCTCCCCCAAATATATCAGCATCTCACCAAGTGCACCCTTCCTCCAAGAGCCAAAATATGAAGAGAAAAATTGAAGAAGAGAATTTCATGAGATGCCATGTAGCTTCAACCTGAAAAAAATGACTCCATTGTAGCTCCAAATGAAATTTTTGAATGGCCTCTCCAATTTCCAATTAGGATGGGAATCTTTCACCCTCGAAATTGGTACTAAGGTAAGTACATTAAACACTCCACTAGCATGGACAAGATATGCTTTCCAATATGAAAAATGAGAAATGATAAAAAGCCACTCTCCTTCTTTGTTTTTGACTTTTATAAAATCCCAACTACCTCCTTAGCTCGAATTCCATCCATGAGATTCATGCCAACTCGAATTGGGAAGAGATTCCAATGTGTGCCACTTGTTCCCTCCATTCCTATCCTTCTCCTTCACTCAATTCAAATGGATTACTCTTTGGCTACCCCAACTCCCCTGTGTGCCTTCTTGGAGGCTATGTTTAGCCCTGACATGTCATATTAGTCATATTTCAACAATCAGTTCTGATTTGTGTCATAGGTGTCATAGAATCTTCATCATTGTTGTCATAGAAGCTAGGGAAACTAGCCCAAGTGTCTCAATATCTCTCAAATGCCTCTTCCTCTTCCATGGGAGTTACTCTTCCACTCCAATTCGACCTTCATTGAGTCATGCCAAGTATATTGACCTTCCAACTCCCCAATATCATTGGCTCCATTTTAGATTCGAATGGGTGAGAATAGGATGCCATGTAGAATGAGGAATCTAGCTTTGTGTGGGTCCCACACCACCAATGTGTCTCCATGACCAAGTGCCACCTTATTTTATTATCATAAATATTTATTTAACCCATTTTAATATATTTATGTCAAGCTAATGTCCATTTTGGGTTTTATAGTCTCCTTATTTCAAATCTAATGTTTCCACCCCAACCTAGGAAACTAGTAGATTGGTGGAATTTTCTCTTTTGAGATTTATTTGAATGGGGACATTACAGTCCTCCCCACCCAAGATTTCTTTTCCTCAAGCAATTTCAATTTAGGATGATGCAAAATTGTTCCTCCTCTATCAGGTGGCCTTCCAGAAGGAAGGTCTCTAAAAACCTTTTCATTCTTATGTAGTAGCTGCCTCATCTCCCTTGGATGTTCTGAAATATTTATTTTTGGCTTGGGGGAAGTGATGCAACATTCAGCATCCCATTCAATATCCCTATGCCTCAATGTGGACTTCATACTGTGGTAGGACACTACTTGATTCAGATAGGTGTGCATTCCTCTCAATACTCTTTGTTTTCCTTCTGAATCTTTGAATCTCATTTCAGGGATTTGATAGTCCACTCTATGTTCCCCTATAGAGTACAACCATTGCACTCCCAAGACCACATTAGTATCAACAACATCAACAGGATAAAAGCTATCAGAAAAGTGTAATTGCCTATGGTGAGTTGTAGCTTTGGAATCCATGTTTTGAACTCCATAGTATGGTGACCTGGAATGATGAATGTGAAGACATCAAATGGTTCAGTAGGTAGCTTTCTCCTCTCCACCATGGCTGCATCAATGAAGTTATGTGTGGCTCCTCCATCTACCAATACTGAAACCCTTTGTCCTTGTATAGCTCCTTGGAATCAAATAGTGTGGAAACAAGGCACTCCTGAAATCACTACTAGTCTCCCTTTGTCGGGTAATTGATGATCTTCTTATTGTTTCTATTCTTCTGCTGTGGAATATACCTCTTCTTGGGCTGAAATATTTCCTCCTTCCTCCATACCCCCTTCATACTCATCATAAAAAAATACTTCAATGAATTGTACCTTTCCCTTAGCACATTTATGCCCTGATACCCATGGTTGGAAGCATGTGTAACATATTTTCTTTCTTCTGAGTTATTCCCTGCTTGGTCCCTCTTTCTTATCCTTTCAAAATGCATATTCTTGCCGTGGCTTCTTTTCAAATCTAAATTGGGAAGGAAAGTTGGTCTTGGGAGGATACCTTGTCTTGGATAACACATTTTGCGGATCTCTTGCCAAGTTCATGGCATCTTTCAATGAAGTAGGTTTGTGGGCCTTAACAAAACCCTTCAAAGGTTCATCCAAACCTTCAATAAAGATAAATACTAATCTGACCCTAGATATATCAGCCACCTTAACTGATAATTTTTGAATTTCTAACATGTACTCATCCGACGTTCCATTTTGTTTCAACTGTGTTAGTTCTTTGAAAGGCATTTCTGGGTCTTTTTGCTCAAATATTTATAATACCCTGTTAACAAATTCTTCATATGTTGTAACCTGATCTTGTCCCAAGGATTTAATTCCATAGAACCACCAATCATTGGCATCTCCCTCAAAATGAAAAATAGCCATTTTTAGAGCATCCCCTTCAAGCATTGGATTCAGTTGAAAAGACACATCTAGTTTTTGTATCCAAGTATTTGCAGAACTTTGAAATGAGCCATCAAAAGTAGGAAGTGGAATTTTACTTATTGCATAATTCAATTCTTTATTTTGAAATGGATTTTTATTATCTCCTCTCATTTTGAGCTTCTTTGAGACAGTAAAGAATGGATCAAATGGTAGGGTGCTTCTACAATCTTCACTCAACTGCTCCCATTATGCTACAACTTCATGCATGCCATATGGGGTGTTAGGATTTTATTTGGAATCAATAAATTTATGTGTAATAGACCTTGTTGAACTTTGAAATTAATGAGCTCGATTATGAGGCCATGTCTTTGAGAAAATACTTTCACCCACTTCCTTATTTTCCTCAGAAAGAGAACTACTGCTTCCTCCTATTGCCAATTTGCTTCCAATTTGAATAGCCAATAATTCAAATCCTTGCATTATTTATTTGTTCATGTCTACAAATAATGGTTTCATGAATTTCCTAAACTCCTAATTCTCCTATGAGGTTCCTTTCTCATCCTTACTCATGGTTTCCAAAGAATGCACTTCTTCTCCTTCTTCTTCTCAGTCACCAAAATTACTTTTAGTTTCAGTTTCTAAGGGTGGGGGCTTATTTTTATGAATTATTGTCCTCATGAATGGTCATCCACATAAGGTGCAAGGAGCATGCTCTGATACCACTTGTAGTGTCCCTTTTTAAAAAAAATTGAGAAATTGGAAAAATTGCACTTTTTGGCCAATTCGATCCTTAGACTAGTAATGACTCAGATGCTTCCAAATTGCTCTGAATGCTTCCAAATTGGGTATGAATGTGTTTGATAGGTGTTAAGACATAAAAATGAGTCTGATGGATGCTTGGACACTCTCAAAATACTTTTGCAACACTCATTTACAATCAGGAGAAAATAGGGAAACTTACTAGCAAATTTGAGGTTCAAACTCCCAAGGGTAGGGGACAAAGATGGCTTCCCAAATGCAGTACGACCCTCCCAAATTTCAGAACAGGGACATGGATTAGTTAAAACACTTCAATGGGAAGCAAAATGAATCGTTAATCAGTTCCTAAAGGCTGTTGCAACTCCATAAATCATAGGTTTTTGGACATGTCTTCACATAGGGGGAAATGATAGGAAACTTCACTACTTTCTATGAAATTCAAGATTTATGCTCCAAAGGCTTATGTAATGTATATGAAAATTATTCAGGAAATTAATGAATCTCCATACATCATAAAAATAACATATATGAATTGATATAAGTCGAAATAAAGCAACTTCAAGCTTTCATAACTAGATATGAGGAAAATGGCACCATTTATACATTTTTTGGTATTTTGACATAGTTTAAATTGGTATTTAGACCTGAGGATATTCTGAGCAGAAAATACAAAGTAAATAAATCATATTAGAAATAAATGGGGCCACAAGAGCTCCCCCAAATAGATTAGCATCTCACCAAGTGCGCCCTTCCTCCAAGAGCGAAAATATAAGAGGAAAGTGAGAATGGTGTGGAAACAAGTTGAAGAAGAGAATTTCATGAGATTCCCTGTAGATTCAACCTGAAACAAATGAATCCATTGTAGCTCCAAATGATAGGTCTGAATGGCCTCTCCAATTTCCAATTAGGATGGGAATCTTTCACCCTCGAAATTGGTACTAAGGCAAGTCGAGTAAACACTCCATAGCATGGACAAGTTATGCTCTCCAATATGCAAAATGAGAAATGATCAAAAGCTACTCTCCTTCTTTGTTCATGAATTTTATAAACTTCCAAAGACCTCCTTATCGCTAATTCCATCCATGAGCTTCATGCCAACTCGAATTGGGAAGAGATTCCAATGTGTGCCACTTGTCCCTCCATTCCTAGCCTTTTCCTTCACTCAATTCGAATGGATGACTCTTTGGATCCCCTAAGTCCCTTGTGCGCCTTCTTGGAGGCTATTTTTAGCCCTGACATGTCATATTAGTAAGATGTCAGCAATCAGGTCTGATTTCTGTCATAGGTGTCATAGCATCTTCATCATTGTTGTCATAGAAGCTAAGGAATCTAGCCCAAGTGTCTCAATATCTCTCAAATGCGTCTTCCTCTTCCATGGGAGTTACTCTTCCACTCCAATTCGAACTTCATTGAGTCATGCCAATTATATTGACCTTCCAACTCCCCAAGATCATTAGACTCCACCTTGGATTTGAATGGGTGAGAATAGGATGTCATGTGGCATGAGGAATCTAGCTTTGTGTGGGTCCCACACCACCAATGTGTCTCCATGACCAAGTGCCACCTTATTTTCCTATCATAAATATTTATTTAACCCCTTTTAATATATATTTATGTCAAGCTAATGTCCATTTGTGGTTTTATAGTATCCTTATTCCAAATCTAATGTTTCCACCCCAACCTAGGAAACTAGTATATTGGTGGAATTTTCTCTTTTGAGATTTATTTGAATGGGGACATTACAGTTTCCATCATTTTCTCAACATTCCTTTCAAGTGTTGTGAAGCTATCCTTCACCACAAGATTTTTTGGCATCAATCCCCTGTCATTGTCTTCATGATGTGAGACTTATTCTGCATCTAATGCAATATTACATGAGTCTACTTCAAAATCAAACATCTTTCCAATCGTGCGCTTCTCCGTCGTAGACTTAGATGAATTTCCAAATCGTATCAAATGCGCTTGCCAAGTGTTGAGCGCACTTCCACCAAAGTGTGCAAGTGATCGTTCACCCCTCTATTGAATTCATCATGAACTCATAGTCTCAATGACTGTCTTCTGAAAGAAGCATCCTTATCCATCAATGTGGGAACACTCCTATCGAGTGCTTCAATTCTCTAGGTGTCTTCTACCTATCTACAACCCCTGGCACTTAAGTATAGGTTCATTGGTTTCTTTTGTTTTTCCTCGAATCGTCTCACTATGTCAAGTGCATTGAGCATTATATCCAATCTACATCATGTATTCACACCTTTACACTTCCCGTACATGATGATACTCAACACTCTCCTGATGAAATACCACTTGCACCTCACTAGGACAACTCCAAACATGTTCTTCTCCGAATCCATAGATCTAGGCACACTTCACATTGGAAAATATGTTGCTGAGCACCCTACTTCACAAGCACCTTTTTGCTGGTCGTTCTACTTTGCGAGAACCCAAAGCAATGTTGGCGCACTGCTGCTTAGTGTGGCCTCCCATCACACTACCAGCATATTACCACACACTACTTCAACCTGCATCAACTTTCAACAATCCTCTTGCATCTTTGTGAAGAGCCCATACATGTATCATCTTTAATACCACTTGTCAAGGGCCTACTACGATCTTGACTTAAAAATGAGGTTGCTTTCGCTCTGGTAGGCCATGTGGCACTTTCAGGGACCTCCCCATTTGGTGTTGAGACCAACCGGGTTGGAATCCTGACAGACTATGCCTAACCGAACCTTTCCCACTTAACACTTATTCTTGTTCTTATCATACTTAGCCAATTATATGTGGAGAAACATTCCAAAAGTTAAACACTTAACCAATAAACATACACAAGAGACAAGAAATGTGGGTGGAACCCCAAATTGGGTGTGCCTAAACCTTTTATAAATACATAGAGTTACAATGAATACAACAAGATAGGTGTACCCAAATGGCTGCAACTTGGGAGAGCACCCAACTAGCATCCTGGTCCAGAAACACCAAGGATTCACCTACTTTGCAAGAACACCTAAATATGTCTTAGTTTATCTTAAGGTATCGACAAGGACACCTGCTATGGCTCCTGACCTCTGCACCCAAGTTTGCACCAAGGCACTCTTCTATTCGTTGAACTATTGCCTAGACGTGCCTTCTATTACATGCACCCAATTTGTGCCTCAAACCTGAATTTGCTTTGACTTCTGCTCTCACTTGGTTGCTTATCCACACTTGGATGATTCTAAATGAATTTCCCCTTTGTCACCAATGTGCCTTCTTATATAGTCGTCTGTTTAACTCACAAGTGTGACCAAGGGTTCCACCCTTGTGGTCTCTTATCGACATTTCAAGCTAACTTTGCAGATGATGTCCATTTAGGCGGTTGGGGATCCTCCCAAGTCTTTCTTACCTTACGTCCATGCCTCCACGTGCTAACTGATTACACCCACATTCCCACTCATTCCTTGGGAGTTTTCCTTTTTGTTCAAGCATGTGCCAACTTCCATTCCGGACTGACGTGCTTGTGCCCACATCGTTTTTTTTTTATGCCCTTATGCCTCCACACATGGTGTGTTCCTGGTCTACTCCATTGAGCTCCAAAGTCTTGTTGCTTGCTAGTGTATCTAATCATTTTCCAAAGCCTACTATCTTATTTGTCAGGTCCATTTGCATGCCCAAGAATGTGGGAGCCCACCTAGTGCTAGTCTCTGTCATGCCAACCGATGGTTTTTTGGGCTCCCAAGTTGGGTCAACTTTCCAAGTGCACTTGTCTAGGATTCTTGGTCCAAGCCCCATGCCAAGATTTCCAGTGGGTGGAAATTTAGTCGAGGTGCATCTGACCAAAGCCATGACACAATGCTTCTTCAAGGACAATTCTCTTCACACAGTGGATTTCTCTCCTCTGTGACCTTCAACAATTTTTTTGTTTCCCACTACACCCTGAACTTATAGCCACTAACAAATTACTCCACACTACAACTCACAATCTTCACCCATATCTTCGACTACGCTTATATGGAGGACTATGACTCTGACAGTGAAAAATTCTGAATCCTCTACGACCAATACACAAAATGGCATTAAATTGGATAAGCTCTCCACATTCTATCACGACCATAACCACCACCGCCATAAATAACATCTACCATATCTTGGGGGATTTCATGCAACCCAAATACACTCAAAATTCAACCTCTAGAGCAAGGTCAATATTTTCCCATCTTGCTTCACGTGCAATTGTTCTTCCTTATGTAAGTTGTGAATGATACTGGAACAACCACCTTCTACTTCACCAAACGCTTTGTTACTGAGATCACAATCCTTTAATACATTATCTCTGCAATGACCCCTTCTACATTCGACACTCTTCTAGATAGATCCAATCCAATGGACTACAATTACCGCCTCAACCAAGGAATATTTGAGGAGATCCATGGCAACAGATCACACAATCGGCTTCTCAACAACCTTGCCTCCTTCAAACTAGATCACCACTTTAAGACCATGCCTATCTTCATTTACACAAGGCTCAACTCTCATTCCTCTCAGCTCAACTATCTTGGCATGGATTTCCATTCCTCAGGTCGTCTATCCTTGCTCTAGATTTTTTTCCTCAGTCCGTTTAACATTTTTCTTTGATACCACTATTATGATTAGAAGCACATAAACGCAAACATTAAACAAGCACACACACATGCCAAAGAAGGATTACCGTGGAAACCCAATTTTGGGAAAACCAACAAACATAATAGATCTATTCTTCCTAACCAATCTGGTCATAGAATGGCCAATCCAACCATCATCGACCACACAGAAGCCAAGAGTTTCCTCCTTAAGCACCTTACAAAGGCTATGTTTGATCTACTACAACCCACTATGGGGGCGATATTGTCACCTAATGTAATGTTACATTACAAAAAATAAAAAGTAAATAAAAGAATTCATGTTCATTCATAAAAATAAAAAAATATGAAAAGTAATTAAAAAATCTATGTCCGCCTAAATAAATAATTAAAACTTAAACGGGGCTCTATTAAGCAAAAAAGGGATCAAATTTATTGAGTTTAAAAATAAATAAATAAATAAATACACGTCAACAAATTGGATCCCTCTAAGTGAGACTTGATAGATTCGGATTTAGGATGGATCTATGATGGTTATATTTATTATGTGCTTCTAATCATAATATTTTTTACATGCATGACCATGGGCATATACCATGGGTTACCAAATATTATGGGCCCTAAAACCATGAACGGATACATTTGACTCTTTAACCGAGTCAAGTTTACCTAACAATCCCCCTTTAAACTTAACTTTAGGGTAATAGCCACCCCTCACAGTTTTAACTGGAATCAAATTATAACATGCCCCTCTTTTTGTCTATTTAAATCTACAATAGTGACTCACCAACCAAAGGCATAAGCACGCTTCCACAGGTCTTACAGCCATACGAGGAAATTGAGAACACAAAGAGCTGATCCGAGATGGAAATGGAAGCAGATCTCTGGGAAACCCTGCCTGATCATTTGGTTTGTTCGATTTTAGCTAGGCTTCCTGTTCGGGCTCTTGCCAGAATGAGGGTTGTCTGCAAACGCTGGAATTATCTGTTATCTCCTGGAAATGCCTTGCAAAGAATCGATCCACTTTTTTCAGTAAATTCCATCCCTGCGTTTTTCATTCAAGTCGGTTGGGGTCCAAGAGAAGAAGTCGCTTGGGGTCCCCGAGATCTGGAAACGTGGGTCATAGAATTAGGAGACGGTGGTTCGGACATAAACATTTACAAATCCCCCTTACCCAATGACCAAATTGTTGTGGCTGCATGCCAGAGCATCTGCTGCTGTCATAGACAAGGAGACATGTTCGATATTTCCATAGGCAATCCTGCTACCAGAATCTGGAGACGACTCCCTCGCCCTGCCCAGGTTGACGTAGAGTGGGCTTTCATCGGAATGACCTTCGACTCTACCTCGAGGCGTTGCACTGTCATGCTGGGTGAAAATAATGCGGATCGGGTTCAACGAGGAAGTGGGAATCCAATGGTGTTGAAAATTTATGATTCAGAGTCCAATGCATGGACTAGGGTTTCCATGAAAGCCCCCACCTTCATTCAACCTCGTGGCAAAGGTCTCTATTCCAGTGGAAACTTTTACTGGGTAATCGAATGGAATGCCATCTATTTCATGGTAGCATTCTCTATTGCAGAGAGCGCTTGGACAGAAATTGCACTGCCAGAGGGTTGCTGCAGAAATGTCTGCCGTTTCCCAGCATCTCTTTATTTAAGTGGATGCCATGGGCGAGTGGTGTTAATACAGAAGGGAGAGAAACTTGGCTCTATGCGCATGTGGAGGTTAAATGAAGTCCAAGGTGCTGCAGAATGGTGTGAACTCCAAGATGTATGCAGCCCAAAACGCAATAAGTTTTATTCGGTGGTAGTAAACAGCGGGTGGGCAATGATGGTTGACAGGGAAATGCAAATATATTTGTGCAACCCAGAGCGAAATATGAGCAAGAAAGTTTCATTACGTGGGCGGCATGGCAGGTCGGAAGGATCCTTTATACAGATTCTGTCAGCCTTCGAATCCAACAACGTTTGGTGGCCTTAGGTACTGAAAAGTTTTCATCAAATAATTGATCTCTCATCAAGCTAAAGTGCCTGCATTTCACACTAATTTCACTCGTAGTCTATCGGATCGGCGTTTTGACCTTAGGTTTACTTTCGATGTATGAAAGTTTTAACGTTATGTTAATGTTATGTTTGGTGAACAGTAATATTCTCAAGCATATTACTGTTCTAGGCGAGTGAACGTTATGTCATAAAGTGATTATAGTGATTATGCTTCAAATCTTTAGTTCTAGGCGAGTTTGTCATAAAGTTGGTGGTTAATCTGTGCGATTTGCTGCAGCTGAGAACTGCTTTCGTCTCGTTGCTCCAAGATAGATTCCACTGTCTTGAAAACTTGATGAATGATACCGCTGGTTCTCATCTCTGCCTCTTTAATCTTTTGTTGTCTTGATTCTACTACTCTTTTAGCTGATTTGCAGCGAGAGATGCAGATTTATGCTCTGGCTTTTTTTTTTTTGGTAAAAGGTGCTTGAAACCGTGATTTGTACTCTATATTCCTTCCACTTTATTTTTGTCTATTTCGATTGAGGATGTGTGTTTTACTACTGAATTTTGATGGGTTTGAAATCTATTTGTGTTGTTAGATTAGTTGTAAAATGTATTTGTGTTGTTAGATTAGCAATAAAATGTGATTGTTGCATTGAGAGTAGTCACGTGTTTAATGGTTTGATGGGTAGAGTTTTCGTTATAACCTACAAAGAGTAATATATTAACTCATAAAATTAAAATTAAAGTTAGAATAGATCAATCTTAAACTAGGATCTATCTAGTAGAGAGAGGTATCAAATTTGGTAAGGTGTAATTTTCTTTTTATGCTAATTTTAATTTTCATTTTATAAGGCAACATGTTATTCTTTTGTGAAATAAGTTATAATTGATTGATTTTAATTTTTTATATTATCAGCTAATATGTTATTCTTTTTTTATGTGACATAGTGTATAGTTGACATGTTATTCTTTTGTAATATGGAGATATAGTATACATCTAGTCAACAAGTCAAGCCATTCTTTTGTAATATGGAGATATAGAATACATCTAGTCAACATGTTTTTATTATTTTATTATACCTAGATATAAGTAACCTCCCATTGTAAAAGTACACCACAAAGACTAATGGTCCATTCAAATTCCTTTCTATTTCAACATAAATCTTCAATAAACCATTAAGATAAAAAAATATAAAATAGAAATATCCTAATTTTTCTAAAATGTTGGAAGTAGTAATGTCTAGTCATGCTAGAAATTCTATCATATTGTTTATTGTTTATAGATTCCCTCGTATTTCATATCCATACATATTTTAGCAATATTGTTTATCCTCCAAAGGAATATACCATTCCTTTTAACCCTAGTCTAAATTGTCGTTCAATTCAATGTGGCTTTACATAGTTGTATTTAAACGAGCCTAGATCCAAATCTTAGGGATCAAATCTCCCGAGGTGCAAACCTCTCCTCGAAAAGCTACTTGAGTGCAATACCTGAGAAGTTATAGTTGAGGAACAAACGTTACTTTTACTTTGTATTATTCTTTTTTGTTTATGGCCGACAAAATATTTATTACTTTTTACTTTGTATTATTTTTTTTGTTTATGGCTGACAATAACGACAAACATGGACGTTACAAGATCTCTCTCATATTTATTTTTTACTTTGTATTATTCTTTTTGTTTATGGTCGACAATAAGGACAAACATGGACAAACGTTACAAGATCTCCCTCATATTTACTTTTTACTTTGTATTATTCTTTTTTGTTTATGGCTGACAATAAGGACAAACATGGAAAAACGTTACAAGATCTCCCTCTTACTGGGTTGTAGAGCGCCTCTCAGCGCAAAAAAAAAAACACATTCACAAAATTATCATTTAGTTTGTGGTTTGTTATAATCACTTATTGAACTCTCTCAGTGAAAATAATGATGATGATGGATATTAAAGATGAATTGAGAATTCAATGGTGTTGGAAATTTATGATTCATAGTCAATCTACTTCATGGTAGCATTCCCTATTGCAAAGAGTAATTGGAGAAAAATTACAGTACCATAATAGCATCTTCAGTGATATTTATATTTAAGTGGATGATACACAAGGGTTCATTCAATTAAATTTTTACATAGCACATGTTCACGGGATATTAAAAAATATCCCTAATTTTACTAAATATTGGAAAATGCCTCCCAAATTTGTATTATTGAGCTCCCCTCCCAATACACCTTTCCAATTAAAAAACATTACAAGATCTATCTCATATTCAATTTTTACTTTGTATTATTCTTTTTTGTTTATGGCCGACAATAAGGACAAACATAGACAAACGTTACAAGATCTCCCTCATATTTACTTTTTACTTTAAATTATTATTTTTTGTTTATGGCTGACAATAAGGACAAACATGGACAAACGTTACAAGATCTCCCTCTTACTGGGTTGTAGAGAGCCTCTCGGTGCAAAAAAAACACATTCACAAAATTATCATTTAGTTCGTGGTTTGTTATAATCATTTATTGAACTCTCTCAGTGAAAATAATGATAATGATGGATATTAAAGATGAATTGAGAATTCAACGGTGTTGGAAATTTATGATTCATAGTCAATCTACTTCATGGTAGCATTTGTTACAACGTAATCTTCCACCTTGTGAGCATCAACATTCTTTGGCCTGTAGGATCCATTTCACTGACTCAGATTCACTTTATATCCTTCAGACATATTTTTTCCTCATTTTTCCTCTGACCCGCTTGTTTCATCATTATAGCAAGCGTACCTAAGAGTTGCATCACTATAGCCCGCGGGTATCAAGTAAAATGGTAAAAATCACTAATTTATTACTTTTTACTCCCAAAAAGCGGTCATTGGGTGACCTTTGGCTCTCCATCTTCCCAAGAAACGTCTCGATGTGTCCGTTCACTTACCTTTGAGAGGACTATATATTGAGCACATATGGCTTATGGACGGGAGGAGGAAGAGGAGCAAGAGAACTCTAGTGGATTTTTTCCCTATCTTGAGTCTACACTCATTGATCCTTGTAGTTGTGATCCCTTTATGTTCACCTTCCAAATTCCTATCTAGTTTGAGTTTGCCATTCATGGAGGATTGAAGTGGTGGAGGCACAAGTGGATTGATCCAGATCTTGGTTCAGATTGGTTGTCGGCAAGAGGTCGTATCACTTTGTACTTCTTCTTGTTTATTAATAGAAATACTCATATTCGCGTCCATTAATGTTGTAAATGTTGTTTATCTTACATTGGGTTGCATTTACTTGTTATATCATAGACCATTGCTATTGTTGATGTTAATACCGTTTATATATTATATGTACTTGTTGTATATTGGCTATCAAGACTAATTTGTAGATTCAAGTGCATGGATTGAAAATCTCCAACGGGGATCTACATCAAAAGTTTGGATCGAGGTTGGTTATCTTCTTCATTATCTTAGCATTGTCATTTATGTAGCATAGTTTTGAGAATTGAGTTGATTTCTGGTAGTCATCTGTCTGTTGTGGTCTACCCCAAACCATAGTGAGTTTTCTCCAACACAGACATGGAGATTCTGCTAGGGAAAACATCCATCTTGGGGATTTTTTGAGCATTAGTCCATAATTAGAGTTGTTGTTTGTCGAAGCTCTGTGTCACTTATCTGCCGTTGAGATACACTATAGAAAACTTGCTTTTTTCTGAGCCATTGGACTCTCTGTTTGCCAATTTTCCTTTCCTCACTCGTGGGCTAGCTTAGCTTGTTGGTTGTGGAGCCAAATATTCCAGTCTCATAGATGATATTGTATTAGCCGTGCACCCCAGAGGAATGTACACCCATTCTGCATTTTTGGGGGTTGTTTTCGCTAGTTGTTTTGTGGGCCCATGGTTTTGGGTATCCCGTGGTATTTTTCCCATTGTATTTTTCCTATAAAAGAAAGACATTGTAATACGGCTAGGGTTGATGTATTAGGTTTTATGCATTGTAAAGATCTCTAAGATCAGGAGAGAGACTATGAGACAGTGAAGAGGAAGTGCAACAGTTGTGCTGCAAGTTGTGTCCCTTCACCTTGCTGGACGGTAATAATAATAAGGACTGGAAAATTCAGTGTGGACGTAGCCCAAGTTGGGGTGAACCTCGATATATCTATGTCTCTCTTGTAATGGGTGTGTGATTATATTTGCATTTATGTTGATTTTTATTACTCTGCGATCCTGTTTTTCTAACATAGCTCTGTCCGCGTATACCCGCCTCTGTTTTCTCTACTGCTCGCGGGTACCTGCAGGTATTCCTTCGACAGTAGCGTACAACTCCGGCTTTTGTTGGTTTATGACCTTTGGTTGTTGCTGGGTTGGTTTTGGTTGATCCTGAGTCTTTGTTGGCCTGTTTCTTGACTGTTCCATGCCTTGGTTGTGACCAGAACTCTTCGTTTCTCTTGGTTGAGCCTTGTTCGTTTTTTACTTTTGAGCTCATTCCTTTGGCTGAGTCTTACTATTTGGTATCTGCCTGGTTGTCTTAATGATCTCTGTGGCATATCAGTGACTAGATAGTAGGATTTTGCTTGCATTTTTCATTTCCATATATTGAAAAATACAAAAAATACACATAGTTTTTTGCATTTTCCTTTCGTTTATAAGAGAAAATACAAAAAAAAAAAAAAAAAAAAATTGATTTTATGTATTGCATCTTGCATTGAGTGCTTTCTGCCTTCATTCAGATTCTGACTATGCATTGAAAAATATAAAAGGATTGCATATTTATTTCGAAATCGTTGGTTTGATTGTGCATATTAGGGGCATTGTTTTCATTGGATAGATGAGTCTATGATTTGATGATTTTGCATACCATTGAGTCTTACACATCACTAGTTTCACGATCATATCCCTTGAGTAATCACAACCATTAAAATTAATGCTTAGTATTAAAGTTGATTAGACTGATTTTATTTATAGGGTACACCAACTAGCATAGGTTTAGAGTCTTGGAATAGATCATTGTGAGTTAACAATCCAAGACTACTAGACGAAACATTAGGTGTCTGACCAGGGAGTGGAGGAATCCATGGTATAGATCGGTGTTCTCAAGAAACTCTACTCAAGCCAGAGTTAAGCACGAGGTCACAAGAGGTTGGTTGAAGGGATATCCCTCTGATACTGGCTGAACATGGCAGATATTTCAAGGATTTGTTCGTATCTGGGGACTCTTGGGGGATTTGACCTTCATTGAGTTTCAGGCTCAGCTACCCTACCCATACGACGGATCCCACCTGCGACTGTCCCCCTGAGCATTAGTTATATTATGGTGACCATAGTTTCCTTACCTAGGTATCGCACAGGGTACTTGTAGTGGTTATACTGTTCATGTCCTGAGTTAGATAGGGATTGGACAGTACAGTTGTTTGTTGCCTAGGGTTACGGCCCTTTGCACGTAGTGAAGCCTGGGTGTCTCTATAACTAATTCTGTTACCTCCGGTTATAGTTTGGGAGTATCAAGCCTCTCCTAGGAAAGACATACCGGCTCTAGTGTTGGGAGCTCATTTAGCCACTCTGTTTGTCTGCTCTTGGCTTTAGTTTCTCTAGGTGTGTGATTTTGATTTACTGTTTTTTATCGATAATTGGCCTTTAGGGGACGTTTTGATTATATATTCTCCCCGGAGATATCGTGGCACGGAGCCCTACTCTCCGTTGATCCCGTCGGTTTGCTAATTTAAAGCCGACCGAGTTTTCACGCCATGTTGCTAGAGGACGCCGGAGGGTTCCCTCTGAATCTTCGAATTCTTATGAGACATACATCCAAGACGTCATGACTGCTACACATTTCGATACTGAGGAAAAACCTTCGACTCCATCAGCTAGAGTTGACCACACTTCCGATCCCCATACTCCTCATGAGGAGTGGGGAGGTGATCCACCTGAGACTCAACCTAGTTCTATTTGGCCTAATCCACTTGAATGAGATCCGTTCGATCCTTCGAATCCAGATAATTATCTTTACGGGATGCCAACCTTACCCGAGGACGAAGAACAAGACAACAGGTTCATTCCTTCATTTCCATGCAGTTATAGACATGGGATGCCATAGTTACATGACGACACTGGTCCTACGATCAACCCAACCGCACTCTCTTTTGGTATGCCTAGTCATAGTACAGTTGAACCTTCCACTTCGTTTGGTAGTCATGCTGGCACTAGTCATGGTGTTAGCCATACAATACCCATTGGGGGCACTACCCTCGCTGGGGGCACTACGTTTTCTACTCACACACATAGTATGGGGACTGGTCATGTTCCTCCTAACAATGCTAATGTTGTAAGAATACCACCTCCTAGGATTGCCCAACCTAATAGGAACGTTGTTTGAAACACGACTCGCCATCCACCACCTAATACACATGCCTCTACTCGTCAACCCATGACTACTTTTACGGATGTTAATGCTGCTCCCAACCACGGGGGTGGACATATACCGCATACTTTTGCGTCCACTGTCGCCACTAGTAATGCCAATGTAGGGGGTGGGAATATATCCTATCCACATGGACATAACGCCACCATCCCTACTACTAGTAACACCAATATTGGGGCTGGAAATACATCTCATGCTTTTGGTCACCACATGACTGCTCAAGCTAATCCTAATGCGGTGGGTGGGAACATACCATATCATTATGGTCATTACAACATGAATCTCACTATGAATAGTACATGTATGCCCCATACTCATGGTGGCAACCCTTACTACAACACAGTCGGTGCGGGCCACCAGTACAACCCACCACCCCAATATGGTGCCCAAAATACGCACATACCTGCTTACTCTCAAATGGGTCAGGTAGGAGGAGGTTATCAATCCTATGGCCATGGGAAAGCTTATGGTCCGTCAGGTCCTTATTCTCAGCAGTTTAATCCTCATGGTCAAGCTTTTTGTCCTTCTTATAATACGATTTTGTTTAACCAGCTTTTATGGGGGCTTATAATCAAGCTTTCCAGGCTCAGCTCCCGTTCCTTGCATGCTTGAATCTTTTGAATCTTTTGAATATCACGAATGATCCGATGTGTCACGACCTTACTTGGCCCCCGGTCCCTACAAAGCTCCCTTTGGACATTCCTAAGTTTGAGGGGAAAGGTGGTGAGGACCCGGGAGATCATGTCATGACATTTCACTTTTGGTGCTCCTCCAACTCATTGAATCATGATTCCGTTAGATTGCGACTATTTCAATGCACCCTCACGAGGGTAGCCGCGAAGTGGTACGTCGAGTTTCCTAGAAACACCTATAGGGGTTTTAACGAAATCGCTTTGGTTTTCTTAGATCATTTCCAGTTGTCGATTCACTATGATACTGGCACTGAACTTTTATCTACCTTCCGTCAGAACAAGGCCACGCATATTTTTGACCACGTTCAAGAGTGGCGTCGGCGGAAGAGGTTAGTGAAAGCCAACATTCCTCAAGAGTTCCTGTTGGAATGGTTCCTCAATTCTCTACTCCCATACATTTCTAAGGATGTTTCGATGTCCGGCATTGTGACTGAGGAACAAGGTATCTTGAAAGTCCAGCAGTTAGACTTATTATACTCTCAGTCTGGAATTTTGTATGACATCATCCTAACGCATCGTGTACACGTCATGATCCCACGTCAGTTCCTGGACTGCATGCCGATGGAATCGTTGGATCTGCAAGCACTCGCCCCGTAGATTTGGTAGCTAATCAAATGCAAAATTTGTCGCTAAACCAGTCTACTCCTTGACAGGTTCACACCTTGTCCACTTCCACCCCATCGTTCGATGTACACAGTGTGCAAACGATGAACCAGTCAGGTAACCAGCAACCTGGTGGTAAGAAAAAAGGGAGAAATAATCGTAAGGGTGGAAACAATGGGAATAACAATAGCAATCGCAATACCCCCCATAAGGATAATTCCAACCCTCCTCGGGAAGGTGGAAATGATGGTGAGGACCGTAAACCTAGGCGTAAGGTGAAGTTTCCTTGCAAGCTCTATGGGGAAGACCATCTTACTCACCTATGTCCTCGTATTGAAGAAGCATCGAAGCACTTAGCACAGAGCCCAGTTGTGTTGAAGGATCCCCTACCTCATCACAAAAACATGGCTTTGCATGCTCCCACCACTAGTTATGGACCTACTGAGACGACAACGTCTGCTTCCAATACTAGTGGTTATGGATGTCTGAACATGGTTCAGTCAGAGGTTAGTGTTGCCGCTCGTTAGTGCGATTATGATGCACCACAACCCAATTTGGGGAGTGAGCCTCCCCCTCCTCCTGACAATTCCTTGCATATTGAGAATCCCTCTATTATGCCGCGGATACCGAAAGGTGTTCTTAAGCGCTCTACACATAATCCTAATGCTCGAGCCTCCCACAACTACTCCATCGTAGAAGATTTGGGCCAAACTCCGTGTGCCATGTCGGCTCTTGAAGTTTTGCAAGCCTGTCCTTCTCAGAAGCATGCTCTTTTGAGTGCATTAGGAGTTCGGGATGGGGGAAGTCCCACTGTTATCAAGTTCAACACTACTGATGTCCAACCTCGCTTACCCTACCACGTGGATTTTCAAATCTAGGTGGTGTGACTTCAGATTTTTGTCAAACGTACTATGGTTGATGAAGGTGCCTCTGCGTCAGTAATGTCGTTAGCTTGTTGGAAAGCTCTTGGATCTCCTCCCCTACTCACGTCTAGAACCACGCTCACTGCATTCGACGGTCGTTCATTTAAACCGCATGGAATTATCCCTTCCCTTGTTGTCTCCTTGGGAGGTAATTCTGTGCCTATTGAAGTCGAGGTGGTTGATGCGCCCATCGACTACAACCTTTTACTAGGTTGGAATTGGATGTATGCCATGAAAGCTGTCGCGTCCACTGTATTCAGAGTTATCTGCTTTCCTCACGAAGGCAATATTGTGACCATCGATCAGCTGGATTGCGTTAACTCCTATTCCACAACATTCACGGGATCCATAGTCCCGCAAGTTACTCATTCTCAGCCGAAAACTGGGAACATGGGTGTTGGCATGTACCCTTCATTGATGGGAACTTATGATTTTGCGCACCTGTGAATTTTATTGGAACCATTACCAACGATGCATCTCCTCCTTCGCATAATATGTCATTCCGGACTTCCTATTTCGATGATCCGTGGACTTTACCATCCACGAGTTCCATGTCTGGAAACATTTCACATGTCGGGATGTCTATGCCACTGTCTATAGCTGAGCTTGCTTACCAGCATATTCAAAAAGCCACTGCAGAACCGAATCTCTCTTCTTCCCAAATAGTCGAGGAAGATCCCGTTACGCTGTCAGTTTGGGCAGCCAGCTCATCTTGTTCCCACGATTTCCTCGATGATACTTTTCCTTCTGATGAAGCTATTATGGAGGCCATGTGTGGTAGTGAGAGACCTTGGGAAGATATGCACTATCGCTCTTATTTCCTTCCCAAACTCGAGCTTGCCGAACGAGAAGAGTTTAAGACGAATCTAGCAGAGATGGTTGGTGAACCTGTGGCTCTTTTGGAGTCGCATGATGTTTTAATAAAAGGGAATATGGATAACATTTCCCTAACTACGTCGATCAATATCTCTCGTACTCCCGGAATAGGTTAGAATGTCTACATTGGTGACGATTGCACTCCCGAGGAGATTGCTATTTACACTGAATTTTTTACAGAACTCCGGGAAGCTTTCGCCTGGTCATATGAGGAGATGCCAGGAATAGAACCCCACATTGTTGAACATGAGATTAGAACATATCCCAATGCTAAACTGGTTCGACAACGCTTACGTGCTGTGAACCTTAGAAAATCAGCCGCTATCAAGGCAGAGGTGGAGAAACTGCTCAAGGCTGGTTTCATCTACCCCGTTCCCCTTACCGAATGGGTGTCAAACCCCGTTCCTATCGATAAGAAGCAGGGAACGATCCGTGTATGCACCGACTTTAGGGATTTGAACCGTGCATGTCCGAAAGACAAATTCCCCACACCATTCATAGATCAGATATTGGATGCTTGTGCCGGAAGTGAGATTTTTTCCTTCATGCATGGATTTTCCGGATATAACCAGATTTAAATCAAACTCGAGGATCAACATAAGACAGCTTTTATTAGTCCTTGGGGAATGTTTGCATATCGAAAAATGCCCTTCGGTCTTAAAAATGCCGGAGCTACGTTTCAGCGTGCCATGAGCTATGCCTTTCACGATCTTAAAAATATTATGGAGGTTTTCTTGGATGATCTTGCTGACCATTCCCGCAAGAGGATGAACCAATCCAAGCACCTCTGCATGATTCTCGAATGATGTATACAATACAAGATTCAATTGAATCCTAACAAATGCATCTTTGTTGTAAGGATGGGTCGCCTTCTGGGCTTCATAGTTTCAAAAGAGGGTATTAGAGTCGATCCTCTCAAAGTTGAGGCAATACTTCAGTTGCCTCCTCCGCGCAATTTATTACAACTTCAAAGCCTCCAAGGGAGATCCACTTTTCTATGTTGTTTCGTAGTCAATTATGCTAATCTTACCAAAGGTTTCACGCACTTATTGAAGAAGGACACACCTTTTATCTGGGATGAGCAATCCCAGCAGTCTTTCGACGCCCTTAAGAAAGCTTTGGTATCGGCCCCTGTGCTTAGTCCACCAGACTTCGCGCAAGATTTTATACTTTATGTGACGGAATCTCAAGAGACGATTGGAATGGTCTTGGTTCGGGTTGATGATGGGCTTGTTGAGCATGTCATCTATTACCTTAGTCGAAATCTAGTAGACGCTGAGCTAAGATATACTCATGTGGAAAAGCTGGCACTTACGACTATTCATTCAGTCCATCGGTTACGACATTACATTTTGCTTAGAACAACCACAGTTGTCGCGCATATCAATTTGTTTCAGTTCGTGCTATCACAACGCCTTATCGGGGGGAAGTACAATAAATGGATTGTTATCCTTCAGGAATTCGATCTCGATTTTGCTTCGGCGAAATCAGTGAAATCATTGGTATTTGCTGAGCTTATGTTGGACCTTCCGATACTTGATGAGGATGTCATTCATGAAGATTCCTTTGTGGATGAGCACTTATTTCTTATCTCGTCAGAGGACCCTTGGTATGGGGATGTCATTGTATATCTCCAAACTTTGAAGTTTCCTCCGCACTATTCACGAGATGAGCGACGACGTGTGAAACATCACGCTAAATATTATACTATCGTGGGTGACACTTTGTATCGCCGAGGAAAGGATTATATTCTCTGTCGTTGCTTAATTCACGAAGAAGCAGAGTGGGTGCTTAATGATATCCATGCTGGGGCATGTGGCGGTCACTTACCCGGGCTTGCTACAGCCCAACGTATTATGCGAGCTGGTTATTTTTGGCCTTCCATCTTTAAGGATTGTGTTAATGCTGTGAAGAGATTTCACCCTTTCCACGTGTTTTCTCGGAACATATGCTCGCATCTAGCGCCCCTTCATCTGGTCGTCACCGTCGGTCCCTTCACCAAGTGGGGGGTGGATTTCATGGATTACAAACCAGCTTCGGCTGGGGGGCATCACTATATCATAGTGGCCGTGGAATATTTTTCCAAATGGGCTGAGGCCATGCCTACCGTTAAAGCCAATGGTGCTACAGCAACCCACTTCGTATTCAATCAAATTATCACTCGGTTCGGTATTTCGAAAGAGATTGTCACTGACCATGGTAGTCACTTTCAGAACAAGATGATGGACGATTTGTCTCTCAAGCTTGGGTTTTGTCAAGAACACTCATCTTCTTATTATCCCCAAGCGAATGGTCAAGTAGAAGCAGTCAATAAGTCTTTGAAGACCATTCTCCAATGTACTAGCCAACAAAGCAAGACCAATTGCCACATCATGTTATATCCTGCTTTGTGGGCGTATCGAACCGCAGTCAAGACTGCCACTAGGTTCTCACCATTTCAGCTAGTTCACGGTGTGGAGTCACTTGTATTGATTGAATGCGAGATCCCTTCGCTTAAACTGGCCATAGAGCTCCTCCCTGATACGACAGGTCTGGAGCAACGTTTAATCCACCTTGAGCAACTTGACGAGCAACATCAAGATGCCGCTGTGGCCATAGATGCCAACAAATGTTGTGTTAAGGTTTAGTATGATATGTATATCCCTCCCCGGCAGTATGCTGAAGGTGACTTGGTCCTCTTATATTCCCAAGCTAAAGAACCCCTGGGGGAAGGCAAGTTAAACCCCATGTGGCACGGTCCTTACATCGTGAGGCATGTCCTGGAAAAAGGAGCCTATGAATTAGAAGACTATGAGGGGACTGTCTTGAAAAATCCTAGAAATGGGCTCTACCTCAAGTGGTATTACGCTTGAACCTCTGGTTCAGGCTGATACTTTTGTATACTATTGTATAGTTTCTTCTGTACATAGTTTAGATTTCTTTTGGTTTTCGGGTCTGCTGATTAGCTTCCGTTTGATTGACATATGTCAACAGAGTTTCCTACGTTCTTAGGATTTGTAGATGGTGCTAGCCGTCATACGCAGCAGCTTGCTTCTGCTACCTGGGTTATTTTCTCACTTGACCACCTAGTTGTGTCCTAAGGAGGTGCTTGTCTTGGTCCTACATCTAACAATGTGGCTGAGTATAGTGTCGTCATTGAGCTACTTCGGGATGCCATTTCCCATGGCGTCCAGTATTTAGAAGTCCGCCTGGATTCACAACTAGTTGTGTCTCAGCTAAATGGGCAGTACCATGTGCGAGATCCTACACTACTACGAAAATTCCTAAGGGTAAGACTCTTGGAACGACATTTTGTTTCAATTGCATACATACATGTTCCGAGAAGCGTTAATCATATATCTGATGCATACGCTAACTATGTATTAGATTGGTGTTTGTCACATTCACCATGAAACACACAAATATAAGAAGGCATTCATACATTTGTACATACACAAATAGTAGAACCAGAGAACCAAAGTTTTATATATATAAATATGTCCAAAAATGGTAGTGTCATACAAAACTGGAGCCCATAGCCCTCAAAAATATACATATCAATACAAAAATGAGATCCTGAGATATCTACTCCCTATGAGGAGGCCTAGCTGCCACCCCGACAGGATGTGTCTCGTAGAAGTACTGAATTGCATTGGCTACCCGCTGCAGTAGCCGCACCCAGTCACCCGGAACCCCCACTACTTGGCGTTGCATGGCCTCAGGTAGTCTCGCCACCTCTATCTATGGAACCCTAGCAACCATCCGTGTGAGGTTGCACCGCAAGGTCTGTAGAGATTGTCCTGCTGCAGCATCGCCTGCCTCCTCACCCCTGCCCCGATGACCATGTCTTGGGAAGCCATCAGGTCTCATTGGGCCTTTGTCTGCGAGCAAACAATCAACCATTAGCATATGATACTACCACCAAAAATATTTTTTCATTTACATCTATAATAAAAAATCCATAAAAATTTAATACACAAAAAACCCAAAAAGAGTTCTCACCAATGTCTCTGAACACTGCGTCTGGTGGGAGTGGCATGTCCCTATCCTGGCGGAAGTCTATCCCTACATAGGGGTATTCATCTATGGCAATAACCTGTCGGTCCCACCAGCGGAAGAAATCCTCGGTATATGGTGATGCCAGACGACCACCACCCTATCGTGTCAAGACCTCAGCCCACCGGGTCAGGGCTGGATCCCGGAGACTATGAGGAGGGACATCCACCCTCGGACTAAGCCCCGGAACCCTCTCAAAGAAGAATCTGCATAGGATACTCCCATACCCTAAGTTTTTGGCCTTCCCATCTTTGCATTCTGTCAGTTGGGTCTTCATAGACCCTAGCAGTGTGGTACACCATTCAAATACTATAGGCTGCATGCATTGTGATGCATAGAACATCACTAGCCTGGATGCCTGGTGCAGAGCTTTGGATCCAGTGATCCGCACTAAGGTAGCCACAATGATCTTCATGCTCAGATTTACTATGGCATTGATGGGCACCTGACTTCCCACCGTGCGTGTGTTTGCAGGGAAATACCGTGCTATGTAGTGAAGGACGATAATCCCACCACCCACAGTATGAGACCGAAGACTAGATTCCTCACCTCGACGGGACAAACCGGTAATTAAGTAGATGTTGTCCACTTCCAGTGTGAGGATTTCCATTGAGATTGAAGTTCTATGCATCAACATCCCAATAGTCGATCAAGCGGCATAGTAATAGGTTTTGGGCCCTCAAACCCCTTATACTCCAAAATTTGTACAACCCACATGCTTGCAATGCCTGTTGTGCTTACACATCATTATGCACGGCCTCATCAACTTGGTCATGCTCCCTGTCCCTCCACTCTAGAACCATCCTGGAGTGCATACAAACAAGGATTTTAGTCAAATTCTTTTGCATTTTCAACTTCACGACTGTACCCGCGGGCTAACTTGTATATAGGTGCGAGTACCCGCGGTCAGTATGTGCATTGACTGCGAGTATCTTTCCCTACCCGTGACCCACATAGCTACAGCCCGCGGGTAGCACCGAAGCCATTTAGGGCTTGGCCAAACAAAAAATCCCACCGCTGAAAATCAAAATGAAAGCATTGAAATGAAAGGTATAGATGAGACTACCAACCTGCTCCGGATGGTACGATGAACGGTCGCTCGTAGCTCCTAGAATCAACAACTGTACTTTCAGGTGAAAACTAACCACAAAGCTCCAAATGGGTGAATAGTAAAATGAATTGTCAATTGTAATTTTTTATTACTATTTATAATTTTCAGGACCCACTTGTCTATAGTTTTTACCGTTTTGCGCTGTTATGGACTAATATACTGTCTTGGAGTAGTATTTTTTATTCATATTTCTTCGACGAAAGTTGTTCTGGACCATTTCACACCTACGACAGATACGTTTCACACCTGGAATATAGGTTAGATGCCATTTCCATGTGCATTATGCATTTGACCTGTTTACCACTTTCATAGACCCTAGGTGCGACCTCGCTTTGTAATTGACATGGAACCTTCACACTGCTATAGAAGTGTCAGTATGTGGCGGTAGGGATTTTCCGAACATGGGAACCCTAGTTAGAACCCCTTTGTGCATTCTGGTGCCCATGCCGTTGTTTGTCCTTAGGATTGGGAGTCCTTTGTAGTTACACCATGACATTGCGATAAAGACTCATACTCTACTTTGTCTTATGTTGGCCATCTCCCTTAAGTACTCCCCTCAGTTATATCATGTTGTGATTGCATTGCATCATCCTGCTTGCCACTTGAGCCTTGTGCCGACTCCCGCTTACTCAGTTGTTAGCCTGGTGCCTAAGCACTTTTTCCTGTCGAGCCCTATAGAGCTTATATTTTCCCTTCACAATTTGATCACCTTTTGACCCTGAGGGAACATCCCCCCCGAGTGTCCACATCCTGCATGCACTTCCTTGCATTGATCATAGGTATGTTCCACTGTTTGGAACTAGTCTGCTTGCTATTTGACACTCATTCCCTCACTTGTTGTACTATAAGCAATTTTATTCTTTTTCAAGCTTTTCCCAAATATGAAAAAGACAAAAAAAAATCAAATATTCCAAAAAGTTGGACGGGATTATGGTTACTACTTCTTGTTGGCAGCTGTTGTGTCATCTTTGAATAGAGGATTCATTCCACTCCGTACATTATGAGTTGGGACTATAGTTGGACCCTAGGTGTTGTACTTGTTTCTCAGTTTTCTCTACCGATTGGTTAAGCTTCCAGTCATTATGGATCCCTTTGTAATGCCTCCTGCATTGCACAGTTTATGTCAAGTCTATGTTGCATGAGTCTATCCATTTGCTCATGCTCTTGTTCAAAGGAAGTCCTGAAACCAGTGTCGGCCACTCCTCAAATCTCTTGACTATTGCATGTCGACCATCCTTATTGAGTCAATCCGTTTCACCTGAGTTCTTCCAAATCCTTCAACATAGCTAGTACCTCATGCTAGTTGATAGGGGATGCCTTAATGCCCTCCTTCCAGCGAGTCTCGTTCCGTTGACTTCAACCCATTTATTCCGGGACTTGAGGCTTACAATTCGGTTGAGTACCTTGAGGCTTGCAGTCATTAGTGGCAGGTTCTCTTGCCATCGACAGTTTTGGGAATACATCAATGTCCCCTGATCGATGGATTCATCCTAGTGTTCGACTTCAGCTCATCTATTCACACTCCAATGATTGTGCTCTGTGCCTTGATACCCATTTTCATTATTGGTGGGTTATCTCGCGTCTGTTAACGGTATACATCATTGACCGGTAATCAAACGATGTCACATCAGGTTTGACCCCAATTCCTTTATTCACTTGATGGGACTTGCATCGTCGAAGACTTGTGTAGAAGACCCCAGGCGATAGTGGCATTCAGTATGCTTCTTATGACTTTGACTTTACATCTGAGATATCACCTCTCAGATATCAGCAGTTTGTACCTCCAGTTTGCACCAGTTGTTTCCTTTTCAGCAGGAGACCATATCTTACTGTAGAGGGATCATGGCTATGATCACTTATGACATGTATTCACTATGTACTGCCTATTCATGGTCATTGTATCAGATTGTTGTACTACCAACATGTATTCAGGGATACTATTGTATTATGATGAGTGAGCTGCTCTTTCCACTTGTGTCTCCATCACTCCACTTCTTAGTTTTATAATGTATTTTGGCCATCGTAGCATCAGTCTCTGAACTCACACATTAGGGGGCATCTGTTACAACGTAATCTTCCACATTGTGAGCATCAACATTCTTTGGCCTGTAGGATCCATTTCACTGACTTAGATTCACTTTATATCCTTCAAACATATTTTTTCCTCATTTTTCCTCTAACCCGCTTGTTTCATCATTATAGCAACGGTACCCCGCGAGTTGCATCACTATAGCTCGCGGGTATCAAGTAAAATGGTAAAAATCACTAGTTTATTACTTTTTACTCCAAAAAAGCAATCATTGGGTGACCTTTGGCTCTCCATCTTTCCAAGAAACGTCTTGATGTGTCCTTTCACTTACCTTTGAGAGGACTATATATTGAGCACATATGGCTTATGGATGGGAGGAGGAAGAGGAGCAAGAGAACTCTAGTGGATTTTTTCCCTATCTTGAGTCCACACTCATTGATCCTTGTAGTTGTGAACCCTTTATGTTCACCTTCTAAACTCCTATCTAGTTTGAGTTTTCCATTCATGGAGGATTGAAGTGGTGGAGGCACAAGTGGATTGATCCAGATCTTGGTTCAGATTTGTTGCCGGCAAGAGGTCGTATCACTTTGTACTTCTTCTTGTTTATTAATAGAAATACTCATATTATCGTCCATTAATGTTGTAAATGTTGTTTATCTTACATTGGGTTGCATTTACTTGTTGTATCATGGACCATTTCTATTGATGATGTTAATACCGTTTATATATTATATGTACTTGTTGTATATTGGCTGTCAAGACTAATTTGAAGATTCAAGTGCATGGATTGAAAAGCTCCAATGGGGATCTACATCAAACGTTTGGATCGAGGTTGGTTATCTTCTTCATTATCTTAGCATTGTCATTTATGTAGCATAGTTCTGAGAATTGAGTTTATTTCTGGTAGTCATCTGTCGATTGTGGTCTACCCCAAGCCATAGTGAGTTTTCTCCAACACATCATTCCCTATTGCAAAGAGTAATTGGACAAAAATTACAGTACCATAACAACATCTTTAGTGATATTTATATTTAAGTGGATGATACACAAGGGTTCATTCAATGAAATTTTTACATAGCACATGTGTTCACGGGATATTAAAAAATATCCCTAATTTTACTAAATATTGGAAAATGCCTCCCAAATTTGTATTCTTGAGCCCCCCTCCCAATACACCTTTCCAATTAAAAAACCCCTATTTTCATTGGATATTGTAGGTATCCATTTTGATTAACCCATTTTTAATACCCCTTTATATTTCTTCCCTTAGTATAATGACATGAGTATAATTCCATGCCCTATCACCCTCTCTAGAAGCACACATATGCTTCAAATAAGGCCAATAACCATACTTTCAAAAACTTAGAAAAACAACATAAGAAAACCATTCTTTGAAAAACTTCCTAGTAAGAAATTCAACCCTTTCATGATCACAATTAAGCAGCAAAACAAAAACATAATTATCTACCAATCCCTGTGCAAACTATTGTTGTGAAATTGATTCACTTGTCAATAGTTAACATAATCTTTTTATATTGTCCTACATCGCGCAAAATCTATGTGAATTTGTACCCATATAATTTAATGCCTAAAAAGAAATCTAAGATCAAGTACGTCCTTATGGTTCCATGGAATGGTACTTTGTTATAACCAGCATAGATCCATCTTAAACCCAGATCTATCAAGCACCGAGAGGGATCCAATTTCTTGAGGTGTATCTTTTTTTTTAAATTTAAACTCAAGAAATTCGATCTCTCTTGATTGATAGATTGGGGTTTAATTTTTTATTTTATAGACGAACATCGATTTTTTAATTACTTTTCATAATATTTTATTTTATGAGCCAACATGGATTTTTTAAAATACTTTCCATAATTTTTTATGTTATGAGCCGACATGAATTTTTTAATTATTTTTTTAGGCACAAACGTTACAACATCTCCCCCATACTGGGCTGTAGAGCACCTCACTCCTCTCGGTGCAATAAACAATTGACTTTCATGGGTCAATAATGGAAATCACAATACACGTGCAACAATAATACAATACACAACACACATTCCAAAACCCCAACACAATTTTAGCATCAAGAATGGTTGTGTACTTTGTTGATTTGATATGATATCATACATATTATAAAATAATATATTCAGTCGCTATTAATCATGGTAAATACCCGTAACCCAAGAAAATCTCTCACCTCTCTTACGAATGGTTATATGCACAATTCTAACCAAATGAATAAATCTTGCACATGAATCATTCAAGATTAACAATAATAGAATAGTATTTCTAGAATGTAAGTACTCCAAAAATTTGTTACTTGGAAATCCACTCATAAAATGAATTAAGATGACCATGAATGTGGTAGGACAAGCTTAATAAAGAATAAAATATATTGAACATATGCAATGTTGTAAATAAATTTTAAAACTTTCCCTTGACAATTTTGACTTAGATTAAGGCACTCCTAACTTCATATATTAGTATGTGGTATGTATCAATGATGGTATTGAAACCCAAAATCTAGGACCCATTTGCATGCATTTCCAAGACCATATAAGGATCCATTTATACGGCCAAAATTTTTAATTGCAAAAATAAAGTTATTTCATAAAATAGGAAAAAAAAAATGTAAATCATCTTACAATGCTAGTTAATTTAAAGGTTTTAATATATCTTGCATATATGAACGTTGCACAAAACAAGCATAATATCACAAAAAACTGATAAAAATTGTAATACAAAGAAGCCAATAATGCGAGCTATAATAGAAATTCAAAATTCAGAACCTCGTGGATCATAAATGAAAATTTTATATTTATGGACATAAACATCGAAGATTGATAAGGGAATAAGGGTATCGATTCTACTTCAAGAAATAAGAAAATTAAATGCAAACTAAAATATAATTATCATTATAATTATATTGACACTACCAGAAAATTAAATGCAAACTAAAATATACTTATCATTATAATTATATTGACAGTACACTCGACTTACTATTTTTCAAACGAATTCGTTTTGTAGCAATAAGGGAATGCAAAAATGCTCTGTTATGGTCAAGCAATGCATCTTCTTTAAAGCTAGACTATTAATGTAACAACATTAATGACATTGGTTTCGAATAGACTTTCCCAAGCCATAGTCATTTCAGAGTCTGGAAATCTGTGTGATATTTGAGTTTCTCAGCACGTTTCGGACTCAAGAGTAGAGTCCATCATTAGGAGAATACATTTCTCAATTGGAACAAGGTACCTCGTTTTTATTAACTATTTTTTAGGTTTCTTTTGTTAGCTGACTTTTCATGTTTATGTATTTTTATTATTATTTAGTGTCTATGTGTGTGGACACACACACACACAAACACATTTATTTTATTATTTCTAATGAAACTATTTCAAGGCATGAATAATAGGCTTCCATGTTTCACCTAGGGTTAAGCCCTGTTGAAATTCTTCAAGTGTTTTTAAACTTCAAGAACTTCAAATATCACATAGGTTTTCAAACTCTGAAGTAATGGCATTATCCAACAAAAATTCAAAGCTATAGTAAAACACACATCAGTTGAATTTCAAGTAGAAACCATCCAATATAGTCAATTTATTTGTGGTCTAATTTTTCACATAACAATAGGAAATAACTTTATATTATATGCACGGGTTATTATGTGTAGAAAGGTATCTCAGCCTATATGGGGGCCTATAGGTAGGTTTAGAGAGTCCCCCCTGTAAGTTGAGATGGTACCTACCCTGTAAGCTGGGATGGATCCAACAATAATTATGAATCTAGTTCAAATTATAATTCATATTACTACAAGAGGCTCATGGAATATCTCTTTCATTCTTTGGTGTGTCTTAGATACTTTGGGAGCACACCTAGTGGAACATAGCATGCTAAATACAAGCAATAAGAAATTGATGGTTTATCTGATAATAACGCTCTGCAATATTCTTATCATCACGCTATCATTAATATCAGCCATTTTCCTATACAAGAAGAAAAAGTATCTCATAACTGGAAGAAATCAAGTCAAAAAGGAAAATATTTCAATGTGAAGTTAACCTCAAGTGAACAGATGGAATCCATAGTTCTAGAGCCAAATCCAATAGAGTGCAAAATGAAACACTTTAGATCACTAGGAGCTCGAGCCCTCATGAATCCCTCGTCGTTCCCTCACCCTTGCCAATCTAAGCAAGCTCAAATCCCTCATAAATCCATTGACAGACACTCATCCTAATTGTTCCAAGTGAGCTCGAATCCCTCATCGTGTCCTCACCCTAGTTTCCCTAATTGTACCATCATCATGATCATAGTTTCTCTTTGTCTCCCCTCCACTACTTCTCCCCAAAATATAATAAAAAAGCCCTAAATATTCATATTGCAATATTACATTGTAAACACCCCTTGCCCCCTTAATACGAGGCAATATATTTTTTTATTTTTTGATTGTATTTTTCCCCCAATATGAATGAACGTGATATGATATTACTTGGTAATTGATCTTCTTTTGGGATGATATGGGTTGGTAGTGTTAATACATAAACAATACTCTCATATCATAGTTTTTGTTTTTGTTTTCAAGTAGATAAGATGGACCAATGCTGTTAATATATAAAGAAAAAAAAATTGATTATATTTATATGTGAAAGTTAATTGAAAACCAAAATGATGTTGAATAAAAAAAGTTATTTGTATAGTAAAAATAATTTCAAAACATAAAAAAAAATTATGAAATTTAAAAACTAAAACACTATAATTATATATTTTCTTCTATTAATAATGAGTGAACAATGATTAGCATCACAATGGAAATATTTTTCATGATGCAAAGTAAAAATTAACTAAGAAAATTACAATACCACGCTAGTTTGACAAATACGAAGATCCCTTGATTTACTATTTGTTCCTACCTTTATGATCCAAGTACATTTGGTGTGCAATAATAAATTTGAAATCAAATAATTAACCTTTAATCATTAAAAATGAAGTGATACACTCCATTTCATTTGATATCAAAAGTTTGATCTTTCACAAAAAGAGGCAATAGTCACTCCATTTCATGTAATCATTGTATATAGTTTTTAAGTTGTGCATAAAGCCTTTAGATTTTTAGAATGTTAACTTTTAAAAGATTGGACATTATTTATGTCGGGTACTGTAACGTTAAATTAAATTATAAAAAAAATTAATTTGTAAAATAAGAAATTGAAAAAACATTATTTTATAAAATTAAAAAGATTGATTTGCCCCAAAATCATGAACAAAAGTTTGGGATTTAATCTCTATCTTCAATAAATATGTCAAATTCTACTATTAGTAATTTATTGGCAGAAGTGTACATATAAGTTTCTTACTTGATTTATGGCTTTCAAGTATGGGATATTCATTGGTGGAGGCTTACAAGCTTTGGCTAGAACCCATTAAATATGAAAATCAATCCATTTTATTTTATTTATTTACCACATCTAATGCTATAGCTATTAAGGGCTCATTGGCCATATTTTCTTGGGAGGATTCTAGAGCAAGGTCACCTTCAATGATTACATATTTTAAAGAGAGATTGGGAGGCCCTACTCCTTTTAGAGGTAGAATGATCTAGGATTTGAGGGCATAACTAAGCTAACAAGGAGCACAAACCAATGATAGTAAAATGGGGAACCTACAATGATGGCGAGGAAGAAGGGTAGGAAGAGATCAAAGAAGACATTGAACACATCATGAGTAATGATTGTGGCTCATAGTTAGGGGAAAACCATAATCATGACCCACTAGAAGAACAAAATTGTTATTGCATGTTCTTATTAGATGGATCTACAATTTAGACAAAATTTGGACTTTCAAGAGGGAACAATCCTTCCCATCATACTCCTACCTTATTAAAATATACAATAATTATTCCTCTTAGTATTTAATAGATTTAGGGTTAAGATGGATTCATCAAAATTTGGAGTGTATATGGAAAATAATCCTTCTCATCAAACCTTTAATAAAGTATATAATAATAAACTCTCAATATTTAGTAGATTTAAGGTAAATTTATTAATTGATCTATAATCTATATTGTTTTTCTTTTGAGTGCATATTTCTTGTAACTTATTCTCCCTTAAAATTGTGAGATACTATATAAGAATTCTTAAAGCCTTATTTTGTAAGTCTTTAAAGACTCTAAATAAGAATTTTTTAAATTATACAAATTGAAAGCTTTGATGAGAAGCTTTGTCTATTTTTAAAGGTGGAGAAAAAATAACATTAAGAAATACAAAATCAATTTAATCAGTAAAATATTTGTTAAGCATATTAAAATAATCACAGAAATAAGAATTTAATAAGTGAACAGAAGAGGGATAAAAAAGCACAAAGACCAAGTTCAATTTAGACCATTAAATTTCCCAGTTGTTGATACCTACTTCACCTTATGATAAATCATGGATAAAGCAATGGATACATGTCATCTTGATCGTTAAAGCATTATGTATGTTGTTTGGATAGTTAATGGTCTCAAAGAACCTTTTAATTAAATCATTATGTATGTTGTTTGGATAGTTAAAATGGTCTGAAAGAACTTTTATCTAGAGGTGAAAATGAATGTGAATATCGAAAATATTAAGAATATTATATAGTTAGAATTAAATGTAACGGTGTTGGGTAGTGGAGGCGAATGATTGAAGGTTTTTCGAGACTTTGTCTCTGATGCACTTATGATATATAACTACAATTGTGTGCTTTATTATTTACAATGCACTAGATAGTTCAAATGGCATATATATATATATATATATAATTGGTGCTCCTAACACAAATATGAGCAATGATGCATTTACAAACAATGCACCAAAAAGCTTATAATTTTTGCCAAAAAAATAAAAAATGTTTTGAAATTTTACGGTGCGCTTTATCTAAATAAATGCATCGGTGCATTTTAGCAAAATGCATTAGAAATCATTAAAATAATTTAA
Source organism: Larix kaempferi (assembly GCA_027924585.1). Lineage (NCBI taxonomy): Eukaryota > Viridiplantae > Streptophyta > Pinopsida > Pinales > Pinaceae > Larix > Larix kaempferi. Next base: position 3,256,909 of record BSBM01000276.1, on the reverse strand, counting down.
ATTTTAAGAATATAATGTATACATAATATGATGCATTTTGTAACAATAAACACACCAATTCATTTTGAAACAACACATTGGAAAGCTTATATTTTTTGCCAAAAAAAGAAAAAAAAATCAAATTCCATGGTGCATTATTTCTGCACTAATGCATCAGTGCGGTTAACTTTCACTATAAGCACTCGCGCATTTTACCAAAATGCACGAGATGCCATTGAAATGATTAAAAAATTAAAATATAACATATACTTTTCCGGTGCTCTTTGTTGCTACAAATGTTTGGTATGTATTATATTATTTCCATGTGTGTGTGGAATTTTTCATCTATATGACTGCATCTGATGATATCACTGTCTAGTGCTAACACTAGGCGTTAGCCTAGTGTTGGCACGAGCGAAGTGAGTTCGAAATTTTTAGGGTTTTTGGGGGGTTTTTTTTCTTAAAATATGTACTTTAATCTCGGTTACGGCATTGGGGTCTATTACTTATCTAGGTTAACAAATTAGGGTTTTGGATGCTGCAGAATATCTACATATTGTATTGTATTGTGAGTAGTTAATAATCATATTGACAAAGTGAGAGGTGCAGCGCTAAGTTTTGTTGGTTTCGTGGTTAAGGGTTTCTAGGGTAAATCTCTATGTATTATGCGTGAATGCTATGGTGTAATCTCTATTTTGCTTAAAAGAAAGAACATAACAATATGGGGTTGCTGAAAGAAAGAACATAACAATATGTGAGGTTGCAAAAGATATGATGTGTGATCAGGATATGCCCACTTCTGGGAAGAATCCTCCAACACTACTATTTACATATAGAATAGAAGTCCACATGCTATCCTGGGAGAAAAGACTCTTCAAGAAGTTTTCACTAGTGAAAAAACAAATGTTGGACACTTGAATATTTTCCAGTTGTCCTATGTACATTCATATTCCAAAAGAGAAGAGGAAAAATATGGATCCATCTAGAAAGAAAGGCACATTTGTTGGATATAGTGAATCCTCCAAATCTTATAGAATCTATTTCATGAAGTCATCAGAAATGTAGCATTTCATGAAGAGACTTCCCTCAACCACTCTAAAGAACTTTAATGTGATTTAGACATGGAGGAGCATGAGAATCACATGATGTAGGATCTAGGATCTGGTTCTCCTCTTTCAAATGTTGAGAGAGAAAATCTAGAAGAGTCCTTACATCCGTGTGATCCTGAAGAGCCAGTAGAACTGGTAGAAAGATCACTTGATGAACCTCTTGCTAAGAGGATATCTTCCTGGTGTTGAGACATTCGGCAAGAGGTAGAGAAGCATGGAGCACCATCAAGTACATCCAAAGAGAGAAAGAGACCTGAAATATATGCAGGATATGTAGCACAGATGAGTCACATTAGTGATTTAGAACCCACCTCCTATGAGGAAGCTACTAAGAAGCAAGTATGGAAAGATGCCATGGTGGAAGAATACAAATCCATCATGGAGAATGATTTGTGGGAATTGGTTCCTAAAATTGAAGTGGTTTATCTTACATTGGGTTGCATTTACTTGTTATATCATGGACCATTTCTATTGATGATGTTAATACCGTTTATATATTATATGTACTTGTTGTATATTGGCTGTCAAGACTAATTTGAATATTCAAGTGCATGGATTGAAAAGCTCCAACGGGGATCTACATCAAACATTTGGATCGAGGTTGGTTATCTTCTTCATTATCTTAGCATTGTCATTTATGTAGCATAGTTCTGAGAATTGAGTTGATTTCTGGTAGTCATCTGTCTGTTGTGGTCTACCCCAAGCCATAATGAGTTTTCTCCAACATAGCATTCCCTATTGCAAAGAGTAATTGGACAAAAATTATAGTACCATAACAGCATCTTCAGTGATATTTATATTTAAGTGGATGATACACAAGGGTTCATTCAATGAAATTTTTACATAGCACATGTGTTCACGGGATATTAAAAAATATCCCTAATTTTACTAAATATTGGAAAATGCCTCCCAAATTTGTATTCTTGAGCCCCCCTCCCAATACACCTTTCCAATTAAAAAACCCCTATTTTCATTGGATATTGTAGGTATCCATTTTGATTAACCCATTTTTAATACCCCTTTATATTTCTTCCCTTAGTATAATGACATGAGTATAATTCCATGCCCTATCACCCTCTCTACAAGCACACATATGCTTTAAATAAGGCCAAGAACCATACTTTCAAAAACTTAGAAAAACAACATAAGAAAACCATTCTTTGAAAAACTTCCTAGTAAGAAATTCAACCCTTTCATGATCACAATTAAGCAGCAAAACAAAAACATAATTATCTACCAATCCCTGTGCAAACTATTGTTGTGAAATTGATTCACTTGTCAATAGTTAACATAATCTTTTTATATTGTCCTACATCGCACAAAAATCTATGTAAATTTGTACCCATATAATTTAACGCCTAAAAAGAAATCTAAGATCAAGTACGTCCTTATGGTTCCATGAAATGGTACTTTATTATAACCAGCATAGATCCATCTTAAACCCGGATCTATCAAACACCGAGAGGGATCCAATTTCTTGAGGTGTATTTTTTTTTAAATTTAAACTCAAGAAATTGGATCTCTCTTGATTGATAGATCGGGGTTTAATTTTTTATTTTATAAACGAACATCGATTTTTTAATTACTTTTCATAATATTTTATGTTATGAGCCAACATGGATTTTTTAAAATACTTTCCATAATTTTTTATTTTATGAACCGACATGAATTTTTAATTATTTTGTTAGGCACAAACGTTACAACATCTCCCCCATATTGGGCTGTAGAGCACCTCGCTCCTCTCGGTGCAATAAACAATTGACTTTCACAAGTCAATAATGGAAATCACAATACACGTGCAACAATAATACAATACACAACACACATTCCAAAACCCCAACACAATTTTAGCATCAAGAATGGTTGTGTACTTTGTTGATCTGATATGATATCTTACATATTATAAAATAATATATTGAGTCGCTATTAATCATGGTAAATACCCGTAACCCAAGAAAATCTCCCGCCTCTCTTACGAATGGTTATATGCACAATTCTAACCAAATGAATAAATCAGGCACATGAATCATTCAAGATTAACAATAGTAGAATAGTATTTCTAGAATGTAAGTACTCCAAAAATTTGTTACTTGTAAATCCACTCATAAAATGAATTAAGATGACCATGAATGTGGGTAGGAGAGGCTTAATAAAGAATACATTATATTGGACATATGCAATGTTGTAAATAAATTTTAAAACTTTCCCTTGACAATTTTGACTTAGATTAAGGCACTCCTAACTTCATATATTAGTATGTGGTATGTATCCATGATGGTATTGAAACTCAAAATCCAGGACCCATTTGCATGCATTTCCAAGACCATATTAGGATCCATTTATATGGCCAAAATTTTTAATTGCAAAAATAAAGTTATTTCATGAAATAGGACCAAAAAAAATGTAAATCATCTTACAATGCTAGTTAATTTAAAGGTTTTAATGTATCTTGCATATATGAACGTTGCACAAAACAAAGCATAATATCACAAAAAATTGATAAAAACCGTAATACAAAGAAGCCAATAATGCGAGCTATAGTAGAAATTCAAAATTCAGAACCTCGTGGATCATAAATGAAAATTTTATATTTATGGACATAAACATCGAAGATTGATAAGGGAATAAGGGTATTGATTCTACTTCGAGAAATAAGAAAATTAAATGCAAACTAAAATATAATTATCATTATAATTATATTGACACTACTAGAAAATTAAATGCAAACTAAAATATAATTATCATTATAATTATATTGACAGTACACTCGACTTACTATTTTTCAAACTAATTCGTTTTGTAGCAATAAGGGAATGCAAAAATGCTTTGATATTGTCAAGCAATGCATCTTCTTTAAAGCTAGACTATTAATGTAACAACATTAATGACATTGGTTTCGAATAGACTTTCTCAAGCCATAGTCATTTCAGAGTCTGGAAACCTGTGTGATATTTGAGTTTCTCAGCACGTTTTGGACTCAAGAGTAGAGTCTATTATTAGGAGAATGCATTTCTCAATTGGAACAAGGTATCTCATTTTTATTAACTATTTTCTAGGTTTCTTTTGTTAGCTGACTTTTCATGTTTATGTATTTTTATTATTATTTAGTGTGTGTGTGGACACACACACACACAAACATATTTATTTTATTATTTCTAATGAAACTATTTTAAGGCATGAATAATAGGCTTCCATGTTTCACCTAGGGTTAGGCCCTGTTGAAATTCTTCAAGTGTTTTTAAACTTCAAGAACTTCAAATATCACACAAGTTTCCAAACTCTGAAGTAATGGCATTATCCAACAAAAATTCAAAGCTATAGTAAAACACACATCAGTTGAATTTCAAGTAGAAACCATCCAATATAATCAATTTCTTTGTGGTCTAATTTTTCACATAACAATAGGAAATAACTTTATATTATGTGCATGGGTTATTATGTGTAGAAAGGTATCTCAACCTATATGGGGGCCTATAAGTAGGTTTAGAGAGTCCCCCCTATGAATTGAGATGGTACCTGCCCTGTAAGCTGGGATGGATCCAACAATAATTATGAATCTAGTTCAAATTATAATTCATATTACTACAAGAGGCTCATGGAATATCTCTTTCATTCTTTGGTGTGTCTTAGATACTCTAGGAACACACCTAGTGGAACATAGCATGCTAAATACAAGCAATAAGAAATTGATGGTTTATCTGATAATAACACTCTGCAATATTCTTATCATCACTCTATCATTAATATCAGCCATTTTCCTATACAAGAAGAAAAAGTATCTCATAACTGGAAGAAATCAGGTCAAAAAGGAAAATATTTCAATGTGAAGTTAACCTCAAGTGAACAGATGGAATCCATAGTTCTAGAGCCAAATCCAATAAAGTGCAAAATGAAGCACTTTAGATCACTAGGAGCTCGAGCCCTCATGAATCCCTCGTTGTTCCCTCACCCCTGCCAATCCAAGCAAGCTCAAATCCCTCATAAATCCATTGACAGACACTCATCCTAATTGTTCCAAGTGAGCTCGAATCCCTCATCGTGTCCTCACCCTAGTTTCCCTAATTGTACCATCATCATGATCATAGTTTTCATTTGTCTCCCCTCCACTACTTCTCCCCAAAATATAATAAAAAAGCCCTAAATATTCATATTGCAATATTACATTGTAAACACCCCTTGCCCCCTTAATACGGGGCAATATATTTTTTAATTTTTTTACTGTATTTTTTCCCCAATATGAATGAACGTGATATGATATTACCTGGTAATTGATCTTCTTGTGGGATGATATGGGTCGGTAGTGTTAATACATAAACAATACTCTCATATCATAGTTTTTGTTTTTGTTTTCAAATAGATAAGATGGACAAGTGATGTTAATATATAAAGAAAAAGAAATTGATTATATTTATATGTGAAAGTTAATTGAAAACCGAAATGATGTTGAATAAAAAAAGTTATTTGTATAGTAAAAATAATTTCAAAACATAAAAAAAAAAAATTATGAAATTTAAAAACTAAAACACTATAATTATATATTTTCTTCTGAACAATGATTAGCATCACAATGGAAATATTTTTCATGATGCAAAGTAAAAATTAACTAAGAAAATTACAATACCACGCTAGTTTGACAAATACGAAGATCCCTTGATCGACTATTTGTTCCTACCTTTTTTTTTTTTAAAGGTTGTTCGCCGTTTGTTAGAGGGCTAGTCCACCTGGGAAATGGTCACCACCTGCTATTCTAGAGAATCAAGGTGGCACGAATTACAATCATTACAATATGAGCTCAACAAGAGCAATATGTCACTTACAAGAATTGAACCTGGGTGGGGAGGGTAACAACATTCCTCCCAACCACCCAAGCTACAACCAATGGACTATTTGTTCCTACCTTTATGATCCAAGTACATTTGATGTGCAATAATAAATTTGAAATCAAATAATGAACCTTTAATCATTAAAAATGAAGTGATACACTCCATTTCATTTGATATCAAAAATTTGATCTTTCACAAAAAGAGGCAATAGTCACTCCATTTCATGTAATCATTGTATATAGTTTTTAAGTTGTGCATAAAGCCTTCAGATTTTTAGAATGTTAACTTTTAAAAGATTGGACATTATTTATGTCGGGTACTGTAACATTAAATTAAATTATAAAAAAAATTAATTTGTAAAATAAGAAATTGAAAAAACATTATTTTATAAAATTAAAAAGATTGATTTGCCCCAAAATCATGAACAAAAGTTTGGGATTTAATCTCTATATTCAATAAATATGTCAAATTTTACTATTAGTAATTTATTGGCAGAAGTGTACATATAACTTTCTTACTTGATTTATGGCTTTTCAAGTATGGGATATCCATTGGTGGAGGCTTACAAGCTTTGGCTAGAACCCATTAAATATGAAAATCAATCCATTTTATTTTATTTATTTACCACATCTAATGCTATAGCTATTAAGGGTTCATTGGCCATATTTTCTTGGGAGGATTCTAGAGCAAGGTCACCTTCAATGATTACATATTTTACAGAGAGATTGGGAGGCCCTACTCCTTTTAGAGGTAGAACGATCTAGGATTTGAGGGCATAACTAAGCTAATGAGGAGCACAAACCAATGATAGTAAAATGGGGAACCTACAATGATGGCGATGAAGAAGGGTAGGAAGATATCAAAGAAGACATTGAACACATCATGAGTAATGATTATGGCTCATAGTTAGGGGAAAACCATAATCATCACCCACTAGAAGAACAAAATTGTTATTGCATGTTCTTATTAGATGGATCTACAATTTAGACAAAATTTGGACTTTCAAGAGGGAACAATCCTTCCCATCATACTCCTACCTTATTAAAATATACAATAATTATTCCTCTTAGTATTTAATAGATTTAGGGTTAAGATGGATTCATTAAAATTTAGAGTGTATATGGAAAATAATCCTTCTCATCAAACCTTTAATAAAGTATATAATAATGAGCTCTCAATATTTAGTAGATTTAAGGTAAATTTATTAATTGATCTATAATCTATATTGTTTTTCTTTTGAGTGTATATTTCTTGTAACTTATTCTCCCTTAAAATTGTGAGATACTATATAAGAATTCTTAAAGCCTTATTTTGTAAGTCTTTAAAGACTCTAAATAATAATTTTTTAAATTATACAAATTGAAAGCTTTAATGAGAAGCTTTGTCTATTTTTAAAGGTGGAGAAAAAATAACATTAAGAAATACAAAATCAATTTAATCAGTAAAATATTTGCTAAGCATATTAAAATAATCACAGAAATAAGAAATTAATAAGTGAACAGAAGAGGGATAAAAAAGCACAAATACCAAGTTCAATTCAGACCATTAAATTTCCCAGTTGTTGATACCTACTTCACCTTATGATAAATGATGGATAAAGCAATAGATACATGTCATCTTGATCGTTAAAGCATTATGTATGTTGTTTGGATAGTTAATGGTCTCAAAGAACCTTTTAATTAAATCATTATGTATGTTGTTTGGATAGTTAAAATGGTATGAAATAACTTTTATCTAGAGGTGAAAATGAATGTGAATATAGAAAATATTAAGAGTATTATATAAGTTAGAATTAAATGTAACAATTGAATTGGTATATTTTTTTAAAATTTAGTGAGAATTGTGGTATAAATTTTAATTTCATATAATAAATGGAAATATTTACCATAAAATTTTGTAAATTAAAATCTATACACAAGTAAATTAAGATTATAATTCAAATTAGGTGAAAACTTCATATTTTAAAATAAATGAAAAACAACATGGGATGATGGGATGAGATTGAATCATGTTATGCTCTCTCTTTCATGATGACGTAGCATTATAATCTAACCAAACTCAACTTGAACAATGTTTTAAATCATTTTCCCTTTGAAATGAATCATCCCCAAAGTATAATTATCCAAACATACTATTATACAAATGTGAGATATGACACGAAGCACATATATGCAGTCAAAGTAAGAAGGTGCAAAATACTTAATAACAAACTTCCTTAAAATAAAGGTAAGTATTAAATATGGGACACTTTTCAAAAAATGAGTCTATGTCTCAGAAAATTTAAGGCTATATGGAAGGTGATATCATATTTACATTTATGAATAAAAAAATGATACCTAGAAATTTCAACTTAAAAAAGCTCAAAATAGAGAAAAAGCACATTGTCATCAATTACTTATCCATAACCATCATAGCCATCAATTTGTCATAAATTACTTATATGACCATATATATAGAACAATAAGTACACATATGTTCACCCCCTTTGAAATGCTTCATCATGCTTCATCGTCCAAGCACAAGATGATACCAAGTAGTAAAAATTCCTTAGATATACCAAACAATTTCACATTACTTGATTATCCAACCATCCATATGTGATCTTAATGGGTGATGATATATGAGGCCATATTGTCCAGTAACAATAACTATTCTTCTTTTGATACCAAGTATATTGTAATGTACCCTCTATACCACATAACAAAGTCAACGAAACAATGGAGCCATAATCACATTATACAATGTATACTTAGCATTTTATCCTTACAAACATCTAACACTATGGAATCATTAGATGATGATGTATCCATTACAACAAATATATATATACCCTCTATACCACATAACAAAATCAACGAAACAATGGAGCCATAATCACATTATACAATGTATACTTAGCATTTTATCCTTACAAACATCTAACACTATGGAATCATTAGATGATGATGTATCCATTACAACAAATATATATATATATATACAAGAGACAAAGGTTCCATACATTAAAGTGAACTTGCTAGAGGAATTTAACAGTTTGATCAATTATAACAAGGAGCAAATCTAGGAAGGTGCTAATGACAATTTAGTTCTCAACCATGATCAAATGTTGGTAGGCACATAATATTTTAATGCTTTATATATATAACATAAGTAGAAGATGGATAATAAAACCATAGTCTTTAGAGATACTTGCATCTCTAGCCAACATCAATGGATAATCAATGCACCACTTTGGTGATATTATAATGTTAATAAAGTAAAATAATATAAGTAGTAAGTATGGCTAAAGATAAAGAGAAAGGACAAGGAGAAACTCTATTTATTAAAATACCAAAGAGAACAACAAATGAGGACAACAAATTAGCCATAATAATGTTTCGATTTCTACCTGGAAAAATCAATAATGACATTGCAATCTCTCATTAGAGCAAATTTGGGGTTTAGAATAGGCTTTGCCATCGATAAGTGTGCGATGAGTAAGATTTCTCAAATCAATAGAATTTCAATATTTTGGTCAACCATTATGGTAGAGTTGGACCTATGAAGTCAATGATACTTATGTGTCATATTTTTTTTGACAATAACTAACTCCATATAAATCTCACCTTGTTTAAAATCGTGAAAATTTCATCTCGAAATACTATAAATATACTTGAAATAATAAGTATAAAATATTTTACAATATCACTACTTCTAAGACCTTTAAAATATAAATCTTGCATTAATTAAAATAATAGTGGAGTATTTTTTAAATAATAAAAAAATTATATAATTAATCTTTTACAAATAAAAATAAATAATATTTAAAAAAATATCATAAATAAGAAATTAGGAGAGAGAGAAAAAAGTATTTTTCTATTTTTATGAGAACTTTCTCTCTTGAGTTCAAAATTAGGGTCTCTTTGTACAGTTGAAAAGGCCTTAATGAGTGCTACAACTTTCATGTTTTGATATTTTCGATATTTCGCACCGATTTTTTAGGGTGGTTATTTTAGTACCAGAGTACTAAAATGATTGCATCGAAAAATTGGTGTAGAATCCCGAAAAACTTAAAACATGAAAGTTTTAGCACTCATTGATACCTTTCCAATGGTACTAAGATATTGCAATTTTGATCTTGGGAGATAAAGTTATCACAAAAATAACAAAATATTCTTTTTTTCTCTCTTATTTTCTTATTTATGATATTTTTTAAAATATTTTTTATTTTTATTTTTAAAAGATTAATTATAAAACTATTGTTATTATTTCAAAATTACTCCACTAGAGATTTATATTTTAAATTATTTGGAAGTAGTGATAATATAAAATAAATCAAAAATAATGATTGTTTATTTTTAGTATTATTCTAATTATATTTTCATTATAATTTTAGTTTGTTTTTAGTTTTAGATTTTATTAAATATATAAAAGAAAGTAGTGGTACATTTATAAAAAAAATTAAAAAAATTATAATATAAATTTAAAATTTTTACCAATATATCATTTATTGTGTGTGCACAAGAATCTAAACCTTTCATTACTATTTTCACCCTCATTTCTTAACTCTACAATAATTGAGCATACTTGTCAACTGCCATTAATGAGATACTATAGGTTGACCTTCACTACACAACACCTTTAACTCAGTGTGACATGGCATAATTTTGGTATGACATGGCATTTTTTATTATTTTCTTTGGGAGACTCATTTTAGACCCCAAATTTGGTCTAATGCTCAATATATTTTATTCAATTCTCAATGTGTTGTAGTAGCTAAGGATGGATGGCTAAAATTTAGTAAGTTTTTCTAAATACTTATGTAGCATAGATTTTGGAAAAAATTTCGATAACAAGAGCTATGCCCAACAATCCAAATATTAACACTATAAGGAAAAAAAATTCTAACAAAGGTTTTGGTGGAACCTCCAATAAAAAATCATATTTATCCATTTGTAGCGGTGTTGGGTAGTGGAGGCGAATGATTGAAGGTTTTTCCAGATTTTGTGTCTAATGCACTTATGATATATAACTACAATTGTGTGCTTTATTATTTACAATGCACTAGATAGTTCAAATGGCATATATCTATATATATATATATATAACTGGTGCTCCTAACCCAAATATGAGCAATGATGCATTTACAAATAATGCACCAAAAAGCTTATAATTTTTGCCAAAAAAATAAAAAATATTTTGAAATTTTACGGTGCGCTTTATCTAAATAAATGCATCAGTGCATTTTAGCAAAATGCATTAGAAATCATTAAAATAATTTAAATTTTAAGAATATAATGTATACATAATATGATGCATTTTGTAACAATAAACACACCAATTCATTTTGAAACAACACATTGGAAAGCTTATATTTTTTGCCAAAAAAAGAAAAAAAAATCAAATTCCATGGTGCATTATTTCTGCACTAATGCATCAGTGCGGTTAACTTTCAGTATAAGCACTCACGCATTTTACCAAAATGCACGAGATGCCATTGAAATGATTAAAAAATTAAAATATAACATATACTTTTCCGGTGCTCTTTGTTGCTACAAATGTTTGGTATGTATTATATTATTTCCATGTGTGTGGGATTTTTCATCTATATGACTGCATCTGATGATATCACTGTCTAGTGCTAACACTAGGCGTTAGCCTAGTGTTGGCACAAGCGAAGTGAGTTCGAAATTTTTAGGGTTTTTTGGGGGGTTTTTTTCTTAAAATATGTAATTTAATCTCGGTTACGACATTGGGGTCTATTAGTTATCTAGGTTAACAAATTAGGGTTTTGGATGCTACAGAATATCTACATATTGTATTGTATTGTGAGTGGTTAATAATCATATTGACAAAGTGAGAGGTGCAGCTCTAAGTTTTGTTGGTTTTGTGGTTAAGGGTTTCTAGAGTAAATCTCTATGTATTATGCGTGAATGCTATGGTGTAATCTCTATTTTGCTTAAAAGAATTGGTTTTCTATTTAACATATATTTCATTAAATTTGGAATTATGTAATGGATCTAGAATTCAAAACTTTAACTGGATTGAGATTTTTCAAAATGAATAAAGCCTTAAACTTGGATTCCATACATTATTTCTATTTCTATTAATTATATTTTGTATTAAAAGCTAAGTTGGTTAGGCTTAATTAGTGACATTAATATTTTGTATGTTACTATGATTAACCAATTTAATTATAATTTGATATGGTAACTGCTATGTCTTTGTTGATTTAATATGTTGGTAGAAGGTTGGAAAAATTTTAGAATAACCCATACAAAAACCATTTAATAACATAATACCAATGTGTTTGTTACTATAACAATTTTAATTCTAGACATAGCTAGTAATAATATTGCCTATGTTGAGGACCATGTTTTATTTATAATGATGATAATGGTTTTTAACGTCCACTAAGACCAACTTTGGTCTATTAGAACTTAAGAGAAATTATTTGGTTTTCTTTAAAGTTGTATTCTTATGCTCAAAAAGCTTGAGGAGAAGCGTTCTGAGCTCACCATAATTCTAGCTTGTAAGAAGGCTAGGAAGGTCTGTATTGTAGAAAAGATTATGAAAATGACATCTAATATCGGTGTACATAGGACACTCTAAGAGAAAGTGATTTTCATTTGCAATTCTCATAGTCTCACAAAGATGGAAAATTCTTTCCACCCACTGTGTTTTAGAAACTATCCAATGCCTTGTTTCACTATAGATCTCATGAGAGATTGTTCTTATATTGGCTATATTAATTTTCTTCTTTGAACTAGTCAATACAGAGAGGTACTTTGATATTGTAGATTAGGGTTAATGACCTCCTTATAATATCTTAATTTTATTTTAGCCTCTATATCCTTATCGTGTCACATTCTCTCTTTAAACTTAGAAGTAACAATATTTCTGATATTATTAATATTTTGCAAAATGACATTTTCATTGATCTACCAATGGTTTAAACAAGCCATGGTGTCTTTATATCAGCCTCACTTAAGATTAAGATGGTTTTGAATAGATTTTAAAGCCATTTTAGGGAGTCTCTGATCTCCCACGTTATTTATGTTGTACTTGTACATTAGGAACCCATTCATATCCATGCTCTCGATGGGGGAAATACCCAATTTGATTAGGAGAACAGGGTAGGGCGTATTGCTGTTAATTTTGAGGTTATAAGTTATAAAACACGTATGGATTTGCTCAATCATCCTCCAAGATTCTCTAAGATGCTACAACCCCAAAATTCACAACCATACAAGATAATGGGTATGATGAGATTGTCAAAGAGGAAATTCTTTTTTATCCCATTAGATTAGTAGGTTGGAAACATTTTATAGTCAACAAGATAAGATATTATATTTTTTCGCACAAAAAAAAAACCATCTTCTTGTTATTATTTCGAACCAAAGAAAGAAAAACTATTACATGGATTCTTCCTTTAAAGAAGAACAAAACTGTTGCTGATCAAAAATTTAAATTGAATAGCCATATAATCATTAAGAGCATATATCCTTTATCAAGTAAATTTAAAAAGGAAAAAATCATATCTCAACTTGTACATATGAGAGACATACAATTGTGTTGTCAACTTTTGCAAAATAGTGAAGTATCACTAAGCGACATAGTCATTCAGAAAAGAAAAAACATTCCTCAAAACATATCAATTAAGCCATGGGAATATATGGAGTTGTTCCAATGCTCCTCATATAAAAGAGTTCCAGCAGAAAGACCTATACCTTTCTTAGAGATATCATCTACCACGGTGTTAAATATCCGGTATATATGCTTATAGGAGATACCAGAAAAATTTTCAATAAAAGTTCTTGTCCTTGAGCACCAATGCAACAGTGAGATCACTTGAAAACTTGAGCCACTAGCAACCCACTCTGTGATGACTTTAGAGTCCCCAAGTACCTGAATGGAATCAATACCAATGTTAACAACAAACTTCAATAATCCTCATAATTCCAGTAGTTCAATATGTGTATTTGTTCATGTCCCACACGCAATCCATAAATGAAAACAATGAGAATGTTTCAATTTTAGGAGGATACGCCTCCCACATTGTCCCAATTGGGAAGCCCCATAAAAAAACCCACAATAGAATTAGTTTGAAGGGTAGAAGCATTTACAACTCTGCAGGATTTAAGTTTAACTTCTTTAAAGTAATAATTGTAAAGACCCACAATTTTTTAGCATAATATAGATATACATGCTTCCTATTTTAAAAAAACAATAGAATTTCTAGAGCATTGTATGCCCCAGGATATAAATATAGGCAATTATTTATGTTTAGGAATATTTTTTACTCAGTTTTCCATATTTTCCACTACAATAGATTTCCCCCAAACATTTGAAATATGAAAAGTACCTACAACCGTTATCCAAACATCCATACAGTATGAACCATTTACAAAAAGGCATTCAACAGATTCTCCATCCAGCTGACAGAGTGTGAAAATATTTGGGCCACTCCAACCTCTCTTAACTAACTTTTCCCAAGTCAATATTTTATTTTCCAAGACTAGCCATAAGAAATCTTTAATTTTTAATGGCATGTTTCATTTCCATATTTTCTTAGACCACCACCTACCCAATGAAGAGCCTGATAAACTAGAAATGACATCATAAGAAACTTTTGCACCAACGTGTCCATTCTTTTTATTCCATATCCAAAACAACTTAACTTCTATATCTTCAAGTTAGATTCCTTCTTGTTTTATACCATCAATATGTCTACCTCATTCTTATGCTAAATCAACAACCAAATCCAAAGTCTCAACCTTCTTCTAATAATCTAAATTGCTATAAGGATCTTCGTTATTTCTAATATCCACAAGGAACCTACAGCCCATATTATGCAAATATTTCAATAACTCATCAAACATTAAGAAGAAATCCTCTCCTCTGATGTAGGTATCAACCCTTAAAAAGAATCTATTGACCATTCCCCACCCTCCATGACAATCATTTACTTATCCAATGAAAATCTTGGACAAATCCTTTCCAAAAAATAGAAGCATTCACAACAAATTTGTTGGAAGATATGATCTATTAAACAACTTTGGCCTTCTTCAAATATTTTGTTTTTGGGATATCACTCCATAGCCCTATTTCAAAAATACCTATCCATTGTATTTTTAAACATAAAGAAATATTAAACCAATATAAGTTTTTAATGCCCCATCCTCCCATGTTCTTTGGGAGTGAGATCATTTCCCACTTGACAATATGTGTTTTCATTCCATTAGCTTCCCTTGACCATAAGGAATTAAATATTCTATTTTTGATCAAATGAAGGATGGAAACATGAAACATAGAAAAAGAAAAACAGTAAACAATGTTAATCTTACTTCATCATCAGTCATTCTCCAAGTCAATCTTGTGCGCTAAGATTGAGCCTCGTGTGTCAAGGTAGTGCCTTAGGGAGATTGAGTTGGACTCAAGAAACTTGGAGTAGATTATTGAGTTGGACTCAAGAATGACTAACCCTTATGTGTAAATTTTAAGCGTCGTGTGTTGAGGTAATTGCTTTGTATGTCAAAGTGATGATGTTGTATAGTCTTGCTTTTTAAGGCTAAGGTCTCGTGTGTCAAGATGGATCGTCATGTGTTGAGGTAATGCTTTGCATGTCGAAGCATGAATGGTGTGTGATGTACTACTAACCATGGTTGAGGTATTAAGTCTCCTCTAGAGACTGGCCACCTCTAGATTGAATTACTTTAGCATATGACCACTTGGAACAATAGTAGAACAAGATGATCACATCATTGGAAAAATATCCTTAGTATATTTGATATGATAGATAAATTAAAGTTGGCACATGTGGACCATGCAGATAAGACAAGAGATAAATATAGGATGTAACAAGATAAACAGAGAAATCGATTTGCTTAGTAATGATGAAGACTTCAGTTAAATAAGAGAGAAATCGAATTGTTAAACTTTAGTGATATTAACAAGAAACATTAATAAAGAAGATCTACTTAACTAAAGTGTTGTGCATGTCAACACTTGAGTTACGACACTTGCATGACGACATTTGAACTAGCCTCCTAACTAGGTGACCTAGGATCCATATGAAGGACAAGTTCATCCCAAAGTCAAAATATAAAAATAAAAGCTGAAGCATGAGAAGTATGATATATATATATGTTACGCGGGATCGATGAATTCAATGTGAGAGCGAATTCTCTTCTCTCTTGAAGGAAATTCCCATTTAGTGTGGATGTGACCAAAATCATTGAATTGGTTTTGTGCAGGATATTATTCTAAGTTCTATTCTTCCATCTTCTCTCTTTCTCTGTGATTGCACCAAGGGTTCTTGGTATTTCTCTCTGATAATGCACCGGGGGTGATTGATGTAATTGTCTCATTGTAAAGGCATTCTCTGATATCTATCAATATTCTAAGGAAGATGTTGCCGATGTTTTCTCCCTCAAGTAATAGAGGGTTTCCCCAGGGTAAATACCGTGTCTCATGTGAATGCGTATGCTTGTTTATTATTCATTTGATTTCAAGTACTACTATAATTCGGCATTAAGATTAAAAATTAACATGGTATCAAAGCTCAGGGCATGGATAGGCTAAGTTTTGCATTCAAGATTGATCCTGCGTTGATCCTAAGTGGCAAAAGTTGAGCAAAGTACTTGAAGAATAATGGCTTAAATATCAATAAGACATGAAGACTGACTTGAAGGAACTTCGAAATTCAATACTTGGAAGGCCAGGATTATAAATATCCTGGAAGAGCATGATCTGGATGGCTCTGTATTCATTGTTATTGAAGATCCTACTACTAATGCAGGGTGCACTAATTTCAAGAAGAATCAAGCCAAATCAAAGAGAATCATTTATGATTCTATGAAAGACAATTTTCCACCAGTGATTACTCCATTGAAGAAAACAAAAGAATGATTCGACACTTTGACAAATATTTATGAGAGGAAGGATCCCATTCAGAAGAGAGAATTTAAGAACAAACTTTAGAATCTGAATATGGAGAGGGATGAAGCGGTTGCTTCCTTCTTCACAAATATCTCTCAAGTAAGAGATCAACTCATGAGCATAGACGGTTAATGATGATGATCTAATACAAACTGTATTCGATGTCCTTCCATATTCTTGGGAGACATTCTTGGTTGCATTAAATGGTCACTAAGTGCAACAAAAATTTGAAATAATGTGGCATGATTTCCTACAAGAAGAAGGGTGAATCCATAGAAAATATACTTCCTCGAAAGAAGAGAACCTTGTTCTTGCGACACAGATGGAGAGAGGAAAGAAATACTTTTCTCATAATAAGTTTTCTCATCAAAAGGAAAATGATTACAACAAGAACCTTGATAAGTCTAAAGTTAAATGCTTCAATTGCAATAAGAAAGGGTCACTTTGCAACAGAATTCCATGCAAAGCAAAGAGGAAAGTTAAAGGGTAGGTTCCATGCTTCTAATGCTACAAAAGATGAACCTACAAGAAATAATTCTTCCAATGATCAAGAGAAAATGAAGGAGTACTATCATGTCTCAGCCCTATCTGGATCCATTACCACTAGTGTTGAGACATGGATGGTGGATAGTGGCACATCAAAGCACATGATTGGATATAGGAGTGCTATCTTATATATGAAGGAAAATAAGTTATCCTATCAGGTGGAGCTTGAAGATAATACCACTTATTTGATCCAAGGATTTGGATCCACTTCCTTTCAGTTGAATTCAGGTGATGTACTCCATGTTAATGATATTCTGTATCTTCTTAGTTTGAAGAAAAACCTCATGTCTATTTTAGTTCGAGAAGATAAATGTTTTAGAGTAATATTTATGGACAACAAAGTGCTCTTGTGACCTAAAAGTTCAGACTTGAATTATGCAACCATGATTGGAGTTAGAGAGGGAGGTCTCTACAAAGTTCCTAGAAATTTCATTAAATCAATGATCCAGGACACCGTTAGTCCTTGTTAACCATGGCATGGGAGCCTTGTTCATATTCATTTCAAAGTGCTACCTAGCTTACAGAAGATGTTAAAAGGTATGCCTATATTTCAATTTGAGCATGATGTTATTTGTAGGGGTTGTGCTCTAGGTAAGAACATCAAGAAAAGATTTCCAAATAGTACTAAAATATCTAAAGGGATCCTGGACTTGATCCATTCCAATCTATGTGGTCCCATGTATGCACCATCCTTGAGTGGTTATCTGTACAATGTGCTTTACATAGATGACTTCCCTTGCAAGTCATGGATCTATTTTTTGAAGGCGAAGAGTGAAACTTTCAACAAGTTTCAAGAGTTTAAAGGACTGGTTGAGAATCAGACTAGAAAGCACATTTGTGCTTTGAGATATAATAATGGAGGATATTTCAATTCTCATGACTTTAATGACTTATGTCGAGAGGCGAGGATAAAAAGACAATTGAATGTACCTTACAACCCCCAACAGAATGGGGTTGCTGAAAGAAAGAACAGAACAATATGTGAGGTTGCAAAAGCTATGATGTGTGATCAGGATGTGCCCACTTATGGGAAGAATCCTCCAACACTGCTATTTACATATAGAATAGAAGTCCACATGCTATCCTGGGAGAAAAGACTCTTGAAGAAGTTTTCACTAGTGAAAAAACAAATGTTGGACACTTGAATATTTTCCAGTTGTCCTGTGTACATTCATATTCCAAAAGAGAAGAGGAAAAATATGGATCCATCTAGAAAGAAAGGCACATTTGTTGGATATAGTGAATCCTCCAAATCTTATAGAATCTATTTCATGAAGTCATCAGAAATGTAGCATTTCATGAAGAGACTTCCCTCAAGCACTCTAAAGAAATTTAATGTGATTTAGACATGGAGGAGCATGAGAATCACATGATGGAGGATCCAGGCTCTGGTTCTCCTCTTTCAAATGTTGAGAGAGAAAATCTAGAAGAGTCCTTACATCCGCGTGATCCTGAAGAGCCAGTAGAACTGGTAGAAAGATCACTTGATGAACCTCTTGCTAAGAGGATATCTTCCTGGTGTCGAGACATTCGGCAAGAGGTAGAGAAGCATGGAGCACCATCAAGTACATCCAGAGAGAGAAAGAGACCTGAAATATATGCAGGATATGTAGTACAGATGAGTCACATTAGTGATTTAGAACCCACCTCATATGAGGAAGCTACTAAGAAGCAAGTATGGAAAGATGCTATGGTGGAAGAATACAAATCCATCATGGAGGATGATTTGTGGGAAGTGGTTCCTAAACTTGAAGGGAAGTCAATAGTAACTTCCAAGTGGCTTTATAAAATCAAACATGTAGATGATGGAAGTATTGAAAAATATAAAGCAAGATTTGTGGCTTGTGGTTTCTCATAGAAAGAAGGAATAGACTATCATGAGACATTCACTTTTGTGGACAGTTACACTACTATTCGATCCATGATTTCACTTGCCTCAGTTCTGGGGTGGAAGCTTCACCAGATTGATGTGAAGAATTCCTTTCTCAATGGTGAAGTTGAGGAATAAGTATACATACAGCAACCTGAGGGGTTTGTAGTTCATGGGAAGGATTCCCATGTATGCAAACTTAAGAAATCCTTGTATGGGCTTAAGCAGGCCCCGAGGGCTTGGCATTCAAGAATTGAAAACTATATTTAGATCTTGGGTTTCTCCAAAAGAGAAGCTGACGCCAATCTATACTGCAAGGTTGCGAAGAACCAACCATTGATCTTGGTTCTCTATGTTGATGACTTGTTCCTTACTGTAGAGGAAAAATTGATAGCTTGGTACAAGAGGGAGCTCACTTCTGAGTTTGAAATGAAATACTTGGGTCTTATGCACTACTTTCTTGGTCTAGAACTTTGGAAAAGGAAAGATGAGATATTTCTTTCATAAAGAAAAGTACACAGTCGATGTGTTGCACATGTATGGTATGATGGATTGTAAGTCCATGTCCACACAAATGGTTTCTAATATAAAGAAACTACATGAGTCAGATTCCGGATTGGATCTAGTGGATCCTACCATGTATAGACAACTCATTGGTTCATTGATGTATTTGATACATAGTAGACCAAACATATGTTATGTAATGAGTATCTTGAGTTAGTTCATGTCTGATCCAAGACAAAGGCATTGGGTTGCTTCCAAGCATGTGCTTAGATACCTTCGAGGTACTATTCTTATGGAATCAGATATGATTCCAGTGGGGGAGTGATGCTACTTGGTTATGCTGACTTTGACTAGGGTGGTAGTATTGTGGACCGAAAGAATACATCTAAATTTTGTTTTAGCTTGGGATCAACTATGATCTCTTAGTCCAATAGGAAGCAGGGCTCTGTAGCCTAGAGTACTACACAAGTAGAGTATATTGCATCTAACTTGCTGAGAATATGTGTGGTTTAGTATGCTACTTGATAGGTTGTTCCATGAGAAGCTTGAGACTATTGTCATTCACTCTGACAATCAAAGATGCATCAATCTCTCAGAAAACCATGTGTTTCATGACATATCAAAACAAACTAAGATGAAATACCACTACATCAGAGACATCAACCCCATTCCTTAGAAAACATCTATTGGTTACACAAAATGGCATTAAATTGGAGAAGCTCTCCACATTATATCAGGACCATAACCACCACCGCCATAAATAGCATCTACCATAGCTTGGGGGATTTCATGCAACCCAAATACACTCAAAATTCATCCTCTAGAGCAAGGTCAATATTTTCCCATCTTGCTTCATGTGCAATTGTTCTTCCTTATGTAAGTTGTGAATGATACCAACAACCACCTTCTACTTCACCAAACTCTTTGTTATTGAGATCACAATCCTTTAATACACTATCTTTGCAATAACCCCTTCTACATTCGACACTCTTCTAGATAGATCCAATCCAATGGACTACAATTACCGCCTCAACCAAGGAAGGTTTGAGAAGATCCATGGCAACAGTTCACACAATCGGCTTCTCAACAACCTTGCCTCCTTCAAACTAGATCACCACTTTAAGACCATGCCTATCTTCATTTACACAAGGCTCAACTCTCATTCCTCTCAGCTCAACTATCTTGGCATGGATTTCTATGCCTCAGGTCGTGTATCCTTGCTCTAGATTTTTTTGCCTCAGTCTCTTTAACATTTTTCTCTGATACCACTATTATGATTGGAAACACATAAACACAAGCATTAAAAAATCACACACACATGACAAAGAATGATTACCCTGGAAACCCAATTTTGGGAAAACCAACAAACATAATAGATCTATTCTTCCTAACCAATCTGGTCAGAGAATGGCCAATCCAACCATCATCGACCACACAGAAGCCAAGATTTTCCTCCTTAAGCACCTTACAAAGGCTATGTTTGATCTACTACAACCCACTATGGGGGAGATATTGTCACCTAAGGTAATGTTACATTACAAAAAATAAAAAGTAAATAAAATAATTCATGTCCGTTCATAAAAATAAAAAAATATGAAAAGTAATTAAAAAATCCATGTCCGCCTATAAAATAAATTATTAAAACTTAAATGCGGCTCTATTAAGCAAAAAAGGGATCAAATTTCTTGAGTTTAATTTTTTATTTTTTAAATACAGATCAACAAATTGGATCCCTCTAGGTGGGACTTGATAAATCCGGGTTTAGGATGGATCTATGATGGTTATGTTTATTATGTGCTTCTAATCATAATATTTGTTACATGCATTATCATGGGCAAATACCATGGGTTACCAAATATTATGGGCCTTAAAACCATGAAAGGATACATTTGACTCTTTAACCGAGTCAAGTTTACCTAACAACCCCCTTCAAACTTAACTTTAGAGTAATAGCCACCCCTCACAGTTTTAACGGGAATCAAATTATAACATGCCCCCTCTTTTTGTCTATTTAAATCTACAATAGTGACTCACCAACTAAAGGCATAAGCACGCTTCCACAGGTCTTACAGCCATACGAGGAAATTGAGAACACAAAGAGCTGATCCGAGATGGAAATGGAAGCAGATCTCTGGGAAACCCTGCCTGATCATTTGGTTTGTTCGATTTTAGCTAGGCTTCCTGTTCGGGCTCTTGCCAGAATGAGGGTTGTCTGCAAACGATGGAATTATCTGTTATCTCCTGGCGATGCCTTGCAAAGAATCGATCCAGTTTTTTCAGTAAATTCCATCCCTGCGTTTTTCATTCAAGTCGGCTGGGGTCCCAAAGAAGAAGTCGCTTGGGGTCCCCGAGATCTGGAAACGTGGGTCATAGAATTAGGAGACGGTGGTTCGGACATAAACATTTACAAATCCCCCTTACCCAATGACCAAATTGTTGTGGCTGCATGCCAGAGCATCTGCTGCTGTCATAGACAAGGAGACAGGTTGGATATTTCCATAGGCAATCCTGCTACAGAATCTGGAGACGACTCCCTCGCCCTGCCCAGGTTGACGTAGAGTGGGCTTTCATCGGAATGACCTTCGACTCTACCTCGAGGCGTTGCACTGTCATGCTGGGTGAAAATAATGCGGATCGGTTTCAAGGAGGAAGTGGGAATTCAATGGTGTTGAAAATTTATGATTCAGAGTCCAACGCATGGACTAGAGTTTCCATGAAAGCCCCCACCTTCATTCAACCTCGTGGCAAAGGTCTCTATTCCAAAGGAAACTTTTACTGGGTAATCGAATGGAATGCCATCTATTTCATGGTAGCATTCTCTATTGCAGAGAGCACTTGGACAGAAATTGCACTGCCAGAGGGTTGCTGCAGAAATGTCTGCCGTTTCCCAGCATCTCTATATTAAGTGGATGCCATGGGCGAGTGGTGTTAATACAGAAGGGAAAGAAACTTGGCTCTATGCGCATGTGGAGGTTAAATGAAGTCCAAGGCGCTGCAGAATGGTGTGAACTCCATGATATATGCAGCCCAAAACGCAATAAGTTTTATTCGGCGGTAGTAAACAGCGGGTGGGCAATGATGGTTGACAGGGAAATGCAAATATATTTGTGCAACCCAGAGCGAAATATGAGCAAGAAGGTTTCATTACGTGGGCGGCATGGCAGGTCGGAAGGATCCTTTATACAGATTCTGTCAGCCTTCGAATCCAACAACGTTTGGTGGCCTTAGGTACTGAAAAGTTTTCTTCAAATAATTGATCTCTCATCAAGCAAAAGTGCCTGCATTTCATACTAATTTCGATGTATGAAAGTTTTGCCCTCAGGTTTACTTTCGATGTATGAAAGTTTTAAATGTTATGTTAATGTTATGTTTGGTGAACCGGACTGGTTTTACAAGTTTTACAAGTGAACCTTTATGATCCAGATGAATTCCATCAGATACAACTGCGAGTTCTTTCGATATGGAGTTTTGAATAAGATGAAATTATCAAAGAAAACTGAGCATATTGTATGTATGATTCCTGGATTCGATTTCAGTGTGTAAGAATTTCGCAACCCACCCAATCTTTCCAGCGAACTCTTGCTATCATCATTGGAAAGACAAAGAATCATTGGGGTGCAAAATTCTTATCAATAAATGATACATACAATAAGATCAGTTCATTCTTACTTAGTGATGCGGAAGAATTTTCTTGCAGAAACTTTAAAATTTGATTTTGTTTGACATCTTTAGTTATTGGCGAGTTTGTTATAAAGTCAGTGGTTACTCTGATGCGATTTGCTGCAGAAGTCCAAGATAGATTCCATTGCCTTCAAAACTTGATGAATAATATCGCTGGTTCTCATCTCCGCCTCTTTAATCTTTTGTTGTCTTTAACATAATCTTCTTTCAATCTTGATTCTACCACTCTTTTAGCTGATTTGCTCTCGCTTTTTTTTTTTGGTAAAAGGTGCTTGAAACCGTGATTTGTATTCTATATTCCTTCCACTTTATTTTTGTCTATTTCGATTCAGGATGTGTGTTTTACTATTGAATTTTGATGTGTTTGAAATCTATTTGTGTTGTTAGATTAGTTATAAAATGTATTTGTGTTAGATTAACAATAAAATGTATTTGTTGCATTGAGAGTAGTCAAGTGTTTAATGATGTTTAATGGGTAGAGTTTCTATTATAACTCATATTACAAAAGAGTAATATATTAAGTTATAAAATCAAAATCAAAATTAGAATAGATCCATTTTAAATTCGGATCTATCAAATAGAAAGAGGTATAAAATTTCTATACTGTAATTTGCTTTTCTTAAATTTTGTATACATCAATTAAAAAAATTTACAATTACCTTGATGCTTGATATATTTATACTGATTTTAATTTTGATGTTATAAGTCAACATGTTATTCTTTTGTAAAGTAAATTATAATTGATTGATTTTAATTTTTTATTTTATCAGCTTACATGTTATTCTTTTGTGATGTAAAATAGTCTACAGTTGACATGTTATTATTGTAGATTGCAACCAAGTTCAAATTTAATTATGTTTTCAGCAATGCTTTTCTAAGAATAACTTATATTTGAACTAAGCTTAGGAAAGTATTTCATTCAATGAATAGTAGAGAATGCCAAAATCAATCCTGCATACCTCCAATTAAATATATCTGGTTCAGTGGCTATATTTTTAATTGCATCAAAGGACTAGGTTATCTGCATAGTGAAAAAGTTTAGATTTACAAGCAGATGTTGCCATTTTTAGTGTAGGCTTGTTGTTCATACATATGTGCCTTTCTTTTTTGTAATTTGATAGTAATATGATTTCAGGTATTTTCTTATCTCTAATTCAAACTATGGAAACCATACTGATGACTCTCAGAAATTGTTACTACAGTCTAGTCTTGCTAATACCATCTTAGATGTGAGCCTCTGTTCTCAGATTGGGGCTCCTCCTGAAGTGGTTTCGTTACTGGATGAGATTGGTGAGGAGAACCAGCTTGGGCATATATTCTTGTCCATTCTGAAGTTTCGAGCACTTTCCCAAGAGCCAATTATGAATTTTTTTCTCCTCTAAATGCCGTAGCTTTTAGAACGGTAGATATTTACGTCTTATGGGTAAGGATAAAATAATGGGAATTTTTTGAGAAAGGGAAGGTTCAAGTATTCAGTGGCTGCAAAATAAATAGAATTTGCATCGATCTATATTTTTTATTTATTTTTAGAATTACATTGTATCCAATAGATGGTTTTTTTATGGTTGAAAAAATTAATAAAATAAAAATGTTCATCAATGTGATGGTATGAATCGTTGAAGTTGATTATAACCAATGATCATTCTCAAAAAAAATTAAATAATTCCCATTTGTTAAGTTGTATTGGGATTTTTACACGTGTGTTATCCTGGATGCGGGTTTTAATAAAAGATGACAAGTTGGTTTCTCCATGATATGTTATTTAGAGATACTATGACTCTTCGACAATATTTAGAACATATATCTTTGGGTTAAATGCCATACTCAATTGTTTCTAACTCTCAAAATCACAATTTTTATGTTTTTCGGATTATGGATATTAATATACAGCGTTTTCTAATATAGGACATGGTAAAATGAGATCATGGATTTTCTGCTCTGGGAAGGTGGGAATATAATATATAGTGTTTATAGTGTTTAGACATTGCCTTTGACAATTGGGCATGGAGATTTTTACTGATTGATTTAGTTCTTATAGGGTGATTGATTTAGTTCAAACAAAGAGTAGAGAAAATGGTGACGTAAAAACAATCTTAATAGTGATGTAAAAACTTTCAAAGCTTTCCAAAATGCCATTTCAAACCTCAAACCTAAAATCTAAACGTGGATATTGACTAGTTGTGCGCAGTTCACTGTCAATAACCTTACAAAGTAATTTCCTCTAAATTTTAAATACTTGAGATTAAGCACTGCTTTGCACAACAGGTCACTATGCTTGTACCTAAGCTCTGGTCCGTTCGCTCTGCGTCTAGTCCCAGGTTATTTGGGTTTTTAGTATGGGGTTCATAGTTATAGCTTTCTCCTCTAGTGAGATGACACCATAAACTGGAGTTGACCGAGCTTTTATACTGGTGCTTCTGCCTTAGCTACTGTGCTTTCCACCTTTTCTGCCTTAGCTACTATCTTTCCACCTTTTCAATTCATAGATCTGCGTATTTATGCTAGCGTATATATGGTAGAAAGCTGAATTATTCAGCTAATGTATGCAAGTTTGCAGGAAGAAAATTTTGATGTTATAAGAAATTATTTGGAGGAATGATGGACGAATTTTGTGGCCATCCATTCGAATGGATTTGCCACGATGTATTTATTTATACACGATAAACTTTATTGGTTTAATCTTCATCTTACCGTGGTTGCCATGTGAATCCTCCTGGACTTTATGCTAGCCCTTTTGAGTCCATTATGATACTTCATGCATCTATACATGGGAAACACTATGCATCTATACATGTGAAACACTATGCAGTTTGCTACGACACTACCATGCAGGAAGTTGTGGAGGTACTAGTGGATGCACTGACAATAGGAGGACAAGGCTATAATGTCGAGTCCCTGTGTAGATGCATTTTCAATCCTATGATTACACATAAAATTACGATTGTCAATCCATGTACCAAAGTTGTGTGCGATAAGAAAAGTAAGTAGGCTCCCACTTAAGGCAGGGACGTGAAACTTTGTTTCTATCTATCTTGTTGTTTATAGATTCCCTCATATTTCATATCCATACATATTTTAGCAATATTGTTTATCCTCCAAAGGAGTATATCATTCCTTTTAACCCTAGTCTAAATTGTCGTTCAATTCAATGTGGCTTTACGCAGTTGTATTTAGAAAAAAAAAACACATTCATAAAATTATCATTTAGTTCGTGGTTTGTTATAATCGCTTATTGAACTGTCTCAGTGAAATTAATGATGATGATGGATATTAAAGACGAATTGAGAATTCAACGGTGTTGGAAATTTATGATTCATAGTCAATCTACTTCATGGTAGCATTCCCTATTGCAAAGAGTAATTGGACAAAAATTACAGTACCATAACATCATCTTCAGTGCTATTTATATTTTAGTGGATGATACACAAGGGTTCACTTAATGAAATTTTTACATAGCACATGCGTTCATAGGATATTAAATAATATCCCTAATTTTACTAAATATTGGAAAATGCCTTCCAAATTTGTATTGTTGAACCCCCCTCCCAATACACCTTTCCAATTAAAAAATCCCTGTTTTCATTGGTTATTGTAGGTATCCATTTTTATCAACCCATTTTTAATACCCCTTTATATTTCTTCCCTCAGTATAATGACATGAGTATAATTTCATGCCCTATCACCTTCTCTAGAAGCACACATATGCTTCAAATAAGGCCAAGAACCATACTTTCAAAAACTAAGAAAAACAACATAAGAAAACCATTCTTTGAAAAATTTCGTAGTAAGAAACTCAACCCTTTCATGATCACAATTAAGCAACAAAACAAAAACATAATTATCTACCAATCCCTCCCTATGCAAACTATTGTTGTGAAATTGATCCACTTGTAAATAATTAACATAATGTTTTTATATTGTTCTACATCGCACAAAAATCTATGTAAATTTGTACCCATATAATTTAACACCTAAAAAGAAATCTAAGATCAATTACATCCTTATGGTTCCATGAAATGGTACTTTGTTATAACCAGCATAGACCCAGCTTAAACCCGGATCTATCAAGCACCCAGAGGGATCCAATTTCTTGAGGTGTATTGTTTTTTTTAAATTTAAACTCAAGAAATTTGATCTCTCTTGATTGATAAATCGGGGTTTAAGTTTTAAGTTTTTATTTTATAGACAAACATCGATTTTTTAATTACTTTCCAATTAATATTAGAAGGTTTTGATGGAGAGTTATATTTTTTTGAAAATATGGAGGGTGAATACTGAATCATACCAAGGAACTCGACTAAATTTAAATATGTGATTTATAAAATTCAGGGAATATTTCAAAAAAAGAGTTAATCCTTGATGGCTCTACCAATTTCATAATGCAAATATGAATGCATGGTTCTATCAAACCACGAGAGCTTGCTGCGGAGTGGAGGAATGCGTAATTATGACTATGATATGCAGTGAGGAAGCTCGGGGACTATAGCTAGGAATCATGTTCCAATCTAGAATCTTATGTCAATTGGGATGGAGTTCACTAGACCAACCAAGCTAACAGAATTTTGTCCAATCAAACCTTGGGATGCAAAGACCTTGACCCTACATCGTGGTGTCTTGTATTCTAGTCGTATTAGTCGTATTTATTAAGTAATGAACTTTTATGAGATTCTTTTCACTCCATTTTTTCCTGTGTATACTTTGTTCTGGTTTGCACACAACAACGTTTTAATCTAAAGTCCATTCTTACTGCTAGAAATCAATTGAGTCCCTTGCATTTTTCTCGAAGTGTTTTCCATGTTATATGACATTTACTTCCAGCAATATGAAACTTTTCCAAGGATAATAAATGCTGAAGCTTGCAACATTACTTTCCTCATTCTAGATTTTTTGGATAAAATTAATCAAGGTAGATGATAATTATTAAACTAACTTTGTTTTAATATAAATATTTTTTTAGTTTAATATGTTTTATACATTTGTTGATAGTTGACTATATGTTCTATATAATTGTGAAGGTTTATTAAATTTATGAAAATTTATTCTATTTATGTGTTTAAATACATTCTAATTTTTGCCTCGATATCCTTGTGAATTGAAGAATATCTTTCCTATATATAATTCATAATAAATTTCTATATAATAAAGTAATATTTTTTAATGGTAAATAAACTCAAAGTTCTTACAATTTTTTTTATCATAATCAGATTGCACAATCTTAACAATTGATATATATAATTCAATAATTTTTCTAAATTTATAATCTATTTTTGAATATAAATAATTTAAAATATATTATCTTAAAACATCCAAATTATAACATATTTAAATTACCACCTTTCCTATCTATTAGAATATAAATTTCATTCTATATATACAAATAAGAAAATATATAGTCAAACACAAGCAATGGGTGAGTTAGACCATGTGTCTTAAAAAAACATGTCAAAACATGTAATATAATAAGAGATTAAATCCTCATTCTTGTAGAGAAATTTATAAATATTTATGATGTAATAATAGAGATATCACTCAAGATTGTTATATTTATCTAAATCAATTATAAATCAAATAAATTAAAGATGGACCCAATAAACAAAGAAATAACATGCACCCCTTTCTCATATCACTCTAAATTCATTTTTCTAAGAATCAATGGAAAACCACACCTCTCTCTTTAGACAAAATAATTGTTTAGCAATTGAAAATAAATATAAATATAAATGCGAAAATATAATATGAAGATGTAAATTAAAAAAAAAATACAATCTCATTTGAATCCAATTATAAAATAGATATATACTAATATAATCATATTAATTATTAAATATGAGAAACAAAAGAATTATTTTTATTAGAATGAGAGGGACAATTAAAACTATATTATTTTTAGAGTAGTGTTTATTATGTCCCTAGCAGAGACATATCGCAATATGCTATTAAATTAGTTCATACAAAGTCAATTTTGTATTTCTATAGTTTCAGTATTATTTTACTATTTAATATAATTTTAATAAAATTAATTTATCAACAATACAATTGGCCTGCAAGAGATGATGTAGTTTTTGGGGATTGTATCCCAGGCTCGACGGTGGGCTTACATAATGATGGCAGATATTGTGTTGTAACTCCATGGGGAAATGACCTTCGAACATAGGCAAAGATACTAGTTCTGATCAACTCAAGAGGATTCAAAACCTTTTTTTTTTTGGCATTAACAAGTTTGTCTATTTTACAGGTTTGAGGGCTATTTTGTTATTATACATAAACAAATTTAAATAGACTAGCATAGATCCATCTTAAACTTGTATCTATCAAACACCGAGAGGGATCCAATTTTTTGAAGTGTATTTCTTTTTTTAAACTCAAGAAATTTAATCTCTCTTGATTGATAGATCCGGGTTTAGGTTTTAATTTTTTATTTTATCAAGGAACATCTATTTTTTAATTACTTTTCATAATATTTTATTTTATTACCGGACATGGATTTTTTTTAAATACTTTCCATTTTTTTTTTTTTTTACATTTTAATTAATGGCTGACAATACATTTTACTTTTTTACTTTTCATTATATTTTATTTTTTACTTTTCATTAAATACCTTCCATTACATTTTACTTTTTTTAACATTTTAATTAATGGCCGACAATAATAAAGACAAACGTTTATAGCCTAGGATTTAATTCAAACTAAAATACACATCCTTTTATTAATGGCCAACATAATATTAATTTTTTTATTATTATTATGTTAAAGACAAACTTTATTTATTATGGTTGATTATAAGGATAAACATGGACAAACATTACAGGATCTCCCCCATACTGGATTGTAAAACACCTCGTTTCACTTGATGCAATGAACAAAATTATGAGATTACGGAATTAGCATTCGTGCCATTTAAAATAAAATTGTAAATAGATTATGATATATTTCTTTATTTAAAATAATAGTTTTATTTTTAGGTATAGTTATTATAATATCAATACTATGTTTTATGTTTTTTTTATTAAAAATTTATATGTTTTATGTTTCTTTTCTACTTATATTTTTTTATTAAAATTTTAGAAAGATGATGATAAATTTTAAATTTTAAATTTCAATATATTAATACATTACATAAAAAAAAAGCTAAAAGCTTAGATGCCAAGTAATACTTCATGTTTTATGAGCTCATACTTAATGTTTTGAGCTAGTTTGGATGTTCTTGGTTCTAATTATTTGTTTTCTTTTTGCTTATATTTAACTATGCATTTTTATGTAGCATGTTAGCAATGATATGGGGACATTGCCACCTTGTGGCTATTGTTCTAAATTATAATATAATTTTAAACTATTTAATAATTAGTCCCTATCTTGGCAAGGGACTTTTGAAATTGATTTTTAGCTATGCTATTAATCTGGCACTGTTTCTAAATATTTTTGTTGTTTTTTGTCTTCTGACGAATCTTATGTTTGGAGGCCTTATTTGGGCTCTTTTCGAATCTATTACATATTATATTGAAACGACGTAGCCTAAACACCACGAACACGACCTGTGCTTGTCACAAACACTACTTGCTCTTGTTTTATTAGTACTTAATAAATTTATTATAATACTTAATAACTTCATTATGATACTATAAAAGAGATCAAAAATTGATTTCTTAGAAGGTGTTAAAGGTTTCTTATGCTGGGAAGAATGGATGGATTCTTGCCTACAGGATATGGATGATTGTTATTTTTTTTTATTATGCTATGTTGTATGCTTTTTGGTTTTTAAATTGGAGCTGGTTACTTATTGTGGACCTGGTTATTTGGTCCACTGTTTTTTGATGTATTGTCTGATAAGCTTTCTAGCTTTATGATGTATTTGGCAACATCTGAATGTTTCCTGGAAAATCCTTGTACTATTTGATTCGATTTTTGAATAACAATAGTACATTTTTTCTGCTGAAAAAAAAAAAAAGAGATAAAAAATTGATTTGAAAATCGATTTATTTTTATGTCATTAATTAATTGTGATCATAACATGAATTTTACTTTATAATCTTGTTTTATAATTCAAAATTGTTATAATAATGATCATTAACATTTATAGGGATTTAGTGATCTTCACTAAAGGGGTTTGAATTGAAAACATTGGCATAGAAATTCATCCTTGTTTTTTCACTTATTTTTAAAATCAACAACAACAAAAACATAATTTTTATATAATCCCCTAACCAACACTCCCTCTAAGCACCAACTCACAATCCCATAAACATGATCAACCAACCCATTAATGTGTATGTACCCTAAAAAACACTAACAACCTACTAATACCTAGTGCTACATATTAACATCTTATTGTTTTTTTTCAATTTTTTAAAGTACAAAGCAGCTTGCTGCTTATTCCACTTGTTTTATATTTATGTTGAATGTGCTATATTGAAAATGATAATTTGTCCTATTTTGTGCTCATGTGTTTTGTCATATCTTCATCATGGGTCTCAATAATTGTTGAACTCTAACGCAAATAGGATAGAAAAAAAACAACGAATGTACAAAATTAAGTGAGGAAGAAATATTATTGCATAATTCATTAGCACTTTTTCATGTGATACATGGATTTGGAAATTTTTCATATGGTGTGATCTATTCTTCGCAAAGTTACAATCCTTGTTATTACAAGGACGAAAGAAGAATATCACGGGCATGAAGATTTTATTGGGAAGTGGGAGATATCCTTCCATTAGTGGATGACATTTCTGCAATAAAAAAATGGCTCATATTTTAAGTAATGTTAAATTGTGATTGTACATAAAATTTGTGTTAGTTCATTAAGGATATAGAAAAATGCTAAGCTATCTTGTGGTATTACTTATTTTGGAGGGACTAATGGGTTGAAATTGAATGTAGTGAGTGCACAAACTTTTATTTATCTCTAATATAATTATAAATTCCAAGATTGAATTATCTACTCATCTCTTTACATAAATACATTTTTTATATTTTGTTTATAAAAGTGAAGGTGTAAGATAATAAAAGAACGGTGGTTCCATACTTGATAAAGACACACCTTCACTTTTGATTTTATATTTTCTTTCTAAGTTGTTTATTGCAAAGGTTAAGCTGTTATGGAGTTGTTTATTGCAAAGATTGAGCTGTTATGGACGACTTTCACAACCATTGTCCATATTGTTGTGAATTTCCTCATTATGCATGGAATAGAGATGTGTAAAAAGAAAAGTAAAAGATTTCAAGAAGCATCATGACTTGGCAAAGAATGCTCCCATTACCCATGCATGCTCTTAAATCCTCTTCTGAAAGCTCATCCAGGATATTTAATGTGACAAACATGATGTTGAGCCAAGCCACTACATCAGACCTTCTTAAGTCATTGTAATAAGTCTTATCTATATGCTTTTATGTCAATAAAATTTTATGTGGCTTAATTTTATCAGGAAAAATTAGCAAAGTTACATTCAGACCTTCATAATTATGTACTTTTTTGTCAATAAAGTTTTATCTGGCGTAATTTTATCAGGAGAAATTAACAAAGTAATGCCTAGTGGAGAGGGAACAAATAAATTGCTCCAAAGATACCAATGTTTCCATACTTAGCATGCAGTTCACACTTCAACGGTTGACCATGCCAGCAAAGGGAAAAAAAACCTAACTCTAACGTTGTATGGCACATTTTCCGAAGCGATATATCCTAAGTTTTTGTAGGCATTTTGTTCGTTGGCCAAGAAAGAGATTGGAGGCCTTATTTGGCCTCTTTTTGAGGCCATTATGATACTTCAGGCATCTATACATGGGAAACACTATGCATTAGACACAAGAACACTATGCAGTTTGCCACGACACTACCATGCAGGAAGCTGTGGAGGTACTATTGGATGCACTGACAATAGGAGGACGAAGCTATAATGTCGAGTCTCTGTGTAGATGCATTTTCAATCCTATGATTACACATAAAAACCATTGTCAATCCATGTACCAAAGTTGTGTGCGATAATAAAAGTAGGTAGGCTACCACTTAAGGCAGGGACTTGAAACTTTGTCTCTATCTATCTTGGTGTTTATAGATTCCCTCATATTTCATATCCATACATATTTTAGCAATATTTTTTATCCTCCAAAGGACTATATCATTCCTTTTAACCCTAGTCTAAATTGCCGTTCAATTCAATGTGGCTTTACATAGTTGTATTTAACAAAAACACATTCATAAAATTATCATTTTTTTCGTGGTTTGTTATAATCGCTTATTGAACTGTCTCAGTGAAATTAATGATGATGATGGCTATTAAAGACAAACTGAGAATTCAACAGTGTTGGAAATTTATGATTCATATTCAATCTACTTCATGGTAGCATTCCCTATTGCAAAGAGTAATTGGACAAAAATTACAGTACCATAACATCATCTTCAGTGCTATTTATATTTTAGTGGATGATACACAAGGGTTCACTTAATGAAATTTTTACATAGCACATGCATTCATAGGATATTAAATAATATCCCTAATTTTACTAAATATTGGAAAATGTCTTCCAAATTTGTATTGTTGAACCCCCCTCCCAATACACCTTTCCAATTAAAAAACCCCTATTTTCATTTGTTATTGTAGGTATCCATTTTTATCAACCCATTTTTAATACCCCTTATATTTCTTCCCTTAGTGTAATGACATGAGTATAATTTCTTGCCCTATCACCCTCTCTAGAAACACACATATGCTTCAAATAAGGCCAAGAACCATACTTTCAAAAACTAAGAAAAACAACATAAGAAAACCACTCTTTGAAAAATTTCGTAGTAAGAAATTCAACCCTTTCATGATCACAATTAAGCAACAAAACAAAAACATAATTATCTACCAATCCCTCCCTATGCAAACTATTGTTGTGAAATTGATCCACTTGTAAATACTTAACATAATGCTTTTATATTGTTCTACATCCCACAAAAATCTATGTAAATTTGTACCCATATAATTTAACACCTAAAAAGAAATCTAAGATCAAGTACTTCCTTATGGTTCCATGAAATGGTACTTTGTTATAACCAGCATAGACCCATCTTAAACCCAGATCTATCAAGCACCCAGAGGGATCCAATTTCTTGAGGTGTATTGTTTTTTTTAAATTTAAACTCAAGAAATTTGATCTCTCTCTAATCCCCCGTTTATATCCCTCTGTCCCTAACACCCCACCTTTCTAACCCCCCCAACTCTCTCTCTCTCTCTCTCTCTCTCTCTCTCTAAACCCTCTCCTCCTCCCCCCCTCTCTCTCCCCCATAATCCCTCTACCACTAACCACCCCCACCTTTTTCTCTCTCACACACAAAACCCCCCCACTCCTCTTTTCCCTAGCCCAACCCCCCCCTCTCTCTCTCTTACCCCAAGCCCCCACTCCTCACCTATACACCCCCTTCTCTCTAACTTCCCTAGTCATCCCCAAACCCCTATTAGAGTTTGCACTTTAATTCAATTTAGTTAGATATTTAAAGTGAAAGATAGAAAAGCACAACAAAACACAAAAGAAACAATAAATTTCCTCAGGGAAACCATAAAGGAGAAAACCCCGCAAATTCCTTAGAAATAGATTCGTCACTAGTACAATATCAAGCAAGATGGAAAACCCAAAATATAAGAAGTCTTCTCCAGCTCTCTCTGTTTCTCCTCCAACGAACTTGTCTTATCTCTCACTTGATGCGAACGTGCTTGAGTGAGTGTGATACCAAATGAGAGAGTGATCCTCTCTATTTATACTTTAAGTGTGAGTGACCTTTTTCCTAATGGGGCCGACCTCTCTAACTTAACTGGGTCGACCTGAGCTAGGGAGACTCAAAAATACAATTTACATTTAGCTTTTGGGGAACTATTGCCCTGACTTACAATGGATGTTTTACCTCGATATTCTAGCATGACCAAATACAATAATGACATCCCTGAACGAAGGAAAAACATCTCTGATGAAGGTACAATAAAAGTACAATAATAATATAATAATAATATACAAAGAATATCTTCTAAATTTACATTTACAACATCACTCCCTCTTAACTAGGAAGGTATTCTCTTGCCACAATCATCATCACGAATGGACACAAACTCTAGACAACGTCATCATCATTGATGGAACATCATCAACACTGGATCATCAACATCATTGCTGCAACAATCCTCATCTCGCTGATCATTGACTAGTGACATATCTCGAATCTATCCATCATGAGAAGTTCTACAAAGCCAACCCTTTTTCATGTTGGATGTAGGCCTAGCTCTCATTGATCCATATCGCAGTTGGAATTGTTGTTGAATGTCGACATCTACTGTGATAAGCCATCATCAACACAACTCCAACGAGTTTCGACTTCGACACGGCTTTGACACACTCCGCGACTTAGACACAACTTTGGCAAGTTGTCAAACTACGACATAACTTCGACACGTTCAGTGACCTCATAGTTTCATGACGTCGACATGCAGCGTCGACCTGCGACATGCACAAAACCATCTTGCGACATGCGACTATCGAACTTCGACAGACTATCTCTTTGTCTTCCATTCAACTGTAATGGTTGAACTGTTGAACCGTTATAAATTCTTTTGTAACTGAACGTAATGGGAAGGAAACCAAGCATCTCAGCACTCTCTATATAAGCATGTAAAGTATTGTAATATACATCTTATCAGTCCGGATCTTTACATTCAATAATAGAGAAGATCAGTTCGCATTCCTGCATATTTCACTATGTGTATTTGTGTTTATCTGCGTAGTGTATTTCCTGCTTGGCTTCTGATTCTTGTGCTTCTGTCATAACAGAGTTGACTCATTCAGTCGAAATGTTGTCCCCCTTGGCTTCCTGGCCCGAGTGGATCACTCATCTAGGTCTTCATCATCTCTACGAGTAAGCCATCAAGTAGGTACATCCCAGGACCACACATTACATTTTCACCACAATCACCTGCGTCTCCTACTATCATCTCATTGTATCCGAATTATCTCATCATCACACACAAAGAGCATCCCAGGTGCATACATCATGTCCATCAGATCACCTGTGTCTCCCAGCTAGTGGGTACAGTCCAGGATCACCCCAGGTGCATTACGTCTCCCTCGATCAACCTACATCTTCAAACATGTGGATACATCCCAAGAGCAC
This sequence comes from Larix kaempferi, assembly GCA_027924585.1. NCBI lineage: Eukaryota > Viridiplantae > Streptophyta > Pinopsida > Pinales > Pinaceae > Larix > Larix kaempferi. Next base: position 3,220,342 of record BSBM01000276.1, on the reverse strand, counting down.
CCCAGGTACATTACGTCCCTATGGACCACTTGTGTGTTCCACCATGTAAGATACAGCCCAGGCACACTCCATGTGTGTTTATGACCCGCGGACCTACCGACATCTCTAAACATGTGGATACATATCAGGCGCACCCTAGGTGCATTACGTCCCTATAGAACACCTGCATCTTCCACCATGTGAGATATAGCCCTGGTGCTCCTGCGTCTTCCGATTTCATCACTCCCCGTTTCTAGGAACATCGATCTAGATAAAACCAAGCTTCTCTCTGAAGTACTCAAACTTCACTCTCATTAAGAACTTGGTCAACACATCGGTTATCTGCTCATCTGTCGCCACATATTGGAGATTCACTGCTCCTCTCTGCACCATATCCCGAATATAGTGGTACTTGATCTCAATATGCTTTGACTTGTCATGGAACACCGAGTTCTTAGACAAATTTACACAACTCTGGTTGTCACAAAAGATACAATTCGCCTCGAGCTTGAGATCAAACAAATTTTACAGTAGCTTTCGAATCCATACTGCCTCACAACTAGCCAAACAATATGCAACATACTTTGCTTCGGTTGTACTCAGTGCCACGCATGATTGCTTCCTGCTAAACCAAAAGATCATACCGGATCCCAAACTGAAGTAACATCCTGAAGTTCTCTTCCTATCTGTGGAACTTCCTACCGAATCCGAATCAACATAACCATGCAGGTTAATCTTCTAATTCGTCTCATACTTGATCCCATACTCAATTGTACCCTTTAGGTACCTCAATATATACTTTGCAACAATCAGGTGAACATGTCTCGAATCCGTCAGGAACTGGCTCAGGGTGTTCACAGCAAAGCATATGTTTGGCCTCATGTTTGTCAAGTACATCAATGAACCAATCATTTGCTTGTACATCGTGGAATCAACTGTCTCTGAAGAGACATCACATAGTAGCTTCAAGTTCGATGCCATAGGTGTGGCCATTGCCTTGCAATCCATCAGTTTGAATCTCTTCAGAATCTCCACTGTATACTTTCCTTGATCGAGGAAAATCCCATCTGCACTTTGCCACACCTCCATACCTAAGAAGTAGTCCATCATTCCCAGGTCCTTCATCTCAAATTCTCCGACAATCCTTCTCCTTGTATTTGCAATGAGCTCATCCTCTCCTGTTACAAATAGGTCATCTGCATAAAGTAGTAGTATCATTGGTCTTCCATCCTCAACCTTGAAGTAAAGGTTGGAATCTACTTTACTCTTGATAAATCCCAAGCTCATCAGAAAGTTTTCCATCCTGTTGTACCATGTCTTGGGTGCCTGCTTCAAGCCATACAAGGATTTCTTCGACTTGCACACATGAGTCTGTTTTTCATGTGTCTCGAATCCCAGTGGATGCTCCACATATACTTCCTCTTCAACTACACCATTCAAGAATGGTGTCTTGACATCCATCTAGTGTACCTTCCATTTCATTACTGCAGCCAATGCAAGTATAGATCTGATGGAAGTGTATCTTTCTACATGTGCAAATGTCTCCTTGTAGTTTATGCCTTCTTTATGGGAGAAGCCATGTGCTGCAAATATTTCCTTGTATTTTTCTATGCTACCATTTGCAGCATGCTTGATCTTATAGATCCATTTTGAAGTCACAACAGACTTCCCGACTGGTCTTCGAACTATCTCCCAGAAATCATTCTTCATAATCGATTGGTACTCTTCAATCATGGCATACTTCCATTCCTTCTTTTATGTTGCTTGCTCGTAATTGGAAGGTTATTTATCAATGATGTCACATAGTAGGGCCAAATAGGTGGAGTATGGTCTGGGTCTGTTGCTTTCTCTATGTATCCCATTTGGAGCGTCATACTTCTCTACATCTTATATTGCTTCACATGCCCATGTTGTTATTCTCTTATGGAATTTCTTCTCATGAGGTGGATCTACAAGTTCTTGTGGTTCTTCCATGTCGTGGTCTTCATGATCCTCTTGAATTGCTTATTCCATAATTGTGTCTTTGGTTTTGGGAACTTCAAGTTCTTCAGTTTCTTCAATAGGTAATTTTATTGATTTGCTGTATGCTGAATATTCATTGAAAGTTACGTCTCTGCTAATCTTGATCTTCTTGAATCCTGAGGAGTATATTTGGTAGGATTTTTGTTGATGTATTTGTAACATTGGAGGATATTCACTTGTTTATTGTATGTATTACATTTTTACTTTATTGTATCCCCAACGAAGATGTATTATTCCTCTGATTGGAAGTGTCGTCATTTGTATTTGCAAGTGTCGCAAGTTATATTGTAAGTGTCATAACTTATATTTGATGGGTTATTAGACCACCTTAGAGGGGTCGACCTAGTATGGGTTAAAGGGTTATTAGACCACCCTAGTGGGGTCGGCCCAGTGACAAGTGGTAATGGGTTATTAGACTCTCCTAAGGTAGGTCGGCCCAGTTAGAGTAAAAGGCAAGTCAAGTCATTGTATAAATAGAGAGTGTGACTCTCTCATTCTATTCATTCACTCACTCACTTCGCATTAGTGAGAGAGAGGAGGAGTGTGCACAAGTGGAGGAGTAGTAGCTTCTGCAGACATCTATCTTTTGGGGTTTGATCTTTGTGATCTTTGTATTGGTGCTCATTCTATCTCTGAGGAATTTGCGGGGTTTTTCACCTTCTTGGTTTTCCCCGGTGAAATGCTTTGTGTCTCTTGTCTCTTGTGTTTGATATGTTGTACATGTTGTTCTCTCAGTTAAGATCCTAGATCATATTGAATTAAATTCTGAAAAACTAACATGGTATCATAGCTAGCCAAAAGGAAGGCATGGTATGGCATTATGACACTTGTTGCACTTGTGACAAATTGGAAGCTAGGGCTTGGTATAGTAAAAACTACTCATCGTGGAACTTTTGCTATAACTCAGTTTTGGAGAAGGTTCGGGATCTAAAACTTTTACAAGCCAAAGATAAAATATTCATGTACCTTGTTTCCAAATCTCAGCCTCGGATTCATTGTACTTTGTGAGATATGATTCATACAAGTTAGGGTTTCTACCTCTTCCAGAATGTAGTCCTAAACAGGTGACCTAGGAAAAAAGGTCATGTATCGGGCTAGGAAGATCCAAATTGAATTCCGTAAAGAGTGACAGTTAGGGAACCAACTGTAGTTTCACAGGTCCAGGTTTCACAAGACGAAGTGGAAATAGTGACACATGGCACTTCGTATAAGTTCGCTATACTGTTTCATCCCATAAACAGGTCACGTTGCGACACTTGGCATATCTCTCTCTTAGAGAATCCATTAGAGCTCAGATCGATGGGGTTGGAAATATGATAGACCATTCTACCACAGGCCAAGGTTTCAGACCCTAAGGATATGCAATTTCAAAGATACATCAGAAACAATATGACATATATTTCTGTTCAAAACAGAATTGGATTTCGAGCACTTTCATTATTGGTTTGTCACTGCTGCGGGAAATTAGGGTTTCTGAAAAAGTTGAAATTTTTGGAATCGGATACCACAGCTAGATGCTCCTCATCAAAATCAAACTTTAGAGACCAAGATCAAATTCTTTGGTTGGGTAGAACCCCGGGCTCTATCAAACCCTAGTTCGGGATTTTGACCAGAAAACTAGAAAAACCAAAAAACCAGAATTTGACAGAAGCTGCAAATCCGAAACTTTCAAAGTTAATTTTGAGGGGTCAAATTTTGGAGATTTAAAAATTGAAGTATACCAGCTTGATCATCTCATCAAGGCACATCTTTTCATCCAATCAGAAGTTTGAAATTCAAAGTTTGAATTTTTAGGGTTTCTCTGACAAACCCTAATCCAGCTCCAGATCCAGCTTCAACAAATCAAAGTGGATTGGGTTAATCCTAGAAGAGTATGAATTTTCACCTACATAAGTGAAGAAGTTCCAGCTCCATAGGGAGATGAGGATAAGGCCTTACATATGAAGACTACAAGCAATCCCGGCAGGTATGACTTGAGGAGATACAAGTATGTTTTGAAATCTGTTCACGATTAAGTTTATAATATGTTTGTCTTCATATTATTGAGGTTAGTAACAATCTTGATTAATTCTAGACTTGTATTATAACCTTAGTAAAAGTATGAATGCATGTGAATGATAGAATACATTCATTGATTAGGTTTATGACACTTATGATTGTACTAATGCATTGTGGTGTTGTATGAGGATGATGTCCACTAACATAAAAGGTACATCAAGAAAGACAAATCAAGTATGAGATCAAGAACATATGACCATAGTGACATGAAGACAAAGACTCATCCATAGTCATGGATCACATAGAAGCTCTACTTATGAGGTATGTATAATTTGGCTCTACAATGGTTAAATTATGAGATATGTAGGTTACTAGCACAAGTCATTGAAGAGAACAAGAAGACATTATGTGGGTATGTTAGACATAACTAGCAAGCATGATAATCCAGGTATGTTTTTCCTATATCAAGTTAGAATCCTACCTTGTGTTAGGATCTTATATAAGTACACTTGGTATGATTGATAATTCATGAAGTTATAAGTTTGGGAAATCATGGGGTTATGCATATTATGCTTCTTAGTTTGATTAATGATATGAAAAACTAGAAGAGTCCTATGGTCAAATAAAAAGCATAAGTCCTCCCTGAAACCTTGAATACTAACGCTTGTGTATGAAATGATCATGACCATACATGATTAAGATTATTTAGAATCATAATGTTTTGATAGTATTGAGATTATACTAATGCATGTATGATTATGTATGAGATATTGGGGATGACACAATGATGAAAATAATGCACACTTAAGCATGCGTAGTGGTCTAGGATGGATATAAGTTCAAAGACATATAATCCAGGAAGCAAAGATCACGAGGGAGCACACTCTAGTAGTTCCTGCAAGGAAGCAAAGATCAAGAGGGAGCACACTCCAGTAGTTCATGCAAGGAAGCCAAGATCAAGAGGGAGTCCACCCAACAACCAAACAAAGATAAGTATTTGAATTGTCATTTCTTGTATATGTGATTACTTAAATGATGTTGTTCAATTATGTACATACTTATGTTCCTAGATTTAGGATGTATATTATGCATTTTTAAAAAGTTGCATTAATGAACAAGATACTACTAATATAGTAATGGGTAACTGGCCTATGGTACTGTACAACATTCCATTGCTACTTATATAGAATGAAACCTCTTTGCTGACATGTTGGAGTAGTGCACACTCTTAACAATGTTTTGGTAGAGATGGAAGGCATCTAGAAAGTTACCGTATGAATACAGGATATGGATGAATGTTGTATTGAAGCATTGGCTAAGATAATTGCATGATTGTATGACATATGTCTTTATGTATAAGAATTTGTTTTGAAATGTATGAGATGTTTCTAATCATGCAATTGAACTTGTCTTGTAGAAAAGATTGTGTACAATCAGCTACAAAAGAAGGACAATGACATTGTTTTGAAGAACAAGCAACGAACTTAAAAAAAACTACCTATTGAAGATATTGAAGAATTTGAAGTTCACAGGATCCGAGATGCAATAATGGAAGGATGCCATGATCGAGGAGTACCAGACGATCATGAAGAATGATGTCTGGGATGTGGTCCCGATACCAGAAGGGAAGTCTGTTGTGACTTCCAAGTGGATCTACAAGATCAAGCATGTTGCAGATGGTAGCATAGAGAAATACAAGGCAAGGTTTGTGGCTCATGGATTCTCCCAGAAAGAGGCGATAGATTATGAAGAGACTTTTGCCCCTATAGCCAGATACACTTCCATCAGAAAAATACTTTCTATGGCTGCAGTAATGAAGTGGAAGATACACCAGATGGATGTCAAGACAACTTTCTTGAATGGTGTAGTCGAAGAGGAATTGTATGTGGAGTAGCCACTCGGTTTTGAGACACATGACAGGGAGTCATATGTGTGCAGATTGAATAAAGCCTTGTATGGATTGAAACAAGCACCGAAGACATGGTATGGCGGGATAGATAGCTTCCTATCCAGTTTGGGATTTACCAAGAGTAAAGCGGATTCCAACCTTTACTACAAGGTTGAGGAAGGCAATCCAGTGATACTCCTACTGTATGTGGATGACCTGTTTGTGATAGGTGAGGATAGGTTTATTGTCGACACAAAGAGGAAGCTTGTTACCGAGTTCGAGATGAAGGACTTGGGTATGATGCATTACTTTCTAGGTATGGAGGTGTGCTAGAGAGTAGGTGGAATCTTCCTTGGACAAGGGAAGTATGCAGTAGAGATCCTGAAGCGGTTCGGGATGATGTACTGCAAGGCCATGGCCACACCTATGGAATCAAACCTGAATATATTGAGTGATGCTTCATCAGATTCAGTTGATTCCACGATGTATCATCAGATGATTGGGTCCTTGATGTATCGGACAAACACGAGACCAGATATTTTCTTTGCGGTGAACACCTTGAGCCAATTTCTGACGGATCCTATACATGTTCACCTGATTGTTGTAAAGCATATTCTGAGGTACCTGAAGGGTACGGTTGATTATGGGCTCAAGTATGATGTGAATCAAAAGCTTAACCTGGAGGGTTATGTTGATTCAGATTGGGCAGGCAATGTTGCAGATAGGAAGAGCATTTCGGGGTGCTGCTTTAGTATGGGATCATGTGTGATCTCTTGGTTTAGTAGGAAGCAATCCTGCGTAGCACTGAGTATAGTCGAAGCAGAGTATGTTGCAGCTTGTTCAGCCAGTTGCGAGGCAGTATGGATAAGGAAGCTACTACCAGATTTATTTGATATCTGGTTGGATGCTATGATGATGATCAGGTTGATCATGTGTGATGAGCCTTAGGACGATTCTCTAGATGATATGCATCAGGATGATGCTATGATGATGATCAGGTTGATCATGTGTGATGAGCATTAGGACAATGATCTAGATGATATGCATCAGGACGATGCTATGATGATGATCAGGTTGATCATGTGTGATGAGCATTAGGATGATGCTCCAAATGATATGCATCAGGATGATGCTATGATGATTATCAGGTTGGTCATGTTTGATGAGCATTAGGATGATGCTCCAGATGATATGCATCAGGATGATGCTATGATGATGATCGTGATGATCATGTGTGATGAGCATCAGGATGATGCTCTAGATGATATACATCAGGATGATGTACTACATGATGATGATCAGTATGATCATGAGTATCAGGATGGTACTCGGTTGCCATGGACAGGTTGTGCGAGGGTAGCATGTAATAAGTCCTGGAGATCCGGACAGGTTGTGCTAGGCACGTAAAAGTCCTCAGATGCTCTTTAGAGATCTTGCAGGGAAAGACACTCTTTTAAGGTTTTGCTAGACCACATATAATAAGTCCTGGAGATCCGGATAGGTTGTGTTAGGCAAGTAAAAGTCCTTGGATGCTCTTTAGAGATCTTTTTGGGAAAGACACTCTTTTAAGGTTTTACGGGGACCACATGTAGTAAGTCCTGGAGATCCAGATAGGTTGTGCTAGGCACATAAAAGTCCTCGGATGCTCTTTAGATGAAGACTTGTGCCTATATGTATTGATGACCTGTGTCAAGAGAATACCTTCCTAGTTAATAGGGAGTGTTGATGTATTTGTAACTTTGGAAGATATATATATTGTATGTATTACATTTGTACTTTATTGTATCCCCAACGGAGATGTATTATTCCTTCGATTGGAAGTGTCGTCATTTGTATTTGCAAGTGTCACAAGTTATATTGTAAGTGTCGTAACTTATATTTGATGGGTTATTAGACCACCTTAGAGGGGTCGGCCTAGTATGGGTTATAGGGTTATTAGACCACCCTAGTGGGGTCGGACCAGTGACAAGTGGTAATGGGTTATTAGACTCTCCTAAGGGAGGTCGGCCCTGTTAGAGTAAAAGGAAAGTCAAGTCATTGTATAAATAGAGAGTGTGACTCTCTCATTCTATTCATTCACTCACTCACTCACTTCACATTAGTGAGAGAGAGGAGGACTGCGCACAAGTGGAGGAGGAGTAGTTGCTACAGACATCTATCTTTTGGGGTTTGATCTTTGTGATCTTTGTATTGGTGCTCATTCTATCTCTGAGGAAGTTGCGGGGTTTTTCACCTTCTTGGTTTTCCCTGGTGAAATGCTTTGTGTCTATTGTCTCTTGTGTTTGATATGTTGTACATGTTGTTCTCTCAGTTAAGATCCTAAATCAGATTGAATTAAATTTTGAAAAACTAACAATTTTGATGTGTCGAGAGAGTCATTTTCCAATTTCCCTAAATGAACCCCTTGCACTCAGAAGCGCAAGACCTCCGGACCTTTAAATTATACCATTTTTTCACCGTGGGCTTCTTTCCTAGCTTCAAGGCATCTACATAACTCTCCCAACATAAAAAAGCATGTCCAGAAATTTTAAACCGGGAAAAGAAATCCTTTAGTTTATTTTATATGATAAAGGATCAAATCTACCTCTAGTTTTTTTTCACCAACTATGGAGTTTCTAAGCATTAACTTGACCATCATATGTTGGTATTTCAATTTTTTCTTAAACCTTGAATGGATTATTTGAAGAAAAAGGCCGAGAGTTAGTGTTACTAGAATCGTTAGGTTGTGTTCCCTTGTGTTGTTCATAAGCCCTTGCTACATACTAATGAGCCTTGGAATTGATCCATTTTTCTCATCTTTTTATGGTCATTTATCTTCTAAAAACTTTTAAGCCTTGCCCCACTCTGAATATGTTTTTTTGTGTTTCCCTTTGTACCGATCCACCCATGGATCTGGCGTATCCCATGAATATTCCCTTCTTTCCAGAAGCATCTAGCTTGGTTCTCTTTTCCTTCAAGATATGTATGTACACTGGGTAGCCAAATATTCTGAGATGGGTTGACTTCTGGTTTCTCGCCTCAGAAAGCTTCTTCGGAATTTTTGTTGTTCAATACACGGTGAGGTCTATGGTTTTGTACATACATGGATGTCCTTGCTTCCTCTTCCCATAAGTGCATTGGAAGATCCTGATCATGTAGCACTTCCTTCATTGCTTCCATTATTGTTATGTTCTTTCATTCTGCAACACCATTTTGTTGAGGATTGTAAGGAGTGCTCAATTCCTCTTAATCCCAGATTCTCTGCAAAGGTCCTTGAATTCTTCTGAAGTGAATTCTCCACCATTATCTAATCGTAAAGTCTTGATCTTCCTCTCAGTGTGATTTTCAACCAAGGCTTTGAATTCCATGAATTTTTTGAATACTTCATCTTTTCCCTTCACGAAATAAATCCATGTCTTATGGGAAAAATCATCTATAAAAGAAACATAGTATACAGACCCGCTTAATGAGCTAGAATACATGGGGCCACACACATCTGAGTGGAATATCTCCAATATTCCTTCTTTTTTTATTTCACTGCTATGGAATGTCTTATTCACATTCTTTCCTTATGCACATCCCTTGCAAATGCCTTCATTCTTTGTCTGGATTTATGGTAGTCTTGAAACTGCTTTACTTGCAATTGGTAGTGCTTTATAGTGCACATGTGTAAGACTTATGTGCCACAACTCAATTGGTTCCATGGAGTCATGGACCAATGCTTGTTCTGGTTGTCCTTTCAAATTGTACAAGCCTCCCTCTATCTCTCCAATTACTGTTGCATCATTTATTGTCTTTCCCTTTGGCCACATTAGAACTTGGCCATCAACAAATGCAACCCGCATTCCTTTAGCATCTAATGTTGATATGGAGAGAAGGTTCTTCTTCAATCCCGGTACATAGAGAACACCTTTCATCTTTAATGATTTGTCGGAATCTAGCTTATAGGAAGCTTCTCCAGTTCCTTTAATGGGATATTGATAATCATCCCCAAGTTTCACCTTGTGAGGTGACTCATGTTCTGATAGGTTGATGAAATATTCTTTGTACCCTATCATATGCTTGGATGCTCCACTATCTACAAGCCAATCATTGCTCCCATGTGTGATGGTGCATGGGAGTGCTAAGATTAAGATGTATTCTTCTTCACTTGAAGAATCATCCCTTTCTTCTCTGGTTCTTTTCCTTTTTGGTTCATCATCTTCAACAGTATGGACATGATGTCTCTTCTTGTTGGTTTTCTTGGAGGATCCTTGATTTATGGGACAATTTATTGAGTAATATCCCTTCTCATCTGTAATGTCCCCAGCTTGACCCTATTGCATTAATATTGTAAATGATGTAAATATTGTTATTTAGTCATGGTGAGGAGCTCAAGGCCAAGGCCCCGCCATTGATTTAATGTTCTATGTATCGGCAATTAGAATCGATGCATAGAGTTCTTGTGCTAGGGCTGCACAATGTAAAATCGGACATCATGTAAATATGCAATTTTAATGAAAAATACCCACAACCAGCTACGCAATGCAACAAAGAGATGGGGGCATGATCTTTACAAGGAATAGGGGGGGCAAAATAGCCAAAACCCTTGAGCCATGGTGTTAAGCCATTTCATTGAGGAAACCCATGAACTCTCAACTACCCATTTGGTCTCATGCACCCAATCATTTAATCCTTCCAAGAATTGGTTGAGACAATAAATGCCTTGGTATGGGAGAGGTATGGCTGTCAATTTTCATGCATGGGCAACCCATCAAATTGGAAAATCGTGTTTTGCTTGTGGGGCAAGAAAACCCCCACGAAATTGGCCCAAAAGCCATTCTTCACCCATGGCATTCACTCTCTCACGCAATCTGAGCCTGTTGGGGTTCTATCCTTCACGTTTTTCACCATTTCCTGTGTTTTTCCATGCCCATAAACTCGTTTTTGGTTAGCTCATTGGCTGGGGAGAAGAGAGCCACGATTTTTGGGGTTATGGAGGCCGTTTTTCCCACGAAATGCCCATGAGTATTCTTCTGAAAACGAATCTGCTCTCTTGGGGTTGATTTCCCATTTTCTCCTTTCGTTTTGGTTGCCCACGTTTTTCTGGAACCGTTAGAAACCCATTCTTGGGAACTTCACTATAGAACCGTTTTTCTCATGCCCAGCACTTACTCTTTTTGCTGTTATATGCGTCCATCTCCTAGCCACCTCAAAAACCCAACTGCTAGTTGGTATGGCTGATTCTGGTGTATCTATGGCTATGTGAGACCCTGTTGTTCCCTAGTTCCTTGTGGAGATTATGCCCAGCTCGGGGGTGGCAGTGGTGCTGAGAGATTGAAGAGCACACTAGCCTATGGTTGGGTGGAACGTTGCAAAAGTGTAGCTGGTTGTTTGGGACTACTTCATTAAGATAAGTATTCTCTTGTACTATCTTTCAATTGCTTAATTGATGAATATCTTGAATGTATGATGGATGTGTTAATGAAGTTACTTCCGCTGTGTATTCAAATGATCATTCAATTGCATATGTTCATCTTCTTCTTAAATTGAATGTTTAATGACTGATTTATGGGGCTAGATGCCCGGTTTAACCTCACGATCCTCTCCATCTAGCTGGTAGGATGGGAGGGGACGTGACAGAATGGTATCAGAGCTCTAGGTTCAACACTACGGCTGTTGGGCCCTTCACAGAGATACAAATCATTGTGTGTTCATGCATTTTGTATTTGTAACTAAAATGCATTAAAGAAACCTCAAGATCGCATGACTGTTGGGGATTTTTGCAAGTTGCTTGCATTGATTGCATTGATGGCATTCTATGAAATAGAGAAAGGAACATGGGCAACCTTTGCCATCTTATGCTGTTTTGTTGTTTTGTTGATTCATGCTAACATGAAGAAGTGCAAATTCTTTTCTTGGAATACTGTGCTGTTGCAAAAATAATGATCTCTGTTTGTTAAAATTTCTAAGTGTTTTCGAAAAATTCATTTAAGACTGTTTCGGGGAGAATTCCCGAATGCCTTCCGCAACTGCGGAAGCATTCGGTGAATTGCCCAGAAACTGCGGAAGCATTCCGCAAAGTTTTCCGGAACGCGGAGGAATTCGGGAAGTCGCCCCGAAATTTGCGGAAGGAATTCCCTTCCGAAATTTTCGGAAGGAATTCTCTTCCGAAATTTGCGGAAGGATTCCGCGAGTTGTCCCGCAACGCGGAAAAATTCGGCGAAATGCTCCGAAAAAGCAGAAAATTTTCTAAGTGTCGGCGTCGAAAGGAATTTTCGGAAGGAATTCTCTTCCGAAATTGCGGAAGGAATTCTCTTCCGAAATTTCGGAAGGATTCCGCGAATCGCTCCGAAACGCGGGAGAGTTTGGCGAGTCGTTCCGAAGTTGCGGAAGACTTCGGCGAATCGTTCTGCAACTACGGAAGACTTCGCCGAATCGTTCCGCAACTGCGGAAGACTTCGGTGAAGCGCCCCGCAATTGCGGAAGGCTTCGGCCAAGCACCCCGCAACTGCGGAAGGCTTCGGCCAAGCGCCCCGCAATTGCGGAAGGCCACAGCCAAGCGCCCCGCAACTGCGGAAGGCTTCGGCTAAGCACCCCGCAACTGCGGAAGGCTTCGGCCAAGCGCCCCGCAATTGCGGAAGGCCACAGCCAAGCGCCCCGCAATTGCGGAAGGCTTCGGCCAAGCGCCCCGCAATTGCGGAAGGCCACAGCGAATCGCCCCGCTATTGCGGAAGCGACGATAACTTAATTTTTGAATAACAGTAACACCGGGGCTCAGAATGGGATGATTCCTGTGGGGCTCGGAGGCCATTGACGGAGGCCATGAAAGAACCAGTGAAGACCCCGAGCCCTTTACGCCCCGATTTGACAGAAAATGGGGAATAGTGGCTTTTAAAGGACAGAATCCCGAGGCTTGACAGAAGGCCGGTTTAAGCTGAAATTGATACGAGGCAGTCATGAAGCAGGCACAATGTTAAGCTCCGAATCTTGGAGCCAAACTACAAAGGATGTGAAGTCAGGGTGAGCGAGAAGGCCAAAAAGCACTGTTCCGGGCCACTTTTTCGGGATTTTGAAAAGCTTGTGGGCAGTAAAAGTGACCCTAGACGTGGGAATCAGAAATTTTACTGAACTAGACATTTCATATTCTCATTAAGACGGACAGCTTCCGTTAGACGAAGATTTTCCAGAAATGCACCGTTTGGGGGATAGCCGTTTTTGGCCCAAAATTTGGAATTTTGGGAAAATGTGAAAAGAGAGAAGTAGTGAAATCCAGAAATTCATAGAAGATGAATGGTGCATCGGAATTGAAATTCGTGAATTGCTGAGTGTTCCTTGTTATATGAACTAACTTCGCCCGATAGATAAGTTTTTGTGATTCCTCATAGATTTTCTTCCACAGGTGGATGAAGTTGACATTCGGGACCAAAATGCAACTGTGTAAAATGTGCAGAACTGGAGTGAAAGTTGTCATTTTTGAAGGGATGCAGTTTCCGCACCTGATGTCGGAATGGAGCATGAAGACAGGCATTGGAAAGCTTGTCCAGTAGGGAACAATGATGCATGACCAGAGTTTGAATGAGGTCTACAGACATCATAGTTATTTAGTGCAGAAGAGTGCCAGCGGCTGTTTTGACAAACAAATTTTGTTGTCAATGTGGGCAATTTCTACAATTGCATGATATGGAAGAGAAATTCCATGATACGAGGAGGGATCGAAAAGGGAAGAATTCCTTAAACCCCTGTTTGTTATCATACTTATAATTATGAAATTGTCATATGGCATAAAAATGTTAAAAATGTAAGGGATTACATAGATGTATATGCACTAGATGGCATCTTAACAAACATTGCATAGTGCATATGGAAATGCTTGTGCGTAAAGGGGATATTGCATATTGGTAGAATAATGAAGTTTGCATATGCAATGAACTCCTAATGGAGAATATTGTGGTTGATAATCACTATTGATGCTGGTATTGGTTGTAGGACCAAAGATAACAAAAAGCATGGCTAAATGCGCTGAGGATGTTGTTGCATGAAGCCAACAACCTTATGCAGAAAGGATGGTGCAACAAATCTATGACCATAAAATTGGAAAAAGGACTGAGCAGCCTAGGTAAGAGGCCAACGGATCAGGTAACATCAGACGATGTTAATGATAACCATGCAGGTAATGAGTATTGGTGCCAAAGTGCATGAATGTTGAAAGAGGATTTGGTAAGATCTCTTCAACTATGTTTGAGTTATGTTGAGTTAATTTGCATGTGATATTGAATACTGATTGGGACTGTTAACCTACCAAGTTTGGTAAGGTGTGGGTAAGTGAGGGAAATGATCCTTACACCCTATGACTGTTTAGAAATCTCAATGCATTCATATGAATTTATATCATGCCATGTGTATGTTGGTTACGTGCTTGATAACCAAAGCAAGTGAGGACTGGTGGTCCTGATTATGGTAATGCAAGTTATATGAGATAGTCATGTTTCGATCATAATATGCCTGAATGCATAGTACTCATGAAACAATGCAAGGTAGCATTGAGTAGATGTGCATTGAGAGAGTTTATAAATCTTGTGATGCATTGTATGAATGATATGACTGTGAAATTTGATCTAGAGCTTATGAGCAGGAATCTCATGGTTGAGAGCTCTAAGTTCTGTTAGTAAGAACAGTTGCAAATATCAGATTTGTAGTTATTTCGGATTTGAAATTTTGCTAATAATTGCTAATGACTGTTTGGCTTATATGAAAATGTGTCAGGAGGACATGCTGTAAGGGGATGCTTCCATATGGCAGCGGGCATAAGGCCATAACGGGCAGAGTGGTGTCACTTACAGGAGCCAAACAATATGAGGATAGCCTCATGGATAAGAAAACCAATTTTTGTAGAAGATCATGTGTGATGGCCTGCAGAAGCCAAACTAGATAGGAAGGATTCCATGCTTTGGAAATGGGTTTCGGGTGAAACGCCATTGTCTCAACCAAACAGCATGTCGGTAAATCATGAAAGTGAGATGGTAAAGCTATGCCCAGAAGGCATGTGAGACACATATGCAAAATGAATGAGTATTCTGTGACCCTAGACAAGAACATGCATGTCTAAATTATTAGATTTAATATGCAGAGCATGTTTTATTATTTCAATATTGTTCCAGACTGCTTGAGTATGATTAGGGCCTACATGGCGCACATCAGAAAGGGGGTGCACACCTTTTTTGGTGCTGGGTCATGGTAGGGTTTTCAATATTGACTACACCCTAAGGGAATGGACGCATTCTTGGTGTTTCAATACTTGATAGTGAATGATATGAAATATGATTACAATTTTTGGGCAGTAATACTGATGAGCCTGCTTATCCTTCTTGTGCTAACAGCTTACACAAATGCAACTTGGTGTTGCACGTAAGGGGCAAAGTGAAGAAGGGTGCTCAAAGAGGACTGTATGGGCAGTGGTAACCTTTCTACGCTCACACTAAAGGACACTAGAAGGGATGGATAGGCCCGAGGAGCTGTGTTGCAGAAAAGGGGTATCATCCTTGTGTAGTGTGAGTGGGTATTGTGGGGCCATGCTAGCCTGCAGTCAAGTGAGTCACCTATGGAGTTCCTGGAGGGAACCGCTGGTTGCACAAGAGAAGGAACCACGTAATCATATTATGTTGTTCATATTGCCTGATAAACCCAGTCGGCGTACTGGCTTGGCATTGGTTATTTGGGAGTTGTGGCAAAAGGTTGCTGGATGCCTGATAAACCCAGTCGGTGTACTGGCTTGGCATCGGTTACTTGCATGATGTGGAAGTATTGGTGAAGGGTGTTATTTCCTGACAAACCCAGTCGGATAACTGGCTTGGAAATGGTTCTTGTATGCTTTATAAACCCAGTCGGTGTACTGGCTTAGCATACTGATCTTTGAAATGCTTGATAAACCCAGTCGGCGTACTGGCTTAGCATACTGATCTTTGAAATGCTTGATAAACCCAGTCGGCGTACTGGCTTAGCATACTGATTTTTGGGATGCTTGATAAACCCAGTCGGCGCACTGGCTTGGCATTGCCTATTCGGATGATGTTGTGGAGCAGCATGTGTGCTGGCCAAGCATCCACCCCACAGGTGATCCAAGGCTTGTAAAGCAGAGAAGGAAACCTGTGGAGTAGCGAGGAAATGCACAATACAGATAAGTATTCAATTTCATTCATTTCTTATTTGAAAAAAAACTGAAGGTTTCAAGCATAAATATTGCAACAGTGAGCTGATGCATTGTTGTTTCTCTGTCGAAAACCTTGGTCAATGCAGGAAGCAGGGACCCTGAAAGAACTGAAAGCTGCTTGGTAAATCCAGAAAGTGGCTGGTTGAGCATTGATTAATTGATGTTGAGAAGTAGCCTGCGTGCTATTCCAACATTCGTTATTGTACCCATAGGAGATCCAAGGCCTGTAGAGCAAAGAAGGGTCCTATGGAATAAATCGAAGACATCCAACGCAGGTATTGTTGGAAGCAAGAACCTTGAAGCATCTTAAGGATGCATGTGGACATGTAACCACCCTAAAGAGCTCAGCATGAGCAGTAATGAAAGATGGGGCTAGTGGAGCTGTGTGAGCCCTAGCGGCCAAGAGTTAGACCAACCAAGTGGAGGAACTCCATGGTTGAGAGGTCTAGAATAAACCATAGACAATACGTGTCATAGCCAAGAAGAGAAGGTCAAGCATTCACGATGAAGTGAAAAAGGACAGGAGCAGGAAAACCACAGTGGTGGTGTGGGTTCCAGAATGGAACAAGACTAAGAGGAGAAACTCTTACTGCTCTCTCCCTTTCCCTTTTATTGATGCAATTATAGAATTAGAAAAAATGTTGAATGCATGCATGACTGAAAGTAAAAGTGTGTTTATTTGATTAAAGTGAATTGTGAATGCTAAGTAATGAATTGTGAATGCTAAGTAATGAATTTCCTGTGAATGGATAAACATGAAGGAATTCATGTGTATGTGGAGCAAGCATAAAAAGTGTGGGAGTCTCATGAGTAAAGCATGGACTATCCATGTCAACTGGGGAAAAACCATTGACTGATTTTTAATGTTTTGGGTTATGCTTGACCTAACGAGAATTGTAATGATGAATTTCACAGGTGAAATTGAATCAATTGGTTGTAGTCGGTACAGGCAGGTGTGCTAGTGAGCAAAGTGTGGTCAGTTGTCTCCATTGACCATGGCGGCAGACCAAGGGCTATTAGGATTGGCCGGAAGTCTTCTTCAAACAATTGCCAAGACCCAAGAAAATCTTGGAGAGATGCTCAAGATGCAAAAGCAGCAGAACAAGATGAACCACAAGGTCTTGCAGGACTCTATTCGTCTACAGAAAGAGGTAAAAAGCATTATGAAAGCAATCAGCAAGGGAAAGAAAAGTGGATCAGTGAAGAAGCATTCATCCAATCGTCCGATTAAGAAATGCTCCAGGTGGGAAGACTCAAAGGAAATTGAGCAGATAAAGATGAAGCAACCCGTGAAGTGTTGGAATTGTGAGGGGGATCATTACCTCCGCAACTGCCCAACAAGAGAACCTCAAGAGGGTAGCAGCCATAAAGTTTTCAGACTTATGGATGAGCTAGAAGATCTGAATCAACAGGAGCAGCTCGTGAAGATCAAAGGACTTGGTCCTGAAAGTTCAATGTAAAGAACAGAATGCAGGGCAGATCTGCAAAGTTTTTGTGAATTTTGGACATATGTAAAGTGGGTATTTATTTTCCGAAGTGTTGGAACACCGAGGACGGTGTTATTCCAAGGGGAGGGGAATGTAATGTCCCCAGCTTGACCCTATTGCATTAATATTGTAAATGATGTAAATATTGTTATTTAGTCATGGTGAGGAGCTCAAGTCCAAGGCCCCGCCATTGATTTAATGTTCTATGTATCGGCAATTAGAATAGATGCATAGAGTTCTTGTGCTAGGGCTGCACAATGTAAAATCGGACATCATGTAAACATGCAATTTTAATGAAAATTACCCACAACCAGCTACGCAATGCAACAAAGAGATGGGGGCATGATCTTTACAAGGAATAGGGGGGGGCAAAATAGCCAAAACCCTTGAGCCATGGTGTTAAGCCATTTCATTGAGGAAACCCATGAACTCTCAACTACCCATTTGGTCTCATGCACCCAATCATTTAATCCTTCCAAGAATTGGTTGAGACAATAAATGCCTTGGTATGGGAGAGGTATGGCTGTCAATTTTCATGCATGGGCAACCCATCAAATTGGAAAATCGTGTTTTGCTTGTGGGGCAAGAAAACCCCCACGAAATTGGCCCAAAAGCCATTTTTCACCCATGGCATTCACTCTCTCACGCAGTCTGAGCCTGTTGGGGTTCTATCCTTCACGTTTTTCACCATTTCCTGTGTTTTTCCATGCCCATAAACTCATTTTTGGTTAGCTCATTGGCTGGGGAGAAGAGAGCCACGATTTTTGAGGTTATGGAGGTCGTTTTTCCCACGAAATGCCCATGAGTATTCTTCTGAAAACGAATCTGCTCTCTTGGGGTTGATTTCCCATTTTCTCCTTTCGTTTTGGTTGCCCACGTTTTTATGGAACCGTTAGAAACCCATTCTTGGGAACTTCACTATAGAACCATTTTTCTCATGCCCAGCACTTACTCTTTTTGCTGTTATATGCATCCATCTCCTAGCCACCTCAAAAACCCAACTGCTAGTTGGTATGGCTGATTCTGGTGTATCTATGGCTATGTGAGACCCTGTTGTTCCCTAGTTCCTTGTGGAGATTATGCCCAGCTCGGGGGTGGCAGTGGTGCTGAGAGATTGAAGAGCACACTGGCCTATGGTTGGGTGGAACGTTGCAGAAGTGTAGCTGGTTGTTTGGGACTACTTCATTAAGATAAGTATTCTCTTGTACTATCTTTCAATTTCTTAATTGATGAATATCCTGAATGTATGATGGATGTGTTAATGAAGTTACTTCCGCTGTGTATTCAAATGATCATTCAATTGCATATGTTCATCTTCTTCTTAAATTGAATGTTTAATGACTCATTTATGGGGCTAGATGCCCGATTTAACCTCACGATCCTCTCCATCTAGCTGGTAGGATGGGAGGGGACGTGACATCATCACATGTGTAACATTTGATACTGGAGAGACCCCTTCTAGGTCCATGGTACCTTCTGGATCTTTTGTGATGATGGTCCTCCCTCTTGTTGTGATTTCTCTTAGTGTGAGTAGTTGGAGCTTGGTCATCATTAGCTCCCATCTTCTCTTCTCTTGCTACTAGTCGAGCTTCTTCTTGGGTGCATGCTTCAAATAGTCTACTGAAGGTGATCATCTTCTTACTGGCACATATTCCTTGAACGAATGAGTCCCATGATCTTGGGAGACCATTCAATGTGGTCATAACTATCTCTCCTTCTTCTACTTTGTCTTCAATTGCTTCAAGTTGCTCCTTGATTTGAGAGACCCTTGTGAAGTAAGATTGTATACTTTTTTTCAAGTGTATATGTATTATACCTTATCCTACGTTGAAATTTGTGGAGATATATATAAGAATTCTTAAGCTTTATTTTGTAAGTCTTTAAGGTTCTAAATAAAAAAATTTAAGTTTAACACGAAGAAATACAAAAACAATTTTAAAATGTTTGTTAAGCAAATTAAAATAATTATAAAAAATATCTATTGAAAATATCGGAATATTGAGAATATTGGAGTAATATAAAAGAAAAATTCAATAAGTGAATAGAAGAGGGATAGAAAGAATTATATTTAAACCATTAAAACACTTATCCATTCATACCTACATCATATGATAAATGATGTATAGAGCAATAGATATGTGCAATCTTGATAATTAAAGTATTGTATATCTTGTTTGGATAGTTAATAGTTTTAGAAACTTTTTTCCTAGAATTGGAAATGAATATACATATAGAATTTTTTTTTTGTAAACTAGTGTTAAGTGGGTTTTGAACTTCTAACTTTTCATTTACAACTTCTCATCTCATTTACTCATTACCAATTGCTCTACCCTAGTGGACTAAAGATGTTGAGAGTGAGATATGAACATACATATAAAAAATATTAAAAACGTTATATAATTAAAATTAAATAAAGCAATTTAATAAGTAGAGAAATTTATTTTATTTTTATTTTTATTTTTATTGTTTAAAAAAAATATTACAAGATTCATACCTAAATTAAGTAATTTATAACAAATGAAATGCAATCTTCTTGTCTTAAAATAAGTGCAAAGTAACATAGATATGATATTGAAACATGCAAATGCTCTCTCTCTTATGATGGCATGGCATCATGTTAAACTTGTTTATTCCGAGCATTTAATATGGGACACTTTTAATAGAAATGAGTTTATATCTAAGAGAACTTAGTTGATATTCTTGTCTTAAAATAAGTGCAAAGTAACATAGGTATGGGTTTGAAGCATGCTATGCTCTTTTTTATGATGACATAACATCATGTTAAACTTGTTTAGCCAAATATTTAATATGCGACACTTTTAATAGAAATAAGTTTATATATAAGAAAACTTAGATGATATAAGGAAGGTAATATCACATTTACAAAAATGATGATCATGGATATTAAAAGGATACTTTCTACTAAAATAATTTTAAAAGAGAGAAAAAACACAAGGTACATTTTATACTACAAGGAGTAGCTTAATAACTAGGGACTAGTATAAAAAATTTGTTGAATGGATAAGAAATATATAAGAATTCACATTTATGATTGACATGTCATGTATGTGTAAAAGGCAAGACGAAGAATCAAGAAATATAATCTTTAGTGTTTAAAGATCATTTCAACTTTTGTTCAAATTACAATATGTTTAAGGTAGGATACACTATACAATAATATTGAAGAAATGATCAATTTCATATGTTCTCCATACATGACAATTATACAATAATAATTCCTCCCATTGAATTCAGAGTGTCCTCAAGGTAGGAATACACCATACAACAATTTTATGGAAGGATCAATTTCATATGTTCTTCATATGAGAATTATAAAATACTAATTCCCTCCAATAAGGAAAATAGCTCCTAGATACTTTATCTCTAATCCACCATTAATGGAACTTTTAATGACTAACCTATTGGACCGTTCTTGTTACTAATTCACATTACATTAAGTGGTCACAATACATAGCCATAGCATTAACTCTACTGGGGCCTTGAACCTTTATTACATCACTAAGACGGATCATAATATTCCATTCCTTTCAAAAAGTGTTGTCCTTAATGCTTATCCAATTCACATTCTTGTTCCCTCTCCCTTTCATGCTCTGCTATGTTCATAAATCCTCCTCTCTTTTGTCATACTCATGTTGAAGCAATGTTCTATTATCTTGATGATCCTCAAAATGATTAGATCCAATGCTTGGATGATCTATCCTATTTCCAACACTACCACCATAGCCTACATCACAAGAAGCACCACCAATACTAGAGCTATAATCTTCTCCATGTGGTACACTGACACCATAACCCGCGTGAGGATCTCCTTGGCCATACATTAGATTTCCAATCCCTCTTCCCCTAGTACCCCCACCAATGGGACATGTACCACGGGGTCCTAGCAAGCCCACATCTATATATAACCTTGAACTATAAGATCTGCCCAATAGATCCCTCATAGGTGCTCCATATTCTTGTGGAGGATGGTTCATTGTGCTTCCCCTTCTAGGGAGATCATCTACAACCCTGCAAATGATACAATAAGAATTAAAAAATGCATTATCTATTATATTGCTAAATATTTCAAAAAAAAGATGAATATCCTAAGGAGTGTGTCATAAATTATATTGACAAATATTTCAAGAAGAAAGATAAAATCAAATGTATATCATCTTTTAAAAAACTACCCTTGATAGCTTAAGAACAAGATTAGATTCTTTAAGTGAAAATACCACTACCTAAAAATACTATCAAACACAATTGTAAAGAATAAAGACAAGGAGTTGCCTTCCACATGCATCTACAACTATATTAGTGGTGTGATATAGAGGCCTTCGTAGCATGATCCCCTTTTTACTATGTCTATGTGGTCATTGTGGATATAAGGAGCTATAGTGATTTAGCTTTAACAACCCCAAAACCTATACCTTCACTAGTAGATATCTACTACAAAGACTCTAGCTCATTAGCTTTAACAACCCCAAAACCTGTACTTCAAAGACTCTTGGGAGCTATAATGATTTAGCTTTAACAACCCCAAAACCTATACCTGGACCAATAGATATCTATTACAAAGGCTCTACTTCATTAGCTTTAACAACCTCGAAACATGTACTTCAAAGGCTCTAGTTCATTCCATATATACTTCAAAGACTCTAGGGAGCTATTGTGATTTAGCTTTAACAACCCCAAAACATGTGCCTAAACCAGTAGATATCTACTACAAAGACTCTAGTTTATTGGATTTAACAACCCCAAAACCTGTACTTCAAAGACTCTAGTTCATTCCATATATACTTCAAAGACTCTAGGGAGCTATAACGATCTAGCTTTAACAACCCCAAAACCTGTACGTGAGCAAGTAGATATCTACTACAAAGACTATAGTTCATTATCTTTAACAACCCCAAAACCTTATTTCAAAGACTCTAGTTTATTCTATATATACTTCAAAGAATCTAGGGAGCTATAGTGATTTAGCTTTAACAACCCCAAAATTTGTACCTGAACCAGTAGATATCTACTAAGACTCTAGTTAATTAGCTTTAACAACCGCAAAACGTGTACTTCGAAGACTCTAGTTCATTCCATATATACTTCAAAGACTCTAGAGAGCTATAATGATTTAGCTTTAACAAACCCAAAAACCAAACCAGTAGATATCTACTACAAAGACTAGTTCATTAGCTTTAACAACCCCAAAACATGTATTTCAAAGACTCTAGTTCATCCCATATATACTTCAAAGACTCTAGGCCCGCTTTGAGGTGTCCCTATAAGGGAAACACAATAGAAAAATGGGTGAAACTAAAAATATAAGAATCCTTATTCTAAATAACATAGTAGAAAGAGGTCAATTGTAGTAATATGATGGTGGGTTTTCTAAAAAGGGGAACCCACTAATCATTCTAAACTATTCAGAAACCCCAAGGTAGTAGACTACTTTCAGGATGTAGGGTGGATAGATTATTTTAGGAAGTTGGATGGATACCACTATGGTGTTACACGAGAGTTTACATGGAACATGAACAAGGTGGATGAGTATAGATGTGTAACCACCGTCAAGGGGATGTTGATCAGATTAAATGAAGAAATTATCTGTAAGGTAACCAGGTTACCAAGAGGTATGATGTGGGAAAAAGAAGACCATGAACTAGCACAAAAAGATATGAATTTATTCTTTATATTCACTAAAACCTATGAGGAAGTAAGAGGAGGATTAAGAAGAGATTATCCCCCCATGCCATGGGATGAAATTCCTTTGTTCATCATGAAGCACATCACATGTGATGGTAGGCATGCCATTGTGCATGCATACCACTTCAAGTTTTGAATTACTTAAGAACCTTCAATGACAAAAGTCTGGTTAGAACATTAGCCTCTCTTGGTTTTTGGTACAATCACTAGCCTCTATGAGTATAAAATTTCAATTAGGAAAGCTAGATTCTTTGTCACACCATTGTCTTGTTAAGCTCATAGTTTGTGATTCTATGCACGAAAACTATGCTCCATTGGAGTCGGAGAATTTTATAATCCTTTCTGATATCGAGTGTAGTCATTCAAAAAGGACTCATAGGAACCTCAAGGAGAGCCTACATCTACTTCCTCCATCAATAGAAAAAGGAAGGAAAATATAGTTGAAACATTTGTTTCTCCTAGAAAAACGAGAGCCTCTTTAAGAAGGAAAATTGAGAAGAAAAGGGAGGAAGAACTCGAGGAGACACATGGAAAAGATAAGGAGATTGTTGATGTATCGATATATCTCATTACTCCTGGTTCTACTCCTCCAAACAACAGCTCATCCACACCTTTGAGAAAGATGGCTAAAATTAGGACTCATGAGAAGGGCAAGGCATGTACAAGCCACTTGGGTAAGACATCACAGTATTCCAATCCATCAACTACAGAGGATCCCCATGATCATGAAGAGGTAGAAACAAAGGAACCTCCTAAGAGCCTTCCTAAGGCCACCACCAACAAATCACCCTAGGTATGGATAGCATTGCATTACTACAAGAAAAGGAGCAAGACATTATACAATTGCATAATCAATTAAAGGAACAAAAGAAAGAAACTTTGAAATGGAAAGAAATGGCACAGACATTGGAAGAAGTAAAGGATGAGAGCACTCAAGGTTCTCACACTCATCAAGAGCATGTGATCCACCTAATGGAGAAAAATTTTCACCTCTTGAAGATACAATACATTGATGATAAGAGACAGTTGGAAGAGGATAAAATTTTTTTAGCCAAGAACTATATGAATGCAGAGAAGAATTGGAGGCTAAGGCATGCGAGATAGCATAGTTAAAGTATGTTACAACAAAATCCTTCAAAATCATGTAGGAATTGATAAGATGGAAACCACCCTCTAGACTTTATTTAGTATTGTTAAATGAGAGGTGGCTATGGTTTCAACTTACAATATTTAAAGATCACTTAGATGAACATATAGAGACCCCAAAGGAATTCATTGACACCTACTAAAGATTGGGTGAGCTAGTAAAAGATCGGCTAAGTGAATTCTATATGCATAATTACATACTAACTTATCCCTATAGGTGGCACCCAAACCCCTATGTAGGGGATGTGTAGCTTAGATCCTTTTGTTCATGGATTATCAATGAAAACAAAAGGGCCATTGAGATGGCCAAGCACCATGAAACTGAGAAAATTTTACATCTTTAGGTAAGGGCTAATGATGCTAATCCCGAAGTTCTTATCACAACACACTAATTCTTGAGGAAAGATCCTGAGCTTATCCCTCTACTAAAAGAGAAACAAACTACAATAGTAGCACATTTCAAAGTACAATTTTTTGGAAAAGAAAAAGACAGAGTAATCAAAAAAATTGCAGCTAGATGGAATGACATCCCTTTGGGACTATAGTCTGTAGAAGCTCACTCTCTCTTTACCCTCAGAAGAGTATTGTTCAGAACAACCTTATACATATCCACTTTAGAGAAAGTGGGATTAGAGTGGATCAGACTAAAATTTATCCCCCCTCTTCTCCTACCTATGACAGATAAGGAATGGAATCAGAAAAGTAGAAGAGGGGCTAACATGCATTTTCCACCATGAATTCCATTTCCTCTATTGTTTTTTGTTGACATGAATATTTTCTTGGGTTGATGTTTGTATGAGGTATATTGAATCCATTTTTTTCACTTGTGATAATGTTGTATATATTAGTTCATCTTTTGATATGCCTATTAGATCAAACACAAGTCTTTCTAGAGTTAAGTCTCGTGCTCTATGTATTGTCCTAACATAAGCTAGTTGTATTGGAAAATGTTTTCATATTATAATCAAAGATTTCTCTCTATTGCTTGTAAGTGGTTTTGAAATGCATGATATTGGTGTCCAAGGTGGAGAAATATCTTCATCATCCAGTTCATGAAACTTCTTTCTTTGCAATTTTCCAATTTTTAGATCTATAAATTATACCCAAACAACATCTATGTCATTGTTTTTATGGTGTATCTTTTGCGTATTCCCTCAACACCATTGGCAATGCCGTCTACTATATTATGGTTAGCAGCATAAATCAACCAAAATATTGTATTTGATTAGTATCATTGATGGTATTAATATTGATTTTTCATAGGTAATAAAATCAAATTCATTGTTTTCATGTTTGTCAATCACATTTAGAATTTTAGTTTTTCATTTATGCATAAGAGCATTGTTTTATTGTATTTTTGTAAATATTTATTTGTATAAAATAAGTATGGGAATAATGGATATAGTGAAGCAAGCTGGAAATGATTATTTATGTATTATATGTCTTCATCATATTGTCAATATCTTATTTTTCAAAATTTTCATAAAGTTTGTCTTTTTGACGCATTGTTGTATGAAATTCAAAGCATTTTACTTTATCTTTCCAAAAATAATATGTTGTTTTAACTCTGTTTATTCTTGGGTTTTCAAATATCAAATAATCTTTGATTGATTTTGTTTGGTATAGGTCTCCTGATAATATTATATCAACATTGTGAAAGTGAGGTAATGGAGTATTCTTTATTTCTCTTAGACACTTATTGATTTATGGAGTATCCTTTATTTCTCTTAGGTGATTATTGATTATGTATGTAAATGTTGCACCTATTAGAGATGACTCATCGATGAGTAGTACATGGAGTTGTTGATAGTTCGTTGTCAATATATCTAACCTCTTGATTTTTATTGAAAGATATTAAGATTTGTTAAAGGGTATGTGAAATGCAAAGTGCAATGTAAATTCTTTTACATTGTATGTTGCTTTCATGTATATTTCATGTATAGGATGTTATGAGTCCTATTGGTTGGAGTGGTTAGTTGTTTAGTAAGTTACTATACATATGTATTAGTGTTTGGAAAATTGTTTTTTTTTTAAATGTTTTTCTAATTCCACTACCACCTATTAATAATGAATAGATTGGTTTAGTAGGTTATGTGTGTGTTAATATATATTTGACTATGGTAACTTGTTTTTTTGGTGTTTAATTGTCTTCTTAATTCATAGTATTTTATGTTTTTTTTAAATATGTTACCACTTTACAATTTGGTAAGGCCTACTGACTAGTGAATTTCCCTTTTGGTTTTTTGCAAATATTCAATATCAATATTCATATCATATTCCTTATCATGTTTGCTCATTTTTTATTCCTGATCTTTATATGTATGTATGTTAAATAAATTAGTATATATAGTTTCAATATTATTTGTTGCATTTTCAATATCACCCCCATGTTGCAATTGCTTTATATATAACTTTTTCTCGTTGTAGTCTATGGTTTGTATGAATACAAGATATGCATTCTTCTAACCCAAGTACAATATATGCGATATGGAACATAGAACATTAAGCTTTCTCTAAAATAAGTTTCAAGGTCTTTATGTTCATAACATTTGATGTGTCTTATAACATATGGACAATCACTATTATTCTTTTATTTCCTTTCTTTGTAAAGCATGAGGCAATTTTTGTAAAGCATATTTTTTTTCAATTCTTTTAGGTTGATGTAGATAATGCTCTATAACTAGTGCACATACTATGTCTTCTAAATAATTTGGTTCACTTTGTAATTTTTTTGGTCATTTGAGTATGAATGCTCTTTCATCCTTTGGGGAAGTATCAATAAATATACATTTTCACAATATATTGTTTAATGATAATGATAGTACAATATATGTACGAATTGTTATGCAGACATTTGTTGCAAGTTTACTAATTTCTTACCAAGTCTAGCAATTCTTTCTATGACTTTGGATTTTTATTTTTATTTTGAATCACTCCACCTATGTTTGAACATTGATCAACATCATTGTTTTGTCAAGTTTAATCATGTAAAAGCTACAATATGTAGCTACAACATATGAATCAAGTACAAATTGTGAATCTATATTCACACTCCATATCTATGGAATCTGTTTGGAAACAATATTAGTCCATATGTCTAGCTATTTTCTTTATAGAAAAAAATGTTGTTATATTTAAACTACATTGTTTGTGCAGATATAATCAGTTTTTGTCATTGATATATTACACAAGATATTATCAAATGTATATTCCTCATTGTATTTAGCATTTTCTAGAATATCAAATATTACTTTTGCATTTTCCTTTGTTTCAACATTGTCGCATTTCATTGGGTCAAGTATTTTTGTTTTACTTATCAGTAGGATGAGGAAATTGAATATGAAATGCATGTTCTTCTTTCTTTTTACAAGTTTGTGTGTGATGATGATGTTGAACTATTTCCCTTGATCATTTCCAAGTATGTTTGAATCAAAAGACAATATTTATCTACAAAGCATTCAATTTTTGTATTTGTATTTTCTCCATAGATCGATGCTTCTTTTATCCATAACAATCCATGGACCATGATCATGTTGGCTTCCTCTATTTTGGAATTTTGTTACAACGAAACTATTTGTCACATTGCCATAGTATTTGTATTCATGAATGATTAGTTTTTGTAAAGAATTCATCCTATTTTGCAGTATCGTACACAAGTTACAAGATCATTTCTAATCATAGATTCATTTTCATTATCTTCGATTTCATTTTCAATTCCCTTTTTTGTTATTTAGTATTTATTTTAATGCTTTCATTAGTAGCATCCATAGATGTTCTACACTAATGAAGGATACAGATAAAGTTGGTGGACCTAGTTGTTGTATCATTGTATATATATTATTTTGCAAACGTTGTAAGTAATTTGGTGATGTGCATATTATTTTTAGATCCATGTAACCAATATCTGATCCAAGAAGAGATCTCTAGGTTTGGTTTTGTCTTAACATCTTTTGCTAATAACTTTCCCCTCTTTAATTATCCCTTTCTTGTTTTGTTACAAATGTAACTAAATGCTTGATTAAGAGTAACACAAACTTCCTTATAAAAGAGATTCGTTATAATATTTGCAAAGTCATGGTCTTTGTGCAAGACTCCCCATTGAATGATTTTATGACATGTGATTTTTTCATGATTTCATTTGTTTTTTTTTCATAGAACAATGTGGGGAAACTCCTAAATATTTATCTTTAATATTTCCTAATGCCTTATATACTTTGCCAAGAGCAGTGCTTATTTGCTTGTTTTAAAGATCATAAATACTACATGAATGAATACATCCACATACTAATATTTTTGTTATTGGATCCTCATTTTTGTTATCATTTATCCTTGTTTGTTTCAACATCAATATCAGTTTCATATGCATCTTTGCATTCAATGAATGCTTGTTTCCAATTTTAATTTATTTTAACTTTTTCCATTTTATAAAGCATTGTTTTACATAATTTCTTTGAAACTTGCATGACTAGGTGAACTTGAGTTCAACCAATGGCATATGGACTTTTGAATCGTATATGTTTTTTAATGCTATGCCATTGTATTAGTATCATTTACATTACAAGGAAATACACATTGAATTCAAGATGTGTCAACATGTACATTGACAACGACACCAATTAGACTTAGTTATGGTTCCCTATACTTTTGACCTAGTTCCTTCTTTGTAAAGATGGTAGCCTCAATGCTATTAGTCTTTATTCTAGATTAGAAAGTTTATTTACTATGGATATAATATTATATGATTTGATTTGTTATGTTATGGCACTACAAATTTAATGTATCGAACTGTTGCATTTGTTCTTTCCAATACTTACATATGTACATGTTATTTGTACTATTATCTAAATATTGTTTTTGTTTTTGTCTATGTATTTTGTGATCAAGTTTCTATAAATGAATTTGTTTGTTTTGTATCACATCGTTTTTAAAGCAAGTTTAGTTATACATTATACAATTGTAAATATGTACATCATGTATTTGTTTATGGAACTCTTCTTCAACCATAACATGTTATACAACTTGACGAGAACTCGACATTGTTCTCGTTTTTTGGGGGGGTCAATTTTAGTAGTTGTTTTAACCTCTGTTTCAAAAAGGGTGTATACTGGTAGCACCATTTTTCATTTTGAGCCACCTTTTTGTGATTTTGAAACTTCTTGGTCATAAGAAAATTATAACTTCCATTTACAATGGCCATTTTCCAAACTTTACAAAAAAATCTACATTTAATAGCTAGTTATAGTAAAAAAATACACACATTTTTGAATTTTTGTAAGATTTAGAAGCGAGTTAAAACGAAAAATACATCAATTTTCAAAGTTTTTTCATTAAACTTTTATCTTAAAGAAGTCATTTTTTGGGCAAATTTCTAAACAAAATGAGAAAAAAAAGACATTTCAAACCATTTTTCAACGTATTTTTTATTATTTGATGTATAAAAATGATACTCTTTAACTCAACAAAATGTATACCATATATTTCTAAATAGCATATTAAAAACATAACAGTTATTCTCAAAATAAAATCTTCAATTCAAAACATTACAAAATATCTTCTCAAAAAATTGTCAACTTTGACATTTTCCTCAACAATATGAAACTAATCAACAATATCATGCATCCCGAACTCTTCAATGAAATTGACATTTTCTGCTGGTTGTCTCTCTTCCTGGACCTCAATGTGTTCTTCCATTGGGTCCTCTACTTCTGCAAAATGCCCAAAGTGATCTTTTAACGCCAATTTCATTAAATTTAGACAAATTAGGCAAATTTTGGACTAAGAAAGTGTGAATTTAGACTTTGAAAGTGTCAATATCAACCTTTCTAAAGAGCAAAAACGGGTTATGAAAGTCGCAATATTGGATTTGAAAATTGTGTTTTTATATTCGAATAGTACATTTTTTTACTACTTATGAACCTTAAAATTGCAGTTTTTTTGTTATAAAACTATGAATTTCAATTCAAAATGTGTGAATTTCAAATAAGAAAATGGAAATTTCGATTTGAAAAGTGTGAATTTCAAATCAGAAAATGCAAATTTCGATTTGAAAAGTGTGAATTTCAAATCAAAAAATGCAAATTTTGATTTGAAAAGTGTGAATTTAAAATAAAAAAATGCAATTTCGGATTTGAAAAGTGTGAATTTCAAATAAAAAACTGCAATTTTTTATTTGAAAATTGCAATTTTCAATTGTAAATGTTCAAAATTTTAAGGTGAAAAGTTCAATGTTTAAAATATTCAGTCATTTTTTCAATAACAAGTCAATCCGCTAAGTTATAACATATAAAAATGGTTTGTCCCGACTTCTATTTTCCGACAAGAAGGATCGTCCGCCCCTTCTTTTCGTAGTTAATTGTGAAAACATTTATCCAGCAATTCAGCTATATCCATAATGGAGAACACAAGAAGGATCGACTGACCCTTCTTGCAGTGTCGAGCTATTATGAAAATAATATTGGGAATAAGAAGGGTCAGTCGACCCTTCAATTTTGAGGGAATTGTTAAATTAGAACACCTTGGAACTTATAACATATAAAAATAGTTTGTCCTGACTTCCGTTTTCCAACAAGAAGGATTTCCCACCCTTTCTTTTCGTATTTAATTGTGAAAACCTTTATCCAACAATTCATCTATATCCATAATGGAGAACACAAGAAGGATCGACCGACCCTTCTTGCAGTGTCGAAATATTATGAAAAGAATATTGACAATAAGAAGGGTCGACCGACCCTTCTTACAGTGTCAAACTATTATGAAAATAATATGGGGAATAAGAAGGGTCGACCGACCCTTCAATTACGAGGGAATTGTAAAAATAGAACACCTTGGAAGTTATATCATATAAAAATGGTTTGTCCCGACTTCTGTTTTACGACAAGAAGGATCGACCGCCCCTTCTTTTCGTAGTTAATTGTCAAAACCTTTATCCATCAATTCAACTATATCCATAATGGATAATACAAGAAGGATCGACCGACCCTTCTTACAGTGTCGAACTATTATGAAAAGAATACTAGGAATAAGAAGGGTTGGTCGACCCTTCTTGCAGTGTCGAACTATTATGAGAATAATATTGGGAATATGAAGGGTCGACCGACCCTTCTTGCAGTGTCGAACTATTATGAGAATAATATTGGGAATAATAAGGGTCAGACAACCCTTCAGTTACGAGGTAATTGTAAAAATAGAACACCTTGGAAGTTATATTATATAAAAATGGTTTGTTACGACTTCCATTGTACGACAAGAAGGATCGGTCGCCCCTTCTTTCGTAGTTAATTGCGAAAATATTTATCCAACAATTCAGATATAGCCATAACGGAGAATACAAGAAGGATCGGCTAACCCTTCTTGCAGTGTCGAACTATTATGAAACGTATATTGGGAATAAGAAGGGTCGACCGACCCTTCATTTAGGAGGGAATTGTAACAATAGAAAACCTTGGAGAAAGAGCGGCTGCTCTTTCTCTAAGAATATTTCCACTTGCCAGCAAAGTCTTTAAAGCAAAAATTATATAAATTTTGTTGTTAAAATTTTGATATCCGGTATCCTAGGGTGACACGTGGAACGATCATATTGTGACACGTGGCATATTTGATTAGGAACTTTGAGTAGACCCAAAAGTATATTGTTTATATTTTAAAAAAAAAAAAAAAAGAAAGAATGTTTTTGTCTGGTAAATCGCAATTAGAATCATTCCAACTAATGGCATCACTATCTGCATTGTAATCTGGGAATGTCCTTTTCCAACACAATATCCTGTTTAAATTTTAATTAGCATTATGGTGTGTCTAGGAATGCATGCATGTGTTGCTTGTTTTTGAAATTATACATGGAATCAGTGTTGAATATAATTGTCACTAATTTTGTATCTACCCCATTGCAATAAAAAGTAAAATGTTTCTATTTAAAAAAAACAAAAAAGAAAGAATGTTTCTATTTCAAAACTAAAATGTTTCTATTTAAAAAAAACAAAAACAAAAAGTAAAATGTTTCTATTTAAAAAAAATAAAAATAAAGAATGTTTCTCTTTAAAAAGTAAAATGTTTCTATTTAAAAAAAAAAATGTTGGTGCATCCAGCAAGTTGGAAAGAATCAAAATGGAAGACACAATTACTGAATACAATTACAAACGAGCACCTAGAAACTCGTGCCATATTGAGTATGGTCAAAAAGCTAGAAAAGATCAAACCGAGGAGCATACAACCAGGCTAATTGCAGATAAAACCCGTGTTGACTCAACTCTTCTCGACAGGGGTTCTCACTCTAGTCAATGAGCACCAACAATCCCTTATACACCGGCCCGGAAAGGAGTTACCCTTCCCAACAACACCTGCGAAGCAAGTGAGGTCTCACTTGAGGCGGATAAGGGTGCTGCAGGAACCAAGTTTCCGCAGTGGCATTGAGAATATGCTTTACCCACAAATCTCTTATCGCAGAAAGTTAACCAGAAATCATCAACTTGACAGCATACTATTTACTCATCATTCACATATTATGTAAGCAATTCGTAGATTCAACATAAAGTAATCACATGAACCATTATCATTAATCGCATGAACCATTATCATTATCATTCAATCCAAAGCATAATAGACATAATGCAACATTCACTACCGCACAGAGACAGAGACAGAGACAGAATTAGAACAATAATCGGACATCTTCATGCATTCATTAAACTCTGTGATAAACCCGTCGCAGGAACAGTCAAAACATAATGTTGTGGATCCAAATTAGACCAAAAAGAGCATTTCTCCACTATCTCTCTCTCTTCTAATCTGCCCTTAGGCTTACAATTCACTTCTATTTACATGCTATTCAATGGTCCATATTGACCGATTCTAAGAATTGAATATTTATATGTTATTCAATGGTCCATATTTATATGCTATTCAATGGTCCATATTGACCAATTCTAACAATTGAATATTGATGAAGCAGCCACCATAACAAAACCATGCTAACATCTGGATTCTGCACCGAGACTGAACTTCCAAAGACATGGCAAAATACACAGAAAAAACAGCGAGCCACCAGCAAAAAATCTATAGAAAAAATAGCGAGCCACCAGCAAGCCAGACGCTGACCACCAAGACCGGCACAAACGTGGACCGGGAAGACCAATCAGGGAGCAGGGTGCTCCCCCCATGTGGAAACTGGTTCTTCATGAGGGAAGTCCCTCGAGCTATCCATGTAATCTTTTAGAACAGACTTGAGCAAATGAACACCGACCGAATGAGTTTGTTGGCCGCCTTTTATAATTTGGAGGGCTTCACGGAGGCCGTGAGCCAGCTGGTTCCTTGCTTGAATTTCGCAAGCAAACAAGATCCTCACCGCCCAGTAGGGGTTGGAGATTAATTTTCGGCCCAAGTGGGCTTCGTATTCTCGGAGAAGGGATAATTCACGGTGTGCTATCTGTGCCTCTATCGGAGCAGGCATCTCTGATAGATACTGAGCCCCCCAATTGAAGGTCTGCGGGGCAAACTCTTCCATCCCCATGGTGTGTTGTTGAGACGAGCCTTCTCCCTGACAGCAACTTTCCCCCCCAGGTCGTGAAGACCCTACACCCCTGCTGGATCCCCTGCGTTTACACGCCCTCATACGGGCAGCCATGATATACCAATTAAAAAAACTGAACCACCAAAAATCCACCCAGAAGTTCAACCAAGCTTTAAATTGCATCTCTCTTGAATGGAGGTCGCCTACTCCATTGAAAATATTTATAGGAATTTCTATGGAAAGTAGGGAGGAGAGCCGACTTGACTCCCAGATATTTTCACAGAAGCCCACACATACAAGAGGATTGCCATTAATGGATTTGTAGAGATTGAATGACTCAAAATCCATGTAAAAGGCCATCTCGTACAATTGAAAATCATTTTGCAGTACTTACTCGGTAGCGCGGTACAACCAGAATTACTGCCTTCAGCACGGAGAAAGTTATGCCTAAGGAAGCAATGATAGAAATGAATTGTGTAAACCGACATCAACATAATGATTGAGGGCGTAATTTATTGGAGGCATGACGTTACAGGGCGTCGGGCTGATGCCTGCCCCATGTCATCCTCCACTACCGTCCCTTCAAACGAGCCTGCATCTATCTGAATAGTACTGTCATGATGGTTGATAGTACTGTCATGATGTTTGATAGAGGTGTATATGGCGAAAGCTAAGCATTGAGCTGTAGAGTATTAAATGCGGAAGCTCCACTACAGTCCCTTCAAACGAGTCTGCATCTGTCTGAATAAAATATGCCGCCAACCTTCAGCGACTGACAAGGACAATCTAAAATGTTGAGCAACGTTAGTCTTTGAAAGTGTCAATATCAACCTTTCTAAAGTGCAAAAACAGGTTCTGAAAGTGGCAATATTGTCTTTGAAAAGTGTGTTTTTCAATTCAAATAGTGTGTTTTTTGACTACCTCTGAACCTTAAAATTGCATTTTTTTGTTGTAAAACTATGAATTTCAATTTAGAAAGTGTGAATTTCAAATCAAAAAATTCAAATTTTGATTTGAAAAGTGTGAATTTCAAATAAAAAAATGCAAACTTTGATTTGAAAAGGGCGAATTTGAAATCAAATAATGAAAATTCTAATTTGGAAACTGTGAATTCAAAATTAAAAAATGCAATTTCTGATTTGAAATGTGTCAATTTCAAATCAAAAAATTCAATTTTTTATTTGAAAATTGCAATTTGCATTTGTAAATGTTCAAAATGCAAGGTAAAAAGTTATAAAAATGGTTGTCCCAACTTCTGTTTTCCGACAAGAAGGATCGGCCACCCCTTCTTTTCATAGTTAGTTGTGAAAACATTTATCCAGCAATTCAGCTATATCCATAATGGATAACGCAAAAAGGATCAAGCGACCCTTCTTGCAGTGTCGAACTAATATGAAAATAATATTGGGAATAAGAAGGGTCGGTTGACCCTTTTGAGAGTGTCAAACTATTATAAAAATAATATTGGGAATAAGAGGGGGCGGTCGACCCTTCAATTACAAGGGAATTGTAAAAATAGAACACCTTGTAAGTTATAACATATAAAAATGGTTTCTGACGACTTTTGTCTTCAATCCTTGTTTTTCGACAAGAAGGATCAGCTGCCCCTTCTTTTCGTAGTTAACTATGAAAACATTTATCCAGCAATTCAGTTATATCCATAATGGATAACACAAGAAGGATCGAGAGACCCTTCTTGCAGTGTCGAACTGATATGAAAATAATATTGGGAATTAGAAGGGTCAGTCGACCCTTTTGGGAGTGTCAAACTATTATAAAAATAATATTTGGAATAAGATGGGGAGGTCGACCCTTCAATTACGAGGGAATTGTAAAAATAGAACACCTTATAAGTTATAACATATAAAAATGGTTTCTGATAACTTTTGTCTTCGATCCTTGTTTTTCGATAAGAAGGATTGGCCACACCTTCTTTTCATAGTTAACTGTGAAAACATTTATCCAGCAACTCAGTTATATCCATAATGGATAACACAAGAAGGATCGAGCGACCCTTCTTGCAGTGTCGAACTAATATGAAAATAATATTGGGAATAAGAAGGGTCGGTCGACCCTTTTGGGAGTGTCAAAATATTATAAAAATAATATTGGGAATAAGATGCGGCAGTCGACCCTTCAATTACGAGGGAATTGTAAAAATAGAACACCTTGGAAGTTAGATCATATAAAAATGGTTTGTCCCGACTTGCATTTAATTACGACAAGAAGGATCGTTCGCCCCTTCTTTTCGTAATTAATTGTGAAAACTTTTATCCAACAATTTAGCTATAGCCATAATGGAGAATGCAAGAAGGATCGACCGACCCTTCTTTTAGTGTCGAACTATTATGAAACGAATATTGGGAATAAGAAGGGTCAAACGACCCTTCATTTAGGAGGGAATTGTAACCATAGAAAACCTTGGAGAAAGAGCGGCCACTCTTTCTCTAAGAATATTTATACTTTCCAGCAAAGTCTTTAAAGCAAAAATCATATAAATTTTGTTGTTAAAATGTTGATATCTGCTATCCTAGTGTGACACATGGAATTGTTTTATTGAGACATGTGGCATATTTGATTTGGCACATTGAGTATAATGAGGTTACTATTTTTTCTTTGATTTAGTACATTGAGTATAGCGAGGCTACTAATGCTGGTTTAACCACAACAAAATTAGGAAATGAAAATTCACTAATAATAGTTTTAAGGATTAGTCACATGCAAGATTACCCTGTAGTTGAAAATGCTAATTGAAAAATTAACATGAATTTATTATTTTATGTTAATCATTTGCAGAAATAGATAAATGTTTTAATTAAATAAATTCACTTCAAACATAAAAGACACACAGATCATTAGTAAAGACAAATCCAAACTGTAGATCAATGTATGGATTATTGATTGCAAAAATTAAACAGTGTTCATAAACAGTGTGGATTATTGATTGCAAAAATTAAACAGTGTTCATAGACAATGTGGATTATTGATTGATTATTTGGTAAAGTTTTGAGAACCTGAAACCTGCAACCCGCATTTTCGGATTGCAGATTTCGGGAACATTGAATAAAGCAAGATTTTGAAACTTGACCCCGAATCCTGCATCCTGTAGGAGTAATCTCGGTCGTTTGTTTCTTCCTAGGTCTACGGTCCAAATCTCATCCGGTCGAAAAAACCTTAAATAAATGATTTTTTTTCTGATTTTTTACTATCATTTTTACTGTCGGTTTTTACGCTCCTACGTGGATTTTACGGTGGATTTTTTACCAGGGTCACCTGCACGGTTTTCAGCTGAAATCAAGTTGGTTTGTCATGAATTTTGCATCTTCTTTTCGTGCTTTTACTGTTTATGGGTTGATTTTGACTCTCGTTTGTTTATTTATTAGAATTTCCCGAAACCTTCATCAGAATGTCTCGAACTACCCGGTCCAAGGCACTATATAGGGATGCACTGACCAAGGATCCCAATTTCAGCATTTTCTTAGACACCAGTGAGAGGGTGACTGAGGATTATCAAATGGACTCGGCGAAAATTTATTCAATATTTGACCACGATGACCTTTCAGGCATCAAACAAGACCGACTAGCCTATGAAAAAATTAGGGCTTCCCAAATGCATGCCATTGCTGGTCGCCCTTCCATCTTACCTCATACAAACCCTATAAAATGGATTGTTGAAAATGACAATACCAAAGACCAGTCATTCAATGATTGCGCAGGTTCACAATTGACTACCTTTTGCCCATAGGTTTTTATCATAGCTTTCTCTCTCAAGCCAGCTATACAAACCCTGAGTTCTGACTTTATTCAATCCTCCAAGACCAGAAATAATTTTGACGAGATGATGAAATGTTGGATGATGAAACCTAATAGTTTCGTGCCCAAGGTGGATGATCTCTATCCTATTATTTGGTTCAAGGAACCTTACTCTTTACTTGTAGCCATGCTTTGCAGGCTTTTTGGTATCCCCAATTATTCACTTTTCAAGGCCAAATGGGCTCCCATAGTCCATCATGTGTTAACAATAGGTGAATCCTTTCCCTGGGCATCCATCCTGTCATCATAAATTAAGACACAAATTCAAAACTATCAAAAGGAATCCACCTCAAAGAAGCCACATTTTTATCTATCAGCCTACATCCTTGATGTCTTCTGCACTGACTTTCAATATCCTAACTTGGGGTGGAATTGGACCCCTGAGGCTCCACCAGTTCATATATATCATTATGCATTATGGGAAAGCAATTATCTATCCTTTCTTTATGAAATTTGTGACCACTTCATGGGTACCATTTATTTTAAATTATTTCACCAGGAAGCTCCTGCCTTCTCAACAGATGCCAGAACCTTCATCAACACCATTGGGGACTAGTATGTTTATGAGTCTTTTGCATATATTAGAGTTTGGGGAAGTGACATTGTTCACCTGTTGCCCAGAATTGTACCTAACATGTTGGTTATTCAAGAAGTTTCCTATCAGACTGTCACTGCTGGAGTCTACAAGAAACTTACTGGTCCTAAAAAGAGAGGCTGGCCTAAGTTCTCTCTAAATCTTGGCCCACTAGTTATTCCTACTTCAACCTGGGCTGCTGTACTTGGTGATCAGTTCGCTCCTTTGAAGTTGGGAAAAGCACCCAAAAGAAAGCATGATCCCAAGAAATTCTTGGATGCACACTTCAAGCAATATCACAGGAAAATGGACTATGTCCATGAAGATTTTCCAGATGACTCTATCTATCGAGGGGTGAACACCTTCCCTGAAGTGTTAGCAAGAGCCAAGAGCTTGGATGAGCAGCGACAGATTATGGCATTTAAGAAAGAAATAAAATCTCAGGTTTATGGGCAAAGAACCTTGGAGTTGAATATCACTGAACAGGTTAGAAGGAACAAAGAACAAAAGCAAATTCAGCTAGCCAATGCTCCCTTAATGCTTACTTATACAGATAGAGACAAAAGTAAAAATCCCATGGAGGAACCTCCTCAGATTAAAATCACTGAGCAGGTTAAAGCCTTGTTGCAGACATCTCAGAATTTTCAGCAACATTTGGCAAAATTGACTTCAGTGTTGGGTTCCAAGACAACTGAATCGCCCAAGGTTGCTATGAGTGTTCAAGTAACTGCTGGAGCTTCATAGCTGATTGATGACTCGACAATGATTGAAGATAATCCTCCTAAGAGACAGAAAGTTCAAGTTTCCACATCTGAAGTTCCTACTGTTGATCTCACTAACAGTGATGTAGAAGATGAGCCACAAGTTGTAGTTCAAGTGACTGAAGAAGTACCTGAAAAGGTAACTGACAAAGTTGTGGAAGAAGTCACTAGGGAAGTGACAGACAACTCACAGTCACTTACAGACTTGTTGGACAGTATTGAAATGGACCATTGTGATATTGATCAACCAATTTTTGAACTTACCTCTACTACCCCTGACATCACAATTCCATCACTTTTGTTACCACCTATCCAGGATCTTTCTATTTTGCCTGCAGGGGAAGTCCCACCACTCTCTATTTCACAGTTGTTTCACAA
Organism: Larix kaempferi; assembly: GCA_027924585.1. NCBI lineage: Eukaryota > Viridiplantae > Streptophyta > Pinopsida > Pinales > Pinaceae > Larix > Larix kaempferi. The sequence continues at coordinate 3,180,926 of BSBM01000276.1, read as the reverse complement.
TTTGACTCATAGGGTCACCCCTTTTCCTAGTAACTCAATTTCTTTTTCCATTCCTTCCTCTATACTTGCAGAATCCCAGTCTTCAACTAGCCTCCTGCAATTACCCACATCTACTTCATCATTACCCACTGACAGAGATTCAGTCACAATTACTTCGTCATTACCATCAGCTGCTAATGGTGACCAAGTTCTCCTTTCTGAAGCTATCACTTCAATCCCTTCTCCTACTATTCTCTCATCAATTCCTCAAATTGTTTCTACCCCTATGATTGTTCCTCAAGTTACCATGCCTATGCCCGATGCCATGGCCACTCAAACTCCCTCATTGGTTTCAATAGAAAATGTTATTTCAGTCACTTCTGAAGTAATAACTGAATGGGAGGATGACGAAATAGTCCCTCTTGGACATTACTTCTACAGTAAGGATAATAAGGTAGTGGTAAAGAGGGGTAAGAAGAGAATCATTGATAAAAAAGGCTTAGAAGTGTCTGTTCCTAACCAGATAGTCTGGGCTCAACAAGCTAGTAACCTTCAGATAGGGGCAATTGAGACAGCTACAGCCCTAGGTGCATTTGCAGAAGCAAACCTTGCTTCAATATAGGTTCTCAATAGAGAAATTGATTAGAAGAGGGAAGAAGTGGAGAAGCTTCAAGAAGATATGGCAAAGTCTAAAGAGGAACATCAAATTTATGTTGATGATCTTAGAAGGATTTGGGAAGATAAGTTGGGAGATGAGGAGCGCAAGAGCCAATCTTTGCAGGTTGAACTTCAAAGGTTACAAGCTGAGAATTCTGCCAATGTTCAGCAAATTGCTTTATTGCAAAAACACTGTGATGATGCAACTGCAAGTGCAGCCTCTTCTACTTTCTTCAAGATGAAAACTCAGGAATTCAAGGACTTGGATTCTCAAGTCAATAAAGAGTATCACGAATACCTGGAAAAGTTGTTTTGCACATTGGATGAAATTAGAGAAACTCATATCACTTTTGGCAAGATGCTTAGTGCCTTTGAAAGGAAGGAAGATAAAAGGAAGGAGGCTTCCAAGGCATATGATAACATTGTTGAATGGCAGAAGTACATAAAAGACATTCCAGAAGGATTTCCCATGCTTAGCAGTTTTCAATTTAAGAAGATCAGAGGTGCGTTGAATACTTCGTTGGAAATAAACGAATCAGTTGAAGATATTCTTAAAAAATCCCTAGCCATCTGTAGCAGGTGATGGTATGCAGCAGATAATGTTATGTTGGCTCTCCAGTTGCCTACCATGGAACTCATCGAAGATGTCTGTCCACCTAAATTGAAGATTGAGGAAGTTGAGCGTAAGTTTGATGAAGTTCAGCAGCAAATTCAGCTTCTAGAAGAAGTCAAGGTTGATGATGTGGAGCAGTTGATTAGGAAGTTGGTTTCCCTGGAACATAAGATCCAAGTCTACATTCATATATGGTATAAGCTGGCAAAGAATGAGATGGAGACGTTCGAATGCAATGGCCAGTTGGGACTCGAGTCAGCAAATTATCCTATGATAGATGAGCTATTAGAGATTACGGGCAAATGGCAAGATGTCCTAGGACATTAGGTTATTTTTTATTTTGTAATCCCTATTTTTTGTGGATCTCCATTTTTGTACCCTGTTGTAGTTCGTATTTAAGGACAGATGCCTCTTTTGAAAAGGGGTGGATAATTTTGGGATTGGGAATCAGCAGGAGACGACTGGGGATTCTCTATATTACTGGAGCTTTGTAATTTTGTTTGCAGAACTCATTCATACAGTAAAGTAATCTCATTGAATCTTTTCCTATTTATTGTTCAAGTTTCTTTGACAACGCCTGATTTCATATCTCAAATTGTCATCCACAGTATGTGATCCCTTTTGCATGTATGAATTAATGCACAGGTCTGTTGTATTGATTTCTCTTATGGTTGATCTATGTATAAAATATCTTGTTGAATTTCTTTAATTAAGATCTTTTTCTTTATCGATTTCTGCAAATGATTCACATGCTATTTGATCAATGTTAATTTTTCAATTGACACAATGATCACAGATTGATCTTGAATAGGTTTAAATTACTTGAATTATTCTCTTTTAATTTTCATTAATTGGTGATGATTTAAGTAAACAAGTAAAATGCATCTTTTACATTTCTGTTGGAGTTGGCAAACATGCTTGTTCCTTTCACATCAAGACCGATTTGCACAACAACAAGTCTTCCTTAGAATAGATTCTAACTTAGATTAGGATTTCTCCCCTCGTGCTCTCCACGTGCTGGGGGGATGGCCCCATAGATCATACTGACATCCGTAGCCGGGGGATAATGCTCCTCAAACTGAAGTTTACTTGTGGAAGTAATTGTAAATAAGTAACTTTACTTCCAAAGAAGTGATCACAAATGTCATATATGAAAGGAATATAATTGTTCTCCCATAATGCTGAATGATAAATATGGACAGGAGGATCTGATGGAGTCCAATTCCATCCCATGTTGGGATATTGGAATTCTACACAAAATATATCAACGACAAAAGCTAAAAAGAAGAAATGTGGCTTCTTCACAACCGGTGCCTTCTGATATGCTTGAATGGTTGTTTTGAGTTCAAAAGACAAGATTGAAAAGTGTTCAAAATTGCAATTTTCATTTGTAATTGTTCAAAATTTTAAGGTGAAAAGCTATAACATATAAAAATAGTTTTTCCCGACTTCTGTTTTCCGACAACAAGGATCGACCACCCCTTCTTTTGTAGTTAATTATGAAAACCTGTATCCAACAATTTAGCTATATACATAATGGAGAACACAAGAAGGATCGACCAACCCTTCTTGCAGTGTCAAAATATTATGAAAAGAATATTGGTAATAAGGGTCGACGGACACTTCTTGTAGTGTCCAACTATTATGAAAATAATATGGGGAATAAGAAGGGTCGGGCGACCCTTCAACTACGAGGGAATTGTAAAAATAGAACACCTTGGAATTTATATCATATAAAAATGGTTTGTCCTGACTTCCATTTTACGACAAGAAGGATCGGTCGCCCCTTCTTTTTGTTGTTAATTGTCAAAACCTTTATCTAGGAATTCAGCTATAGCCATAATGGATAATACAAAAAGGATCAACCGACCCTTCTTGGAGTGTCGAACTATTATGAAAAAAATATTTGGAATAAGAAGGGTCGGCCGACCCTTCATTTAGGAGGGAATTGCAACAGTAGAACACCTTGGAGAAAGAGCAGCCGCTCTTTCTCTGAGAATATTTCCACTTGCCAGCAAAGTTTTTAAAGCAAAACCTCTATAAATTTTGTTGTTAAACTGTTGATATCTACTATCCTAGGGTGACACGTGGAATGATCATATTGTGACATGTGGCATATTTGATTTGGCACACTGAGTATAGGGAGGTTACTATTTTTTATTTGATTTGGCACATTGAGTATAGCAAAGTTACTAATGCGGGTTTAACCACAACACAATCAGGAAATGAAAATTCACTCATAGTAGTTTTAAGGATTAGGCACATGCAAGATTACCCTGTAGCTGGAATGCTAATTGAAAAATTAACATGAATTTATTAAGTTATGTTAATCATTTGTAGAAATAGATAAATGTTCTAATTAAATAAATTCACTTAAAACATAAAACACACATAGATCATGAGTAAAGACAAATCCAGACTGTAGATCAAACTAATCAGAGGCAGGAGGCAGGATATGATTAAACATGACATTGCTTTGCAAAGAAAACTAATTAGAGGCATGATAGCTGATTAAAGAGCTTTTGTTTGGTGATTAAAGAAGAAGATATGAACAACCCATCAATATAGAGCATATGATAATGAATTATATACCGACTTTAGCAGAAAATGGTAGTGGATGCTTGAAATGAAAGCAACAAAGCATAATATTTATGACTTCTGCCCCAATAAAACACTTATCCAAGCACGAAAAAGCATAACAGTATGAATTAAACAATGAGAGAAACATTCACATAAGAGAAGAAGTAAACAGATTGTAAGACAAATAACACAGGAATCTCTGATAGAAAACCTTGCTCGGCCTAGCCAAATTTTATTAAAATATATCTCAGAGTGCTTAATAACACAGGGAATTCACGAGTCCAACAAAATTTTCCAACACTTTCTCCTTCTATTACATTGCTTACATAGATGCTCAAAGCCTTCAGGCTCGAGCTGCCTCAACAAGAACTTGTTACAATGTAGGTGAAACCTATTCAAAAAGGTTCGCCACCCTCAGGAATTAGTTACAACAAAATGACAATGCTGGTAAAACTGGCTCAATTGCCTTTTACAAATTTACTGAGCATTTTTACCGAAAGACAACAGACTCTAATAAAATAAACAAAATGCTTCAGCGAATATTACCTCCATGTTGCTATTCCATGATCATCGAATCTTCAGCGGTTCAATATCAGCTTTCCTTTCCCATATTTCTCAATGAGCTTCCATAGCTTGGAAGCTGGCAGCGCTGAGGTGGCCAACTCCTTCATTAAGACTCGGATCTTAGTGTGGTCCCTATAAGAGTAGCTTCGCAGATGTGCACTAGCCTCCTTGAACATCATGCTTAACTCAAAATCCTTTGCCATTTTCTCCACCACTGTCTTCCCCGATAGCAACTGATCCATACTTGCAAAATCGTTGAAATGCACTTTACATCTTGCCAATTTCTTCTAATATTCTTCTTCTGTGAGCATTGTTCCATCCTCCTCCTAGAAGAGAGGTAACCCTTTCTTGAACAAAGGGTCAAACATGTCTTTGAAATACTTGATCTGCTGTGCCATGACATCTATTTTAGCTTGAATAGCCTTTACCTGCTGGTGCTTGTGCATCACTTTTTTGGCTCCAATGATGATGGAAACCCTATCTATTACACCAGTTGTCTTGACCTACTCCTCAGATAAGCCGTTCAGGAATTCGATGGCATTCTCAGTATACTCTACAGGTTTTTTGTTCAATTTCTCATTTGCTGCTGTCACACTACTCTTAGCTAATTTTATCATTGTTTCCTTGTCCAAGACAAAATAGAGGAAGGGCCTCAATTTCCCTGCTTCTTCAACAATGCCATCCTAGATGACCTGCCTCACCTCTAGCAAGGAAGTCTGCCCTATAGCTTGTCTTGCCAACTGATCATATTTACCCTGCAACTCCTGGTGCTTGGCTTCCCAAGCCTCCTTTTCTCTTTCTACATTATCCTTCAGGGTTTTCAGATTCACATTTTGCTTTTTTAATCTTGTTATTTCCACGTCTTCCAGACTAGCTTCAGCTATAGCCCCTACCAGGGAGAAATAACCAGCCTCTATGGATGGTGTGGCCATGCTTTCTACTTCTTTCTCTTTCTGCTGCAGTCTCTTCTCAAGCTCTTCCACTCTGGCCTTTGAGATTTTCTCACTTGCCACCACAGTGGCTATATCTATCTGCCATTGTTTTTCCTTCGCTTCAAGTTTCAATAGCTTGGCCCTATCGTCTGGCAAGTCAGTCTGCAACTTCTCCTTCTTTTCCTCCAGTTCTGTTAGCTCAGAGACTGCTACTAACTGGGTAGAGGGTATTTTCAGCCCCTTTTTAGAGATCGGATGATGTTTTTTTCGTTGAGTAGGTTTTGAATAATGGCTCTTTTATCAGGCTGGCCCTCAGTGGCCACTATGTCACCCTACAATTTCTTGATCTTTGCCTTATGAGATTTGTTTTCCATCTTTTCCTGCTTGAGCTGGCTGGCAACCTTACTTTTACTGACCTGTACCTTTGATAGCTCCAAAGCTGTCCTCAATAGTTTAGTATAAATAACATCCCTGGTTTCTTTGTGCAAGTTTATTCATATGGGACAGGGATGTCCTCTAAATTCATCCTTAGCTCAGTGGCCTTGCTCTTGGTGGCTAAGGCCAAACTCAGGGTGTTCTGAGCGAGGCTCCTGCTAGTCACTAGAGACACTTCTTTGCTTGAAATTTTCCTTACTTTAGTATATAACTTGGACTCCTCTGAGGCTACCCATGATTCCACCTTGTATTCATCTATCAACTCATCTCTAGTATTGCTTAAGGAAGGAGGCTGAGTGGCTGCTGGGTTAAACACATACTCTTTGATCTCAAATGTTGGTAGCTTATCCACTTGTTTCTTTTTTCCTTTACGAGTCCCCACTGGTACTAGATGTTGCTCAGATTCGTCAGTTTTTTGCCTCTTTGGGGCTCTCTCAACTTCCCCTTCTGTGTCCATAGGGACACTATCAGCTTCCTTGCTGGAGTTTATTAAGTTGATGGCCATAGGCATGGCTGCTGGCACTAATAGGACTAGGCTAGAAGAGCCAGGCACTGTGGGTGTGTTCCCTTGTGTCAGTAGGGAGGAGCTCTCAGGTGTATCTATTTCCATCTGGCTCCTGCTAGGACATTCCAATAAATTTGTAGCTTCTGTGATGCCTGGAATTTCGAAATGCACAAAAGCCTTCATGTTGCTTTCCTTCCTCCTGTTGGAAATGATGTGGTGGGAATCATAGTTTAAGGGTGCTTCTGTTTTGAAACCCATCTCCTTTATCTTGCATTCGATGGCTCTAAGAGCTCCTTTGTTTTTTATTAAGAATGGACATATAGTCCATGGAAACACAATATTAGAGCCCTTTTTATGATCTAGAAAGTGCTCAACTTTTTCCTTCAATTTTTGTCTGATGAATTCTAATGCAAACATTCTGGGGGTCAGGAAAACTGGTAGCACATAGGGTGCATAAGCAAACCCATAAACCCTGATGATTGTGCCATGCTCTGAAAGGAACCAATCTTCGACCCTCTTCTTAGGAGAAAGCTATAGTAACTCCTGCATTTCTGGTAATACTCTAGGCAACTTCTTTTGGAAAATGACCTGATAAACCTCAGACATGAGCTCATCATGGAACTTGGTTTAATCAGTGTACATATCCTGAGTAAGTAGTACCTCAGGCATTTGCAAGTTTTCCTCATTGAATCCCAGGAACATTTTTAGTAAGTAGGACTGAAATCTGAAAATCCTTGTTTCCTGGAAATTCTTTAGCTGGGAGTGTATACTTTCAACCAAAACTTCATCAAACCTGAGGCATGCACATTGGGTAGATTGGCTTGGGTCATTTGATTCCAGGGGGAAGGTGCCTAGGACAAAAAGCAAACCTATTATAGGTTCTGTGACATACAAATCAGAGTCTAGACCTAGGAATTGGCTCATCATGGCGATAACACCTCTGGATTCTTCCGTGAATAGTCTGGCTTCAGCTGGGAAATCCTGCTCTTGTATTTGGATAGTAGGATTCAGACAGGACTTGCAGAAATTCTGTTTTACTTCAATAGGGGATTGTCTAAAAAACCGGATTAGGGATTCCTCGGTATACCCTATAGCTTTCTGGAAAAACTCTTTTGGGACTGACAGGGATTTTTTAAGGGTTTGGGTATCAATTTCGCAAAGGATATTGGACTTGGAAGCGTCCATGATTGCCCTCTCGGTAGAAGAGTAGTTAGAGGCGCACCATTCAACAAATTTGGGAAAAGCAGGGGTTTGGCCGACTGTAAACAGATGGAAATAGGACTAGTGGACCTGGTGCACGTCTATACCTCGCTCCCTAACCAGTTTCAGTTTATTTTTTATAGTTTCCATGGGGTCATCGGTCATCATAGTGTCGTATACCTTTGCGTCTCTATCTGTAAACAGTGTTTCTATGGGTTCTCTATCACTCAATTTAGCCATTAAATAGTTTACTCTAGACAAGATAACCTACCTGTTTTTTCCAGGTTGGATTGGGCCCCTGGTTGACCTGTCTATTTCTTCACAGCTTGCTCCTGTCGCTTTCGGATGCAAAATAGGAATCCAACTCTCTGTGCAGGCGAGTTTTTTATATTGTTTATCCTTTGCTATCACCCCTGCATCTCCTGCAGCATGGAAGCTTCCCTCACCATCCATTTTCCTGATCCCTGGTGGCCTCGAATCCTACCACATGTCGCCTCGAATCCTGGCCGTCAAATGCTGCAACATTTACCAACTTTGCGGATTTGTCTTGCGTTGATGTTTCGTGCAAGTTAGATCCACGAACAAAACCTCGACCATAGATCTCGGCCTCCTCAGATCTGCGTTGTCCAAACCCATGGGCCTCTACCAAAAGTTTGCGGATCCGAAAGTTTGTTTGCTCCATGCATGTTGTATCGGAGAAGTAGTTCCCGACCGTTGATCTGCTCCATTGGACGTTGATCTGCTACTTAAGATGCTTGTGGGATAAACCTCCCGCCTCCATCTAGAACACCTCACCCTTTTTGCGTGAAGCGTGCTCATGACTGTAGATCTTCACCACCGCCGATCTAGACCGTTTATTTGCCCAGATATGTAATTGTAGGCGGACCTCAACAATTTAATTCTCCTTGCAAATTTTCGGGCTTGGGATTTGATCATTTCACCCTTGGGGCCATCAATACCTACCGAGATGATTCTATTTTGCTCAGACCACCGAGGCTTTCTCCGTTCTTTTTAGAAATTGAGCCTCCCAGTTTCATCCAGGACAACGCTAGTGCTAACACTGACAAGCTAAGCGGGCAAGCTAAACTTCATTTTAATCACTCGGTGTAATCTCATCCGCAGGATCAAGACAAATCGACGATTAAAATGTAAACATGCCGGAAGGAAAAGAAGGGTTGCAGGGTTTTATTTCATAAATATATACATTCTTTCCGCAATCCTCAATCCACAATTGAGGTTTGCAGGTTGCGGAAAGAAAATATATCAAAACAAAAAACCAAGATTCCGCAATCGGCTAAGTTATAACATATAAAAATCGTTTGTCCTGACTTATGTTTTCCGAATAGATAGTCAATTGGCTAAGTTATAGCATATAAAAATCGTTTGTCCCGACTCTTGTTTTCCGAGAAGAAGGATCGGCCGCCCCTTCTTTTCATAGTGAATTGTGAAAACATTTATGCAACAATTCAACTATATCCATAATGGAATACACAAGAAGGATCGACCGACCCTTTTTACAGTGGCAAATTATTATGAAAAGAATATTTGGAATAAGAAGGGTCGAGCAACCCTTCTTGCAGTGTCGAACTATTATGAAAATAATATTGGGAATACGAAGGGTCGGCCGACCTTTCAATTACGAGGCAATTTTAAAAATAGAACACCTTGGAAGTTTTAACCTATAAAAAATGGTTTCTCCTTACTTCTGTTTTCCGACAAGAAGGATCGGCCACCCCTTCTTTTCGTAGTTAATTGTGAAAACCTCTATCCAACAATTCGGCTATATCCATAATAGAGAACACAAGAAGGATCGACCGACCCTTCTTGCAGTATCAAACTATTATGAAAAGAATATTTGGAATAAGAAAGGTCGGCAGACCCTTCATTTTTGAGGGAATCGTAACAATAGAACACCTTTGGGAAAGATCGGCCGCTCTTTCTCTGAGAATACTTCCACTTGCCAGCATAGTCTTTGAAGCAAAACGTCTATAAATTTTGTTTTTTAATTTTTGATATCTAATATCCCGGAGTGACACGCGGAACGATCATATTGTGACACGTGGCATATTTCATTTGGCACATTGAGTATTAGAAATATAGTTGGCTCGTATAGAATATTTTTTCCTATGAGCACCGCTAAATTTAGCAGTTTGAGTATAGCGGATCATATTTTAGTATTTAGGTAGTTACTCTGAGGATAATTACTTGATTTTAAGTGCAACAGATAAACCACTTCTAAAGGCCAATTATTTTTAAGCACAATTACAACACTTAACAACAGTTAGTGCGCAAATTACGACACTTATCACAAATCCAATTTTGTAACAAATAACCATCCATTATCAATCCCAATGGCTATAAGTTGTATCTTTCCTTCTATAAAACTTTAATGAAAATGAGAAAATACAACTTTTTGTTAACCAAGTGGAAATTTAGAAACACAACAATTTTGTTGCTTAAAATTACCACATAGAGAAATTTAGAAACCAATTTTGTCTACTATCAACCCTTGAGAACATCCACCACTCTAAACACTATTCCCCATATTTTCTCATTGTGCCTTGACTACTACAAGGCCCTTCTCGTTTTTTCTAATTTTTTCTACTGCAAGGCCCTTCTTGGTGACCATGCCCATATGTTTCTATTTACATCGATCTTCATGTTTTCTTCTACACTAACAACCCATTGTTGTTGTCTATCTAAACATTTTTTAAGTATATATATTCCCTGTACAAAAATAGTCTGGTTTAAATTTTTCCCTTCAGCAGATAAAATAATTACCCGTCCATAGTAAATTTTTTATTAATATATATTTTAAAATTGATTAAAATTCCACATTTACATAGAAAATAAAAGTTTTAACTATATAGCAAATGCTCATGGCTGAAAATATTTTCAATGTGTACATTTATTTCCAGGTATGATACGCATAGAAAGGTCCAATGGTTACGTGTCAAGTTAACAATTTGGAATTTTCTATTTTAATGCCAAGTTGTTTATGTTAACTTATCAAACAAATTAATGATCATGGAAAAAAAAATTAAAAGAAATTAGAAAGGTTAGCTGTAAAATGTAAATCCAAATTCTGTTAAGAGTGACCCACAAAAATTAATGACGGTTTAGAGAATAAAGTGCCCATCAAAAATAAGTTTTGGAAAAAAACATGACAGTTTAACATGATGGTTCCAATATGACAGTACTAGCATCTGACTCCTGATAAATATCACCAATCACCTTACCCAAAGTGCTCTTTTTTCTCTGATGGCATTTATACCATGCATTTTGATAGATGTCTATTGTGTCTAATCTCATTGTAAACAAGCTTCTTTTTCTGTCATCTCCTTCTTTGGACACAGGAGCATTTGATCCCATAGAATTTATAACATTCAACTATCAAATTTCTTAGCACATTCAACTATTGATCGAAGTGGAATTTTTGATATACAAAAATTTGAGCAACAATGTTCAGTGCCAATGTTTGAAAGGTGTGCACCCTGATTTATTGCAAGCCTATAAGGTAACGATCTTGAATTTCATTCAGAAATTTTAGAAGAAGCTGGTATATCCACTGCTCACCCCTGGACAACATGCCATACAAGAAAACACCACTTCATCGACCAGAATACCAAAGGAGATGTCACCCAAAATTGTTCCCCCCAACAAAATCAGTCTCACTCACATTTGTTACAAAACCTATGGAAATGCAATCCTTTCTTTCTGAACACTTATGTAACAACTTAACTTTTCTCATAATAAAAGAAGATTTATTCTCAATTGTTGTGATATGTGCTACACTCGTTGAAGTAGAAGTTGGTATATCATTCTCCTCATTCTCAGTTGTTATGATATGTGCTACCTCATTTACGGAATTGTATGGCCTTGTTCGATTATCTTTAACATGTGTATATTCACAATGGGGATTACCTGGAAGGACCATCTGTAAAGGAAATTCTTCAAAAGCATTCCAAATGTATAACATCCAAAGGAACATTATCGAGGTCAAGCAAAGTGTTTGCAGGCCATCTTATAATAGAGCCTTCAGATACACCACAATCCTCGCAATTGCGGAAGACTTTATGAACTAAAATACCAAACTCACCAGCATCTAGTACTTTGAATTGTACAATGTCTCCCTTAAAAACAGTTGACACTAACCCCCGAGCAACATATTGTGGCTTTAAAGAACATTGATGTATCAAATTAACTAGTAGATTCAAATTGATTATTGTTGAAAGCGCTTGGAACAGAAAGCAATGTTTCTGTATTAAAATCGATGATTCTTTTAATCGGCCATACAACAAAAGATCCATTGCTCACCCCTAGACAACATGCCATACAAGAAAACACCACTTCATCAACTAGAATACCAAAGGATAAGTCACCCAAAAATGTTCTCCCAACAAAATCAGTCTCACTCACATTTGTTACAAAACCTATGGAAATGCAATCCTTTCTTTCTGAACACTTATGTAACAACTTAACTCTTATCATAATAAAAGAAGACTTATTCTCAGTTGTTGTGATATGTGCTACACTCGTCGAAGTAGAAGTTGGTATATCATTCACCTCATTCTCAGTTGTTATGATATGTGCTACACACGTCAAAGAAGAAGCTCGTATATCATTCACCTCGTTCTTACAAAGAGCGGACCCAATCTGGTTAACGATCTCAGATACAAGCCATTGAATATAATCACCAGCAGCCTCTGACAATGTATCTACACCTTCTGATCAATAGGGAAATGGAAGACTTGCATTCAAAGACTTGGTAACATTTACAATGATACATCCTTCATTAATGATGATATTATACAAAAATTTTCTTCCTGGAAACAAGATTCCTTCAGCAACTTTCAATCCATTCAAAAGTAGGTCCACACATTGTTGAGTACCAAAATCCATTTCATAAACAATATCTAAAATATAAAATAACAGTACACATTGTTCAGAACCAAAATCTAGTTCAAAAGCGTTTTATGAAATATAAAATAACAGGAGCACATTAACAATCATATTTATTTTAAACAAAGATATAACATAGATTATAATATATAAAAAATGGCTGTCCGGACTTCCAATTTTTCGAATGGTAGGATCGATCGCCCCTTCTTGTAGAAGAAGTGAACACAAGAAGGATCGAACGACCTTTCTTGCAGTCTAGAAATATTACGAAAAGAATTCTGGGTAGAAGAAGCATCTCCCGTCCATTCATTTATGACGGAATATTAAAAAATTTCGACCTGCGAATGCTAGGCCGTCAATACATGTATTTCCAAAATTGTGAACAAGGGAAGAATATTGAGCACAACAAGTGTCGGCTGACACTTCATTTACGAAATAAATTTAAATATATTTAATCTACGAAGGCTATGTCGACAATTCTCGGCTTCCAACTTCCACTGTAAATAGTAAGGACTCGGACATCATCTAAGTTCTAACATATAAAAATGTTTGTCCCGGCTTCCATTTTTCGAAGAGAAGGATCGGCCGCCCCTTCGTTTAGGAGATAATTGTGAACAACTATATCCAGCAATTCACCTATATCCAGAATGGCGAAAGAAAGAAGGATAGACCGACCCTTCTTGCATTCTAGAACTATTATGAATACAATACTGGGCAGAAGAAGGGTCGACCGCGTGTTCATTTATGAGGGAATTGTAAAATTATTCAACCTACGAAGGCTAGTATGTCAATTCATCTATATCTAAAATGGTGAACACCGGAATAATACTGAGCACAGCTAAGTTATAACATATAAAATTGTTTGCCCCGACTTCTGTTTTTCGAGAAGAAGGATCAGACGCCCCTTCATTTAGTAGATAATTGTCAAAACCTTTATCTAGAAATTGAACGATATCTAGAATGGTGAAGACAAAGAAGGATCGATTGACCCTTCTTGCAGTCTCAAGCTATAACGAAAAGAATATTGGGAAGAAGAAGGATCGTCCGCCCCTTCTTTTACGAGGGAATTCTAAAAATAGAACTTGGAGAAAGAGCGGCCTATCTTTCTCTTTGGATATTTCCACTCTCCAGCAAAATGTACGAAGCATTGTTCCTATGAAATATGTGTTTAGAGTGCCAATATCTACTTTAGCCACTCCAAAAAAAATCCCCGGAGGAAGGAGAGGATGCTCTTTCTCCTCAGCATCTACTTCCAACACCTCGAAATGGAACAACCTTACGATAGAGCGACCTCGCTTTCATTGACAAAATTTTGACTTGACGACAAACTCTTTGTAGCAAAATGTCTGTAAAATTTTTCGTTCAAATCTCAAAATCTACTCTCCAGGGTGACATGTGGAACGTTCAGATTGTGCCACGTGGCTTTGATTATTCCAGAATTGATCTGTGCTACACTCGGAGAAGTAGAAGCTGCTATATCATTCACCGTAGTCTTGGTCCAAAAGTATGAAAGAATGTTTCTGTCTGGTTAATCGTAGTCAGAATCTTTCCAACTAATGGCATCACTATCTGCATTGTCGTCACTGTTAAATTCATTTTCCAACACGGTATCCTGCCTAAATTTTAAGAACATTTTTATCAGATTTATCTCTGAAACTAAATGCCTTGGTATCGTATGCAAGACTCACATGTGTTCTCATTGCATCCAACAATTTGAGTCATACACCGCGTCCAACTACGCAATACATGGGACTTTTCTAGCCAAGATACCATATTGGCAAACAATTATACCTTAATATTGTTTAAAGCTATTTGATTGCTTAATTTTATTCAATTAAATTAAATACTTAAATTATATATATTTATATTAAAAGAAATGTAATCAATATTATATAAATTAAGACATAAATTATCAATTTCAAATATTTCAAATAAAGTATTAACATTTACATAGATCAATATACTATAGTGAATATTAACTGCAAAATGATATTAAAAAGAAAAAACATGTTTCAATTTTACGAGTTCATTTGTCGTTATCTTTTTCCAACAAACCTAGCCAAAAGTAATGCTAGAGGATTTGCAGAAAACAATCTGGAATTTATGAAAATAATACGCTACATCACCAGAAAGAAAACGTATGCAAGCTGGCGGGAATCGACATTAATGAGTAACACCCGATTTTGCAAATATAACGTTGTGAATTCATATTAATGGATTGTAAGAAGATAACTACCCAGAATTGAAGGAAATAAATTCTGGAAATCTGAAGAATCTAAAACGTTCAGCGACTTTAAATTACTGTGAACTTCAAACTGTCATTGCATTTATTTTTGACAACCATGGAAGATATGGATTTTTATCCCGGAGGCTGAATAAGCATGCTCTATTATAGATTTAGATTTATGGTTTGAATAATATAAATACCTTCCAATTGAAAAACTAGCAGTCGATTCTTCAAACCAATCTTACTGCTCTACCCGCCCAACACTCTTCTCGGTTCCACCTCAGCAAAAGCAAACCTCGGTCCTCAGAGAAAACAGAGCTCCAAACTGGCAAACACAAAGAGTTTGAACTTTAAGTTTCAATGTAGGAAGTGGGCGGGAAGAGCAGTGTGGCGGGATAAGTTTCAATGTAGGAAATGGGCGGGAAGAGCAGTGTGGCAGGATATCAATGCAGAAAAGTTCATGACATTTATTATCACAGTGTGGAGGGATATCATCTGTACGTCGTGACACATAAATGCAATCCATCATAAACAGGCGCCTCATAAACGTGATGAGATTATTCACACGAGTGATACAATCCATCATTTACCATTAGCGCTATAGAAACCATTTTAAATGGCGGAAAAGATCAACTCCATTCCAACGTACAAACCATTTTAAATGTTCGAAAAGATCACCTCCATGCGAACATACAAACCATTTTAAATGGCAGAAAAGATCACCTTCGTGCAAGCGTACAAACCATTTTAAATGGCGGAAAAGATCACCTCCATGCCTATGTACAAACCATTTTAAATGAAGGAAAATATCACCTCCATGCCAACGTACAAACCATTTTAAATGGTGGAAAAGATCAATCGAGCGGCGAAATATCAAGGGTCCCACTTCTGTTCCACATCCCCAACATGCACTCTAGGACGAGGGGATGGGTGGTTGCAGAATCGGAAACCGCTCTCCACGTGGGAACACCACATGATTTCGCAAGTTGGAAGGGTGGTAAGGAAAACCACCGTCCTCCATTTGCGAAACCACCTTCGCCCATCCTTCACGGTCGCAAGCATGTGTGGATATGATGTGGCCAGTCCACATCATACCTTCTTCCCATGCAACTCCTCAACATCGAGGTTTCTTCCAATATGTCTCCTGCATGCCAGACTTCCTGCCCACGTGGCTTCTCCACGTCAACCTGCACATGCACAGTGGAAAACACCTTTCAATTACACAATCACAACATAATTAAAAACCTTTCAATTACACAATCACAACATGCAAGAATGAAATAAAAATGCATCAGAATCAAATGCATAAGATTACTTATCTTTATCCAACGCAGATCCAAGCAATTGGCTTTGTAAGAGCGCTTTTCCACTTACTAGCATCAATATAAATGTGTGGTTGTTTATCAGTTGTAGAAAATTATAGATAAAATGAGTTAAATGAAGAAATTCATTTAAGACATAATAACGCATGAATCGTATATTAATAGAAATCCAACCTACAGATCGATGTATTCATTAAATTAGCAACATAAAACATAGTTCAAAGAAATTTGACAAATTAATATCCAAAAAAGATGGCCAAGAGAAACCGACTGAATTTCATTAATTATGAAAAAAATTACAATGAATCAATACATAAACATTAGAATAAATTTACCTAAATTATACATAATCCAAATTGAATCGACATCCCCACAACTTGCCCCGATATTCTTCTTCCTGTGTCCTCGTGGTTCCATCCTCCTCCCAAAAGATAGGAGTTCCCTTCTTGAATAATGGATCAAACATTTCTTTGAAGAGTTTTACTTGATGTGCTAAAATGTCTATCCTTGCCTGAATTGTGTTCATCTGGTGATACTTATTCACCACCTTCTTTGCCCAAATAATACTAGACACTATATCCTAAGTTTATGCTAGTTGTTTTCACCTCATCCTCTATCAACCCATTCATAAATTCTATGGCCTTTTCTGTACAGTCCATGGGCTTCTTGTTGAACTTTTCCCTGACTGATGTTAGGCTTTGCCTAGATAAATTTATTACACCCTCTTTATCCAGAATGAAATCGAGATATGGCCTCAATTTCTCTACCTCCGCAATAATGTCAACCCAAATGACTTGCTTTGCTTCCTGCAAGGAGGTCTCACCTGTAACCTGCTTTATTAATTCATCATATTTCAACTATAGCCCTCCTAGAGAGGTAGGCCCACATAAGGTAAAAGGAAAGTGGAAGACAAGTATAAATAAGTGGAGGAGGTAGGGTTATTAGACTCTCTATTTATTCATTCATTCACTCACTCATTCTCTTAAGTGAGTAGTGCGCACAAGTGGAGGAGGAGAAATACAAGGCAAGGTCTGTGGCTCGTGGCTTCTCCCACAAAGAAGGGATAGATTATGAAGAAACTTTTGCACTCGTATCTAGACACACTTCCATCATAACGGTACTTGCTCTGGTTGTAGTGATGAAGTGGATGAATTACACCTGGCAAATGTCAAGACAACTTTCTTGAATGGTGTAGTCGACGATGAAGATTTGTGCTAATGAACTATGTCGAGAAATACCTTCCTAGTTAAGAGGGAATGTTGATGTATTTGTAACTTCGGAATGTATTTCACTTGTATATTTTATATTGTATTCATATGGCATTGTAATTCCGACGGAGAGGTTTCATTCCTCCGATCAGAAAGGTCATCATTGTATGTGATATGGTTATCAGACTCCCTAGTGGGGTCGGCCCTGAGTATATTAGGATGTTAGAAAAAAATTGCATTAATGAACAAGATACTACTTATATGCAAGTAATGGGTAAGTGGTCGATGGTACTGTACAACATTCCATTGCTACTTATCTAGAATGAAACCTGTTTGCTGACATGTTGGAGTAGACTTGCACACTCTTAGTAATGTTCTGGTAGAGATGGAAGGCATCTAGAAAGTTATGGGATATGGATAAATGTTGTATTGAAGCATGATTGCCTAAGATAATTGCATGACTGTATGACATATTTCTTTATGTGTAAGAATTTGTTTTGAATACTATGAGATGTTTCTAATCATGCTATTGAACTTGTCTCGTAGGAAAGACCTTGTACCATCACCTACAAGAGAGACTTGTTTCGAAGAACAAGTGACGATGATTTAGCAAGAAGATTGATGAAGTCAAGAAGAAGACTTTGAAGAACCAGAAGTACTTAGGAATTGATATGCAACAATGAATGAAGTAAAACCAAAAGATAATGAAGATTGTGAAAAGGAAGATCATACACCAGATGGATGTCAAGACAGGATTCTTGAATGGTGTAGTGGAAGAGGAATTATATGTGGAGCAATCACTCAGGTTTGAGACACACGACAGGGAGACTCATGTATGCAAACTGAAGAAATACTTGTACGATCTGAAGATTATGGGGGGACATTAGGGTACACAAAATTTTGCAGAGATAGTGTAATCAGTCCTGAAAGATTATGGGGTGACATTACGGTACACAAATTTTTGTAGAGACAGTGTAATCAATCCTAAGAGATTATGGGGTGACATTATGGTACACAAAATTTTGCAGAGACAGTGTAATCAGTCCTGAGATGTACCTACTTGATGGCTTGCTCGCAGAGATGATGAAGACCTACATGGATGAAGACCTACGATGATGCTCCAGTGATCCAGTGTTGATGATCCAGCTCCAATATTGAAGACTTGTGCCTATATGTATTGACGCCTGTGTCAAGAGAATACCTTCCTAGTTAAGAGGGAGTCTTAATGTACTATCTGTAACTTCAGAAGATATTATTCACTTTTATATTGTATGTATTACATTTGTACTTTATTGTATCCCTGATGGAGATGTTCTTATTCCTCCGTTCGAAGGTGTCGTCATTTGTATTTGCAAGTGTCACAAGTTTTATTGTAAGTGTCGTAACTTATATTTGATGGGTTATTAGACCTCCTTAGAGGGGTCGGCCCAATATGTGTTAAGTGGAAGGCTTATTAGACTCCCCTAGGGGGTCGAACCAGTTAGGATAAAAGGAAAGTCAAGTTAATTTAAAGTATAAATAGAGTGGTTGCACCACTATATTTTCTCAGTCACTCACACATACAACTCGCATAGTTGAGAGAGAGGAGTGCTCACAAGTGGAGGAGCCTGGAGGAAGAACTGCTGGAGACATCTATCTTTTGGGGTTTCATCTTTGTGATCTTTGTATTGGTGCTTATTATATCTCTGAGGAAGTTGTGGGGTTTTTCACCTTTATGGTTTTCCCCGGTTAAATGCTTTGTGTCTCTTGTCTCTTGTGTTTGACATGATGTACATGTTGTTCTCTCAGTTAAGATTCTAGATCATATTGAATTAAATGATGAAAAGATAACAAAACGAGGCTACAACCCCTTGGTTTTCATAATTTCCAACCTATAGATAGGACTCCAGACCTCAGTAAATTCCAACTCAATAGTTTTACTAGCACCAACTGGATGGGATCCCCAACTCCCTGAGATCACAAGCACCAAACCAAAGGAGTCTTCAATCTCCTATCCTTGCTCAATAGTGCCACCCTAATATCAATAAGAAGAACAATACTCCACTACCATTGTATCACGGTTTCCATCAACCTATATGTGTATCTATGTCCTTGTACCTGTATGTCATTATCCATGTATCATTGTATTGATGTCACTATCACAATCCATGTTCATCCCCTACCCTTGGGGGTTTTGAACCTTGATTTGACTAGTAAAATTCCCCAACTTCTCTTGAAATTAAATGGATGTTGCAGAAGTATTATGATATTAGTCTATAATCACCGATGAGGTTCCTTTTTATTTATTAATACCCTCCACATACCTTCGGACCCAATTCGAAATCCTTTAAAGAGTCTTTTGGAGCCATCTACCCTTGGGGGCTTCAACATAAATTTTCCTAGTGATTCTTCCTTTCATTCTCTAATTGTAAATGCAAGTGGTTGAAGTCTATTGGAATTTTCCATGCCTATAATAGATGCATAAATGTGTCATATTACACGTCAATCCACTCTAGACATAGTTTGAAATCATTTGGGATCATTTGGGACATTTTGAGGCTTCACAAGTCCAAGTTTTGAAAATTGACCGAATTGGGAAAAGTTCCAAGTTGGGGACATTACACAAGAATTTAACGTAAATAATTCCTTAAAGTCCAGCTGAAAAACACAAGAAAGTAAGGCTTACTAAAAGCATAAAACCTCGTAGTTGTCAAAAGCACTTTCTAAAACTGTCTAAAGGCTCACGAATTAGCTATAGCTTTAGCTTTGGTTAATGTTACCTTTGCACTTTGTCGTACACTTTCAAGTTGCCAAAGGGCTTCAAAGGAGTGGTGTTTGTTAATGAAGTGATTCAAGATAATAGTTTTTGTATTCATGAAGATATTTGTTAGATTCACTCCCTCTTTTGTGTTTATCGATCTCTGTATTCATTGGAAATTGCATAGATTGTATTCTATTTGCATCCAACCTTGTTTTTTCTATTAGAAGTTTGATTACTTGTCAATTCAATCTCAATGGTTATGAATATTTTTCAAATTGTTAGGTATTTTTTATGTTTCTAAAATTTCCTCTATATGGGTTCTTGGTTTATCTCGGTTAGACATTGCTTATTAAAAGCCGTAGAGAGGAACAATGCAAATTTTGTCGCTTTTTATGTCCTAATACCTTTCAAACACCTTGAGACCCAAATCAGAAGCAATTGGAGCCATTTGGAAGCATTCGAGTTATTAATAGTCAAACATGAACAATATAATTATGGAGCTAATATGAAATGGGTTGTTTAAAAAAACGACACAGCCTTAGATGTTATTGCTACGACATGTGATCTCTCCTTCTTTTCCTAATTTAATGTTTCATCTCAATGCTATCAATGCCATCTTGGAAGATTGATCTTGTTGTTTAGACTTCTCTTATCTCTTATGGTCATCTCTCCCTCTTCTTCATCGACTTCTTCCCATGTTACACTAGATCTTCTACAAACCCATCTACAAATAATGTCTAGAATTGGTATTATTCATCAAACAAGTGATTTCTTCATATTGTTAGCGTTTTTGTCTTTATGTTTTTTAAATTTATTCTATATGGATTCTTGGGTTATTAATGTTTATAGAGACTCGAGAGGAACAATGCAAATATTGTCACTATTCTAAGGTCTCTACATAAGGTCTCTCACTCCAAGGGAAGAGGTGGAAAAGGCGCTAAAAATTTGGACGACACACCCAGATAATCGACGGTGGAAATGGGTTCCCGCGCTAGAAAGTGCACGGTGGTTAAACTTGGAAAAGGTAGAGCAGAAATTAAATCACTTACCACGTGGAAAGCATTGGTGGAGTCCGCTATGAAAAGTGGTTAAATTTAAACCTCTCATTGCAAGTTCGGAAACCACCTAAGCATATGTTCTATAAAAGGTTTGTTCAAAGTTTTAAAAAATGTTTTTATCGCTTATTACCTAGAGGAAAAGAACGGTCCTCGGGAAACACGTCGTTGTCTTCGTCAATTGGAACAACACCCAAGAATCTCACTTCACAGTTCACAGGTAGCTCGAAACCCTCAGTGTTTAGATTTTGTGTCCCAAATGACGAAAACCCAAGATCTTCTTCCCTTCAATGAAAGTTCAGATGAAAACGAGAAGCTTGTATTTGACCCTGTTTTCGACCCTGTTTTGTCTGTGTGTAGTATTTCGCAGTCTAAGGAGAAATTAATGGAGTTTAAGTCACAGGGAAAGGGTGTATTTAATGTTTTTGGTTCTTTTCTGTACTATTTTTGTGTCAAACCAACCCTACACTTCCCCGAAATTGTTTGTTGGTGTGCGACGAATTATTCGCAGGGCGAAAGGGTAATCATTAATGTAAAATGACCAAAATTCTATGCCCTGTAAATGCACAGACTATCCGTGAGGTTCTAAGTTTACCTGAAACATTTCCCAAAAGCCCTGAGTCGTTTAACGAAGAAAATTTGGCAAATTTTATAGAAACAGCAGTCCTGCAGAAAAAGACAAATTTTTATTACAAATCTTGAAAGATGGTTATTCGCATGAAAATCTATCATTCCCATTGAGTATTGATGTCTTTTAGCAAGATACCCAGTTAGTTTTGTCCTTGTTGAGTCAAATTTTAGGTCTAGATAGTGATAAGTCGAATCACAAAAGTTATATTAGGTTTCCTTCTCCAAGTAATTTCACCAGAGTCACAGTCGAGTCCGGTGTGTTGTTTTAATTTTGATGAATTCCTAGCTGAAGCGATTCATGTCCAGTTGGTGAATTTCAACCAGTTGAACCATTTCAGGTATCAGTCATATTGTTCAAACATTTCGAAATCCAAGTTTCTTGGTACCATGTTTTCTCATGACCTTAATAAACAGGTCAATATGTTTGAGTTCACCCATAAAATCATGGTAGAAATTTACAGAATTATTTTTAATGTTGAAATGCCTTGAGTGTTAGAAGAAAAAGAAACTTTGCAGCCTACACCAGAAGGCCAAACAGGTGATTGGTTCTTGTATAGAGAACATACTATAATTAGGGTGTATGATTTTACTGGAGCACCATATATGTTTCCAGCCTTTTTAACAGCGGGGGTTTTTACCTTGGAATTTATTAGACAAAGGTTGCATTCAGAAGAACATTTCTGTGCTTTCAAAAAAACATCTGATGTGAAATTCCCCCTTAAAGTTGGTCCATTCATTATTAAGAATAAGGCAACCCTCTCTGTAGTAGAAAAAATATTGAAGATTATGGATTTCCAAGAGGCTGAAAGGATGAATTATGATCCTCATCAAATTATATCGCAAAGGAGACATCTAAATGGAAACAAGGCTTTTGATCGTCAAACAGTAGAAGGATTGAAATAAAT
The DNA here is from genome assembly GCA_027924585.1 of Larix kaempferi. Taxonomy (NCBI): domain Eukaryota; kingdom Viridiplantae; phylum Streptophyta; class Pinopsida; order Pinales; family Pinaceae; genus Larix; species Larix kaempferi. Next base: position 3,158,472 of record BSBM01000276.1, on the reverse strand, counting down.
GGCAAATTTATTCAAATTTGAACAAGATAATAGGGGTTGGATCAGAGAGATTTCTTTGAAATTTCTTTTTTAGCGACGATTTCAAAGATTGTTTTGTATAAATTTTGATTTTATAAAGTAATAGGGGTTGGGTCCGAGAGCAAAAAATATAGTGACGTAATATTTTTTGAAGACTTTAATGAAGAACATAAGTAAAAGTATATCCGAAACAGAGATTCATATGTTTTTACTTTCTTCAGTCTTTTAATTTCTCTTTTGTGGATGTATTTCGTGTTACACCATCTTATCGCTTTGCCTCATAGTTGACTGTAATACCTGGGTTATAATTCATTTATATGCTCTGATCCACACATTTAAATATTGTCAATGTTCTTTCTTCCAAATTAATGCAGAATTCATCCTACAACTGAGATTGGCTAAGTTATAACATATAAACAATATTTATCCCGACTTCCGACCTCCGACACGAAGGATCAGTCGCCCCTTCGTTTATTATAAAATTGTGAACAACTATATCCAACCATTCACCTGTATCCAAAATGGTGAACACTAGAAGCATCGACTGATCCTTCTTGTAGTCTAGAACTATTTTGAACAAAATACTCGGCAGAAGAAAGGTCGGCCGACACTTCATTTATGAGTGAATTGTAAAAATATTCAACCCGCCTAGGCTGGGACAACAATTCCAGACTTCCAACTTCCGCAATGAAATTATAGTTGGAATTGGTATATTGGCTAAGCTATAACATATCAACAATATTTGTCCCAACACGCGACTAGAAGAATCGGCTGCCCCTTCGTTTAGTAGAGAAATGTAGACACCTATAGGTTACAATTCACCTATATCCGGAATGGTGAACACAAGAAGGATCGACCGACCCTTCTTGTAGCCTAGAATTATTTTGAACAAAATACTCGGCACAAGAAAGGTCGGTCAACCCTTCTTGCACCCCGTATGAGGATTTCATTGCCTTTACCGAAGACGCAGATATGTTGCAGATTGCAGATACCTAGATTTCTTAAAACGTTCCATCAATACCACTATCTCGCAACCCGGAATGCAGATTGCGGGATGGGACAACAATTCTCGACTCCCTACATCCGTTGTAAATAGTGGGGAATGGAGATTGGCTACAAGAAGGATCGACCGCCCCTTTGTTCAGTATAAAATTGTGAACACCTATATCCAGGAGTTCACCTGTATCTAGAATGTTGAAGACAAGAAAGATTGGTCGACCCTTCTTGCAGTCTAGAACTATTATGAAAAGAATACCTTGTAGAAGAAGGGACAGTCACCCCTTCATTACATGGCAATTTTTAACAAAGGCAAGGTAGCCATTTAGTTACTGTCAAAATGACTTGGTCTAGTGGGAAAGAAGAGATAAGAAACAATCCAATCAATACTCTTTAATAATTTTTATTTGTTATCTTTGTATGATTTGTAGAGCTTGTTGTCCAATAATTGACCAAGCTTAATTAAGGTTGCCATCTATTCAATGCAGCTAAATTCCATTCTTAATACCATAAATCTTTTCAAATTATCGGGTGGCCTGCAAAATACTTTTGTCCAATTTTAAGGCTTAGCTCATTTGATCTCATGGAGGAAGAACATACCTATGGAAGTGGGAAATTTTCTTGCAATATGCATGGGAGCAAGATTAAACCCTTAAATTAATTTTGCTTATATTATATCAAAGATTCAAAATGAATATAACTTTGTTCCATATGTGTAATGTGACATTCCATTGTAGCTCTCTTACCTGATTCTTTGATTTTTTCTTTGAGCTAGTTGTTTAGTTATTGCATCAGTTTTGTTGGACTTGGTCCCAGATAGAATGTGCATTCACCAAGGTGCTAGAGTCTATTTGATTCTATCTAAATTAACTTTCCCCCTTGACCTCGACCAAGGGAGGAAGGGGGAAACCGAATAAAATAGTACTCAGATCCCCGTGCATTCCATTTTTTATATTATCTATCATTTCCTATCATTCTTGCACCTCTAGGGATAAAGGAATTTCTCTGAGCCATCCATCTTGCATGATCGATCTGGTACCATTGATCTCCTTCCATGCTTATCCCCACGGCCTTCCGCAGTCTTCAATCTCTCAAACGCTGCCTTCCTCGCACCTTGGATCTGCGTAGTTATTATCAACTGTCGATCTGGCCCCTTTCTGCATCCTAACTCTCGATATCAGGCAAGAAGGATCGGCCGCCCCTTCCTTTAGTAGAGAATTGTGAATTCACCCGTATCGAGAATGGTGAACAGAAGAAGGATTGATCGACCCTTCTTGCTATATTGAACTATTACGAAACGAGTATTGGGTACAAGAAGTTTCAGTCTAGCCTTGATTTACAAGGGAATTGTAAAAATATTCAACCTCCAAAGGTGAGGATGTCAATTCATGTATATGAAGGATGGTGAACACTGGAAGAAGACTGAGATAAGGGTCGGTCGACCTTTCGGCATCACCTTGTAAACATGTTGAAGTCTAACCTAAAGCGAATATGGGGGTTGCATAATCAAGATTCTCTTAACCATGGCGATGCACAGATGTCGTTACCATCTTCGCATAACATTATATTTAACATCAACTAGAACACCAGATGACTTGGCACTTGGAAGCTATCGCAATGTATTCATTAGAGAACTACACTGAATCTCTAATGTATTCACCAGTTTGCTACGAATTCGTCAAACTATGTGCTGCTTCTTCACAATCACGCACTTGTATTCCAATTAATCAATGTGCAATTACCATTCACATACATATAAATTAAGCACAAAAACTCACATAAAATCGAATAAAAAACATGTGATAAACTCATGCATATAAACAAGAAGGATCGGCCGCCCCTTGTATGATGATCGCTCGTTCTATGATCGATCCTTATCCCAAACAACTCTATAAAATGTGCATTTTATCTCTCATGGATAATGTTAGCAGATTTGATCTTAATCAATCAATTGATTTTGAAAATGAGGGGTCGTTCCCTAACCATCGATGATTAGCATGAACATTTGCAAGTATACATATAATATTAAAACACTAATTTATAATTATAGACATTGTATGCATTCTTATATTGACTACTTAATATTGACTATTTTGCAGATAAAACATGGCTGATTTGTTGAGCCTGAGTAACTACCAGGAAATCCCTTGCTTTGAATTGACAAAAGATCACTACCTTCTGCCATTCACAAATGGATGGTATGTTGAGATAGAAGAACCAGATAATTTGTACCTGGATATATATCTATTCTAATTGGATTTCGAGGGAGAGCCGATTAGCGTTGGGATATTGACATATGCGGAAACCATTGATTCTGATAAAAATTTGCGAGTTCAAGCTAAAGCGATCATTGGTGAAAAGTATGGCCTTATACAGTGTGATCTTATGGTTTCTGATTATCGACCAGATCTAATGAAAAATGGTCCCGATCCAGATCCGATTTCCTATGCGAAGCAAGGGTGGGTTTTTCCCTCGTATGTTGTTTCTAATCGTTTCGGAATTGATACCACGACATCCTTGAAGAAAGTAATGTTGTCGGTATGGAGGAAAAGAATGTTGGATGGGAAAACTTCCTCTGTATTACATTATATGAATATTAATAAGGGGCCGATAAAGGTATTCCATGAAAAGATTCTAACGTACAACAGAAGAGCATTTCTCCAATATATTGTAAAAGATGTGGAGAAATGTACCTTGAAACAACTCAAAGGAAGTCCTTCTAAAGCGATGCTATGGAAAGCGACTAAGAACTTCGAAACTTCAAAAGAAGTTCAACAACATCAGATCAAATACTTTTTGTTCGATGAGAAAGTTTTTTCCATTGACGTAACAAGATGTGTTGTTGCACCTGCACACTTACAATATCGAAAGGTTGATGAGGAGGTCATGAAAACGATGGTGGTATCACTTGTCCATACATTTACAACAACATTGAGAGATGATAATCTATTGCCTTTCAATAAGGATACCAGATTGCCCTTTCTTCCTGAAAATGAAAAAGAAATTGATCTTCCATCAGTAAATTTTTATATATTGTATGGGCAGCATACTATTTCTGCGCAGAAAATAATCATTGCAGATGATCAATATAAAAAAATCCATAAAAGGTATCGGCATCGAACAGTTCGTCTTCTACATAGAGACGTTCCTTAGGACATCATCAACAAATTATGCAAACAGCAAAATTTGTCAAACAATGAATTTGCAAACACTACATTCATTTCTTCAGTTGAAAAGGCAAGGGAGAGATGGTTATTGTGCAGTTCTCCATCCCTCCCGGGAAAGGGAAACGCTTCCAGTGATGCTTGGAAAGTATAGAATTTTTCTTCTTATCAATCAAATTCTTTAGATTGCTGCTTGTGTTATGAAATTAGGAAATTAACTGGAATATTCAATTTTATATGTTTGCAGTCTTTCCAAACTCAATGTATGGATATCTTTCTTGTTAACCGAGAGAGCCTTAAAGACAAGCTAACTCTTGTTTTGACATCAGAATGACTGTGGAGAAAATGGCAGTCTGTATTCGAGCTTTACAAAAATGGTGCCTTGGATTGCTCGCCGAAGAGCATCGCTCAGGATGATTTTTCTCTAAATAAAATAAAGAGTTATGGCTCTAATTTTTTTAGACCATTGCGTGATCTTGATGAAGATGAATTGACCATTGTGGCAGACAATATAATCAACGGATCGGTTTGGATGAGCACATCAGTCGATAAAAAGTTTTGCGCAGAAACTTTAAGTCAATATTGCAAACGAATAAAGGACGAGAGGTAAACCAGGAATTCAATCGCTGAATATTTCAAAGTTAATGATGTTCAAACTAATTGATCACAGAATGTCACTGACCATAATGTCATTGAAATATATAAAATTGCACCAAACCATCTCAAGCAACTGTGCAGTATTTTATGCTCTGAAAAGCAACCAAAATCTCTGAGTAAAAAGAGAAAGAACGAATCTGAAGTGGATATTGGTACCAAAATACCAATTGATGCTAAAAAAATATTGAATTTATATATCAATAAAGAGAGGATGTCCATTGAAGACGTTGAAAATAGTTCACAGTTTGTTTGTCAATGTTGTTACCTAATTCTTTGGTCACCACAATCAGAAGAATTCCATTTTTTGGTGCGACAGTCAGCTGTGAATTTGTTGTTGTGGATATGTGTAATTGTGCTATTCCATGGACAGAAGAAGACATGTTGGCGTTTTTGTACTACTTAGAAACAAATCAAGAGGCATGTACTTGTATTTTTCTAGCTGATATGGAGAACTCTTGTATGATTTCTAAAGCTTTCACAAGTTGGAGCAAGAAATAAAAAAAACATGTTACGGCGAATCCTACAATGGGAGTATATAGAGAATTCTTCGGTGACCTGTTTATAGGATTCTCTATTATACAATGTTGGCGCATTGGAAATGATGAGGATATTTTATCTACCTCTGAAATTGATATGGATTGGAAAGACGAGGGCCTACCGATGCTTGATTTACCTCGGCCCAATGTTAACAGCGATAGTGCGAGGAGCCATGTGTTTCCAAAAGAAAGGACACAGGAATTCTTGGATCACATAGCTTCCATACAGGTCTCTTCTGAAGGCATAGTTCTTTCGCTGTACGCAGGAGGTAGGATTCTTTGTTCGTTGACCAGGTCTCCAGAAAGAATAGTTATTTCTATTGTGGAGATAGTACAACAAGAGCTGTTCATGAATAGTTTCTATCATGAATTGGGTATAAAACAAGGTATTTCTATTAACATTTTCAGATATCTTTGATTTTATTTTACTTTTTTCTGAAACAAGGTATTTCTATTAACATTTTCAGATGTCTTTGATTTTATTTTACTTTTATCAGTCGGTTATGTTCAATAACTTCTTTAAATTCCTATTCTACTACAGCTTCAAATAAAGAGCATACCCAGGTATCCTCCAATCAAATTACATTATCCGATGACGAAACTGAAGGTTATAGACAATCTACAAAGAACTACCAAACAGGACAAGAAGGTAAAAAATTATTTTTCATAGATCGTGGTTAAATTAAGTAAATTATGAAATGGGATAGTGACCTGCAAAAAATTATATAAAATGTATACCTGCACATTTCCAAGTCAACATGTGGATCATCCACAACCAGAGCAGGCATCGACGATGTCCCTGGAGATTGGCTAGCAAGTCACATTGGAGAATAAGCGGCCAAGTGGGAGCTTGGACAATAATGAACGAGAGAGCTTGAACAATGCAGCACAAGAAGAGGGCTTGGCCAGTATTCAACCTGGAGAGGGCGCCTTGGTGTCAAAATGCAGTGTCTCCAGCGATGTTACTCACCAGTCAAATGTTGGCCTGCCATTGATAGGTAAAAGACAATATTTTCTACTTAAATTGATAAAACAAATTTATTCCGAAGTATATATAATGACAAACAATATTTATGTGCAGCTCCCCATAAAAAAATGTTATTGATATTAGAAATGGAAGGTTTTCTATTTCGCAAGAAAGTCACAGAAAATGACTCCAAAAGAGATAAAAAAGGGGAAAGAGTAAAAAAGCGAGAAGAGACTACTCTAATAAATGGTGAATTTAAACATAAAAAAACTTCATATGAGTCGCGAACAAATGCCATTCGATTTTTGGATTTACTTCTTTCCAAATTCAATGTTGGGATTTGGTCATCTAAATGTGGTGTCAATGAGGGGAAGGTACTGCTTACAAAGCTTTTGTTGGCATGCGGTAAAGATAAATCATATGAGCAAATTTTTTTATTTTGGTTTCGAGAGAGATGTACCTCTGATCAAGAAGGAAATACACAAAAAAATATGGAGAGTGTGTGGAAGGAGTTACCAATGCAAACTTCGGAAATTAATACATCAATGATTGTTTTGGAGGGTGATGGTGAGAAAGCAGTTCCATTTCAAAACTGTATTTTGTGTAATCCTTTTATTGGATCGTCCCTTCGGATAGATACTGAATTGGTACATGGACTTTGGCAGCATTTGAGTAAAATGAAGAATCAGCTGATATCAGAAACTATCAAATGTAACCTATCATTGCCTATTTTAAAGCATTCAATGTGTTTTCTGTTGTTTCCGGAGACGTTTCTATTTTCGTCTGAATGTAACATATTATTAGTTCAGTGTGATGCTTTTATTAAATCAATTGAATCTGTTGTGATCATTAACTTCATGAACAAAGTGTTGTTGTTGTTATATATATAGTCATTGTTCTTGTATGCAGTGAGGATATCACCGCAAAAGAAACTATTGGTCCTAGGAGTAGAGGGATTTCTCTTTGGAGTTTTGATGTTATCCAACATTGAAGATTCTTCCAAACAACCTCATTTTGTCCATAAATGCTATCGTTATTATACACGCATGTTCAGCCGCAAAATTATTAGTGTTGCCAGAGAGCATTTCGACGTTGCTCTGTGATTTTCCTGGCTCGACAACATGGAAATTAAAAATTTCCTGGGTGTATTTGAATGGTTGAAAAATGAAGAATTTGTATTTATTTGGGGTCGAGAGCAATGTGAACCTAGTACTATTTATAATCACTCAATGTCTGCATACTATAATGTTGGCGAAGTACCAAACATATACAAAAATTTCTTCAAGGATGTACTTATCCAATATGGAGATATATATAAACAAACAGAGATGTTGTTTATAGATGAAGGGCAATATCAATCAGGAGATAATAGCAAGGAAAACTGCTTGAAAATGCCAACTAGTTGGAAATTTGACAGTTCACAAGAGAGAGATATAACTATAAAAACAATGTTGTGTGCTCTGTTGAATTATCTCGGGCCTCGTTCAAAAATGGGGTGTTGGTTAAACACATTGAATTTGAGATGACCATCATATTGTACAAAACAAATTCATTTAGTGATTTGTATATTTTTTACAGTTACTCCTACATTTAATTGATGTAAGTTCTATTGCACAGTTCTCATCTTATTTATGGACATCGTACCATGTATCTGGTAATGTGTTTAAAAAATTGTTGAACATGAAAGCAATATACTTAGAAACATTTAACCATAATATTTTATTACTGGTTTGTGTGTGTGTGTTTTTTGTTTGCAGATAGTACTAGAAGATTTGTTTCTAGTAAACCATTGATCATTTTTTATTTCAATGGCGTTTTGTTACACGCAATACATAGAAAACAGAAACTCGGATTGTGACGACCACCGGACATCGAAACATCAACAAAGTATTATTTTATACGCCCAGGCTTAAGGGAATTTTTTGAAATTGCTTTCATATTTTTGAGGTTGGGGTATGGACATCTGCTCAACGAAAAAACGTTGACGATTTTTTTCCTAGATTATTACAAAGAACAGGATTGAAAAGGGAACAATTTAGATTAATTTTAACACAGGAAAATTGTTCTTCCGTAGCCAAAGAGGGTTTTCAGGGTGTTGGAAATCCTAATGTATATCGCAAGCCTTTAAGTATAGTTTGGAACACTTTGAACCATGGTTGGGATCGGACAAATACTGTGATTGTCGATGACTCCGGAGAAAAACATGTTTCTAACGATGAAGAAAACTGTCTTATAACAAAAACTTATAATTCTGACGATGTCAATGACACATTTTTGTTAGATCGATTATGGCCTTTCTTGCTGCACCTGGATGGCACGAGCGATGTGAGGCCAATTGTAAATAAAATAAAAATGGAAGTATTTTGTTAAATAATACACTTGAATGTTTGTTTGTACTAGTATGTCCAATTTCACTGTGATTATAATTCTTGTAAAGTGTCGAGTTTGGTTTCCGAAAATGTAACTATGTTTAAATTGTATTGTTAAATCATAAAACATATAAATCTGTGTGCTTGATTTATCATTCATATGATTTATATGCAGGTTATGCACCAGTAAATTTCTTTACTTGATTCATATCGTTTCACATTCTACAATTACATAACAGTCATTAATATCATCATATTAAGTTAATTTTCTAAGTTAAGTTATTAAGCATCTAATTAACAGCTTCATAACTAGGCTTATGCCTATCATTCTAAGAACATACGGGAGGCATCCATCCATCAATGGCGAAAATGACCCCTAGAAAAAACTCATAGTAAAATCCACACAGCAGGTAATTTTCGAAGATGAAATATAATAAAATGAAATAGAAACAAAATCAACATATTTATTAATTCTGTCAGGTTAAATCTGGACCGTAAGATTAAGACAAGTCGACCGCTGAGATCTAATCTAGGGAATGCAGAAGACGAGTTGCGGGGGTTTAATTGTTTGGAAATATATACAATGTTCTCCCAATCTGCAATTGTAGGTTGCAGGACTACAACTAGAAATAAAAACAAACCAAAGTTTCTGCAATCTGTATTCCGCACTGTGGGTTGTGGAAACACATGTCACAAATCCATTATTTAAACTGTTCCTGCAATCTGCAATCATGTATAACTAGATATCCACTTCAACAAGCTATAGCATAATATGATGGTGCGTGCATTTTTCTAAAACCATGAATTATGGCGGGCATTCTATCAAAGCATTTTTTACTACTTTTTCCATACTTTCTCAATTTCCAAAGTTTCACAAACTTGCCATACTTTTTGAGAATGATGTTAGATTGCAACACTGACTAAATGATAGTACTCGAATGGTCAAGAATGGAAAAATATAAATCACAAGAAGGGTCGGCTGACCCTTCTGGCAGTCTGAAACTAGTATGAAAATAATATTGGACAGAAGAAGGCCCGGCCTCCCTTTCATTTGTGAGGAAATTGTGGAAATATTCAACCTACGAAGTATAGGCTGTCAATTCATGTATATCCTGAATGGTGAAGACTGCTAAGCACAAGAAGGGTCGGTTGACCCTTCAATTAAAAGAGAAATGAAATACAATTAATCTACGAAGGTTGGGACAACATTTCCCCACTACCGACTTCCGCAGTATGTGGCGGTGATCGGGACATTGCCTATGATATAACATGTAAACAAAAATTTTCCCGACTTCCGACTGCTGACAAGAAGGATCGGCCACCCCTTCTTTTAGTAGATAATTGTGAACACCGATATCCAACAACTCACCTGTATCCAAAATGGTGAACACAATAATGATCGAACCACCCATCTTGCAGTCTAGAACTATTATGAAAATAATAGTAGGTAGAAGAAGTGTCGACCGCCCCTTCATTCATTTATGTCGAGCCTCGCTCAAAAGAAAAAGTATGGTTTTGGAACCTGATTTTGGCACTTTGGGAACGGATTTTGCAGTTTCAAAACCGGATTTTGATCTTTTGGAACCGGTTTTGGCTCTTTAGGAACCGGTTTTGTCACTTTCTGAACCTTGATTTACCACTTTCGGAATCGGTTTTGTCAATTTTGGATCTGGTTTTGGCACTTTTGGAACCTGGATTTGGTATTTTTGGAACCGGATTTTGCTTGATTTTGGAGTTTAGAAAGGCGGTTTTTGACCTGTTTTCAAAGTGACTTGAATATTTTAGACATTGATTTTTTCACCTTAAAATTTAGAACATTCACAAATGAAAATTGCAATTTTCAAATAAAAAATTGCATTATTTGATTTGAAATTCACACTTTTCAAATCAAAAATTGCATTTGTTTATTTTAAATTCACACTTTTTGAATTGAAGTTCATAGTTTTATAACAACAAACTGCAATTTAAGGTTCATAAGTAATAAAAAAACACGCTATTCCAATAGAAAAACACCCTTTTCAAAGCCAATATTGCCACTTTCAGAAGGTCCTTTTCAATTGCATTTTTTGATTTTAAATTCAACTTCAAAATAATTTAAAGTCGTTGAACATTTTAGATTCTCCTTATCCTTAATTAGATCATCTCCTTTGAAGGAGCAATAAAAGACTAAACTTTTATTGGAGCTTCGACTTGTAGACTTAGAAGCACTAGACTCATTCCAGACATGAAGGAATGTACTAGAAAAACATTCGATGACTGCTGCAAGTGTCTTTGAAAGAATGAAACCAAATCATTCACTGAATACATCATACCTCCTACACAAGGTGGTTACAGTATAAGGTAACCTTCAAAAAGTATTGAAAATCCCATTATCATCCAAGGATTTCAATTTCCATCCCATTAACTTGGCCTAGTTACTATTGGATGTAGACGCCTAGAGAAACTTTAGAAATCCTCCTATCTTGATGATTTTCCCACCTTCAGCTACAAAGGGAATATTCTTGCAAAGAATGGTAAGCTCTCCGAGCCAGATGTAGTTATTTGTTGATGAATAGTGCAAAAAATGTGCGAAGGTGATAACAAATTTACTATCTGTTAAGTCTGATACTACATCATCGAGCTCTGCTACTACATCATCACCAAGTTTAGTATCAGTTAAGTTTGATACTACTATCTTAAGTTGGTGAGCTAAACTTTGGTGAGATGAAATTCATCGAGGAAGAAACAGAAACGATTGATAACATTTTGTTTTTTCATTCTGCGGAGATGGAAAGTCTCGAGATTTCCAACTATCTCATGGGAATGACTATAAAATCTAGTGGAAATGGGTGAGGTGCGCATCTTTAAAATGAGTGAAACAAATTATGCGCAGTTAGAAGAAGCTGACAGCATGATCTGGAGGCACAGAGATTCGAAGATAGCCTAGACACGGCGGTATTGCATCTCAGTCTCTCGAATACCTGCATAGAAAACAAATAACTGTTTATCACGCTGCCGTAAAAAGAAACCATTTCCAACAAATGCAAAAATAATCGTTTTATTGCAGCCAACGGATGAGCACGCATATCATCATGCACAATAAAAACAAAGAAACTATTCCTAAATTGCCAAGTGCACCATAACAGTCGATCTGGGCATCCCACTTGGACGGGTTAGCTCCTAACACAGTTGGTTTGGGCATCCCGCTTAGACGGGTTAGATCCTAACACTGTAGTTAGTGGAAGCAAAGGTATTCAACCAATGAAACATACTTTGCAAATGATAAGCAAACACATAAATTAGACGCATGTATAATAATGACTACAAAAATTATTTCTTACCGAGAAACACGTTTTGCAGATATGTAGTCTTTCAAGGTTAGGAAGTTGCTCCAATAAGTTGAGAAGAGGAAGAGGCTTCAGAATATGGATATCAAGATTCTTCAATGATTTCAAGATACCTATTATCTGCCCAAATTTCTCTGCAGTAAAATGGTGCATTAGATCCATTATATGAGAACGTTTCTTCATCTACCTATATGAGAACGTTTCTTAATCTCCCTATGTCCCCTCCTGGTTGCAGGAACATAATGACAAATCCATGCATACCCAGGGAATATAAGGCGAACAAACTGAAAAATTCCATTTCAGTTTGTTGTGAGTGGCCACTGTGTTGATGGATTAGCCTATATATAGTGAGTGGCCACTGTGTTAATGATTGAATGGGATGGGAATCTGGGACAGATGGGGAATGGTAATTATCACAGTATGGTGGGATCATGGTGGTCAAAGATATCATCTGTAGCGACTATAGATTTTACTGAAGTAATCGTAAACGTATCACTCGATTCCTTGAAAATCCAACGGCCAACATGCCTGCTGCCAGCACATTAAATGGCCTACAACAAGATTAATAATATTTGCCGTAAATGATGGATTGTATCACTCATGTGAATAATCTCATCATGCTTTCAATCCACATAATGTTTATGTCTTGTCACCAACAAAGTCTCTGGATGAGTTCAATGGTAATTATCATAGTATGGCAGGATCATGGTGGTCATTGATATCATCCGTAGTGAGTACAGATTTTGCTGGAGTAATCATACACTTATTACTCCAATTGATTCATTGAAAATCCTATGGCCAACATACCTGGTACCATTAATATCCTTAATATTCGTTTAAAAAATATTTAAACTAATTTTAAAAATCAAATATGCCACATGTCACAATATAAGCGTTCCACGTGTCTCCAAATTTATAGAAGTTTTGCTTCAAAGACCTTGATGGCAAATAGAAATATTCTCAAAGAAAGAGTGGCTGCTCGGCCGCTCTTTCTCTAAGGCATTCTATTTTCACCATTCACTTGTAGATGAAAGTTCGGCTGACCCATCTTATTCCCAATATTCTTTTCATAATAGTTTGACACTACAAGAAGGGTCGGTCGATCCTTCTTGTGTTCTCCATTATGGATATAGCTGAATTTCTGGATAAAGGTTTTCACAAATAACTGCGAAAAGAAGGGGCAGCCAATCCTTCTTGTCGAAAAATAAGGATAAAAAACAAAATTACTCAAAAACCATTTTTATATGTTATAACTTACAAGGTGTTCTATTTTTACAATTACCTCGTAATTGAAGGGTCGGCCGACCCATCTTCTTCCCAATATTATTTTTATAATAGATCAACACTACAAAAGGGTCAAGCGATGCTTCTTATTCCCAATATTATTTTCAAAATAGTTCGACACTGCAAGAAGGGTGGGTTGATCCTTCTTGTGTTCTCCCTTTTATGATATGTCATTCTATTTAAAAAGAAAAAAGAAATAATGATTCGATTTAAACGAACAAAAAGAAAGAATGTTTCTATTTAAAATAAAACAATTAACCTGTTACGACTCCAGAATTGATGATTTGGAATGGAATCAGATTGAACTTATGGGGACAGAGGATTTTATAAAAGATGAAATTTTGAAGATGGCCAAGATGTCACAGTGCAGCCACTGGTAGGATGTCACAGTGCAACCACTGCCAGGAATCCCCCTCTGTGGACATGAGAATTGCCGAGGAAACCTCTGTTTAGCGGCATAATTTTTTGTAGAAGAGATCCCTGCTTGGATTAGTTTTTACATCAATTTTGGAATTTTTTTGCATCATCTTGTTAAATTTACAGATCCATACTGGGAAAGCAATTTCGTGCTCCCAGGCTCTCCTTTTTGTAATGAATGGTTGTGCACAGCCTTCTGAATACATCCATCTATATGCTTCAATATAACTATAGAGAAGTATTTTATAGAGAAATATGGTCAAATGATTAATATATCTTTCTGAATATAACTCATTGTATTTTACATATTAAGAACACAAGCATTTTACATATTAAGAACAAACGTATTTTATATATAAAGAACAAAAATCTGGCTAAGTGTTGAACTCACATGGCTAAGTGATGATCTGGCTATCTATTTATAGGAACAAAGTTGCCTCTGGAGTTCACATGGGTGAAATACAAACCTGCAAAAATGAGAAAAAGGTTGTTCTGTTTTGCATATTAAGAACAAAAATTTGGCTAAGTGTTCAAATTCACACATTTTCAATTGAAATTCATAGTTTTATAACAAAAAACTGCAATTTTAAGGTTCTTAAGTAGTAAAAAAAACACACTATTCGAATAGAAAAACCCACTTTTCAAAGCCAATATTGCCACTTTCAGAACCCGTTTTTGCACTTTAGAAAGGTTGATATTCACACTTACAAAGTCTAAATTCATGCTTTCAAAGTGTAAATCCCTTTGAGGGGCATTAAAATATTCAAATTTTATGTGTTCTTTCTTTCCAAATAGTTCTCAGGATTTTATGTGTTCTCTTTTCAAACATACATATTATAGAATTAAATAACAGAGAAATTACAACATTACAATTAACATCTAATATAAAATAATATTGCAGAAGCTTAGTTAGAACATATAAAAATGTTTGTCCTGATGGTGCTAATGGTAAATGATGGCGGACCGTGGTGATCTTGGTGTTTGTGACAAGTCATAATTTCGACTGAAGCATGATGTGATTATTTTCTTCACACACGTGATACAAGCCATCATTCACCATTAGCACCATCAGGATAACCGCCATTTCATAATTTCATCGTATAAACCATCACCATGTCAGCATACATTCCTTTCTCAAGGCATCGATTAGGTGATACATGTACAATTACTCCAGCAAAATCTACAGTCGGTACAGATGATATCTATGACCACCATCCCGCCATACTGTCATAATTATCCTTCCCCATCCGTAACATCCAAGTCAATTCACCAATTCACTATATAATGACTAAAGTATACCCGATATCACAGCAAAATGAAATCTTCACGAATTCATGGCACTCTTCTTTACCGCCTCTGTTCCATTTCCTTTGTTGTTTTATCAGAAATACTTGAGTCTTATGGTCACTCTCTTCCTAATACATGAGCATTTCGGCAGCAATTCCCTCACAAATCCTCACCACACCATGATATATGGGCATTTCGAGCACTGTCGAATCCCCAAGACCAGAATTTGTCGCTAATGTGACTCATAGCTTCTAGTTGAAGCAAAGATAAAGTATAGCTTCTAGTTGAAGCAAAGATAAAGTATACTAGCTTCTAGTTGAAGCAAAAATAAAGTCTGTGTAAATTCTCTGTAGTAGAGTCAATGTTTGTGAGCTCAATATCGTAGTCCTGAAATGTATTAAGAGCCCAAGCTCTGTAAAAGGTGAAATATCGAAGTAAATTTCATCTCTATGTAATGCGGCGAAGTTGCACTATTTTAACCCGGAATAACTTCTACTGATTTTTATTTCTTAGTAAGAATTTTTTTAATATAAATCCTGTAGTAGAAGAGTCTATGTTTGTGAGCTCAAGCTTGTACTAGTCGTGAAATGTATTAAGAACAAAAGCTCTGTAAAAGTTGAAAGATCGAAGTAAATTCAATTGCCAGGAATAACTTCTATTGATTTTTATGTCTTAATAATAAATCTGTAACAGAGCATTTCAATTGCCAGGTATTTATATTTCTATCTAAATTTGTAACAGAACATTTCAATTTCCAGGTATTTATATTATTCAAACCATAAATCTGTAACCATAAATCTAGTTTTTCAATTGCCGGGTATTTATATTTTTCAATATCTCATAAGCTGGGCGCATGAAACCATTTGGGTTTGATGGCCGATTAGAACACGAAACATAGGCACAAAATATTCAAAACACGGTCTTTGCCTTCGATACCTTTGTTTTTGGAGGATTTAGGTGTCAATATTTCCAATCCATAGGTCTCAACGATTGCAAGTATCTAGATGATTCAACGTGAATGACCAAGATAATAGGGTGTCTCGGCAGCTAAAGTGTTAATGTATATGTAACTTCGGAATGTATTTCACCTATGTATTTCATCTATGTATATTATACTCCTATAGAGATGTGTTATTCCTCTATAAGGAAGTGTCGTAACTTGCCGATGGGTTATTAGACCACCATGTGTGGGGTCGGCCCTGATTAAGTTAACCATGGGTTATTAGGCTAAGCTAGACAAGTCGGCCCCATTAGTTTATTGGGCAGGACATGACAAGTATAAATAGAGATCGAGAGATCTCTATTTGGACATCTCATTATTCACTTGTACATCACTCGGAAAGTGGCGCACTAGTTGAGGAGGAGGAGGAGCTGCTAGTAGAAGACTATCTCTTGTACTTTGGTTGTACTTTGGTTGTATCATTGCTCTCTCTATCTTTGAGGAAGTTGTGGGGTTTTTCACTTTTATGGTTTTCCCCAGTGAAACTCTGTGTGTCTATTGTCTCATGTGATTGCTTGGTGTAATTGATATGCATTGTTATACTTGATATGTTGTACATGTTATTCTCTCAGTAAAGATCCTAGAGTATATTGAATTAATGCTCAAAAATTAACATGGTATCAGAGCTTCCTTGAGAAGAAGACATTGTGCAGTGGCGAAAACTAGGGTTTCTTGTTTATTGGGTTTCTCTCCACAGATTTTGGAAAAGCAGTAAGGTAGATTGACTCTACTCATCAAGGAGAATCTATCTGTCCAATCAGAATTCAATTCTGAGCACTTTCAGTTTTGGCCCTAAAAATTAGGGTTTCCACAAAAATATGAATTTATGAAATCTGAAGACATAGCTGGAAGCTCCTTGGAAAAATCGAAGTTTAGAGCTTTGGATTGAGATTTTTGGTTGGGTGAATCTCTGGGAAACTCAAACCCTAATTCAGGGTCCTCCCAGTGAATCTGGGAAGACTAAAAGAAATTTTCGAAGGGTGAAACTTTGCAGATCTCAAATTCTGAATATACCAGGTTTATTAGCTCATCAAGGTGCATCTTTCTATCCTTTCAAAATTTTGAAATTCACATTTTAAATTTTTAGGGTTTCTCTGACAAACCCTAATCCGGGACCAGATCCAGTTTTCAACAAATCAAGTGGTAAGACCTAAAAATTTTCTATTTCCATTTGAAGTACTCTTTAAAGATGTCTCACCACACCAAGCTTGAGGATAAGCTTGAAGGGGCTGATAACTTCCGAGCATGGAAGTATAGGATTGAGTTAATCCTGGAAGAAAATGAATTGGATACTTACATAAGGAAAGAGGTCCCTGTCCCAGAGGAAGAAGAGGATAAGGCCTTACATAAGAAGAACTTGGTCAAGTCAAAGAGGATCATTTCTGACTCTATTAAAGACCATCTCATCCCACATGTGTCATCTCTAAAGACACCCAAGGCAATGTTTGACTCTTTGACCAAGTTGTTTGAAGGGAAGAACATAAATCGGAAGATGACTCTGCAGAATCAATTGGAAGGGGTAAAGCTTCAGAATGGAGAGACCATTCAATCCTATTTCTCCAAGGTCTCTGAGATCAAGGAACAACTTGAAGCTGTGGATGAAATCGTGGAGAATGGTGAAATTTTCATGACCACTCTGAATGGCCTACCTAGGTCATGGGATTTCTTTATTCAAGGAATTTGTGCAAGAAGGAAGTTGATCTCCTTCAATAGACTGTGGGAGGAATGTTCACAAGAAGAGGCTAGGATTGTATCCCAAGAAGAAAATATGGGAAGTGAAGGTCAAGCTCTCATAGCTCACACCAAAAGAAGCAAGCCTAAGAAGGAGCACTTTCATTACAAGAAAGCCTCTCACACCCACCAAAAGAATAGGAAAGATATGAGATGCTTCACATGTAATGAGAAGGGACACTTTGCTGCAAATTGTCCCAAGAACAAAAGGGACAACAACTTCAACAAGAAGAAGAAAGGCAACAAGAAGATATATCATGCTCATGCAGCTGAGGATGATGAACCTCCCAAGAAGAAGGCTAGAGTAGAAAGTGATGACTCATCTAGTGAAGATGAATATGTTCTAATCTTTGCTCTCACGGGTACCATCTCTCATGGATGTAATGATTGGCTCATTGATAGTGGGGCTTCCAAACACATGACTGGGTTAAATAATCCTTTGCTAATCTATTTGAACATGAGTCACCCCATAAGGTGAAACTTGGGGATGACTACCAATATCCTATCAAAAGAAGTGGTGAAGCCTCCTACAACCTAGACTTTGGGAAGTCTTTGAAGATGAAAGATGTGCTATATGTACCTGGGCTCAAGAAGAACTTACTCTCCATATCTGCGTTGGATGCAAGAGGCATGAGGGTTGCATTTGTAGATGGCCAAGTACTAATGTGGCCAAAAGGTAAAACTATTAATGATGCAGTAGTGATTGGAGAGCAAGAGGGAGGATTGTATAAATTAAAGGGATAACCTGAACATGCCATGGTACATGAATCCATGGAGCCAAGTGAACTTTGGCATAGAAGGCTTGCACATGTGCACTATAGGGCACTACCAATTGCAAGTAAAGCAGTAGAGGGTCTTCCTAAAATCAAGACAAAGCATGAAGGTGTTTGCAAAGGCTGTGAAAAAGGAAAGAACATAAAGAAGGCATTTCCAAGCAATGAAAGCAAATCAAAAGTAATCTTGGAAATTATCCACTCTGATGTATGCGGTCCAATGTCATCCAGTTCTCTGAGTGGGTATGTTTACTATGTCTCTTTCATTGATGACTTCTCCAGGAAGACTTGGGTTTATTTCTTGAAGAACAAAGATGAAGTGTTTGATAAGTTAAAGGAATTCAAAGCCTTGATGGAAAATCAAATTGATAAGAAAATAAAGACATTCAGATCCAACAATGGTAGATAATTCACTTCAGGTGATTTCAAGAAGCTATGCAGTGATTCAAGGATTAAGAGGGATTTGATAGCTCCCTACAATCCACAACAGAATGGAGTTGCAGAAAGGAAGAATAGAACAATCATGGAAGCAGCACGAGCAATGCTGCATGACCAAGATCTTCCTATGCATCTATGGACAGAAGCAGCTAGGACAACTGTATATGTGCAGAATAGAACACCTCACAAGATATTGGACAACAAGACACTAGAAGAGGTCTTCTCTGGTAAGAAGCCTGAAGTCAGCCATCTCAAAATATTTGGTTGTCCAATATACACTCATGTTCCAAAGGAAAAGAGGACAAGGCTAGATCCTTCAAGAAAGAAGGGCATATGTGTGGGGTACAGTGAAAGCTCAAAGGCTTATAGAATATACTTTCCAGGGTTCAAGAAGATTGATGTCAGCAAGGATGTAACATTTGATGAAAACTCAGCCTTCATCAAATCAAGAAAGACACCTGTTGAAGATCATGAAGAACCAAAGGAAAACAGATTTCAAGACATCACCATGACTGAATCAATTCTAGAAGTAGATCGTGAAGTTGAAGATCCACAAATACCTATAGATCCACCCCACGAGAATAACTCTCACAAGAGAAAACCTGCATGGGCTAGAGAGATCATCTAAGATTCAGAAAGATATGACATTCCAGAAGAAGAACATAGAGCAAAGAAGAGAACTAGATCACATACCAGCTATGTTGCTTTACTTTGTGATATTATGAACAAAGAACCTTCCAGTTATGAAGAGGCAGTGGAAAAGAAAGAATGGAAGGATGCCATGGTCGAGGAATACCAGTCGATCATGAAGAATGATGTTTGGGATTTAGTCCCAAGACCTGAAGGGAAGTCTGTTGTGACTTCCAAATGGATCTACAAGATCAAGCATGCTGTAGATGACAGCATAGAGAAATATAAAGTGAGATTTGTAGCTCGTGGATTCTCCTAGAAAGAAGGAATTGACTATGAAGAAACTTTTGCTCCTGTATCCAGATACACTTCCATCATATCAGTACTAGCTTTGGCTGCAGTGATGAAATGGAAGATACACCAGATGGATGTCAAGACAGCCTTCTTGAATGGTGTAGTTGAGGAGGAAGTGTATGTGGAGCAGCCACTTGGTTTTGAGACACATGACAGGAAGACATATGTGTGTAGGTTGAAGAAAACCTTGTATGGCTTGAAGCAAGCTCCTAGGACTTGGTATGGAAGGATAGATAGCTTTCTATCCAGTTTGGGCTTTACCAAGAGTAAAGCAGATTCCAACCTTTACTATAAGTTTGAGGAAGGAAATCCTGTGATACTACTGTTGTATGTAGATGATATGTTTGTAATAGGTAATGATAGTTTGATTACCGATACCAAGAGGAAGCTTGCAATCGAGTTTGAGATGAAGTACTTGGGGATGATGCACTATTTTTTAGGCATGGAGGTGTGGCAGAGTACAGATGGAATCTTCCTTGGACAAGGGAAGTATGCAGTGGAGATCCTGAAGAGGTTCGGGATGATGGACTGCAAGGCCATGGCCACACCTATGGCATCGAACCTGAAGCTTCTATGTGATGCTTCATTGGATCCGGTTGATGTCACGGTGTATCGTCAGATGATTGGGTCCTTGATGTACCTGACGAACACGAGACCAGATATTTGCTTTGCGGTGAACACATTGAGCCAGTTCCTGACAGATCCTAGAGGTGTTCACCTGGTTGCTGTAAAGCATATTCTGAGGTACCTGAAGGGTACAATTGATTATGGGCTCAATTATGATGTGAATCAAAAGTTTAACCTGCAAGGTTATGTTGATTCGGACTAGGTAGGCAGTGCTGCAGATAGGAAGAGCACATCTGGGTGCTGCTTCAGTATGGAATCATGTGTGATCTCTTGTTTTAGAAGGAAGCAATCCCCCGTAGCACTGAGTACAGCCGAAGCAGAGTATGTTGCAGCTTGTTCAGCTAGTTGTGAGGAAGTATGGCTAAGGAAGATACTGTCTGAGTTATTTGATCTTCCGTTGGATGCTACTGGTATCTATTGTGACAACCAGAGTTGCGTGAAGCTGTCTAAGAACCCAGTGTTCCATGATAGGTCGAAGCACATTGAGATCAAATATCACTATATCAGGGATATGGTGCAAAGAAGAGCAGTGAAGCTCCTGTATATTGCGATGGATGAGCAGATTGTAGATGTGCTGATGAAACCACTAGCCAGAGTGAAGTTCGAGTACTTCAGAGAGAGGCTTGGTGTTCTTCAAATCAACGACACTTAGAGGAAGAAGTGATGGACACATTTGTTGGAGCCATTCCAAGCATGATGATAGGAGGATCCTTCACATGGATATGGATGTAAGCACTGGATGATGACCATCAGGATTATGTTCCAGTTACTGCTCTGTATATGCATCATGTTGGATGCTTGTTATGATCAGTTGGATCATTTATATGCATGTATGTATGCATCATGTTGGATGATGGATATGATCAGTTGGATCATTTATATGTATGTATGTATGCATCATGTTGGATGCTTGTTATGATCAGTTGGATCATGTATATGTATATGCATCATGTTGGATGCTTGGACCATGTATCTGTATATGTATTAGGTGGATACATTTGTATGATCAGGTAGATCATGTATGTTGATATATATCAGGTGGATCATGTATCTGTGTATGTATCAGATGGATACATTGTATGATCAGGTGGATCATGTACGATGATATGTATCAGGTAGATACTTGGTATGCATCAGGTGGATGCCTTGTATGATCAGGATGATCATGGATCATGAGCTTGAGGATGTTGCTCCAAATGACATGCATCAGGATGATGCAGTGATGATGATCAAGATGATCATATGTGATGACATGTATTAGGTGGATACATTACATAATCAGTTGGATTATGTGTGATGAGTTCCGAAGACACAGATGCACATGAGCTTTTCGGACATGGTTGTAGATGTGTTCTCCCATGGTCACGATGTAATTGCTGGGATTTTCCGACATGGTGGCAGATATGTTCTCCCATGGTCGCGATGTAATTGATGGGCTTTTCCGACATGGTGGTACATGTGTTCTCCCATGGTCGTGATGTAATTGCCAGGCCATTCAAGCATGGTTGTAGATGTGTTCTCCCATGGCTGCGATATAAGTGCTGGGGCCATTCGAGCATGGTTGTAGATGTGTTATCCCATGGCTGCGATATAAGTGCTGGGCCATTTGAGCATGGTTGTAGATTTGTTCTCCCATGGCTGCAATATAAGTGTTGTGCCATTCTCGCATGGTTGTAGATGTGTTCTCCCATGGCGTAGATGTAAGTGTTGTGTGATGTGCATCTGGGTTGTGCTTCATGATACTCTATGGTCGTGGACAGGTTGTGCAGTAGCATGTAAAAGGTCCTAGGAGATATGATAGGTTGAGCTGTGTGCTCGTCATCAGTCCTGGGATGCTCTTTTGAGGTTTTGTTGACTCACGTAATAAGTCCTGAGGATTCCACAGTATGGCCAGTGATGATGAAGACCTGCAAGTGGTGGGCCTACATCCAGTATGAAAAAGGACTGGATCTGTAGAACTTCCTATGACGAGTAGATTCAGAGATTGATTGAGATAGCAGCAGCCGTGACAATGATGATGATTCGAGGATGATGATTCGCTGATGATGATCCAAAGAAGAAGACTTGTGCTAGCAGATCTGCGTCGAGAAATACCTTCCTAGTTAAGAGGGAGTGTTGATGTATATGTAACTTCGGAATGTATTTCACCTATGTATTTCATCTATGTATATTATAATCCTATAGAGATGTGTTATTCCTCTATAAGGAAGTGTCGTCATTTGTATTGACAAGTGTCGCAAGTGTCATAACTTTCCAATGGGTTATTAGACCACCATGTATGGGGTCGGCCCTAATTAAGTTAACCATGGGTTATTAGGCTAATCTAGACAAGTCGGCCCCATTAGTTTATTGGGCAGGACAGGACAAGTATAAATAGAGATCGGGAGATCTCTATTTGGACATCTCATTATTCACTTGTACATCACTCGGAAAGTGGCGCACTAGTTGAGGAGGAGGAGGAGCTGCTAGTAGAAGACTATCTCTTGTACTTTGGTTGTACTTTGGTTGTATCCTTGATCTCTCTATCTCTAAGGAAGTTGTGGGGTTTTTCAACTTTATGGTTTTCCCCAGTGAAACTCTGTGTGTCTATTGTCTCATGTGATTGCTTGGTGTGATTGATATACATTGTTATACTTGATATGCTGTACATGTTATTCTCTCAGTAAAGATCCTAGAGTATATTGAATTAATTCTCAAAAATTAACATAGAGAGGTAGTGATACTGTGAAACCACAAATGCTACTTTAATTATTCACTTCCTCTTGCAGGTCGCCCAAGCATATTTAAAACATAGTGTTTAATA
Source organism: Larix kaempferi (assembly GCA_027924585.1). Classification (NCBI taxonomy): domain Eukaryota; kingdom Viridiplantae; phylum Streptophyta; class Pinopsida; order Pinales; family Pinaceae; genus Larix; species Larix kaempferi. Next base: position 3,135,095 of record BSBM01000276.1, on the reverse strand, counting down.
GTCGAGAATAAAACGTAGCATGGATTCATTGGTGCTTAGAGGAGAAAATATTCTATACAAGTCAATACTATAATTAAACTATATTTCTAATACTCAATTTTCCAAATCAAATATGCCACGTGTCACCCTGGGATACTAGATATCCACATTTAAACAACAAAATTTATAGATGTTTTGCTTCAAAGGCTTGGTTGGCAAGTGGAAATATTCCAAAGAAAGAGCGGCCGCTCTTTCTTCAAGGTCTTATATTGTTACAATTCCCTCATAAATGAAGGGTTGGCCGACCCTTCTTATTCCTAATATTCTTTTCATAATAATTTGACACCGCAAGAAAGGTCGGTCGATCCTTTTTGTGTTCTCTATTATGGATATAGATGAATTGTTGGATAAAGGTTTTCACAATTTACTACGAAAAGAAGGGGCGGTCGATCCTTCTTGTCGGAAAACAGAAGTTGGGAGAAACAATTTTTATATGTTAAAACATCCAAGATGTTCTATTTTGAAAATTGCCTCGTAATTGAAAGGTTGGCTGACACTTCGTATTCCCAATATTATTTTCATAATAGTTCGACACTGCAAGAAGGGTTGGTCGACCCTTCTTGTGTTCTCCATTATGGATATATCTGAATTGCTGGATGAATGTTTCCACAATTAACTATGAAAAGAAGGGGCGGCTGATCCTTCTTGTCAGAAAACAGAAGTCGAGACAAACCATTTTTATATGTTATAACTTAGCCGATTGACTGGCTATTCAAACAATGAGTGAATAGTTTAGACATTGGACTTTTCACCTTTGTAGGTAACTTCATTTCTGAAGCAAGGGATTGTTTAGGTACCTAAAATTCATGACCATTAGAGGTATGTATAGGTTCTAATTGTGAGGTTGTAGATCCTCGTGATTGTTTGTTCACTGTAGAAGTTGAATAACTATTACACTGAACAATACATGCATCAACATTGAATAGAGTTCCCACACAATCACCCTTAGCAAACACCATAGATTACTAGACCATTTTACACCCTTTGTTAGATAAAAGGAACCTGACACAAACATGAATAAGTTTTCGTAATAATACTAGGTTACACGCAAAACCTGGAATGCGTAAAATTCCATTGATCCTCTTCACTATACCACCAAGGAATTTGATCAAGACTCTGCAATGACAAACTATGTTGAGAGGAGAATCGCAAATCCATTATTCAAAATTTTCGCGCAATCCGCATTGCGGGTTGTGGAAACGCAGAACGCAAACATTTACAATAATCTTCCCGCAATACGCAAATGCGAGTTGCGGGAATGGAATCCGAATATCCAGTAATTCACCTATATCAAGACTGGTGAACACAAGAAGGATCTGATGACCATTCTTGCAGTTTAGAACTAGTATGAAGATAATATTGGGCAGAAGAAGGGTCGACCGCCCCTTCATTTATGAGGGAATTATCCAAATATTCAACCTATAAAGTATAGGTTGTCAATTCATCTATATCCTGAATAGTGAAGACTGCAAAAATACTAACGTCACAAGAAGGGTCAGTCGATCCTTCATTTAAAAGAGAAATGAAAAAATATTAAATCTACGAAGGTTGGCATGACAATTCCCCACAACCGACTTCCGCAGTATATGGTAGGGATCGAGACATTGCCTAAGTTATAACATCTAAACAATATTTCTCGAGCCTTCCGACTGCCGACAAGAAGGATCGGTCACCCCTTCTTTTAGTAGATAATTATGAACACCAATATCCGACAATTCACCTGTATCCAGAATGGTGAACACAGGAAGGATTGTACCACCCTTCTTGTAGTTTATAACTATTATGAAAATAATAGTGGGCAGAAGAAGGGTTGGCTGACCCTTCATTCATTTATCTCGAGCCTCATTCAAAATGGGGTGTCGGTTAATGAAATTCAACTTCAAATGACCGTCATATTATGCAGACACCAATTCATTTGATAATTTGTATATTTTTTACTACTCCGTCATAATTATTATATCGGAACACTGCAAAAACAAATTTCAAAAGTGGCAATATCAAAAGAAAAAGTATGGTTTTGGAACCTGGATTTGGCAATTTTTGAAACGGATTTGGCAGTAAAATCCACACAACAGGTGGTTTTCGAAGATGAAAAATAATAAAAGGAAACAGAAACAAAATTAACATATTTATTAATTCCGTCGGCTTAATTTTGGGCTGTAAGATTAAGACAAGTCGACGACTGAGATCTAATCTGGGGAAGGCAAAAGACGAGTTGTGGGGGTTTAATTGTTTTGAAATATATACAATGTTCCCACAATCTACAATTGCGGGTTGTGGGACTACTACTCGAAATAAAAACAAACCAAAGTTTCCGCAATCCGAATTACGGGTTGCGGAAACACATGTCGCAAATCCATTACTCAAACAGTTCTCGCAATCCGGAATCATGTATAACTATATAGCCACTTCAACAAGCTATAGCATGATATGATGGTGCATGCATTTTTCTGAAACCATGAATTAAGGCGGGCATTCTCTCATAGCAGTTTTGACTACTTTTTCCATACTTTGTCAATTTCCAAAGTTCCACAAACTTGCCATACTTTTCCAGAATTATGTCACATTGCAACACTGACTTAATGATAACACCAGAACACCATCATGTGTCTTTCGATGCCATGTCATCATACATGCCATGTCATCATACATGTCATGTCATCATCACACATTCCATGTCATCATACATGCCATGTCATCACTTCCTATGGCGTCAGTTCTCTCTTTGAGGCTCACATGTGTGAGATTTTCACCTTCCAAAATAGAGATCAATTCATGTATAACCATAAGGGTCAAGACTGGATAAATATAAATCAGAAGAAGGGTCGGCCGACCCTTCTGGCAGTCTAGAACTAGTATGAAAATAATATTGGGCAGAAGAAGGGTCGACCGCCCCTTCATTTATGAGGGAATTGTGCAAATATTCAACCTACGAAGTATAGGCTACCAATTCATGTATATCCTGAATGTCGAAGACTGCAAAAATACTAAGCACAAGAAGGGTCAGTCAACCCTTCATTTAAAAGAGAAATGAAGAACAATTAATCTACGAAGGTTGGGACAACATTTCCCCACTACCGACTTCCTCATTATGTGGCAGGGATCGGGACATTGCCTATGTTATAACATGTACACAATAGTTATCCCGATTGCCGCCAAGAAGGATCGGCCACCCCTTCTTTTAGTATATAATTGTGAACACCAATATCCGACAATTCACCTGTATCCAGAATGGTGAACACAAGAAGGATCGAACCACCCTTCTTGCAGTCTAGAACTATAATGAAAATAATAATGGGCAGAAGAAGGGTCGGTCGCCCCTTCATTCATTTAGTTCGAGCCTCATTAAAAAATGGGGTGTTGGTTAATGACATTCAACTTCAAATGACCATCATTTTATACATACACAAATATCAAAAGAAAAATTACGGTTTTGGAACCTGGATTTTGACACTTTTGGAAACGGATTTGGCAGTTTCGGAGCCGGTTTGGTCACTTTCAGAACAGGATTTTGCACTTTTGGAACCGGTTTTTGGCTATTTAGGAACCGGTTTTGTCACTTTTGGAACCTTCATTTGGCACTTTCGGAATCAGTTTTGGCAATTTTGGAATCGGTTTTGGCACTTTCAGAACCGGTTTTGGCACTTTTGGAACCGGTTTTGGCACTTTTGGAACCTGGATTTGGCAGTTTTGGAACCGGATTTTGCTTCATTTTGGAGTTTAGAAAGGTGGTTTTAGCCCCATCTTCAAAGTGACCTGGACTGGAATAAGTCCAAGTTTAATGAAATAAGTGTTTTTTCTGAACATCCCTTTTAAAGGAGGTTGAGGATCTTTTGACATCGTTGCACAAGTGACTCACGAAATTCTCCTTTATTCAAACCAATTTCATACACTTCATTTGGAAGAACTTTCATAGCATTGATTATTTGCTTGATATAATTGCATTGTAGTAGATCATTCTCAATGGATATGTAATTTATTCCTTTTGGTAATGAACATGCTATTGTTGTACCTAATCAGCACATACAAAACAAAACAAAGTTAAATAACATAATGAAACATAAATTTAAAAAGTATATATGACTGAATTAGATTACGACACTAGTTTCATATGTAACATCAGAAATATTACCTAATCCCGAGAAAAATTCTAAAACCCAATCTCCTTCTCTTGAAAAAGTATCTATGAGATAATTAATCAATGCTTGTGGCTTTTGGTAAGATGTTTATAGTCTCTCCTTTCAAATCTCTTTCTTCATATGTCAACTTGTTAACCACGGCATTATAAGACAATATTTGACTATATTTTCCTTCACTCTTTTCATTGATTAAAAGAGTTTCATAGGTCTCATCTTTTGTCCAACATGCAAGATGTACGTTTTCAGTATTACTCATAAATGGATCAGTGCTGGAGATACGAATGTTAGGCTTATGCCTGTAACAAAAATAGATAAGAATATAATTAACTTATAGAAAAATAATTTTGGTTTCTAAATTCAAATGTTTAATAATATACTACAAATATCTTACCAATACAGTTGTTTCCTTGAGTTTGCTTTATCCTTGAATGTTGTTAGCATTGCTCCTCCTTGTACATCTGAATGGAAAACAAGAAATCTCCATAGGGGTGATGTTGTGATGTCCATAAATCCCGAAACAACTTTATTGAATGACTAGTATGTATAAGGCTCACAATCATAAGTAATGTTTTTGATATTGTATCCATGAGGGATATCTGCAATAACTGGGGAGCACTCCTTTTTGGGAACAAGATTTGCAATGTTTGCACAATCACCCAAAATCACTTTATATTGCATAGTGTTGATCCCATTCCAAACATGATGATTAAGGGTGTCATCAAGTTCAACGTTTGCAAGGCGTTGTCTTCTTTGTCGTTCTATTTTGGCTCTTTGAATATGAATTTTGAAAGACTCTAGTACTGTATTCTTCTTTGACATCTTTGAAAACAAAATTATATCTATAAGTAATAAAATAGAAATGAATTCACTTAGAAATAAATAAAATAGAAAATATCATAAATCATCATACTTTTTTGTATGCAGCAAAAAAATCTTTTAAGCTTTCCATGGAGCTTGAATCTGGATAGTTGCATCTAACATCATCCCAACTTTTCTCACCCAACATTATAACCATATCCTCTTGTATTTTCATGTAAAACTTATGACTACATGATGTAAAATAAATGGTGTTAACAATGACATCTAATAATAACACAATGCTTATTTAATAAAAAATCTTAAACTCAAAAAATAAACTTAAAAAAATAAAAAATAAAATCTATAAACTTACTTTTCAAAATCATTGCACATTTCTTCCATGGATAATTCACTTGACTTTACACCTGACAGTATTGTAGATATAAGTGTTTCATCCTTCACACCTTGCAATGATCTCCAAGGTGTTATAGTCATATCTTCTGTCAATTTCTTGACATCAGGTCCTCCTTGACTACTGCTCCATGCAACTGCTTTACTTTTTTTACCTTCTGATTTTTTACACCAATATTCTCCCACATGCTAAATATGTCATCAATCAAATCCCATATGGGGCTCGTTCTAAATTCCAGCTGAAAATAGTTATCTATAGCTCTGAATGCATCACTTCCTTTCAAACCTTTATGTTTCACATTGTCCTATTTAATAGGGATACATATTTCCATACAACATTGTTTCCGGAAATCTACATCAACTTTTGATCTATCCCCACCACATATTTGTTCAAATTCATTGTGGATAAATCTAACCCTTTGAAAGAATGTCATGGACATCCTATAGTCACTATCTGTGTTGTGATCCTATGCCAATAACTTTGTTTCCACATCTGTTAAACCAGCGTAAATGATGCGTTTCACTGTTTGAAAAATAGGGTTTTTTGGAAACTCTTGAATAAATTCTCTTCTAGCCTCCGCAAAATGATTTTCCCTCAAATGCATATCTAACATGAACATATTTTGGGTCAACAAGAACTAGGTAGTCAACCAAATGTGCATAGGGATTGTGCCTCATCAATGCTTTCAAGTTATGAATATGCAAGCGATGTGGTTTCCTAATTTGATACTTCTCTTGGCCTTCTGTGTGTCTATAAAATTGCTTTACATTTAAATCAAATGTATGTCCATTGTGAACCAACTTATTCCTCCACAATCGATCTTGAATAGCATTTTCTGTTGTCTTAACAACACCATCATCTAGATCACCACTTGGAGTAATGATTTCCAAACTGTCCCCCGAGTTCTCACTATGATTTTCAACATTGGATTGAACATTTTATCTCCTCCTTTTATGTCTTGAAGCAGTTGTATCTAAAAGAACAACTTGTTGATTAGGAATGGAAACATCCTCATCCACAGGTCTTTTAGAAGAGTGTCTGTTTCTCTTACCAACAGAAATAACATTTTCATCACCAACAACTCATCGATCATGTTCAGTTGGGCGAGATATGCTTTTGAATGTAACCTTCCTAGGTACTTCATTTGATTGTTGGATGCCTTTTCCTTTCAGTGCTTGTACTTCTTCAAGAACATTTTGCACTCATTTTTTCTTTGGTGTTTCTCTCTTCTTTGGTGCTTCTCCCTTATGAAGAGGGGCATTAATGGCATCCATCGGATTTTCTTCTGTACAATAAATTCCATTCAGAATATTGGAAAGTGGCATAGCAAAATCCTGCGAAATAAAAAAATTGTTGTATTAAATCTATTACATGGTTATATAATTCAAAGTATAATAAATTCAAAAATATATAAAAATATAGAAACTTGCACTATTGCACTCAATATCGTGCACGACTCCTGCACAAAATTCTGTGAAATTTTCTTCCATCTTATAGTTTGTAACCTTCAAGGAATATCGGATTTTGACAAAGGTTTTAGCTTGTTTCACTAGTGCATAAACAATGTCTTTACCCGGCACCAAACAAATATCTCGCAACAATTCCAATGAGTGATAATCATTTTTAAGATATGAAAATCCAACACAATATAAGTGAATACTTTCTGAGTTTCCTTGATATTTCTCTTTTAGATACCAAGAATAGTCAAGTTTCTCTTCAGCTGGTGCACGTTTCCATTCTCTAACATTCTTGGCTTTTAAATCATCACTGGGTTCAACTTCATCATGCGCAACATTGTCAGATGGCTCAACTATGTTTTTCAATGACTTCATCGACGATCGCTCTAGATATGTTTACAGATAGCCTTCTTGAACTCATTTTCCCTATAGTCAGAAACAAAACAAAACAAAATTAGTATATGTTTAAAAAAAAATAGTTGCAATTAAGATTTTTTTTAACATATAGTAGCGTAAGGGATCAACATTTTCCAACTTAACATAACCCAAGGGCTATGCATTGGTTCCCCCATGGCCAATGCATAGCCCTTGGGCTATGCCTTTCCCGTGGCCAATCCATAGCCCTTGGGCTATGCCTTTCCCGCGGCCAATGCATATCCCTTGGGCTATGCTACGGGGTGCCCATAGCATAGCCCAAGGGCTATGCAAAGGGATCCCAATGCAAAGCCCTTAACGCCCACAACGCCCCCCCCGTCAGGCATTGTGGACGCCCTTTGGTCGCCCAATGCATAGCCCACGGGCTATGCAATGGGAACCCACGGCGTCCATTGCATATCCCATGGGCTATGCCATGGGCACCCGCGGTTCCCATTGCATAGCTCGTGGGATATGCAATGTCCCATGGTCATTTCATAGCCCAAGGGCTATGCAATGGGGGCTATGCAATGGGGGCTAAGCAATGGGTTCCTATGCCCTCGGGCCAAAAAATAAAATATAAAAAAAAATTACCCAGGTTTTACATAGGGCATGCCGAAGCCCAAAGGAAAAAAATTTGCATTAAAACATAAAAAATAAAAAAAATTTAACTAACCTTGACAATGTTTGAAGTTGTTCGATGGTCTCCAAAGCCTTGTGGATCGTTGTTTGCAAATGGTGACTGTGGAAAACCAAACTGCGTTAATATAACATAAAATAGGTTTTTTTTTTTACCGTTTTATGAATGTGGGATTATAAACTGTGTAATTAGATAATGCATTATTTCTAAATTTAGAGAAGAAGGCATTAAATGAATTTTGACTAGTGTTGTGACTTTTGGTTTAAAAAATTAATGTAAATAACTAATATTGTATTAAAAAGCTTGGATAGCATTGTTTAAATGTCATTTAATTAGTATTATTACAATTGTTATACGATAAATTAAATTACTTTTAATAGTGTTATAATTGTTTTTGAAATGTGTGATTTATTTTGCAGGGAAATTTTGGAGGGAAAATTTTGAAGGGAATATTTGGAGGGAATGTTTGGGAGGGAAAATTTTGGAGGGAAAATTTCGTTCTTTTAGCTATAAGATTGTTGGGGGTTGATAGTTTCACCATTGTATTTTTTGGTGAGGAGTGTGAGAAAATTTCATTCTCTTAAACTTTTTAGTGAAAAGTCATGGAATTGCCTGAATCAATCTCAATGTCTAAAGATTGTGGAAATTTTGATTTAAGTGGGATTTCAAAGGCACCGATGATGATTTACCTTCAAGTGAGTATTTTAAAGGAATTAATGATGATGATGAAGAGCTTCCTCCATGTGGAGATTTTAAAGACAATGAGGAAGATGATGAAAAGTTTCCTCCAAGTGACGATTTTCAAGGCACCAATGATGATTTTCCTTAAGGAAATGATTCTCAAGGCATCAACAATGATTTTCCTCCAAGCGATGATTTTCAAGTCACTAACATTGATTTTCTTTCAAGCCGATATTTTCCTCCAAGTGAGGGTTTTCAAGGCACAAACGATGATTTCCCTCCAAGCGAATATTTTCCTCCAAGCGAGGATTTACAAGATAACAAACTTGATATTCCTCCAAGCGAGGATTTACAAGATAACAAACTTGATATTCCTCCAAGCGAGGATTTTGATGGGATAGATAATAATTTTCGTGAGGATGAAGGCACTAATGATGGTGTAAATGATTTTCCTTCAAGCGAGGATTTCAATGGCACCGATGATGATTTTCCTCCAAGCAAGGATTTTAATGGGATTGATAATGTTCCTCCCCCAAGCAAGGATTTTGATGGCACTGACAATGATTTTCCTCCAAGCGAGGATTTTAATGGGATTGATAATGTTTCCCCTACAAGAAAGGAATTTTATGGCAATGATGATGATTTTCCTTCAAGCAAGGATTTTAATGGGACTAATAATGTTTCTCCTCCAAGCAAGGATTTTGATGGCATAGACGATGATTTTCCTCCAAGCGAGGATTTTAATGGGACGATGATGATTTTGGTGAGGATAAAGGAAACAACAATGTTGAAGATGGTTTTCCTCCCAGCCAGTATTTTTATGGCTTTAATGATGATTTTCCTCCAAGTGGGGATTTTAATGGGACAAATGATGAGTTTAGTGAGGATGAAGGCACCAATAATGGTGAAGATGATTTTCCTCCAAGCGAGGATTATGATGGTAGCGAAGATGATTTTCCTCCAAGCGAGGATTTTAATGGAAACAATGATGATATTCCTCCAAGCGAGGATTTTAATGAGACAAATGATGAAGTTGGTGAGGGCACCAATAATGGTGAAGATGAATTTACTCCGACTAAGGATTTTAATGGCACCAATGATGATTTTCCTCCAAGCCAGGATTTTGATGGCACTGATGATGATTTTCCTCCAAGCGAGGATTTTAAAGGGACGGGTGATGAGTCTAGTGAGGATCCAGGCACCAATAATGATGAAGGTTATTTTCCTCCAAGCAAGGATTTTGATGGCATTGATGATGATTTCCACCCAAGCGATAATTTTAATGGGGCAGATGGTGATTTTGGGGAGGATGAACCCGTCGATGATGTTGATTTAACCTCAAGTGATAAACTTGATACTGATGCATATACTCATTCTCCTAATAATTTTGGTGATGATAATCTCAATGAGAGGGTGATATTCCTCACATTGATCAGGATATTCATTCTAATGAGGATGATTTAATAGTTCATGAAACGCAAAGGAAAATAGTACCAATGAGAAATATTAAGTGTAGGACTAGGCCATTTTATATCAATCCAAAGCATTCTAGTTATACAAGGTCTAGGAAATATTTCCTCACAAGTCCCAATTCTATTACTGATTTGATTTCAAGTGAGTGTTGCCAAAAAAATTGTTTGAAAAAATAACACTACAATTATGCTTTAGAGAAAAGATGAGCATATATATCAATGAACAAAAATATGCAAAATTCATATTTGGTAGGGTGCATGATTTCTATGAAGGCAGGTTATGATTATCACATTGGAAGTATTTTGCTTTGCAGAAGGGAATTCAAAAGAATCCACTCAATTGGTAATATTAGACTATCAAGAATCCAGACAAGGCTAGAAAATGATCCTACATTTTATTCTAAAGAATATCATGCATGAGCTAGTGGGCCGTTAACAAACATTGCAATGTCATGGATGTGTGACTTCTTTTCTAAGCATGGAGAGAGTATGCCAAATAGAGAAACCATACACATTCCAGATAATTTCTCAGGACAAGAAATCTACAACTTGTACAAGGCATTTGTTCAAGATGCAGAAGGAAATAACAATTTCATTAGATATGCATATTTTACAAGACTATGGAAAACAGAGTTCAACAATGTCCATATTCCTAAGAGGTCAAGGATGGGGGTTTGCAGTATATGTGCTTCTCTTAAACAAAGAAGGGATAAATCGTAAGGGATAGAGAGAGGTATGTCTCTAAGAAATTTATTTTTTTGGAATAAATATCTATTACGAAAGCTCATCAATGTTTTTTTTTTATGTTATTTGTAGATTCTGTTGTTAAAGAACTTCAAGCACATCGAAATCAACAATCACTTGAATGGAAAAAGTTATACAAACATCACAAGAAGTGTTATGATGAACCACATAAGTATATGGGTTTGATAATTGATGGAATGGATCAGAAAAAAAAAAAACACGTTTGCCACATTTTGTTCGTGTACCAAAGAATTTAAAGGAGGAAAATTGTATTTAGTTTCATTTGGTTGGTTGTATGGTTTTTAATTCACCATGTGCTGACTCATTGGTTTGGTAATCTTCCTTGAGTTCTATATCTACAATTGGACAACACCAGCCGGGAAAACAAAAATCAGATCATGTTTGGTTATCTGAACATGCTTGTTGAATTGGAAATTTTTTAGAAGGTTAAAGTTGGTTTCCTTTTTTTTGGGCATACACATGACCATATTGATCAAATGTTTAGCTAGTTTGCAGTGACATTGGGGAGGAAGAATGTTGGGAGCCTACCATCATTAACTGAAATTATTAGAAAAACATATAGTCCAGAGTTTGTTGTGCTAACATTGGAGGAAACTATTGACATGCGAATATTTATTTTGGGATCGCATGGTGAAGAAAGGTGCATTGAGAAACTTAATGACATTAGCTTTCATCATCAATTTCGTATAAAAAAAATTGATGGGAAAACACTACTATGGGGTAAGAAGTACTCAACAAGTGCAGAATGGGGGCCTACATCAGGTTTAGCATTTCTGAAATTCATCACATGTCATCAAATGTATGCTTCAAATTTATCGTTGTTGCAATCATTTGTTGAGATTCAAAATTCATGACGACACAATAGAGATGTTGATTCTTCTCAATGCTTGGAAGAAATAAAAAATTCTATCAAAGATACATATGACTATTTTGAGGTTGTTGATTCTGTTTGGTGGGAGTCATTTTTCATGGAGCAGAATGACCTAATTACAAACTCTACAAATGGAGATATTTTTTTGAAGACTCCATTTGGTTGGCCACAAAGTATGTCAAATGAAAATGGGGAGAGAAATATTGAGCCTGAAGGTGTTGAGCCTTCTCAACCGAAAGAAAGGGAAATGTACATTGGGTCTAGAAGATCATATGCACGGTGTGAGGTGATGGAAGACCTTTACAGAGGCTTAGTACAAGATATTAAGGAGGGTTGCATGATTGCATTTTTGGCCACAGAAGATCCATGTTGCTATCCATTCTGTATTGCAAAGGTTATGGAGGTCAATAAAGAAAATGAAGAAGCTATGTCTATTGAAGTACATTGGTATGCAAAAAAACACACACCCATTTGATGGTGTGTACAAGCCGGAGATGGTGATCGAGAAAAGGGTTTGCAAAAAGAGAAAAATATAGGGTCAAAATGAAAATCATCATTGCATAGACATTTTGAAATTAGAGGATGTTGACATACTAGTTTATGACTTCCAGTTGACAAGGAAAGGCACTCTTCGCTCCAAGACTATAGAGATTATCAAAAGATTGTTGGCACCAGAAACAGTTGCAACATGGGAGTTTGCTAAACCGAGGCATAGATCTGGAAGGAATATGGCATGCGAAATGTTGGGCGTACATGAAGATTCAAATGGTGCAATCATTGATACTAGAGAAGAATACGGGTCATCTACATCTTCATCCAGTCATTCATCTAAAGAAAATGTAGCTTCTGATGGTGTGTCAGAATCCATGTGTTGATTTGAATATTTGCACATGAAACATTTTGTCTTTTTTATTAATATGACATTGTTTGTATGGAAACTCTAAAGGAGTGCTTGAATTTTTATATGAATTACTTCTATGTCTTATGGTTTATTATATGATTTTCTGATGAATATCATAAATTTTTGTATTTTATATGAAAAGAGTGGTCAAATTATTTATTGAATAATTTGTGTTTAACTCAATGCAATTTTTATATAGTGTTACTAAGAGATTAAATAAGCACAATTTTCAATTTTGATAAAATCATATTAAAATGCCATTTTTTAAAAAAGTGTGCTACATGTAGCATTGGTTTTCAATTTAGAGCTAGATTTTAAGGTTTTTGCAAACAACAATAACAAATATTTTGGTTCATTTCTATATTTTTGATCCGGGGATGTTTTCTGGTGTTTTTTATGCAAAAAGATGGGTTTTTATGGCTAGAGTTCTCGTTTTGAGTATAAAGTTCTCGTCAAGTTGTATAACATGTTCCATTGGTCAACATATATGTTTTTTTTCTTTCATGTTTTATTTAATGAGCCTAATCTTAATGATGTTTCGATCCAAGTTCTTTCCCTTAGCCAATATTTGTGTTTTTTTAATCAAGACTAGCCACACATATGCCTTTTCTTCTTCTTTTTTACTATTAAGCAGGTTTGATGTGTTCAAAACCATTTTATATTTTCTTAGCTTTTGTTCTTGTTCCTGGTTTTAGTTGAGCATCTGTATTAACTATTTTTACGCCGTAGGCATTTCACCAACAAGAAGCATAACCATCCACGTCCGTGGCTAGATTCCTCGCTCATAGAGCGAATGGAATGCTACCACGTGGATGGTGCTTCTTCTTCTTCCTGAACCGACCCAGTTTCGAGTGCTTACTATTTTCTTACCGCTGGACCCGAAGTCTCGCCCTCATTTGTCAAACCGACCCAATTTCGAGTGCTTCAATTCATCCGTCTGTCTTTTGAGTTTCACCTACTCAAGTCCAGGAATATCGGTAGCAATCGCAATGACAACTTCTTCCTGAAAGCCGTTGAGGAAGAGCCTCTGGAAGATGAAACTCTGGTTATGTTTTGGTGATAAAAAGTTCTGTAAAATTTGCAATGAAGGGCAATCCTATAAGCCCTATTCTTGGTTTTTATGATAAGGGCAAAATGTAGGAGCCATGCTTGTAGTTTGGTCAGAATCTATAAGCTCCCTGATGTACCTGGCACTCTCAGTTTTGGGAGTTTTATATATAAATAAAATTATTTTTATCAAAAAATCAGAGTCAAATTTTTATCATGCAAAAAAAAGGTGAGCTTACACATTCCCAGAACATGTTGCCACAAATGGACTTGGAGCGCCACGCTTTGAAGCTCTTCATTGCTAAGTATCTGTCACCAGCATGTAAAATTGATTCAACTATTTCTCAAACATAGATAATACCTTCAACTGTATTTTTCCTATTGTTCCAACCCTATGATTACGACGGTGGGGCTGTATCAACAATCCTCGATTCAGTGTAGCAGATCCTGCCACATAAATGCATAACATTTTATATGACAAAATCATCTAACTGTATTGAATTTCTAAAACGCGCGATCAAATCATAATGAAACAGACTAATGCATAACATATTATATGACAAAATCATCTAACTGTATTGAATTTCTAAAACGCGCCATTCAAATCACAATGAAACAAACTAATCAATCTTTAAATAAAGAATACCCTCATCCAGAGTTTCTCAATCATTTAACACTGAAATTCTCACCTTCCTTCAACGCTGAAAATTCAAAAGCTCTTGGCACAATTCGGAAATTTATCAAAAAATCCCCAAAACCCACAAAGTAATAGACCAGTGGCTTCGACCGCCAATGGATCTCTGCTCACCGCCCTAAGCTTCTAGGCAAAGAAGACTGGATATTTATCAAATTTCTTTTCCACATATAGAAGCACAATGGCATGCTAACAAAATATACTACGAATGTGTCATGGGCGCCTGTATTTGCAAGAAACAAAGGATATCTTTAACCATACCTTAGTGAATTCGCGCTGGAATCTACAAGTATCTAGTGCAAAAATCCGCATGCTTTTATCGTGTATGATCTTCAACTTGGCTCTACTATTCTGAGTAGCCGACTGACTGTCAGATGAATAAGAAACCAAATAGAACTATAATGGAGGGTCGGTAGAAGCCAACTCTATTTTTATTTTTTGAAACAGATATGCTTCCCCTGTAGCTGCCGCGAATCGGAATACTTGCATATCAAATTCCATCGCAGAGATCCTCGATTCTTCCTTTTTGTTTCCGTCTATTGGAGAACCGTCACTTCCGCTGGTAATTACTTCCTCATAGGAACTGAATATCTGAGACCTTGAAGCGTATAGATTTGTAATATACACAAACTAGTCATTTGTGGGTTCGATGTTGACGCTCCCGAAGGAAGAGGACATGGCTTTGATCCAATTTTGCAACTTCTGCATGAAACGGCTATCTACATCATCATCGTCGGAGTAATTGTAGTGGTCATATCAGTCATTGTACTTCCTGGAAATCAAATAGCCTTTCCAACCCTTGCTTCTCTTCCAAGTCCCTGAACTTCAGCTTCCTGAAAAATAACTAATGCGTTAATGGCTTTTAGTTTAATTTAGCAATTGCATATCAAACTTCGCAACAACAAGTACTTACTCTTATTACTGCGCTATATGGTAATGCTAGCAGCTCTTCAAAACTTGGGAAGGACAAATTGTCTCTCAAGGACTAGGGCCATTATAAGCAGTGGGGACAGAACACTATCAGAATCGGTGTAAACCCAAAACAGACCGGGAAATAGCATGTGTGGAAAAATCTGAAGCTGAGAATAGTTTTTGAAATGAGACACGGTTTGAAACCATAATTTAGCAGTGTTCATATCTTCAACAATCAAGTTTCCATAATTCATAAACAAATGTAAATTCACCAAGAATTTGTTAGGATAAATAAAGTACAAATATGAAAATAAAGAACAACGAAGCTGGAAAATAACAAATATGAGAAGGGCTACAAGTAGCTAGAGAAATATAGCCGGAGGATTAAATAGGCCTTCTACCTCTCAATGCTATGAAGTTCAGTTTGTGATCAGTGATTGAGAGTTGCGAAGATAGAGTAAAGAACACGGAAATGCAAGGCATGAGGTAAACAATTGGCCAAAGGTGCTCAGTTATCAGATAGGCAACCAATTTAAGCGTGGAACGTGACGAGCTGGTCCTTGGGGGACGGCAACAACCTCAGCTCCGAAGCGTACGGTGTCCACGACCCAGGTTTCGTTTCTTGAAATGGTCGAGAGTTGAGACTCTAATGTGAAGGTAATAGATCGAGTCGCATTCTCTGAGTCAATTGGTAGAGGAAGAGGCAACGGTGGTCTGCCGAAAGCCATGTCGTTGCTCTTCTATACCCTTGCAAAGATTGCAAAAAAGGTGAGTTTTCTTTGCATGACACATACCTTTCTCTGCATGAGGTACATGTGGACACGTGTTTTCCATACACATGGCCATTTTAATTTATCAGCATTTATCAAATACAATGTTCGCAGTGGAAGTGGCCATGCAAGAAAAGGATTAGACCAGGCTCGTGGACTCTTACTCCTCTATTTGGTGGAGGTTCGTAAAGATCGAGATATATTGCATGTGATTTCATCTCATTTTCTTTATTAAAGTTTTTTGTTCATCATGATTTTGTTTATTTTTTATTAATTTTATTTATAAGTGTGTCGCATGTGATTTTAATCAAAACAAGGACTGTGGTGATGTAATTTTAATCAAAACAATGACCGTGGTGGTGAAAATTGGTAATAATGACTTTCAAGGTTGAAATAGGTTTTGCTATATTTGGAAAATAAAATAAAAAATTGGAATAGGTTTTGTTATTTTCAAAAGCTTAAAACTTAATATATAAGTTTTGTTATTTTTGGAAAAATAAAATAAAAAATTGAATAGGTTTTGTTATTTTTAAAAACTTAAAACCTAATATATAAATACGTTGTGGAAAATTAGTGTACATTGATAATATTTCAAGTTTGATATATACATTGGAATGATACTAGCAGAGCCACTTAACTTGTGGTGGGTGTAATCACCTTCCTACGATTCCGAAAGAATCAAGGAAAGCTTGAAATACAATCATTACAATAGGGCTCAACAAGAGCATCATGTCACTTACATTAATTGAACCTAGGTGGGTAGGGAAACAATCTCTCCTCCTAACCACCCAAGCTACAACCAATGGACGGAGAGTATCACAACCAATATTCCCAACTACCCAATCTAAGGTTTATTGACAAATTTAACTTATATATTATGAAAATTGGTAGTTTAAAAATATATGTTTAAATTATATCTTAAAATTGTTATTTAAGCTCATTTTAAAGAAAGTAGTTGTAATGATTATCTTTATTATGGCCATGAAATGTACCTAGCTTTTATGAAAATGAATTATGGCCATGATATGTACCTAGCCTTCATGAAAATGAATTATGTGTTTGTAGGGATGTGATTTTTCAAAGATTCATTTTTTTTTTAAACGGAAATACTTTTTATTTTTTTGGTTGGTTGGTTTTTATTTTTTTGGGGTTAGTGGGTGATTTATTAGAAAGAAAAAAAATTAGTCATTGTTTTGATTTTTATGGTGATAATTTATTTATTAAATTTTTTGTTGGAAATAATGAAAATTTGGTAAGTGAGAATGTAACACTATGTATGTTGTTATACCCTATACCAATATAGATCCATCTTAAACCCTCTATCAAGCACCACCAAGAGAGATTCAATTTCTTGAGGTGTAATTGCTTGATAGATTTGTGTTTAAGATTGATTTATGCTTCTTTTTCTTTTTTTTATAAGTCAATATAGATTTTTTTAATAACTTTTTATTTAATTTTGTTTTATGAGGCTACTTCCTTTTTTTTATCCGACATGATTTTTTTTAATTATTTTATATTTTTGGTAGCATAACGTTAGGAACGTGACAACATCTCTACCGTAGTGGGCTCTAGAGCACCTTTCTATTCTCGATGTAATCATGAATCCCTATATTCTAGGTCGAAAACAAACATTGTGCAGTTTGTTAAGTATAGAAATGTGATAACAACTAGTATGGAAAAAATATTAATTATATTAACTTCAAAAAAATATTGTTCTAGAACTTCTAGAAAAGAAAAATATGGACGTGGGTTATCTAAATCCTTCCTTTCTTTTACAATGTTCCTTAAAAATCCATCATTCCTATTATTGTAAATATGAACATACTATTCTAACATATACTGATATTTATAAAACATAAAACCTGAGATAGATAGATTGAAAAGCAGTCTTTTTCAAATGTTATGTTTGTTCTATGTTTTGTTCTCTTCCTCAAATTCATGTTCTTTTCCTCGAATTCATGAACTTCTATTCCATTTTATCTTGAGCTTGGATAAATGTTTCTTCCTTCATTGCTACTGCTCATGGAGAACCCTCTAAAATGTTAGGGCTTCTAATTGCGTCAGGAGTTATCTAGGCCAACATGTTGTGCTTAGAAATCAACCTTTCAATTTGAGCATTATGTGTAGTCGCCCTCATTTCCAACTCTGCATTATTTACCTTTAATTTATCATACTAAGCGTGGATTATATCATTAAAATGTGCAATTGTCGCCTAGAGTTTCTCCATCTGGTGGGATAGACTCCTCATGACTCGAGGAAATTCTTCCACTTTGCAAGGGTTTCACCTTCATTGTCATTAATGACCATCCATTATGTCAGCTTAATTATCCTTGATAGTGAAGTACTCACAACAGCCTAAAGCACAAACCAAAACACTAATCCAAATCACACTCCAATCCACCAATTCAAGGTGCATACGATTCACATAATTTCAACAAAATCGTGAAGGTTTTGCTTATTTCCAAATTGTATGCCTTCACCAACCTACATGCACAATAAGGGAGAGATGCACCATTTTAAGGAGAGGAGGTTACCATCCAAAGTCCAACCAAACTGCCACCTGCAAATCAAAACTCTTAGTTGGACTAGGCTTATATAGGAATCCTCCAAAAAATAACGTCAATCTCACCTCCATGATGAATGTCCATCATGTCTACAATTCAACACCTCCTCTACCCGACCATGAGTAAGAGTATAGGGGGGAGGGGGGTGTGGGACTTTAATCCTAATTGCATGCAAATTAAATTTACGTGCCATTTGTCAATAATTTTTAAGTGGCTATTAGACCGATAGTTCTTGGTAAATTTGATCATGGGAGATAATCAATAATTAATTCTCCCCATTTTTGCACAAATTTCCTCAATTTAAGAGCACTCATTTATTATCTAATGAACCAGCTTGTATGATGGTGTAGAATATGGGAGTACTTTATCATATCAAAATCCTTGCCAATCCTTTGAACTTAATCAAGCATTCTGGTTAGTCTCGAGGACTTAGCAAAATTCAGACTTCTTATTTGCCTAATAAGAATCAGAGAATCCCCAATAACTATTATGTTCTTGATTTGGTGTGCTCGCATGAGTTTTAATCCTTAATATAAAGCTATAGTTTTTGCCTTATTATTAGAGCCTTCATTGTACCTCTAGTGTAGGTCAATTCAAGTTGTCTCTAGATATCCTAAACAACCCCCTTCACATACCACATCATAAAGACATTAATTAGTTACCATATATTGGTTGAAAGAATTGGTTTGCAATAATATATAAGCTCCAATATTCTATGTTTTTTATTCTAAATATATATTTATTAATAATATTTTTTATTAAAATATTAATAAAAATTTTATTCATTAATTACTAGTGACATTATTTTATAATGAAAAATTATTTTTTTAACCATCGTAATGATTAATATATCCAAAACTCTAATAAATTTATTCTAATTATATAGAACAAAATAAGTGATTTTCATTTGCAAGTTTTACCCGGTTTTAAAATATATATATATATATATATATATATATTGCAAAGAATTTCTTCATAAATGATAAATAAATTTATTAATTTTTCTATTCAGTGAAAAAAGTTTCTAATTGGTGGAGGAGACGTTTCTAATTGGTGGAGGAGACCGACATAAATCCTTAGAGGAATATATTATAGATGAGACAAATCCTTAGGAGTAGAATGTCAATGGTATTATTAATGCTTGATAAATTCATAACAGATGGATGAGTCAACTATTATATTTATCTATATCGAAAAATATTTGGCTGAGCAGCCACGATATAGTTGGTTTTGATGTTGCATTCGCTTTGAAAGATCCATATGGGGGATGGACATTGTGTTTCCTGCGATAGTCTAGTGTTATAAGTTGTACCTAGAATATATCTGTCTCACTTTCGTTTTAATGTCCGATCGTTGAAGCTCAGAGCACTCATGATCATCGTTTTGATCAATCAATCATGAGCAAGGAAATTTGAAAAGATCATGTTGTAGAAGAGAGAGAGAGAGAACATGTCCGATCGTTGAAGCTCAGAGCACTCATGATTATCGTTTTGATCAATCAATCATGAGCAAGAAAATTTGAAAAGATCATGTTGTAGAAGAGAGAGAGCACTAACTGGGTATGTTCCACCTTTTACTTTTTATATGAAGAATCAATATGTTAGTTAAAGGAGTCACTCACTAACTCAAAATGATGGTAAGTCTGAGCTCGAATCATTTTATGTCATAAAAGATGTTCTAATAGCTAATGTAATATACTTGAATTGATACTACATAGACCTACTCCATCCCATATCATAGGAAATAAACATAAAGAGGCAACAAAACAAGGTTAGTTGTAGTGCCATCCTAGTGGCTCACTAGCATAAATATCCTTCAGAATCCCTCATGCGGTCACACTTTCATTATTCACTCAGCATCTCTTTGTTACATGTTGTTGTTATAGTGCAATATTAGAGTTTTTTCGCATCATGAATAGGGTGACTTTCTCTACAAGTATGATGCTTGCATTCCTAAGTAATATTTTGTTTATTTTAGCCCTATTTTTATGCAATTTTAACTCTCAGAAGGAACTACCCTCCATTTTTGTTGTAGCAACCTCCTTGTGAAAGGACATTCAGACATTATACTAAAGTGGCCTGCATATTTTTCCAAAGTACCCAGTTTTCGATTGTACTAAATGCATTTATACCTTCAAAACATTGATTAAAACACTACTTGATTTAGATTTTGAAAACACAATTTAGCCAGTTTCCTAGGAAAACATACCATCCTAAGAAAATAGTCGAATCTTTAGACTTCCTTCCTTCACTTAATGTTTGTTACAATTTAATTTAGGCTGGCATGCTCCTATGCATTCATTGATTGTGTTAACGGTATTTTTTATGATTATTGGCTATTGTTTAGAACCAAATGGTGAACCCTTAATCCATCACTATTAGCAAATTTGGCTTATGCTAATAACTATAAGTTCATGTGTCTCTTGGTTGTATTTGGTTAATAACAGTTGGTTCCTGATATTGAAACCATGATTGTTTTTTCTTTTTCAGGTTCAACTAGTAGTTAAATTTGGCACTTATGTACTTTAATTTTTATTTTAATTAGCAGTTATACAGTGTGAAAGCATTGCCTCTTAGTGTCAACATCAAGTGTAACACATGGAAATGTTATAAAAACTTTATGTAACACATCAATATAAAACTGATACAAAATCAAACCTGGTTATTGATATTTTTAATAATATGTTTCATCTAAATTTGATAGATAATTAAGAAATTTATAAGCCACACAATTAATCAATAGGACTCCTTACTAAGCTAGAATTGAGTTCTTTACCAATAAAACTAATCAATATGCAATGTATACAGGTTTACTAATTGCATAAATGTTCTAAAATTGAGTTCTCTACAAATAAAACTAATCAATATGCAATATATAAAGGTTTACTAATTACATAAATGTTAGGAGTTAATTTCAATGTATCCCCAACTACCCAATGCAGTCATTGTTATTGAAATTTTTTTATTCGTTGACATTGGAGTACATCCAGATGATCTATATGCTCCAAAGGGAACTTCTTTCCCTTTCCCTAAAACATCTTTAAAATTTTCACTATTTGTCAAATATTTTCAAATATATTTGTCAAATATATATATGTATGTTATA
Organism: Larix kaempferi; assembly: GCA_027924585.1. Taxonomy (NCBI): domain Eukaryota; kingdom Viridiplantae; phylum Streptophyta; class Pinopsida; order Pinales; family Pinaceae; genus Larix; species Larix kaempferi. The sequence continues at coordinate 3,113,414 of BSBM01000276.1, read as the reverse complement.
AACTGCTCAAGTATGCATACGATGTAAGATTCCCTTTATAATTTAACTTATATATGTATAGACTTTAATGGTAATAATAATGATGTACATATAGTATCCTTGGTCATAATAAATATATATTCTCCTATATATAGATATTTTTGGTCAAGTGATTGAGGAATTAAACAAATTGATAGTTCAATAATTCTATTTCTCTTTAGAATTGGTAAAGAAAAAAAATTGTTCTTTTCTATACATCCGAGTTTTCCAATAGATGTGTTTCGGGTATGACATTGTGGGCAAGGTTTACCTTATATACAATTAGTCAAAGTAATAAATAAATAAAAAGTAGTGATCTTACAATTGGAGAGATAGGATGCAGAGATGTAAGACCTAACCGAGTGGAGAAGAAAAACCATCAAGGTTACAAACTTTGCTCTTTTCCTACCAATATCCTTCATTACCTGTGCCTATGTTTTTGTTCCTTCTAACTTTCCTCTTTTCCTACCGGCGTTCATTTTTGCCCCTCAAGGGGCAAATGCTAGTTGTATTGAATATGGTTTCCTTTTCTTGTATTCTATTTGTGTTTTCAATAAGATTTTTTAATTGATGCATTGACACGATAAGATTTTGTATTTGATGCATTGACATATATGGTTTCATGTTTAATCTACATGCATTTTTTTTAATGTCTAACTATGTTTTCTTATAGTAGACCTATTTATGATAGGATTTTTTATCTTGTGCATGGAAGAAATTTGTTTATTTGTACTTGTTATATTGAAAAGTACTTCTAAATCTATTCTAGTGATTCAAAATGCAAATGATCATATCTATTGTTAAATAGATAATGTGAAATACCTTTGTTTTTTGTGTACAAAGTAGGAGTTAGTCAAAATTGTCACTATGCTAACATACCATATTACATATCATGTGTTGAAGATGTAAGATAGCCGATTTTATACAAAGGGCCTATGTTTGTATTCCTTTTTTCAACTGAAAATGCCAAATTGTATAATATAACCTTGCAAATTTATTATTTTGGAGATTCCTTTCATTGTGTAATTGTTCATGTGCTTTATATGCATCCCATTGCGAAATAATTGTTGTGCATTATTGCATTGCAAAAATACTGTGTAACTATGTCTTAGTGAAGGTACATCATATTCACTTTGCTTCAAAACAACTTTTACAGTAAAAGAATTCGAATCTAGGAACTCATCTAAATCCATTTGCCATCATGTTGTTTGGTCCCTATGTCCATAAGAATTTAGAAGGCACCTTTTTAAAAAGGACTAATTATATTTGTTGAGAAACATCTCACAATTGTGATTGATAAGGATAAACGTGAGCTTTTAAAAGTAATTGACCGTGTAACACATACATTTGAAATCAAAATTCAAATTAGGTCAAAAGAAGACTTTATCCACATGATTAACGTTTAAAAGAATTATTTAAATAATAATGAATATGTTAGCAATATTTTATGTTCATGAACATGGCACACTTTGATAAGGTAATTTTACATTTGGAAAAATAATACGGTAATCCATCATTAGGAAATTAACTTAAGTGCTTCTATTGAACCTAAATTTAGTGAAGATTTAATTTGGGGATTTCTTGAGTTACCTTTTTGTTAGATTAGGAAGGTTTTTTAATTTGATTTATAAATATGATAATTTCATTTATTAAATGATAAAATAGATTAAATTTTTTTAGGTGTATTTTTTAATCATTATATCGAGATGAGGTGCTTTACATCCTACTATGATAAAGATGTTATCATGTACATGAGTAATACTTATATATCGACTTAAAAAATATAATAGATATAATAAATACGAATAGTATTATATATGTGAAATAAAATAAAAAAATATTTTCATATATGAAAAAAAAAATGACATATATACTTAATATAAAAATTACCGTACAAAGCGATTAAAAAGGAAAAGGAAGTCCAAATAAATTTATACAAACATAAAAATAATGTAACATTTTTTTTGAATTCGATATATGATAATGTAAATGCTATCTATGTGACACTAAAGTTACAGAAGTGCCTTTCAAGACAATAAACCATTCGATATGGATATATTGAATACGAAGACAATAAACCATTCAATATGGATATATTCAATATGAATAAAAGTTGTGTTTGTAAATATGCTAATAGATTTGTTATTAGCATGTTTCAAGATGATTGAATTGGTAGATATGTTATTCAACTAAACATTTATTGAGATAAGTAATTAGTTGGATGCAATAAACATTTATTAGTTGCAAGTTTGGTGGATATTGACACAAAACTTTGAAATGAATTTGAGTAGTCAAAAAATAATTCAAGTGTCTCCTTAAAACAATGAGTAGGTTTTTTATGTAATCTTCTTATGAAGAAACACCTAGCTCTCGATCTCTTACAAGACCCGAATACTTGAGAATATAGCTTTCCAAGGTGGATAGGGAAGGCAAGTCTTAGGAAGAATATGGAGAGCTATAATAATAGTGCAACTTTAATTTTGAACTCTTTCTTTTGGGTGTCTTAAAAAAATGTAGTTTGCTCATTTTTCATACTTTTTTAATATGTTTGTTTGTTAGTGTAATGATGGTTAAGTTTGAAATTGTTTTATTTGTAGTCACTAATCCCATTTATGATTCACCCTTAGTACATTAGCATAATACATGAGAGTGGAAAAATAACAATCTTTTATTCCTTCTCTATAACTGATATCTGAGATTTTCAAAAGTTGCTAATTTTAGAAAATTCTCGCATGAATCTAAAACTAACCATTAACTTAAAGCTAACTAGAGCGACACTAGCTGTCAAGTCGCTTTTATAATTAGATGCATAAACAAATAATTGATAATTACAAATTTAAAAATTCCCGCAAAACACTAAAACCCCAATTTGAGGCACTCTATGAAGGAATTAGGCCCCAGAAAAGTGTCAAAAAAGGTTTGGTTAGAAGTATCTAATGGCCTCACTGCAGTGAACTCTTTGAAACACAACTTCCTATTAAATTTGAGCCCAAAAGGATAAACAAGTCAAAAGTTATGACCCTTGAAAATCCTTGCATTATTTCTTCTTCTTTTCTCTCTCTCTCTCTCTTTCTCTCTCTCTCTCTCTCTCTCTCTCTGTTTTAAATTTCATCCCATGGAAATCCTTGCATAAAAAGGGAACCAAGAAAAGGATATCTACTCAACACCTTTGCTTGTTGAAGTCATAGGATGTGTTCCCATTAGATGGTCTAGGGTGTAAACCCTCTGGTAATTGAGAAAGGGGTAGTATCCATTATCGATCTAGATTGGGAGACAACCCCTGAGCAAAGTACCAAGCATAAAAGAAATGGTAAAAATAATCATAGTGTTAAGCATTGAGAGCAAAGAATCTTTGCTCAATGAGCATTAGTTTCACTATGTTCAACGATGTGGGGAGTCACATCAAAGTTAATACAATAAGTAAGGGGAACTCACTCTTCAAGTAAGAGAAAAAGGCATGAACAATGGTGAAAAGAGAAGGAAAGAGACATCGAGTAAGGAATGGCAGACTAGATGACCCCGTGTGCTGAGAAATATATTACTATATATTTTGTCATATGTTTTGGTACTTTATGGGCGGAAATTTGAAGCCATGTAGGGGCTATTTTATTGGTAGTTCCTATTTTAGTGATTTAGGGTCCTTAAAATTTTGAAGCTTATTTGGGGCATTAAAGGATTGTTTTTGGGGTCAAAATTTTACAAAAAGAAAGTTTGGAGTCCTTTGATATTGTTCTACTCATTAATAATTTTCCAATTGTGCAAAGATCGCCTCAATCATAGTCTATATGAGGAAGTTATGCTGCTCGTAAGTTGACCTATGCTTTAACCATCATAGTCACCAATTTGATGTCATGTTAGCTCACTTTACTCACACATGTGAAGCTAGTCACGTGTGGACTTTTAAGAAGATTCTAGAGGGTCCAAATCCCTATCCCTAATCAGAAGTTTAGACATGAAAACACACTAACCCTAACACTAGATTGTTATTAGGGCACATTAAATACTATGATTCTAGGAAAGGAAGTGGACTTGTTCCTATTGTATTGATTTCATATTCCATAGTTGAGTAGAGAAAAGGAGTGCCTGATATTGTGAGTAGAACAAAGGATGTAGAAGACATTGTACTGACCATTGAAGCCATAATGTTGATTATGACTCCATAGTGAGTCCATGTTTCATTGTATTTGCATTCTATATTTGAGAAGAAAAGGGAAATGCATAGCCCTCATCTTTTGGTTGGGTTTTACTATATTGGATTTATAAGGGTGCATCTTGTGTTCATTGCATGGTATTTAATGTTTTATCTTCTTTATTACATTCTCAATCTATTCTAGTAATTTGAGCACTATGATTTTAATATTAAATTATAATAATAAGTAAATGCTACATAATAGAGGACAACCTCATGGTAAGGATTATAGAAACTTATAATATCTATTGTGATGAACTATACCAACGGAATATTCATGGTAGTTTACATATCACTATTGTTGATGAGTAGGAAATCAATGATATAACTCACATATCAAGCAAGGAAAAAAGTGTTGTGCCAAGAACAAAGGATGAGGCATTAGACAATTGGCATCATAGGCTAGCATGCTTGGCACATGTGTGTACCCACCAATCACCACCACAAGGAATTGTAGGCTAGATGTCAAGTCCCCTCTCATGGATCCAATTCAAGGAAGGGAACATGACTATAATTATGGGATTTTACAATTCATGGTAGTTTACATATCACTATGGTTGATGAGTAGGAAATCAATGATATAACTCACATATCAAGCAAGGAAAAAAGTGTTGTTCCAAGAACAAAGGATGAGGCATTAGACAATTGGCATCATAGGCTAGCGTGCTTGGCACATGTGTGGACCCACCAATCACCACCACAAGGCATTGTAGGCTAGATGTCAAGTCCCCTCCCATGGATCCAACTCAAGGAAGGGAACATGACTACAATTCTTCACCCATTTCCTTTTCTCCTTCACACAGTCTAAGCTTCCTAAGCATTTTCCCTCATGATTTTCCCTCATTTTCCCTCATTTTCCCTCATTTTCCACAGTTGGGAAGTCGTTTTTGTGTTGCAGAACAGTGGGAAAGAAGCGGAAATCAATTTAGGGGTCCATAGAGGCCGTTTTGGCCCACCGAATGCTCATATAATTGTAGGAGAAATCGTTTTCCTCCCTGTCGTTATTTCTCCATCCCATAATTCATTTTTTGTTGTGCCACGATTGGGAAACCCATAGCAATCTCATTTTGGGCATCCTATAGTTAAAATGTTTTTCTTCATGCCCAGCAATTGTGTAAATATGTGTGTTTGAAATATGGATTTGGATTGGGTTATATGTATCCCTTGATTTTGCTTGAGCTTGAGTGGAAGCATCCAATGATAAAAGAGGGTTCAGAATTGGCTTGATAGACCCAGCTATAGAATGGCTTGGCTTAGATGAGGTGTTCATTTTGTTGTGCATAAGTTTGAAGATTCTCATTCCTTGTGGAAATCATGCCCATCTTGGGGGTGGCAGTTGTGTTGAGAGATTAACGAACACAACTGGCCTATGGTTGGGTGGAACATTGCAGTTGCATAGCTAGTTGCTCGGGAAGGCACCATCTCAAGATAAGTATTCTTTGTGTTTTACTTCTGCAATGTTTTAATTGAAGACTACTATGATTATGAAAATCAATGCATGTTAGATATGCATGTAGTGGATCTTGCTTTTACTGTGTTTATTTGAATTATACATATGCACATGTGTTTTTATTTGTATGAATTTGATGAATGGGTCTAAGTTTTTGTAAAAGCGCAGAATTGTAGTCATGTTCCTTCCTTGAGTTGGATCCATGGGAGTGGACTTGACACTAGAACCTATAACACAAAGTAATCCCTCATTCATATTAATGATCTAAATAAAGGCATGGGGTTTTGGACTTGGCCTTTGAGCATTTGAAGGGATTAAGAGGATGTCTAGGTGGAGCCTAATAAATTATTGATATACTGACGGAACTCAAAATTACATACGAAACAAGGAGAAAAACTGTATAGCAAGCAAGGGAGACCAATAGAAGATTTGACCCAAAATAAAAGGAGGACAAGACAATTGCTATGTGCTTCGAATATTTTGGTTGGAGCAACTAGAATACATTTAGAGGGTTAATTGGTGAAAGGATTTGGCCTCTCAAACACCAAGATAAAGGTTAGAATTATTTGATTGCTTTACTTAGAGGTCTAGAGGACCACTTTATTTAGTGAATATATGGTCCATTGTTATTCAAAGTGCACAGTAGTGAGGGATTCAACCTTTCGAATTTTGAGCACCTATGCACCTAGTGGTTGAAGGGGAAATCACCAATTCTAATAAGTAAAGGAATAATCATTCGTTCCTCCAATTCTTGAATACCTACGATAAATATGAATTGGTCATTTTGGATAACATGCCTCACTTTGTGTTAGTGTTGTGGCATCCCCAAACCAACCTCCTATAATGCTAAGTACTAAAAATAGTTAATGTGCTTACAAAACACAGACTTTGCTTATAACTTCCTCAAAAAATATAATGGTATTTCCTTGTTGTTATGTTGTGTCTCATCGAAAACCATATACCACCTATCCATCCATTATCAATAATCGTATAATAAGTGCACAACTCAATATAAATATGAGCTCTCTTAATGTTTGGGTATTCGCAGGTATGAAGGTTTACAAAAAGGTAAACATACTTCTTTTCTAATTCGTAACTTTTTTATTGCTTCACAATTCAATCTATTTGCATTTTAACCCGTTTTGGGTCTTTATACGATGTTATATTATAAAGCTCCCTATTTGGTTAGGTAATTGTACTAATAATTCTATCTAAGGTTTTGGCAAGTAAGCACTAGAGTTAGTATCTAACCGTAAAAATGTTATGTCAATGTCTAAGGTTATAAATCTCTAATAGCTTCTTTGTGTTTTAGTGCATATGTGGTGGGCATTTGCTTGACATTAAAAAAATAGAGATTTACATTAATAATTCTAGGGTATTGGGTTTATGTTTAGATTTTTTGAATTTAAAACTTGATTGTTTGGATTTAGAACTTTGAGGATTTAAAATATTCATAGTTTCCATGTCAAAATCACTATAATGAAATATTTTAAAAAATGTAAATTCATAAAAATTATATATACAATATATAGTGAAAAAAAATATATTCCTATCTAGTATTCGTGGCTAAATATGCTAATAAATCCAAAACCATTACTAAATATGTTATTAATGAATTGAGACCATGATTTATAACTTACTCTTCAAACTACTAACTCATTTTGTCCATAAAAGAGTCAATCTACTAACTCATTTTGTCCATAAAAACTTAATTAACAAAATAAGAAGTCACATAAATTAAACAAAACCATACACCTGACTAAAAAATACAAAAACACTTGGAGGGATCCCTTTACAAATCCCTTAATGAGGATTTTGTTAAAGGCTAACACGACCATCCAACAATGCATCATCACTACCCATACATGCATTTATTGAGTTAACATATTCTCATAAAAATTATTTATATTGGATATGCATAGAGAGTTTAGTTAATCAATATTCAAAATAATACCTTAAAGTTTTTAAAAATAATATCATAAGGTTTTTATTAAGAAAAAAAACAAAAATATAATTGCTTAAAAGATTAGGTCTTAATTTTGAAAGATTTTATAAAATAAAATAATATATAGATTTATCATTCAAAACGTTCATTCGTTCTCAAAAATTAAATCTTATTATGTATGGTGAATTGAATTCCATACTCCCTTTCCTCGTTGAATAAAGATACTCCTTGTATGCATGAAATCACTTAAATATTTTGTAAAAGAACTTTATGCAACACTAGCACGGGCACTAATAATAAGTAGAAGTCCTTGCGCTACATTCGAAGGGACATTAAACTTTTTTTTGATAAGACTAATTATATTTCCTTAGAAGCATTTGACACCGAGCAAAGCATGGTTGGAAAACGATAAGCATGAGCTTTTAAAAGTGATTGACAAGACCGTGCAACACATGTCTTTGAATTCAAAACTCCAATTTCGGTTAAAGGTAGACATCATCCACATGATTAAATATAAAATATGTTGAAGCATGTTTTGGTCATGCAAGAGGAAGTGGGACCCATCATAATGGAAGTAACTTCGAGTGTTTCTATTGAACGTACATCCAATGAAGGTTTAACTTGGGATTTCCAGTGAGTTACATCTATGTTATAACATCTTTAAGGTTTTTAAAATAACTAGATTAACATTTTTAAGATTTATAAATAAATGGAATTATAGTTATAATCTTGGTACATAAAAGAAAAAAAACGAAGTAGAGATTAGAATGGTTAGCAAATATGGGTAGTGATTGATCATTAATCCCTAACATACGGTGTGATTGTACTTGGGTCCACTAGGTGTGGACACACATGTATTGGGAGAGTGAGGGGGTGGGTTATTCTCTTTTTGTGAGTTGCATAGATTGGAATCTATTCAGGTATCGATTGAAGAAGGTGTATTTAATGGGTAAAAGGGCCTCCCAACACTAGGGTGCACCACTAGGGAGGAGGCTTACTTCACGCCACTGACCAGCTTGTACGACAACAAAAAGGGTCAATTCGACTAGGATTGGAGCCATCAGTGGGACTGGATGTTGAAAGCATAATCATTGAACCATGCATCACTAGAGTTACTAAAATATCCCCTTTAAAAATGAAGTCTCAGAGCCCAAACGAAATTGTGTGTAAGCTCCACGACACTCAATATATATATATATATATATATAGAGAGAGAGAGAGAGAGAGAGAGAGAGAGAGAGAGAGAGAGATCATGATGTCTCTATTCTATATGTTTATACAAACTAGTGATTGCCCCTAAAGGTGCAAAGGGATGCCAAAGGGGAAAAAAGGAGAAAAATAAAGTATATGTGCTGAAGTGAAAAATAAATATCATGAAGAGCTTTCTCCTCATTATCAAAATGTCCATTTTCTTTTGCTAAATCATCATGGAAAATATAAAAGAAAATGCTTAAATTGAAGTGAATGTGGAAATTCTTGAAAATGTAGTAACAATGAAGACAATATAAAGCAACGTTAACCATAGCACATTATGTTAGATTTTCACGATTTAATTCAAGATTATCTACGATCTTATCTGAGAGAATAACATGTACAACAATTCAAACACAAGAGACAAGAGACACAAAGAATTTCATCGGGGAAACCATAAAGGAGAAAACCCTGCAACTTCCTCAGAGATAGAATGAGCAACAATACAATAAACCCCAAAAGTAGAAATGGTCTCCAACAACTTCTCTCTTCTTCACTTGTGTGAACTTGTCCTCCTACTCACTTATGCGAACTTGATGAGTGAGTGAATGATGAAACAGAGAGGAGCACCCTCTCTATTTATACTTTAACTTTCACTTGACTTTTACTCAACTAGGTTGCCCCCTAGTTGCACTTGATTGGGCCGACTTCTCTAGGAGAGTCTAATAACCCATAGACAACTTAACTCTGGGGTCTAATGCCCCGACATGTTGATGTAATTGTAACTTCGGAATGTATTTCACCTATGTATATTGTACTCCTATAGAGATGTTATTATTCATCTATACGGAAGTGTTGTCATTTGTATTGACAAGTGTCGCAAGTGTCGCAACTTGCAAGTGATGGGTTATTAGACCACCAAGTGTGGGGTCAACCCGGATTAATATAACCATGGGTTATTAGACTGAGTTAGACAAGTCGGCCCTGCTAGGTTATTAGGCAGGTCAGTTCATGTATAAATAGAGTGCAGGAGGCACTCTATTTGATCATCTCATTAATCACTTCTACACTACTCGAAAAGTGGCACACTAGTGGAGGAGGAGGTTCAACTGCTAGGAGGACTATCTCTGTATACTTTGGTTGTATCATTGCTCTTTCTATCTCTGAGGAAGTTGTGGGGTTTTTCACCTTTATGGTTTTCCCCAGTGAAACTCTGTGTGTCTATTGTCTCATGCGATTGCTTGGTGTTATTGATATGCATTGCTATGATTGATATGTTGTGCATGTTATTCTCTCAGTAAAGATCCTAGAGTATGTTGAATTAATGCTCAGAAATTAACATGGTATCAGAGCTAGCCTAAGAAGAAGACACTGTGCAATTGCGGAAAGTAGGGTTTCCTGTTTATTGGGTTTCTCTCCACAAATCTTGAAAGGCAGTAGGGTATTTTGACTCTCCTCAGCAAGGTGCATCTTTCTGTCCAATCAGAATTCAATTTTGGGCACTTTCATTTTTTGCCCTAAAAATTAGGGTTTCCACAAAAATAGGAATTTTTGAATTATGAGGACATAGCTGGAAGCTCCTTGGAAAAATTGAAGTTTAGAGCTTTGGAATGAGATTTTTGGTTGGGTGAAGCTCCGGGAAACTCAAACCCTAATTCAGGGTCCTCCGAGTGAATCCGAGAGATTGAAAGGCATTTCTGAAGGGTGAAACTTTGCATATTTCAAATTCTGAATACACCAGGTTGATCAGCTCATCAAGGTGCATCTTTCTACCCTTTCAGAAAGTTGAAATTCACATTTTGAATTTTTAGGGTTTCTCTGACAAACCCTAACTCAACACCAGATCCAAATTTCTGCAAATCAAGTGGACACTTTGCTTCAAATTGTCCCAAGAAGAAGAAAGACAACAACAACAATTTCAACAAGAAGAAGAGGTACAACAAGAAGAGGTTTCATGCTCATGCTGCTGAGGATGATGAACCTCCCAAGAAGAAGGCTAGGGAAGAAAGTGATACTTCATCAAGTGAAGATGAATATGTTCTAATCTCTGCTCTCATAGGTACTATATCTCATGGATGTAATAATTGGCTTATTGATAGTGGGGCTTCCAAACACATGACTGGGTTTAAAGAATCTTTTGCAAATCTATCTGAACATGATTCACCCCATAAGGTGAAACTTGGGGATGACTATCAATATCCTATCGAAGGAAGTGGTGAAGCCTCCTACAACCTAGACTCTGGGAAGTATTTGAAGATGAAATATGTTCTATATGTACCTGGGCTCAAGAAGAATCTACTCTCCATATCTGCATTGGATGCAAAAGGAATGAGGGTTGCATTTGTAGATGGCCAAGTCCTAATGTGGCCAAAGGGTAAAACTATAGATGATGCAGTAATGATTGGAGAGCAAGAGGGAGGATTGTACAAATTGAAGGGACAACCTGAACATGCCATGGTACATGAATCCATGGAGCCAAGTGAACTTTGGCATAGAAGGCTTGCACATGTGCACTATAGAGCACTGCCAATTGCAAGTAAAGCTGTAGAGGGTCTTCCTGAAATCAAGATAAAGCATGAAGGTGTTTGCAAAGGATGTGCAAAAGGAAAGAACATTAAGAAGGCATTTCCAAGCAGTGAAAGCAAAGCCAAAGGAATCTTGGAAGTTATCCACTCCGATGTATGCGGTCCGATGTCATCCAGTTCTCTGAGTGGGTATGTATACTATGTCTCTTTCATTGATGATTTCTCTAGGAAGACTTGGGTTTATTTCTTGAATAACAAAGATGAAGTGTTTGATAAGTTCAAGGAATTCAAAGCCTTGATGGAAAATCAAACTAATAAGAAAATCAAGACCTTCAGATCCGACAATGGCAGAGAATTCACTTCAGGTGATTTCAAGAATCTATGTAGTGATTCAGGGATTAAGAGGGAGTTGATTGCTCCCTACAATCCATAACATAATGGAGTCATAGAAAGGAAAAACAGAACAATCATGGAAGCAGCACAGGCAATGTTGCATGACCAGGATCTACCTATGCATCTTTGGGAAGAAGCAGCTAGGACAACTGTATATGTGCAGAACATAACACCTCACAAGATATTGGACAACAAGACACCAGAAGAGGTATTCTTTGGTAAGAAACCTGAAGTCAGCCATCTCAGAATATTTGGTTTTCCAGTATATACACATGTTCCAAAGGAACAGAGGACAAAGCTAGATCCTTCAGGAAAGAAGGGAATCTTTGTGGGGTATAGTGAAAGCTTGAAAGCTTACAGAATATACTTTCCAGGGTTCAAGAAGATTGATGTCAGCAGTGATGTAACATTTGATGAAAACTCAGCCTTCATCAAATCAAGGAAGACACCTGTTGAATATCATGAAGAACCAAAGGAAAATAGATTTCAAGACATCACCATGACTGAATCAATTCCAGAAGCAGATCGTGAAGTTGAAGATCCACAAATACCTGTAGATCCACCCCGTGAGAAGAACTTTCACAAGAGGAAACCTGCATGGGCTAGAGAGCTCATTCAAGATGCAGAAAGGTATGGCATTCCAGAAGAAGAACACAGAGAAAGGAAGAGGACTAGATCACATACCAGGTTTTCATAAGAAGAACACAGAGAAAGGAAGAGGACTAGATCACATAACACATTGAGATCAAATATCACTATATCAGGGATATGGTGTGGAGAGGAGCATTGAAGCTCCTATATGTTGTGACGGATGAGCAGGTTGCAGATGTGTTGACGAAACCACTAGCAAGAGTGAAGTTTGAGTACTTCAGAGAGAGGCTTGGTGTTCTTCATATTGACGACACTTTGAGGAATAAGTGATGGACACATTTGCAGGAGCCATTCTAAGCATGGTGAGAGGAGGATCCTTCCCATGGTCGTGGATGCAAGCGCTGGATGATGAGCATCAAGACGATGCTCCAGTTACTGCTTTGTATATGCATCATGTTGGATGCTTGATATATTTGTATATGTATCATGTTGGATGCTTGGTATGATCAGGTGGATCATGTATTTATGTATGTATCAGGTGGATGCATTGATATGATCAAGTGGATCACGTATTTATGTATGTATCATGTGGATGCATTGATATGATCAGGTGGATCATGTACTTGTATATGTATCAGGTGGATGCATTGATATGATCAAGTGGATCATGTATTTATGTATGTATTAGGTGGATGCATTGATATGATCAGGTGGATCATGTACTTGTATATGTATCAGGTGGATCATGTATTTGTATATGTATGATCAGGTAGATCATGTATGATGATATGTATTAGGTAGATACATTGTATGATCAGGTGGATCATGTATTTGCATATGTATCAGGTGGATACTTGTATGATTGGGTAGATCATGTATGATGATATGTATCAGGTAGATACATTGTATGATCAGGTGGATCATGTATTTGCACATGTATCAGGTGGATACTTGTATGATCAGGTAGATCATGTATGATGATATGTATCAGGTAGATACATTGTATGATCAAGTGGATCATGTATTTGCACATGTATCAGGTGGATACTTGTATGATTAGTATTAGGCGAAATATATATGTCATAATAATTACGTTGCAGTGCAGTTGCCCAACTATTTACTTGTCAACCCGGGGTACGTAAACTGACGAAGCACGTGTACTGTTTGTGCAGGACTGAAGTAGAACTAATCTAACTTAATCTAATTTGCTGAAATCAAATTAATCTAGGAAAGCATTGAAACACTAACTAGGAAAGCGGGAAATTGCATAAGGGAAATACAACATGTGAAGAGTTAACAACAATGACATATGTGAGCTCACATCCACAAATCAATAATCAAATGACAAACATGAAAGCATAACAATGAAAGCTTGAATCACATTAAGAATCTCAAATCAAAGACTAATCTAACAAATACAAAATCCAATCCAATCCAACTCCATTACAACCCTCTTACAAGTTTAATCTAACTTAATTACAACCTAATGGAATGGAGAGGGAACACTCTCCTTTATACATGAGAGTCCTTAAGAAAAAGATAAGAATGCATTAATTACAGATCCATTATTCTCTCAACTACTCTCAACCACTTTCCTATTATTACAAGATATGGTTCCTTCAAATCCTCCACATGTCTCTCATGAATCCTAGATAAGATATGCCAACCAAATCTTCCATGATCTTCTCCTTGAGAATAGGCTTGAATAACTATCTCCTTTGGAATGGTGTAAGAGATATTTGAGAAGTCTCTTTGATTTAATCATTCAAATATTCCTACACATTACAAAGCTCACACATAATTGAGATATATATGAAAACATGTATATTTTCTAATATTTAATCATAAATTCACTCTTAATACTAAAATGAATAAAGTGGAAAATAATAATGTGAAACCCAAATGTATTTATGCAAATGATATGATGAAGGTTTAATAGGGCGATGAAATGTAAGGAATAGTGAAGGGAAAGGTGGATGAAAATACGACATTTCTGAGTCCTAACATCCTCCCCAACTGAAGGTGTTGCATGTCCTCATGCAACCATGCATGGATCTTCTGAAGAACCTTTGGCATCTAAACTTTGGCTTTGATTGATGATGTCTTTTTAATGATGAATGTTTCCAAGATATGTGGGAGACATGAGTAACAGCTGGCATTTTTCTTTGGTTGGTTCTTGTGTAACAACCATGAATATACGAATGTTGGTTCTTGTGTTTAACAACATTCATTTCATTTTATTTATTTATTTATTATTATTATTATTTATTTATTTATTTTTTCTTGCTGTTATGATAATAATTGTAACCACACACTTCACTGGATATCATAAGCTATCAATGTGCATAAGAGAGCATCACTGAGTATAAGAAAGCCGTTTCTCAATCTGGTATGAATCATGCCAATGTATATCAATGCATGAAATAAAGTGCATCAGGGGATTGTTGGAAAAGAAATTTTTGGGAATGGTAAATGGGATGAAAATGGAATGATGATAATGGAAAAATGTGGTGATTATGACAATAGTCCCCCCCCCCCAACTGAATCAGTTGCATGCCCTCATGCAACATAGTGTAGGTCATGGAAGGGAAAATGAAATGAAGTGTGGTGAGGGAATTTTCCAAAATATTCAAGTCAGCATAGAAGGAATTTCATGATCAAAGCTTAGAAAACAACATACCTCCACTCACCCAAAATGTAGATGAACTATGCAATAGGAATGTAGTTGTTGCGGCTGCTGGAGCAGAAAATCGTGACTAGTACTGTAGCTGCAACTACTGTAACGGCTGGCAGAAAGAATATGGGACTGCAACGGCTGGAAGATGGAAGGTGTCACTGCTGTAGGATCATGAAAATGTAGCTGTGAATGGCGTCATTTCTGTAACGTGAAATATGGCACTGCTGTAGGAACATGTGAAAGGTGACTGCTACTGTAGTAGCACTACTGTAACAACAAGTGTTGGACCTGCTAAAACAACAACCGCCGGAACTGATGTAACTGCCGTAACAGCAACTGCTATAACAATGATGGTTGTAACAGCAACTGCGGGAACTGCAAGGACTATCATTGTTGAATCAGGGAATGGGAGGTGGAGGCATCTAAACTGGTGCTGTGGAACTGTCAGACTCTCATAGATGAATTCAAGCTGTTGTAACTGCTAAGGGAATCAGGAAAAAGTGTATAGTCTTCATACGCTACAAACCTGATGGTACAATTCTAATCATGTGAATGGATGTGTCGATGTCGAGCATGAAGAGAAATCACTGGATTACCGACCATTGATGAATGTCGTTAACCAGTGCGAGGCAACTCACCATTGATGTCAATGAGTGCCAAGGTACCCGAGTACATCTTGCGAAGTGCGAATGGATGTGCTGAGGTCGAGCCACTTGCAAGATCTGATGATCAAGGGACATTGATGTATTCCCATGATTGTCAGGGAGAGAACTTGCCATTAAGGCATGCAAGCCTCTAGGTACTCAAAATGGACTCTAGTCTATATCCCAGATAAGGTGCTGAAGTCGATGGGGCAAGACTGTTGAAAGGTGGGCCTTAAGGAATCCCACATCAGTCAACGCGAGTTTTTACAAAAAGATTGGTAGGAATATAGGAAAGATCTCAGTAGCAACAATGCTTATGGCAAGGGAATGTAATTATGGAGAGGGAGCGGAATGGTGTTATTTGCGAGGAAAAAGATGAACTGAAAAATGGGGTAAACTGTATGCAATTCAGAAAAATAGGCATGTGTGAAGTCATGACAGATAAGGCAATGGAATATTGGACTCCAGCATGGATGACTAATGTGCTTTGAAGGAGAAATGTGGGTAAACAAATCATGACGCAATTGGTTTCTGTGTAACTGCAAATGTCATGAAATGTGCGATGAGAAGCGGCTCCTTCAAGCTATCAACAAATCATATTTTCTCTTATTTTTTATTTATTTTTTTTTTTTTTTAATTTTTTTTTTTTTTGAGAATCACTGCAACATTAAAATTGATCGTCTGTGAATCTGAAAAGAAACTTAGTATCAATCCTGCATGAAAACTGTCAGAGTTTCGAAAATATAACATGCAGAAATAAGTATTAATGCGGCAAATTAAAAATAAAAGACATTGTTACATGTTGCCGTTGCGCTTGCGCAGCTGTTCAACGCGTAGCTACACTCAAATGGCTGTTCAACGCGCAGCTGTTCAATGCGCAACTATACTCAAATGGCTGTTCAATGCGCAGCTGTTCAATGTGCAGCTGCTCAATGCGCAGCTATACTCAAATGGCTGTTCAATGCGCAGCTATACAATGCGCAGCTATTCAACGCGCAGCTATTCAATGCGCAGCTATACTCAAATGGCTATTCAATGCGTAGTTGTTCAATGCGCAGCTGTTCAACGTACAGCTGTTCAATGCGCAGCTATACTCAAATGGCTATTCAATGCGCAGCTGTTCAATGCGCAGCTATACAATGCGCAGCTGTTCAACGCGCAGCTGTTCAATGCGCAGCTATACTCAAATGGTTGTTCAATACGCAGCTGTTCAACGCGCAGCTGTTCAATACGCAGCTATACTCAAATGGCTGTTCAATGCGCAGCTGTTCAACACGCAGCTGTTCAATGCGCAGCTATACTCAAATGGTTGTTCAACGCGCAGCTGTTCAATGCACAGCTATACAATGCGCAGCTATACAATGCGCAGCTGTTCAACGCACAGGTTGTTCAATGCGCAGCTATACTCAAATGGCTGTTCAACGCGCAGCTGTTCAATGCGTAGCTATACAATGCGCAGCTGTTCAACGCGCAGCTGTTCAAAGCGTAGCTATACAATGCGCAGCTACAATCATTTGTATACCTTTGCCGTTGCGCAGGTGGAATCATCAATCGCTGTAAAGTGACTCCAAGAAACAACTTAGCATAGATCGTAAGAACATGTGTTGATTATTGTTTCGAGGAATGATTAAAATGTCCATTTGCAATTTTTATAATTTGATAATTTTATGATTTTTATTGTTTTTCTTTTTCTTTAAAACAAAACAAAACAATTAAAATAAAGTGTTCTATTATTCTCAAAAAAAAAGAAAGAAGCCAAATGAAATTGCGAGCAATCGACCTGAGTATGATTGTCAATTTCCCATCTGAAAGATATTGCTGTGACCATAATTTAATCAGACTTACCCATGAGCAAATTGAAATGAAAACAACAATGTTTGTAGATGACGGTCTAGCAAATGTGTGTTCGAGTCTTAGATGGAAGCTCAGTGTGTGTGTTATGAACATACTTCTTTCCTAAGAGTTTCTAAAAATAATAATACAAATTATGCAAATCTGCAAAAAAAGAAAATTGCATTATGTAACCAGTCAAGCATATTCAAGCAAATTCATAATCACTGTAGGTCAAATCTCACAAGTCCATAGATGTCAATAATCTCAGAAGTTCAAATTATTTCTTGTGGCTCGCTGCTCTCATCTGCAGACATAGCATTTCATCATTTAATACAGACTATAGATAATTGCAATTTGAATTTTCCGCATCTATCATTTCGGTCCGCAAGTACCAAACTCCTGAAACTAATGTCACAACAAAGAGTCAATATCGTGCAGCAGATTTATACCATTCGTAACCCAGCAAAGAGAAAAGTCAAATATGTAATTATATATATATATATTTTTTTTTTTCATGTAACAATGTCAACCTCTACAATTTTATGGATGAAGTGACAAATTTCTCATTGCTTCTGTCAAACATGTGCTTCAAGTTTGTGAACCAGGTTGTTAGTTTAAAGCAGTGCTGAAACACATATGCCCATCTGTAACTGTAAATATTTTGCTTCATTCACAGCTCATTTGATGCGAGGCATTCATCAACAAGTTTCAAAAGATTGGGATTTTCCAAAGCTGCAGCAACTCGTTCTTTTTCATTCAATTGCTTGTTGACAGAAGCCTCAAAGGCATGGAAACTAGGAGCAACGTAGATGTCAACCTTGTAATGTGCAGGGAAATTTCGCATCAATTTAACTCGTAAACACAAACCAATAACTGCTACCATACTACAATATTGCATAGTGTGTGTGAAGGTTATCAATATGCACCCAAGTTTTTCATCCACTATAACAGATTACTCAGATAGAACGCTAAGCTGTTCGAGTGAGTAAGGGTGCTCGGGATCCCTGATGTCTCTCACAATATATGTCGAGGGCATCGAAATCATTGGAGCGGACCCTAGCTTCCTGAAGCTCTGTGAAGATGAGTTGATAGACTTGGAGTTTGGATTGGTAATCTTTGTAGTTCTGAACTCCAGAGATGCATCCCTAAATTTCCATCGAATAGAATCACTTGAGGCGCACATTAACCTACTTCTGAAATCACAGTCTATTTTGGTTCCATCAGGAGCTCCAGGAGCAGCTGGGCTACCGTCTGATTTGGAAGAGCCCATTATATTTCTGTATATGTGAAGCCAAATGTCCTTGGGGAAATCACACAGAAATAAACCGTATTTTGACACTAACACGTCGACCTTGCCAACACTGATAAAAGTGCCTTCGATACTATGTATCACTAGCAAAAGATTACGCTCCTCGATCTGCTCATGGAAAAGGTAATGGGTAAATCAATAATGTAAAAGCATGATTCTTCCATGGTATCGGCTATCTGCAGTTTAGCTTATTAGCTCATAAACCTATCACCAGGTTATTTCCATAGATTACGTTGATTGGCTGGATCATGGGAAGTGAAGGAATATGAAGAGGCCGCGCTCAGACTCCTAATTCCACGGTGATAAGATGAAAACAAGTCACAACGTGTATCGCAATATTTTATTTTGACATGGAGAAATGAAAACCGTTCAAGGAGATAAGGTCAGCTCGTTCAAGGAGATAAGGTCTGCTCGGGATATGCCCGTAATATTCTCTATTCTGGCAAGTCAATCTCGATGTAAATCCCATATAATAACATTTGAGTAAAACTAGCCAACAACCTGACCCGATATCACGAAATTTTCTGAGTGAGTTGTTAAAATAAACTAAGTTTGGTCACTCAAATTAATTATGCGAATCTCAGGAGTGGAACGACTAAGCAATAGGTATCCTATTTGCTTAACTGTTGAGGGATGTAACTATGGAGTTGCGTTTTTGCAGAATTGGTACCCAAACATAGGATAGATCGAATGTTAGTTTTGCAACCACCGGCAAAAAAAATATCCTTGTTCAGTGAACGTACTAGTGGATCGAGGAGATACATATTCATTGCATTAAACGGATATGCCTATCTGGTCTCTCGTTTTACCATCTAGATGACTTGTAGTGATGTGTGGAAGCTCATAAAAATAAGTAACCGCTTCCATTTCTCGTGGATTATTTAAATAATAAATATGTGCTTGCGATAGTTGAGGAGCAATGGTGACATGGAAGGTTCCCGTTTCATCTACATTTCCAGTTTGGTGGTCAGGACTATTTTCTGTAGATTAACAATGGCATCAGAATTCAGGGATCCGTATGGACCAGAATCCTCAATTGAGCGTAGTGATATTCTTATCAAAGGTCAAATGAAAGAAACCAAGCATATTTGGCCCCCATGTAGATATCGTTCTGTTGTAACCATCACTCACCAAAAGATATGTTGCCTATTAAATCCATGCAGAAAATTGCAGAGGTCTCGCAAAAGGAGTTTTGAAACTAAACCAAGGATGATGCTTTATGTATGTTGCAGGTTTAGGTTCCAGGCCGCAGGATGAAGGTGAAAGATGGTATTGTTGACATTCAAGATTAAATAAACAAAACTGAGAAAATGCAATTCAAATGTGACACATGTTCCTGTTTCAGCTCTAATGTGACAGTTTCAGCATGAAAAACGCATCTCTTATCTCGGATAAATTGCAGGCCTTTTATTATATATATATATATATATATATATTTAGCAAATGGATATAAATAATTTGCAAATTAAGGATAAATCGATTAGGCATATTTGCAAACATTAATTTTTTTTTTTTTTTCCTAAAAACATTAGAAAACATCCTACTTTCTGATCCTCAGATCGCACGAAACGCAGAGGAGAGCATACTTATTGAAAACTTAAAAAAAAACTGAAAATCTACCTATTCTATGCTAATTAAAATTTAGAATTATGTCAAGTGTAGTCAACTATCCAATGTAGCCAGGCACGTAACATTAACAACAATATGTTCTCTTTCAAGTTCGTAAATAATAATAATCGGAAATATGTATAAACATGCGAAATTTGTTGAAACACTAAATTAACAAAATAAAAACTAAATGTGTCTAACCTGGTGCGTGCTTGAAACCATTGTTCGATAAGACTTTCATAAGCGCAATTCGCCTCGCTCAGATCATGTTGCAGCTCCTCATTACCTTCCTTGATTTCCTGTTCTGATGCATAACAATTCTCATTCGTTGGTGGAGGAGTAATTAAGCTCTCGGCTGCTGTCAAGATCTCTTCCTCATGAGAGGAGGAGATCCCGACTTTTGCAAGGATCTGAGTGAGTTGTTCCAAGCTGATACTCATGGTTAAACCATATTGTAAAAGGGATTCTTACAGCACCCAAATCAAAATCTGAAAATCACTCTTGCTGAAAACAAAACACTCTTGCTGAAACACATGAAAACCTCTTCACAGTTGTAGAAATTGAAATTGCAAAAACATGCTTGCAGAAATTGAAATTTACGCTAAATTGCATAAATTGAAATTTACACTAAATTGCAGAAATTGAAACACACTTGCAGAAATGAAATTTACTCTAAATTGCAGAAATTGAAATTTACGCTAATTTGCAGAAATTGAAACACACCCTTCATGCCCTTACCCATATGTCACCTCAGAGTTAGGAGCATGAATAATCACACTTGCATGAAAAAAAGAAATTAATACCTCAATCCCTTGTGCTTCCCCGGCAACGGCGCCAAAATGTTAGGCGAAATATATATGTCATAATAATTACGTTGCAGTGCAGTTGCCCAACTATTTACTTGTCAACCCGGGGTACGTAAACTGACGAAGCACATGCACTGTTTGTGCAGGACTGAAGTAGAACTAATCTAACTTAATCTAATTTGCTGAAATCAAATTAATCTAGGAAAGCATTGAAACACTAACTAGGAAAGCAGGAAATTGCATAAGGGAAATACAACATGTGAAGAGTTAACAACAATGACATATGTGAGCTCACATCCACAAATCAATAATCAAATGACAAACATGAAAGCATAACAATGAAAGCTTGAATCACATTAAGAATCTCAAATCAAAGACTAATCTAACAAATACAAAATCCAATCCAATCCAACTCCATTACAACCCTCTTACAAGCTTAATCTAACTTAATTACAACCTAATGGAATGGAGAGGGAACACTCTCCTTTATACATGAGAGTCCTTAAGAAAAAGATAAGAATGCATTAATTACGGATCCATTATTCTCTTAACTACTCTCAACCACTTTCCTATTATTACAAGATATGGTTCCTTCAAATCCTCCACATGTCTCTCATGAATCCTAGATAAGATATGCCAACCAAATCTTCCATGATCTTCTCCTTGAGAATAGGCTTGAATAACTATCTCCTTTGGAATGGTGTAAGAGATATTTGAGAAGTCTCTTTGATTTAATCATTCACATATTCCTACACATTACAAAGCTCACACATAATTGAGATATATATGAAAACATGCATATTTTCTAATATTTAATCATAAATTCACTCTTAATACTAAAATGAATAAAGTGGAAAATAATAATGTGAAACCCAAATGTATTTATGCAAATGATATGATGAAGGTTTAATAGGGCGATGAAATGTAAGGAATAGTGAAGGGAAAGGTGGATGAAAATACGACATTTCTGAGTCCTAACAATTAGGTAGATCATGTATGATGATATGTATCAGATGGATGCATTGTTTCATCAGGATGATCACATATGACGAGCTTCAGGATGTTGCTCCAGATGATATCCATCAGGTTGATGCTATGATGATGATCAGGATGATCACAGATGATGAGCTTCAAGATGTTGCTCCAAATGATATGCATCAGGTTGATGCTATGATGATGATCGGGTTGATCATGTGATGATGTACATGAGGATGATGTATGGTGAGTATCGGGTTGATACTCTGTGGTCATGGACAAGTTGTGCAGGTAGCATAGAAAAGGTCCTTTAAAATCCGGATAGGTAGAGCGGTGTGCTCGTAACAGCCTGGGATGCTCTATCAAGATCCGGACAGGTAGAGCGGTGTGTTCGTAACATCCTGGGACGCTCTAAGTAGGTTTTGCTACGGTTTTGCATAGAAAAGATCCTTTGAAATCCGGATAGGTGGAGCGGTGTGCTCGTAACATCCTGGGATGCTCTGAGTAGGTTTTGTGAAAGTTCACATAGAAAAGATCCTTTAAAATCTGGATAGGTAGAGCGGTGTGCTCGTAATAGCCTGGGATGCTCTATCGAGATCCAGACAGGTAGAGCGGTGTGCTCGTAATATCCTGGGATGCTCTAAGTAGGTTTTGTGAAGGTCAACATGTAAAAGATCCTGGGAGATCCGATAGGTTGAGCAGTAAGCTCGTAATCAGTCCTGGGATGCTCTTTTGAGGTTTTGTTGATGCACGTAATCAGTCCTGAGGATTCCACAGTATGGCCAGTGATGATGAAGACCTACAGGTGGTGGGCCTACATCCAGTATGAAAAAGGACTGGCTCTGTAGAACTTCCTATGACGAGTAGATTGGAGATTGATTGAGATAGCAGCAGCAGTGACTATGGTGATGATTCGAGGACGATGATTCGATGACGATGACCCAGAGAAGAAGACTTGTGCTAGCAGATCTGTGTCGAGAAATACCTTCCTAGTTAAGAGGGAGTGTTGATGTAATTGTAACTTCGGAATGTATTTCACCTATGTATATTGTACTCCTATAGAGATGTTATTATTCCTCTATACGGAAGTGTCGTCATTTCTATTAACAAGTGGCGCAAGTGTCGCAACTTGCAAGTAATGGGTTATTAGACCACCAAGTGTGGGGTCGACCTGAATTAATATAACCATGGGTTATTAGACTGAGTTAGACAAGTCAGCCCTGCTAGGTTATTAGGCAGGTCAGGTTATGTATAAATAGAGTGCGGGAGGCACTCTATTTAATCATCTCATTATTCACTTCTACACTACTCGGAAAGTGGCGCACTAGTGGAGGAGGAGGTTCAACTGCTAGGAGGACTATCTATGTGTACTTTGGTTGTATCATTGCTCTTTCTATCTCTGAGTAAGTTGTGGGGTTTTTCACCTTTATGGTTTTCCCCAGTGAAACTCTGTGTGTCTATTGTCTCATGTGATTGCTTGGTGTGATTGATATTCATTGCTATGATTGATATGTTGTACATGTTATTCTCTCAGTAAAGATCCTAGAGTATGTTGAATTAATGCTCAAAAATTAACACGGCAAACAAAGGAGGGTTAACCTCAATGACTTTACATGACCCAAATACAATAATGACTTCTCTGATTGGAGGAATAAACATCTTTGTTGGAGGTACAAAAATAAAATACAAATACAATATAAAATATACAAGTGAATATCTTCCGAAGTTACAATTACGTTAACACTCCCTCTTAACTAGGAAGGTATTCTCTTGACACAGTCATCAGCACAAGTTTTTATCATTGGATCATCATCATCATTGCTGTTGCTATCTCGACCATCAGTCTCCAATCTACTCGTCATAGAAAGGTCTACAGAGCCAACCCTTTTTCATGCTGGATGTAGGCCTAGCCTCCATGTAGGTCTTCATCCTCTCTGCGAGCAAGCTGGAAAGTAGGTACATCTCAGGACTTATTATATGCCACTGCAAAACATGCAATATCTCCCAGGACTGATTATATGCCACTACAAAAACTAAAGGAGCATCCCAGGACTGATTATATGCCTCTGCAAAACCTGTGTACCCTACTGTCACCTCATAATCTTCATATCATCTCATCGTCAATGGAGCACAGCCCAGATGCACATCACATGTCTACCAACATGCGAGGACTTTCCTACCAGCATGTGAGACACAACACTTACATCAACAGACATGGGAGGAATTTCCTACCACCATTCGGGAAAGGCTCAACAATTACATCAACGACCATGGGAGGACCAACCTACCACCATGTCAAAAAAGCTTAGCAATTACATCAACGACCATGGGAGGACCAACCTACCACCATGTCGAAAAATCTCGGCAATTTCATCAACAACGATGGGAGGACCAACCTACCACCATGTCGAAAAAGCCGATGTGCATCTGCGTCTTCCGGACTAATTACTTCCCCTTGGAAGGAACCTCGATCTGAAGTACACCAAGCTTCTCTTTGAAGTATTCAAACTTCACTCTGGCTAGCAGCTTGGTCATCACATCGGCTATCTGCTCATTTGTCGCAACATGTTGGAGCTTCACCGCTCCTCTCTGCACCATATCCCTGGTATAGTGGTACTTGATCTCAATTTGCTTTGACTTGTCATGGAACACTGGGTTCTCAGACAACTTCACACAAATCTGGTTGTTGCAATATATACAAGTCGCATCCAATTAGAGATCAAACAAATCAGACAGTAGCTTCCTCATCCATACTTCCTCACAATTAGCTGAACAAGCTGCTACATACTCTAGTTCGGCTGTGCTCAGTGCCACGCAGGACTACTTCCTGCTAAACCAAGAGATCACACATGATCCCATACTGAAGCAACACCCTGAAGTGCTCTTCCTATCCATGGCACTGCCTACCCAATCCGAATCAACATAAACCTCCAGGTTAATCTTCTAATTCACATCATACTTGAGCCCATAATCAACTGTACCCTTCAGGTACCTCAGAATATGCTTGCAACAATCAAGTGAACATGTCTCGAATCCGTCAGGAACCTGGCTCAATGTGTTCATAGGAAAGCAAATATCTGGTCTCGTATTCGTCAGGTACATCAAGGATCCAATCATCTGACGATACATCGTGGCATCAACCGATTCTCATGAAGCATCACTCAATAGCTTCAGGTTTGATGCCATAGGTGTGGCCATGGCCTTGCAGTCCATCATCCTGAACCTCTTTAGTATCTCTAATGCATACTTCCCTTGTCCAAGGAAGATTCCATCCGCACTCTGCCACACCTCCATGCTTAGGAAATAGTGCATCATACCCAAGTCCTTCATCTTGAACCCGACAGCAAGCTTCCTCTTTGTGTCAGCAATCAACCCATTCTCACCTGTCCCAAACAGGTCATCTACATATAGTAGGATTATCACTGCGTTCCCTTCCTCAACCTTGTAGTAAAGGTTGGAATCCGCTTTACTCTTGGTAAATCCCAAACTAGTCAAGAAGCTATCTATCCCGTCGTACCATGTCCTAGGTGATTGTTTCAATCCATACAAGGCCTTCTTCAACTTGCACACATGAGTCTCCCTGTCATGTGTCTCAAATCCGAGTGGCTGCTCCACATACACTTCCTCCTATACTACACCATTCAAGAATGTTGTCTTGACATCCATCTGGTGTAACTTCCACTTCATCACTGCAGCCAGAACAAGTACTGATCTGATGGAAGTGTATCTGGATACAGGTGCAAATGTCTCCTCATAGTTTTATCCCTTCCTTCTGGGAGAAGCCACGTGCCACAAATCTCGCCTTGTGTTTCTCTATGCTGCCATATGCATCATGCTTGATCTTGTAGATCCACTTGGAAGTCACAATAGACTTCCCTACTGGTCTCAGGACCACATCCCAGACATCATTCTTCATGATCGACTGGTACTCCTCGATCATGGCATCCTTCCATTCCTTCCTTTCTATCGCTTCTTCATAGCACGGGGGCTTCACTAAATAAATCGCTATCATAGCACGTTCGTTCATGACATATGAAACAATACCCCTAATTTCACTAAATATTGGAAAATACCTTCCAAAATCGGTTTTTTTTTAACCCCCTCCAAATATGCCTTCCGAATTTAAAAAAACCCCCTATTTTCAATAGATATTGTATGTATCAATTTTTTCATTAACAATTTTTATACCCCTTTATATTTCTACCTAGTATATTTATATGATACCCCTCTTATGACCCCACATGCATTCTACATTGCACCTTGCTTCTTTCGATGTATATTGTGGATGCACATTACTTCACCCACAATGCAATTACTCAACCACATATCATTATGATTCGCAACATATAATGATCTAATGAAGAGATAGGAGATCACTTCTTGTATGTCACTAGAGCCAATGCACATAGTACAACATTTAGATTGCATGTTGCAGTTCCCCAATCGCTGACTAAGCTTGTTGTGGGCTAGGCATCCAATCCCCCAGGGCATGTAACAAGATCTAGGAGGCTGACTAAACCTCCCAAGGCCTGTAATAGGCATGAGTGGTTGGTTATTCAAGCCCCCAAGGCCTATTGAGGGCCTATAATAGGCCTTGGAGGCTTAGAGCCTCCCAAGGCTATTGGTAACAACTCGTTGAGTGCTATTGGTAACAATTGGCTGTCAATGACCACTGTCTCTCAACTATGATCGACTGAAACCCACTTCACCACGAAACCCCTGGCCTCAAGCATGCCTCAAGATGCGATTTCCCTACGTACTGGTAAGCCCGAGCCTTGCCTCAACCCGATTTCTCATTTGACCATGATCCCGCCATCTCCATTTGGCGGATATTTGTCAACCGCCCATATCAAAAAGACCCCAAAGTATTTTTGTATTGTTTCATTAAATAAAAAAAAATCCTTTGCCCCTTAATATATAAGCAATATAATTTTTAGGTTTTCATGAATATTTAATACCGCAATATGAATGAACGTGATATTATATTGTCTTCTAGTGAAGCCCTCGTGCTTCATAGTTGGCAGGTTCTTTGTCAATGATGTCACACATCAGGGCTACATAACTGGAGAATGGTCTCGGTCTCTATGTATTCCTTCTGGAGCACCATATCTCTCTGCATCTTGAATTGCTTCTCGTACCCATGTTGGTTTCCTCTTGTGAGAATTCTTCTCACGTGGTGGATCTACAGGTTCCTGTGGGTCTTCTATCTTGTGTTCTTCATATTCTTCTGGAATCGCTTCTTCCATTACTGTATTTCTGATCCTGGGAACTTTAGGTTCTTCAATATCTTCAATAGGTAGTTTTCTGATGTATGTTGATTCTTCGTCGCTTGTTCTTCGAAACATGTCTTTCTTGTAGGTGATGGAATATGATATTTCCTACAAGTCAAGTTCAATTGCATGATTAGAAACATCTCATAGTTTTCAGAACAAATTCTTACGCATAAAGACATAGGTCATACAGTCATGCAATTATGTTATCCAATTCTCTAATACAACATTTATCCATATCCCGCATTCATACGGTAACTTTCTATATGCCTTCCATCTCTACCAAAACATTGTTAAGAGTGTGCACTACTCTCAACATGTCAGCAAAGAGGTTTCATTCTAGATAAGTAGCAATGGAATGCTGTACAGTACCATAGGCCACTTACCCATTACTTTCATATTAGTGGTATCTTGTTCATTAATACAACTTTTCTAACATGCATAAGACATATCCTAAATCTAGGAACATAAGTATGTACATGACTCAACAATATCATTTAAGTAATCACACATGCAAGAAATAAAAATTCAAATACTTATCTCTGTTTGGTTGTTGGGTGCACTCCCTGTTGATCTTTGCTTCCTTGCAGGAACTACTAGAGTGTGCTCCCTCTTGATCTTTGCTTCCTTGCCGGAGCTACTGGAGTGTGCCCCCTCTTGATCTTTGCTTCCTTTCTGGAGCTACTGGAGTCTCTGATAGTGCATTCCTTTCTTCTGCACCTTAACCAATGCTGAGACGTTCTTCCATAGAGCATTGATCTTTATTTGTTTTCTGGAGTCCAACTCTGTAGGAGCTTCTCCTACTCCTTTCATGGAATACTGAAAGTCATCTATAGCTTCACCTTATGAGGTGGAACCTTCCGAATGAAACCATGTAACTAGTTACCTTCATTACAATACATATTCTTCATCACTTGAAGAATCTTCACTTTCTTCTCTGGTTTTCTTTCTTGCAGGTTCATCATCTTCCGCGGTGTGAGCATGGTGTATTTTCTTATTGGTGTTCTTCTTGTTGGAGCCACTTTTGTTTTTGGGACAATCTCTGGATTAGTGTCCCTTCTCATCACATGTATAGCACCGAATGGTAGATACATCTCTTCAGAATTTTCTAAAGTTCTCCCCTTGATTTTAGTGGTGGTTTTTTTCCTTCTTGTGATGAGGATGCTCCCTCTTGGTGTTATTCTTCCTGGTGTGTGATGTGAGAGCCTGGTCTTCATTATCCATCTTTTCTTCTCGAGCTACAAGTTGAGCTTCTTCTTGTGATCATTCCTCCCACAGCCTATTGAATGTGATTAACTTCTTTCTAGCACAAATTCCTTGAATGAAGGAATCCCATGACCTAGGGAGACCATTCCAAGTGGTCATCACAATTTCTCCATTCTCTATGTTTTCTACCACAGCTTCAAGTTACTCCTTGATTTGAGAGACCCTTGTAAAGTAATATTGGATGGTCTTAGCATTTTGTATCTTCACGTTCTTCAACTGGTTTCGCAATGTCATCTTCCGATTTATATCCTTTCCTTCAAATAGCTTGGTCAAGGAATCGAACATCTCTTTACGTGTCTTTAAGGAAGACACATGTGGTATAAGGTGATCCTTGATAGAATCTGCAATGATTCTCTTAGCCTTAACCAGGTTCTTATTGTGTAAGGCTTTAGTTTCATCTCCCTCTGGAACTGGAACCTCTTCATTCACATAGGTGTCCAATTCATTCTCTTGTATGACAAGTCCAATCCTATACTTCCATGCTCGGAAGTTATCAGCCCCTTCAAGCTTATCCTCAAGCTTGGTGTGGTGAGACATATTTAATGAGAAACTCAAATGGAAATAGAAAAGCTTTAGGTCTTACCACTAGATCTAGAGCTGGTTGGCCTAGGGTTTGTTAGAGAAACCCTAATTTTCCAAAGTTGGAATTTGGAACTTCTGGTTGGAAAAATAGATGTGCCTCCTCAAGGAGAGTTGTCCAATGTAATCACTTCCATAAATCAGTGAACATAAACCCAAAATATCTTATGCCCTAATTTTCCTCCAGCAGAAGTGACGGGCCAAAAAATGAAAATTCTCGGAATTGAATTCTGCTTTCACAGAAAGATTCTCCTAGATGAGGCGAGTATGTTGGTGCACTTGGTTTCTGAAGATTCCAAAAATTGACCCCTCAAAAGTGACTTGCGAATTTCAGACCTGTAGTTTCTGGTCCTTTCTGGTTTTTCTGGTCCAGAGTCAAACTAGGGTTTGAATTATCCTGGGGTTATACCCAACCAAAAACTTCGATCTTGTTCTCTAAATTTTGATTTTGATGAGGAGCATCTCCCTGTGCTGAAAACACTCCAAAATTCATCTTCTGTGAAAAGCCCTAATTTCCCGCAGCAGTGACAAGCCAAAAATTGAAAATGCTCGGAATCAATTTATGTTTTGACAGAAAGATGCGCCTTCCTTAGGTGAGTTATCCTAGCCTCCTTTTGTTGGTTATCTGTGGAGAGAAACCTAAACATTAAGAAGCCCTAGCTTCCGGAGCTGCAAAGTGTCTTCTTCTCAGGTTAGCTCTGATACCATGTTAGATTTTCACAATTTATTTCAAGATTATCTAGGATATTATCTGAGCAAATAACATGTACACCAATTCAAACACAAGTGACAAGAGACACAAATAATTTCATCGAGGAAACCATAAAGGAGAAAACCACGCAACTTCCTCAAAGATAGAATGGGAAACAATACAATAAACCCCAAAAGTAGAAATGGTCTCCAACAACTTCTCTCTTCTTCACTTGTGCGAACTTGTAGTCCTCCTCACTTATGCAAACTTGATGAGTGAGTGAATGATGAAATAGAGAGGAGCACCCTCTCTATTTATGCTTTAACTTTCACTTGACTTTTACTCAACTAGGCTGGCCCCTAGTTGCACTTGACTGGGCCGACTTCTCTAGGAGAGTCTAATAACCCACAGACAACTTAAATCTGGGGTCTAATGCCCCAACATACCAAGGAGGGTTAACCTCACTGACTTTACATTACCCAAATACAATAATGACTTCTCCGATTGGAGGAGTAAACAACTCCGTCGGAGGTACAATAATAAAATACAAATACAATATAAAATATACAAGTGAATATCTTCTGAAGTTACAATTACATTAACACATTAGCATTAGCTTGTACAAAGACTATAAACACTTATTGTAACTTGTATATCCCCATCAGGCCCAATTCCTAACAAATGTGTCCAATAAGCAATGGGAATAGAGGTTGGACCATCCATGAAATGGGATAAAGTAGTTGTATAGTGTAAAACAACATCTCACTTCTAGATAAGTGATATATGCTCACCACTGAGGTTATATTAAGATGTATTAAAAATAAAAATCAGAATCCATAATCTAAGATGCGTCACTAAGGCATATCAACAACAAATGAAAAAATCACATAAAGGCAAGCCATCGGTATTTCTCATTTACATATGATTGAATTTGTTTGGGAGAGCATTGCTCGAGATCTCCTATGAGACTTGATACTTGAACCATAAGGATTGAAAGTCATTGCTCTTTGGATCACTATTTTGGCATTGATATGCCAAGAAGAAAGTTGTTGGGATCCAGACCCCCAAATTGCACTAATAAATGAATGGGTTGCATATCTTGTACATCGTCCCTCACAATTCCTCCCTATCCTTGAGAGCCTCTGATTCATGATGGAGAACACTCTAGAAGCAAGAAGAAATTGATGTCCCGGCTGGTGGATGGACACCATAATTACTATAACTTAGCTTGGAAATGTAGTACAAAAACAAAACATTTCAACCTTGATCAAATTTTAATGTAATGCTCTGATTAATTCTCAATTCTTAGAACTGAAGGGAATTTCTAACAAGTTTGTGTCAAGTTGTAAACCTAAGATGGTCATCTTTAGGGAATGAACACTCAAAGAGGTTCAACACTCATAGCTTTGAGCAGTAACTGTAGAAAGTGTCATGCATGCATTTGAATAATTAATTAAAACATGAATATGAATATGAATTGGTGAATATGAATAATTAAACATAATAAATTTTTCCAAATATTAAAAAAGACCACAATAAATTTGGGAGCAGGCACTGAATTTGAGAATATAGACTGCAAGGTTTTTATAGTGTTAGTAAAGGATCCTAAACCCACTCAAATTCCCAATTGACCATTAGTGTCAACTCAAAATATGTGTCCTTGAACTTGGAAACTTAAAAGTGGATGTTAAACCCAAATTTCATTGGGAATCTAGAATGGTGTTTTTGTTCATTAAACTGATCTCCACCCTTACTCAAGTCATATAAACTAAAGAAGTCAAGAAAAACTCCCTAAATCCTTTAAAAAATGGCTAAACTAGGGCATTAATCAAGGTACCCACATCAATGGTAGACAAATTCAACCGAAATTAACAGATTAAAATGCATGGTTTCCAATTGAAGATAATTTTTTTTATGTCCAACATCATTTTTCCCAGAAACAACCAACATTATGAAATTTTAAACAATCAACATTTTATAGATAATGTAATATAAAATAGATCAAAGTTATAAACAAAGAAATTAAATAGGCAAAATATAAATCACATTGATTTAGCTCTTCACTTCTTGAGATTTGTAATACATTTTGATGCAGTCTGCACAAATGCTTTAGAAATGCCACCAAATGCATGACCGTTTTCAAAATTCCAGAGTTATGAGACCAATGGGATTTAATTTGTTGTATTCCCTTCCATGAATTATATGATGTATTCAAATAGATCATTTTTCACCTCGTGCAAATGAGGTTATGGA
Organism: Larix kaempferi; assembly: GCA_027924585.1. Lineage (NCBI taxonomy): Eukaryota > Viridiplantae > Streptophyta > Pinopsida > Pinales > Pinaceae > Larix > Larix kaempferi. Next base: position 3,081,201 of record BSBM01000276.1, on the reverse strand, counting down.
ATAAAGAAGTATCTTTATAAACTTTTAAGACAACTAAGAAGCGCCCCTGCAAATTACTTCTAGTGTATTAAAAATATCACATGAAGGCTAAGCATATACTTGGACTCATAATCATTTTATACAAAAATAAACGTGCATACGAATCTTACTTTCCACCACCAATTTCTTGCATTTTGATCACCTTCAACCAACTTCCCCATTGATACCTCTACACTTGATGTATTCCAGCTCTTTTTCCCTTTCACTAGTTGAATGCTCCTTAATTCTCATAAAAGTAATATCCTTGCATTTCCATCCTTGAACAAAAATACTTTTATGCCTCTCCTTGAGGATTCACAATCGGTGAGGTTGCTTCCTTCATAATATCCAAATTTTGTGATGCTGCAAGCACACAACAGGTGTCTAGGATTTTATCGATCAAGTACTGATAAACAAGCAATCTTTTTAGTCCTTCCAAACATAAACCAAGTAACTATATAAGATTTCGATGTTGAATTTTGGTCACAAGTTTCACTTCATTCATCGATTTATGTGTTCCTTGGCAAGAGCTTAAGGATTCTTCATTGCTATCTATGTCCCATATGAAATTATTCCGTAAGAGGCTAAATAAATATATCATTGTAATGTATAGTTAATGCCAACATTTTTTCCTAACACCTTGTAATCATAATCTACTATACATACTACCTTATATATAGAGCCAAAGCCTCCCTCTTGAAGGTTGTTGTCTTTATTAAACTTTCATATTGCTTTTATCAATGTGTCCAATCTAAACATCATTTGGGAATTGAACAATGATTCGGAGAAGCCATCACTCCTTTTAGAATCTGGAATATGATGTTGGACATAAAAAAAAATTATCTTCTATTGCAAACCATGCATTTTTCTCTGTTCATTTGGGTTGAATTTGTCTACCACTGATGTGGGTACCTTGATGAATGCCCCAGTCTACCTATTTTTTTAAGGATCTAGGGAGTTTTTATTGACTTCTTTAGTTTATACGACTCGATTAAGGGTGGGGATTGGTCTAATGAACAAAAACACCATTCCATATTCCCAATGAAACTTGGGTTTAGCATCCACTTTTAAGTTGCCAAGTTCATGGACACATATTTTAAGTTGACACTAATGGCCAAGTGGGAATTCGAGTGGGTTTAGGTTCCTTTACTAACACTATAAAACCTTACAGTCTATATTCTTAAATTCAGTGCCTAGTCCCAAATTTATTGTGGTCATTTATAATATTTGGAAAAATTTATTATTTTTAATTATTCATATTCACCAATTCATATTCATGGCCATGTTTTAATTAATTATTTGAATGCATGCATGACACTTTCTATAGTTACTGCTCAAAGCTATGAGTGTCGAACCTCTATGACTGTTCATTCCCTATAGATGACCATCTTAGGTTTACAACTTGACACGAACTTGTTAGAAATTCCCTTCAGTTCTAAGAATTTAGAATTAATGAGAGCATTACATTAAAATTTGATCAAGGTTGAAATGTTTTGTTTTTGCACTTACATTTCCAAGCTAAGTTGTACAGTAATTATGGTGTCCATCCACCATTCGTGACATCATTTTCTTCTTGCTTCCAAAGTGTTCTCCATCATGAATCAGAGGCTCTCAAGGATAAGGAGGAATTGTGAGGGACGATGTACAAGATATGCAACCCATTCATTTATTAGTGCAATTTGGGGGTCTGGATCCCAACAAATTTCTTCCTGGTTATAGCTTTGCATCTTACTTCTAATCATATCAATGCCAAAACATTGAGCCAAGGAGCAATGACTTTCAATCCTTATGGTTCAAGGATCAAGTCTCATAGGAGATCTCGAGCAATGCTCTCCCAAACAAATTCAATCATATGTAAATGAGAAATATCAATGGGTTTCCTTTATGTGCTTTTATAAGATGGTGATGGGTTGCCTTTATGTGATTTTTTCATTTGTTGTTGATCTACCTTAGTGAAGCATCTAAGATTATGGATTCTGATTTTTCTTTTTAATGCATCTTAATATAACATCAGTGGTGAGCATATATCACTTATCCAGATGTGAGATGTTGTTTTACACTATACAAGTACTTTATCCCATTTCATGGATGGTCCAACCTCTATTCCCATTGCTTATTGGCCACGTTTGTTAGGAATTGGACCCGATGGGGATATACAAGTTACAACAAGTGGCTATAGGATTTGTACAAGCTAATGCTAATGACATGCTATAGTTAACGTTACTTTATATTATCTTAATTGTTACTACATTTTCAAGAATTTCCATATTCACTTCAATTTTCGCATTTTCTTTTATATTTTTCATGATGCTTTAGCAAAATAAAATGGACATTTCGATAATGAGGAGAAACCTCTTCATGATATTTATTTTTCACTTCAACACATATACTTTATTTTTCCCTTTTTTTCCCCTTTGGCATCCCTTTGCACCGTTAGGGGCAATCACTAGTTTATATAAACATATAGAAAAGAGACATCATGATTGACTCTCTCTCTCTCTCTCTCTCTCTCTCTCTCTATATATATATATATATATATATATATATATTGAGTGCCGTGGAGCTCACACACAATTTCGTTTGGGCTCTGAGACTTAATTTTTAAAGGGGAGATTTTAGTAACTCTAGTGATGCATGGTTCAATGATTATGCTTTCAACATCTAGTCCCACTTAGGGCTCCAATCCCAGTCAAATTGACCCTTTTCGTTGTTGTACAAGTTGGTCAGTGGCATGAAGTAGGCCTCCACCATAGTGGTGCACCCTAGTGTTGGGCAACCCTTTAACCCATTAAATACGTCTTCTTCAATTGACACTTGAATAGATACCAATCTAGACGACTCACAAAAGGAGAATGTCCTGCCCCCTCACTCTCATAATACATGTGTATCCACACCTAGTGGACCAACTACAATCACACACCATGGTAGGGATTATGGATCAATGATCAATCACTACCAATATTTGCTAACAATTCTAATCTCTACTTCATATTTTATTTTCATTTATGTACCAAGATTAACTATAATTCCATTTATTTATAAATCTTAAAAATGTTAATCTAGTTTTTTAAAAACCTTAAAGATGTTATAACATAGATGTAACTCACTAGAAATCCCAAGTTAAACCTTGTGAATGTACGTTAAATAGAAACACTCGAAGTTACTTTCATTATGATGGGTTACCTTATCAAAGTGGGTCCTCTTGTATGACCAAAATATGCTTCAAGATATTTTATATTTAATCATGTGGATGATGTCTACTTTTAACCTAAATTCGAATTTTGAATTCAAAGCCATGTCTTGCACGGTCTTGTCAATCACTTTTAAAAGGTCATGCTTATCCTTTTCCAACCATGCTTTGCTCCGTGTCAAATGCTTCTAAAGAAATATAATTTGTCTCGTGAAAATAAAAGTTTATTGTCCCTTCGAATGTAGCGGAAGGACTTCTACTTATTATTGGTGCCCGTGCCAGTGTTGCATAAAGTTCTTTTACAAAATATAATTATTTTTAAAAATATCAATTTTTAAGTGATTTCATGCATACGAGGAGTATCTTTATTCAACGAGGAAAGGGAGTATGGAAATCAATTCACCACACATAATAAGATTTAATTTTTTAGAACGCATAAACGTTTTGAATAATAAATTTATATATAATTTTATTTTATAAAAAAATTTAAAATTAAGCATTCGATTATTTAAACAATTATATATACATGTATATTTTTAATCTTTTAAGCAATTATATTTTTTTTTTCTAATAAAAATCTTATGATATTATTTTAAAAAACTTTATAGTATTATTTTGAATATTGATTAACCAAACTCTCTATGTATATCCATTATGGGAATATGTTAACTCAATAAATGCATGTATGGGTAGTGATGATGCATTGTTGGATAGTCGTGTCAGCCTTTAACAAAATCCTCATTAAGGGATTTGTAAAGGGGTCTTCCAAGTTTATTTGTATTTTCTAGTTTTTTTTTTACAAGAACGGTTAGGATGCATTAATCAGCGTTCTGGCAAGCCAGAATAAAAAAGTTACAAATCTGAAGAAGGTTGGTGACCTCTAACAGTGCTGCCAACCTTCTTGTGAAAGTCTTGGGAGACAAATCCCATCTGTTTCTTGAGCTAATTCGAGAGAATGACAAAAGGAGCTTACAAGGGTAAATTTTCACAAACTGTGAGCAAAGTAGAAGACAAAAGCAAAGCATTTAGACTCAGGTGGATGAAATTTGCCCCTTAAAGTAGGGATCCAGCTTTTTCTGAGATCCAAAAGAGATGTTGGAAGCCGTCTCCTTTTCTCTACGTGCCTTGTTGGTCCTTCGCCCTCTGGTAAGGGGTGGAGACGGGACTGAAATGTCTTCAGGTTCAATAGCTCCCACAGAGCCGCTGGAGGGGACTGAAACAGCCGGACCTGCAGGGGCAGGGGGTTCAGGATCTGAAGCCCTGGCTTCCTTCGCATCTACTGAGCCAGGGTCCGGAAGTCTTTCGTCTTCCATAACTGTTGTTGCTTCAGGGTCTAGGGCTTCTTCTTCTTGCAGTGCTTCAAAGCTGTTTTTATTTTCAAGAGTTTCCTCCGTTGAAGGAGTGGCCTTCGAAACCTAGGCTAGTGATTCCTTTCGCCTTGGCTGCCTTCGTCGGTTAGTTACTGGCTGAAAGTCATCTCCTTTAACTGGTTCCGCCACCTCTAAGGCTTTGGGGCAACATTTTGCGAAATGACCATAAGTATGGCACCGAAGGCACTTAAAAGGAATCTGCTCGTAGTCCAGCTCTTGGATATGGCGCCATTCCCCCAGGGAGAGCTGAATGGCTTCCAGGAGTCCTTTCTTGAGGTTAACCTCAACACAAACATGAGCACAGGTAAATTGATCCCCTTTCGGCTCCACACTGTCCAGGAAACGCCCAAGCTTATTTCCAATGTCCTCCAGAGAAATTTTCCCCCATAGATGCAGGGGGAGATGAGGCAGCCTAACCCAAACAGGGGCTGCGGTGATCTCAGCTCCGGGATTAAAATCTAGAGTCCAGGGGGCTAAGAACAGCCCCCTCGGCCCCATGAAATAGGGTCCAGATCTGAAAACTAGATCTCGATCCTCTTTGCTAGAGAAGCTGAAAACAAAAAATCCCCTGCCTACTGCACACAGAGAAACGTTTCCATGTATCAGCGATTTCCAACGTTCTTCCATCCAAGCCTCCACCGTTTTGGGGCTAGGCCATAACCCCATGAACTTTCCGATGAGGGCCTTTTCTGCTAGAAGGAGGGCAAGATTGCATGGCTCTTCTGGAGATAGCTCCAGAGAGGGGATCTCCTCCATCTTCTTAACAAACTTAGACGAGAGAGAAGGCTTGGCTTTAGGTCCTGCCGAACGGATTAATGCTTTGAAAGCTTCCAAAGGGTCTTTTTCCATCTCAGCAAACAGATATGGGGCCATCGTGGAAGGCGGCGACCACCAGCAATCAAGGACGCAGCAGAGCGAGCAACGCAAGCAAGCAAAAACGTCTGTGGCCCTGCAAGCAAAGGAGACGAGATCCCTGAACTGCTACGAAGACCTGCAAACGAAAAACCAGAGTGAGGCGGCTAGGGTTTGTGCCCTAGCCGCAGAGAAAATCCGCCTCGCGTCTTCATCTTTTGAAATCGAGTAGATAAGGATTGTTCCAGTAATATTTAATTATTTGTATTTTATAGTTATGTGTATAGTTTGGTTTAATTGTTGTGACTTCTTATTTTGTTAATTCACTTTTTTATGGACAAAATGAGTTAGTAGTTTCAAGCGTAAGTTATAATTCATGGTGTTGTATTTTATAGTTATGTGTATAGTTTGGTTTAATTATTGTGACTTCTTATTTTGTTAATTCACTTTTTTGTGGACAAAATGAGTTAGTAGTTTCAAGAGTAAGTTATAATTCATGGTGTCCGATAGATTTGGTAGTGGTTTTGGATTTATTAACATATTTATCAATGGATTTGGATTTATTAGCATATTAGTCGTGAGTACTGGATAGGAATATTTTTTTCATATATATTGTATATTTAATTTTTATGATTTTATTAATTTACATATTTTTAAATATTTCATTATAATGGTTTTGAAATGGAAATTATAAATATTTTAAATCATCAAAATTCTAAATCCAAACACTCAAGTTTTAAATTCAAAAAATCTAAACATAAATCTAATACCTTAGAATTACTAATAAAAACCTTTAATTTTTTATTGTCAAACAAATGCCTCACCACATGTAGATTGAAACATAAAGAAGCTATTAGAGATTTATAACCTTAAACATTTAGATAACAATTTTAAAGTTAGATACTAACTCTACTCTAGTGCTTACTTTCCAAAACCATAGATAGAATTATTAGTACAATTACCTAAGCAAATAGAGTGCTTTATAATATAACATTGTATAAAGACCCAAAACGCATTAAAATGTAAATAGATTGAATTGTGAAGCAATAAAAAAAAGTTACGGATTAGAAAAGAGATATGTTTACCATTTCTGTAAACCTTCATACTTGCGAATACCCAAACATTAAGAGAGCTCATATTTATATTGAGTTGTGAACTTATTATACGATTATTGATAATGGATGGATAGGTGGTATATGGTTTTAGATGAACAATGAAATATTATTATATTTTTTTGAAGAAGTTATAAGCAAAGTTTGTGTTTGATAAACACATTAACTATTTTTAGCACTTAGCATTATAGGAGTTTGGTTTGGGGATGCCACAACACTAACACAATGTGAGGCATGTTAACCATTTCTTATTTATCGTAGGTATTCAAGAATGGGAGGAACGAATGATTATTCCTTTACTTATTCGAATTGGTGATTTCCCCTTCAACCACCAAGTGCATAGGTACCCAAAATTCAAAAGGTTGAATCATGTGCACTTTGAATAACAATGGACCATATGTTCACTAAATAAGGTTGAATTTTTTTTCATCATATATACAAAGATATATTTTTTTTTTATTTCACACCTATGATATTATTCTTATTTATTATATCTATTATATTTTTTAATCGATATATAAGTACTACCCATGTATATGATAACATCTTTATCATAGTACGATGTAGAGCACCTTATCTTGATACAATGATTAAAAAATACACTTAAACCAATTTAATCTCTTTTATCATTTAATAAATGAAATTGTCATATTTATAAATCAAATTAAAAAACCTTTTTATCTGGTAACTCTAGAAATCCTAGTACAATGTAGAGCACCTCATCTTATACAATGATTAAAAAATACACTTAAATCAATTTAATCTCTTTTATCATTTAATAAATGAAATTGTCATATTTATAAATCAAATTAAAAAACCTTTTTATCTAACAAAAAGATAACTCAAGAAATCCCCAAATTAAACCTTCTCTAAAATTAAGTTCAATAAAAGCACTACCTATATATATGATAACATCTTTATCATAGTACGATGTAGAGCACCTCATCTTGATACAATGATTAAAAAATACACTTAAATCAATTTAATCTCTTTTATCATTTAATAAATAAAATTGTCATATTTATAAATCAAATTAAAAAACCTTCTTGATCTAACAAAAAGGTAACTCAAGAAATCCCCAAATTAAACCTTCACTAAAATTAAGTTCAATAGAAGCACTTAAGTTAATTTCGTGATGATGGATTACCCTATTATTTTTCCAAATGTAAAATTACCTTATCAAAGTGTGCCATGTTCATGAACATAAAATATTGCTAACATATTTATTATTATTTAAATAATTCTTTAAAAGTTAATCATGTGGTTAAAGTCTACTTTTAACCTAATTTGAATTTTGAATTCAAATGCATGTGTTACACGGTCTTGTCAATTACTTTTAAAAGCTCAAGTTTATCCTTATCAATCACGATCGTGAGATGCTTCTCGACAAATATAATTATTCCTTTTTAAAAAAGGTGCCTTCTAAATTCTAATGGACAGAGGGACCAAACAACATGATATAATTAGTCCTTTTTAAAAAAGGCGCCTCCTAAATTCTAATGGACATAGGGACCAAACAACATGATTGCAAATGGATTTAATGAGTTCCTAGATTCCAATGTTTTTACTGTAAAAGTTGTTTTTAAGCAAAGTGAATATGATGTACCTTCACTACGACACATAGTTACCCAAATTTTTGCAATACAATAACACACAACAATTATTTCGCAATGGGATTCATATAAAACACATGAACAATTACATAATGAAAGGAGTCTCCAAAATAGTAAATTTGCAAGGTTATATTATACAATCGGCATTTCCAGTTGAAAAAAAAATACAAACAAAGGCCCTTTGTATACAATTTCATATCCTACATCTTTAACATAGAATATGTAATATGATATGTTAGCACAGTGACAATTTTCACTAAATCCTACTTTGTACACAAAAAACAAAGGTAATTCACATTATCCAATGTTAAATAGATATGATCATTTACATTTTGAATCACTAAAATAGATTTAGAAGTTCTATTCAATGTAACAAATACAAATAAAACAATTTTTTCCATGCACTAGATACAAAATTGTATCATAAATAAGTCTAGAATATAAAAAAATATACATAAACATTATAAAACTGCATGTAGATTAAACATGAAACCATATATATCAATGCATCAAATAAAAAATCTTATCAAAAACATCAATAGAATACAATAAAAGGAAACCATATTCAATACAAAAATAGTTAAAGTAAAGATGCTCAACTAAAACCGGGAACAAGCATAAAAGCTAAGAAAATATAAAATGGTTTTGAACACATCAAACCTACTCAGTAGTCAAAAAGAAGAAGAAAAGGCATATATGTGGCTAGTCTTGATTAAAAAAAAACAAATATTGACTAAGGGAAAGAACTTGGGTTAGAACATCATTAAGAATAGGATCATTAAATAAAACATGAAGGAAATAAAACATACATATTTAACAATGGTTGAAGAAGAGTTCCATAAACAAATAAATGATGTTCCTATTTACAATTGTATAATGTGTAACTAAACTTGCTTTAAAAAAGATGCTATACAAAACAAACAAATTCATTTATAAAAACTTGATTACAAAATGCATAAACAAAAACAAAGACAAAATTTAGATAATAGTACAAATAACATGTACATATGCAAATATTGCAAAAAACAAATGCAATAGGACAACATCATTAAATTTACAGTGCCATAACAAATCAAATGAAATAAGACTATATCCACAGTAAATAAACTTTTTAAACTAGAAGAAAAACTAATAACATTGAGGCTACCATTTTTACAAAGCTGCAAGGAACTAGGTCAAAAGTATAGGAAACGATAGCTAGATCTAATTGTTGCAATTGTAAATATACCTATTGACACATCTTGAATTCAATTCATTTCCTTATAATGTAAATGATACTAATATAATAGCATAGCATTAAAAAACAACTACAATTAAAAAGTCCCTATGCTATTGGTTGAATTCAAGTTCACCTAGTCATGCAAGTTTCAAATAAATTATGTAAAACAATGCTTTATAAAATGGAACAAAGTTTAAATAAATGACAATTGGAAACAAACATTCATTGAATGCAAAGATGCATATGAAACTGATATTAATGTTGAAACAAACAAGGATAAATAATAACAAAAATGAGGAGCCAATAACAAAAATGTTAGTATGTGGATTTATTGATTTATGTAGTATTTATGATCTTCAAAACAAGTAAATAAGCAATACTATCGGTGAAATATATATAGGCTATTAATAATTTTTAAAGATAAATCTTCAGGAGTTTCCCCACATTGTTCTATGGAAAAAAATGATAATTAAAATCATGAAAAAACCACATATCATAAAATTGTTCAATGGGAAGTCTTGCACAAAGACCATGAATTTGCATATCTTATAACAAATATCTTGTACAAGGAAGTTTGTGTTATTCTTAATCAAGTGTTTATTTACATTTGCATCGAAATAAGAAAGGGATAATTAAAGAAAAGAAAATTATTAGCAAAAGATAATAAGACAAAACCAAATCTAGATCTCTTCTTAGATCATATATTGGTTACATGGATCTAAAAATAATATGTACATCACCAAATTACTTACAACATTTGCAAAATAATCTATATGCAATGATACAACAACTAGCTTCACCAACTTTCTATGTATCAGTTAGTAGTGTAGAAAATCTATGAATGCCACTAATAAAGCATTAAAAGAAATAAAAAATAACAAAAAAACATTGAAAATGAAATCTAAAATAATAAAATTAAATCTATGATAAAAAATAATCTTGTAACTTATGTACGATACTACAAAATAAGATGAATTCTTTATGCAAACTAATCATTCATGAATACAAATACTATGGCAACGTGACAAACTATTTTGATGAATTCTTTATGCAAACTAATCATTCATGAATACAAATACTATGGCAATGTGAAAAACTATTTCTTTGTAACAAAAATCCAAAATAAAGGAATCCAACATGATCATGTTTTGTTATGAGTAAAAGAAGCATTTATATATGGAGAAAATGCAAATATTAAAATTGAATGTTGTGTAGATAAATAATTGTTTTGTGATTCAAACATACTTGGAAATGATCTCAAAATAGTTCAACATCATCATCACACACAAACTCGTAAAAATAAAGAAGAACATGCATTGCATATTCAATTTCCCCATCTTACAAATAAGTAAAACAAAAATGCTTGACCCAATGAAATGCGACAATGTTGAAACAAAAGAAAATGCAAAACTAATATTTGATACTCTAGAAAATGCTAAATACAATCAGAAATATACATTTGATAACATCTTGTGTAATATATCAATGACAAAAACTAATTATATTTGCACAATTCATTGCAATTTAAGTTTAAATAGAACAACAATTTTGCTAAAAATAATAGGTAGACATATGGTCTAATAATGTTGCCAAACAAATTCCATACAAATGGAATGTGACTATAGAATCACAATTTGTACTTAATTCATATGTTGAAACTACATATTGTAGTTTTTACATGACTAAACTTGACAAAACAATGACGTCAATGTCCAAACATATATGGAGTGATTCCCAGAAAAAAAAAAAAATGTCTATGTCGTAGAAAGAATTGCTAGACTTGGTAAGAAATTAGTAAAACTTGTAACAAATGTTTACATAACAAGTTATATATATTTTACTATCATTACCATTAAACAATAACTTGTAAAAATGTATATTTATTAATACTCCCAAGGATGAAAGAGCACTCATACTTCAATGACCAAAAGAATTACAAAGTGAACCAAATGATTTAGAAGACATAGTATGTGCACCAATTACTGAGCATTATCTATATCGACCTGAAAGAATTGAAAAAATATGCTTTACAAATTTGCATCATGCTTTACAAAGAAGAAAATAGAAGAATAAATAGTGATGGACCATATGTTATAAGACACATCAAATATTCTGAGCATAAAGATCTTGGAAATTATTATAGAGAAAGTTCAATGTTCTATGTTCCATATCGCATATCTTGTACTCAGGTTGGAAAAATGCATATCTTGTATTCATACAAACTATATACTACAACAACAAAAAAGTTATATATAAAGAAACAGCATGGGATGATTTTGAAAATGCAACAAATGATATTGAAACTATAGACACTAAGTAAATATTTAACATACATATATCTAAAGATTGGGAATAAAAACTAAGCAAACATGATGAGGAATATGATATGAACATTGATCTTGAATATTTGCAAAAAAAAAGAAGGTAAATTCATTAGTCAATAGGCCTTACCATATTGTAAAGTAGTGACATATAAAAAAAAAACATAGAATATTATGAATTAAGAAGACAATTAAACAAAGAACAAGAGACCATAGTCAAAGATATATTAACGAGAAACTATATAACCTACTAAACCAATCTATATATTATTAATAGGTAAAAACGGAATTAGAAAAACATTTTAGAGAAAGAGCAATTTTCCAAATACTAATACATATGTATGCTAACTTACTAGACAATGAACCACTCCAACCAATAGGACTCATAACCTCCTATACATGGAAAGCAACATACAATGCAAAAGACATTATATTTCACTCTACATTTGACATACCCTTTAACAAATCATAATATCTTTCATTAAAAAGCAAGAAGTTAGATACATTGACAAAGAACTATGAACAAATCCATGTACTACACATTGATGAGGCATCTCTAATAGGCGCAACATTTGTATACAAAATCAATAAGGCATCTCTAATAGGTGCAACATTCGTATACAAAATCAATAAGGCATCTCTAATAGGTGCAACATTCGTATACAAAATCAATAAGCACCTAAGATAAATAAAGGATACTCTATAAATCAATAAGCGTCTAAGAAAAATAAAGAATAGTCCATTAGCCCACTTTCACAATGTTGATATAATATTATGAGGAGACCTATCCCAAACACAATGAATCAAAGATTCTTTGCTATTTGAAAACCAACAATAAACAGAGTAAAAACAACTTATGATTTTTGGCAAGAAAAGTAAAATGCTATGAATTTCATAGAACAATGCGTCAAAAAGATCAACTTTATCAAAATTTTGAACAAAATAAGATTGAAACAACAATATGATGAAGACATAGTTCATACATAAATAATCATTTCCATAAGCCTGATCCACTATATCCATTATTCCCATACTTATTCTACACAAATAAATATATACAAAAATAAAATGAAACAATGCTCCTATCCGTAAATGAAAAACAAAAAATTATAAACTTGATTAACAAACATGAAAACAATAAATATGATTTTATTACCTATGAAAAATCAATACCATTACCAACAATGATAGTAATCAAATATAATATCTTCCGGGTTGAGTTATGATGGTAGCCATAATATAGACTATGTCATTGCCAATGGTGTTGAGGGAATATGCAAAAGACACAGCATAAAAAACAATGGAATAGATGTTGTTTGGATGGACTTTGTAGATCCAAAAATTGGAAAATTGCAAAGAACAAAGTTTCATGAACTGTATGATGAAGATATTTATCCACCTTGGACCCAAATATCATGCATTTCAAGACCACTTACAAGCAATAGAAATAAATCTCAGATTCTAATATGAAAACATTTTCGAATACAACTAGATTATGTTAGGATAATACATGAAGAACGGGGATTATATCTGGAAGGACTTGTGTTTGATCCAATAGGCATACCAAAAGATGGACTAATATATACAACATTATCACGAGCGAAAACAATGGACTCATTATATCTTGTAAACACGAACCCAATAATAGAGGAAATGGAATTCACGGTGGCAAATACATCATGAAAGTTAATATATATATATATATATATAACCAATAATGAGTACAAATATTGTATCCATCACAATATTGAATGTATGTAGTTTAGAAGCCCATATTAAGTACATTATACAATACCAAGATTTAATTAGAAACACAATCCTTTCTGGTCAAGGAAACATATGTAAATTCATTTTCAACATGAAAAATACTATTCATGGTGTACTCACTTCCATAGAAAAAACATAGAAATCATAGTAACAAAAAGCTTTTACAACAAACAAAAAATGAATTCATTTTGTCAAATATATATCTAGAATATGCAATTTTCATAATGAATATATAAGTTGCACCATTTGCATTTGTTTCAACAACAATTGAAACAAGTATAATGGCAAAAGAAAAATTAGTTCACAGTAATTGTGTCTTCATACTGATTGGTGATTTCAATATCAATATTTTGCTCAAATGGCCATTGAAGCAAACAACAAATGCAATACATGGAATTAGAAAAAGGACATGAGATAAGAAACACATATAATACAAAAACAAAAACTAGGAATTACTGGATTCATGGGGACAAGGAATGTAATACAGGAGCTATGGTAAGTACATCCGAGTATTGGCGTAGCCGCATGGGTTTCTAGTAGTTTTCTACAGTTGTAAGAATTGTTTCTGATCACTTCTAGTTTTGACATTCCTTCTGTCATAGAATTGTTTAACACTATCTCCCTCTCCTAAATTTCCTTGATCTCTTTGGTGGGTCCGACATTTTACTGTACTGAGGGTGTGTCCTTTTACAGCTGCCCTTTTTTTCTACCACCCTATATGTAGGACCCATGTGTTAGACTTCGGATTTTCTCAATAAAATATTCTCTCTTTTGGTTCTGTTCAAATTTATATTTTAGTTTAGGGTTTTTGTTTTAGTTTAAGTGCCTGTAAAATACCATGTGAAATATCATTTACAGGTCTGTAAAAAAAATATACTATTTACTATTCTACCATCAATTTCTGCAGCATATATATATATATATATATATATGTATAAATTTACAATAATAATTTCATGAGTTAAAACTTTCATAATTAATATTTAGAAGGGATTTATACCTGAATGAGAATTACCTGGTAGATAGCTTGATGTCCCTTTTTAGTTGTTCCTTTTTGCTCTGCTAGTCCCTTTTGCTGCTTCCTTTGCCCTAGTGATCCCTTTTGCTACTTCATTTTCCCTATTGTAGCACTGCAACCAAAAGCATTCCCAAACCCTTGAAACTCAACCGACCAGACAAGTATGCCACCCTGCCAAATGGTGAGGTCTCACTGACCACCCATCTCCAAAGGTACATGATTTTCTCAATAAAATATTCTCTCTTTCGGTTCTGTTCAAATTTCTATTTTAGTTTAGGGTTTTTTTTCTAGTTTAAGTGCTTGTAAAATATCATGTGAAATATCATTTACAGGTCTATAAAAAAAATATACTAGTTACTATTCTACCATCATTTTCTGCAGCATATATATATATGCATAAATTTACAATAATAATTTTTAAAACTTTCATAATTAATATTTAGAAGGTATTTATACCTAAATGAGAATTACATCGTAGATAGCTTGATGTCCCTTTTTAGTTGTTCATTTTTGCTCTGTTGGTCCCTTTTGTTGCTTCCTTTGCCCTGGTGTAGCCCTGCAACCAAAAGCCCTCCCAAACCCTTGAAACTCAACCAACCAGACAAGTATGCCACCCTTCCAACTGGTGAGGTCTCGGTGGCCACCCAACTCCAAAGGTACCCCTTTGGACCCCTGATCCCAAACCGAGTACAAGCCAACCACAGTTTCTCCCTTCTAAAATTTCTCTAACCAAACCCCTTCTCTTATGCTCTGCAATTTTCTAAGTTCTCCTAAAAATCCAAACATCCAAAAGAAAGGTCCCTTCCTCCAAATCCATCCTTGCACTTAACCCCCTCTTCCTGCCGACTCTATGCTCCCCATTACTACCCTTATCCTCCCCATTAAATTCCAACTAATATGTCAGTCCTCGTTTCTTTCCTTCCTCGAGACATGACCACATTCATTAATTCTTAATAATGCATTAATTAATTAATTAATTAATTTACCTATGAATTATAAATATTATCTTTTTAAATTCTTGATGCTAATACCATATGTAAAATTGCACTAAATTTATTAATGTGGTTCCACCGTATTGTCTTTTCAAGTTGACATAATTACAATTTAATTTATGTAATTATCACCCTCATGTTTTACAACAGTTTCTATTAATTAATCATTATAATAATATATCATTATTTTTTTTGTTCAACATCCAAATATTCGTAATAATCATTTATTTGATAATGGTCTATCAGTTAATTAATTAATACTAATTGTCATTGCTTAATTAATAACAACCTAGTCATTTAACTAATGATTAACACACTTCTAATATGTTAATTACCCTTTTAATTATAAATTCAAACTAATTTAATTTATCAATTATCAATAATAATCCTATCAATATAACTCACATCATTATGAATGTACATTTATATTAATTAATTAATACTAACTAAGACTT
Organism: Larix kaempferi; assembly: GCA_027924585.1. Lineage (NCBI taxonomy): Eukaryota > Viridiplantae > Streptophyta > Pinopsida > Pinales > Pinaceae > Larix > Larix kaempferi. The sequence continues at coordinate 3,065,274 of BSBM01000276.1, read as the reverse complement.
AATCAACTCCTTCACCTAGTTCCATATTAATTACACCCTAGTTTATAATTAAACTATTTAACAACCATTGCTAACGATAATGATAGTTTTATTATCATCAAGTAACATTATTAACACATAATTAATATTAACCAATCAATTTAATATTAACCTAATTGGCATGATAATTGCATTTAACATTTTTAACCCTTAGTCTTGACTAAATAAATTTAATAACAATCAATCAAACATTACTAATCAATTGCAAATTAGTTACTACCAAGGTTAACCATAGCTCGTTTACTAATCAACAATAATTAATTATTAATCGACAATAATTAACATTATTATTCAACAATATTTCACGCATTTTATAAATATGTAGGCGAGTTATGTAAGCGTATCTACTGCTAACATACCTCGCATAAGTACACTAACAGTACTAAATCACATACATCAATCATAATCATGAAATTTATTGTTCACTAACACATGTTTAACATATTTTTCAAGGTACAGTCTTTTACCTAACTACATCTTATTAAGTTACGACAATTCATACATTATTGAGTTACGATACATAATCAATCAAGGTTTTTTCCACACACACAGTTAGATCTTGTTTTCATCCTGACTTCAAGCTACACCTATTTACCTACATAATATACCTAAATCACAACTAATTTCCACATCATATCATTTCCTCTATTGGACTACCCTAAAGTGTCAAGCCATGACTGACTCCAACTAGAACCCGTAAGCAGAAGTGTCGACTACATCGACCAAGCTTCCCCAACAGGAAACCACTAGTAATCATCACAAACCTTGGGGAGCGCGTCGTAGCACAACCCTCCCATGACTCTGGTTTCAGGGATAAACGGTAGGTAAAGCCTCCACCCCCCTAATGGAAAAAGGGACTATGTCTACTCGACATAATAACTTTATTGCGCCTATACTCAGTTTGTCATCATATAACCAATCTGGGCGGCTGAGTTTCCTAAAACCCTACCCCACCCATACATCATAATAAACAACATAATAATCATGCGAAAGTAAATAATGCAGCAGTTGCATACCATTTATCTTTCGGAGTCCATGTCCCCGAGGCTCTCCCACCTCGTAGGATCCAACTACCACTTAGCCATTTTAACCTGTAAGTCAGTCCTCGACATAAAATCTAGAATATTGTGCACAATCCTTAACATGTACACATACATTTCATCATAACATAACAAAAATAATCAATTCATTATATTCACCATGCACCTGGTATAACATTCATTCATTCAACATATAAATTTAACGGTATCCACGTACCCATCATTCATTAACTTGCATATCTAATACATAACTAACACATGATACATATCCAAAATGACTACGTACCCTAATAATAACATCACACACACACATATATATATCAGCAAAATAATAGAACCACATGTCCACAGTGTCCTCAAACTGACGAAGTATCACAATCAAGCAAATACAACATATAATAGTAGTTTAGGTATAAATGTCAAAAAGGGGTGTTAAATACACCCACCCTTCAAGAAACTTTGTCCCAAAGTTATGGTCAAAATAGTGTGGGATAATCACGATGCATAGTCTCTGCGTCCTCCCAGGTAGTCGAACCTGGGCTATACCGGTCCCACTGGACCTTAACCTAGTCCACCAAACGATTCCTGAGTTGTCTAACCCTGCAGTCCAATATACGTAATGGTTCGACCCTGACGGTCCCCTCGTCCAAAACCTGCAGTTCCTTCCAATTTATTTTATGAGACTCATTAGCTACATAATGTCGCAAAAGAGATACATGAAAAAAATATGAGTTTTGTGCAAATGGGATGGCAACGCAAGACGATACGCGATGGTTCCAACCTTCTCAAAAATTTCAAAGGGTCTTATGAATCGTGGTGACAACTTTGTTCCTTTCCCAAACCGAATGGTTCTTTTGCTAGGCTTGATGCGGACGAACACTGCATCACCAACCTTATAGTTTCGGTCAACCCTATGTGCATCGGCATAGCTCTTCTATCTATCTTGAGCTTCGTTTAATCGCTATCAAATCTGAACAACCTGTTCTTCCATCTCCTGAATTAACTCAGGTCCTATAATTACTTGATCCTCTAACCTTTCCCAACTCAATGGTGTCTTGCATGGCCATCCATATAATACTTCATATGGAGGGATCCTAATTGAGCTATGGTAACTGTTGTTGTAAGCAAACTCTACCAAAGGTAAGTGATTTCCCAATGAGTTTGTTGATCCATGACATACATCCTGAGCATGTCCTCCATCACCTGATTCACTCTTTTTGTTTTCCCATCTATCTTTGGATGGTATGCGGTGCTTAGGTTCAACTGAGTACCCAACACCGACTGCAAACTTGTCCAAAACCTAGACGTAAACCTGAAATCTCTGTATAAGATAATCTTCTTGGGAAACCCATGGAGACGAACTACTTCATTTATGAACACATGAGTCACATCTGTGACATTATAGGTCTCCTTAACTAGAATGAAGTGAGCAGTTTTGGTAAGATTGTCAATGATGACCACAATGGCGTCATGCCTATGAGAGGTAAGAGGAAATCCCACCACGACATCCATGGAGATAGCCTCCCACTTCGACATAGGAATGTCATGTGGCTGTAATAGTCCCATCGGGTGGTGATGATCAACTTTTACCTGCTGACACTCAAGGCACCTAGCGACGAATTTGACCATGTCACTTTTCATTCCTGCCCAAAAGAAGAGTTGATTCATTTCTGCATACATATTCTTTACACCCGGGTGTGCGCAATACACTACTCTGTGGGATTCCTTAAGGATAGTATCTCTAATATCTCCTTCCTCGGGAATATACAATCTCCCTTGATACCGTAACAAACCATCGGCTTCCAAATCATATCCTTCAAACTTACGTCCCACCAGTTTCCCACTCTGGAGTGCCAACATGACCTTTAGGTACCAACTATCCCCAATTAGTTGTCTTAATACTCTTTCCCTCAAATCAACCTTCAAAGGTATAAGAGAGAAAAGTCTTGGTTTTTTGCTTAAGGCATCGGCTACCACATTCTCCTTCCCTTTGATGTATGAAATCCCAAAATCATACTCACTCATGAATTCACTCCATCACCTTTGCCTAGCATTCAGGTCTCTCCGAGTGAAGATATACCTCAAGCTTTGGTGATCAAACTTGAGCTCAAAGCTTTGTCCAACAAGGTAATGTATCCAAAGCTTCGAAGCTAACATCACCACAGCCAACTCTAGGTCATGGGTAGGGTAATTCTCTTCATGTGTTTTTAACTTTCTCGACACATAAGCTATTACTCCACCTTGCTGCATCAACACTACACCTAAACCTTTCCTTGAGGCATCTGTGCAAACTGTGAATTATTTCTCCATATCTGGCACTTGTAGAATTGGTGCACTCATCAATAGTCTTTTAACCTTGGCGAATGCGACATCGCATTCATCCGTCCAATCATACCTAATGCCTTTATGTTGTAGGGTAGTTATGGGTTTTGCTATTTTTGAGAAACCCTCAACAAACCTTCTATAATATCCGGCTAACCCCATGAAGCTTCTCACTTCATGCGCATTCCTTAGCACAAACTAGTCCATTATGGCCTTAACCTTCTTAGGGTCCACCGAAATACCCTCACCGGAAATTATATGTCCTAGATAATGGATCTCCTTCTAATAGAATAATCATTTGGACAACTTACCGTACAACTGGTGCTCCCTTAAGCATGAAAAGACTATCTGCAGGTGTTCCTCGTGTTCACTTTCATTTTTGGAGTAGATAAGGATGTCATCCAAGAAGACTTGCACAAACCGATCTAAGTATTTTCGAAACACGCTATTCATGAGGCTCATGAATACAGCTGGGGCATTGGCAAACCAAAGGGTACCACTACAAAATCATAGTGCCCGAACCTTGTTCGGAAAGCAGTCTTAGGTAGGTCATCGTCCATAATTCGTAGTTGGTGGTAACCTAATCGCAAGTCGATCTTTGAGAAGATTGACGCCCCTTTCATTTGATCAAAGAGGTCATCAATTCGAGGTATCGGGTACCTATTCTTCATTGTGGCTCTGTTCAAATCTTGGTAATTGATGCAAAGATGCAAGGAACCATCCTTCTTCTTCACAAAGATTACTGGCGCTCCCCAAGGTGAAATAATTGGTCTGATGAACCCTAGGTCTATCATCTCCTTCAACTGCATTTGCAACTCACAAAGTTCTGGGGACGTCATCCTATATGGTGTCTTTGATGTTGGCTTTGAACCGGGTTTTACCTCAATGGTAAAATTGAGTTCCCTTTTAGGAGGTAATCTGGGAAATTCCTTTGGAAAGATGTCATTGAACTTGGCTAACACTGGGTACTCATCAAAGGAGGGTCCCTTCTCATTTTTTACTGCTTCAACAATGTACAATTGACATCCCTATTGTATACATCACTTTATGTTCATCGTGGATATGAAACGTAGGGACATCTTCCGTTTGACACCTTGGATCTCGATGGCCTCTCCATTGTCATCAACGCAAAGAAATTTCTTTCCATAATAGTCTAAGAAAGATCGATGTTCCTCAAGCCAGTTCATACCTATGATGAGATCATAAGTTCTGAGGGTGGTGATGTACACCTTGACTTGTGTAACACACACCTTGAGATCCACTACGCACTTGCAGACACTAGGCCCTACCGCTTGCTTTACCTTTGAAGCCATTTCGACTAAGTTTAAATCGTCATGCTCGTAGGCTTCCAACCCACATTTGTCTAATGCATATGGATAAATAAAACTATATGTAGCACCAATATCAAACAGTATTCTAAGTTTAACATTATTGACCGTACCTGATGATTCCACCACCGTGGATTGGTGCTCTTCCTGATGGTTGTTTACTATTGCTGAGATCTGATGCTTACTACCCCCACTCCCTATTGGAGCCTTTCCTTCTCGATGCACTATACCGGATCGTAATTCGAGACAATCACGCTGGTAATGTGGACCTCCACATCCCCAAGAAGCAACCTGTAATGGAGTGGGCCAGATAACTTGTGTAGACCTCTGAGAGGGGTTCCTCCCCCTGAGACCCCTTCCTCTGCCGATTGAACCTTTAAAATTCCTCACACCCTGGTGAGTTCCTGTGACTGATTGGGGCACTGGTCTGGTTTCCACTGACCTGTTTACCGCCACGACCCTTGGTGTGTACCTATTTCTGTAGGGAGGTGGTCTCGCATACCCTCCCCGAGGGTAGCTTCGATGGGCATTTCCCACAAACCATGATTGGTGAGATTTGAATGACCTGATGGGATTTTCACCCAGCATATCCTCTGTGTAACGAGCGTAATCAACCGCTTCGGCCACCGAAGTCGGTTTCCACATCCGTACTTGGGCCCTGATCTTGGTATTGAGCTCATACACGAAACGCTCAACCTGGCGTTCATAGTTGTCTAAGTAAGGGACATACTTGACTAATTCCATGAACCTTTATTCATAATCATCCACGGATAGATGCCTCTATACCAAGGCATGAAGCCCCCTTGCTTGTTCTTCCTAGTAAGATGCGGGTGAGTATTTCCCCTTGAACTTTACCACAAACAGTTCCCATGGAACTGTGTGTGGTGTTAGGTGCAACTTCCTTTCTTGGTTCCCCCACTAGTTCAAAGCAACCCCCTTTAGTTGAAATATGGTGATCTTTGAATTGGATGTAGCAGTGTATTCCTTTAAAGTTAAGCACCTGGTCATCTCTTCCAACCAAGATTCAGCTCGTATCCCTACTCGACCCCCCTGAAAAATCTGGAAGCCTTATCTTCTGAAGCTCCCTTGTGATATCCTAATGCCGAGGTATCGGTACCATGTTCACTGCTACTTCAGGAATTTCTTCCCTTAGTGGAGGGGCCTCCACTTCTACCTCTGAGGTAACACTTCCCCTCTGTAGTTCCAGAAGTGTTTAATTTATTGCCTCCAGAGAGCGCAATATAAGGATGGTCTGTGGTGATGGTGCCGACACATTTGGTTCAGGTAAAGTCGTTGCTTGACCTCGCCCTCGACCTTAACCTCTACATTTTTGAACCATGATGGTTCCTGGATCATTGAAATAACATTAAGTCATTATTTTCTCAATTGTAAACAGGAAAAACAAAAATTTAGACATGGATACACTATACAGAGCATGTGTCACGAATAACATAAAGTCTATGGTCGTGTTTATTAACTATTTTGTCATGGATTAGAATCATTTTATGTAATTTAAATCAAAATATGAAAAAGAGTAAACTACCTTTTTTTAAGATATCCAAAAGAAAGAGTTCAAATTTTAATTTGCACTATTATTATAGCTCTTCGTATTCTTCCTAACACTTGCCTTCCCTACCCACCTTGAAAATCTATAGTCTCAAGTATATGGGTCTTGTGAGAGATTAATAACTAATCATTTTTCATAAAAAAAAACTTATATAAAAATCTACGAAGCATTTCAATTATTTTTTAACTATTCAAATTCAAACATTTCAATTATTTTTTAATTATTCAAATTCAAATATTTCAATTATTTTTTAACCACTCAAATTCATTTCAAAATTGTATATCGATATCCAACAAACTTACAACTCATAAATGTGCATTGCATCCAATTAGTTACTTAGCAAGTTAATTACTTAAGAAGTTCAATATTATAACTACCAATTCAATCATATTGAAACATGTTAATAGCAATTGTATTAACATAGTCTCAAACCCAACTTATATCCATATTGAATTGTTTATGATCTTGAAAAGCACTTCCATAACCCTAGTGCGATAGAGATGCTTTTATATAGATACATTTACATTATTATTAGATGTTGAATTCAAAAAAAAAAATTATATCATTTATACTATTTTTATGTAAATGTATAAATTTATTTGAACTTCTCTTTTATCATTCTATATGATAGTTTTTATATTAAGTGCATATATCAAATCCATTTTTTTTATATATATCAAAATAATTTTATTTTTATTTTTCATATATAACATTACTATTATTTATTATAATATTATATATATTGTATTATTTTAAGTCAACATATAAGTATTACTTACGTATGTGTGACATCACATCTTTATCATATAAAGATGTAGAGCATCTCATCTCGATGAAATGATTAAAAAAGTACACAAAATATTCAATCTTTTTCAACATTTGATAAATAACATTTTTCATATTCATAATTCTTTTTTAAATTCCTCATTCAAAAATCCCCAAATTAAGCCTTCACTAAATTTAAGTCCAATGGAGTTCATTTCGTTATGATGGATTACAGTGTTAGTTTCCAAATGTAAAATTACCTTAAAATATTGCTAACACATTTATTATTATTTAAATAATTCTTTAAAAGTTAATCGTAGTATAAATAAATCTAGACTATAAGAAAACATAGTTAGGCATTATAAAAATGTATGTAGATTAACTATAAAACCATATATGTCAATGCATCAAATAAAAAATCTTATTGAAAACACGAATGTACTACAAGAAAAGGAAACCATATTTGAAACAAAAATAGTTAATACATATGCTCAACTAAAACTGGGAACAAGACCAAAAGCTAAGAAAAGATAAAATGGTTTTGAACACATCAAACTTGTTTAATAGTAAAAAAAGAATAAAAAAAAAGAAAAGGCATATATGTAGCTACTCTTGACTAAAAAACACAAATAATAACTAGGGGAGAGAACATGGATCAGAACATCACAAAGAATATGCTCATTAAACAAAACATGAATAAAAGAAAACATATATCTTTAACAGTGTTTGAAGAAATGTTACATAAAGAAATAAAGGATGTACCTATTTACAATTGTATAATTTGTAACTAAACTTGTTTAAAAAAAGATATGATACAAAATAAATAAATTCATTTATAGTACCTATTTACGATTGTATAATTTGTAACTAAACTTGCTTTAAAAAAGATGATACAGAACAAACAAATTCATTTATAGAAACATGATCACAAAATACATAAACAAAAACAAAAACAAAAATTAATAGATAATAATACAAATAACATGTACATATGCAAGTATTGCAAAAAACAAATGCAACGGGACAATATCATTAAATTTGCAATGCCATAACAAATAAAATTAAATAAGACTATATCCACAGTAAATAAACTTTCTAAACTAGAAGAATGACTAATAGGATTGAGGTTGCCAATTTTACAAACAAGGAATTAGGTTAAAAGTATAGGGAACCATAGCTAGGTCTAATTAGTGGAGTTGTCAATATACATGTTGACACATCTTGAATTCAATGTGTGTTTCCTCCATGTTGCTCGAGCACCTGATTCTCACGGAAGTGTTACCCAGCTTCGCGTTTTCACCCATTAATACAATTATAACATAGCATTAAAAAAAATTACGATTCAAAAGTCCGTATGCCATTGGTTGAATTCAAGTTTACCTAGTCATGCAAGTTTCAAAGAAATTATGTAAAACAATACTTTTTAAAATGGAAAAAGTTAAAATAAATGACAATTGGAAACAAACATTCATTGAATGCAAAGATGCATATGAAACTGATATTGATGTTGAAACAATCAACTTAAATAATAACAAAATCGCTAATATGTGGTTTTACTGATTCATGTAGTATTTATGATCTTCTAAACAACTAAATAAACAATACTCTCAACTAAGTACATATAAACTATTATGAATTTTTTAAGATAAATATTCAAGAGTTTCCGCACATTGTTCTATGGAAAAAAAAGGATAGATAAAATCATAAAAAAAATCACATATTATAAAATCATTCAATGGGAATTCTTTGCACAAAGATTGTAAATTTGCATATCTTATAACAAATCTCTTTTACAAGGAAGTTTGTGTTACTTTTAATCATGTTTTTATTTACATTTGTATCAAAATAAGAAACAGATCCGTAAAGAGAAAATTATTAGCGAAAGACGATAAGACAAAACCAAACCTAGATCTCTTCTTAGATAATATATTGATTACATGGATCTAAAAATAATATGCACATCACCAAATTACTTACAACATTTGCAAAATAATCTATATGCAATGATACAACAACTAGGTCCACCAACTTTCTATGTATCAATTAGTAGTGTAGTGTAACGTACCCTTCTATCAACCTGATGCAAGCAAGGGAAATGTGACCAAACTACTGAGCTTATTGACAATCTCAGCACCACTCAAACTTTGAGAAATGCATGGGTAATTAAAAACTTATGTGTGCAATTCATACTCAATATAAACACAGCGGAATTAACCATAATAACACACATAGAGGCTGGAATGCATCAGCATATCTATCCCAAGCATATGATGAATCAAGTGACAGTGAATCAATCCCATTCTTATGCTATGCACAAGCTTCATATCAACCATGTTAAAATATTCATTTCATCTCATTAACATGAACAAATAACATTCAGAATTAACACATTTCAGAATACAAAATGCATACAAATTAATTCACAGAGAATACTTATCTTGAAATGCAAACGTTCAAACAATTGGCTACGTGAGAGCAATGTTCCACCCAACCATAGATCTCTGTCCAGCCTGTATTCTTTCAGCTGAGAGATCACCCTCGAGTTGGGATGTGTATCCATTGAGGAGGAACTAGATGGGCTCACTCACAATCATAGTTTCACTCAAACAGTCATGCTAAGCCAGCACACAGTTGGGTTTATCAAGCATGCAAATAACATAGGAGGAGGATGCTAAGCTAGTGAGCTCAACCCCAGAGCTACAGGCATCTCAAGCTAAATTCAAGCAATCCAATCCTCTGTTTAAACATCCACACTTGGATTTCTCACCATTCTGTTAACGAATAACTCAATCCCGTCATTGGTTTTCTGGGCTATCAAAACTGGGTTTTCCAATGGATTTTGGGGTAGCTAAAGCTCCCAAATTTGCCCCAAGGTTCATACCTATGGATCCCCCATTGGATTTCACTTTACAATACCAATTCTGGACATTTATGGCTCTTCAAAACGTGGGTTCTTTCACAGTTACGATTTCTGTTTTTTCTCACTGCTGGGAATTCGTTTTTGGATGGAAAATGATGCTGCCTTCTTCCACCATGGAATGGGAACGAGGAAGAAGCAACTCTCATGAGGTAGAGTGACTTGTGGTACAAGAAAACAGAGCCCATACTCTGCCATACGAATTTCAGGGCTGCTCATGCTCCATTGAAGCCATGGACTGTTTTCTTCAACCACTTCCTTACAACAAAATTAAATGCCAGCAAGGTAAGTCAAATGGGTTCTCAAGATGACATTTGGAAGCTTATGGCTCAATCCCACAACCCCCTCACTACTCCCTAGTGGATACACATGGCCCCTTCTCATTCGTTGCCTCCATAGCCAGTTTTAGTATTTTATTGCATGATGTTTATTTACATCATTTTTACAATGTTCCATGGCTAAATAGCACATGGATAACATAATGTCTAATACTTGCCCTTAAATAAAATTCGATCTTCCACTAGCGGGGCCTTGGCCTTGAGCTCCATGCTAGGAAAACATGCATCACATGTAAACAATATTTGCATTAAAAGCTAATATATCCCAAGGGTCATAATGGGGTATTACAATCCCCTCCCACTTAGAATAACACCGTCCTTGGTGTTCCAATACTTAGGAAAACCATATACAGTTTACACTTGTCCAAAATTTTCAAAAATTTTGTAGATCTTCCCTGCGCTCTATCCTTTACTTTGAACTTTCAGAACTAAGTCCTTTGGATTCCACCAACTGCTCCTGCTGGTTCTGACCTTTCAGCTCATCCACAAGTCTGAAAACTTTATGGTGGCTACCCTCTTTACCTGCTCAATTTCCTTTGAGTCTTCATGCCTAGAACGTTTCTTAATGGATTGATTGGATGAATGCTTCACCATTGATCCACTTTCCTTTCCTGATTTTAGCCAATTCCAACAACCTATGGTCTGCTTCCATGGTCACTGTGCGTAGTTGGTTCTCACTTTGCTTACCAGCAACACTTGCTTTGCAACAGCTGCAACAAATTAGTTTCACTTTGCCACTTGTGAAATTCATCATTATAATTTCTGTTAGGCCAAGCATAATATCAACATTAAAAATAGTCAATTAATTGCCAATTGACATGTGTAGTCCATGCTTTATCCATGAGACTTTCATTCTTTTCATGCTTTTCGGATAGACACATGAGCTCATTCATGTCCATTCTTTCATAGGGAATTAACTACTTCAACACTCACAATTTATTTCAAGCAAATAAACACACTCTACTTTCAGCCATACATGCATTTAACAATTTTATGTTTTTATAAATGCCTCAATAAAAAGGAAAAAGAGAGAAGTAAGAGTTTTCTCCTCTTTTTCTTGTCCCATTCTGGAACCCACACCACCACTGTGGTTTTCATGCTCCTAGCCTCTTTCACCTCAACGTGAATGCTTGACCTGCCCTTCTTGGCTATGACACTTAGTGTCTATGGTCTATTTCATACCTCTCAACCATGGAGTCCCTCCACATGGTTTGTCTACAACTCTTCGCTGCTAGGACACACACAGTTCCACTAGCCTCATCTTTCATTGTTGCTCAAGCTAAGCTTTTTAAGAAAATCACATGTCCACATGCATCCCTAGGATGCCTTCATAGTCCTTGCTTCCAACAATACCTACACTCAAACATTGAATTAATTCACATGTTTAGTTTATTTTCATAGGAAATCATAACCAAATCATATAGACATGTATATTCATAAGCAAGAAATTACAAGATAACCAAATACTTATCTGTGTTGGATGTCTTCACTTTATTCCACAGGGTCCTTCTTTGCTTTACAAGCCTTGGAATCGCCTATGGACTTGTATGTTTGGCCAGCGCGTAAGCTGCCCCTCAACATCAAATAATCTTGTATGCTTTCTCAGCACGCACGCTACTCCACAACATCGAATAATCCTGTATGTTTGTCCAGCACGCAGGCTGCTCCACAACATCGAATAGTCCTGTATGTTTGGCCAGCACGCAGGCTGCTCCACAACATCGAATAGTCCTGTATGTTTGGCCAGCACGCAGGCTTCTCCACAACATCGAATAGTCTTGTATGTTTGGCCAGCACGCAGGCTGCTCCACAACATCGAATAATCCTGTATGTTTGGCCAGCACACAGGCTGCTCCACAACATCAAATAATCCTGTATGTTTGGCCAGCACACAAGCTACTCCACAACATCAAATAATCTAGTATGTTTGGCCAGCATGCAGGATGCTCCACAACATCAAATAGTTAATTCCCAACCAGTCACTCTCTGGATTTACCAAGCAATTTATAGTTCTTTCAAGGTCCTTGCTTCTTGCATTATGCGTTTCCAACCAAGACACAATAGTGTATCAGCTTAACTGTTAGAAGACTTATACCTGAAATATTTATTATTCCAAACAAGAAATAATTGGAAATTGAATACTTATCTATATTAGACATTTCCTCTCTGGTCCACAGGGTCCTTCTTTTACTTTATAATCCTTGGGGTCCTCCTACGGACTGGGATGTTTGGCTAGCACGCAGGCTGCTCCAAAGTATCAAATAATTAATGCCCAACCAGTACACCTTCACACCGAATGGATTTACCAAGCATTTGGTGGTGCCCAACCAGTCCCATACCTGGTTGGTCCTCTCCATTACCGAGCCAACACATCTGTCTGGGTCATCAGCCAATGGAAGGTAACTGTGCCACTGACCATTATAGGTCAAGGATCTACTACTCTGCCTTAGGCTTGCATCATCCTTTCACATGTGTCACAATCTCTCAATGCGCATAACAATTTGTCACCCACACAAGGGTGGTACTCCTTCTCTTGTGCAAACCGGTGGTTCCCTTTAGGAACTCTTTAGGTGACTTCTTAACTGCAGGCTATCATGGCCCCATGATACCCACTCACACTACACAAAGGTTACCACTGCTCATACAGTCCTCTTGAGTACCCTTTTCTTTACTTTTCCCTTTAACGTGCAGCACCAATTTGCATATGTATAAGCTGACAACACAAGATGGATAAGCAAGCTCATCAGTGTTGCTGCTCTAAAACTGTAAACATATTTCATAACATTCACTATCCAACATTGTAACACTGAGAATGTGTCCATTCCCTTAGGGTGTAGTCAATATTGACAGTCCTGTCATAACCCAGCATCAGAAAAGTGTGCATCCCTTTCTGATGTGAGCCATGTAGGCCCTACTCATACTCAAGCAATCTGCCATAATGGAATAAAATCAAAACATGCTCCGCATATTTAATCTAACAATTAAACATGCATATTCTTAGCTAGGGTCAGAGAACACTTATCCATTTGCAGATGTAGTATTCTTTATTAATGAGGAATGGGGGTTCCTTCTCTGAGTTGGCAGTCCCTCGGTTTGCCATCCCAACTCCTTTTGATGTTACATAACTCTCATATGTCTAACTGACATAATCTTCATCATCTCACTCATATTGTTTACCAATCATGAAGTGCAGATGGGACATTATCAAAATATCCAATGGCATTTCACCCGAAACCCCTCCCAAGATATGGGATTCTTCCCATGAAGTTTGGCTTCTACAGGCCCTCTCTCGTGGTCTTACTACAAGGTGTCTTCCTGGCACACTTATTAAATAGCCAAACAGTCAGCAACATTTAACAATAAAACTCAAATCTGATTGTTCCATAACCAATCAATGGCATTAATAATTAAATTCAATATGAATTTGCAATTTTGTCTACTACAGAAATTGATTTTCTTAGCCATGAGGCTATCCTCATATTGCTTGGATCTTGTAAGTGGTATCACTTCTCCCATTATGGTCTGTTGCCATACATGAACATCCACTTACAACATGTCCTCCCGAGACAATTCATATAAGTCAAATATTCATTAGTCATTTATTAGCAAAATTCCAATTCTGAAATTTACAAATCTGAATTAACAATCTGTTCTGCACATAAACTATTTCACAGCCATGAGGTCCTTCTCATGAGGTTTGGCTCTTTCACATGGTAGATTCCAGCCTTCATCATGGTCTTACCCTCATTACCATGCCTTGAACAATCTACATGTAATCAAAAACTTCAACCAGCCAAACACTTGTAAGTCTCCATGCATATAATATTTCATGGCTGCAACAGTCGTTGAAGCATTTTCAGAATTATAACATTCCATAATTCAAACACTTCGAGCTATTAACATATCAATATCACCAAAACTCATTTACTTCACATGCATCATTATCATACTAAAATTGCAAGGTACAGTCACATCATTCATGAAATTTTAAATGAAACTTTTAGATACTCATCATTTCACTATCATATAATTTATACAACTCTGCCATTCCACAGAGCATTCTGGAAGCCTGTCAATCATGACTACCTTCATGAAATTCTTCCCCTGCATTCATAGCAACTCATGAAATGATCTGAATTATCATTAATTCATCATTTCATCTATTATTTAGCTTGTAATAACACATATACCATCCCCATGCATTCATGCAATTCATTACAACATGTGCACCCACACTCATGCATGCATATTTACAACATTTACTCAAACTTTTCATATGCATCCACTCAATGCATAACTTCAAGATTTCTAAAATCTCTTAATGCATATCCATTCAATGTTGCCTTGCATTGTTTCACGAGTAATATGCATTCAAGCATATTATGACTTAATCATGACTATCTCATATAACATGCATTACCATAATCAGGACCACCAGTTCTCACTTGCTTTGGTTACCAAGCTCATAACCAACATACACATGGCATGATATATTTTATATGAGTGCAATCTAAATTTCTAAACAGTCACATGGTATGAGGTCTCTCGCCTTCACTACTCCATGATTACTAAATATGGTGCAAGGGATTCTTACCAAATCCCCTTTCAGCACTTATGCAATCATCATAAGTAAACCATTACCTGCATGGATCCCATTTACACCCTTGATGTTACCTGATCAGTTGGTCTCTTACAAAGGTTTACAGAATGCTTCCACCCATCTCTTGATTATGGATTTGTTGCCTTAGCCTTTTCTTCATAAGGTTATTGGCCATATGCAACATCATCAACACATGTGGCCATGCTTATGTTGTCTTTGGTCCTACAACCAATACCAACACCAATAATGATTATCAACCATAATATTTACCATTAGTGGTTCATTGCATATGTAAAATCCCACTACTTTTACCAATATGTAATATCATATGCGTGCAAAAAAATATTCTCATGCACTGTGCATTGTTTATGAATATGCCAACTAGTACATATTTATGCCATCCATATAATCTCTGCATTCTCCCTTTCCAATCCCTCATCTTTGCATGAAATTCCTCTTCCACATCATAGCTGGTTTGACTTCATGGTCTATGTTATTTCCAGGCATACAATTCTAGAAATTGCTCATATTGACAACAATTTTGCCAAAACAGCCACTGGCATTTTTTTGCTCCGTATAACTATGAGGTCTGATAGCCTCATTCAAATTCTGGTGATGCACCACTGTTCCTTGCTGGATTATCTTTCCAATGCCTATCCTCGTGCTCCATTCCGACATCAGGTGTGGAAACTACATTACTTCAAAAATGCCAATTTTTACCAAAATTTCTGCACTTTTACACAGTTGAATTTTGGTCTGGGATGCCAACTTCAACCACCTATAGAAGCAAATCTATAAGGATTTAGGAAAACATTTCTACCAGGAGAAGTTAGTCCATATAACAAGGAACACTCGGCAACTCGTGGATCTCTATTCCGATCCTCCATTTATCTTCTATAAAATTCTGGGTTTGACTACTTCTCACTTTTGACATTTTTCCAAAATTTCAAATTTTGGGCCAAAAATGGCTATTTCCTAAATGGTGCATTTCTGGAAAATCTTTTTCTAACGGAATATGTCTAGATTAATGAGAATATGAAATGCTGAGTTTATTAAATTTCTTGATTCTGAATTATAGGATCACTTTCAGCCACTACAAGCTTCTCAAAATCTCCAAAAAGTGGCCCGGAATAGTGCTTTTTGGCCTTCTTGCACACCCCGACTCCACATCCTTTGGATTTTGGCTCCAAAACTTCAAAATTAACACCGTGCCTACTCCATGGCCGCTCCGTATCAGTTTCAGCTCAATCCGACCTTCTATCAAGCGTCGGGACACTGATTTATAAAAGCCATTAATCTCAAATTTATGCCCAATTTGAGAATAACGAGCTTAGGATCCTCACTGGACCTTCCATGGCCTTCGTCAATGGCCTCAGAACACCACTGAATTCATCCTAATCTGATTCCACAGGAGCCTTTAATCCAAAAATAAATTTTCGGGCTCTATACTCTTTTTTTTTTTAATCCTGCCACACACAGGCTGCAACCCGCAATCCCACAATCCATACAGAGGGTACGAAAATGCTACTTTTCCAACCCGGGGCTACTCCATCCCGCAATCCCGCAACCCGAAATCCCGCAACTTCGCGATTCCGCAATTCCGGGTGCGGAAAGCTAAGTCGCAGACACGGAAATGTTAACCTTTCCGTAGAAGAAAGGTTGGCCGCCCCTTCTTGTGATTACTATCTCCTCTAATCACAATCCGCAAGAGAAGGGTCACCTGCCCTTTCTGTCCTCTAATCACAATCCGCAGGAGAAGGGTCACCTGCCCCTTCTGTCTTCTAATCACAATCCGCAGGAGAAGGTTCACCCACCCCTTCTGTCCTCTAATCACAATCTGCAAGAGAAGGGTCACCCGACCCTTCTAGTGATTAGTGTTTCTTTTTTTTTCACAATCCGTAGAAGAAGGGTCGGCTGCCCCTTCTTGTGATTAGTATTTTCTCTGTCATGTCAATAGAAGAAGGGTTGGTTGCCCCTTTTGGTGATCAGTGTTTTCTCTGTCACGTCAGCAGAGGAAGGTTCAACTGCCCCTTTTGGTGATCAGTGTTTTCTCTGTCACATCAACAGAAGAAGGATCGACTGCCCCTTCTAGTGATCAATGTTTTCTCTGTCACATCAACAGAAGAAGGGTCAGCTGCCCCTTCTGGTGATCAGTGTTTTCTCTGTCACGTCCCCTTCCATCAATCCATTCCATGGAGGGAAACATGACTAAGCTTACAGGGCTCATAACTCCTTCGTCCCTTGTCCAAATGGGACGACTTTGGTACTGTTGGAAAGGTCTTGTAGATCTCTATGCACCTGGGTGGTCCTATGCCACATTTAAGAAACCTGATCCTTCCATTTTTCCGATAAAAAATGTCGCCCAAACTTCACCAATACTACGTTAAAACATTCTGTCACTTACCTGTAATTCACAGTTCGGCCCAAGCATATCCAGTGCTATAAGATGGGCTCTGATACCACTTTGTAACTTCCCCTTCCATCAACTCGATGCAAGCAAGGAAAACGTGACCAAACTATCGGGCTTATTGACAATCTCATGCCCATTCAAACTTTGAGAAATGCATGGGTAATTAAAAACTTATGTGTGCAATTCATACTCAATATAAACACAGCGGAATTAACCATAATAACACACACAGAGACTGGAATGCATCAGCATATCTATCCCAAGCAGATGATGAATCAAGTGACAACGAATCAATCCCATTCTTATGTTATGCACAAGTTTCATATCAACCATGTTAAGATATTCATTTCATCTCATTAACACAAACAGATAACATTCAGAATTAACACATTTCAGAATACAAAATGCATACAAATTAATTCACAGAGAATAGTTATCTTGAAATGCAAACGTTTAAACAACTGGTTACGTGAGAGCAACGTTTCACCCAACCATAGATCTCTGTCCAGCCTGTATTCTTTCAGCTGAGAGATCACCCCCAAGCTGGGTTGTGTATCCACTAAGAAGGAATTAGATGGGTTCACTCACAGTCATAGTTTCACTCAAACAGTCATGCTAAGCCAGCACACAGCTGGGTTTATCAAGCATGCAAATAACAGAGGAGGAGGATGCTAAGCTCAACCCCAGAGCTACAGGCATCTCAAGCTAAATTCAAGCAATCCAATCCTCTGTTCAAACATCCACACTTGGATTTCTCACCATTTTGTCAACGAATAACTCAATCCCGTCACTGGTTTTCTGGGCTATCAAAACTGGGTTTTCCAATGGATTTTGAGGTAGCTAATGCTCCCAAATTCGCCCCAAAGTTCATACCTATGGATCCTCCATTGGATTTCACTTTACCATACCAATTCTGGGTGTTTATGGCTCTTCAAAACGTGGGTTCTTTCACAGTTACGATTTCTGATTTTTCTCACTGCTAGGAATTCGTTTTTGGATGGAAAATGATGTTGCCTTCTTCCACCATGGAATGGGAATGAGGAAGAAGCAACTCTCATGAGGTAGAGTGACTTGTGGTACAAGAAAACAGAGCCCATACTCTGCCATACGAATTTCAGGGCTACCCATGCTCCATTGAAGCCATGGACTGTTTTCTTCAACCACTTCCTTACAACAAAATTAAATGCCAGCAAGGTAAGTCAAATGGGTTCTCAAGATGACATTTAGAAGCTTATGGCTCAATCCCACAACCCCCTCACTACTCCCTAGTGGATACACATGGTCCCTTCTCATTCGTTGACTCCATAGCCAGTTTTGGTATTTTATTGGATGATGTTTATTTATATCATTTTTACAATGTTCCATGGATAAATAGCACACGGGTAACATAATGTCTAATACTTGCCCTTTTAAATAAAATTCGAGCTTCCACTAGTGG
Source organism: Larix kaempferi (assembly GCA_027924585.1). Classification (NCBI taxonomy): domain Eukaryota; kingdom Viridiplantae; phylum Streptophyta; class Pinopsida; order Pinales; family Pinaceae; genus Larix; species Larix kaempferi. Next base: position 3,046,510 of record BSBM01000276.1, on the reverse strand, counting down.
GGCCTTGGCCTTGAGTTCCACGCTAGGAAAACATACATCACATGTATACAATATGTGCATTAAAAGCTAATATATCCCAAGGGTCATAATGGGGTATTACATGTAGAACATCTAGGGATGCCACTAATGAAAGCATTAAAATGAATAAAAAATAACAAAAAAGGGCATTGAAAATGAAATCTAAGATAATGAAATTGAATCTATGATTAGAAATGATCGTGTAACTTGTTTACGACACTGCAAAAATAAGATGAATTATTTATGAAAACTAATCATTCACGAATACAAATACTATGACAATGTGACAAACTATTTCTTTGTAACAAAAATCCAAAATAGAGGAATCCAACATGATCATGTATTGTTATGGGTAAAAGAAGCATTGATCTATGGAGGAAATGCAAATACTAAAATTAAATTCTTTGTAGATAAATACTTTTCTTATGATTCAAACATACTTGGAAATTATCTCAAAGTAGTTCAACATCATCATCGCACAAAAACTTGTATAAAAAGAAAGAACAACATGCATTGTATATTCAATTTCCCCATCCTACCAATGAGTAAAAAAAAATACTTGACCCAATGAATTGCGACAATGTTGAAACAAAAGAAAATGCAAAACTAATATTTGATACTCTAGAAAATGCTAAATACAATCAGAAATATACATTTGATAATATCTTGTGTAATATATCAATTGCAAACACTAATTATATTTTCACAATTCACTACAATTTAACTTTAAATAGAGCAACAATTTTGCTACAAAAAATAGGTAGACATATGGACTAATAACATTGCCAAACAAATTCCATAGAAATGGAATGTGACTATAGAATCACAATTTGTACTTAATTCACATGTTGGAACTACATATTGTAGCTTTTACATGACTAAACTTGACAAAAAAGTGAAGTCAATGTCCAAACATATATGGAGTGATTCTTTGAAAAAAAAATGTTGATGTCGTAGAAAGAATTGCTAGAGTTAGTAAGAAATTAGTAAAACTTGTAACAAATGTATGCATAACAAGTTGTATATATTGTACTATCATTACCATTACACAATGACTTCATTACCATTACACAATGACTTGTGAAAATGTATATTTATTAATACTTCCCCAAGGATGAAAGAGCATTCATACTTAAATGACCAAAAGAATTGCAAAGTGAACCAAATGATTTAGAAGACATAGTATGTGCACCAATTATTGAGCATTATCTATATTGACTTGAAAGAACTAAAAAAAATGCTTTACAAAAATTGCCCCATGCTTTACAAAGAAAGAAAATAGAAGAATAAATAATGATGGACCATATGTTATAAGACACATCAAATATTCTAAGCATAAAGAACCTGGAAATTATTATAGAGAACGCTCAATGTTCTATGTTCCATATCGCATATCTCATACATCGGTTGGAAGAATGCGTATATTGTATTCATATTACAAACCATATACTACAACAACAAAAAAGTTATATATAAAGCATGTGCAACATGGGGTGATTTTGAAAATGTAACAAATGATATTGAAACTATAGACACTAAGTTATTTAACATAAATATATCTAAAGATCGGGAATAAAAACTAAGCAAACATGATGAGGAATATGATATGAACATTGATCTTGAATATTTCTAAAAAAATAGAAGGGAAAGTCACTAGTCAATGGGCCTTACCAGATTGTAAAGTAATGACATATAATAACAAAAACATAGAATACTATGAATTAAGAAGACAATTAAACAAAAAAACAAGCGACCATAGTCAATGATATATTAACGAAAAAATGTATAACCTACTAAACAATCTATATATTATTAATAGGTGACAACAGAACTAGAAAAACATTTAGAGCAAAAACAATTTTCCAAACACTAATACATATGTATAGTAAGTTACTAGACAATGAACCCCTACAACCAATAGGACTCGTAACATTCTATACAGAGAAAGCAACATAAAATGCAGAAGACATTACATTGCACTCTACATTTGACATACCCTTTAACAAATAATAATATCTTTCATTAAAAAGAAATAAGTGAGATACATTGACAAAGAACTATCTATAACTCCATGTACTACTCATTGTTGAGGCATATCTAATAGGTGCAACATTCGTATACAAAATCAATAATCACTTAAGATAAATAAAGGATACTCTATAAATCAATAAGCGTCTAAGAGAAATAAAGAATACTCCATTAAATCCCATTTTCACAATGTTGATATAATATTATGAGGAGACCTATACCAAACACAATCAATCAAAGATTCTTTGATATTTGAAAACCAACAATAAACATAGTAAAAACAACATATGATTTTTGGCAAGAAAAGTAAAATGCTATAAATTTTATAGAACAATGCGTCAAAGAGATCAACTTTGTCAAAATTTTAAACAAAATAAAATTGAAACAACAACATGAGGAAAACATAGAATACATAAATTTAATCATTTCCATAAGCCTGATCCACTATATCCATTATTCCCATACTTATTCTACACAAATAAATATGTACAAAAATAAAATGAAACAATGCTCCTATGCATAAATGAAAAACAAAAATTTATGACAAACATGAAAACAATAAATCTGATTTTATTACCTATGAAAAATCAATACCATTACCATCAATGATAGTAATCAAATATAATATCTTCCAGGTTGAGTTATGATAGTAACCATAATATAGACTATGTCATTACCAATGGTGTTGAGGGAATATGCAAAAGACACAACATATAAAAACAATGGCATAGATGTTGTTTGGATAGACTTTGTAGATCCAAAAATTGGAAAATTGCAAAGAACTAAGTTTCATGAACTGTATGATGAAGATATTTATCCACCTTGGACCCAAATATCATGCATTTCAAGACCACTTACAAGTAATAGAAATAAATCTCGGATTCTAATATGAAAATATTTTCGAATACAACTAGATTATGTTAGGATAATACATGGAGAACGGGGCTTATATCTAGAAGGACTTGTGTTTGATCCAATAGGCATACCAAAAGATAGACTAATATATACAACATTATCACGAGCGAAAACAATGGACTCATTATATCTTGTAAACACGAACCCAATAAATTTTTCATGTCATGTTAACAAAACATAATAGAGGAAATGGAATTCACGGTGGCAAATACATCATGAATGTTAATATATATAACCAATAATGCATCAGAATATCGAATGTATGCAGTTTAGAAGCCCATATTAAGTATATTATACAATACCAAGATTTAATTAGAAACACAATCCTTTATGGTCAAAGAAACACATGTAAATTCATTTTCAACATGAAAAATACTATTCATGGTGTACTCACTTGCATAGAAAAAACATAGAAATCATAGTAACAAAAAAACTTTTCCAACAAAAAAAAATGAACTCATTTTGTCAAATATATATCTAGAATATGCAATTTTCATAATGAATATATAAGTTGCACCATTTACATTTGTTTTAACAACAATTGAAACAAGTGTAATGGCAAAAGAAAAATTAGTTCATAGTAATGGTGTCTTCATACTAATTGGTGATTTCAATATCAATATTTTGTTCAAATGGCCATTGAAGCAAACAACAAATGCAATACATGGAATTAGAAAAATTACATGAGATAACAAGCACATATAATACAAAAACCAAAACTAGGAATTACTGGATCCATGGGGACAAGGAATGTAATATAGGGGACAAGTAATGTAATACATGAGTTATGGTAAGTACATCCGAGTATTGGCGTAGCCGCATGGGTTTCTAGTAGTTTTCTACGGTTGTAAGAATTGTTTCTGATCACTTCCAGTTTCGACATTCCTTATGTCATAGAATTGTTTAACATTGTCTGCCTCTCCTAACTGTCCTTGATCTCTTTGGTGGGTCCGACATTTTACTGTACTAAGGGTGTGTCCTTTTATAGCTACCCTTTTTTTCTACCACCCTATATGTAGGACCCATGTCCTAGACTTTGTATTTTCTCAATAAAATATTCTCTTTTGGTTCTGTCCAAATTTCTATTTTAGTTTAGAGTTTTTGTTTTAGTTTAAGTGCCTATAAAATATCATGTGAAATATCATTTACAGGTCTGTAAAAAAAAATATACTAGTTACTATTCTACCATCATTTTCTGCAGCATATATATATATATATATATATATGTGCATAAATTTACAATAATAATTTCATGAGTTAAAACTTTCATACTTAATATTTAGAAGGGATTTATACTTGAATGAGAATTACCTGGTAGATAGCTTGATGTCCCTTTTTAGTTGTTCCTTTTTGCTCTGCTGATCCCTTTTGTTTCTTCCTTTGCCCTGGTGTAGCTCTGCAACCAAAATCCCTCCCAAACCCTTGAAACTCAACTGGCTAGACAAGTATGACACCCTTCCAACTGGTGAGCTCTCTCCGACCACTCAGCTCCAAAGGTACCCCTTTGGACCCCCGAGCCCAAACCGAGTACAAGCCAACCACAGTTTCTCCCTTCTGAAATTTCTCCAACCAAACCCCTTCTCTTCTGCTCTGCAATTTTCTAAGTTCTCCTAAAAATCCAAACATCCAAAAGAAAGGTCCCTTCCTCCAAATCCATCCTTGCACTTAACCCCCTCTTCCTACTGACTCTATGCTCCCCATTACTACCCTTATCCTCCCCATTAAATTCCAACTAATATGCCAGTCCTCGTTTCTTTCCTTCCTCGAGACATGACCACATTCATTAATACTAAATAATACTTTAATTAATTAATTAATTAATTTACCAATGAATTATAAATATTATCTTTTTTAATTCTTGATGCTAATACCATATGTAAAATTCAACTAAATTTATTAATGTGGTTCCATCGCCATTGTCTTTTCAAGTTGACATAATTACAATTTAATTTATGTAATTATTAGCCTCATGTTCTACAACAGTTTCTATTAATTAATCATTATAATAATATTTCATTATTATTTTTTGTTCAACATCCAACTATTCGTAATAATCATATAATTGATAATGATCTACCAGTTAATTAATTAATACTAATTGTCATTGATTAATTAATAACAACCTAGTCATTTAACTAATGATTAACACAATTTTAATATGCTAATTACCCTTTTAATTATAAATTCAAACTAATTTAATTTATCAATTATCAATAATAATCCTATCAATATAACTCACATCATTATGAATGTACATTTATATTAATTAATTAATTAATACTAACTAAGATTTAATCAACTCCTTCACCTAGTTCCATATTAATTACACCCTAGTTTATAATTAAACTAATTAACAACCATTGCTAACGATAATGATAGTTTTATTATCATCAATTAGCATTATTAACACATAATTAATATTAACCGATCAATTTAATATTAACCTAATTGGCATGATAATTGCATTTAACATTTTTAACCCTTAGTCTTGACTAAATAAATTTAATAACAATCAATCAAGCATTACTAATAAATTGCATTAGTTACTACCGAGGTTAACCATAGCTTGTTTACTAATCAACAATAATTAATTATTAATCGACAATAATTAACATGATTATTCAGTAATATTTCACGCAATTTATAAATATGTAGGCGAGTTATGTAAGCGTAACTACTGCTTACATACCTTGTGTAAGTACACTAACAGTACTAAATCACATACATCAGACATAATCATGAAATTTATTGTTCATTAACACATGTTTAACATAGTTTTCAAGGTACAGTCTTTTACCTAACTGCATCTTATTAAGTTATGACAATTCATACATTACTGAGTTACGACACATAATCAATCAAGGTTTTTTCCACACACACAATTAGATCTTGTTTTCATCCTGACTTCAAGTTACACCTATCTACCTACATAATATACCTAAATAACAACTAACTTCCACATCCTATCATTTCCTCTGTTGGACTACCCTGAAGTGTGAAGCCATGACTGGCTCCAGCTAGAACTCGTAAGCAGAAGTGTCGACTACATCGACCAAGCTTCTCCAGCAAGAAACCACTAGTCATCATCACACACCTTGGGGAGCGCGCTGTAGCACAACCCTCCCATGACTCTGGGTTTCAGGGATAAACGGTGGGTAAAGCCTCCACCCCCCTAATGGAACAAGGGACTATGTCTACCCGACATAATAACTGCGTTACACCTGTATGTTCGGATATCCACATCATCATTGTTAGGGTTTTGCATGCAATTAGAGTTTGCATACAACTTCTAGGGTTTGCATGCATCCCAGTCACTAGGTTGATGCCTCCAACACCTTATCCACTTCTTTTTAGCACCCGAGAGCTTCCATCCTCGAATTTTTAGCCATCCTAGTCATGAAGGCGCCCACATCTCACCTACTGCCAGAGAAGGGTGCACTTTCTCACCTACCTACTCAGTTTACACTCAGTTAGCTTTGATTCTCCTTGATTTGAGGCTAGTTTCACTCCTGACTGACTGTTTCACTCTGTTGGACCTCCAGATTAACTAGATGACTTGTTCTGACTTCAGTTAGACTCCCATACGCCCTCCATTGAGCCTCCTTCCCTATATCAGTGCTACACACTTCAGTTACACTAGTTACACTCACTTAGACTCAGATTGACACCTGGATGACTGGTTCTTGTGCATTGATGACCACCACTGATTGATGATGAGGACTCCTAGTTGGAGCCAAGCTATGCCATTCAGTTAATTCGAATGACCTCCTAAGGCAATTCGAATTTCTCACTCATTGTGACATTATTGTATTGTATTTTCACCCTTACTGGGATATTGAGCACTGATGCAAGTTTATGCACAGTTTACACAATATTTTCTGAGTTTCATTTATTGTGATTGATTTACTTGTTCATTAGATCTGCTGTGACTAATTTTACATGGTATCAGAGTCATTGCAGGGACAATATCTCTTTTCTACAGGTGTTCTACAAGAACATTTGAGTGAATTTGCTCAAAATTACAGAAGTTTTGGCATGAAAGATCTCATGTGCATGCAAAGCAGAAAAATACACTTTCAATCCACTCTAGAAGCTTGATTTTTCCACATAATTCCTAGATTTGATACATTGGACCCATTCAACTTGTTTGATCTCCAATCCCAGGTGTGATGCAACTCTAAAAGGGTGGATTGTTCGACCTTACAGTTCTTGTTTTCATTGTGATTTGTAGGTTATTATCTCCATCAATTGCATTCGCTACCTTGCTTTTGGCAAGCTTTTCTACATCAAAGTGCACTCGCTCCTAGCAATGGAATACTCTTCTTCAAAGCCTATCCTCACTCATTTCAACTATTTTGATTGGAAAGATGATATGGAGATCATATTGCGTTCAAAAGGATTCTATAGAGTCATCGCTGGCCTCGAATTGGAGCCAAGCACATTGTCGGAAAGAACCAAACACTACAATAAGCTTGATGAAGCTTATGGTCTCCTTTGCCTCTCTATTTCCAAAGATCTTCACTTCCATCTCAGTGGATTGAAGACTCCAAAAGAAATATGGGAGAAACTTGACACACTTTTTGGCAAGCAGGACGAGCTTAGGGATTTTCAATTAGAGAATGAATTGATTGCTCTTAGTTCTGAGAATTTCGAGACCATCAATGAGTTTTTCACAAGATTCAAGCACTTGGCCATGCAGTTGAAGAACAGTGGAGTTATCAAAGAGGATAAGCAATTGATCCTCTCCATTCTCACCAAACTTGGTAAAGAGTATTTGGTATTTATCTCTACTTTCAATTCTGGTCGGCTAACTACCCCGAATTGGAAGATGCCTACCTTGAATTCCTTCATTTAGTCCGTCACCAAAGAGCATGATAAGCTTATTCAGATGGGGTCCATAAACTCCAAAGATTCAACTCTCTTTGTTGGAGGCCCTAAAAATTCGAATGGAAAAGGAAAGCAAAAGAAAGAGAAGCCTAAATTCGAACCATCCAAGCAAAAAGAGAAAGGCAAATCAACGGATGCACCATCTGGTTCAAGAAACAAGCAAAAGGGTAAAGAGGGCAAAGAAAAATCTAAGTGTTCTTATTGCAACCGTGGATTTCATCCCGAAAGTTCATGCATGAAGAAAACAATAGATCAAATGGCTCTCCTTTTGGAAAAGAACAACATATGTCTTCCCGACGGTGCAAGGAAGAAGGATAGGAATGATGATCATGAGAGAGGTCAAGCACTCATGGCAACTGTTTCGAAGCCCACTACTCTTTTGATAGATTCCGGTGCCTTGAATCATATGACTGCAAATATTGATTCTTTTGCTTCATTCGATCCAAACATCTCCATCCCCATCCAATTGGGAGATGACTCAAAAATTTCTTCAAAGGGAAAAGGTACCATCCATGTAGAACATGGAAGCTTCCAAAATGTTCTCTATGTGCCTTCCTTGGATTCAAATCTACTTTCTGTGTATCAAATGACACACACTGGTGAACCAAAGCAAGTTACATTCAGCCCTAATACAGTTGAAATTTCTAATATCAAAAGTGGAAGACTTATTGCAGTCTGAAAGGCAAACCACACTGCAAAATACTATGAGTTTTCTCACTTTGTGCCGCTTGAAAAGTCCACTGCTCTCCTCACTCATGGAAACGAGGTTAGTAGGATTTGGAATGAAAGGCTTGGACACCTTAATTACAAGTATTTGCTGCTTCTACAACATAAATCCATGGTAGATGGTCTTCCACAACTCCGTTCCTTGAAGGGAATTTGCACCGGTTGCATTATTGGAAAGCACCCCGAGCACAGGTTCGACCGCGACAAATCTAGCAGAGCATCCACCATTTTGGGCCTCATACATTCTGATATCAGTGGTCCACTGCCCAATATATCATTAAATGGTTCAAGGTATGTTTTGACATTTATTGATGATCTTTCCCGCTTTACTTGGGTATTTTTTCTCAAAAACAAGTAAGAAGTGCTTGGAAAATTCAAGGATTTTAAGGCTTCTGTTGAGACCGCCAATGAGAGAAACATCAAAGCTCTTAGATCTGATAATGGAAGAGAATATATCAAGGCCGATTTGCTACAACTTTGTGCTGAAAGCGAAATTCAGATCCAACATACAGTTCCCTACACACCCCAACAAAACGGTGTAGCGGAAAGGAAAAATCGGTCACTGAAAGAGATGGCTACTTGCATGATTGAATCAAAAGGTTTGGCTGCAAATATTTGGGCTGAAGCAATTAATGTTGCTTCATATATTCAGAACCGAGTTCCACATTCCTCCGTGAAAGGTATGACTCCTTTCGAAGCATTTTTTGGTCACAAACCGGATGTGTCAAATTTGAGGGTTTTTGGCTCCACTGCATGGGCTAGAATTCCTTCCAAGAAGAGATGAGCTTTGGATCCACAAAGTATTGAGTGCATACTGATAGGATATGGAGAAGAATCAAAGGCATATAAACTCATGGATATCAGATCCAAAAAGATATTCATAGAGCGCAGTGTGCAATTTGAAGAACCGCTTCAAGAATTGCAACTAGTCGAGGAAGAAACTGTCGTTTCACCGCCTCTACCAGAAGAAGATTTGAGCAGCGATAATGAAAGTATTGGTTCTGAAATTTCTAATATTTTAGTAGAACATGATGGTCATGAAATATCAGGTTTTGAATCCGACCATTATGATCCTCCTCAGTTACCGAAGTGGGCCCAAAACACTCTTCAATCTGCTGGTTCGAACATTGAAAATCCTGCTGATCCAAGACGAACAAGAGCGGACTTTCAAAGAAAAGGTATGGTTCTTTCTATTTCTGATCCATTATTATCTAAGATTTTATATTTGATGATTGGTTCAGATCCCAAAACATACTACCATGCCCACCGAGATCCGAGATGGAAAAGTTCCATGGATGAAGAGTACAGTTCTCTTCAAAAGAACAATACATGGGAGCTAGTTTCTCTTCCACCTGGAAGAAAATTAGTCCAATGTAAATGGGTCTACCACACGAAAGTTGCTGCTGATGGATCTATCATCAAATAAAAATCTATTTTGGTGGCAAAAGGTTTCTCCCAAGTCCAAGGAGTGGACTACATTGAGACCTTTGCATCGGTTGCAAAGATGGATTCCATCCGCCTAGTTTTGGCTATTTCCGCATCCAAGCACTGGGAAGTGCACCACATTGATCTGAAGAGTGCTTTTCTACATAGAGATCTTGCTGAAGAGGTATATATGAAGCATCTAGAAGGTTACACATCAGATCCATCATTAGTTTGCAGATTGAAGAAATCTTTGTATGGTTTAAAACAGGCCCCAAGAGCTTGGTATGCAAAGATGGACTCCTTCCTTCTTTCTCAGAATTTCAAAAGATGAAAATCTGATCTGAATGTGTACCTACAACAATTTAAAGGTAATTTTTTTATTATTGTTCTTTATGTTGATGATCTTCTCATTACTAGTAGCACTCTTACTTCAATAAACAAGCTAAAAACTGCCTTAAATCTAGCTTTTGACATGAGCGATTTGGGCTTGCTGAGTCACTTTTTGGGCTTGGAGATAGCTCAAAATTTTGATGGGATCACTATATCTCAGCAAAAGTATGCTTCTGACCTATTATTGAAGTTTAATATGGCTGAATGTAAGGCAGCCCCGTTCCCATTCCTCTCAAGAATCAGTCTTGAGGAGGGAAATTCTACACCGCTTGCAGATTGCACTATGTATCGACAGTTGATTGGTTCACTACTATATTTGACACACTCTAGGCCTGATATATCTTATGCAATGAGTGATGTATCAAGGTATATGTAGCAACCCCATGAGATTCATTGGCAGGCAGCCAAGAGGATCTTGTAGTATGTGCAAGGTATGAAACATTTTGGCATACATTCTGCTGCAGATTCTGAGCTAGATTTCCTTGGTTTTACTGATTCAAATTGGGAAGGTGATAGCATAGATCAGAATTCCACTTCTGGATATGTTTTCATGATTGGACATGGGCCTATTTGCTGGTCAAGCAAAAAGAAGGCAGCCATTGCACTTTCTTCAGCAGAGGCAGAGTATCGAGGGGCAGTCAATGCCTGCATTCAGGCAGTTTTGTTGTAGGGTATTCTTTCTGAGTTTGGTTTTGGTGGCACTACTTCGACTATCCTCTTTTGTGACAATCAAATTGCTATCAAGATCTCCACAGATCCAGTTCAGTGGCAGAAGACCAAACACATTGAGATTCAAATGCACTACATCTGAGAGCTTGTGCATGATCGCACTATCATTCTGCAATATTGCCCTACCGACGAGCAAATTGCTGACATCTTCACCAAGAGCTACACTGAGAAGAAGTTATCTTACCTCCGTTCACTGTTCGGGGTGAGTTCCATCATGGTGGAGACAGATTGATCCATTATTATGTTTTATCTTGAGGGGGGGGCTTTCTTCCCTCTGGGTTTTCCCTCTTTCCTCACTTAGCTTATTTTCAGCATTTTTTGGATTATTGTATTGGGGTGACCTTTGGTCTTAGTAACCAGGGCCCTACATTATTATTTTTTACATCATAGTCTAGCTTGAGGGGGGGTGTTCGGATATCCACATCATCATTGTTAGGGTTTTGCATGCAATTAGGGTTTGCATGCATCCTAGTCACCAGGTTGATGCCTCCAGCACCTTATCCACTTCTTTCTAGCACCCGAGAGCTTCCATCCTCAGAGTTTTAGCCATCCTAGTCATGAAGGTGCCCACATCTCACCTACTGCTAGAGAAGGGCACACTTCCTCACCTACCCACTCAATTTACACTTAGTTAGCTTCGATTCTCCTTGATTTGAGGCTAGTTTCACTCGTGACTGACTGTTTCACTCCGTTGGACCTCCATATTGACTAGATGACTTGTTCTGACTTCAGTTAGCCTCCCATGCGCCCTCCACTGAACCTCCTTCCCTATATCAGTGCTACACACTTCAGTTACACTAGTTACACTAAGTTAGACTCAGATTGACACCTGGATGATTGGTTCTTGTGCATTGATGACCACCACTGATTGATGAGGAGGACTCCTAGTTGGAGCCAAGCTATGCCATTCAGTTAATTCGAATGACCTCCTTAGGCAATTCGAATTGCTCACTTATTGTGACATTATTGTATTGTATTTTCACCCTTACTAGGATATTGAGCACTGATGCAAGTTTATGCACAGTTTACACCATATTTTATGAGTTTCATCTATTGTGATTGATTTACTTGTTCATTAGATCTGTTGTGACTAATTTTACACTGTACTCAGTTTGTCATCATATAACCAATCTAGTCGGTTGAGTTTCCTAAAACCCTACCACACCCATACATCATAATAAACAACATAATAATCATGCGAAAGTAAATAATGAAGCACATGCATACCATTTATCTTTCGGAGTCCATGTCCCCGAGGCTCTTCCACCTCGTAGGATCCAGTTATCACTTAGCCATTTTAACCTATAAGTCAGTCCTCGACATAAAATCTAGAATATTGTGCACAATCCTCAACATGTACACATACATTTCATCATAACATAACAACAATAATCAATTCATTATATTCACCATGCACCTGGTATAACATTCATTCATTCAACATATAAATTTAACGGTATCCACGTACCCATCATTCATTAACTTACATATCTAAGACATAACTAACACATGATACATATCCAACATGACTACGTACCCTAATACTAACATCACACACACACATATATATATATCGACAAAATAATAGAACCACATGTCCATAGTGTCGTCAAACCGATGAAGTATCACAATCAATCAAATACAACATATAATAGTAGTTTAGGTAGAAATGTCAAAAATGGGCGTTACATACACCCACCCTTCAAGAAACTTCGTCCCGAAGTTATGGTCAAAATAGTGTGGGATAATCATGACGCGTAGTCTCTGTGTCCTCCCAGGTAGCCGAACCTGGGCTATACTGGTCCCACTGGGCCTTAACTTGGTCCACCAAATGATGCATGAGCTGTCTAACCCTGCAGTCCAATATACTTAACGTTTTGACCCTGACGGTCCCCTTGTCCAAAACCTGTAGTTCCTTCCAATTTATTTTATGAGACTCATTAGCTACATAATGTCGCAAAACAAATACATGAAAAACATTATGAGTTTTGTGCAAATCGGGGTGGTAGCGCAAGACAATACGCGACGGTTCCAACCTTCTCAAAAATTTCAAAGCGTCCTATGAATCGTGGCGACAACTTTGTCTGTTTCCCAAACCGAATGGTACTTTTGCTAGGCCTGATGCAGACGAACATTGCATCACCAACCTTATAGTTTCGATCAACCCTATGTGCATCGGCATAGCTCTTTTGTCTATCCTGAGCTTCCTTTAACCGCTATCTAATCTGAACAACCTGTTCTTCCATCTCCTGAATCAACTCAAGTCCTATAATTACTTGATCCTCTAACCTTTCCCAAATCAATGGTGTCCTGCATGGCCTTCCATATAATGCTTCATATGGAGGGATCCCAATTGAGCTATGGTAACTGTTGTTGTAAGCAAATTCTACCAAAGGTAAGTGCTTTTCCCAATGAGTCTGTTGATACATGACATACATCCTAAGCATGTCCTCCATCACCTGATTCACTCTTTCTATTTTCCCATCTGTCTCTGGATGGTATGCAGTGCTTAGGTTCAACTGAGTACCCAACGCCAACTGCAAACTTGTCCAAAACCTAGACGTAAACCTGGAATCTCTGTCTAAGATAATCTTCTTGGGAAACCCATGGAGACAAACTACTTCATTTATGAACAATGTTGACCAACGCGACCTCAGTTGACAGGGTTCACCTCACTATCGACACATACCGCAGTCTCCGTGGGCACTGGCCCAAGCAGGTTTGAGCTCGCCCAGCAACACCCACAGAGTGGATGAGGTCTTACCCGAGGCGTCCAGGAAGAGCAGATGGAACCATGTTTCCACCGAGGGAGGAGGCGAGTTGTGGCTGCACGGACTAGCTCTATTGCAGTACTTAAACAGAAACTTTAAACATTCGACATGGAGTTATAACATATTACTTAATCACAACATTTATCATCACAGCAACAGTAAGCATACATTACATCAAGAAAATATAACAACATTCATATATCGCAACATTACACAAAGATCATACCAAAACATCATCATTGTATTACTGTCACAGTCGTATGCCAAAAGCAAAACATAGATCTCCGTATACATTCACCTTCTTATCGCTCGCCTGCTATCTCCTCTAACACTTACAACTCTCATCTATTTATAGGCCTCTGCCATTACAATGTTTGTCCACTTAGTAACGACTTCCTTACCGACACTGTGGACAAATGACCCAATATCTAATTGACTCGGTCCAAATGACCCAAAAACTCGCATACCACGGTACAATTGACTCAACATTACATAACATGTGGTCCAAGTGAACCAAAACCCACCAACTGCGGTATAATTTAACACAAAATACTCCTTCTGCACCCTCATCCGATGTGTCGCAGCATCAATAGTACTGCGACATTTCCTCATCGAACCGCCTGCCAACAGGCCCCCAACACAATCTTGTGGCTCTTCCTTGAGCCACGTCAACTGCTGGACATCGTGCATTCGAACTGAACTATGTTTCAGTAACTGTTCTTGTTGTCTGGATCACATGGTGTTGTCCCGCTCCCTCTGCTACACGGAGCGTCGACTCGCTGTCATGTACTTTTCACCCGAAATTGGTCATCGCTCGACTTGTTGTCATGTACTTCACAAACTCATCCTTGAGTCTCTGTGAATGGTACGGATGGGAAGGAAAAGAGGACGAACAGTACCAAGGTGCTAAATTAGCAGATGACTCTGGCACATCTGTTTCGCACCGGCAAACAACACCTACTATGGTCGGGGAACTACCATCCCAACCATCGCATTGGTTAAGAAGAACACTATCCTTCGAACAACTACTACATGCTTAAACATGCTGGACCGGCCCTTGGATCGGACATACCACAGTGTAAATGCACCCGTCGTATCAAGGTGCTCAGGGACACTCGTCGTTCAGGCTCACAGGGCCCCTGGGGTGCTGCCACGGGAAACAAAGTGAAGCATTTCCACAGCCTCCTTGGAATTCCTCACAACTCAACTCGCAAATTGATCTAATAGCATAACTATGCTATTTTGGAAAGACTTCTTTGTAACGAACTACCATTAGCCTCTGCTACTTATAGCCAGATCATTCCCAAGTCACGACGGTGGGAATGATGCCCCACTACCTCGCATCTGCGTGCGTGAACCCATCGACTGACACAACAAGTGGCGACCATGCTGCCACCGAAGATCCCACGTGCCGACGTGTAAGAAATCTTCTCACATCCTTCTGATCGTACCGTCCTAGCGTGCCATGTGAAAAACATACCGTCGTCATGTGGTAACCAGGCTGAATCTAGCAGGCGCAATCATGTATAGGGATGATTGCATAGGGTCGCAAGATGTTCGTGGGACAGGAGTCACAACACTGCCCCATACCCCCAAATCCTCCGTAATTATCACAAAATCCTGCATTAACTCAACCAAATCCACCATCGATCCTAGTCGCAACGTTGTCATGTGTCTTCGACTGCTTCAAACGTGCAGCACAAGCCTCCCTACGTGCGCATTCCATCTTCTGTTGGTGCACCATCTGCCACCAAGCAACCTACAACACACACACATTTTATTTTTTTATTTTTTTTACCGATGCGACTCAGGCATCGCATTGTTCCAAGCTCGACCGATAGGGCTTCAACCGGTGACCATTTACCAGCTTGGGGAATATCGCCCCATCCAACTGCTGCAACTGAACCGCTCCTCCTGAAGTAATACTACTGATGCGATATGGACCCAGCCAATGCATCTGCAACTTTCCTGGATATTTCATAAACTTGCTGTCGTATAATAGCACCAAGTCACCTTGCTGAAACTGTTTACTTTTGATGTGGCGATCATGCCATGCCTTATGACGATCCTTCTCCACCCCTTGGTGAAAGCCAATGATAAATCAATCCTCTTCTAGCTGTACCAGTTGCACCAGATGTTCATCTAATGCTGCCACATCGTCCATACCCGTAACAGCCTCAACCCACAGACTCGGACCAATGTACTCCATTGGCATAATTGCTTCTTTCCCATATACCATCCTAAAAGGTGTCTGACCAGTCAACCTTTTACATGTGATGCGATAGGCCCACAACACTGCTGGGATTTTCAGATCCCAGTCATCGTGGTTCGCATTGCACACCTTTGTCAGCACATGCTCCAATACCTTTTTAAACGCCTCCACTATTCCATTTGCATGTGGGTGATAGGGTGTACTCTTCTTATGCTATATCTGCAACTCCTCCGTCAATGCGCTGATGGTGAGATTAAGAAAGTGGCTACCTTGATCACTCAGCAATATCTTAGGGAAGCCGAAGCAAGTGATAATGTGATCAAACAAAAATTGAGTAGCTGTTGCCACGGAACAATCAACTACAGGTGCTGCCTCGGCCCATTGGGTCAAATACTCTGTCGCCGTGATGATATACCACGCACCTGTGCATTTCCCTGGTGGATTGATCGGTCCTAAAAAATCCACGGCCCATTTGTCGAACGGTTTCAATGTAATTTGAGGCATCGGCGACATCTCATCGCGGTGGGACGGTTTTCCAGTTCGTTGACAAACATCGCAATACCGCGCATAGTCTATCGCATCATTATGTAAGGTGGGCCACCAAAGCCCTGCACGCAGTACCTTCCGGGCAGTCGCCCGACCGCCATAGTGTCCTCCCGCTACTCCTCCATGTGCTTCAGCCAATATCTGTGCTTGCTCATGTGGCAATACACATCTGCGCAATATTTCATCAACGCCCAATTTATACAACTCTCCTGCAATGAGCTGGAAGTCTGCAGCCTTGACAACCAACTACTTCTTCTGGCTGGGGGTGAACTCATCTAGTGCAGTGCCCGTTGTCAGAAACTGGATGATGTCATCAAAATAGTTATCAACAACGTCAACCTTAAATAGTTGGGCATCCAGAAACCCGTCTTCGATATTAGTCGATTCCTCCCCTGTATCAATCCATGATAGATGATCAGGACTGGCATTCAATCGGCCTGGCTTCACAATGACTTCAAAATCAAACTCTTGAAACAGAAGTAGCCAGCAGCATATATTCCCCCCCAACACAGGCTTATTCACCAAGTATTTTAATGCAGAATGATCAATGAACATCTTAAAGTGTCCACCCAACAAATAATGCATGAATTTCTGCAGCGCGTAAACCATGGCCAGACCTTCCCACTCCATGGTAGTGTAATTTCGTTCTGAAGAGGACATCTTCAGACTGGAAAAAGCAATAGGATTATCAAGGTCGCCTTCTCCAGGTTGAGCCAACACAACACCCAATGCAGTTGATGAGGCATAAACATGGACATGGAATTCCTTACTCCAGTCCGGAAAGACCAAGATCGGTGCTGACGCCATCTTCTCCTTGAGTGTTTTGAAGCTATCCTGACATTCCGGGCTCCACTGGAATGCCGCGTCCTTCTTCAACAAATTTTCCATAGGGGCAGTAATCGCAGCATAACCCATGATAAACTTGCGATAATATCCCGTATGACCCAAAGTCGCTCACAACTGCTTAACGGTGGTTGGTGGTTGCAACACCAAAATGAGTGCAATTTTGGCTGGATAAACCAGCAATCCCTGTTTACACATGATATGACCTAGCAATATCCCAAACGGTGCACAAAAAATACATTTCTTCAAGTTTAGCGATATCTGGTGCTGTCGGCATCGCTCAAGCATTAACCACAGATTGGCCAGATGATCACGAATCAACCCATAAACTATCCAATCATCCATATATACCTGCAAAAATTTATGAATAAAATCTTTGAATGTAGCCACAACGAACCGGGAGAATATCACAGGTGCATTCTTCAAACCAAACGGCATTACCGTGTACTAAAAGCAACCCCATTCAGTAACGAAAGTTGTCTTATGGTGATCTTCCTTGGCAATGCGAATTTGATGGTAGCTAGAGAATCCATCAGTGAATGAGTAAATCTCCTAGCCGCCCACCCCTTCAAGTACTTAATCTGTAAACGGGGTTGGAAAAGGGTCATGCAAACAGGCATCGTTCAACTTCTGCAAGTCGACACAAATGCGCACTTCACCTGTTTTCTTGTCCTGCACCACCATAGGAATGATCCATTCGAACTCTTCCACAAGTTCAATAATACGAGCATCCAACATGCGATCAAGTTCTACCTTGACCTTTTCCTTATGTCGCAGATTCAACCGATAAGGTCACTGCCAGACTGGCTTAGCCTCTGGTTTTAATGGAATCTTCATCTCTCCTAAATCACCCAGGATTCCCTTCATTTCGGAAAACTTCGTAGGAAACACGTCTTGAAACTCATGAAGTAACTCAGTAAACTTACTCATCATCTCATCATCCCAATAATCCCCAACACTTGGGAGTAGCCTCTGTGCCGATATTCATCTTGCGAAGCTTCAATGGTTGACCGAACGGAGCACTTGGTGTGACAGGTGGTACCACATCGCAACTTCCTTTTGATTCAGGAATTTTAACGTTCGGGGGATCATCATCATCCGATGGCCCTCCTCTGATGTTGAAGCATTCCATGAGAGACTGCATCTGATAGTATGTGTGCGGGTCAACTGGGTAGGCCGTCGGAACAACCTGAAGTACCATGTCGCGGATGAGATGTAATGCGTTATGGACATCCGGGTTGGAATCCGCAAAAGTGAACATATGAGTGAAATAGACTGTCAGCTCCCCCCATGTTGTAATTTATCTGTGCAATTCGACTGCAGTATACCACGAGCGTGGCATCTCATCTAATGTATGGATAAAAGCATGGACCCACTCATCTCTGGGTCGCGCTGCCCATAACCATTGGCATTCTATCAAATGATCACCAAGATTATTCCAGCCATCATACTTGCCAGTGTGATAAACCTCAGTATCACCAAAACGAACCATCATCAACCTCCGACACTGTGACCAACCATCAATGAATTTCTTGTGTTTCGTGCACCAGCACATTGGAGCAGCCTTCAATGCTTCCTCCAATGCCAGTAACTGCTGTGGTTCTGAAACCCGCTCTTCAAATTCCGTCAAAAAGTTGGTTAATCCAGGCAACCCCTCATAGACAGGCAATGTGGTCGTTTCTGTCGCAACACGACATAAATACTGCATAACTAAGCCACATTTTCGGAGCGGTACATCATGCAACCAGTTCTGCCAAAGTTTGAAGGCATCATCGGAGTCAGAAGACACAGAGCTCTCGCTGCGCCATCCCAGCTCACCGTTGGCGGTAGGGTTAATGTAGTCCTCAGAAATATTGAACGCATGGTCCCATCCAGTGGGATCATCATCTTTTACAGGCTCAACATATCGGCGTCCTTCAGCTGGATCCAATGGAGCTATGACCCTGAAATCACGATTCTCAAAGGTCATCATGCACTTTTTGAAGTTGATTACAGCTCCACTATCGTTAGCCCATCCAATCCCCAAGAGCGCCCGATAAGAGATTCCTCCCTCAACCACTTCAATAACATCGAAGTCAGCATAAGTCTTCATACCCTCAATATCAACCATTAGCCTTGGAACCCGTCCAATGGGGGTTACTTTCGCATGGTTATCCAACCAGAGCTGCACAGGAGACCAGCTTAATGGGGGACTCCCCATTTTCTGCCATGCCTGCTTGGTTAAGATGTTAACATCCGAACCAAGATCAAGAATAACAGAGTCAACATCATATTCACTAATCTGAACTTTCATTCGCATCTCCTTGCCAGTCTTCCATCGCTGTAAAGACTTTACTGCCGACTCCTGCCATCCTTTTGTAAATCACTGCAACCATCCCTCAATCTCAACTAGGGAAGCCAGGTCTCAGGCCAACAACAGACAGCTTTCAAGAAACTTTTGCAATGTCCCTGGTGGTGGTGGTCGATCGTCGTCTGATGTAGTATCAAAGACAAGTGGCATATCGCAAACAACATCCTTACCGCGATCTTTCTCCAAGGTGCGACTTGCCTCCAGGAATGTCTCCCGCTCTGTGTCAATGTCGAAAGGTACTGTCTGCTGACCAGGGAACCGAATCAGTGGTCGTGAACTATCTTCCCCAGTCGTCTTGCCTCCATGAGTGACAATAGCCACCGAAGCATCTTGTGGTCGTGGTTCTGCAGAAATGGTCGCAATATTTGCACCTTGCGTCTGGTTTTGTTGAAGATTCCTCGGTTGATTGATATTTTGATTGGCGTTCGGCGGTGGTCACGGGGGCTGGTTTTGTACTGGTTGCTGTACTTGATTCTGTACTAGTTGTTGTTGCTGGGCCTGATTTTGTAGTTGCGGAGTGTTCCCAGCCTGCCATCGTGCAATCAACTATGGACAATTCTCAACCGTATGATCATTACAAAAACAGAACTTACACTGATTCTGTAGTAGTGGGAAGTCGCGCTGATAATGCCCCCATACCGCATAGTGGTAACATTGAACAGGTTCACGACCACCTCGACCTCCTCCTCCATGACCAAATCCACCACCGCGTCTGCCCCTGTATCCACCTTGATAGCCACCCTACTGCTGGTACTGAGTTTGGTTAAACTGTTGCTGCATCAGTGCTAGTGGTATCCCTTGCCCTTGCGCTGCATACTGCGGTTGCTGTACATACTGTGGTTGTGGGGGAGTCATATGCATCGAAGTATATTACGGCATGAACTGTTGTGGTTGTTGTTGCTGTGGTGCAAACTGCATCTGCGGTTGCGGTAGCGGCTGAGCTACCTGCGGTTGCAGTTGTGGTTGTTGCACGATGCGCTGATCATCCTTGACATAGAATGCATCACACATTCTCTCCTATAGCAACCCATACGCACGGAAATCCTTGTCATCATGACCCACCGACTTGCAAAATGTGCAATAAAGATTTTGCGGGGTTGTGACCATTTTCTACATATACGGGCAATTATCGTGATTGTGCCCAAACACCTGGCAAACACGACACCACGAGATACTGCCGCCAGTCAATGGGTTTGGCACACCTGACACCAAATAATTACGGAAATCCGGGCAATTGTCCTTCGTATTCCCTTCTCCTTGGCATAGCGTACACCATACTTCATCACACTGTTCCTTGTTTTTCTTCAAATCTTGCAACTGTATAGTCAGGTTAGTGAGCTGTGTCTGTATCTGCAACATCCCGGCTGCATTATCTCCAATTGGTGATGCCTCCAATCACATTCCAATATCTAGAGCTTCGATGGGTGTCGAAATGTTTTGCTGCATCAACGGCAGCCGAATGTGGGGTAGCAGTGCCGCAATGAACCATTCTTTATGTTGGACGACACTCATATCGAAATTAACCTTTGCCATTAGTGTCTTGAATCGCTGGTCGAAATCCCATACCATCTCATTGGGATACTGCTTAATTTCCTTCAATTCAATAATATATTGAGCCTCTGACTTAGGCCTTCTAAATTCGGCAATGAGCCCATCCCGAATCTCATCCAGCGACTTCTCTGGGGCTCCCGTAGGGACTAGAATAAACTTCATGAACCAATCTAATGCACAACCTCGCAAGGTCATGGCTAACTGTCCTTTCTTAGCATTAGCATCAGTGATCTGTTTCATGGTCTAGACCGCTTCACACAAAAACCAATACTGTTCTGGGATGTCTGTCGGACTTCCGTGGAACAACGATAGCTTAGCATCATCGCCCGCCATTCTGGGCTTCCTTCCTCCTGTCGTTGTGCTACTACCAATCAACTTCTGCAGAATTGACGAACTTGGTGGTGTCAAAGTGGTATTTCTTGTTGTTTGTGAGTCAGTGAGCGGAGGTGTGGGTACGTTGGTGCTGGGGGTTGGTCCTGCCTCTATCCTGGGCATAGCCTGGTTGTCCCTCTTAGGACTATGAGGTCACTTTGTCCTGTGTGGTCTTCCTTCGCGGTTTTGCGGTTCGATCGCAGCAGGACCTTCTTCTGTCCTTTGCCTCTTCTCTTGTAAAAAACTCGCTCCTCCTCTCATAAGACCACTTTCTTCCTCGGCTTCGCTCATAGTATCCTCATGGTCTGCACCCATATACCCCTTACCATTCCATGTACCATTCCCCAGCAGTCGCGGTACCCACGGCCTCCACCCACCAAGCTGTCTACTGATCAAGGTGCATTTTCAATATACCCTTTTCACATATTACCATCTTAATCGACAGTTGGAGCGACAGCAAAAACCTTCCCCTTAGTTCGTGGAAGAAGTATCTTTCAGCTTCACTATAGGATTTCTTCGTGTCGACCGCAAATTCAATGATATATCCCTCCAAGATGCTATCAAGCCAAACTTTGATAGCCCGCGCTGCCTTATTATCGACTTCCTGCATCTCCTGAATCAACTTCGGGGTCCAAGCCGTCGGCTCACCACCCTGGAAGTTCCTCTTCTGGAAGGTCAGCTTTAACAACCATTCATCCAGAATGACCGAGAATTCACAAAAAAACCATTCGTGTGGACCGTCGTGAATATACCTTCCCAGCCAGTGAACTGCTGTCAGTCGTGTGTTCCGTCTTTTTTCTTCAGCAAACTCCCGCAATTTCTGATCAAACCAGCTCTATATCTCCGGCTTCGTCGGGTGCCACAACATGGCCTCCTTTCACTCTACACACGGTCCTGGAAACAGAACCATTTGTTGACCAACGCGACCTCGGTCGACAGGGGTTCACCTCATTTTCGACACATACCGCAATCTCCCTAGGCACCGACCCAGGTAGGTTTGAGCCCACCCAGCAACACCCGTAGAGCGGATGAGGTCTCACCCGAGGCGTCCAGGAAGAGCAGACAAAACCATGTTTCCACCGACGGAGGAGGCGAGTTGTGGCTACATGGACTAGCTCTATTGCAGTACTTAAAGAGAAACTTTAAACATTCGACATGGAGTTATAACATATTACTTAATCGCAGCATTTATCATCATAACAACAATAAGCAGACATTGCATCAAGAAAATATAACAACATTCATATATCGCAACATTGCACAAAGATCGTACCAAAACATCATCATTGTATTACTGTCACAGTCATATGCCAAAAGCAAAACATAGATCTCCGTATACATTCACCTTCTTATCGCTCTCCTGCTATCTCCTCTAACACTTACAACTCTCATCTATTTATAGGCCTCTTCCATTACAATGTTTGTCCACTTACTAACGACTTCCTAACCGACACTATGGACAAATGACCCAATATCTAACTGAGTCAGTCCAAATGACCTAGAAACCCACATACCGTGGTACAATTGACTCAACATTACATAACATGTGGTCCAAGTGACTCAAAACCCACCAACTGTGGTATAATTTAACACAAAATAATCCTTCCGCGCCCTCATCCGATGTGTCGCAGCGTCAGCAGTACTATGACATTTCCTCATCGAACCGCCTGCCAACAAACACAGGAGTCACATCCGTGACATTATAGGTCTCCTTAACTGGAATGAAGTGAGTAGTTTTAGTCAGTTTGTCAATGATGACCATAATGGCATCATGCCTATGAGAGGTAAGAGGAAATCCCACCACGATGTCCATGGAGATAACCTCCCACTTCGACATAGGAATGTCATGTGGCTGTAATAGTCCTGCCGGGTGGTGATGATCAGCTTTTACCTACTAACACTCAAGGCACCTAGTGACGAATTTGACCACATCAATTTTCATTCCTGCCCAAAAGAAGAGTTGATTCATGTATGCATACATATTCTTTACACCCGGGTGTGCGCAATACACTGCTCTGTGGGCTTCCTTAAGGATAGTCTCTCTAATATCTCCCTCCTCGGGAATATACATCCTCCCTTGATACCGGAACAAACCATTGGTTTCCAAATCATAGCCTTCAAACTTAGGTCCCACCAGTTTCCCACTCTAGAGTGCCGACGTGACCTTTAGGTACCAACTATCCCCGATTAGTTGTCCTAATACTCTTTCCCTCAAATCAACCTTCAAAGGTATAAGAGAGAAAAGTCTTGGTTTTCTGCTTAAGGCATCGGCTACCACATTCTCCTTCCCTTTGATGTATGAAATCCCAAAATCATACTCACTCATGAATTCACTCCATCGCCTTTGCCTAGCATTCAGGTCTCTCCGAGTGAAGATATACCTCAAGATTTGGTGATCAGACTTGAGCTCAAAGCTTCGTCCAACAAGGTAATGTCTCCAAAGCTTCAAAGGTAACATCACCGCAGCCAACTCTAGGTCATGGGTAGGGTAATTCTCTTCATGTGTTTTTAACTTTCTCGATGCATAAGCTATTACTCCACCTTCCTGCATCAACACTGCACCTAAACCTTTCCTTGAGGCATCTGTGCAAACTGTGAATTCTTTCTCCATATCTGGCACTCATAGAATTAGTGCACTCGTCAATAGTCTTTTAAGCTTGGCAAATGTGACATCGCATTCATCCGTCCAATCATACCTAACGCCTTTACGTTGTAGGGTAGATATGGGTTTTGCTATTTTTGAGAAACCCTCAATAAACCTTCTATAATATCCGGCTAACCCCATGAAGCTTCTCGCTTCATGCGCATTCCTTGGCATAGGCCAATCCATTATGGCCTTATCCTTCTCAGGGTCCACTGAAATACCCTCACCGAAAATTATATGCCCTAGATAATGGATCTCCTTTTGATAGAACAATCATTTGGACAACTTACCGTACAACTGGTGCTCCCTTAAGCACGACAAGACTATCTGAAGGTGTTCCTCATGTTCACTTTCATTCTTGGAGTAGATAAGGATGTCATCCAAGAAGACTTGCACAAACCGATCTAAGTATTTTCGAAACACGCTATTCATGAGGCTCGTGAATACAGCTGGGGCATTGGTCAAACCAAAGGGTACCAGGACAAACTCATAGTGCCCGATCCTTGTTCAAAAAGAAGTCTTAGGTATGTCATCATCCATAATTCATAGTTGGTGGTAACCTGATCGCAAGTCGATCTTTGAGAAGACTGATGCCCCTTTCATTTGATCAAAGAGGGAATCAATTCGAGGTATCAGGTACTTATTCTTCACTATGGCTCTGTTCAAATCTCGGTAATCGATGCAAAGATGCAAGGAACCATCCTTCTTCTTCACAAAGATTACTATCACTCCCCAAGGTGAAATAATTGGTCTAATGAACCCTAGGTCTAGCAGCTCCTTCAACTGCATTTGCAACTCACAAAGTTCTAGGGCCGTCATCCTGTATGGTGTCTTCGATGTTGGCTCTGAACCGAGTTTTACCTCAATGGTAAAATCGAGTTCCCTTTTAGGAGGTAATCCGGTAAATTCCTTTGGAAAGATGTCACTGAACGTGACTAACATTGGGTACTCATCAAAGGAGGGTCCCTTCTCATTGTTTACCGCTTCAACAATGTACAATTGACATCCCTGTTGTATACATCACTTTACGTTCATTGTGGATATGAAACGTAGGGATATCTTCCGTTTGACACCTTGGATCTTGATGGCCTCTCTTTTGTCATCAACGCAAAGAAATTTATTTCCATAACAATCCAAGAAAGCTCGATGTTCCTCAAGCCAGTTCAAACCTATGATGAGATCATAAGTTCCGAGGGTGGTGACGTACACCTTGACTTGTGTAACACACACCCCTATATCCACTACGCACTTGTAGACACTAGGTCCTACCGCTTGCTTTACCCCTGAAGCCATTTTGACTAAGTTTAAATCGTCATGCGTAGGATGCCAACCCACATTTGTCTAGTGCATATGGAGAAATAAAACTATATGTAGCACCAGGATCAAACAATATTCTAAGTTTAACATTATTGACCGTACCTGATGATTCCACCACATTGGATTGGTGCTCTTCCTGATCGTTGTTTACTACTACTGAGATATGATGCTTACTACCCCCACTCCCTATTGGAGCCTTTCCTTCTCGATGCATTGTAACGGATCATAATTCGGGACAATCACACTAGTAATGTGGACCTCCACATCCCTGACAAGCAACCTGCAATGGATTGGGAAAGATAACTTGTTCATATCTCTGAGAGGGGTTCCTCCCCTTGGGACCATTCCCCTGCCGACTGATCCTCTAAAATTACTCACACCCTAGTGAGGCCCTATGGCTGACTGGGGCACTGGTCTGTCTTCCATTGACCTGTTTGCTGCCACGAACCTTGGTGTGTACCTGTTTCCGTAGGGAGGTGGCCTCGCATACCCTCTCTGAGGGTCACTTCGAGGGGAATTCCCCACAAACCCTGATTGCTGAGATTTGAATGACCTGATGGGATTTTCACCCAGCATCTCCTCTGTGTAATGAGCGTAATCAACCGCTTCGGAAACCATAGTCGGTTTCCACATCCGTACTTGGGCCTTGATCTTGGTATTGAGCCCATACACGAAACGCTCAACCTGGCGTTCGTAGTTGTCTAAGTAAGGGACATACTTGACTAATTCCATGAACCTTTCTTCATAATCATCCACGGATAGATGCCTTTGTACCAAGGCATGAAGGGCCCCTGCTTGTTCTTCCTGGTAAGATGCGGGTAAGTATTTCCCCTTGAACTTTTCCACAAACAGTTCCCATGGAACTGTGTCTAGTGTTAGGTGCAACTTCCTTTCTTGGTTCCCCCACTAGTTCAAAGCGACCCCCTTTAGTTGAAATATGGAAATCTTGGACTTGGATGTGGAAGTGTATTCCTGTAAAGTTAAGCACCTGGTCATCTCTTCCAACCAAGATTCAGCTTGTATCCCTACTCGACCCCTTGAAAAATATGGAAGCCTTATCTTTTGAAGCTCCCTTGTGATATCCTAATGCCGAGGTCTCGGTACCATGTTCACTGCTACTTTAGGAATTTCTTCCTTTAGTGGAGGGGCCTCCACTTCTACCTCTGAGGTAACACTTCCCCTCTGTAGTTCTTGAAGTGTTTCATTTATTGCCTCCAGAGAGCACAATATAAGGATGGTCTATGGCGATGGTGCCAAAACATTTGGTTCAGGTAAAGTCGTTTCCTGACTTCGCCCTCGACCTTCACCTCTGCGTGTTTGAACCATGATGGTTCCTGGATCATCGAAATAACATTAAGTCATTATTTTCTCAATTGTAAACAGGCAAAACTAAAATTTAGACATGGATACACTATACAGAGCATGTGTCGCGAATAACATAAAGTCTATGGTCGTGTTTATTAACCAATTTTTCATGGAGTAGAATCAGTGTCCTAGCGATCAGCTCGCCATGTTGGTCTCTGTGGTGTCTCATTTTCGAGATTCCGTGTCCGTCTTGCTCCTTCGACTATACATCGAAGTTTCAGCAAGGAGCATTTTCAAGAAGAAAATAACTAATTAGGATTAATTTCAACTTACCATTAATGTTATCTAATGGTTATATATTTAATTTAAATTTAACATTTAATATTTATTTCCCGACATCTCTTTTTAATATTAAATGTAACATCATGTTCAACATTTAACATTACATCAATAAGTTTTTATTTTTTATTTTTTAAACTTGGTTCGTCTTCTAACCATGTATCTATGTTTAAATGTATACCCTAACTTAATACCAAATCTTACTCCTTTATGTATATTGATTAACATAACATGTAAATTGTCCAATTAATTAATTTGTATAATTAATCAATTTAATTATTTAAACAATTTAATATTTAAATTAAATGATATAGAATAATTTAACATCGTATATTTAATTATTTAGATTATCATTGACTAATTAATTTTAATCATCATATAATTAAATCATTATTTGGCATAATAAATAAATAAAAATCTCATTTTTTTATATAGATGAATTCAACAATTACCATAATACAATAAAAATTTAAATATAAATCAATTTTTTTACTAACCTCTTCTTTTTTATAAAATAAATAAAATTAAAAAATT
Organism: Larix kaempferi; assembly: GCA_027924585.1. Classification (NCBI taxonomy): domain Eukaryota; kingdom Viridiplantae; phylum Streptophyta; class Pinopsida; order Pinales; family Pinaceae; genus Larix; species Larix kaempferi. The sequence continues at coordinate 3,018,608 of BSBM01000276.1, read as the reverse complement.
AAAAATTAAAATTTTATAAAAGTTAATTATAATAATAAAAAAATTTAAAACTCCCTAAACTAACGAGCTTACCTTAACCTAGATGTCGACCAACACGAAGGCCACGGCGACCTTCCTTGGTCGACCACTGCCATGCAACAAGTAAACCCCAAAAAGGGTCAAACCCAATGGACCTTTCCATTTCTCCCTTGGTTCACGAGTAGCCCCGCTCTACAATTTCGTCACCACGAGCAAGCTCTGCAACTCTACAACTTTTCCATGGCTATTCACTGCAACGAATGGTTAAGGTGAGCCAATCGCTTTGTTTTATTTCAGTTTACGAGATATAATTCTCCCTTATTTTGTTTATTTATTTTTTCCTCAGGGTCTGCAAAGAGCATCCCAACGGCCTGCTCCTCTCTTCTCCATCCCCCATCGTTAGTGGTATCTCTCTCTCTAGTTCACACAAACCGATAGCTCTCTCCAGCAAGGGTTTGTCCTAATGCTCAAGTGGCTTCTGCAACCATTCTGTGCATATTTATGGGCCCGTGGGTTCTTCCTCCTTGCCCAAACAGCCTCTCCTTCTCTGTGCAAACCTGTGCCCACAGCTCTCCCTCTTTCTCATGCGTAGTCCACTCCAGGCTCAATATCCAAGATACAATGCTCTCACTATCTAAGCAGGCTCAATATCCGTGCTCTCCCTCTCTCACACAGAGGTCGCGGGCCTCTCCTCTGCGTACAGACCATTCTCCCTCACTTCCGCGTAGACCCACTACCATGTGTAGGACCCATCACTTTTGCACGAGCCATGGCTCTCCCTTCTGCTCATAGAGTTTGGGCTCTCCCTCCGCGCTCTCCCTCTGCTCAAAGGTGCACAGAGGTGGTGGATTCTGGGTTGGTGTCTTGGCCATTCAATGGACGTATAGAGCAAGGGTTATGGACCAGTAGGCTCTCCCACTACACAAGCCTGCAGCCCTTTCACACACAGGCCATGGGTTTTGCGCCCTCCTATTCTATGCATAGGTCAACCACACCCTCTAGGGTTGTTGGCTCATGGCCTTCCCGGTCGGCTGTTCCCAGACCACAACCGTGGCTGCTGGTCGGGCCACCCATGGCCGCAACTCATGGTTGCTTGGCCAGGCCGCGCCCATGACCGCCCATGCTTGGGCCAAAAATTCAACGTGGAATTTTTTTATTTTTTATTTTTTTATATTTTTGTTCATCAAAAAATTTCTTTTTGTTATATATATAGCTATATATATAACTTTTCTCTATTTTGTATATAATGCTTTCGATTTGTGAATTTCATGCTCCTCTTTTTTTTTAACCTAAAAACAATATTTGTTTTATATGTACAAATTGTTTATATATATATATATATATATATATTTTTATGTAAAATTTTCATGGACTTCTAATGATTTTTTTGTTTGCTTTGTCCTTTTTGCAGGTCAGGAGAATGAAGTTCAAGCACACAAGGGGTAAAATAATATGGTCATTGGTACCTCTACCCTAGAGGTTAATGGCACCCAAATTCTGCCCTCCTTGGCATAGAACCTAGTTTTTATTTTACAAGTCTTTTCACTATAGTGAGCCCTCTAGTTCCAGATTTGGAACCATGGCTCTGATACCATGTGTAGGACCCATTTCCTAGACTTCAGATTTTCTTAATAAAATATTCTCTCTTTTGGTTTTGTTCAAATTTATGTTTTAGTTTAGGGTTATACCTGAATGAGAATTACCTGGTATATAGCACAGGGGCTTCACTAGAAGGCAATATAATACCACGTTCATTCATATTGCGGTATTAAATATTGATGAAAACCTAAAAATTATATTGCTTATATATTAAGGGGAAAAGGTTTTTTTTATTTAATGTAACAATACAAAAATACTTTGAGGTCTTTTTTATATGGGTGGGATGACAAATATCCCCCAAATGGAGATTGCGGGATCACGATCGGACGAGAAATTGGGTTGAGGCAAGGCTCGGGCTTACCGATACACAGGGAAATCGCGTCTTGAGGCATGATTGAGGCCAGGGGGTTTCGTGGTGAAGTGGGTTTCCAGTCGATCATAGTCGAGAGACAGTGGTCATTGACAACCAATTGTTACCAATAATACTCAACCAGTTATTACCAATAGACTTGGAAGGCTCTACGCCTCCAAGGCCTGTTATAGGCCCTCGATAGCCCTTGGGGGCTTGAATACCCAACCACTCATGCCTATTACAAGCCTTGGGAGGTTTAGTGAGCCTCCTAGAGCTTGTTACAAGCCTTGGGGGCTTGAATACCTATCCCACAACAGGCTTAGTCGGCGATTGGGGAACTGTAACATGCAATCTAAATGTTGTTCTATGTGCATTGGCTCTAGTGACATACAAGAAGTGATCTCCTATCTCTTCATTAGACCATTAGATGTTGCAAATCATAATGATATGTGGTTGAGTAATTGCATTGTGGGTGAAGTAATGTGCATCCACAATATACATCGAAAGAAGCAAGGTGAATTGTAGAATGCATGTGGGGTCATAAGAGGGGTATCATATCAATATACTAGGTAGAAATATAAAGGGGTATAAAAAATGTTAATGAAAAAATTGATACACACAATATCTAGTGAAAATAGGGGTTTTTTTAAATTGGGAAGGCATATTGGGAGGGGGTTAAAAAAATGATTTTGGAAGGTATTTTCCAATAGTTAGTGAAATTAGGGATATTGTTTCATATGCCACAAACGAACGTGCTATGATTGCGGTTTATTGAGTGAATACCCCGTGGTAGATAGCTTGATGTCCCTTTTTAGTTGTTCATTTTTGCTTTGTTGACCCCTTTTGCTACTTCCTTTTCCCTGTTGTAGCCCTGCAACCAAAATCCTTCCTAAACGCTTAAAACTCAACCGACTAGACAAGTATGCCACCCTACCAACTAGCGAGGTCTCATCAACCACCCAGCTCCAAAGGTACCCCTTTGGACCCCCGATCCCAAACTGAGTACAAGCCAACCACAGTTTCTCCCTTTCGAAATTTCTCCAACCAAACCCCTTCTCTTCTGCTCTGCAATTTTCTAAGTTCTCTTAAAAATCCAAACATCCAAAAGAAAGGTCCCTTCCTCCAAATCCATCCGTGCACTTAACCCCCTCTTCCTGCTAACTCTATGTTCCCCATTACTACCCTTATCCTCCCTATTAAATTCCAACTACTATGTCAGTCCTTGTTTCTTTCCTTCTTCGAGACATAACCACATTCATTAATACTTATCAATACATTTATTAATTAATTAATTAATTTACCAATGAATTATAAATATTATCTTTTTTAATTCTTGATGCTAATACCATATGTAAAGGTCAACTAAATTTATTAATGCGGTTCCACGGCCATTGTATTTTAAATTTGACATAATTACAATTTAATTTATGTAATTATCACCCTCATGTTTTACAATAGTTTCTATTAATTAATCATTATAATAATATATCATTATTATTTTTGTTCAACATCTAACTATTTCTAATAATCATTTAATTAATCATTGCTTGTTATTTACTTTGACAAGCACAACAAACTAAACATCTTGTATGGAACCGGGCATGGCACAAATAGCAAGGCTAAACTCTCAACGCTATGGGAAGTACTGATGATAGCGCGAAGGCATCAAATTACCTCCCTCCAAGTTTTGGGGGATTCTAAAATGGTGATAGACTGGGCAAATCAAAAACTCCAGATTAGAGCCCCGCATTTGCAGCCACTCTTAGCTCAGATAAACAACTTAGTTCTTTGTTTCCACAGTATCACCTTCAGACATGTTTATCGAGAGCTCAATGAAGAGGCAAATATTCTCTCAAAAAACGCTCTACTCATTCCACCGGGAGAGATTAGAGTGGAAGTTCAGTTGAATCTCCCATAAGGAGAAGAATCAGAAGATTGTCGGTCTTTGTTGTTGTAATACCAGAAATGAACAGACTGTTATTTTGAAACTCCCTGATCCAAGTTGGACAGAAGTTTTTTTGTAAATTCTTGTAATGTATAAAGATGATAGATTGTTATTTTGAAACTCCTTGATCCAAGTTGGACAGAGGATTTTTGTAAGATGATGTAATGTATAAAGATGAAAGATTAGCTCGAAATGGGCAGTTTATGATCACTCTTTATTTAGAGTGATGGATATTTTCCTTTAGGAAGATAATGATCTATCAGTTAATTAATTAATACTATTTGTCATCGATTAATTAATAAAAACCTAGTCATTTAACTAATGATTAACACACTTCTAATATGCTAATTACCCTTTTAATTATAAATTCAAACTAATTTAATTGATCAATTATCGATAATAATCCTATCAATATAACTCACATCATTATGAATGTACATTTATATTAATTAATTAATATTATCTAAGACTTAATCAACTCCTTCACCTAGTTCCATATTAATTACACCCTAGTTTATAATTAAACTAATTAACAACCATTGCTAACGATAATGATAGTTTTATTATCATCAATTAACATTATTAACACATAATTAATATTAACCTATTTGGCATGATAATTGCATTTAACATTTGTAACCCTTAGTCTTGACTAAATAAATTTAATAACAACCAGTCAAGCATTACTAATAAATTGCATTAGTTACTACCTAGGTTAACCATAGCTCGTTTACTAATCAACAATAATTAATTATTAATTGACAATAATTAACATTATTATTCAGCAATATTTCATGCAATTTATAAATATGTAGGCGAGTTATGTAAGCGTAGCTACTGCTTACATACCTCGCATAAGTACACTAACAGTACTAAATCACATACATCAATCATAATCATGAAATTTATTGTTCACTAACACATGTTTAACATAGTTTGCAAGGTACAATCTTTTACCTAACTACATCTTATTAAGTTACGACAATTCATACATTACTGAGTTGCGAGACATAATCAATCAAGGGTTTTCACACACATGGTTGGATCTTGTTTTCATCCTGACTTCAAGCTACACCTATCTACCTACATCATCTACCTAAATCACAACTAAATTCCACATCCTATCATTTCCTCTGCTGGACTTTCCTCTGCTGGACTACCCTGAAGTGTCAAGCCATGACCGGCTCCAGCTAGAACCCGTAAGAAGAAGTGTCGACTACATCGACCAAGCTTCCCCAGCAGGAAACCACCAGTCATCATCACACACCTTGGGGAGCGCATCGTTGCATATCCCTCCCATGACTGGCTTTCATGGATAAACGGTGGGTAAAGCCTCCACCCCCCTAATGGAACAAGGGACTATGTCTACCCGACATAATAACTGTGTTGCACATGTACTCAATTTGTCATCGTATAACCAATTTGGGCGGTTGAGTTTCCTGAAACCCTACCCCACCCATACAACATAATAAACAACATAATAATCATGCGAAAGTAAATAATGCATCACTTGCATACCATTTATCTTTCGGATTCTATGTCCCTGAGGCTCTCCCACCTCGTAGGATCCATCTATCACTTAGCCATTTTAATATGTAAGTTAGTCCTCGACATAAAATCTAGAATATCATGCACAATCCTAAACATGTACACATAGATTTGATTATAACATAACAACAATAATCAATTCATTATATTCACCATGCACCTGATATAACATTCATTCCTTCAACATATAACTTTAATGGTATCCATGTACCCATCATTCATTAACTTGCATATCTGAGTCATAACTAACACATGATACATATCCAACATGACTACGTACCCTAATACTAACATCACACACACACACACACACACACACACACATATATATCAGCAAAATAATAAAACCACATTTCCACAGTGTCGTCAAACCGACGAAGTCTCACAATCAACCAAATACAACATATAATAGTAGTTCAGGTAGAAATGTCAAAACAGAGCGTTACACTATAGGATTGTTGTATATACTACACAGGATTTCATGGAAGGACACTTGGATTACACTAATGTCCCTCGGAATATCGGCCCACGGTTCATTAATAAACCCCACACACTTTTCGAGGCTCCGCATGCCACTTTCTCTCCTAACCCACTAATTTTCTAGGAAACTTGCCATAACCCTGTCTTTGTCTCGGACTCTGACTTTACCACCAGCTCTTCTGAACGTTCTGTATTGTAATATGGAAAACCATCATCTGCAAAATTTCTTGACCCGGGGGTCACATCCTCCCCGACTGGCAGAAAGTGAAGAAGATGCATAAAATGTAAGTCGGAGATCAACCTCACTCTAGGAGAAGATGTACTGATGTACAAAGTTTTCTCTATGAAAAAAAACCCTTGTCGACCGAATCGCGGAGTTAGTATGGTGCTAGATACTTTTCATTTATGGATTCAAAATACTTGGATTTTCTTTTATTACACTCCACAATGCTTTGGGATCTCAAAGGGATGGTTAGGGGCTATTTTGAAGTCTATAGCTGTAACATCCCCATTTTGACCCTTAGGATTTATTGGCTCCAATGTAAATATTGTATACATGCAATGTGTGTTCCCTAGTGTGGATCTCAGGGCCAAGTCCCCACTAGTGGATGCTCAATTTTTATTTAAAAGGAAATTATTTGACATTATGATTATCCATGTGCTGTTAAGCCATGAGGCATTGTAATTGATTTAAATATGAAATATTGCAATAAAATACCAAGAAAATTGGCTATGGAGGTGACCAATAAGAGGGGGCCATGTGTATCCACTAGGGAGAGGTGAGGGGTTTGTGGGATTGAACCATGGACTTCCAAATTTCATCCTTAGAACCCATTTGGCCTTCCCTGCTGACATTTAGTTATGTTGTAAGAAGGTGGTTGAATAAATTGTTCCTTGAGGTCGTTGGAGTGTGGGAAAACCCTGAAATTAAAGATGGAAGGGTATGGGCCTCTGTTTTTCCTTGACCCGCATGCCACTCTACCCTGGGTATTCATATTCCCTGATCCCCATTCCATTAGGAGAAGAAATGAGAGTTGCGAGAGAGAACGAAGAGTTGAACTGTGAGAAAGATGAAAATCGTGATTTCTGAGAAACCCTGATTTTTGAGTGCCAAACTTCCCCATAAATTCATGTGGGAAGGTTAATCCAGTAGTGGGTCTGTTGATATCAACCCTAGGTAAATTTGCAGTGTGTGAAATTCTTAGGAACCCGTGAAGAGAACCCTGTGTTGATATCCGAGAAACCAACTACGGGATTGAGTTGTTTGGTCACAGAAGTGAAAGAAAAACCCAAGTGGAAAGGACAGAGAAAGGTTAAGACAAAGGGTAGGGTTGCTTGATAAACCCAGTGAAGGATAGAGTCTCAAGGATTCAGCAACTTGGACCTTCCTATTCCCACCCTGAAGAGCATCGGAGGGAAGGTATGGCCTGAGGGACTGTGCAGCAATGAAGGGAATACTTCCTTGTGTTGGGTGTGGTAGGTATTGTGGGTGCCAAGATTGTCTGAGTGTGAATTGAGAGGCATGTAGCTCTGTGGTTGAGCTCACTGGATTAGCATTCTCCTCTAGTATTCCTTGAATGCTTGATAAACCCAACTGTGAGTGTTGGCTTAGCATGTGTGTTGGTGAGAAGCCATGGATGTGAATGAGCCTGTTTAGCCCTCGTTAGTGGATACAAATCCAATCTCGGGGGTGGTCTCTCAACTGAAAGAGTATAGGCTGTATAGATACCTATGGTTGGGTGGAACGTTTCTCTCACTTAACCAGTTGCTTGGACAGTTCCTTTAAAGATAAGTTCTTTCTATGGTGTTAAATGATGCTAGTTTTCCTATGTTATGTCTACTTGTTATGTTCAATTTATTTGAATGAATGATTACATTAAATTGACCAGTATGAAGACCTTGTATAGGCATGAGTATGAGGATGAGTTCATGTTTGAACATTTCACCCTTTGCTTGATCTTAATATGTTGCTAACCTTGCAGGTTGTAGATGCATTGATTAGTTTTAGTTTCATTAGGTGTGTTGTTATGCATTGCATACACTATATATGGACTACATGGTATCACGTGGACTTGGGGAAGGAATCAGATAGCCCTGTTGTGTTTTATGACCCCTCTGTGGGTCAAGTGAAGGGGAATTCATGGAAAAAGGCAGGTGAAACTCCTTGCAGAAGGGTAAAAGGGGCATTGAGGGATTTTAGGAAAGTCTTTAGTTGGAAATATGGCTAAGACAAAATACTCAGATGTAGTGGGGGATCACACTAGTGTATAGAGCTCTCCAATATATTTCCATTGGTACCAGACTTATCCAATTTGGTCTAAGGATGAAGAATTTATCGAGCTAGGAAGTTGGCTATAACAGGGCATGACCAACTCCCTATTTCCGCATGTGCATTGCGGAATGTGGAAGTCGGGGGCGTATTTCTGCAGCACCAAGAATTGTGGCGCTCGGCATTTTCGACTTCCGCACTACGGAATACAGAGGTTAGAGGCACATTTTTGCAGCGTCGGGCAATGTGGCGCTCTGCATTTCCGACTTCTGCACTACATAATGAGGAAATCGGGGGTGCATTTCTGCAGCGCCGGTCATTGTGGCGCTTTGCATTTTCAATTTCCGCAGTGCGGAATGTATAAGTTAGGGGCGCATTTCTGCAGCGTCGGCCATTTTGGCGCTCCGCATTTTCGACTCCCGCACTGCGGAATGCAGAAGTCGAAGTCGTATTTTGTTCGACGCTATGATTTGAGCATTCTGCGCTTCATATTTATGATATGAGGATTGCGGATTACGAAATTGCGGACTAGAGACAATTGCAGCTGTGTTAAAAGATTAAAATTGCGGATAAGTTTTGAAAAAAAAATGTATCAGGTTGTGTCCCATTTCCTTTTAAGGGAACCAAGGAGACCAGGGACTTGACAAATGGTATCAGATCCCAAGTTATAGCATTGGGGATGCTTGGGACGAAGCATGAATGTGTTTACAGGCAAAAGAATTCTCATGGCACGACTTTGATAAACATTAATTAGTATTGTTGTTGTCCAAATGAGTAGTTTCCAGATTTGTATGGATATTTTATGTTGCATATGCATTCTTATGATGTCTGATAAATGTCTTTGTAATGCACAGTGTTGGCAACTGATAATATTTGAATCGTACAACAAAGGCCGCATACAGGGAAAGCAAAGAAATGGTGACCATAAACGATGCCCAGGGTCCTTATGAGCAGGAGGAAGATGTTCTGGGAGAGAATGTGCAAGAAGCACATACTGAAACATAATCCAATGGGAAAAGAGAGAAAATAACTCCCCCGAACTTGGTTGAAACCATGGTGATATTCATTGAGAGATTGATGAAGGCTCAGGAAGAGAAGCACCAGCTCAATGTTGCCATCTTGCAGATCCTCACTGATATGCATCAGGGGATAAATATTGGGTCTAACCCAATCAATGTGGGCAGAGAAGGAAGAGATGCAGGTAGTCACTCTAGAGGTCGTTCTAGGAAGAGGAATCCAAGCCCTAGAAGGAGTTATGTGAGAAAAAAGAACATAACTCCCTCTCCAAGATCTCTTTCCAGCAGGTCATGCGACTCTAGAGACTTTCAAAAAAGTTTGAGGCACACTTCCAGCAGGTTTGAAGGAAGAAAGAAATCCAGAGGGATCCCACAGGGAGAATTTAGGAAGGCAAGGCCTGCCACATTTGATGGAGAAAGCAAGACGGGTCAAGAGACAGAGGCATGGCTTCTTGGAATGGAGAAGTATTTCAGAATGCATGATTATTCATAAAATGAAAAGGCCAGAGTTTCCATTTACAATCTAAGTGGCAGAGCTTCAATTTGGTGGGAGAACCTCATGCAAGTGAAGAAGATAAGTGAAAAGAGGATCAACTGGGAACAGTTTAAAAGGTACTTCAAGGAAAAATACCTATCAGCTAGGTATTATGATAATAAGAGGAAAGAGTTCAATGAAATCAGGTTGGGACAGGATTCCATGGAAGAGCATGTTCACAATTTTTTGGATCTGTTGAGGTATGTGGATTACATTAAGGATGAAAGGGTAAAGATCCAATGTTTCCTTGGTAGTCTACCTCAAAATTTCAGAGATAGGATTGATTTTTTCAATGCACCAAGTCTTGATGAAGCCATTAGGATGGAAATGCATTGCTATGAGCAAAGCAAGGGAAAATAATAGGTCCACCCAACAAGGAAAGGAAATCCCAGAGGGAGGTTTGAAAAAAGGAAAAGTGGGTTCAAGCCACCATTCATAATTCAACCAAGAAATTTTCCATAGGGACAATAAGCACAAAGAGGATTCAAGCTAGTAGTAGCAACATAAAAGGCATGAAAAGGACCACTTTAGTGTTGGGGATGTGGAGTAAACCACATGCTTAGAGATTTGCCACATCGGAGGTAGAATCCCTAGAGCTTGCACAACTTAGAAGAGGCAACTAGAGTGGAAGATATGGCAAGGGAAGCACCTCGAATTTATGAAGCATTGGATGACCATCATGAAGACCATCAATCAACAGTGGTGGAAGCTGAAGGTAAGATTGCTAAGCAATCCATTTCTGTTTTGATTGACCCAGGATCTACTCATAGTTGTGTGTCTCCTAAGGTGGTTGAAGGTTGTTCTCTTAGAAAAGTGAAACATTGTAAGTCTTGGCTAGTTCAATTAGCCACAGGGACCAAGAGAAAAGTGAGTGAAGTAGTGATGGAGTTCCCCATAGAAATGAATGGACTCCTCACAAAAGTAAAACTAAATATCCTACCATTAGGATCTTATGATGCCCTAATAGGTATGGACTGGTTGGAAAGACATAGAGCCAAGATAAATTGCTATGAGAAAGTACTTGAATGCATTGATGAAGAGGGAAGGCCGATGTTGGTAAGAGGAATTCCCAAGCAAGTTTCAGGAAGGTAGATTTAAGCCCTGCAGTTGAGTTTTATAAGAAGGGTTGCCAATTACATGCAGTCCACATATCATATTCATCAGAGGACAAGGGACCAAGGATAGAATATTTTTAGTTGTTGCAGGAGTTCAAGGATTTATTTCCATATGAAGTTCCAGGACTTCCACCAAAGAGAGATATTGATTTTTCCATCAATCTTGTTCCAAGGGCAGCACCAATTTCCAAATCTCCTTATAGAATGAGCACACCAGAATTGGTAGAGTTAAATATGCAACTGCAAGAATTAATGGACAAGGAGTATATCAGGCCTAGTGTATCTCCTTGGGGAGCACCAGTTTTATTTGTCAAGAAGAAGAATGGGATTTTGAGGTTGTGTATTGATTACAGGCAGCTCAATAAAGTGACAGTCAAGAATAAGTACCCATTGCCAATAATTGATGATTTGTTTGATCAAATGAAGGAAGCTAGAGTGTTTTCAAAAATTTACTTGAGGTATGGATACCATCAAGTGAGGATTAGGGAAGAAGACATTCACAAGACAGATTTTAGGACAAGATATGGCCATTATGAATTCATAGTGGTGCCATTTGGTCTTACCAATGCACCTTCTACATTCATGTGTCTCATGAATAATGTCTTTAGCAAGTATTTGGATAAGTTTGTGATTGTGCTCTTGGATGACATTCTTGTTTACTCAAAGAATGAAGTCTGAGCATAATGAACATCTAGGAATGGTGTTGCAAGTCTTTAGAGAACACCAACTATATGAAAAATTGATCAAGTGTGATTTCTATAAGCAGAAGGTACAATATTTGAGTCATGTCATCTCAGAAGAAGGAATTGCAGTGGATCCAGAAAAGATTGAATCCATAATGGATTGGCCTACTCCAAAGAATGTTGCAGATTTTAGATATTTTATGGGTCTTGCAGGCTATTACAGAAGGTTCATTGAAGGGTTCTCTAGAATAGCTCATCCAATTACATCATTGCAGAGGAAGAATATTAAGTTTGTATGGTATGAAAAATGTGAGAAAAGCTTTCAGTAGCTAAAGGAATTGCTTACTAGTGCTCCTATTTTGGATATTGTGGATCCAAGGAAATATTTTGTAGTGTGCACAGATGCTTGCATTGAAGGGCTCGGTGGAGTGCTCATGCAAGAAGGATTTGTAATTTGCTATGATTCAAGAAAGTTAAAAGAACATGAAAAGAACTATTCCACACATGATTTAGAACTAGCAACCACAGTTCCTGCTCTCAAGATATGGAGACATTATCTCTTGGGAAGAAGGTTTGAACTTAGGACAAACCACATGAGCTTGAAATATTTGTTTGACCAACCAAATATGAATGCTAGGAAAACTATATGGATGGAATTTATTTGTGAATTTGATTTTGAAATTAAGAATGTGAAAGGAAAAGAGAATAAGGTTGCAGATGCTCTCAGCAGAAAGTTTCAAGTTGCAGTAGTAAGTATGTGCAAATCAAATTTGAAGGAAAGAATTCTTGAAACCCAAGACAGGGATGAAGCTTACCTTCAAATCAAAGAAAAATTGCAACAGGGAAATGTGGATGAAAAGTGTGCAGGATATCAACTTGGTGAAGATGGTGTTCTCATTTATCAGGGTACCAAACTGTATATTCCAAATAGTACATATTTGAAGAGGCTAGTGATGGATGAGATACATCAAATTCCATACTCTGGCAATCCACGATATCAAAATACTATAAAAGCAGCAAGAAAATAGTACTTTTGGCATGGGATGAAGAGGGACATGGTACAGTACATCTCTAGGTGTAAAAAATGCCAACAAGTCAAAGCAGCACATCAACATCCAGCAGGATTATTGCAGCCTTTTCCCATTCCAGAATGGAAGTGGGAAGTAATTTCTATGGATTTTATAACAGGTCTGCCAATGACAGCGAGGAAGCATGATTCAATCCAGAAACAAAACAACTCTTAGTCGAACCAACGAACTGATCCAGAATGAATTTTTTGTGCTCGATGCAAAATATTGATGCAAGAGAAGGCAGGGAGTAGGAATCAGTAATCACAAGAGAATCAATATTTACATCAATAAAAATTTATAGGGCGTGAACAAAAAGATGAAGAAAAAAAAGGAGAAACGAGGAGAAGCTCACCAATATGATCTCAAACCAAGACATGAGACACATTACAATTATAAAAATTTGTCATAAAATTTAACTATGAATAAGTGTAAATATTTCAAGGCATTGAAAAAATAGAAAGTCATTAAAGCTCAACTAAAAGTGAAAGAAAAATGACACAACATCGAGAGCAGCTCAATCTTATATAGAGTCCAAACCCTAAAGTCCAGAAGCTAATGACAGACCAAAGATACCAAGCATTTCTCTTGTCTTCATGTTACAGTAGCCCACATTCTGAGAAGTACTACTCCTAGAGCTCAATAGTCAGGTCATGCATTAGTCCAAGAAAATTTCGCGTAACCTACAGTCATGAATACAGTATTCGACAGTAGATCAAAAATAAAATCAATATGATACCTACCCTTCAAATCAATCCCTTCCCTATGTATATGTTTTTATGATAAACCATCATCTTCGTTTGTGCTTTTATATATTGCAGTTCAGATTCAAAACCTAGCATCATATTCGAATGGTTTTTACTTGCATTTTCTGTTGTTGGTATTAGCATAGCGTTGATTTATAATCTCATTCTCGCAAGCCCATTTCATCAAGAAATTTACTTTGAGTGTTACACATATTCGAAGCTGCAATGGTGAAGCTAGAGTCTCGGGATTTAGCATTGAAACCTAAATCTGATAGTGACAATAATGGTGATAACTCCCCAAGTTTGAGTCCTATTAAGCTCTTGGAAAAATAGTTCAAGCGAGGTAAGGAGGCTAGGAGATACCCAACATGCAACAACTGGCATCGAAGAAACATATAATAAGGTGAGGGGTAATATTTAAAATTCCTCTGGTGAAGGATTGAAGTGCGAAGGGCTAACATTTATTATGCACTATCTGAACTCTAAAATTTAAGCTAGCCATCAATGGAAGAAAAAATATATCACGGTCTTAAAACTTAACAGACCAACAAGTAAAGAAAACTGGTTGCACGACTAATGGTTAAGGTTCCAATAAAAGAGGTTAACATATGATACGACACAATCTTAAGCACTAATAGTTAAGCTTAGCAACACAATCTTTGTTCTTATAACATTTACAGGGAGATCGAGTGTTAATTCTTAGTATGTAAATGTAATCGGTTGCTTAAAACTTAACATGTTGGTGCCTTAATTTTTTACTTTTTGTGGCTCGATCTCACTAATCAGACAGGTTAGCCCCTTAATCTTTAAATTTCCATAGCTTAATCTCACAACTTTCTCTTCTCTCATAACATTGGCAGGGAATTAACTGCATTGCAACTTTTTGATTTGTTCAATATATTTTCATTTATAACTTCTAATACTTATTTTTTAGGACAAACATGATATAACAAGAGCCACAAGGTGGCTAAGTCCCTGCTATTTGCTGGAAGCAATTGCAAAGGCAGCAGATGCAAGAAGCACATGGAGACAGAAGAGCATTTATAATTAGTAACATGTGTTAGGATGTAAAGAAGTATAAGTCAAAAACTTTCTGAATAAAGATTAAATGTCCTTTAACAATGAAGAAAAAAAATAGTTCATTACATGTGATTTATATATTTTTTAAATCTAAGTAAAACCATCAATGGAAATGAGACATAAATATCATTAAACAGAATAGTTGGAAAGAAGACATAAGTATCATCAAACATAATAGTTGACGTTGACGTAACTTGTTGTTGTTGTTAATGGAGAAATATTTATGTGTTTAAGAACTAAATTAATAATCATCATGCATATGTATTCCTTTCTTTTTATGTTAAGGAAACTGTTGGTTATCAACCTTAATGGTTGTTTAAGAACTAAATAAATGAAATTAAATCTTTGTAGAATTAAGTGAATCCATAGATTTGTAGGTCGCTGAGGCTGAACATGTATAAATTATACTTGATTTACTAAAAAATAGGGAATACATCTTTAGAAAAATAAATACCCAAATTATTCTCAGTTCTTAAACATAGATGCTATTATAAACCTTGATGGGTAGAGCGTTTGCTCTTAAACAAAAATAATATGAAATGAAAACCCTGGGAAGGTCATGGGTATTGCTCTTTGTTTAATACTATATCTATAGAGTTACATGATAAATAAAATTAGTGTTCACCGAGACCTGAACGGATTGGGACTCTTGACAAGAGTTAAATTCTTAATTTGCAAATTCCTGATCGAATCCCGTGCCCAGCAAGGGAAATAAAACGAAAATAAAAAATTGTTGAAGCAGAAGTAAGTAACCTACAGACCAGTCACAGGGTAATGTGAAATTATCGATTTTATCATTTTCAATGGTTTGGGACTCACGAAATCAATACATCCAGAGTAAATATTTAAAGCTGGATTAATTCTTTAAAAACCTTTCTAGAACCGATTCAACAAGTATCATACTACAATTAAGACAAAATCGACCTTCATAAGGTGAACCGGTCGATTTCAAAACTAAGAAGCAATTTGCAGAAGGAAGCACGCAGATGTTGCAGATCGCTAAGTGTCTTCGCCCATTGGGCATAAAATTCCATTCAATTTACTATATGTTCAAGCTTACAACAATTGCTTAACACAACAAAGACACTCAAAATGGGTCGATCCCTAGGCTCGCAACTTACACAAAGAATTAACCTCACCATAGGTGTGGTGATAGGAATACAAAGCCGAGAGTATTGACACCCTCCCCGCGCCAATATCTAACCATTCACCACCACAGGAATAAAATAGTTTTGATTCTTGTTGCTTACCAGAATGCATAAACCTGTGGAACCTCTTAACAGGAAAAGAAACTTGATAAACCTATGGTATAACCTGCAACTAAAGGAGAGGTAAATTAGCTATCAATACCTTTTATTAAGGAAGGAAGAAATAAAACAAACAAAATAATCCATTGCTAGGAAGAAATAAAACAAAGAAATAAACCATTGCTTTTACACAGAGCACTTACCGAATTTTACAGGAATATTTTTACCAAAATATGTCCAGTAGATGGTTGTACCATGCCAAATTCGGTTCAGGGATTCCACCAATATTTTTCTTCTATCAACCAAAATGAGAATCTCTGAAAATCGAAAAATCGAAGGTAGAGGCAAGGTTTCAACACAACGAAACCAGAGGATGGACTTGGCTCTGGAACTCCCGAGCCTAAGTGGGATGAACCAAATGGACCTTGAAACTCGAGTAACCGTTTTGCAAAGAGTTATTAAATCGAGTACTGTGAGTTCAGGAGAACTGTCAAAATTAGCTTGACGTGGCCTTTGATAAGGACACCGTACTCAAGGAAACCAGTTGTTGCTTTTAATGCTTCAACTATATCGAATTTGTTTAGAGTTACCCCATATGTATTTTATAAAAAGAGTTCATCATATATGCAAGGAAGATGATGATGCAGCAGCATCTACTTATTTGCATGGTGAAGATGTAAATCATTAGAAATATTTCCTTCCATTTTTCTAGATGTAATGTGCCATATAGCAGAGTCAATTCAACAAGTGTCCTAAGAGAAGTCATTGATACAAGAAAAATGAACTTGAGATTGTCAAATGCCATAAAATGGAAGATGAGTATAAATTCACTAAAATATTTCAACTAAGCTATAGTGTAGTTATAATGTATGTGAAAATTATATTTATTTTATAATTTTATGTAATCCGTGCAATGATAAAATTCTATATAGAGCTCTTACCCAATGAAATTTGAGAAAAAACATAAAAACCAAAATTCAAAAATAATATTATATGTAGTGACTTTGTAAAACATAATGTCTTGTGATGTTTGATTTTCAAATTAATTGCAAAAGGCGGAACACAGTTTCCTCCGTGTTTTTCCAATTTCCCTACATACTTGATCTAGCACACCTAAGAATTCCTTCACAACAACAAAAAAATGGGGAGGACGACCTTCTTCCTTGGTTGTATCCCCATGAAAATATTCTATAGTTTCCCTTACAAGAGAGAAAGCTTTGTTTTCTCCACTTTGTATCTGAGCTATATCCTCCTCGGCCACTTGCATAAATGATAACATGGACTTAAAAAAATTTCCTTGTGTATAACTCTCATTTGCTTTCCCACCCTCTGTCATTTGCAAGATATATCTCAACTTTCCAAACCCTCTTGCAAGATTTGACACAGAATTGGACAACCCATCTGAATCCATTCCTGCCGCCTTCTTTACATTAGCCAATTCTGTGCTCAAGCCAACAACAACCTGCAACCCAAGTTTTTTATAATCTTCTTCTCTATCATTTTGGCTCTTGACTTCTGTACCTTGAGGGTGGAATTTACCATATATGTTTCCAGATGTAGAATTTGTAAGAGATTTTTCACTAGTGCTTGCAACACGTGCACCTTCTGCTTTTATGATCTCCTAGACGACAAAATGCAATAAAGTTGTCTTCCTATCTGTGCCTTTGACATCTACTAGTTTAAGAAGAGTATCAAGCTTAAAAGCTTGATCATCACCACGGATGGCGCCAACATTCATGTGATTTCCTATTTTCAGAACAACTTCCAACAACTTCAAGAATAGACGACTGGATCTTAATTCTTCACATGCTTCCTACACAACAGGAAATGCAAGCATGCCTGCTTTATTTTATCCTTTCCTTGTAATTTAGCACATTGTCTAGTTTAGGCATAAAGAAATGTAAGGAATTCCATTAAGTAAATAAGAAGCATCAAATAAATTTACCTCCAATGTTTTAAAGGAATTTCTTATGTAAATAACCTCCTCTTTAAAACTGGATCTATACAGCATGGCATCAACTCATTTGAAGGCAAAAGGAATATCCAACAATCCCTTAAGAAATCGCTCTGCAAGACCAAGTTTGGAAATATCCCCATTATACTCTTTCAGTCTAATTTATTCCTCTTTTGATGGTGACATCTTAGTTAGAGTTTCCAAAAGATCGGTACCTAAACTCTCACACGTCCCTGGCACAAGAACAGTTAAAAAATTAAGTTAACTTATTCTCTGAAATCATTTACATATCACAAAATATACAATTACATACCCAATGTCTACTGATCTTTTAGAATAAGCCCTTCTTGTCAAAATTAAAATTCACAATAAAAAGAACCAGTAACAAAAAGCATCCAATTACAAAAAGAAAACTGGAAAATAATTAAACTATAAACATTCCAGACAACAATTTTACATTTATGTAGATTAAATGGTGAGATGACATTGACAAAGTACTGAACACAACTTGGAATTGTTGAATTATATTTTCACCACAACATATATTTTAACACAGATTGACAATTATTTTTTTTGGTATATATACTTTCCATGTGATGATGAGTGATAGTCAATAACAGTTTTGCTACCGATGTATTAAGCATGAGAAGATATTTCTCTAAAGAATATTTAACACAAAGAAAGAAAATGTGAATAACAATATCACATGTAGAAGGGGGCATATTTTTTTCCAAATGCTGCAAATAGTTAAAAAGTCGATAATTCACTACTGATTGACATTTATTGTTCTCGGAAATGAAACCATATTCTATCTGTAAGTGAAACAAATAAAACCAATTCATAATGGATTTCATACATAACACATCAACAGGCTGTAAATTATTGTCCTTGAGCAGATAGCTTTATTTCAAATGGTTTGTGTCTGAAATACGAGTCAGATTTAAAGGTTTGCTAAGGTGAGGGATGTGAGCATCCATGATTTTCTCTTATGAACCAATTGTGCCTTATAAAATAACATCATTTCTTAAAGAGTATAATTATATTGGCTCTTGGAAAAAGGATTGTTCCTTATTCAGTCAATGAAAATTCTAGTTTCATGCTTCATGCAAATTTAAAACCACCCATTTATTCATACAAATTACTGGAAAACTATCATTCAATGTTTCTGTATATTGTGTAATAAATAAAATAAAAACCACAACAAACAATCTTTTGATGTTTGGTGCCTGAAAACAATGTAATTTTTTCTGACCAGTAGTATCCACCTTCAGGATATATGGAAAATTGCTGATCATAATTAACACTGATTCACTATTGCAATGGGTACAACATCCATCCATGAACCAATTCCAAAAGTAGCAATCCTCCTACTAACATATTTGACATAAAGAAGCATAGCTTATAATTCTTGCAACATAGTCCCCTCTGTTTTGCAGTGTACAGCTACCACTATGATTTCTATGGCCTTCTTGACTGACATCAATGATACTTTGTGCATGTTCTGAATGTCCAAGTGGATAAGAAAAAGTTCCATAACATGTAAAACTGATCCAGAAAAACATTTGCAATTTATCTTAGCTCTTTGTTTCAAGACGAATATGAACTAAGCATGACATAATTGAGTAGCTTTTTAAGTCCTTCATAGATAAAAGAAGTAATAAATGTTGTATCCCTACCCTGTAAATAAATGGACATGAAAGATATAGGGGTTGTTGCTGCATCACCCAACACTAAAAATATTAAACTTTTAGTGAAGCAAATACCCTCTTCATATTTGTACAATTTCTTTACAAATAACAAAGAATAAGGAGGCTCAACATTAGATTAGTCAGAAAATGATTATTCCCAAGTGGCAAAGAGAGTGATTATTTTATAGTATTATACTTATGTCAAGAATTCACAGTAAGTGTATCTTTAGAAGGTAAAAATTACAAAAGAAATTGAAAGAATCAAGCAAACCAAACAACAAGAAACATAGATGAATTTGAGAAACTCCACAACTCAAAATAGATGGGATTAATTTCAATGAATTATTCTGTAATTTAACTTTCCTTTAATACTAACAGAGATGCAATCAACAATTGTTTGTTATGATAATCGTGCAACTGATTTGCAGTCTGAACACAAGCATGTGATCTAACAGCGGAGTGGTCAAAAGGTGCCATACACATGGAAGGTTTCATCCTCTTATACTGCTTGGAGGGGGGTATTCAAAACCAGACAACCTACTGTTGGAATCAGTTGCCTGGATATTCTACTCTATTATTTGTGTAATAGAACCAGTGAGTGCCATAATAGTAATACATATAACTCGAGTAACTTCACTAATTAGTTCCTTGCTATGGAATTTGTGCCACTTGACCAGGCTCAATATAAAAATATGAGGATTATCCTAGCTTTGAAGTGAAAATCTCAAATAAGTAAATGCATGTTTCAGAAACTGCTATTGGGTTTTCATGGTCATATTATTGATTACAGTGTTACACTGAAAAGCTATGCAAAACCAAGATACATAAGGGTATGCGCTTTATCCCTTAACATGGCATTCAGTGATATATATTGCATGTTTTTGCAATATCACAGATTCACTTTGAATCTCCAAATACCAACACCTAAACATGTCGTTGGTACATCTCAGGGTCATATGTCAATACAAATCATTTTGTAAAGCTAACTTGGGCCCCATCTATTCTTGGGTTATAGTAAAGGCTAAATACAGGGCATTTCTTGAACATCATTATACTATTTAAAATAATCCATCATGGACCAATGTTATGAGACATAAGTCTTTTCCATTGGTGTTCTGTACTCTGAACTATTCTTGCAAGTTATCGAAGATGAGATGGCCCTTTCATACACTTAGCTATAATAAAATACATTATGAGAGGTTCTTTCACCCAGCTGGCTATCATAAAGCAATTTTGCTCTTGAAATAATTGAGACAATTATACCAGAATTCAACACAATAAGGGGGATATCAGTGTGAGAAACTCACCTTCCATAAGTGCATCACAGACTTCCTCTTTAGTCACATTCAGTGCTCGTAAAAGAATTGCAATGTTTTGAGATTTTTTGGAATCAAGAATCTGCTAGTTCTGACCTAGAGGGGGATGAACAGGTTGTCTCGTTGCTTCACTTTTCACTTGAGTTGGGGTATTGTAAACAAAAAGAGTCTCTATCATTTCTTCATTTATCCTGCACATTCAAGTTCAAGTTTTCAGAAATCATAGAAACTAAGCGATCTTGGCAGATATTTGTACTAGAATATTGGGAACTTAGTAACAAGAAGTCATAAAGAAAAAATTGTTTTGCAAATATAGAAGTTTACTGCTTTAGAATCCAACTGCAAAACCGGCTAAAATTTTATCCCAAACTACATCCAATATGGATCAGAAAAATTCTTACTCAAAGGAGCCCGATTTTAGCTGGTCCCAAACCATTGCACAGTCAGGACTTGCATGAAGTTTGTACCAATGTAAAGGCTTTAACTTGGGTCGTGGTGTCCCCTATGTCCCTGATGAATTTGCTTGCTCGACGGAGTTTATAAATTATATTTTCAACATAGATTGCCAATTATTTTCTTTGGTATATATACTTTCCATGTGATGATGAGTGATAGTCAATAATAGTTTTGCTACCGATGTATTAGGCATGAGAAGATATTTCTCTAAAGAATATTTAACACAAAGAAAGAAAATGTGAATAACAATATCACATGCAGAAGGGGGCATATTTTTTCCAAATGCTGCAAATAGTTAAAAAGTCGATGATTCACTACTGATTAACATTTATTGTTCCTGAAAATGGAACCATATTCCATTTGTAAGTGAATCATCTACCTTGTATATTCCATCATATATGAAAGGCAGATGATGATGTAGGATCATCTACTTATTTGCATGGAAAGCATCTACTTTTATACAAAATTTGTACTTTGTAGAACGATCTGTTTATAATTTGCTTTTTATACAAACTGCATACTTTGTAGGCACGATATGGGTATCTATTAATATTTTTTTCATGTAAGCTAAATCTAATTTTATATTATCAACAAAACAAGAATACATAGTCATATGCAGTTGGTCTACCACTCAGGAAACCAAACCAACCACGGAACCATAATTTGTCCATTCAAAGTCTAAGTCATAACTTGTGAAACTAATATACCAAAAAATATAATTCTATCTATGCCTTAAACTATAACCAACTAACATCTTGGACCAACCCCTATGTCTATTAACAAAACTAGCAAATTCTAATTGATAAAAATATGTCTAAAAATCAAATAGTAAATCAGGTTGTGGAGACGTTAGGGATGATAATTATGGGCACCTCAGGATGCTCCTTTGCATTGATTTCCTAGTCAAGTGAGAGACTTCAAGATGATTATGAACACCTTCTATTTTTTTTCTTTAGCTAACATGTTCATCTTGTCCCCTGATTCAGCCTGTGTTTTAGCCAAAAACCTAAGAGAATCTTCCATGTTCTTTAGCGTAGCTTGAGTTTCTTGCTTTTGGATGCAAGCCTCTTCATTTTATGCATTTGATTTCATAAGGTCTTTTCCAAGAAGTGTTTTCAATTTCCAGTATAGTGTCACCATTTTTATATGTTTCATTTCCCACATAGGGGATGAACCATCACCCTTTGCAATTTTCCCCATATCGGCCTGTATTTCTTCTGGAGTGGTGTCCTCAATTATCTTCTCCACCCAAATCGCCATGCCTTCAATTTGTTTCTTGAGTTCCACAGGGATCATTTCCCTATATGACACTTTATCCATTCTTGTTTCTTTGACCACGTAGGGCTTATGTGTGCGAGGTATCCTTCTACAAGGGCCATCTACCGAGAGATTTCCCTTAACCATCCTTCCAAATACCCAATGCAAATTACCTATAGTAGCTAGAATTGATTAGATACCATATGGAGGAGGAATCAGCTTGGGGTCCATAGGATGCCCCTTTCCTTTTCTTGTTATCCTTAGAACCACATAACCAAGGCGAGTCAAATATAAATTGAGGTAAAGAGTCTCTCTCAAGAGAAATCATTGTAGGCTCACTGCCATGATTCCTTTCCCCTAAGATAAGGATCCTCCATAATACCACATTCGTTATCCTCATTAAACCGATTAATTATTTCCATGAATTTCCTTTCTACAACCATGATTTTCCTCTTAATTGATGGACAATCCCATCTCCCCTCACCATTTCTCCTTTGCCTAGTTTTTCCTCCTCCATTACCCTTTATCATGCTTATGATTTCAGTTCGGAATGAGCGGGAGTTTCACAGGTGATATAGGTGATCCATCGACTATGCCTCCCTCCGTACCCACTTGAACCATAACTGTCCTTACCTCGCCAAGCCTCTATCCATGTGTCGAGGCAGTCATGCCACCAACATTGGCCACCCGTTGTGGGGGATGGAGGTCTTTCTTTGATAGCTTGAGACACTCTTCCTTTAGTTGAGAGGGACCAATATCACTACAGCTAATATTTAAGTCCACATTGCCACAGTTGACCCCTTCATTAGTGAGCCTATAAGCTACTTTATTGGGTTTCCTACGGACATGGGAGGGGATGATTACATTAGTTCAATATAGGAGACTGTTGAGCCATTCTATCTTTGTTGCAATTCTCCAACTTTGAGAGAGATTATTTGGGGGTCTTCCACTAAAAAATATTTTAAGGATGTGGATTGTGATTTCAGAATCCCCTTCAACCACCACCTTGTTGAAGTTTTGTTGAATGGAAATTTTCAGTCCATATGCTAAGGCATGAAGTTCAGTTGCATTATTTGTATCCCTTCATAAGGAGCTTGCATATATTTGAAGAAAAAATCCTTAAGAGTTTTGGAAATATCCACCAAATCCTGTTAGCCCTAGATTTCCCTTTGAGGCACCATCAAAATTGATTCTTATGAAATTTTCTTGAGGTAGGCACTAGGAAGAGGGACTGTTGATGTGAGGTCAAGGTGAGCTTCAGACTGTAATTATATTCATGGGGTTAAGCTCTCAGGCCTGTAACATCTCTTGAGCTTGATTTGAGGATTTTTCGTTCCTTTGTTGACCATTGCTTGGAGATAATGGTTTCTCTGATGTTTGACTTGACCTTGTCCCAAACTTGGGATGTATTGTGAATTTAATTTTTGAATATGAGTCTATTTCGTTCCTTCCAAGTTTCTCAAAGTAAGAATCCTGGGAAAATTTTCCAAATGCAGTTGAGAATACTATTATTATAAATTGTTTTCCTCCATTTCTCAACGGTTTCAGTGATGTTTCCCTTGCTTCTGTCTAATTGTCTGGAGATGGTTACCCCCTAGTCCCATAAATTTGAAGGAAAGGAGAATCTCTAGCTGATTTTTTCAAAGTATTTCGACACATCCAATTGAATCATCATTCCTACTTGCTTGTTGACCTTGAGGGAGTGTATTGTATCGTGAGATAAAATGACACCATCCAGGATTTGGCATCCTTCGACATATCCCCATTGTTCTTCTAAAATTAGTCTTGAAGAAGTTCCTTCAAGCGATTTGCAATTACTTTTTTAATAATCTTAAATATTACATTGCAAAGTGAAATAGAATGGAATTTTCTTGGCATGTATGCATTATCCTCTTTGGGGATGAGGGTGAAAAAAGTAGAGTTTAAGGTAGGTAGAACATCCATTCCTCTCCTATATTTCTCCACCACTTCCCATACCTCCCTGATAGTAGTCTAGCATGAGTGATAAAATTCTGTGGTGAAGTTGTCTGGGATAGGAGACTTTCCTAGAGGCATTTCCATGACTACATGTTCCACTTCCTCAAGAGTAAAGGGTGGAGGAGAGAACCATTTTGATCTGTTGTAACTAGGCTACGGAAATTGTTCATAATTTTTTTTATGGATTCCTCCCTTCTCCCTAAAGGTTCTTCCAAATGGTCATGATAGAAGGTGGATAGCTCTTTCTCCCTAGAGGTTCTTCCAAATGGTCATGATAGAAGTTGGATATCTCTTTCTCCAATTCCTCTTGTCTTTGCAAGGCATTCCCTTACTCAATATTCATAGAGGTTATCTGGTTCTGATTTCTATGTTGAACCATTGAGTTATGAAAGAACTTGGAAATTGTATCCCCCTCTTTGAGCCATTTGAACCTGGATTTTTATCTCCATAGTGTTCCCCCATGTTTGTTCTTGAGGTCTAGTTGATTCTACAATTCATTTTCCTATTTGATTGCATGTTCATTATACCCTTCAAGAATGATACTCTATTGGATCCATTCTTGTTTTTCCTCCATGGTACTCTTAGCCTCAAACATATTTATAAATACATCTATATTGCATGCCGTGATTATAGATTTGAGGCGCTTTAATCGTTGTTAGAATTGGTACATATTCAATCCATAATATGTGTTTCCTTCAGCCCACCAATTAATCAAATTCTCTCAAAGTTATGGATGTTCCAACCAAAAATTTCAAATCTAAATTGGCAGTTTGTTGGCCCATATTCCATTAGTAATTCAAGGCATATAAGCCAATGATCGAAACGTGCATATGGAAGAATAGAGATTTAAATATTTAATCCCATGGCTACTATGTTTTTTGACAAGAGAAATTTATCCAATCATGAAGCTATCTATTGTGATCCTCCTCTTTTGTTGTTCCAAGTGTAAGATCCATTCTAGGGATCAAGGTCTACTAGATGTAGGTATTACACTATTTATTTAAAGTCTTTACATGTTGGATTGAGCCTCATAATTCCTCATTTTTTTCCAAGAGAGAAGTAATCATATTAAAGTCTCCTCCTATAATATAGGGTTGATGTTGAATTAGATTTTTAATGCTTTTTAGTGAGTTAAGGAATTTGAATTTTTCCTCCGTTGTTGTTGGGTCATACACATTAGTGATGAAACCCGTGTCGTATTTTCCAATGAGGTGGAATTTGGCTGTGAGAGTCATGGTTGTAGAAAAGAAGCTCTCTAGGTTTACCACTCACGGGTTCCAAAGAAAATCAATACCCCATGTTGAACCTCGAGCATCCATTTCCATCAATTGGAAAAATTTCCAACAAAATTTGGCATTATAACTAAGAGATTCACTTGAACATTTTGTCTCCTGGATCATAATCATGGTTGGTTTTCCTTATATATTTTAGATTGAAGAGTACATTGCTTTCCCATTAAGGATTCTCATATTCCATGATACAATCTTCGTGAGGAATTAATTTGAGGGTTGGGAGCCGAACTTATTATTCAACGGGAAGTACTTACCTAATCCGATGAGTTTTTCTCCCAAATCTTTCAGTATTTTTTTGTTGTGTTTTCTTCCACACTTTCTTTACTCCATTGGAGTTCTTGTATGCCCTTTCTATATACATGATTTTATCCCCATAAATTATGTTGATTGCTCTCGTTGAAGTTCCTTGTTCCCTGGTTCCACCTTGACTTGTTGTAAGGCCTCATTTAGAAGGAAAAGTTGCTACTCTAGTATAGATTGGGGATCTTCGTGCTTAC
Source organism: Larix kaempferi (assembly GCA_027924585.1). Taxonomy (NCBI): domain Eukaryota; kingdom Viridiplantae; phylum Streptophyta; class Pinopsida; order Pinales; family Pinaceae; genus Larix; species Larix kaempferi. The sequence continues at coordinate 2,992,471 of BSBM01000276.1, read as the reverse complement.
AGGATTCTAAGATGCTATCCAAGTCCAAATATTCTATATCCATATTGGCTCTCTCCTCCGATTCAAATATTTATCTGTATCAACTGGATCCTCCTCTAATGTTCCTTTTGTCTTTCTTTGTTTGTTTAGTTCGAGTTTCTTTTGATCCAAATCAAGATGGGTCAGATTTAACACCTCTGGTATATTTAGTGAGTTGTTATTTTTCTCGCTTGCAATTCTCCTAGCTTCCTCTCTTAGAGCCTCAAATATGTTCGTGTTATGGTTTTTGATTTGTTTATTTTCTATCCCTAGCTTGTGAGTTTCTTATCTCCTTCGTGCAACCATTGTGAAACCCTCCTGGTCCACCAAAGGTTTCTCTATCAAAGGCTTAGGAGGATGATTGAGTAGGAAATCCCTGTATAGGTTCCCATGTTCATGGGATTTACTGCATCTAAAAGGAATGTGTTCATAATTGATATTTTGAACCCATTCATTGTCATTATATTTTAAACAGATCGAATCCGAGAGAGCTTGGGATATGTTCATGTATACACATATTTTGGCGAAGGAGGTGTACCGATATTCCGTGGTTGCTTCAGATATTTTGACATAGGTTCCCAATTTATTTCCTATCCCATATAGTGTTTCTTCCTCTCATTATTCCAATGTAGTTTCCATTTTTAATAATTTGTAAAAATTGGAAAAATTGCAATTTTTTGGTCAATTCGAACCTTGGACTAGTGATGACCCAAGTGCTTCCAAATGGCTCCTAAGGATTTCGAATTGGGTCTGAAGGTACTTGAAGGGTATTAGGACATAAAAATTAGGCTGATAGGTGCATGGACACTCTCAAAATACTTCAGCAACATTCATTTGCAATCAAGAGAAAATAGGGAATTTACTAGTAATTTTGAGGTTCAAACCCCCTAGGGTAGAGGTCACTAATGGCTTCGCAAATGCAGTATGAACATCCCAAATTTAAGAGCAGAGACATGTATTTTTTATTTGACCTCAATGGGAACCCAATTTCATCATTAATCAGTTCCTAAAGCTTGCTGCAACTCCCATAAATCAGATATTTGTAAACATGTCTTAACATAGGGGGAAATGAGAGAAAAACGTTATAACTTACTATGAAATTTGAGAGAAATCTTCCAAAGAATTGCATAAGGTTCATGAAAACTATTTAATAAATTAATTTCTCTCCAAATAGAAATAAAACCACTGATATTGACTGAAACAATTCCATATCAAACAACTTCAAGCTCTTACAACAAGATATATGGGAAAATGGCACCATTCATACATAGTTTGGCGTTTTTACATAGTTTCACTTGGAGTTCTGATATTAATTTCATCTAAGCATCAAATAAAAATTGTATACATCACATTACAAATAAATGGGGCCTCTTGGACTTCCCCAAAGACATCAACATCTCATCATGTGTGTCATTCCTCCAAGAGCAAGAATATGAAGAGAAGAGTGAGAGAGATGTGGGAACAAGTTGAAGAAGATATGATCATGAGCAGCCCTGTAGCTTCAACCTGTAAAAAATGAATTCATTGAAGCTACAAATGAAAGGTCTGAATGGACTCTCCAATTTCCAATTAGGATGGGAATCTTTCACCCTCGAAATTGGTGCTAAGGAAAGTAGAATAAATGCTCAACTTGCATGGACAAGCTATGATCTCCAAATTACCAAATGAGAAATGATAAAAATCCCCTCCCCTTATTTTGTTCTTGTATTTTATTGGCTTCCCAAGCCCTCCATGGTTCGAATTCCCTCCAATAGCTTCATGCCAACTTGAATTGGGGAGAGATTCCAATGTGTGTCACTTGTCCAACAATTCCTATCCTCCCTCTTCCATCAATTCGAATGGAGGAATATTTGGTTGCCCTAACTCCCTTGTGTGCATTCTTGGAGGATATTTGTATACCTGACATGTCATATAGGTCAGATTTCAGCAATCAGGTATGATCCTTTTCATAAGTGTCATAGCATCTTCATTAGTGTTGTCATAGAAGCTAGGGAATCTAGCCCAAGTGTCACAATACCTCTAAGATGCATCTTCCTCTTCCATGGGAGTTACTCTTCCTCTCAAATTAGACCCTCATTGATTCATGCCAAGTATAATTCCCTTCCAACTCCCCCAAGAAAGTTAGACTCCACCTTCAATTCGAATGGGTGAAAGTAGGATGCCATGTGGCATGGAGAATCTTGCTTGTGTGGGTCACACACCAACAATGTTCCCTCATGACCAAGTGCCACCTTATTCTCCTATCATAAATATTTATTTATCCCCCTTTTAATCTATTTTTTTCAAGCTAATGTCCATTTGGGTTTTTATAGCTCCCTTATTCCAAATCTAAATGTTTCCACCCCAACTTAGGGAACTAGTAGATTGGTGGAATTGTCCCTTCTAGTGATTTATTTGGATGGGGACATTACAATTTTCCCCACCCAATATTGCTTGCCCTCAAAAAATTCCAAATTAGGATGCTGCAAACTTGTTTCCTCTTTCCGTGTGGCATCCCCACTTGGAAAATCTTTCCATTGCACCAAATATTATCTTATGGTTCTGCTCCTCCATTTCCTTTCTCTTACCTTCAAATTTTTTTCTGGAATAAGTATGAGTTGTCCTTCATAATCTAATGGAGGGATTGTTTCTGAAATAGAAATTTTATGACCAATAGCCTTCTTAAGGCATGAAACATGAAATACATTGTGGATTTTTCTACCTTCCAGAGTTCCAACTCATAAGCTACCTCCCCAAATTTTTGAACTATCTTATATAGACCATAATACCTTGGTTTAAGCTTTTCTGATCCTTTCCATTTTAAGGAGGTTTGCTTATATGGTTGTAGCCTCAAATAGACCAAATCATTCACTTGAAAAGTTCTTTCCTCCCTATGTTGATCCACATACTATTTTTGTTGATTTTCGGCAACCTACAAATTGTCTTTTAGAAGCTTCAAAATCTCTTGACTTTCCTCAAACCAATCTTTAGATTTTGGGGCTCTAATATCACCAAAAATGTGCTCAACAAAGGTGAGTGCTTCATAACCATAAGTGCTTTGAAAGGAGACATGCCAATGGACATATGGAAAGTAGTACTATAGCAAAACTCACCCAAGTGTAGCCATTTAACCCAAGCTTTTTGCTGCTCACCAACATAGTTCCTCAAGTACCCTTCCAACCATTGGTTCACCCTTTATGTTTGGCCATCATTTTGAGTATGCTAGCTTGTGCTAGGAGTCAATTGAGTGCCCACCAACTTGAAGAGTTCTTGCCAAAAATCACTCATAAATCTGATATCCCTGTCACTCACAATGTTTTTGGGAAGTCCATGCAATCTAAAAATATCTCTAAAGAATAGATCAACCACTTGTGCGGTATTAAAAGATGATGTAATAGAAAATAAATGAGAAAATTTGGAGAGTCTATCCACCACAACATAAATACAATCCTTACCCAAAGCCTTGGGAAAACCTGTGATGAAATCCATTGAGATGTTTTCCCATTTTTGTTCTGGAATGGGAAATGGTTGCAATAGACCGGCGGGATGGGTGTGTTCAACTTTGTTTTGCTGACATATCTTGCATTCATTCACATACTTTAGAACATCTTCATTCATCCCTTTCCAAGAGAACCTTTGCCGTAATTGCCTATATGTTTTAAAGAAACCAGGATGGTCTACTAATGGAGAATCATGAGCTTCCTTCAATATCTTATGCTTTAGGTTCGAACCATGAACCAAGTATATTCATTCCTTATAGTATACTAGGCCATTCAATATCTTGTATCTATCATGTCCTTTGACCCCATCTAACACACCACAAGCAAAACTATCTTTGGCATATTCTACTATTAGCATATCTTTCCAATCTTTCGAACAAGGATAATTTTAAGGACCCATACTTATTTAAAAGTGTATAAACCTTGGCGAATCTTACCAATTTTCAAAATGTCAACTATAAAATATTTGGCGATATTTTTCTAAAATTATTTCAAATTATAAGGATTTTATATAGGTTTTATAATATTTTGGTGAGTTTTAGAGTGAAAAAAGTTTACCCCATCAAAATTGGGCGAAATGGAGCTTCAAAAAATGCAAATTGGCGAATCGTTTTTTGGAAAAAATCATGGAAAAATAGCCCATGGGCTAAATTTCGCCCCTAAAATTATCCTTGCTTTCGAAATGTCCATAAGGGAAAATGAAGGTCTCCTAGATAATGCATCTGCTACGATATTAGTCTTCCCTTTTACATATTCAATGTCAAAATCAAAAGCTTGGACCTTACTTACCCATTTTTGTTTCCTTTCATTGAGATCCTTTTGTGTGAGGAAATGATTTAAACTGTTATGATCAGTTTTGACCATAAACTTGTTCCCCACCAGATATTGTCTAAACTTGGCCAAGGCATGCATGATGGATAACATTTCTTTGTAATATATGGAGTAGATCTTCTCATGTGGATGCAATTTTCTTCTCTCAAAATCTATGGGGTGTTGATTTTTTTTTAGGACCGCCCCTAATCCTTCTCCTGATGCATCACATTCCAAAACAAATGGTTTAGAAAAATCCAGTAATGAAAGTACTTGAAAACTACTCATTACCTCTTTCATTCTTTGGAAATCCTTTTCAGCCTCTTCATCCCATTTGAAAGCATCCTTCTTGGTCAAATCAGTAAGGGGAGCATTTAGTTTGGAAAACCCCTTCACAAACTTCCTATAGTAAGTGCATATCCCAATGAATCCTCTCAATGCAGTGATGTTCTTGGGTGTTGGCCATTCAAGAATAGCCTTTATTTTCTCCAAGTGCACCTTTACTCCATCTTTCCCAATGATGTGCCTAAGATAAAAAAAACCTCTTTCAACCCAAATTCGCACTTGGACAACTTAGCAAACAAAGATTGTTCATGCAATATTTTCAATATAACTTATAAATGGTGCAAATGTTCCTCCCATGTCTTACTATAAATCAAAATATCATAAAAGAAAACCAAAACAAACTTACGGAGTTGCTTTCAAAATATTTTTTTCATGCATGATTGGAATGTGGCTGGAGCATTTGTCAAACCAAAATGCATGACAAGAAATTCGAAATGACCATAGTGACATCTGAAAGCAGTTTTTTGCACATCCTCTTCCTTCATTCGAATCGGATGGTAACCAGATCTAAGATCAATTTCGGAGAATAAATTTTCTCCAAATAGCTCATCCATGAGCTCATCTATTCTAGGAATGGTATATCTATTCTTTATTGTCTTCTTGTTTAGAGATCTAAAATCAATACACATCCTTAGGGTTCCATCCTTTTTCTTCACCAAAACAATCGAAGAAGCATAGGGACTTGAGCTTGGTCCAATGAGTCCCAATCCCAAGAGATCTTGAATATCCTTTTCAATATCATCTCTGAACCTTTTTGGGTGTCTATATGGTGGTATTTGTATAGGTGAAGTACCCACCTCCAAAAAAATGGTGTGCTCAACTCCTCTGTCAGGTGGCCTTCTAGGAGGAAGATCTCCAAAAACCTTTTCATATTTTTGTAGTAGTCACCTTATCTCCTTTGGATGTTCTGCAATATTTATGTTTGGCTTGGGGGAAGTGATGAAACATTCAGCAGCCCATTCAATATCCCCATTCCTCAATATGGACCTCATACTGTGGGAAGACACCACTTGGTTAGGATAGGTGTGCATTCCTCTCACTACCCTTTGTTTTCCTTCCGAATCATTGAATTTCATTTCAGGTATTTGGTAGTTCACTGTATGTTCTCCTATAGAGTACAACCATTGCACTCCCAAGACCAAATTTTTATCAGCAACACCAACCACATAAAAGCTATCAGAGAATATGTAATTTCCTATGGTGATTTGTAGCTTTGGAATCCATGTTTTGCATTCCATAGAATTCTTACCTGGATTGATGACTGTGAACGCATCGAATGCTTCAGTAGGTAACTTTATCCTCTCCACCAAGGCTGCATCAATGAAGTTATGAGTGGCTCCTCCATCTACAAATACCGAAACTATTTTCCCTTGTACAACTCCCTTGCGTCGAATGGTGTGGAAACGAGGCACTCCTGAAAGCACTGCCATTCTCCCTTTTTCAGGTGATGGATGATCTTCTTCTGTTGTGTCATATCCCTCTTCTTGGGCTGAAATTTTTTATTCTTCCTCCATGTTCCCTTCCTCTTCATCATCATAAAATAATTCAATGAATTGTGCTTTCCCCTTAGCACATTTATGCCCTGGTACCTATGGTTGGAAGCATGTGTAACATAGTTTCTTTCTTATGAGTTCTTCCTTACTTGGTCCCTCTTTCTTGTCTTTTCCATATGCATCTTTTTTCCATGGCTTCTTGTCAAATTTGAACTTGGAAGGAAAGTTGGGCTTGGGGGGATACTTTGTCTTGGGTAGCACATTTTGCAGATCTCTTGCCAAGTTCATGGCATCTTTCAATGAAGTAGGTTTGTGGGATTTAACTAAACCCTTCAAAGGTTCAGCCAAAACTTCAGTAAAGAGCAATACCAATCAAACTATAGATATACCAGCCACCTTAACTAATAGTTTTTTAAATTCCAACATGTACTCATCAGGGGTTCCCATTTGCTTCAACTGTGCTAGTTCCTTGAAAGGCATTTCAGGGTATTTTTGCTCAAATATTTCCAATAACCTATTAACAAATTCTTCATATGTTGTGACATGATCATGTCCCAAGTTTTTAATCCCATGGAACCACCAATCATTCGCTTCTCCTTCAAGATGCAAAATAGCCATTTTTAGAGCATCCTCTTCAACCATTGGATTCAACTGAAAATATACATCTAACTTTTGTATCCAAGTATTTGCAGAACTTTGAGATGGTCAATCAAAGGTAAGAAGGGGCTTTTTACCTATGGAATAATTCAATTCTTTGTTTTGCAAAGGATTTATATTGCCTCCTCTCATCTTGAGCTTGCTTGAGACAATAAAGAATTGATCAAATGGTAAGGTCCTCCTACAATCTTCACTCGACTGCTACCATTCTGCTAGAACTTATTGCATTCCAAATTGGGTGTGAAGGTCCTATTTAGTCTCAATAAACTTGGGTGTGGTGGATCTTATTGAGCTCTAGAATTCCTTGGTTCGATTATGAGGCCCTGTCCTTGAGAAAATGATTCAACCAACTGCCTTATTTTCCTCACTAGAGGAACTACTGTTGCATTATATGCCTTGTCAATTCGAACCCTTGCATTATCTACCTTGTCATGTCTTCAAAAAATGGTTTCATGAATTTCCTAAACTCCTCTTTCTCCTCCATATCATAATTTCCTTTCTCATCCTTAGCCATAGTCTCAACAGAGTGCACCTCTTCTCCTTCTTCTTCCTCTTCACCAAAGGTACTTTTAGTTTCTGTGTCTAAGGGTGGGGGATGAATTATTGACCTCATAAATGGTAACCCAAACTAGGTGCAAGGACCATGCTCTGATACCACTTGTAGTGTGCCTTTTTAATAATTTGGAAAAATTGAAAAAATTGTAATTTTTTGGTCAATTCGAACCTTGGACTAGTGATGAACCAAGTGCTTCCAAATGGATCCTAAGGATTTCGAATTGGGTCTGAAGGTACTTGAAGGGTATTAGGACATAAAATTGAGGCAGATAGGTTCTTGGACACTCTCAAAATACTTCTGCAACATTCATTTTCAATTAGGGGAAAATAGAGAATTAACTAGTAATTTCAAGGTTCAAACCCCCTAGGGTAAAGGTCACTAATGGCTTCCCAAATGCAGTACAACCCTCCCAAATTTAAGAACAGAGACATGGATTAGTTATATGACTTCAATTTTCACCCAAATGCATCATTAATCAGTTCCTAAAGGCTGTTGCAACTCCCATAAATCATAGATTTGTAAACATGTCTTAACATAGGGGGAAATGAGAGAAAAACGCTATAACTTGCTATGAAATTTGAGAGAAATGTTCCAAAGACTTGCATAAGGTTCATGAAACTTATTCAATAAATTAATGGCTCTCCAAATAGAAATAAAACCACTGATATTGAATGAAACAATTCCATATCAAACAACTTCAAGCTCTTATAGCAAGATATATGGGAAAATGGCACCATTCATACATAGTTTGGCATTTTTACATAGTTTCACTTGAAGTTTTGATCTGAGGTTCATCTGAGCATCAAATAAAAAGTATATACATCACATTAAAAATAAATGGGGCCTCTTGTACTTCCCCAAAAAGATCAGCATCTCACCATGTGCGTCATTCCTCCAAGAGAAAGAGTATGAAGAGAAGAGTGAGAGAGATGTGGGAACAAGTTGAAGAAGATATGATCACGAGCAGCCCTGTAGCTTCAACCTGTAAAAAATGATTTCATTTCAGCTCCAAATGAAAGTTATGAATTTCCTCTCCAATTGAAAATTAGGATGGGAATCTTTCACCCTTGAAATTGGTGCTAAGGCAAGTAGAATAAACACTCAACTTGCATGGACAAGCTATGCTCTCCAAATTACCAAATTAGAAATTATCAAAAGCCTCTCTCCTTCTTTGTTCTTGTCTTTTATTAGCTTCCCAAGACCTCCATGGTTTGAATTCCCTCCAAGAGCTTCATTCCAACTCGAATTGGGGAGAGATTCCAATGTGTGCCACTTGTTCAACAATTCCTAGCCTCCCTCTTCCATCAATTTGAATGGAGGAATCTTTGGATGCCCTAAATACCTTATGTGCCTTCTTGGAGGCTATTTTTATCCCTGACATGTCATATAGGTCAGATTTCAGCAATCATGTTTGATCCTTGTCATAAGTGTCATAGCATCTTCATCGTTGTTGTCATAGAAGCTAGGGAATCTAGCCCAAGTGTCACAATAACTCTAAGATGCCTCTTCCTCTTCCATGGGAGTTACTCTTTCTCTCAAATTAGACCCTCATTGATTCATGCCAAGTATAATTCCCTTCCAACTCCCCCAAGAACATTATACTCCACTTTCTATTTGAATGGGTGAGAGTAGGATGCCATGTGGCATAGAGAATCTTGCTTGCGTGGGCCCCACACCACCAATGTGCCTTCATGACCAAGTTCCACCTTATTTTCCTACCATAAATATTTATTTATCCCCCTTTTAATATATTTTTGTCAAGCTAATGTCCATTTGGGTTTTTATAGCTCCCTTATTCCAAATCTAAATGTTTCCACCCCAACCTAGGGAACTAGTAGATTGGTGGAATTTTCCCTTCTAGTGATTTATTTGGATGGGTGCATTACATCCAATGGGAGAGAATAGAGCTTAATCCAAACAGGTGTTGTATAGAAATCTTCCTTCTCAGGGCTGAAGTTCTATGTCTAGAACCATAAGTAGAGTCCTTATGAGTTAAAGAAGTAGGGTCCATTCTCAAAAGCTATGTTCCTATCCTCTAGAATGGAAAATAGTCATAAAGAATCCCTTTGATCCTAAATTCAAGTCAATTGACCGTTTGGATTCCATTTATTGGCTATCCACTTGGTTAGTGTTTTCTCTATTGACCATAATCCCATGAATTTGCCCATGTTTGCATGTTCCTACATATATTTTTGGTACCCTCCAATCCTGGATCAAGTGACCTCATATCTTGGTGGATAAACCATTTCAGGATACAACTGCTTGTGACTGGGGTAGACGAGATATATCCATCTTTTTTCCTATTTGTGCCAAGGTTGTTTTGAGTGTTAGGGTTATTCCTTTCCCCTCTCATTCCATTACTTTTCTCTCTTACTGTTTATGTTGTGTCATCCTTCCCACGATCTGTTTGTTTGATATTTTTGAGAGAGTTGAGAATTTGTTTGTAGGAGGAACTCGCCCCACTCCCCCATTCCATTGTTTCCATCTACCCTTCCAGCTGAGGAAAATTGCTTCAAATCCTATTCATGGGTCAGGTTGTAGATCATCGTCTTTTTTTCAATAATACTAAGACCCAATTCTCCTATAAATATTATTAATATGCATTATGGATTTTAAAACAAGAAATAACGAAGTGAAAGTGATACAACAAACATGCTCCAAAAAGCTACACCCTTCCTTACAAATTTATCTTTTTTCCTTATTAACCACATTGCATACATATTATTATGAACATGTTGTATTTTTCCTAGGACATAACTAGTCACACCAAAAACATGGTAATTTGTAGGAGATTCAATACAATTTAGGAAATAGAGCTAGCTCAACAACTAGAAGCTCAAAGGTAAGCTAAGGGGAATTTTGAGGTCTAAAATGAGTCTCATAAGAGATATAATAAAATATTGTGAGTTTGTCATTTTGTGGGAAATGTATATTTACAATGCACATTTTGCATTACAATTCATGTAACTATGGTTAAGTGAAAATGAAAATATGTGTACAACTAAAATTAATAAAAAAAATCCCTTTGATATGACTAGAAGCATAAGTACTTTTGAATACATAAATGTATTAAAATAAAGTACTCATAAAATAAAATAAAGCAAAATGCTTTTGTGTTGAATAACCTAAATTAAACTTGTGTACATAAATTCTAAATTATACTTATATAAATAAAATGATTCACATTAATAATTATTTATTTTAAAATATATTTACATATTTAATATAAAATTCTAACATATATTCATTAATTAAATATAACATTACATATATTATTTATTATATTATAATATATAATATAACATAATAAACATGATTATTATATATATAATATTTCTTATAATATTATATTATAGTATAGTATAATGTTATATTATTAAATATAATATAATATAATAATTTTAAATAAAAATATAATATATATAATATAATTTATTTATTACATTATAGTATTAAAATTAAAAGTACTAAATCAAGATTCTATTTTTATATTTATGTTTGACTTTTGATTATTATTATATTTTTATATTTAAAAGTCAAAGTATTTCAAAATGAAAGTACATTAAAAGCATTAAATATATAGATATTGTATTTAAAATTAATTTATGAGTATTTTTTTTCATTATGAGTATGGTTAACTATGGATTTTCATCCACCATTTAGAATTTGACAAGTAAGTAACTTTAACTCAAGCAATACCACCTCAACCATAAGGGATGATGTCATTCTCTATAGTTTGATTGGTTTTTATAAAGTTGATTTTGATAGTATTTTTCTTGTTTGGAGACCCATTTTTTACCTCAAAATTCACTTAATGCTTATCAATATTTCATTATCTAAGTCAATGAGTATTTCATTTACCACGTATCGTACAAGCACTATTAATACTTTATGGGAATGTTAAGGACATCCCGTTGCAAATAAAAAATGCTCCAGAGAAACTATAGAGACAATACAAGAAATAGAAACTATAAAGACAATACAAGAAATAGACACAAAAAGGTAACAATATTTTAATATCATTTTTCATATAAAAAAAACTTCAACTCTTCTCTCGGGTAATAAGTTAAGCTTTATGCTTGCCCCTGGGTGTAAACCAGTGGGTAATAGAGTGCAATATTAAGGCACTTCTTGCAATGTTGTGGGTCTAAACCTCAACTAGCCCTTTGTTTCACACATGGGGCAATGTTGGTAAACCCAGGGGTATAGTGGTAGCAAACCATAATCAACCTTGTGTCATACTAATACGAGCTTGGCCCCAGTTTTCGATTCCCCAGTTACAATAATAATAATAATAATAGTAATTTAAGCTCAATGTTTATGGACAAAGGAAAAAGACATTGATAATTCTGCAAATATCATTTGAAGATATCATTAATTAACATAACGAAAAATTTATTCCATAGAAATATAATGGTTACATATAAAACATTCTTGGTCAAAGTGAACAAGTGAGACAAATATTATACATAGACTTAACATATAGAAAAGCTGAGATAACATTGACTTTGTGTATGCCCATGCAATTCATTCAACAACACAAACATAAGATCAACCAAATAGCGAGACTTGTATTACAAACTTTGAAATTGTTCCAAAAAGTAATTATATGAATTGAGGAAATGATTGTGAACAAACCTTATCACTAACCAACTCAAGCATAGTATAAAACATATATCTTATCTATACAAAACATAATTTCATTAGGTATACAACAATCACATAGTTATCACATAGAACATATCCTTATCTAGTTGAAATAGTGGGTGTCGTTTAACATCTACAACAAAAACAAGCATAGAAATAAGAGACAACAATATTGATGTTGAAAAAGAAACAATAAGTCATTCATAGTTATACTTTTTAACAGTAAGTAAGTCATTCATGGTTATACTTTTTAACATTAAGTAAGTCATTCATGGTTATACTTTTTAACATTAAGTGATTCATAATTATACTTCAGATAATACATAGTCTTTTATATTTTTCCCATTCACGGTTATACTTTACATAATACATAGTCTTTTATATTTTTCCAAATGCATATTCTTACTAATGTTTTTTAATGTAATAGTTACCATTACATGAAACATAACATTTTCCCCTCATTTTTGTATCAATTGAAAATGAATTATAGGAACAACAATTTCTTATTATTTTATTTTACTGAAAGAGCAAGATAAAGTTTTCTGCACTTCCCAATCAACATTTATAAGCACATTGGAAGAAAAAAGAAATGGATCACTTCAACTTCTAAGCTAATAATGTCAGCAACATTATAGATTTATATTTTTATTTATAAATATTGTCTTTGTTTTTATACTCCATTAAACTAAACTTTATTTTGTTATGTATATTTGCCAACATGTGGAAGGAACACTTACAATGACAAGCACTATGTGCAAAGTACAATTCTTTGATAACATCTTCGAGTCTAACACAGGAAACAATGTTTCAATGTACCAAATGTCAAGAAAAATGACCATTCACACATGCAAAGCATTTAAATAGTATCATACACTCGTAATTTGAAAAGCAAGCTTCCCATGGTCCTTGATTTGGATTTATTGCCATATTTAGCGACGGCTTTGGATTTATTCTCATATTTTTCTCAGTATTTATTGCACTTAATCTTTGGGAATATTTAATAGTTTATAGTTTACCTTTTTGTAAATATTTTATTATAGTGGTTTTGAAGGTAAATAATGATTATTCAACTCTCAATTTCTAAATCCAAATGCTTAGGTTCTAAATTAAAAAATAGAAACTTAAACCTCAATGAAAAATGAAAAATCTGAAATTGCAAAGGCCCCATCACATATGGACTAAAATGAAAATAAGTTATTAGAGATTTCCAACTTGATACATTTGCGTAAGAATTTTAAGGTTAAAGACTCACTTTGGTGCTCACTTGCCAAAACTCTAAATAGAGTTATTGGCACAATTACCCAAGCAAATGTCCTGTTTTTGTGCCAAGAGATGCTCTACAACCCAGTGTGGGGGAGATTTTGTGAGTCGAGTGTTTGTTGAGTAACAAAATAATACAAAGTAAACAAAAAAAGAATAATACAAAGTAAAAAGTAATAAATATTATGTCGGCCATAAACAAAAAAGAATAATACAAAATAAAAAGTAAATATGAGACTTAAACTAGAGACTTTAGAGCTTAGGATTAGGTGGTAAATATTATGCCGGCCATAAACACAAAAGAATAATACAAAGTAAAAAGTAAATATGAGACTTAAACTAGAGACTAGAGACTTTACTTTTTACTTTTAATACAAAGTAAAATGTAAATATGAGACTTTAGAGTGTTTGTCGAGTGTTTGTCTAGTAACAAAATAATACAAAGTAATCAAAAAATAATAATACAAAGTAAAAAGTAATAAATATTATGTCAGCCATAAACAAAAAATAATAATACAAAGTAAAAAGTAAATATGAGACTTAAACTAGAGGTAGCTCAGGGATTGCACTCAAGGAATTATTCAAGGAGAGGTTTGCACCTCGAGAGATTTGATCCCTCTCGGTGCTTGATAGAGCCTAGGATTTGGATCTAGGCTGGTATAATATAACATCATATTTTTTAGAGGAAAAAATCATATTTTTGTTATTCAAGGTGAATCAAAAAGTACATATCGATACTTCTAGAAAGTCAACATAAGCGTTCTGAGCAAAATAAATACCAGAAAATTTTCAAATCAAGTCTTTAAGGACTAAAGTTATACATTACTACAACAAAACTAGAAGCTAAGAAAGATTTTGATAGAATTCCAAAAAGCCCTCAAAACATATCGGCCAAAACAAAAAATTAGAGTATATCTTCAAGAATTACATAAGTTCCATCATTCAGAAGAAGAGTATCATGATATTCTTCCCAATAGAGGAGTCTTGTTTTTCCAGATAGAGCAAGCTTGGAGAGTAAATCAGCAACAAAGTTTTGTTCTCTGAAGATATGAGTGAACTCAATCATGTGAAAAAGCTTGATGAGTTTCCTTAATCTATCACACCAGTGCATAAGAGAAATGGCATTTAAGTTATAAAGCCCCTGAGCCCATTTGATGGTAACCCTTGAGTCTCCAAGGAAAAGAAGCTGGTCAATGCCAAAACATGCTGCCAAGTTACATAATAACCAAAGAGCCAGAACTTTAGCTTTCATATTTAGATCCTCCTCCACAATGAAGTTTGAAAGTAAATCTATGAGATAAATTTGGAAACAGAACTGCTCCAGCTGCACAAAATCCATCCTTGGCCGCTCCATCACAAAAACCAATGGCACCACATAAGTGATTTAAAATCTTTGGGATTCTTGGTTTTCTTCCAAAAGTCTCTTATGTATTAATCTCTTTTATCATCTTAATGATACTATGACTGACAGTGTTATGATCGAGTAGATGATTTTCAAAAATACACACATTTCTAACATACCAGATTTTCCAGGAGATGATTGCTGGTATATGTAATTTTCTCTTGCAATTTTTATACCAGAGGTATCAATTTTCATCAAAAGAAAAATTGTCCCATTTTTGAATGCTATCCAAAGCCGAGAGAACGTTTTTCCATTTATCAATTGTGTAGCTGCAATTTACCAGGATATGGTCCCTTGTCTCCGATTCCATCTTGCATAAATGACAAATGTTAGGTCCATACCATCCCCTTTTGTTCAGAATGTCCCAGGTTTTTAAACAATTATGAAAGGCGAACCACATAAATCATTTTATCTTTAAAGAGATTCCATTTCTATAGCCCTGCAAACCACCATTTTTCCACAAAAGTGCAACTTTCTCGAGCAATGGCAAGGTAGGCAGACTTTGTTGTTATATCTCCAGAAACAGAATTTGATACCCAGAAAATAGAGTCCTCTTCCCCACTCAATCTGCCTCCAGAGAAGTTTAATCTGTTAATGTAATTCTCCCACTCCAGATCTAAATCACCATTCAAACCAAGATCCTTAGCATTATACCAATAATAGTTATCAGAATTTATGCATGCAGGCTTTTTGATTTTATTTAGAGTATTATATCCAATAGCAGCCAAATATTCCACAATGTCCACTGAAAGCTGAAAATCTCCTTTGAAGCCAAGAATAGGATCAATGCCCATGATCACTGCTTTCTCATTTCCTACCTTCCAAGATAAATCTTTTCCAAGAAACTGATATAATTTTAGGAAGCCTTTCCACATCGAGGAAGCATTTCTATAACCTTTCTTTTGGTTTTGAATCCACATGATGGGATCTTGTTTTATATATTTGCCTCTTATTACTGCAGTCCAAATATTTTTCCCAAAAATACTTCTCCAAAAGCTCTTAAGCCTAAGAGCAGAGTTGAACCAGAAGATATTTTTTATCCCCCAACCACCCCAATCCTTTTGAAGAGATAAATTTTCCCAACTAGCCATAATTAGCTACCCTTTTTCCTTTCCTCTTGTCCATGGAAAATTAAAGATAATTTTTCTCATAGAATTTATGATTGAAATAGGAACTTGAAGCATTGAAAACCACTATACCAGAATTCCACAAAGGAATGCCTTGATTAATGTAAGTCTTCCTCCTATCGAAAGCATTTTGTGTGTCCAATGAAGGACTTTTTTTTCCAATCTTTCAACCAACCACCACCAGTTATGTTTTTTGTAGTTGTTTGGCTTTAAAAAGTAGCCTAAATAGTGGATTCCATCCCCTAAGGTGTAGACTTTATACGGGAAGAGTAAGTAATATTAAGCATGTTTCCCTCCTCCATCCTATGTTGAAATAAACAAGATTTCTTTTCGCTCACTTTCATACCTGAAGCATTGCAAATTTTTTTGATAATTTCCATAAGTCTTTTTCCTTCCTCGAAATTTGAAACAAAGATTAAAACATTGTCAACAAATAACAGATGTGTAATATAAAGTTTTGAATAAATTTTGACACCTTTTAATTTTCCTTCATATTTTTCATGTAATATCAATCTACTCAAGCCTTCAATAGTAAGAAAAAAGAGTAATGGAGATAAAGGACAACCATGCCTAATCCCCCTGGATCTTTTGAAAAACCTAGAGGGAGTTCCATTTACTAGTATTGCAAAATGTGACGAGGATACACAAGCAAGAATAACGAAAGCAATAGAGAAGAGAGATAAATCGGATGTGTGTCTAGCACAACAATAACAAGCACGAACAATACCTTGCATAAAGAGAAGCGCCTTGCCTTCAATGGAGAAGAGAATTCGCTTCACATTGGATTCATCAATCGTGTATAACATATTTATACATTCTTCTCTTCTATTTCTAACTTCTAACTTCAGGATGAACTCGCCCCCAAACTAGATGTATTGATCTTGCATGCAGAGGCGCACCCCACTTCTCATGCAGTGATTTATCTCATTGATCTGTCACTTAGGATGAACTCACCTCTTAACTAAAAGCTTTCCCACTTAGTACGTTAGGTGGCTAACTTAAATGTCGGCATGCAAGTGTCACAACTGACATGTCATCTTTTAGTTTAACATAAGTGTCGGCATGCAATAACACTTAGTTAACTAGATATTCTTTGTTGTCACTCATTTAACTCTATTTAACTAAAGTGTCATATTTTAGTTTAACTAAAGTGAAAACACTTTAGTTAACTAGTCCTTATTTTACACTTAGTTAACTGAAATCATGCTGATTTATTTACTTGAAGTGACCACTATGATTTCTTTAGTTAACTAAGGCATATCTTTAACTGATGCTTTAACTGAAGCATTGATACTGAACTGAAGCTTTAACAATTCGAGTTCTCTTTAATTAGCTGAAGTGTTTGCATGGGAAATTTTGAATTCTGTTGATCTCTATGCTTTATATTTTATTTCTTTATCTTTTATTGCATGCTCAATATGTGCTAACTTTGATTATCCATCACATTACATTATACTAAGAAGAATTATCGAATGTTGTAATCATATTATATTATTTCGGACCAAATGATCATATGCTAAAGTAATTCACTTTAGAGGTGATCAATCTCTAAAGGAGACATAATAGAAATCTGGTGATCATGGTTAATAATACATCACACAACATTAAATGCTTTTAACAAGTAAAGCATGACCTTTATACGGGAGGTCCATCTCATGGATACCTTTATGCGGAAGGTTCACAAGATAATAATGACTTGAAACACAAGTATGGAGGCTTGTCCAACAAGAATTTACAACATCATTACTTTGATCAAATACCTCTATACAAGAGGAATAACCTTTACACGGAAGGCAATCAAAGTGCTCACCTCTATATAGGAGGATCAATCTTGGCTACACAAGATTGGTTTGGAGAATATCTCATGATGTTGTATATTTAACACTCCCTCTCAGTGAGGGAGGAATTCTCCGCAATACCAAGCTTGTCTTGGAAGTACCTAAACTTTGTCACTAATAGAGGCTTTGTTAACACATCTGCAATCTGCTCGTCAGTAGAAATGCACTGAAGTTTCACTGTATCTTTATGGACCATGTCTCAGATGAAGTGATACTTCATTTCAATGTGCTTTGACTTGTCATGAAACACTAGGTTTTCAAAAAGCTTGATGCAACTTTGATTGTCACACCCAATGACCGTAGGCTCAAGCTTTTCACCGAACAACCCTACAAGTAGTTTTCTAATCCAAACTGCTTCTCGGCAAGCAACACTAGAAGTTGTGTATTTTGCTCCAGTAGTAATCTAGGCTACAGAGCCCAGCTTCCTGCTGGACCAAGATATCATAGTTGATCCTAGGCTATAAAGTATCCGAATGTACTCTTACAGTCCACAATGCTTCCTCCCTAGTATGAGTCTATATAACCAAGTAACATGACTCCTCCAATGGAGGCATATCTGATTCCATATGAAATTGTACCTCAAAGTTACCTAAGCACATGCTTAGCAGTTGTCCAGTGTCTGTGTCTCGGATCAGACAAAAATTGACTAAGAATGCTCACAGCATAACATATATCAGGCCTCTAATGTATCAAGTACATTAGCAAGCCTATAAGCTATCTATACAAAGTGGGATCTACTGGATCTGATCGAGATCTTGAATCATGAAGCTTTCTCAAATTGGAAACCATCGGTGTAGTCATAGATTTGCAATCTATCATGCCAAACCTACGCAATATATCCATAATGTACTTCCCTTGAGATAGAAAAATTCATCTTTTCTTTGCCATATCTCAAGGAATAAAGTAGTGCATTAGACCTAAGTCTTTCATCTCGAACTCTGAGGTGAGCTCCCTCTTACACTAAGCAATCTAATTTTCCTCTCCAGTGAGAACCAAATCATCAACATATAGAACCAATATCAATGGTTGGTTCTTCACTACTTTGAAATACAAATTAGGATTAGCTTCACTCTTACAGAAACCCAGTTTCTGAAGGTAGCTATCAATTCTAGAGTGCCAAGCCCTAGGGGCTTGCTTAATCCCATATATATATTTCTTTAGAATTCAAACATGGGACTCCTTCCCATGCACCAACAATCCTTCAGGATGCTAAATATAAACCTATTCCTCAACCTCACCATTGAGGAAGGCTGTCTTCACATCCATCTGGTTAAGTTTCCATCCTAGAACAGATGCAAGTGTAATCATTGCTCGGATTGTGGTGTACCTTTCCACTGAGGCAAAGGTCTCATCATAATAGATGCCTTCTTTCTGATAGAAACCTATAGCAACAAATTTGGTTGTATACTTCTCAATACTACCATCCACAACATTCTTTATCTTGTAAATCCATCTGGAAGTCACAATGGAATTCCCATTAGGTTTGGGAACAACCTCCCAAACATCATTCTTCATTATAGAGTTGAACTCTTTTTTCATTGCATCTTTCCGAACTTGTTGATTTGCAGCTTCTTCATATGAGGATGGTTCTGAATCACTGATGTGACTCATTAGTGCAACATACCCTAAATATCTGCCAGGTTGCTTGCGCTCTTTGGATGAGCATGTTGGTGCTCCGTGTTTCTCTACATTTCGTAAGATGTCCTGGCACCAAGTAGATCTTCTTTTAGCAAGAGGTTCATCAGGTGACCCCTCAACTAGTTCTACTAGTTCTTCAGGAGCTAGCGAATTTGAGGCATCTTCTGGCTTCTCCCTCTCAAAATCTGAAGGGGGGGAATCAAACTCAGGATCCTCCATCTCTGAATCACATTGAATCTCTTTCGATATTTTGAAAGCAGCTTCCTCATGGAAGGTAACATCTTGACTGACTTCAATGTGTCTCTCACCAGGTACATATATTCGGTATGCTTTGGATGACTCGTTATAACCCACAAAGGTGCCTTTCTTTCTAGAAGGCTCCATCTTTGTTCTCTTTTCTTTCGGTACATGAATGTATACTAGGCTCCAGAAGATCCTCAAGTGTGAGATGTTTGGCTTCTCACTAGTAAACACTTCTTCTGGTGTCTTCTCACCTAGAATGGCACAAGGGATTCTATTATGGATGTACACAGCTGTACGAGTGGATTCTACCCATAATGAGGTGGAAATATATTGATCATGCATCATGGCTTTTGCAGCCTCACATATGGTTCTATTCTTATTCTCGGCAACCCCATTTTTTTTAGGGTTGTATGGTACCGCTAATTGTCTACATATTCCTGCATCACTACATAGCTCATTATATGCACGTGAATCAAATTCACCTCCATTATCAAACCTTAATGCACGAATGTGCTTTTATTTCTGATTTTCAACTAGGGCTTTAAACTCTTTAAATTTGGTAAGAGTTTCACTTTTAGTCTTCATGAAATAAATCCATGAATTCCTAGAAAAATCATCTATGAACAATACATAATATAAGAAGCCACTCAGGGAGGGGGATGACATGGGACCACATACATTAGAATGTATTAAATATAAAATCCCTTTAGCTCTAGTATAACTGTTAGAAAAACTTTTCTTAACATTATTCCCAAGTGCACAACCCCAACATACACTATCATGCTCAAAATCAAATATGGGCATACCTTTTACCATCTTTTGAAGTCCTGGTAGTGCTTTGTAGTGTAGGTGTCCAAGCCTTCAGTTCCATAGCTTGCATGGACTGATAGTGTGGTGAATCATAGCTTGAATGTACTTCCCGGGTACCTTGTAGAGTCCTCCCTCTAGAACTCCAATCACAGCAATAGATTCTAGGATTTTGTTCTTCGGCCATAAAAGTGCTTTGTTATCCATGAAGATAACTCGGAAGCATTTGTCTTCAAGAACCGAAACTGAGAGGAGGTTCTTCTTCAACCCTGGAAATATAGAATTTCCTCCACATATAGAATATCACTAGTGCTTAGCTGGAATGAGGTGGATCCAAATCCTTGGATCAAATAAGTTGAGTTGTCCCACAACTCTACCATGCATGTGAATTCTTTCTCCTTTAGATCAATGATGGCACTCTTGTAACCAGCGATATGTTTGGAAGCACCACTATCAATCAACCATGTGTTTACATTTGTGATGATGGATCCAAAAAGGGATGATACAAGATAATACTACTTTCTTATCTCTTTTTCTTAAGATGCATTCTTTTGAGTGATTTCATCTTCTATGGTGATAGAAGCATGAAACTTTCATTTCCGCTTTTCTCTACAATCTCTTGAGAAATGGACTTTCTTGTTGCAATTGAAGCATCTAGATTTTGACTTGTCAAAGCCTTTGTTGAACTCCTTCTTCTTTGGATGAGAGAACTTCTTTTGAAATAAGGGTTTCTTTCATTTCTTCATTCTTTCCGTGAGGGAAAGGTTTTCTTCCTTGATGCACATTGACTTGCTTTGGATTCGCCCCTCCTCTTGGAGGAATTCATGCCACAACCTTTCAAAGTTAGGTTGTACCTATCATTCATTTACCGTAGCCAGGAATGTCTCCCATGAGGATGGGAGACCATCAATAACAGTTTGGAGAATATCATCTTCATCCACCACTACTCCAATACTAGCAAGTTGATCTCTTACCTGAGAGATTTTTGGAGAAGAAGGAGGCCATTGTCTCATCCATATCCATATTTAAGTTTCAAATCTTATTCTTCAATGCCCTCTTTTGACTTGGGGCCTTCTTCTCATATATATTAGTCAATGTATCATAACATTATTTCGTGGTATTCATTGGAGTGATCACAGGCATCAATTTATCATTTATCGAATCATAGATGATCCATTTGGCCTTACCTTGATTCTTCTTGAAGTTGGTGTGCCCTACATTATATGTAGGATCCTCCACCATAGTGGATACATAGCCATCTAAGTCATGTTCCTCTAGGATGTTGATAATCCTATCCTTTCAAGTGTTGAAGTTAGAGGTTCCCTCAAGACGGTCTTTCGATCGTACAGAGATCAATGCCTTAGTCCTCAAATTTTGTGCTCAACTTCTCAGGATCAATGTAGGCTATAGATGGCATGCAAAAATGAGCTCCTTCACACCCTAGGATATAATACCATGTTAATTTTTGGTTGATCTTTGATCTTTAATTCTTTTAGATGTAGACACTTGAAGCAATGAGACAGTTCAATCCATGAAATTCATACAACCATAACACAAGATATACCCAAGGGAAAATCCTCAAAATTATGGGAACAAAAACCCCAGCAATTCTTCTCAGTATAATATAGTGTATAACAAAGAATGCTTTCTTTTACAACATAGCATATTGCTTTCAGAAGATAAGAGATCACCAAACACTCTTGATGATGATACGAAATCAATAGAAAAGAGAGATCAATCGGATGTGTGTCCATCACAACAATAACAAGCACAAACAATACCCTGCACAAAGAGAAGCGCCTTGACTTCAATGGAGAAGGGAATTCGCTTCACATTGTATTCATCAATCCCATATAACATATTTATACATTCTTCTCTTCTATTTTTAACTTCTAACTTCAAGATGAACTCACCCTCAAATTGGATGTATTGATCTTGCATGCAGAGGTGCGACCCACTTCTCATGCAATGCTTTATCTCACTGATCTATCACTTAGGATGAACTCACCTCTTAACTTAAAGCTTTCCCACTTAGTTAGGTGGCTAAATTAAGTGTTGACATGCAAGTGTCACAACTCATGTGTCATCTTTTAGTTTAACATAAGTGTCATCATGCAATAACACTTGGTTAACTAGATCTTTTTTGTTGTCACTTAATTAACTCTCTTGAACTGAAGTGTCATCTTTTAGTTTAACTAAAGTGAAAAAAAATTATTTAATTAGTCCTTCTTATTTAACACTTAGTTAACTGAAATCATGCTAGTTGATTTACTTGAAGTGACCACTATGAGTTCTTTAGTTAACTGAGGCATATATTTAACTGATGCTTTAACTAAAGCATTTATACTTAATTGAAGTTTAATAACTGAAGCTTTAACAATTCAAGTTCTCTTTAATTAGCTGAAATGTTTGCATGGGCAATTTCGAATTCTTTTGATCTATATGCTTTATCTTTTATTGCATGGTCAATAGGTGCTAACTTTAATTATCCATCACATTACATGATACTAAGAAGAATTATCGGATGTTGTGATCATACTATATTATTCCGGACCAAATGATCATATGCTAAAGTAATTCACTTTAGAGGTGATCAATCTCTAAAGGAGACTTAATAGCAATCTGGTGATCATGGTTAATAATACATCACACAGCATTAAATAATTTTAACTTGATTTTAACAAGTAAAGCATGACCTTTATATGGAAGTTCCACCTCTATACGGTAGGTCCATCTCCTGGATACCTTTATGCGGAAGGTTCACATGATAATCATGACTTGACACCTAAGTATGAAGTCTTGTCCAACAAGACTTTACAACATCATTACTTTGATCAACTACCTCTATACGGGAAGAATAAACTTTACAGAGAAGACAATCAAAGTGCTCACCTCTATACAGGAGGATCAATCTTGGCTACACAAGATTAATTTGGAGAATGTTTCCTGATAATGTATATTTAACATGGAGCACACTAAAAATATTAGGGCGTTCTAAGTACCTAGTCTTTGCAAAGAATAGCTTTGTCCTTTACTTGTGACAGCCTTAGTCGATTTGTCATCTTGCTGACTTGTGAGAGATGTTTTAATTGTTCCTTTAAAACTCCATGTCGTGACTTTCTGAAATTGTGTGAGAATCATCTTTGCCTCGACCTCTGTAAAGAAACTCTTCTGTGTTATTCTTGTTTTATAAAATATCACACTTTTTTTTAAATATATTTTTCTGGATGGTACACTAATTGAAAGATTAGAACCTTTATGTATGGTATCCAGCAGGTATGCTTCTCTCTCTATTGTGAACAACTCGTCCTTCCTCTTTGAAGACTTGTCATATTCAATCAGATCCTTTGTGTGGAGGTTTTTTGTTTTGAGTAAAAACTTAACGTTCTCTTGTTGCTTTTAATTCTCAAAGCATGATTATTAAACAATTTGGCTATATCACAGTCCTCTTCCACTCATATTTTGATTCAGTTGTAGGCCTTTGAGGAGATTTTATAGCAGCAATAGGATTGGAGACATAATGTGAGCCCTATATTAGCCACCCTTGAAGCATGCAACTGGTTGTGGAGTAAAGTGTTATACTGAACTTCTTTTTCCCTATCATGATAACATTTTAAGACCTCATATGACAGCTAGCTGATTTGAAATAGTAATTAAGGTTAGACAGCCATATTCCAACAAGTGGTAACAGAGAAATGGCCTCCCAAGGATCCCCTCTTAAATCTATTTGAGCCCATTTATCATTTGAAACATGTCTTCTCTTGTGTTTGGAGGAATGAATTCATGGTTGGAAAAGGATATAGCACCATTTTTTTTTAACTTGGAAATATTGCTGCCTTTTTAAACTTTTGACCGGAAAAAATAATATTTTAGGGCAGCAAGCCTGTGTGAAAGGAAGATAAAAAGCTACATATGTTATGTCTTCAAGCTTAGCATTAATGATAACAACAGAGTTAGGGAACTCATATGGCAACATTTTATAGGATTATTGGATCATTTGTGACACCAGATTCTTCAAAATATTTTTTGGCAACTTGTTTTCATACTTGTACCATCCTTGGGACATGTTAAAATGACATTTTGTGGGATATTGGACTAGCAATGGGAGTCTTGTGGCAACATTATAACATTCCTCATGATCAACACACTCATATCAATATTTGAAGCCTTGTGAAGTTGTTTCAGAGGTATATACATGCTTGGTTTGAAGCAACCCATGGATAGTGCCTCCATTTCCAGCATCGAAACTTCTATGCACCTGGAAACACATGTACTCGGCGGTTATATAGTCCTGAGGTAGTGAGATGTGGCATTCATTAGGGAAGATGATACTTACATTGGAGACCTATTATCGATAGACAAATTTCATGACCTTGGTGGCATCGTTTAGTTGAGAGTGAGGTCTGATTTATGCACCAACAAAAAATAATTCTGTGTCACCCTTTTATATAGTAGCTCTATCACTATTTTGAACTAGCAGCAGAAATGAAATGGACAAAGAAACCACAGAGCAAGTCTGAGGCAGACCTGAGGTAGCATCTCAGGAGTTGAGGAGATTTTTGACTAAATATGGTCACTTCAATAGGATAAAAGGTGTAAAATCATCCCCCCCAAAGAGCAGCGCCCTCCATCATGAGCAATGTATAACGACCTCCAGTTCCTATCCATGTTCTTTCTCTTGTACTCATCCATTTGCAGAGGAGCCAGGGAGATTAGACCATTGCAATTGATACATTTTTCATGCTTTCCAGTGATTCCAGTGGTACTTACTCGAATTCCTCATTAATTATTGAATTCACTTTCTGATTTAACAACCCAACCTCCCTGTCTTTTGGAGGCACGAGGTTTATTTGGGACCATCTGTTCCATTTTATTCCACTTCATCGGCGTATTCCCAGCCTATACCCTTAGTCTCCAGATTGACAGATTCCATCTTCCTGTTCTGCACCAACAATATCCAAAAAAGAGAGTCTCATATTTTATATATAACATTGACTCATTGAAAGTGTTTTTCCTCTTCTGTCCAATCCAAGATCAGGTCACCTAATTATACGAATAAGGATTTAAGCTGATGACTTTTTTGTTATCAACAACTACATGTTGCGACAATTAGTGTACAATTCATAGCAATCCACTAACTAATATATTTCTTGCAAGCCATTTGAATACATTTCAGTTCATAATTCGTTACCCATAGACAGACTTGCTATGTTCTTACTCAAATTTTAAATACGTTTACATATTCTTTATCGCAATCCACCAACCAGTAGACATTTAGTAAGCCATTTGAATACATTTCAGTTAAAAATTTGTTACCCACAGAAGGACTTGCCCATTTCTTACAATTAATTGAAAAGAGTAGCATTAGTAGTGAATTGTTGTTGTAAAACCAAAACATTCAAATCATAGTGAACAGTTGTTGTAAAACAAAAACATTATAAAAAATTGTGGTTGAAATATAAATTTTCTGGTAGTTGTAGATGCCAAAACAAAATTTCCGTTGTCGGGACATGAACCTAGATCTCTTATATTCTAGTCGTTATATATAACAGGACTTGAGTACAATAATAGTATAATACATAGTCGTTCAAGCATTTCTGCTCAAAATTTGCAACTTGAAGAGAGTATTTGAATATGTCTCTTATTCTAGTATATATAGGCCTGTTACATCTAACCTAATAGGTTCTATAAAAATTGTTGAGCAACGAATTAGTTTTGCAAAAAATATGGAATTAAATTTATGATCTAACATACTTGCTCATGGCCTTGTCCTCGGCTTGTTTGAGAAGAGAAATTTTCGCTTATCAATCTCCATGCCTTCCTGTAACTGGTGCAACATTTCTTCCTCCTTGAAATCTAGTGGTAATGAGCCCACTGAAGTATTTATGTTGGTTGTAGAAGAGACTGAATCCTTTCTTTGATAAATAACCAGAGCACTCAGTTTGTCACATTCTTCTTCCAAATCTTGTATATGCCTCTTTTGCTCGACCAACAAATCCATCATTATGGCATTTTGTGAGGTTTGTTGGTGTTCTAATTCATAAGTCCCGACAGTGACAAAATATTGAAGTCTTGTTTCCATTAATCAAATATTCTTTCCTTCTCAAAAACTTCCAAATCTCTTGAATATATGTCTGAGAAATATTGGGATGTTCATCCATTTTACCCAGTGTTGATCCCAAGCTGAATTGACCCAGATCCAAATTACGCACCAGGTTACCCTTAATTGGTAATTATGGATGTGCACTGGATAGAGAAATAACCATTGGCTTCAATCTTAACTAACAAACAACACCCAATAGATGATTCCCAAAATTCAAGCTACAAGGTGAACATAGTTCCAACTGCTTCTAATTACTACTAAACATGAAATCGCCACCACAGACTATAATCAAGCATAAAGTACATCTTAGACTTATCTCACATTTGACACCAATTAGACTATTCCCCAAGCGCAAGCGTACAGATGCACAGAGTTTCAATTCATGGCAATTACCTCTAATTCGCAATTCATCACCACAAACCATAATCAAACAAATATCACAGCTGGGAATTAGTTGAAACAAGCTTACAAATGACCAGGCTTTGGCAGTCGTTTCCAAGATTTCATCTGATGTGCTTAAGGGGAGACTTACAGGTTGATATCAAGATGTGAGGTCTTATCCAATTGAACCATGTTTCTTTTCAACAGTGACTGGAGGAATCAAGAAAACCCACCCCCCCTGTATGCCCCTTTCTTCCTGGTTTGACCCTTAGCAGTTAAAATCCTATATGGAGAAAACCTATTGTTCCTTATCCCTTCATAACCTTGGAGCGGCAGAAAAGGAATGTGTGAAGCCAGGGCTACAATTAATTCCTTGCCTTGTTGAGTTGTATGAATGATTATTCTGTGCAACGTGTCCCTTGCATTAAATCCCAAAGTAAGTGGAGAATTGATATAGAGTGGATGATTGACATTAGGGGATTGGATTAAATATTGAATGCCCATATTTTATCATTTTCCCTTCTTCAAGCCCGGTTGCCTTGTTTTCCAGGAAACTCTTAAGATGTGAAAAAAATTGACTTTCTTAAGAGCTTCGTCCTTTTTGATTCTGTCAAGGATGCTTGCAAGGGAGTCATCGAGGCGTATGGTATTGTTTCTGAGGTGATGAATGATGATCATTGAGTGTCCAGAGACTAGTAAGGTGTTTATCTTTGTAGTTGACATTATCCCACCCCTTTTAGAAGAGCATAAGATTATGCCGTATTGTTTGAAATCATTCCTAATCCCCATGTGAAGTTGTTTCCTTGTGTTCATCCATGATCAAAGATGATTCACCCCACGCCTACCACCCTTGACTTATTACTTAATCTTTTATTTCATATAGCGAGTTCTATTTGACTGAAATATTACAATTATTTACTTTGCTAGTATGATTCATAATACATGAATCTAAATTTAATAATTCTTACTCGATGCATTCAGTATCAAATTAATTAAGTAGAGTTATGTTGCTTAAGAACTAGTAAACATTGTCATAACCGAATTCCTAGAAACATAGTATTAGCCAATGGCAGAGGACTTGCTTTATTGGGCACTTGCCACTACAAACCACATTAAGGAGTTCTTATAAACATAGAAAGATGTCATAACTATAATGTACAATTACAATTATAACTATAATGTATTGGTGGAAAGCAACTTAGACTGTCTTATTTCAGGTTGCAATAGTGGGCGCTTTCCTTATAGCAATGGTTTTGCATTATAAAATGTTGGTTGTCAAAAGAAATAAGACAGTCTAAGTTGCTTTCCACCAATACAAGCTATCCCACCTATATAGTTATCCTCTTTTTCCATCCACTGCACAACTATTTTTTCATACACCCATGCTATCATATCTTGTGTTTGCTTTCATTCATGGTCATCGGGTTATGCATGGTTAAGTTTCATTTGCATGAAATTGTGTGTTGATATTTATTATTATTGGATGCATTATCAAGATGAGAAAGATACAACTGTAGCTACATATAAGATAAAAAAAAAAAAAAAAAGAACCCAGTCAAAGGCTTCATTTCTGAGTAATTTTTGACCTTTTAAAATGGTGTCCCTTCTTGGGCCTCAATCTCATTTCGGCATGGGAATCCGTATAGTATTAACCCAGTGACTTTGATTGGTACTGAGTTTTATATGTTAGTTGATGATTGCTATTGAGTTTTTTTAGTAGTACAGAACAATATGTTGATGTGTGTATGTCTGTGTGGACGGACTATCTTATGGATAATTTAGTAGTTGTTGTCTTTATAATTATCTACATCAATTTATGGAGTAAATTGATAAATGAAATATTTGTTTACTATTTAATTCATCTCCAATATTTAATAGTTTTTTCGATGCTTGAAAAAGTTCGCATGTTGAACATGAGGTAGAATATCTTTGTTCCAATGCATAGATAGCAACAATTCTTCATAATGTATTCTTGTTGTATTCATACAATTCTCGAAGCAGTATATGTTGGTACAAGGAAGTAGGAGATTTTAGTACCCTACTAGCTGGAGCAAATGAGTGAAAAGCAGGCGATTATTGGTTTCATTTAGACACACGGGCATATTTTGATGATGAGCAACATTAAAAAATGATCAAAGCTATGTGCAGGTTGAGCTACAGTGTCTGTGACAATACTTCATGGGCCTGAAGAGCCAAGGGAAGAGTTACAAAAATGTGACCAAGATTTCAAACATATAGATCAATTGAGGAAGCACCTATATCATATACATAAACTCTCCATGTGCACGTTATGTATGGAAGGCCGGAGCATAATTATGTTTTTTAAAACCTTATTACTATTTCATAAAACATTGTGTGGATGCAAGGAATTCCATCCTCCTATTACACAACTTCTAGAGAACGAGCTGGAGGATTGAGACCTTAGTAGTTTTCTTTCAATCTTTAATATTTACCACATATAAAAGTGGTCATTTAGTTGGTTGGTTAGTATGCCTTTTTCTTATATCTGACATTTGTTGAAGCTTTGACTTTGTTTCGGGTATGACCTTCTAAATTTGTGCCTTAATGGACCCAAGGAAAAATTGAACTCAACAGTTATAAGATAGGTAAAACGTTATCTGAAATACGAATATAGATCCATCTTCATCCAATTCAGAACAACTCTTTCTACTCACCAGGGAAGTTCTTATTTTCATCCAATTCATAACAGCTCTCTTTTCTAATTACACACACAAGGTAGAATGATTTTTTTGTTTCTTCTTTTATGTTTTGAACTCAAAAGGAAATTCTTTTTCAATTCTCAATAATTAATGGAATACTTGATGCTTCTGTAAATTGCATAATGTTGAATGATCCCCAATTCTGTCATGTTCCATATTTTTGCAATTTTAAATTAACAGGTATGATTGGATGTGTTCCACTAAACAATAAGTGATGCAGTATAAGTTGTTAAATAGTGCAAAGAATGATCCATGAAATATTACCACAAATCACACATGTTATTCACTTATGAAAGTGATTCACTTACATATTTCTCCACAATATATTATAAATACCACTAACTAGTTAATACATGAGTAGAGGTTGGTTGAATGCTTATAAGAAAGTTAGTACCTTTTAATCATCCAGTCAGTTATTATAAAATAATATTTTAATTCTTAGTACATTTTTGTATGCTTTATAGTTGACATTGGTTTAGATGTTGCATGAAGGAAAGCCACAAACTAAATAATATTGGAATTTGATAAATCGGTTATGGAGAAACGGAGGGAGAAATGGAGAAAGAGGTGTGATTGAGGCTAAGTTCATGATGGATTTGACATGAACTGGGGTTATATATGTGGATGGGGAATTGGGAATTGGTAAGCTACTCTTTCCTCCTAGTTTCTTTGAAAGTGAGATGTGGTGCTTCTGACAACTTAGTGTATCACTGTCAAAGCAGTCTGCATGGTTATTTGCATGTCGGTTATCCCACGGGTAGAGAGCTAATAAGTCTAATGATTAGTGTTGGACATTCACGATCTTTCATATGTGTTCATATTATGTATACATGACAAGTTTGAGCATATGTTGAGTTATTTGTTTTACTAATACCCTGATTCCAGGTTCCATTATGAGGTTTCAACTTGTAGAGGCAAGCGTTAAGTGGTGGGATACACATTATGGATTGTATATACATGCATTATTTCTTCCCATTGTATTCTATTTAGCGTAATCATTTTTTTATAATAAGTAAGTTTTATATCTTATTGATTTTCACTTAGAGGACCTAGTGACCTTGTTTAGACATTATAGCTATGAATCTATACCTCACCTAGTGACCTTGTTTCCTATTTGTGAAGTACAAAAATTATTTCTTGCATTAGAATTTGGGGAAGATCAATGGAAGTTGTGACAAGGTATTTGTTATTTGTATCAAGCAGTATTTTGGTCCCATGTATTGAAATAGGCACAATTAAGCCAACTACTAGTAACAACCATTTGTATGATTGTTTATTCCTTACCGCGGGAAAACTTCATTGAATCTATTGTGCTAGCAGAGGCAGTGTTTTCCCAAGAAGTTTAGAAGTTGCAAATTCTTAGATCATTGATGTAAAATTATACAATATATTTTATTTAAGAGTGCTAGCTTACAGGAAGAGCACCTGCCTTATAGGGAGGAGGTTGGTTGTTCGATTCCTCCGTGCCCTATATATATAAAATGACTACAAACGACCAAAAAGAGATAAATAACCACTGCAAAAATGAGAGATAAGTGACCAAAAAACGACCAAAATTCGCATATAAACGACCAAATGGCGACCACTGGTGGAAAATTAGCGGTCATTGATCACGTGACAAAAAATGTGGTCATATTTAGCTTGGTCGTTTAGAGTTTATCATGTGGTCATATATTTGGTTGTTAATTTGGTCATTAATTGTGACAATTAATGACCAAATATATGACCACAAAATAAGCTATAAATGACCAAGTTAAATATCACCACTTTTTTGGTCGCATGATCAATGATCGCTAATTTGCCACCAGTGGTTACCAAATCAAAAGTGGTCATTTATATGCGGATTTTGGTCCTTTTTTTGGTCATTTATCTCTCATTTTGTACTAGTGAATACATGATATTACAAACATTACAGAAACATTGGAAAATAAAAAAAATTATCCATGTCAGAGGTAGATTAATCCACCTACGTGAATCATATATGTCCCCCATCAAGGATATAATAAATGTACTTCCATCAACATATATCATTTTATATGAGTTTAGATAAAATATTTATGAACCATTTTGAAATGATATTGTAATTTCCATTTATGATTTTGAATAAAATATATATGAACCATTTTAAAAAGATATTGTAATTGAATAAAATATTTATGAACCATTTGAAATGATATTGTAATCGCTATTTATGTTTTGAATGTCATTATTCAATAAAAAGTTTAGGAAACATTTATGATTTTTTTGAAGTAACAATTATTATGTCATATTTTTATATAATTATGGGCATAGATATCCATGTTCCACATATATATATATATATATATATATATATATATTCCAATTTGTTGTTAATGGAAATGATGATAGAATGTATGCATACTTCTTCATTAGTTGCATTGCACACATTGATCAACATATGTAACATTTATTGGTTAGGACCTATGGCGAAGTTCTTGGTAGCATCATCAATCTCACTTGGTAAGATCACCAACAATGTAGTGGCCCGACTATTAGATACTTATCAATATATTGGTTGTCACATATCATATGGTTACATCCAAGTTAATGTTGTTCAGTTTAGCGCTTAGCTTATAATCAATCCACTCTACTCTTTATCATCACCATGTGTGTAAATCTGTGCTTGCTATAAAAAAATGATGCATACTTCTTTTTCACCATGATGTTGAGGTAAAGAAGTATGCAACATTAAACTACGAAATTAATGGAGAAAATTATTGAGTACAATATATAAAACTATACTCTTCTTAACACAATTCTTTTTATGTATAAATAGTAGAAAAAGTACTTAGAAAATGAGATATTATAGCATACTACACTATGTAATTATTTTGCATCTATAAACACATCTCGAAATTTGATTGCTCGATTTATTTTAAAAATGTTTCAAATTTATACATCCCAATCCATGTGGTCTACACACTTGCTTAAACTTTACAAAATAACCATTTCTTTTTAAAAATGCCAAAGTTGGTCAATTATCTAAAAGAATTTTGTTAAGGTTTGTTGTTCATTTATATGAACAAATGTTAATCCTAGCTTAAGTTTTTAGATCGAGATAAATTTATATGAGATAATATATCAATATCTAAAATAAGTCCCAACTTAGGGAAGATAATACTGTAATAGAACTAAAGTAATTTAAATCATTTAAATATTATTTTTGTTATTATTATTAATTAAACGTAGGCATTATAAGGAAATACTATTCAAATGTGTCTCTTCAATTGTATTTAAGCTGTATGTATCACTACAACAAATTTAACATTTAGGGGCAGTTCCTTTCCGCCTCCAAAAGTAACTTTTGGGGGCAGTTTTCGATTTGGAGGCGGTCTTTCCAAAACTGCTCCTAATAGCACCGACGCTAAAAGTTTTCACTTTTAGGGGCGGTTCGGGATGAGATTGTAACCGCCCCCAAAAGTTGGTTTTGGCGGCGGTTGATACCCGCCCCAAAAAGCCACTTTTGGGGGCGGCTCTAACCCCCCCTAAATTCACTGTTGGGGGCAGTTCACAACCGCCGCCAAAAGTCAATTCAGGGGGGGTTTAGAACCGCCCCCAAACATGGATTTTGGGGGCGGTTCTACCCCCCGTCCCCTCCAAAAAAATTTACTTTTGGAATGTTGGAGGCATTTTCCTTCCGCCTCCAAAGGTTACTTTTGGGGGCAGTCTTTAGAACACCGATGCTAAAAGGTTTGACTTCTAGGGGTGGTTATGGAAGAGATAAAAACCGCTGCTAAAGTGACTGTTGGCGGCGGTTCTAAACCCGCGCAAAAGTGACTTTTACGGGCGGATATAAATCCCCTCATAGGTACCTACGGGAGCGGTTTCAAACCGCCCTTAAACCGCTTTACAAACATTTGGTGCGGTTATAAACCCCCTTCGTAGGTGCCTACGGAGGCGGTTCAAACCCCCCCTAAAACTATTTACAAACATTTGGGGGCGGTTATAAACCCCCCTCGTAGGTACCTACGGAGGCGGGTCAGAACCCCCTCTAAAACCCTTTACAAATATTTGGGGGCGATTAAGAACCCCCCTCGTAGGCACCTACGGAGGCGGTTCAGAACCCCCCTAAAACGCTTTACAAACCTTTGGGGGTGGTTATGAGACCCCCTCGTAGGTACCTACGGAGGCGGTTCAGAAGCCCCCCTAAAACTCTTTACAAACCTTTGGGTGCGGTTATGAACCCCCCTCGTAGTGACATATGAAGTCAATTTAGAACCCCCCTGGTAGCCATAATAAATCATAATAAAATATATTTTATTTAAAACATCAATATTGCAATATTATTAAGGCACTAAGGAATCGAACCTTCAACCTCCTGCTTGTAAAGCAGGCGCTCTACCATTGAGCTAGAACCCTTTAAGAATTGGGGAAAGGGGCAATATTAACACCAAGATTGCATCATTTGTAATTCTAAGAAAAGACTAATAATCCCAGCATTGTTTCTGACTCGAGATACCTAAGAAAGTAGTCTGAATGGCTCTAACCTTATAAGTTGGCTGAACTTGAAAGGTTTCATATGCAGCATTGGTTCAATAAAGAAAACAGTAATACATAAACATTTTGCAGGACAAAGTTGGCATTCAAGTTCATACACATACTTATAAAGTGAACATCTAACTAGAATTTCAAGTATTCATGGATAAAAACGAGCATCTTTTATAATGGTTGCTTGATGGATCCATGTAAGCATAGCCTTCTCTTAAAATTTATGTCAGTAGATCAATGGGTTCTACAATTATAACATATTTAGACCCAACTCAATCGAGTCTGGTGATATAAATAGCATTCAACTATAGGATGGAGAAATACAAAGATTAAAAATTGCATAGCACGGATAAATCTATAAGATTTTCTAAGATAAACAACTCATAATAATGCATTTATAGATATAGAATACTTGCAACTGATCTAATCGTGAATGAACACCACCATCACTCAAAATGCCATGATCTAATCATGAATGACTCCTTAATGTATTTAAACCCTGCTCCCTCGTATATTTTGCTAGAGGCAAGAGCATAATCCACTAATTTTGCTTTGCACCCAAAGTCAAAATCAAAGTTAATATGTTTCCCATTCTAAAAGTTATAGCACAAATAAATAGTAGAAATATCCTTTCAGTTACCATTTATACAATTATAAAGTACATCTTATACAAATATCATATGATATCACCCCAATTTGTAAGGTGGTCAATAAATTAACAAAATGTTAATGC
This sequence comes from Larix kaempferi, assembly GCA_027924585.1. Classification (NCBI taxonomy): domain Eukaryota; kingdom Viridiplantae; phylum Streptophyta; class Pinopsida; order Pinales; family Pinaceae; genus Larix; species Larix kaempferi. The sequence continues at coordinate 2,957,705 of BSBM01000276.1, read as the reverse complement.
TTACCAAATCTTAATAATGCAGGGAAAAATACCCAATGTATAGGATTCTCATAAGTCACTCTGAATGCAGAAATGATCCACATGCAAGATATTCCTCCTTCACTCTAATCCTTGACAGTTTTCATCAATAATTTTCCAAAAGTAAAAAAACCATAGTAAGCAAAAATAAAATGAGCTGCTTGTTTACCATACTGGAAAATAACAGATATCAAGCATAGTAAGTCATAGAGGACAGTAGAGTCGAATAAGGACTTTGTTCCTTCTTTGAAGGATCTGGAAAAGAGAGTAAGAGTTATATTTAATCCAATTGAGTCATTTAGATGGATAGATTAGCTTTAGCTTAAAGAGATTGTTAGCTCGCAGAAGCTTTTAGGTAGCTTAGTGGAGCTTAGTTAGCTCGAGGAAGGTTCGATCAAGAGGAACAAGCTCAGATTTTTGACTCTTGGAGCTTACACGGAGAGAGAGAGAGGTCTTTGTTTGTAATGATCAATCCATTGTATTTAGGTTCAGATAAAGGACCATTGTGAAATAAGATCGTATGCCTGTATTTTTGGCTTAATTGAGTTTATTGATTGAGTTTGGAAGCAATTTCCCATTTGAATCGTATCTTGTGACCACGTTGACTGAAGAAATGTCTTGAGTATTGACATTTACACAAAGTAGTCAATGGGATTGCTAACTACATTACGTAAAATTCTTTAATAGTGGTCAGGGAAGCTTCAAGAGACCTATAGGTGATACTCCCAATGCCTAAAAGGACACCTATAGGTGATACTCCCAAATAATGTTGAAATTGTATTGATAATAAGGATCTATACCTCTTAATCTTGGCCCAGCCGACTACGGGTGTGTTCTCAGGGATACAGAAGGGTAATGGTCAGCCTCAAAATTGGCCATCTGGGGCATGAGACTAATAATGCAGCTGAGTTGGAAGGTCATCTTCAGGGAATCCAGCTGGCTTGCACCCATAATTGTACTCCCCTTGGTGTGGAGGGTGATTCCCGGATTATTCTCCACATGGCCAAATGCAGCTCAAAGGTGGAGACCTCGTGACGGTTGGAGGGCAAGCTGGATAATTTAGCATCTCTGCTATCTCTAGGGCTGGTTATTTCTTTCTCCCATGTTAAGCGCAATGGGAACAAGCTGGCGGACCTTCTCGTTGGGGCAGTGAATCACTTGGACCTAAGCGCCCAAACGTGGGAAAACCTGTCGAATTCGGATATTCTTTCCCGCGATATGATGAGTTACCATGCTGATGACGGAGGGCGACGTCAGGTGGAGGATCGTACTGCCACGTGATCCATTCTGCCCTCATTCTTTCGCCCTTATTTTAAAGGATGATCGATGAGCAGTCTTTTCATCCATTTCTCGTGGAGTTTGTTGTCTTCTCACTAACTCGAAAAGGTACTTCTACCATGATTACAGGAGGGAAGGATTTAAGTGAAGCATGATTTTCCATTAATGGACAGTGTGAAAGGTCACCACCTTCAATTGCAGTACGATTTGCCATTAATGGACTGTGCGAAAGATCACCACCTTCAGTTGCAGTACGATTTGCCATTAATGGACAGTGGGTTGTAAAACTCTTTTTAAACCCAGGGAAGGTGGTAGACATGAACGTAGAGTTCAAAGATTTAGTTGCATGCACCGTCGTTGTTTTCTTGTTAGATAGTATGGACGATCATGGTAATTGGGATAGATGCAGTGCCACTGCAAGCTGTCGTCATTATCGGGTGGGAGAGACTTCTCAGGGTGAATCCGGTGGGAATTTCTCTCGTGCCCAGCAAAAGGCACGTTGGGAATCCAGTTCCTTTGTTAGGGATGTTCCCCCGGATCTCCAAAAAGAGATTTCCACTATAGAACGACAACTTTGGAACGAGCTTGATAAAGCGACTTTGGATGTCGAACGTCGTCAGACTGCAAATTGAGTTATGGACCCAGGAAACACCGCGGGTCGTTTCAGCCTGTATGAGCACACCATTACGCTCTATTGGGTAATGAAAAATACTATGGGTTATGCTCTCCGGGATAGGATGGAGCATCCATTTGTAAATGATATGCTCAGTTATGAAAGAAGCATTTTGGAGGAAACCAGGGTCGTCCACCATAAGCTAGATTTTCTCCTTCAGGCTATGCAGCTTCAACCTGCTCTTGCACAGCCGGCGGCTTTTGCGGTTCCTCCTCCTGGGCGCTGTCCTGATTTCCCCTACATTCTATTCTAGGCTGCCGTGGGGGATGTTTAGTGTCTGGTTTGTTGGGTGTCTGTTTAGTGTCTGGGTGTCTGTCTATCGTCTATTTTCATGAGGTTTTGTTGTGCAAAGGAGTGATAATGGGATTCAAAAGGCCTGCGTGCACATGTTTTGTTTTAGTTTTGCAGTATCTGTAGTATTTGTCTCTGGAGTTATATGTATGGTCAAGCGAAGTCCTCTTCGGAGGTGATTTTGTTCAGTCAGGTGACTCAGTGTGATGGTTTGGTTATGGGCTTTTTGGGTTCAGTTGTACATCTTTCTCTTTTAATATAAAGTTCTCTCTTCTTACTTCCAAAAAAGAAATAAGGATCTATACGTCAGATGATCTTGGCATCCTCTGTGCTTTACACAAATATTTCACACAAATTAGTTGTTACACCATCAATCTGGTATACTTATGGTTGTAATAAATTTGTTGTAATCAAATACTTTTAATATTGTTCATTACATTACCTGCCCGTTCTCAATAGCTATCCCGCAATCAACTTTTTTCCTTCAACAAATGTGCAACAAAATCAATTCATAAAAAAGACAAGTACAACTGTACTTAAAATGAAGAAATCAACACGTTATAATCAATGAAACGACAATAAGATTTCTAATTGACAAATTCGTTATGGTGATAACTTACAAATATGCAAATTGTAAGTTATATTGAAATAACTTACAATTTATGGTGATTTTATTAAGTGGATTAACTATAAGAGAAAGTCCATGTGAAAGTGGGGAGAGCACTCCCAAAAATTTCACCAACTGATGTTGAAATTCTTCACGAGCGCTGCAGATATGCCTATAGTCTGGACTGTCTGATTAGTATACACATTTTGTATACAAATTCTACTTTAAATTCCATTATCTTGTCCTCCTTTTCAAGTCTGTGTATAATAACAATAAAACAGATAAGATCCATGCATAAACAGTAGAAAAACAAAAAACATATACATGAAAGGTAAATCCAAGTAATAATCTAAGATGTATACCTCATTTTCAAATCTGTCCAATCCCTTTTTTTGGCCATTTGAAAATAAAACAACCCAATTTCTCGAATTGGCTCCTCGAGAGTTGGCCTCTCAACTTCCTTCCAATATACGGTTACCGCGAATATTCCTGTAGTACACCCATATGCTTTTCAAAATAGCCTTTACCAGCACATAGCAACCATATATTACACCATACAAGCTTCCACCTTATAATAACCAAATCCAAACATCAAGTACATAATATTTTGGTTTTAACTTGGAGCCGAGATAAGAATTTTGGGGAAGCTACAGTCTTCATGCTGATCGGAGGATTAAGTATAAACAAATGTGCCTGCAACGTTGATTAATGCCTATAGATGGTTTAGATCAAAAGCGGGGGATATCAACGGTTATGAGCCTCCTTCGCGGAAAAAGTTGAAGGTCTTTTAAACGCTGTCGGGGTGCTAGCCTGCGGGCAGGTCAAGGAAGATCGACGGCGGAAGGCTTAGATCAACGGTCAGAAAATTGTTCACGATTTAAACATGCGCGAAAAGGGTTATGATTCAAATCCATGAACTTTTGATAAAGTTTGGCATCTCCCAACGGTGCAGATCTAGTTAGATGAAGATCGATGACTCGGGATTAGTTCGCGGATAGGACTTGCGTGTGAAACCAGAAGACCCAAAATTCACGAACTCGGTAAAGGGCGCATCCGGGGACAGGAAAGATCCAGGAGGAGAGCGGATCGACGGTTGAAAATTTTTTTGCAGATTAAAGGTGTTGTCGAGTTGATATGTGGCAGGTAAAGGTCAAGGAGATCTACGGATGAGAGTTGATCGTATGGATAGACGGCTGAAGTGACTCCGTCGCTATCATAGTTGTAAGGGTGATATGTAATTTTTATATTATAAAATGCTCGTCTGCACGAAGATTCGCATCCCAGTTGACTTGTGTGCATTGGAAAGCAAAAGGAGGGAATCGTTCATAGCCGACCAGCCAACCAGAGACCCAGAAGCTCCACCCAGTTGTCAACCAACTAGGTAGGCCATCCACCTCCACCCTAAACTATTTAAATGGTCAGACCCGTGGTACCCCCAGGCTTTGAGCCTCTAAAGATAATTGACCTATAAGAGGATAAAGACTGTGAGGTTTACGATCCCATGCTGATAAATAGCACCATAGAAACTGCCAAAGAAAGATTGGAGGTCATAAGGGCTAGACAAGTGGATGTCCATAAGATTTATCAATCCTTTTTCCATTTGTTTACAACCAGCCAAACCCCTAGTTGCCCTGAATTTGTGGACTAGTGTGTCGGCCATTACTCCTCGGACCGAAGAGCAATCATGGATGCCTCAAACTCTAAAATCATGTGCTATGTAGACGCCCCTACTATTAGGAAATTTTTGGCCGTTCTAGAAGAATTCTGCCAAAAATCCCAAAGTTACAGAATGGAAACCCTGATCCAACATTTCCGTCAAGCCCCAGATGACTTCAAATAAAGATTTTATCATTCTTCCCTGCTACCAAATATCTCCTCTCAGGGCGCACCTTTTCCTGGTGAGGCTAGCCTTTTTATGGAAGAGTCGAAGTGTGTTATCTCCATGCTGGACCAGTTCCTAGGCTTAGACAATGACCTATACATAAACGAGCCCCTGATAAGTTTTATGTTTGTTCTAAGCACTTGTCCTATCGAGCCAGCAGGCCCAAATTTGCTTACCCAATGTGCTTGCCTAAATTTTGATGAAGCCTTGGCAAACAACATCCACTCCCATCTCATAGAATTCCCTAAGACAAGAACTTTCAGGTTCCAGTCTTACTTGTTAAAAATGTTCCTGGCAGCTAATGAAGAAAACCTACAACCTCCAAAGCTGCAGTTGACTAAGGAGATGTATTCAGATTACAAAACCTTCATGAATGATCTTATGGCAGAGATAAATTTCATCTTTTTCCAGAAGAGACTGCCTAGGGTACTGCCTGAGATGAAAGACCTACTGCAGCCATCCATGGAGAAGAGGGTTTGGGATTGGTTCCTGCTAGAGCATGGGACTGTGATTAGAGTTTATGGCTACTCCCATGCCCCCTATGTGCTACATACCTTCCTAACCCCCAAATTACTCACCTTGGAATTTATAAGACAAAAATTGAAGGTGGAGTGTGAACATTTCATGGATGACAAGAAGTCTTCAGACATCAGATTTCCATGGACATTGGGCTCCTTCATTGCCAAAAACAAAAAAACTCTCCCAGCTATTGAGCGAATGATGGGTGATCTAGGATTCCCATCCAAAGCGGCCATAAACTATGATCCTCACCAGATTATCTCAGAAAGAAGGAAGGAAAGTAACATGAAAGGATATGAGCACTTCGAACTGATAGGTCTAGCTGAGATGGAAAACTGGTTAGAATACACTGACAAAGGCCAGTTGGAAGTAGACCCACCAGAAGATTCTTCATCTTTAGCATTAATTTTTCAAAGGAGCACATCAGCAGTGCCTGGTTCACTTGGTAAAACCCCAGCAATATCAGCATCCATGTCCCTTACCATTCCTCCAGAAAAATCTCTAAAGGAAGGGGGTAGTGAGCCCATGGATGTAGATAGTGATGCTGAGAAAGCCTCGAAGAGGAAAAATGTAGAGGAGCCTAAGCAGCAATTAGTACAGGTACAAGCAAAGCAACCCAAGAAAAAGCAAGTCAGATCCTCAGTGCCATCCTTCGAGGTTAAGCAACATGTGTTCAACATAACACCTACTGGAGCTGCAGCATCAAGCCTAAGCAGGGCTAAGTTACTGGAGGGATATGAGGAGAGCCCAGATACAATCTCAGAAGAAGCTAAACTGTATGCTAATGCAATAAAAATGTCCAAGAAGGATGTAGCCTTGGTGGCAATCAGGAACCTTGCCCAGAATACCTTGAGTCTTGCCTTAGCCACTAAGAGTAAGGCCACATAACAAAAAGTAAATCTGGAAGACATCCCAGTACCTGATGTGATCATTCTGCACAAGGAGACAGGTGAAGTCATCTATAACAAGTTGTTGAGGGCTTCCATAGAGCTATCAAAAGTGCAGGCCAGCAAAACCAAAGTGAAAAAGTAGTTGTGATTGGAAAAGGTGGAGAACAAGAGCCTGAAGGCACAGGTGAAAAAGTTCCAGGCTTCACTATTGGCCACTGAAACTCAAGAAGATAAAAGGGCTAGCATTCAGAAGCTATTAGATGAAAAAGATCAAGAAATTATGTCACTAAAGAAGAAATTGAAGATTCTAGCTGCCCAACTGGTGAATGCACCAGAAATTGCAGAACTAGAAGAGGAAAATGAAGAGCTGTAGGGTAAGTTGACTGATTGTAAATCCATGCTAGTAGAGTTTGAAGAAAGAGAGAAAAAGTGGCAAGTAGATATGAAATTGATAATGGACAGTGAGGAAGCTTTGAAGGCTAAAGTTGAAGGGCTTGAGAAAAAGTTGAAAGACGAAGAACAAGAGGTAGAAGCCATGGTCACACCCTCGGTGGAGGCTGGAGATTTTTCTATTGTGGAGAAAATAGCCAAGGCAAGTCTGGATGATGTAGAAGTGGCAATATTGAAAAAGCAGAAATCCAACCTCAAGACCATGCGGGATAATGCCGAAAGGGACAAAGAGGCTGCAGAGAAAGACAAGAAAGCTTGTGAAACCAAGTACCAAGCGATGCAAGGTGATTATGACAAGCTGAAGCAGCAAGTTATAGGGAAAAGTGCATTGCAGGAGGCAAAAAAGATCATCTGTGATGATGTTATTGTACATGCATAGGAGCTGAGGCCATATTTGGACTTCATAGTAGATAAGGAAGCTGTAATCAAACTGGGAAGGTCAGCTGTCACAATGGCAAATGAGAAGCTAAATAAGAAGCCTAAGGATTATGCACAAAATGCAATGGAGTTCTTAAATGGTCTGTCTGAAGAGCAGGCTGAAGCATCCAATATAAAGGACAGAGTGGCCACAATCATCAGCGCTAAGAAGGTAATACTCAAACACTAGCAAGTGAACATTGTCCAAGCAGGGATAGATGTCCTAGCTAACCAAGTGAAGCTATTCAGGGAGGCATTTGATCCATTATTTAAGAAATGTCTTCCTATGTTTTGGGAAGAAGATGGAGCCATGAGGAAAAAGGAGGGATATCATGGAAAGCTATGGGAGTGCAAGTTAGACCAGGAGTGCTTTGCAGATATGGAGCAGCCACTGGCAGGCAAGACGGTGGTGGAAAAACTGACGAAGGATTTTGAGTTGGTCTCTACATTTAAAGAAGCTCTTACACTCCTCGTAGGCTATTCATACAAAGAGCATACCGAAATGAGGGTGTGGCTTAAAGAGCTTGCTGCCTTGGATTTACCAACAGCTGAGCAATGGAAACTCATCTTAAAGTATGGGAAGGCAAAACTGAAGCTGAGTGCATGAATCGTCAAAGATAGTGGAAGAGGCCGAATGGAGGAGCAGTTACCAGAACATTTTGTCTTTTTGCTAAAGTTTGTTGTCCTGTGGTAACTAATTTTGTCAATGTAACTAATTTTGATGCCTTATTTCGAGATACGTCTCGGAGGTAAATTTCACTATAAATGTAACCTCAACGGAGGAGAAAGGGTTCGACTTTCATTTTTGAAGCCTCTGTGCTTGGATTGTAGCTTTGTATATTTTCTTGGAAGTGTTAATGAAAAGTGTTTTTTTGAGTTTCTGAGATTCATCACAGTGTTCATATTCAGTTTGTGTTTCCTCTTTGCGTCATTTTCATATGTGTAAATTTTGCTAATGCTTTCTAGAGAAAACCATGACCTGTCTTGAGCCTGCTAAGGGTTGTTGTTGTGACATGTCTTAAGCCTACTAGGACTGTCGTTACTGGTTGAAAGTGCCTTGAGGACTGTTAAGGGTCCCAATCCTGTGTATGAAGGTACCATGACCTACTGTGGGTTACTAAGGGTGTCGTGAGGTTGTGTAAATGTGTTGGCAGCCTAATTGTGTACTGCTTGACTAGGTCGTGATCTGTTAGTATGTATGGCAGTCTGTGTGAGGTCTAGTATGTGCGTCGCTACCCTTTATTGGACTAGTTGTGCAACTAATGAAACCCATGAGTTATGCCTCTCACCCATGTGCTGCCTACCAAGCTGGGAGCAAAGCTCACAGAGGTCAAAAAGAATGGAACCTACTCCTGGTTGAGGCCTGATGAAAAAACACAAGTAACCATTGAATACAAAAATGACAGTGGTGCATGGTTCCTCTGTGCATTCACACAGTTCTCATCTCTACTCAACATGATGAGACAGTGACCAATGAAAAAGTTTTATCTAAAGGAAGTCAGAGGGTTCAATTTTTATACAAGGGGGATATGCTTTGGATAGTAAACTGTAATGATCCCCATCAGATCTTGCTGATTTTTTTGGCTTATTTGCTTATGTAATTTGGTTAAGGGATTTCGTAAAAACACTTGTCAAGACTAAAAAATACCACTGAGCTGTGCCAAATAGTCTTAGTTGGTTTTTGTATTCAATGTACTGCTGATACGTTGGTGTAAGAGCATAGGCTCAAGAGGGCGAAGTCATTCATGACTTCATAAGGTCAAGGGAACTCTTAAGAGACCTAGGGTCTCGTACATTTGTAATTTGCTTTATTTTGTAAACGCTGAATAAAATGGATAAGGAATCTAGATCCTTTTCCACATGTAATAGTTAGGATTGAGTTAGTTGTGAATCATCGGGTTAGCATAGATCAATAAGGACTGTACTCCTTTGTTATAGGATCTGGAAACAGAATCCTCTTGTATTTAAATCAGTTCGAGTTATTTTCTTAGCATCTTAGTTAGCTTACAGAGCTTGTTGGCTCACAGAAGCTTAGGTTAGCTCACAAAGCTTAGGATAGCTCATAGAGGTTTGAGGATAGCTCAAAGAAGCTTTAATTAGATCATATAGGTTTGAGGATTAGCTCATAGAGCTTGAGAGGGAGGAATGAGAGGTGTGTGCACAGAAGAGTGAGCGAGAAGTGAATGGAGGAATGAGAGGTGTGTGTATTTGAATTTCCGGTGAATTGAATAAAGAACAGAGGATTAGACTCTGCGTGTGGTTTTGATGGATTAGAAGTGTGAATTCATCCCGCTTTCACTCCATATAACCCTGTGTATAAACTCTGTGGCTTTGGATTGCCATAGTTTCCGAATTGCAGAGAAGAATTGATCCTTTCAGTGATCAATTAAGTGAAGCTTTGTAGCCCTAGGGTTAAACCTTAACTAGTCGCTCAAATAAAACAAGATCGTAGAGTGGGGATCGATCATGGGGAAAAGATCGACGGTTTATAGTGATATCACCGGGAGAAGTTGCAAGCTTTGAAAAACTTTTCATGTGCGCGATATTCTATGGAATGCTCTTAATAAATTTTGGAATCCACCGTTGATTTGGTGGGGACATTGATCGAACGATCCGAAATCCATTTCGCCGCGAAATTGATAGATCAACTATTGAGATCAAGATCGACGACAGGGAAGAAGCGTTGTGCGGAAACTCTATTCCCGCCTTCCAGAAAGAAATCCGATGTGGAAGAAAGTGCAGAAAGAGTTTGTTTCGGGTATCAAGGGTTTCAGATCTTGATTTTCGTAGCGCTAACAGTGAACAGTAAATGCAATAGAGATTTCTTTGCATAAATAACAAGGAAAATAAACCCTAAATATCATATTCATATAACTTTGAGTTTACAATGACTGTAACAGCAGTTCTAAGGTGGAAAAACAAATCTGAAATTACTTTAACTCTAACCTGTAGCCTTCTTTGGTGTCTCTATTTTTCTTTGGTGTTTGCAGTCAGCTCCTCAAAACAACCCAAAGCGTCTTCTTCTCAGACTCCCTTATTATGCTTCAGCGCCCTCCTTCACTACCCATAAACATTATGCACAGTCGTAACAAGAAGGAAGACTACAATGAGAGTACCCAACAATGCTGTAGGTGTCAATATGGATTGCAGCTCCCTTTTTGGATGTAACAACCCTTGATATTGTCCCAGATGAAGCGTGGGGATCACTGTAGATGTGAAACTGTAAGGATATGCGCCCAACAGAAAGTAAATCGTCCTCACAAACAAGACTGTGTCCTCTCCAGACGATGTCATGGCCCACGCAGTCCAAACTCAGCCAACAAATCAAGAATACAGCCTCCACAAGATGAAATCGACCCCTTTGTTACTCTTTTTTTTCAAAAACATAAAAACCGAAAAAGACGAAAAAAATAATATACATGAATCTATAGCATCTTATATCTAGATGGGCCTGAAAATTTGTTGTATGTATAACCATGGCATGAGCCTATAATCCTAGGTATAATATAAAATTGTTACTTTTTAGACTCATAGGAAGACCCCCTTGGGCTAAACCTTATTATAGAATATGCTATGGGGATGGCGCTAGGGAGTGCTAGTTTCTTATAATATTTTTATTTTACTTATTGCATAATCGTTTCTAGCTTTTATTCTATTGCTTGTCAAGGATATTTATAACTTACATCGTAGGGAGGCAGCTCTATGGGTTAAATATAAATATGTTTCTAATGTGGAGATATCCCAACCTTTAGACTAATTAATATAAGTTGTATGTTGTTAGTATGATAGGAGATCAAGATGTTAAATTTGTCACCACCATTTTAACATATCAATGTATTTTTAGGAGGAGTTAGAACTGGATTCGATCACCTCGTTTAATGGCTTGCAAGGTATGGGAAACTTCATTTCCTTTAGAGCTCAAGAAATCTCACTTGGGAGTGATTAAATTACTCAAAGGTGCAGTGCAATGGCCATAACATTATTAGAGATCACTTGGTTCAATCATTTCATATGCCACGTGTCGTTGACTCTCCAATGACCTAAATAGAAATTCCCATGCAGGCATCTGTAAAAACTACTACACTTCCACCACTAAAATGGTTCATTGAACAATGCAAATACATAAATGAGGTGGAGGCTATAGATTGGCATCGCATGATATGTGGTAGATGTAAGGTAGGCATCATTGAAAATTGACTGGAGGGATATCTTAGCAAGTAATCAGATTTTCATTAGGAGATCAATAGTTTCAATGGTATAATACTGGTCTAAGAAATCTAGGTTAATGGTTCAAATTCCTTTTATCTTTATAATAATTTCTTATGGTTGGAAGAGGTAATGATAAAAATTCTTAGTATTTAAAAGGTTTGTATAGGTTCTTGTAGGTTTTCTCCAAGTAGGACCTTAACCAATGTATTGAATTGTCAAACTTATGGAGAGCAGATAGAGAAAATGTAGCACCGTATATCTCTTCTCATTATTCTAATATCCCTAGTTACCTAATTGATATGTCAATTAAGAAAGTAGATTTGTAAGGCATACCACCGTAGAAATTTTAGCTCATATTATTTACATAAGAAGAGAGATCATAATGAGTCATAATTTTTTGAATGCATATGATAGATCTCTTTGTAAGGCTACAAGAAACAATAATGAGTCATATCATGCCAGTAGTTAGAATTAATAGCATAAAGAGGAAATATCTTGTGTAGAATCATAAGAGAGTCTATGGAAATAGACTAATTTAGTACAATTATTTTATCCTTATGGTATCCTTACTTATTGGCATGGGACCTTGAATGATATATAAGTAATTTAATCAAGTAACCGGTAAATCCACCTAGCTAGGTATAAATGCAGTAGATACCGACTAGAAATAATGTTATGTTTGGATGTAACCTCAACATCTAACCTCAGATGAAAATGACATGAACCCTTATGTGGTAAGCTAAAATTGATTACTAGTCATGCACTTGAATCCATTCAAATTAACAAACTCACTGTCCCCATCCTTCTAGTACAAATAAACCTCACAATCAATGCCTTAGAAGCCATGCTTATTACATTATTTAACTTCATGTCATCCACCACAATAGGCTAATATACATGGTCGATTTCATGGTATACCCTCTCAACCTTCTTATTTGTATCAAGTCATTTTCCTTGTCAAATCCATTCATCAAAGGATTGTAAGTATGAATACTTGCTTCACAACCATTTTCCTTCATATGGTGCTCCACTAGTGCAAGAATATAAATTTTAGGCCTAAAGGTCTAACAACGATGTCTCCAACCACCAAAGCTAACCTCTTGAGGGGATATTTGTCCTTATAGTCAGAATATGGGAATTGTTAAGAAGTTTCTGAGCATTAGGTATGGGTCTTGGGGTTCTAGACATGGTTAAGGAATGGAAACTAGGCCTAATTAGGACCTAAAGAAAGCTTCTAGGTATCTATAGCCAAGAATGCTATGTTGAAATACCACAATAGACCTTTCCACGGTATCTTTGGCCTATGAGTGGGTTTTTTGTGGCACAGTGAGAATTTTAAGACTAATTATAGGTTTGAACACCTATGGTTGGGGAGAAAAGAGTGGGACTTAGGTCCTAAAGGAAATTCCAGGCATATTTGGCTAAGAACAATTCCTACAATCACCAAACATGACCTCCCAATAGCATATTATTCATATAAGTGGGGATATTAGTGCCATTAGAAATTTTTGAGAACCTAGTATAGATATTGGGGTCCCTAGACATGCTTGAGGGAGAAAAAATACTGGGCCTTAATCCCTAAAAAACCTTTTGAGAATCCATTGCCAAGAAGAACAACGTACTTGAACAAACACACATGGATTCTTGAGAGTATATTTAGTGTTTGAGTAGGGATGTATATGTCATTAGATGGTTTTGAATAGTAGTTAGGGGTCTTGAGGCTCTATACATAGTTAAGGAAGGAAGTCGGAACTCCAAAGGTCTCACCTTCGCAGAATCGCGCGGCCTCCAACTTCCGCGATCCGCAATCTGCGACGCAGGAGTCAGAAGTCGGAACTTCAACACACCACGCTGAGAAATCACGCCTCTGACTTCTGAAATCCGCAATCTGCACTATGGGTTTGGAAAGTCAGAAGTCTGATCCACTCTTCCATGTCTCCTCCCTTCATCTAACCCACAGAGGGAACATGAACACATAAGGGGTTTCTATTTCTCCCCCAAAGTCATGACCAAACATTCTGAACCTCCTGGGCCTCAACAAGACTTGGCCCTATTCATCAATGAAAAAATTCATAAAAACACATGATATAAACCGCAGAGAACAATTACTCTTTTATTGAAATATCCAAGCAACTAGCTATGGAATACAACGTTCCAACCCAACCATAGGTCTCTGCCCAACCTGTATTGTTTCAACATCACTCAGAGACTACCCCCGAGATGGGGCTATGTATCCACTAAGGATGAACTACTCAAGTCCACTCATAGCCTTAGGCACAGTGAATTAGGGTCATACAGCACACAACTGGCTCTGGAAAGCAAGTGGGGAGATAGGGTAGGAGGTTTCTAAGTTAATGAGCTCAACACACAGAGCTATAGGCATATCCAATTGACTTCAGATCACAGTCCAGGAACCCCTATCCTTCCTATTTTACCGCAACTGCAACACCGCCAAGTTGCCCATATTTCCTATTTCAAGCAACTTTGACACCTCCAAAAGTGCATATTTTTCCTATTTCAAGCAGCTACAACACCTAAAGTTGTCCATTTTTCCTATTTCCAGCAGCTGCGACACTTCCAAAAGTGCCTATTTTTCCTATTTCGAGCAGCTGCAACACCGCTAAAATTACCCATTATTCCTATCTTTAGCAGCTGTGACTCCACTAAAGTTGCCTATCCTTTCTATTTGCAACACCGCCAAGTTGCCTATTTTTCCCATTTCGAACAGCTACGACACCTCCAAAAGTGCCTATTCTTCCTATTTCAAGCAGCTGCAACACCTAAAGTTGTCCATTCTTCCTATTTCGAGCAGCTGCGACACCTCCAAAAGTGCCTATTTTTCCTATTTCGAGTAGCTGCAACACCGCTAAAATTGCCCATTATTCCTATCTTTAGCAGCTCCAACTCTGCTAAAGTTGCCTATCCTTCCTATTTTACCACAGCTGCAACACCGCCAAGTTGCCTATTTTTCATATTTCGAGCAGCTCCGATACCTCCAAAAGTGCCTATTTTTCCTATTTCAAGCAGCTGCAACACCTAAATTTGTTTATTTTTCCTATTTCGAGCAGCTGCGACACCTCCAAAAGTGCCTATTCTTCTTATTTCAAGCAGCTGCAACACCTAAGTTGTCCATTCTTCCTATTTCGAGCAGCTGCAACACCTCCAAAAGTGCTTATTTTTCCTATTTCGCGTCGCTGCAACACCGCTAAAATTGCCCATTATTCCTATCTTTAGCAGCTATGACTCCACTAAAGTTGCCTATCCTTCCTATTTTACCGTAGCTACAACACCGCCAAGTTGCCTATTTTTCCTATTTCGAGCAGCTGCACCACCTCCAAAAGTGCCTATTTTTCCTATTTCAAGCAGCTGCAACACCTAAAGTTGTCCCTTCTTCCTATTTCGAGCAGCTACGACACCTCCAAAAGTGCCTATGTTTCCTATTTCGAGCAGCTCCAACACCTAAATTTGTCTATTTTTCCTACTTTTGGCAACTGCGATTCCGCTAATTCCTCATTGAATACTGGTTATTTATTTGCTCATCGATATCAGCGCTCTCCATCAGCGATGTGACCGTGGAAAGGCGCCACCTTGCAACACAATGATTTGGCATTAGATTTAAAGGTACGACGTCTTAATCATAAACATCATTAGGCATGACAAAATGCAGTAATCAATAATGAATATATTTTTTCGTTAGTCCATGTCAGCTATCCCTAGCCAATCCACTGAGATGGCAACTACGTCTGATTCGTCCTTCGCTTTTGGTTTTTTACCGCCATTCGACAACCTGTCACCACTTTTTACCAAAAATACCCAAACCAACCTTTGCCTATCCATCGCTTGTTCTGCATGCAGTAGCTCGACGGCTGAGACTGTAACTCATCCCGCTGGTAGCAGAATTTACAGACAGCTTCGCAATATGGGTATCCCGGTACGACACGAGCCTGTCAGCATAGAGCCTCTGCATGCAAACAAAGAGGTTTTTACTATCTTCCAGGAAGCTGGATGGATTGACTATTTCCAGTGTTTGAATGATTTTCATGTAGAAACCGCACTTGAGTTTGCTCAAAATCTAACCAGCACTCATTCAGAGGTCCGAGGTATCCGAATAGATGTTTCAGAAGCAATCATGGCAGAGGCAACAGGATTTCCCAGAACCGGGATGCAATGGTTCGATCAAAAGTGCCATAATCCAACTGCAGCAGAATAATTTTTGGCAGCTGGAGAAGATGTTCGGCCGCATGGCCGAGGAATAGTGTTGGAATCCTTTCCAAATCCTTGGAACCAGGTGGCCACCTTCATAAAGAAATACATTTCCTGTGAAGGTAGGTACAAAGTGGTTTACATATATGAACTCTTCCTCCTTTCACATTTACGCCACTGCAGATTGTTAAATATGTCGTTTTATCTTTTACAAACTCTGCAAACTATGGCTCGGTATTTCAAGGGTGCTCGACACCCCTTATCTTCCCTCTCAAACCACGGGTTGAATAAACTCTTAATCTTAAGGGACCTTGTGCACCAGAATTTGACACGGGAAGAGTTTGTTGCTTGGCCAAGGGTTCCCCGAGCACCTGCCATGGCAATAGGAGGTGTTGAGATGGTAAATGAGGACCAGATCAGTTCCTCCAATTCAGTTGGGGGGAGGGATGGAGAATTGGTAGACCAGGTGGAAGAGGTAAATATGGGGGAAGCTGCGACAATAGTGAACCCTATTGTAGAAGGGGATATGATGGAGCCAGTGGCGAATGAGGCAGTGATATTGGAAGCTACAACAGCAGCAAATCCTATAGAGGAAGAAGCAGACCCAATATAAATTGTAGTTAGGGTGGCAGTTGAAGCAGTAGGGATGGCGTCATTAGCAGCTGCAATAGAGGACGCTGAAATTGGAGAAGCTGTTAAAGCTGCGACAGTGGAAGCTGTAGATGTAAGAGTTACAATGCAAGGGGAAGAGCATCAAGCAGAGGTGGTAGAAGGAGGAAATATGGAGGTGTTGGATGTCGAATCCTCCCCTGAAAGAAGGAGAACCATCATTGAAGAAGAGGAAATGACCCCTCTTTCTGAAAATTTAGAAACCCCTATGTCACAGAAAAGAAGAAAAAGGTCAGGGAGTAAGGGTCAGACATCTAGCTCAACAAAGAAGAGAAGAACCAGAGCTATTACAGTAGCAGCAGCAGTATGCAGTGAAGGCCAGCCATCAAGAGTTGTGAATAAAAGAAGGACTCGGTCTATTGTAGCAGCCGAAATAGCATGTGCAATTGGGGCAAATAGTGAAATTCCCACAGGAGAAGCAACATGTGCAACCGGGGTAGGCATAGAAATTCCTATTTTAAACCCCAATCACTGGCTGTTACACAAGAACCTGCTGTGGAAAAACCCCAAATTGAAAACCTCCTTTTTGAAAATGAGCTGCTAAAGGAGGAGGTGCAAATGCTTCGAAATGAATTGGAGAAATGGAAGGAAGTGAGTGGAAAACAGGCAGAGAAGAATTTGAATATATTAGTGGAGGTTGCAAATCTGTTAAAAAATGCATCTCCTGTTTTAGAAATGAAGAACAAGGAGACATGGTATGCCCAGAATGTGGTGACATATTTAATTCGGTAGGGCATAGAGTCATAGTGCTGGGTTTGGTAGCACAAAAGCCTGCACAAGAAGAGCAAGAAGGAGAAAAAGCATCGGCAGTGGAGATGATGGAGGGGAATGAGCTAGAGATAGACATAATCCCTGATTTGGAATTAGGAGAAGATGAGGAGAGGCAACCCCAGCCAGCAGGAAATACTGAACTATTCCAGGACCAGTCTCATCATCCAGAAGATATCGAGGTAATTCAAGAACAACCTCAACAATCTGAAGAAATTGGAAAACAGGATGCTGTTACACAAGAACCAGCATCCTTAACAATATTTAGTGAAGTTGCAACCCAGACAGCAATTGCTGATATTGAGGTACAAGAGGAAGACGATGTTACAAAAGAACCAACGTCTTTAAAAATGTTTGCTTAAATTGCAACTCAGACTGAGGTTGCTGAGATTGAATTGAAGAGAAAGGATGCTGCCACACAAGAACCGTCATTCCTAAAAGTAGTTGTTGAGACTGCAAATCAGGTAGAAGCTGCTGAGTTTGGTATTCAGGAAGAGAATGTTGTCACAAGAGGACCAGTGTTCTCGAAATTAATGATTGATTAGCAACAAAAACTGAGGCTGTTGAGGTACAGGAAGAGGATGTTGTTACACAAGGACCAGCATCCTCAAAATTAACTGCTGAGATTGCAACACAAGCAGAGGCCATTGCAACACCGATGGAAGAGGAAGCTGCTACACTGCCACCCGAAAATGAGGAAGCTGGAACATCTGGTGGCAGGGTAGGAATGCAATTTTCTCAACAATTTGTTGCTTTAGACTCTGATGATGAGAAGGATGTGGAGGATAGAAGGATTCAACGATTGGAGAAATAGCTTTCTTTGTTACAGGTGGAGTTTGCTAAACGGGAAAAGTACATTGATCAGTGTTGAGCAGGGATGGTCCCTCTCTCTAAACATAGGAAGACTATAAAATAATTAAGGGAGAAGTGGGCAGAGGAATCAACTCTTCAGAAATCTCAATTGGAAGAGGTGCAAAAAGAATTGCAGGAGTTGAAGGAATTCAAATCCATGCAAAAGCAAAAAGACCAAATGTATGCCCTCTCTCTGGAGCTGCTGAGTTCAAGAGCCCCATCTCCTTCCTACCCGGTATTCTTGTATGAGCAAATGACCCTGTTCAAATTGAAATCTTTACAAGAGGGTAGACCTTATCATTTGTTGATCCCTTCCCAGTTTCTAGAGACCTTTTTGTCAAGCAGTTTTCTTGAGCAGCACTTGTTGTGTGAATTGTATTTGCACAATATGGCATGTTTTGGTCATTCTTGCTCTAATCCTATTCCCTATGCAAGTGATGTTCAGTTGAGAGCCTTTGCCTATTTTGTTAATAATCATGTGCAGTGGGAAGATGCCTTTCAAACAATCTATAGGAATGAGGCCAGTGCCAATTTATGGATTAGGAGTGAACCCCAATCTCCTCGTGCTCTCATCATAAACCATGGAAGATGTTTCTTATCTCCTCCAAAGACTCAACATCTGAAGAAGATGCAAGAGAAAGTTATCTCTACATGTGTTGACCCGATTTCCAAACAACAGCATCTTGCCTTAGAGGGTAGCAAGCACAGGTGGTAGACTTCTTCTCCAGCTTTGAAGAAAAGGGATCCTTACTGCCTTAATAATTTTAAACAAGCTCTTCCCAGGGTAGCAGGGTATGTCAATTGCATGAGAACGTGTGGGTTACATTGGCTGGGACTCAAGTTCAAATTTCCACTAATATGGTGGCTGGGAGGGTAGTACAAGGACAATTATACACTGACCAAGGCAGAAGAGAAGCAGTGCTAGGAATATTGGGCTGCTTGCAATGGGTTTTTGGAAGCAGGAAAGGAACTTGGCATTTCCTTCAACTTTTCCTTTCAGCATGAACGGGGACCAGATTCAGACTCAGATTAGTTTTGCCTCACTATTCCTTGATTTGGAATTAGGAGAAGATAATCATTCAAGACTACTTATGGATGTAACATTTCCATTGTAAATCGGCAGCCTGAAGATCGTAGATCTTCATGGCTGCCCGATATTTTGTGAAATAAATTCATGTCATCAGGGTATAAATGTAAACAGGCGTTCTGAGCTTGGGGTTGGAGAATTTATAATTGTATAAGCTGAAACAGAGAGTTGTGACTGTGATTCATTATTTCTAACACAAGGAGCAAAGTTTCTTATATATTGGTGTTTTAATTTTTGTTAGGACACGGCATCTCTGTTAGAAGGCCAAGGCTCGCCTTCTCACAGAGATCGCCGAGTTAAGAAGGTAGTTTAATTTCTTTCATGTTGTGTGGTGTGGAATTGCATTAGATGTGTTACTGCGAGCTGCAACAGTGCAATGATAATTGCATTCTTCTTTGGTACTTTATGATTGCATCCTCAATGATTCATATCAATATCATGGAAATATATCATGCTATTATGCTAATGATTCATATCAATATCAATATCATATATGTAATTTGAATTAATGTGCAAGCAGCAATACCAATGTCAAATGTGTGTTACTTATGTGTGTCACTTGTTGAAAACTTATTAACTTAATAATAAATATATTAATATAATTATTAATTATAATTTAAACTTGGAAATTATATATATATCTTCCGAATGGAAAATATCCATCATCCTAAATAAATAATGTAGACTTGTCAACCAACAAAATGGGTATAACTAAACAGTAATAGCAAGTAATATCAAACTGAGTAAGAACGATAATCCTCTACTTATGAACTCAAGCTAATTCATCAGCTGCAAGGGAATGTGTCCTAATTTCATGCATTCGTTCAGTAGTTATATTCCTTGCTTTTCATTCCATAAATTTCATCACTTGTATTGCTGAAACTCTAGTGGAAAATTATAGGTTGATTACAGTCACATTCAGAATTCATCCAATAAGAGTTCAATACTGGTTTTTTGGTCTGCTGATCCCTTATTGTGCACTCAATCGGTTTGCTTAAACTATCATATGGTTTGTTTTTACTTTCAATGGGGTGTCTTCAAATGTGATTAGACTCTTTAACCAATTACTTCATATGTTCTTCATTAATTAATCCTAATTATGACCAAACTTGATATCCCGTGTATGAAATATGGAATGGCATAATTACACATTTCTGAGCCTACTCATCCATGAATCAGCTCTTTCAAATTGGTGAAGAGAAGTGCATTAGACAAATTAATAACATCAAGGAGAAACCCTGAAGAAGAAAAAAATACCTAAAACAAAAATCAACTTTTTAAAACCAGAGACGGTACTTATAGTTACTTGAAACAAAAAAACACTTATGACTGTGATATGGAAGAATAATCCTTTGGGAATACTAAACACCATTCCAAGAAGCCTTTTTTTTTTGGAAGTAAAGAGATTTTGCATTATATTAAAAGGAGGAATTACAAAAGGAGCAATCTGGCTGAAGCTCAGAATTGTTCATCAAAATAGGGAAACTTGGTTTTACCCATTGACACACACCCTCGTGGCAGTCTGAACAAAACAGAACAAAACTACTACCCGAACAGACAAAAAACCACAGAACCAAATACTTTCTTCCCATAGGCTTGTAGGCCAAAGAGAATAATGCTTCACAGCCAGCTAGCCCCAGACCCCCCAAATAAACACCCACCCAGACATCAACGAACTATATAAGGAGCTTCTAGAGAACTCCCAGGATGGCGAAAGCTGGAAGAAGAAGCAGCGCATGGAGGAGGTTGAAGCGCCATGGCAGACAAAAGGAAATCCAGCTTCCGGTGAATCGCGCGAGACTCTTCAAAGAGAAGCTGTGCATTGTCATCTCTGAGAGGATGCCTATCGCGAATGGCATAGCCAACCAAGTTTTTCATCATCCAAAACAGCGCAACAGTGCGCTCGTAAAGACTAACGCGCCCGACCGTGTTGCCGGGATCCATGATCCAATTCTCCAACTTCTTACGCTCCCCCAGCAGGGTTTCCCTACTCAGACGAGCCCACCATTGTTGTTCATAGTCATTGATGTCCTCTAGATTTCCAAGGGGATGTTAAGAGCAAAGGAAGTTTCCTCCATGCGCGCCCGCTGAGAGGCACGAGACAGACCACCAGCCGGCTCCCCCGGAGAATCCCCACGCCCTCTCTTCCTATTGCGACTGGAATTATCTCCAACCTCAGGACGACAATTAGTATCTTGCGGGTCCTTCATCCTCTCACCAGAGGCTTGCTCCATAACCAAAACTTGCATGCATGCAGAAAACTAGCAATGACGATCACGATTGCCACCTTGAGCCTCCATATATTCTCGATTTCCACTGACTGTTATGATGAATCGGGTACATCTTAATAACTCTTAATAACTAAAGGAGGTACATCTTAATAACTGAAGGAGGCACAATTATGATTTTCTTCCGTCATTTCCCCCATCGAAGAACTGGGAAGGAGGATGAAAAGACTGATCGAGAACTGCGAAGGAGGATGAAAAGACAAGAGTTAAAGTTCAATGCGGACAACTGCAAAAGGCAAGAGTTAAAGGTCGAATATGCGAACAACTGCAAGAGTTACGTGTCCAAATTATCGTCAGCATGATGTCTTCTCGCACGAAAAACCATCATGTCTTGGTCCTGGATAAATCTGTAGCTATCCCGAAAAACTGCTTCTGTCAAATCGTCCCACATGAACAGATCAGCTTGACATGGGAGAAGGAAAGCGCTACGCCCAACCGCCACGACGATGCCACTTTGGAGCTTGATTTGCCATGGTGCATCTCAGTAGCCATGTGGAGAATGATCCACGATTAGAGGGGTCCATATTTTTTGGCATGCGAGAAATATTCCTTCGTGAAGATCTTGATCTAATTCAGCAGCATTATTAGACTCTATCCCCAAAAAACCAATTTTGAACATGGGGGTTTTTTTTAAATACCGCCCCCAACAGTCAAATTCTAAGGACTTTTGAGGGGGGTTCTTAAGGACTGCCCCCAACAATCAAATTCCAAGGACTTTTGAGGGGGGTTCTTAAGGACCGCCCCCAGATGTCAAATTCTAAGGACATTTGAGGGGGGTTTTTAACGACCGCCACCAAATACCTTTAAAAAACTTTTTTTGGGGGGGGTTAGCAAGACCACCGCAAGCCACTTTTAGGGGGTCAAGACTTTTTTGGGGGGGGGTTAGCAAGACCACCGCAAGCCACTTTTAGGGGGTCAAGACTTTTTTGGGGGGGGGTTTCACAACCACCCCCAAATGTATTGAAAACTGGACTTTCGGGGGGGTTTTTAACCAACTGCCACCAAAAGTATTAAGAATTGGACTTTGGGGGGGGGGGTTTACAAAACCGCCCCCAAAAATCCTGACAATTGGTCTTTTTAGGGGGGTTTTTTAAAAACCACCCCCAAAAGTCCAATTTTGGGGACTTTTGAGGGGGGTTTTGAAGAACCGCCCCCAAAGACCTAAAAAAAAATTGGGGGGGGGTTTAGCAAAACCCCCGCAAGCCAAAACCGTCGCCAAAAGGGTATTTTGTTGTAGTGTATTCTTTGCAATGGCATCATTTAATAAATAAAAATATATCTTTTGGAAAATACACTCCAAGTTGGTATCAGAGCGAGCATTCTTGGCATCTTCTTTGGCACTTCCATCTCTTCTGCATCACTTCCCTCCTCCATCCACTCCTTTCTCCCTCCACATGTAGTCTTCATCCTCCTACGTCCTCTACACATTCTTGTATGTGTTCTCCATCTTCACCTCCTCTCCCACAACACCCACGTCCACCTGCTCCCAAACCCGTCACCTCCTCACTAGCCATCCGTGTTCTCCTTCGCCACCTCCTCCCTACTCACACAGCATGCTTCCCTCCTCCAGTCCACATCTACTCACCCCATCCCATTTGACATACCTCTCCCATCACTCTTCCACACTCCGGTGCTCCTCTTCACACCACTTTCTCTCATCCCCACGCCCCATATTCCTCTCATCACCCACACCTCTACACCTCTATTCCCACGCTCCAAGCGCTAAAACTTATTCATCCCCCCCTTATCACCCTCTCCTCACTTCTGCACACGTTGCATGATCAGTACACATAGTCCAAACTAAGTATGTCAAAGACCCAGAGACAAGGAAGCTAATTTAAGAAGTTGAAAGAAACAAGGCAACAAACTCCAAATACTCATAGGAGAAATACATATTATGGTACAAACAAAGGATATATTTACCTAGCTCGTCAAAATTCAAAACTCAAGTCTTAAAAGAGAACCATGATTCTCCGACAGCCGACCATGTTGGGTTCTTTAAAACATACCACAATATCCACCAGTCCTTCTTTTGGAAGGGAATGACGACCGATATCCATAAATATGTGGTTGAATGTGATAAGTTGTCAAAGACAGAAATTTGAAACAATGGCTCCTCCCGAGCTTCTCCAACCCCTTCATATCCCAACCCGGAAATGGTCTGAGATATCCATGGATTTTATCACCAGTCTTCCTACGTCAAATGGAAAGGATAGAATATTCATAGTCATTGATCGATTAACAAAATATGGTCACTTCGTTAGTATTTCATCAAAATAAAAAGGCATCCAAGTCGTAGATAGTTATGTAAAGAATATATTTAAGCTCCATGGGTTTCCCAAGATTATCGTTAGTGACAAGGACCCCAAATTTACCATCAAATTTTGGAAAGAATTGTTCCACCGAGTTGGGACTTCATAAACTATGAGTACCTCTTACCATCCCTGGACAGATGGACAAATTGAAGTCGTAAATAAATGCCTTGAAGGATACCTTAGGAATTTCTTGAACGAATTCCAGACTCAATGGGTACATTGGCTACACCTTGAAGAATGGTGGTACAATAATACATATCATACATCGACAAAAATGTCCCTTTTTGAATCATTATATGGGTACCCACCTCCTACAATGAAGGAATATGTTATCAACAATTTCAAAGTTCCACCAGTAAAGATTATCTAGCGACATCCAATGAGGTCATCTGTATTCTGAAGAACCATCTTGAACAAACAAGAAACCGTATGAAGCAACAAGCAGACTCAAGAAGAACTAATTGTGAATTCGAAGTGGGTGACTGGGTGTTGTTCATCTCCAACCATACAAACAAACTTCACTTAAAAATTCCAAAAATCATAAACTTGCGCCCAAATTCCATGGCCCATATCAAGTTCGGAAACGGGTAGGACAAGTGACTTATGCTCTAGACATACCAAACAAAGAGAAACTAAATGACGTTTTCCATCTGTCATGCTTAAAGAAGAAATCGGGTCTAGAAGCTCACATACAAACAGAATTACCTATATTAGATGATGAAGGGAAATTGGTGCTAGAGCCTGAATGCATTTTAGAAATTAAAACCAGAACATTTCGTTCCAAATCAGTCAATGAATACCTTGTCAAATACTGGAAAAACTTACCAGATGATGAAGCTACTTGGGAGAAAGAAGATTTTCGCTCGCGTCACCTATCCTTACCAATACTTCGTGAACGAAGTATCTCAAAAATGAATGAATTGTAATAAAGCTAAAGTAATTTTAATATTATTTTTGTTATTATTATTAATTAAACTTCGCCATTAGAAAAATATACTATTCAAATGTGTCTCTTCAATTATATTTAAGTCACACATATTCTTTATAATGGCATCATTCAATAAATAAAAATATATCTTTTGGAAAATACATTCCAAATACACATCAATATCTAAAATAAATTCACAAGTTATGGATAATTTAGATATTTGAAAGATCGTGAAGAGGTGAGACATTGGAGATAAATTTATATATGATAATGTACGTCAATATCTAAAGATAAACCCCCAAGTTAAAGATATTTCCGGTATTTGAGAGATTAGGAGGGAGATTTGAAAGTATTTAGTGATGAGAAGTTGTTTACACAAATTACTTCAATAGGTGGAAATTAAAAAGGTAATTATTTTCGGTGTAGTCTAAATATTCTATATTTTCAATCTTTTTTGAACATATCTCTAATTTTGTTCTTATTTCGGTTGGAAATCTTTAAAAAATCTTAGAATCACATATATTAGCTATTGAAATTGTATAATTTGAGTGCTATGAGGATATTTGAAGATGCTGAATTTATTTATAGATTCAAAAATACAATTGAAACATGTAGAAATTTAGATTTTACAAAAAAAAAATACCGAATTCCAACTAAAACCCACCATAAAATCGAAAACATGGAATAAATAGACTACTCCATTACTTTTTAATAAGGTGGATAAAATATTGAACCTCTATGGGAAAACACTATTGACGTTATCCTCGAACTTATGAGTTTGTGCAAAATAATGAGTCGAGAAGTATTTGATCAATTTGGTTAAGTTTTTAAAGGTAAAATGGAACACGAAAAGTAATTTAATGATTATTAAGTAAAAAGTAACTTTGGATACAGCAGAATTTTGGTCTTTATTATGTATATTATTTATTCATCATGGATTAAGTAACTAATGTTATTAGTCCCTGTTTCGCAGGGATTATAGTAATTATAGCAATAGTTGGTCGCCAAATTTCTTTGATTGTCATCGTTTCAATTTTTTAAACTTAATGTTGATTAAAGTTTTTCAAATTTTTATTATTAAAATCAATTTATTAAAAATTAAAAATAAATTTTTGAAATTTCAAAATTAGATTATTTAGTTTTTGATTAGTGCAACACACAGATTTGACAAATTTTTTCTTATGTGCAAAATAATTATGAAATTATAAAAATAATAAAATATATAAAACTGAAAAGAAAAGAAAAGAAAAAAAACTTGCCACGTACACTCTGCTACAACCCTTCATTTAATACATTTAATGTGATATATGAAAGATTTTACAACCGCCATTAGTGTTGTGTCTGGCTCCAACACCTTCCCGGCTTCGCCATGTCACGACATTATATTTGAAAATTATCACTTAAATCTCTGAATTTCAACATACCAAGCCTCTGATGATCCAGCACAGCGCTCATGAACGCCATGAGACCGGCACTGCCAAAGAACTTTGTGACAAATACAGTGGCGTGCCCCTGGGATTCCGGAGATTCGATCCATTGCAGACAAGGCTGAAGAATGTAAGTATCGCCGCAACCTTTACGCAGAACTCGACAGCCGTTGCAGCTTCCTGGGGTTGATTGAGTGGGAAATCGAGCTCTGGTTTAACTGTGTACATTTCCCGCATTTCATTGACTGGTCGTGCTTTGCCGACTTCGAGGGAGAGCCTATTGTTGCTGTTGATGTTGTTGACGTTGCTGTTGATGCGTAAATTCGTCGAAAGGCTGTTCATTAATGAAGGATGTGTGGAACACGTCGGAATCACAAACGATGACTGCAGTGGACGAAGAGTTCCTCCCTTCATAACCGTCTCGACCGTTGCCTGACGGAGTTTCCAATTTCCGCTCCATAGAAGTCCCACGGCTCTGTTTCCAGGATTCACTATTCTCCCGCAGGCTTCGTACAACAGAGACTGGAATAGAGATGGAAAAAATATTTTAAGGCAGAAAGAAATCAGCTGGCCTTTCAAAGCATGTAGATTGACGTTTGTAAACGACTCAAATAAAAGAGTGAATAAAAACGTGAACAGGCCAGCTACAGGCATTCCATTAGAAGATAATAACGAATGAAGCTTTGGAATCACCAAACATTCTTCCACCAAACTATCCAAAACATTTAAAGAAAAGAAAGAAAATGGCAAACGATGCGAATTGGACGGCCTAGTTTGAAGACAATTAATTAAAAATAGAAAGATTTAAGAGTTGAAGGTATGAATACCAAAGGCAACCCTCAGAGCCTGAGTCATATAAATTTCAGCAAATTTATACTCCAAGACTTTAAATTGGAAGAACCTGAAATGTGTTTGAATAATCCTTTCTACAGAGTTCAAAACATCATGTAAAGAATCGATCCATAGTTTAAAGTCTTCAACTGCAATTTCTTTCCCTTTTGATAATCCTTTTAAAGCAAAAAGATATATCAGCATTTGAAGCATTATGTCGACTATCTATTCAAAGCAGCAAATATTTCGCGGTTGCTTTAAAGAAACAAGAAATTGATAAGTGGAGGCTTTAATTTTGTGTAAAAAAAAACTGAGGCTTCAATTTACATCAGACAACACCTCTGGAAAAATATTTATTTGCCTTAAGAATTTACTATTTAAATATTCGAGAAATTGATCACTTAAATCTCAGAATTCGAACATACCAGGCCATTGTACATAACTGTGCATTCTAGAGATATTAATTTAATGGTTAATTGTTGTCATTGTACATAACTATCCATTTTGGAGATATTAATTTAATGGTTAATTGTTATTTATGTAAGATTATATACAACAATATCAAAGTGCTATTTATTAATAAGTTTTTATTTTATTAAAATTGCATTAAAAATATATATATTAATAATTAAAATACTTTGATTAAAAAAGAAAAGAATTATGATGTATTAAAATAAGGTTTAGTACAAGAAAAGAAAAGAATGTTAATTCCTCAAGATTAATAGAAGAATCAAATTATTATTTTTACATATAGTAATTTTCTAAGGCAATTTATTAAAACATGACTGTAGAAAAAATAAAATAAAAAAAATTATAAAACTTATTCCAATATTAATTGAAAACTTTAACCATTTTTTAATTGAGAAAGAGTTTTTTTTCTAATGTAAGAACAATTATTGCATTACCTAGTAACGATTCACTATCTTGTTACAAACATCTTCTTTATATACAAACCATTCCAATATCCAGTAACAAGCTTCAGTATCTTCCTACAAGATAGTGAGCAAACTTCTCTCAGATGAGCAAACGTCGAAACTCATTTGTTTGGTGATGCTCTTAGGTTGATTAGAGGTAGCGGAGGTCACTTTTTTATTAAACCAAATCGATTGAGATGATTTACGTCAGTTTTACAGGCCATTAATTTCTGATTTCTTTTAGTTTTGATTATTCTCTTCGAGGTTGGATTGATATCAATCCCTTAATTCCACCGCAGTTGAGAATTGCACCATGGCGAATCGTTGGTTCCTGGCAGCAGGTAAAATTAGGGTTTCGTCCTATTTTTGTATCTCTGACTGTGAATTTCTATGGTTTTTCCATTATTCTCTTAGATAACATTCATATTCATTCCTTCTTTCCACAGCAGTTGCAGTTTGCACCCTCGGAGGACTTATTTTCGTCAAACGTAAGTGAATGATTTATTCCTATTTCACAGCTATCTCCTATTGAACCTCACTTTGATGTTGTTTAATGGGGTTTGACGATGATTATACTGATATCAATCTCTTCAATATTCGACAGCACTTGCACTTTTCATCTCCAGAGTAATCGACGGAGACGATTGCTCTAGCAAGTTATTTGAATCACTCGGTAAATTTATGATTTTTTCGAATTTTAGTGTCTCTTATTGAAACTCACTAGTCAATTTGTATCGTGTTTTGCTTGTTTCTGAGGGATTCGATGAAAATCACATTCATAACATTTTGTTCATACCATTCATTTTTCCTCATTCCAGGAGGAGTGTTGATATTCTTATGCATCTTGTTATGGATAATCCTCTCCTTAACTTGTCGTGCGTTCTGGGGAAGAATTAAATATGTTCCTAGCAGCTCTATTTCAACGGTGGAGAAATTCATAAGGGAATATGCTTATGAAATGCCAACTAGATATTCACCCTCTCAACTCAAGAACATCACAAATAACTTTGCAGAAAAGTTGGGAGAAGGAACTTATGGTGTGGTGTATAAAGGAAAGCTTCGGAACGGCAATCTAGTGGCTGTTAAGCATCTTGATAGGCATTGGAAAAGCGAAGCCCACTTCATGAAGGAAGTGGCCACCATTGGACATGTTCATCATGTCAATTTGGTTCGTTTGTTGGGGTATTGCTTTGAGAAATTTAATTAATGTGGTGAACCCTATCTTCAATGCATTGGTTGTCAGCTTGGTTTCAATTTGCAATAAACATAACCCAAGTGCTGCGATCTGGTAGATGATGATATCATGACAACAAGTCTGAGTCAATTACTTTCTAACAAGTCTGAGTCAATTCCTTTCTAACAAGTGTAACCAGTGTAACCATGACTCCTAATTGTGTAATGTTTCAACTTCCACAATTCATTTGAGCGAAAATGCAATGTCTCCAACGATCTAACCCTTGGAAACCAAGATTTTAGTAATTGGATTCTGTTTCTGTTTCTACAAACTCGGTGGTGCTTGCTTATAGATTTTCTGTGGGATAATATAGCTCTTTTTTATTGCATGGCAGTTCGGTGAATTCCTTTAAACTACTCATACATGGAATCTTTATCAAACTATGGCATCTAGCACCAAATCTCATCTTAATGATGCTGTGATAACATAGCACATTATGGAGAAAACTTATGCTTATTCCTGCTCAATGTGGTGTTCAATCTTGTAATCCCTTATTCACACCAAATATTTGTATTAAGATAAGCTAGGAGTGAGATGACCAAACATGAAGATCTTTGGAGAGTTAATGATGACAAATGTGGCAATTCAAGTCTTGTAAACTACGGAGTTCAACCTGGTAATCAACCATCTTTGAATTGATATGATTCTTTATCAGTGTTATGACAACAAACAGCAAACTCGGTGGTCTTCTGAAAACTAATTTTGTAAAGCAATATAGTAGCAATAAAAAACAAAGGTTAACATATTCATGATAATAACATCTATGTATACGTTAATCAAAATATATTCTTGCTTTACATATATGCATCATATGAAATATAGACATCATATAATATAAAAAGTTTAAATATGAAATGTTTTAACATTCAAATAATTTTTATGTGTTGCTTATTCCATATGGTATGAGAGCGGAATCATGAAATTTATTTCAATTTATTGATATAAAGAAAATTACCATGTAGAAAGTTAACTCTTTTATAATATGCATAGACACTGCATGATTCTTATAAGTTATAACTAATTATTAATTTCAAATGTATTTTTAAGCTTCTACATTAATTATGTGCTAAACATGTGCCTTCCTATGATGAACACCAATAATTGGAAAATGTTGTTTAATTTTAGCTATTGTTTTGCCTTTTTGTCAGGTAAGCATAGGCTTAAGCGGGTCCAAATGTTACACCCATTCTAGAAACATTATGCTTTCACTTTTCTCTCAACGGATTTTCTCTTTCCACGTTGTTTTTGTCTTCTCCCTTAGTTTGGTCAAAATTCAACAATAAAAACATTTAAACAAATATTTAATTTTGATCAAAATTGAGTGATACAATCATTTAAGCAAATATTTATTATTATATTTTCATGTGATTTATATCATATATATATATATTGTTATAGTTTCATGTTATTTTATATTTACAAATATATATATTATTTCATACTTACTATATCATAGTACTTTAAAAAGCCTGCTGCTTCTATTTCTGAATTTTATACAAATAAAAAACACGTATTATTATTTTATATATATATATAGATATCCACTTGAGGATTGACCAACTAATGGAAACCGCTACTTATACAAGACTCTACGGATGACTAGAGATCCCAAGCCTAAAGATGATCACCTAGATCTTGGGGTTGTGGCAACTTCTCTTAACTTAATAATGATTATACTTATTGTTAAAAAATTTACTATATTATGATGGTTTTTTTGCATATTTAATGCCCTGCTTTTTTTTTCTATGTTCTTTTTTACTTCATGATGGTGGTCTTTTATGACTAAATAAGGCAAATATTAATGAGTAAAATAAATACGACTATGTTAGTCGAGCTATAAGATAGTGGAAATTAGCTACTATTAGTTGTCGACTTAAAAATAGTCATTTATATGTGAATTTTAGTCATTTTTTTAGTCACTAATTTCTCGTTTTGTACTAGTGGTGGGTGTAGATTTGCAATATACATGAATGTTAATACATGTCAACCTAGACAAATTAATCAGATTTTCATTCTCTAATTTTTCTTTCTTAAACTGGCATTATTCAAGCGTTATTATCAAGGAGTCTTGATGTTTAATTATCATTGTTGCCAATGTCTAACTGCATTTTGTGCTCTGTGCTGAATTATTTTTCTAGGCATACATAACTAAAAATGTTGGTTCCTAAGTGTGGATTCATTGGATTGTATGCGAATAATATGAATATTGATAATGTCTATTTGAATGGATTGCTTGTGTGATTTAAATTTAATTCCCAGCATCAACAATTTTAAATTGAAAAGAACTGGGGTTCTATCACTTCTATTCATGTTGCTGAAGTTGCGGGTTCAACATACTTTTCATCTTTGGAGAGAGAGATGGCTCCAGATCTCCTCATTCTTTGTAGTAAGGCCACATCTACAAAAAGTGTTGCAAGAGATCTTGTAGTTATAGAGAAGGTTGGGAAAACTATACCAATTGAGGGCAAGCCAGATGATGTGAATACGAAAGCTTACCAAGAGGTGAAAATCATACATAAATTTGTGCCTTAAGTTTTTATTTGATAGTTAATGTCAACGTGTATTTTCCCTTTTGGTTCACTATTGTGGTGGGTTCTCATGTAGGTTAATATTAAATGCAGAATCTCAAGTTGGTTCAGATTGAGAACTGGTTAGAGAAACCTAAAGTAGGTGTTCATTTCATGGGCAGTTCTTTGCATACAAATAATCTGTTGAGATATTGTAACTTCAAAGAATATTATATTTTGTACTTTATTATTCCGGAGATGGTTCATCCCTCCGAGGTTATTCTATTATGTATCCGGAGATGTTTATTCCTCCGTCGGAATGTGGTAACTTGGGTTATTAGACTTCCCTAGTGGGGGTCGGTCCTGTATGTGTTATGTGGGTCAAAGGGTTGTTAGACCACCCTAGTGTGGTCGGCCCAGTCAGTTGTAGTGGGGTGTTTAACCCAGTGGTAAAGTTGGGGCCGACCTAGTTAATATAAAGTACAAGTCAGAGATGTGTATAAATAGAGGAGGTGTGTTCCTCATTATACACACGCGTCCCTCACTCAGAATGAAGCGCACTTGTGTAGGAGAGGTCTGCTATGGTGGAGGAGGAGATCATGTCTTTGGTTTGCATCTTTGTATATTGCTAGTCATCTATATTGAGGAAGCTTTGCTGGATTTTCTACCCCATGAGGGTTTCCCAGGATAAATCTGTGTCTCTTGTGTTTTTGCTGTGCTTGTTGTTTATTCAGTGATCCTGTATATGCCATTATTGTGAAATGGAATGTAATGCTTCTATTTTCTATCTTAGCATAATAAATCTTAACATGGTATCAAAGCTAACCTAAAGGAAGGCAATGTATGTCACTTACGACACTTGCTTCTCTTATGACAATTTGAAGGTTAGGGTTTTATATAGCAAAAACCAGTCATCGTGGAACTTTCGCTATAAATCCATTTTGGCAAAGGTTCAAGATATGAAAAGTTTACAGGTCGTAGATAACATCCCCATGTACATTGTGTCCACAGGGAACCCTCAGATTCATTGTACTTTGTGATTTATGATCAGTACAAGTTAGGGTTTCTGCCTCTTCCAGATCTCAGTCATAATCAGGTGACCTTGGAAAAAATGTCATAACTTGGGCTAGGAAGCTCCAAATGAAATTTAGTAAAAAGTGACAGGTAGTACACAGACTGTAATATCTCAGGAAACTTTTTCAGAGGCCGAAGTTGAACCAGTGACACGTGGCACGCCGTACAAGTTCACTCTCCTGTTTTATCCCATAAACAGGTCACGTTGCGACACTTGGCATAACTCTCTCTCAGAAAATCCAATTGAGGTCAGACCTATCGAGATGGAAAGATAACAGGTCAGGATACGACAAAAAAAGTTTTCAGACCCTGTGGATTGAAAAGTTTGGAGTTACAGCAGAAACAATCAAGTACATATTTATGTCAAAACAGAATTATTTTTGGAACACCTTCATTCTTAGCTTCCGGAATTTAGGGTTTTGGAGAAAGTTAGAATTTTTGGAATCGGAGTACACGGCTGAATGCTACTCAGGAAAATAAAAATTTAGAGACCAGATCAAATTTTTTGGTTGGGTAGAAGACCGGGCTTGATCAAACCCCAGTTCGGGATTTTGATCGGAAAGATGGAAAATTAGGGCTTCAGCAAAAGTTGGAATTTTTTAAGTCTGTGACCATGGTTGGAAGCTCTTTAGAAAAATAAGAGTTTAGAGCCTTGGATCGAACCTTTTGATTGGGCAAAAGGGTGGGCTTCATCAAACCCTAGTTCGGGATCCTGTCCAAAAGACCCAGAAGTTTCGAAAGCAATTTTGAGGGGTCAAATTTTGGAGATTTCAAAATTGAAGTATACTAGTTTGATCAGCTCAGAAATACACATCCTTCCATCCTTTCAGAAGTGTGAAAGTCAAAGATTGAATTTTTAGGGTTTCTCTAGAAAACCCTAATCAAGCTCCAGATCAAGTTTCAGGGGGAGTTGAGGCTAAGGCCTTACATAAGAAGACTACAAGAAGTCTCTACAGGTATGACTTAAGGAGGTTTAGGTATGTCTTGAAATCTGATTCCTGATTAAGTTCATAATATGTTTGTCTTCATATTATTTATTAGTACAATCTTGATTAATGTTAGAATTGTCTTATCATCCTAATAAAAGTATGAATACATGTGAATGATAGAAGACATTCATTGATTAGGGTTATATGATTGTACTAATGCACTGTGGTGTTGTATGAGGTTGATGTTATTTGCTAACAAGATACAGGTACATCATGAAAGACAAATCAAGTTCCATGACCATGACCACATGAAGACAAAGACTCATCCATAATCACATAGAAGTTCTACTTACGAGGTATGTATGACTTTGTTCTATTATGCTTAACCTATGATATATGCAGGTTCCAGTACAAGATCTCTAAATCATTGAAGAGAACAAAGAAGATATTGATTAGGTATGTTAGACATAACTAAGCAGGTATACTAATCCAGGTATGTTTTCCTATGTCAAGTTAGAATCTTACCTTGTGTTAGGATCCCTTATATAAGTATACTTGGTATGATTGGTTATGCTTATTCATAAAGTTAGTAATCAAGGGTTTATGAATATTATGTCTCATATCCTGATTGATGATTTAACTAACCAGATCAAACAAGAATATGCATGAGTAAAAGAAGACTTACCTGAAACCTTGAATATTATCTATAATCATGACTATACATATTCGAGATTATTTAGAACTATAATGTTGTGATAATATTGAGAATATACTAATGAATGTATGTTTGTGTATGAGATCATGAGGATGACACTTGAGCATGCACACTGGTACAGAATGAATAGAAGTTCAAAAGACATATAGAAGATCAAGCGGTTGGCAACCACACAAACATAAAAGATAAGTATTTGAGTTGTTATTGCTTGTAATAGGTTGTATGCATATTTGTATTCCTATAATATATCATGCTGAGTGTAAACATTCATAGAGCTATGAACAGTATACTACTAATATGCATATGATTGGTAAGTTGGACAAACATTCCATTGTTGCTTTTCTAGAATGAAACCTCTTTGCTGACATGCTGAGAGTTGTGCACACTCTTGATAGTATGTTCTAGTAGAGATGGAAGGCATCTAGATAGCCACTGTATGCATACAAGATATGGAAAAGTGTTGTGCCAAAGTATTGGTCAAGATAGTTGCATAACTATGTAAATGATATCTGTATGCATAATAGGTTATCATGTCAACATGATTTCATGATTATGAAATATTACTAATCATGTACTTTATTTTGATTTGTAGGAAAGATCATGAAGAATGATGAACACCGAACAAGTGATGGATGTTCAACGAGAAGATTTACAAATCAAAATATAGAAGGCTCGTGGCTAGAAGATTCTCTTAGAAAGAGGAAGAGAATCATGATGAGATGTTTGCTCCAAGTGACTAGATAAGACCATTCTCTTAATGATGTAATTAAAGAAGAAGTGTGAATCAGGTTTTGTATGGGTACCCAGGATCGATAGTCAATTGATGAGCTTAATGATCACCATGGGTGATGTGGATATCAACCTTTGCTACAAGGTTGAATATGGTTTCTATACATAGATGACATGGATGCAAGAAGGAACTCACCACAGAGTTCGAATGATATTGAGGCTCATATCAGTAGACCCATCTGATGAGAGATGGCACAGATAGATGGCTGCAGAAATGAAAATGAAATATCTCAAATTGATGCATTAATTCCTAGGTCTGGAAGTATGGCAAGGCTTAAAAGGAATCTTTCTCAACCAGGGAAAGTATGCCGAGAAATATTAAAAGGACTTGATATGTTGGAATGGCCACTCTCATGGATTCCAACTTGAAGTTGTTAGCGGATGACTCATCATATTTAGTGGATATAACTATATACAGACAAATTATTGGGTCATTGATGTATCTAACAAATACTAGGTCAGATATATGCTTTGCTGTGAACACCTTGAGTCAGTATCTAGTGGAAGCTAGATGTGTTCACCTGATAGTTGCAAAGCATGTGATGAGGATACTTGTATTGATGATATGTATACTTGTATTGATGAGGATACTTGTATTGATGATATGTATACTTGTATTGATGAGGATGCTTGCATTGATGATATGTATACTTGTATTGATGAGGATACTTGTATTGATGATGTGTATACTTGTATTGGTGTGGATACTAATATTGATGATCTAGATGACGATGCTGCTGATCGTGATGATCGTGAGATGACGATACTGATGATCATATGATGACGATGTTGATGATCGTGTGATGACGATGCTACTGATCGTGATGGTCTAGATGACGATGCTGATGATCGTGTGATGACGACGCTGATGATCGTGTGATGACGATACTGATGATCATATGATGACGATGCTGATGATCACGTGATGACGATGTTGATGATCGTATGATGACGATGCTGGTGATCGTGTGATGACGATGCTGATGATCTATGATGACGATGCTAATGATCGTGTGATGACAATGTTGATGATCGTATGATGACGATGTTGATGATCGTGTGATGACGATGCTGATAATTGTGAGATGACGATGATGATGATGCTGATGATCGTATGATGACGATGCTGATGATCGTATGATGACGATGCTGATGATCGTGTGATGACGATGCTGATAATCATGTGATGACGATGCTGATGATCGTGAGGACCCAGATGTTGATGTTGTTGTAGCTGTTCGAGTGCTACAGAAGATAAAGACGCGGTACTGAAGATGTTGATGTTCCAGTATTGAAGATGTTCTAGTAACTGCTTGAGTTACTGATGATGTTGAGAAAGCTTCCAATGATTTATAGATGTATCATGTATGATGTTGATGACTCCTTGCTCGTGCAGATGTTGTTATAATATCCTTCTCATTAAGGGGGAGTGTTGAGATATTGCAACTTCAAAGAATATTATATTTTGTACTTTATTATTCCGGAGATGGTTCATCCCTCCAAGGTTATTCTATTATGTATCCGGAGATGTTTATTCCTCCATCGAAATGTGGTAACTTGGGTTATTAGACTTCCCTAGTGGGGGTCAGCCCTGTATGTGTTATGTGGGTCAAAGGGTTGTTAGACCACCCTAGTGGGGTCGGCCCAGTCAGTTGTAGTGGTTTGTTTAACCCAGTGGTAAAGTTGGGGCCGACCTAGTTAATATAAAGTACATGTCAGAGATGTATCTAAATAGAGGAGGTGTGTTCCTCATTATACACACACTTCCCTCACTCAGAATGTAGCGCACTTGTGGAGGAGAGGTCTACTATGGTGGAGGAGGAGATCATGTCTTTGGTTTGCATCTTTGTATATTGTTGGTCATCTATATTGAGGAAGCTTTGTTGGGTTTTCTACCCCATGAGGGTTTCCCAGGATAAATCTGTGTCTCTTGTGTTTTTGTTGTGCTTGTTGTTCCTTCAGTGATCCTGTATATGCTATTATTGTGAAATGGAATGTAATGCTGCTATTTTCTGTCTTAGCATATTAAATCTTAACATAATCAGCTAAGGCGAGCACACTATTGGTTTCCATGTATTGACTACTCTACAACGATGTTGGTAATGGTGTTACCCTTTTGTTGAGTTGTCACCTTTCTACAAGTCTGACAAGTGATGTGTGTTTGTATGGTAACATGGTTATTTGACTTTTTAACATTTGTAAGATCAAATGATTAATTTTCATTTAAAATTTTCTAGGTGTTAAGCTATGATATTGAGTTTATTGTTGACTCTAAGTATGTTGCAGTTAGCAACGGCACTATTCTTTATCAGGTGGGTGTGGAAGAATCTTATCAATCTAAACATTTTCAATGTTCCATGTACTATCTAGATTTTTCAGGGGAGCTTGGAAATCAAATCAATGACTAAGTTAGATTGCATTTCAATATTTATTTGTGGACTTTATATAGATGTTGACTTGGATGGTTATATTAAGTTTGGTTCTCTGTATGTCATGGTTTAATTAGTATCATTTTGTCATAATATATGAATTTTATAGTTGTGAGGATTTTTTTCAATATATAATGGTTTTGGTGTGGATTGGTTGTTGTGACCATATGGGTCATATAAATATCACAAAGAGGTGAATCAAACTGGATATGGTATGCTAACAATGACAGTAACATTGAGCATCTTTGGTGATTCCTAATGTAAATGGATGACCCTGCTTGCAACTATATAGTGTTCAGAACTTCAACTCTTCAAATAATTGTTGAATATTTCTTATATGTCATTTTTTCCCTTACTTCATTATTTGTTGTAATGTCCATTCCTAGAGTCTATCATAAGCAAGTTACCTTTATTACCACGAATCAATTATCCATCCCTAGTTTTCTCGTGTTAGCCCCAGTTTTTATTTATTTATTTATTTTAGTTAGCTACACATCTATTCATATTCATGGAGAAATAAAATCCAACTTATTATTATTCTCTTTGAGGATAACCTGCCCCACGTTATTTAATAATATATATGTATGTCTCGTGATATCCATATCTGTAAGCAGTCTTGTTTCTTCAACTAAAAGTCTAACATCATCTGTAAACGGAAATCTATGTTTTATCAACTTCAATGTAAACAAGGATCTGTAACAGCCTGTATCAAAATAGCTATTCAAAACATAAGATAATAGCTCTATCAGAGCATAGTATGTCTAAGGCTCGGTCCTTGGGTATTGTGTCCACATCAATTGGGGTTGTTGGAGTGCCTGTTAAGTCCTTTGACTGGGTCTCTTCCTCTACTTCTGTTGCATTAGCATTCCTGACATCTTCTACCCTAACACTTCTAGCTTTGAAACGCTCTTGAAGTAAAGAGTTAAGACTCCAACTCATTGATATAAAACCCAAATAATGGAGGGGAAAGAGGGAATTTTTGCTTCACCTCAATGCACTCTTGATTAATTATAAAACTCTAACCAAAAGAAAATGGAGCGGTCCCAATCAAAGGGGATATCAAGCTTCAATGATATGGACCATACTTTAAAGGCATTAATTCCCTTTAGTCAAATACAAGAATCTAATATACTTGTACCGCTGGTGGATCCAAGAGTGCGTGAGACGCATCACTACCTCCTTTCCTTCCCTTTGAACTAGAAGTGAATGAACACATGTGTATGTTGATAATCAGAAATTATACTGCGTCTATGTCAAATAGGTAGCACTGCAAAAAATCTCCCCCCCTCGAATAAAGCACAGGATCTCCTCAAAAACTAAAATCTCGTTGAGTTGTGTGGAATTTTCCAAGCATGTACTCATAGAGGCACATGATAGTTGCGATAACCCCTTTGAGATGCTAGTGTTTCTAAGTCTTTGGAACATGGCCTGCTTTGGGATTAAGTCAAATTTCTTTCAAAATTTAATGAAGCAACATTAGACTTTCGAAGATCTATGCTTGGCCTCTTAAATGATGGTTCATTGTGAGGATGTGATGGGTGGTATGGCACTCTTTTTTCTCTAGACCAAAGTTCTTAGGTTTCTTGGATAACATAAGGTGAAGGGATGTAGCATAGATCTTAGAGAAAGTGTGGCCCACTATGATTGTTTGATAATTGTTCAAATTTTTTGTAACCCCTGATTTGTCGATCAGGATCAATTAGTTGCTCAAGGGTTGTCCTCAGATTATGAATACCTTTATAGAAGAAACATAGGGAGTGAATAGTAATATAAGATAGTTATAACATAGAGAACTGTGTGCATACGTCTTACATCAAATATGTCTTTCCTTACGAGTAGGTACTAAAATGTGCAGAGAAAAACTAAGTTGTAGAATATTGTAGTCTTTCAATTCTTGGACATATAAAGTTGGGTAAAAATGATGCTTGAACTCAATTTTGTCAACATCAGACTAAATTCCTTTACCAAATGGAAAGTTTCCAAGTTAAGGAACAAATGTCAATGCATTGTACGTAGATCAATATCAATGTTCCCAATGCAATGAAATTTCATTGAAATTATCAGCATATACATAATTCAAGATTTTATTTTGCATAAATTTTGAGATGCGGATTGATGCCAAGCCATAATGGAGTCTTAACCATTAGTTGCATTCATACTTTGACACAAATTGCATTGAAATTGTCCCACTTTGTACCCTTGGTAAGGGATGTAACCTGTTCCATATAATTGGCACTCATTATTATTCCACATGTTAGAAATGTATTAATACATTGCTATAACATGAATGCTTGGAAGAACTTATAAAACCATTCCTCCCAAAGCACAACATGGAAAATTCATTTGGAAACAATTAAGTAACTAATTGATCTTGAGGCTCATAAAAATGGCCTTGATGTTGCTCTCTCTTCAGCTGTGCAATTGATAGCAGATGAATCATCCTTACGAGGTTTGTGCTCATATGCCTTACATTTCTGTTTGTATGCTTATATGCTAATGAGATTTTAAAATTAGCCTTCATATTAACTTTAGTGTTGATTTTATGTGGCAGTACAAACAAAAGGTGCTATGCATTGTCTGCACCTATGTCAAATGCAAAGGAACTTGAGAAATAGCATCAACAGTTCAATACTTTATGACTTGCTTCATCTGCTTGAAATTCGCAAAGCTTTTGTAAATGTTAATCTGTGACATCACATTTTTTGTGTTTTGCAGACCCTTGCAGGATGGTATGTGGTTTTTAATATGTGGTCTTAATTTAGGACTATCGTTTCATGTGCTTTAGGTGTCTCTTTGTATTTTCTTTTTAACCTTCTTTTGGATGGTTCTTTTTTAACTTTACATGATGTGCTCCTAGATCTGCAACTCTTTTTGGTGTCCCAAATCCTAAGACACTAATCATCTCAGAAAAAACCATGGATATTGAAATGCTTGAGGAATAGAAGGAAAAGTTGGGATCAATGAAGATATGTTTTCCGAAGGTGTCCAGAAGCTAATGTTGATCAAGTCAGTGTGAGTTATGAGGTATTAAAGGAAATGGATACTACAGTAAGTGGCATTTCTTGTGGCAATGAACACAAACTACATGCTGTCAAGTTGTGGATTAAGCCTCCAGAGGTAGTAGAAGATGAAAATATTATGGATACCACTCATAGTGGTGGTCTAGATGAAAGAGGTTTTCATGTGTACCCAGTTGCAAGTTCCTCAATGTCAGTTTAGGCAGGTTTAAGGGTTGAAGCTACACAAGTAGAAAGTGCATGTACACCTAAAGGTGAGGCTGTGGAGGTTATAAGTATTCTGGAAACTAAGCAGAAAGATAAAGAGGGCCCATATTCCTCCCATGTAAATGGTTCTTGATTAAATGTGAGCACCAACAGTGGCACAATAAATTCAATGAACATTATTTCTATTAAAGGTTGCTCTCCGTCAAGTGTCAAGAAGAAAGAGAATCTTGGAGGTATACCTATGAATGTAGAAGCTCTTCATCGTGACAAATATTTCCTAGTTGATGCAGAGGAATATGATGACTTCCAAAGTCAATAGTATGGTTTTCTACTCGAGGATTTGAAGAAAGGTCAGTTTGTAGGACAAATTGATTTGTTAATTACTGAAGATACAACTGAAAAAATGGATAGCCAAGAGAAGAGGTAGAAGGATAGAAAGGAGAAGGAAGTGAGGAAAGACCGGAAGAGAAAGAGAGAAAAAGAGAAGAATGAGGATGGATTTGATGTCCATAGTAAACATCGACATGATAGGAATAATGATCTACAGTATCTTGAGCGGAAAAGGTGAAAGAAAGAGCATAGGTGGCATGAGAAAGGGTAATCACGAGTTCAAAAACTTGTGAATAAAGAGTCCTCAGCTGATGTACAGAAATCAAAGTCCAATTCTAACCAAAGAAGACCAGAAACAACAAAATCAAACTCTCTACAAAGGTTTGCAAAAACTGTTGAAACTAGTTCTATGCATAGTAGGTTTGAAAGAAGGGATGCTAGTTCTATACAAAGATTAAATGAAACCACAGAAACTAGTTCGTTACAAAGGATCTGAATAAAAATAAAAATAAAATAGTGGAAGTTCGAATTGTTAACTTGTGATTGTTAAATATTATCACTTTATTGCCCTAGTCTATGTCCATGTCATATAAAGTTTCACTTAGAGATCTTTTTCAACTTTACCTATATCAATATTCATAGCACCTTCCCCATCTCCTAACTCATGCATGCCCTGTTTATTACAAGCTTTTAGATATCATATCATTATTTATGTAGCATAAGTAGATTTGTTTCTATGCAAGCTACTTTGTAGTCTTTCCAATCAAGTGTATGATACCACAATTCAGTAATGTAAAAAGGAATTCTTTGCTCAGTTTCCTAATTTCATGTTACCCTGCTTGTGCAAGGTTTGCTTTTGTTGAAAAAATGATGTGTGATAGGGTGTATTGAATAACAAAAAAAAAAATCCATGGACCACACTGATGAAATATGTTTCAATTTTTTAAAAGAAATCCTACTCACATATGAATCAAACATTATCTCTAAGAACATGCACCAAAATTAGCTTAAATAAGATTTAAGCATTACATTAAGTCTTGAACTATATAGAGAGATAGAAATCCCAAAATCAAATGTCATACAAGGTTTGATAGGTATCCCAAAATAGAATGGTGTACAAGGTTTGGCACATCAAAGGGAATGGATGAGCATGTTATGGAACCAAAAGAATGTCAATGGCATGTGCATAAAGATTTAGATGATGATATTTTCCTCCACTTAGATAGTTTAACAGGCTTCATTCATATTTGGTGACATGGCTTGGGATGGTGAAGCATTTTTCCCATGTCTCCCCTGTGGTTTTCATTTCCAAGCAGTGTTTGAGGAACTCTAAAGTAGTGTTGCTAGCCTTGGACATGTCATTAACTTGGAGAGGGTATGAAAATAAAAATTGGGAAAAATAGGCAAAAATTAGTACATGTTTGCAAAAATATTACTGGGAAACAAATCTGGAGATTCCAAGAAAATATTTTTTCCTTGTAAATCGTCACTTTTTCTCTCCCTGTTGATGATACCATTGTTCTACCTCCAAATCAAATTAGCTATCCCAAAAGATAAAACGAGGGCCAAAATCACTATTTGAGAAGATGTTGTCGCTTGTCATACGATTTTCTTGTAAAGCTTAGTAAGTACTTGGAGACTCGCGATTCTTTGGACAATCTGATTTTTCCCCTTTTCTCCATTGATTTTTCGTTGTATCGGTTTCCTAGACAAAAAAATACATACTAATTTCTATGCCATTTTTTTCATTGTTGTAAAGCACCTATGCTGTCAGGGCCCGAAATTTTGCCTAAGAAGGGGAGCTCTCATCAGGAGCAGTGTTGTGGTGTAGGGAGCACACCTTGCAAGCTTATGCAACTGTTGTTTTCCATTGCATGGTTGGACATGATTAAGGAGATTATGTAGTTAGATATTGTGCCTATATATTTCTCCGGAAATGGCATTGTTACTATTATTTCAATTGTGGAAAGTGATTGGAGAGTATGCTACATTTCAGAATTCACCAATGGAGGGGCCTCTATTAATATAATGGCCCAACCAAACATCCAGGTTGAATAAAAAAGTAAATTTTATAGATTGTATAAATGTTATTTTCCCCAAGAACTCATATAACCTTGGTCAACTGGTTCGAGT
The DNA here is from genome assembly GCA_027924585.1 of Larix kaempferi. NCBI lineage: Eukaryota > Viridiplantae > Streptophyta > Pinopsida > Pinales > Pinaceae > Larix > Larix kaempferi. The sequence continues at coordinate 2,914,825 of BSBM01000276.1, read as the reverse complement.
TCAGCAACAATGAGCTCAAAAAAAAAATTAGGCATTGCAAAATGATTGCACCAAGTAGAGAGGTGCTTACAACCCAGTATGGGGATATGTTGTCATGTTTGTCACGTTACATAACGTAATGTTCCCAATGCAATGAAATTTTCATTGTAAATAGACCTATATCAATGTTCTGAATGCAATGAAATTTTTTTAATTCTTTTAAATGTGTTGTTTATTCACAAAATTCATTATTTTTCTAAAACTTTAAGGGATTTGTCAAACAATCAGCTAATTGGCATTATTCCAAACAATATAGGCTCTTTGTAGCTTCATCACATGTAAGTTCATAGATTTCTCTCTTCATATCACATTTTGTTGAAAGAAACTAAAAGTTTGAAAAGAGATGGTGTTCAACTTTCCTCTAGTTATACTTTTTCATGTGGAAAAGGGGATAAATATCGAGAATTGCATATAATTTGTGATGTTAACGAAATTTAATTTCGAGGTTTTACAAGGTTTCTTATACCATCACATTTTTCTTGTTGTCAAACATATTTCATCGCTTCAAAAAAAGTATACTCTCGTTGTATTTTTGGAACAAGAATTTCCATAAAAATGCAACTTCTAATTTTGAAATCAGTAATAAAATATGATTGTTAATTAGCAGGTTTGGCTGATCTTTTACAACTTTATTCCTGGATCCTTTAAATTGTTCTAAATCCTTTTATAATTTCATCAGTCCACCCTTATTGTTCAGTAGACACTGAAATTCCTCAAACAACTTCCCTATGACACTTCCCCAAGTACTTCATGAATGTTGTTAATAATGGAGCTCTAGATTCTAGAATATCCATGGATTGGGCTAAGCTGTAGGAATCTCTACTAGGCGACATATTTTCTCATCTACCATGATGCCCCAAACCATCATTAAAGGTTGGGTCAGTGTCAATTTTTCGATAGGGAAGAAAAAATTATTATTTAATACACATGAATTTGGAGGGAATATATGGGTTTCTCTAATATCCATGGAGCTAAATAATGAGATCTCCATCATCTAGAATCATTTTCTCAAACTAGACTCACTTTTTATATTTTAATTATTTGATGTAGCTTTGGATAATGTCACCTACTATTATGAATGTGTATACCTCACTATAGTAAAATCAATATCAGATAGGATTGCTTCATGTTATTCCCATCAAGTGAAAGGGGACATTGCAACAAGTTCATCCATTCCTTTATACATCTTCTTTAAAAGAAAATCACAAGATATTTTACAAATTTGTATAAATTTTATGCGAAATTCATCTTTTAAACATTCCACATCAAAGACATCAACATCCTTCATAGCTATGTACATTTGCTCCAATCAGTGATTTCAACATCTGCTCCAATCTTTTTTTTGTTTTTGTGAAGGTACATAACTGCACTAGCGTCCAACTCTATTGGTTAGGTATATCTTTGTATGGCATGTGGAATTATTTTCCCGTGACTTGTTTTGGGCCTAAGCTAAGTTAAATATCTGGATTATGGCATACAGGTAATTCTTATGTGTAGGGGTATCATATCAAGCCCGTTCCTTGCAAATTCAACTCTAATTCTCAAGGTTTGTGGCTTTGTTGCATAATATAAATATTTGCAATTTGTTAGTATGTTATGTATTCAGGTGCTCAAGAAAATTGGTAATGTGAACAATGGATATATCCCCATGATTTTGGTTGAAGCATTCATAATCTAGTTAATAACCCCATATGTTTCAAACCAGATGAAAATGTACAAGTAAGGGATGTTATAGACCATGCTTTCTATTACTAGATTTGTTGGTACACCAAAGTAAGATCCTCTAATAAATCAAGATACATATTGTTGCATCCTAGGCCCTTACACATGCATATGTAAGCTGGCCATTATTTTCCCAACAACAAATGACCTACAACTTTGGAGGTGTAAGCATTTTTTTATAAGTTGAAATGTTTCTCATTTTGGAACATAAAGCTTAACCAACCTACTTTGGAGGTGTAAGCATTTTTTATAAGTTGTAATATTTCCCACTTAGAAATAGAAATTTTAATCAAATTATAGAGGAAACCATCCTCAAGGTGGTCAAATCCATAGTGGTTTTTTAGAAGTCTTTTATTGGCCCAATATGCATGTATTGCCACCACGTATCACCAAAGGTATTTCATATTGGGTCATGTGTCTTTCACTTCCCACCTGCAAGTCCTTAGCCCAATACCAATCATGACCATTGATCTATTTGATCTTTAAGCTATCAGATCTTACAACTCCTTGAGCTTTCACTCGTTACCCTTTGATCGTATACAACAAACATAAAACCCTATGGAATTTAGGTAAGTGCGTTTCTCATTATGTTGTTCTATGCTTCTTGGTTGAACTAAGATAACACCATTTCACTATTCCTTTCCCTTGAAGTCCTGAAAGCCATGGAATCACCCCAAACTCCATGGAAACCACATGTAAGAAGAGGCCATTGTGTTGCATCCCTTCCACAAGTTAAATTTTAATTCGTTTCACTGAATGTTATGGTTCATTTAGCATCCCTTCCACAAGTTCAGTTGTTTTCTAGTCTCTATTGTAATTAAGAAATATCACAATCCCCTCGTCAACTAATGTTGATGATGTGGTGACTTTATACTATTTTGGAAAAGTATTCTTTAAAACAAAATGGATAAATTTAAATTAAATAATAAAAAAACCAATACATTATTCTAATTCTTCTTTAGTTAATATAGGAATAAATAAATCTGGTTAATTTTGGTTTGGAAAAAAAACAAAAAAAAGATAAGATGAGGGAGGGTGTTATCAAGTGTTTAATTTGTCACTATTGAAGGAATCCTTGAAATGAATGCACATGCATCCTCTTTAGTATTCTCTATTCCCATTTTACTTGCAGTATTGCAATCATTTTCCATCAAGCTTGTTTTTAGGAGGAATAGGGACTGCATTCCTAGTCCATGGTTCTCTATGGGAATTTGTGATGACTTAGCAATGTTTTGTGAACTCTAGTAGTGTTTTTCTCTATGTCTGTGGTTTGTGGTAATCCTTTTATGCTTTGTAAGGGTGTCACAAGCCATATTGTTGGCTTGTAATTTTCTTTGACCTTGTGTGTTGTGTTGTGACTGATGTGATTTTGTTGTGTTTTCAATTTGAGTTCATTTGAGTTAGAACCTTTTGGTACTTTTACAAGGGTTCAAACAAGTTTTCAAAATAGTTTGATCTCTAGGTTTTGTTTCGTCCTATTGGATTTCAAAATCTTATAGCATTTCCATATCTATGTGCATGGTTTTCATAACTTGCTTGATCATATCTTATGAACTTATACAATCTATCATCCTTTTCCAGCCATTAGATACTCAAAGGCGTGTATTGATCTTTTTTAACATTATAGAGGACTCTGTAAGTTAGGTTCCCAAATTCTTAAAGGGTACTAGCTCAATGGAAGAGTGTTTGCCTTACAAGCAGGAAGTTGGTGGTTCGATTCCTCCGTTCCCTAATGATATTGCAATATCAGTTAAAAATGGATAAATTAGTGACCAAAAAATGAGAGATAAGTGACCAAACAATGAGAGATAAGTGACCAAACAAAATGACCAAAATTGCATATAAAATGACTAAAAACGACTAAATTAGTGACCAAAAAATGAGAGATAAGTGACAAAAAAATGGCCAAAATTCGGATATAAACAACCAAATGGAATTTTTGGTGGCCAATTTATGGTTTCTTATCACGTGACCAAAAATGTGGTCATATTTATATTTAGTTTGGTCATTTATAGCTTGTCTTGTGGTCATTAATTTGGTCGTATATTTGATCATTAATTTGACAAATTAATGACCAAATTAATGACCACAAGACAAGCTATAAACGACCAAACTAAATATAAATATGACCACATTTTTGGTCACGTGATAAGAGACTGAAAATTAGCCACCAATGATCGCGAAATCAAAAGTAGTCATTTATATGAGAATTTTGGTCATTTTTTGGTCACTTATCTCTCATTTTGTACTAGTGGATCAAGATTGAAACTTCACCCTCTCCAGTCAAATCAAAAGGTCAATGCAACTGGTTTCTAGAAGACGTAAACACAAGATCACAAAGTTCTTTATCTTGTTTTCGAGAGGTTTCTATGTGGGGCATTTATGGAATTGTTGAAGAAGATAGCTCAGTCATTGCAGACTTCTGAAAGTTCAACATTGGTACATGAGAATTCAAAGATGGGACACTTTCATAATTTGATTGCATCCATGTCTTTGAACCAACAGTTACTTAAACAATGCTCAAAGGCATACATCATGTTGACTATTGATAGACTTTAGGTAATAGAAATTTAGTTGAATGAGAAGGCTTCATGATTTCGCCAGAATGTGCTATCATTGGCACTGAAGATAGATGTCCAGAAGTAAGATTGACTTATTTAGGTCCCATCCATAAAAATGTTGACACTGAAGCCACACAAGAAAGCTAGTTGTCAGAGCTAGCCATGCCCAAGTTTGAAAGTATGTTTTTAACCAGTCGTTCATTGGTGCTAGTCTCTGAAGGCATATTTTTCTAATGCGTTCTCTTTCTCTTTAATCTTCTATAGGGATCTTTTGGTGGAAAGGGTGGTGGCCCTGGAAATACATAGGGAGAGAGAATCAGCTTGCTATCTGAAAACTAAGTTTTCCTAATTTTGAACAAGGGATTTCATGGATAATTTTTAGTAAGAGTTTTGATGGAGCTTCTAACTCAGGAGTACTCCCAAAGTTATAAAGAGTCACAGTTCTATGATTTACACCAACTTCTAGATCTTGATATAATGTTAATACATTTTAAAATATTATGTAACCAATCTCAAACATATTTGACATCCATTTGATCTAATAAAAAGATAAACTTTTTACTTATTCATCTTTCATCATTTAAGCAGTTGACAAAGAAATGTCATTGTAATGAATCCCTTTTGTACAGAACTAGAGGCCAAAATCATAAGTACAATAAATACCCTTTTGTATCCCAATAAATTAGAAAGAGGGGAAAATAAGAAAAAAACCTTAAGCCTCAAAATTCTAAATCAAATTCATATTTTCCTTCCATTGAATGGAAATGTTCAGTCCATATGCTAAGGTGTGAAGTTTAGTTGTATTATTTGTATCCCTTCATAAGGAGCCTGCATAGATTTGAAGCGAAATTCCTTAAGAGTTTTGGAAATCTCCACCAAATCCTCTTAGCCCTAGATTTCCCTTTGAGGCACCATCAAAATTGATTCTTATGAAATTTTCTTGAGGTGGGCACTAGGAAGAGGGATTGTTGATGTGAGGTCAAGGTGAGCTTCAGACCGTAATTATATTCATGGGGTTAAGCTCTCAGGCCTATAACATCTCTTGATCTTGATTTGAGGATTTTTCATTCCTTTGTTGACCATTGCTTGGCAATAATGGTTTCTCTGATGTTTGACTTGACCTTGTCCCAAACTGAAGATGTATTGTGAATTTAATTTTTGAATATGAGTCTATTTCGTTCCTTCCAAGTTTCCCAAAGTAAGAAGCCTGGGAAAAATTTCCAAACGCAGTTGAGAATACTATTATTATAAATTGTTTTCCTCCATTTCTCAATGGTTTCAGTGATGTTTCCCTTGCTTCTCTCTGATTGTCTGAAGATGGTTACCACCTAGTCCCATAAAGTTAAAGGAAAGGAGAATCTCTAGGTGATTTTTTCAAAGGATTTCGACATATCTAATTGAATCATCATTCCTTCTTGCTTGTTGACCTTGAGGGATTGTATTGTCTCATGAGATAAAATGATACCATCCAAGATTTTCCATCCTTCGACATATCCCCATTGTTCTTCTAAAATTAGGCTTGAAGAAGTGCGTTCAAGCGATTTGCAATTACTTTTTAAATAATCTTAAATATTACCTTGCAAAGTGAAATAGAATGGAATTTTCTTGGCATGTCTGCATTATCCTCTTTGGGGATGAGGGTGAAAAAAGTAGAGCTTAAAGTAGGAAGAACATCCATTCCTCTCCTATAATTCTCCACCACTTCCCATACCTCCCTGATAGTAGTCCATCATGAGTGATAAAATTTTGTGGTGAAGCTGTCTGGCTAGGAGACTTTCCTAGAGGCATTTCCATGACTACATGCTCATCAAGAGTAAAGGGTGGAGGAGAGAAAAATTTTGATTTGTTGTAACTAGGCTATGGATATTGTTGATAATATTGTTTATGTATTCCTCCCTTCTCCCTAGAGTTTCTTCCAAATGGTCGTGATAGAAGGTGAATAGCTCTTTCTCCAATTCCTCTTGTCTTTGCAAGGTATTCCCTTACTCACTATTCATAGAGGTTATCTGGTTTTGATTTCTATGTTGAACCATTGAATTACGAAGGAACTTGGAAATTGTATCCCCCTCCTTGAGCCATTTGACCCTGTATTTTTATCTCCATAGTGTTCCCCCATGTTTGTTCTTGAGGTCTAGTTGATTCTACAATTCATTTTCCTATTTGATTGCATGTTCATTATACACTTCAAGAATGATACTCTGTTGGAGCCATTCTTGTTTTTCCTCCATGGTAGGCTTAGCCTCAAACATATTTCTAAATACATCTATATTGCATGCCTTGATTATAGATTTGAGGCGCTTTAATCGTTGTTAGAATTGGTACATATTCAATCCATAATATGTGTTTCCTTCAGCCCACCAATTAATCAAATTCTCTCAAAATTATGTATGTTCCAACCAAAAATTTCAAATCTAAATTGGCAGTTTGTTTTCCCATATTCCATTAGTAATTCGAGGCATATGGGCCAATAATCGAAATGTGCATATGGAAGAATAGAGCTTTAAATATTTAATCCCATGGCTACTATGTTTTTTGACAAGAGAAATCTATCCAATCATGAAGCTATCTATTGTGATCCTCCTCTTTTGTTGTTCCAAGTGTAAGATCCATTCTAGATATCAAGGTCTACTAGATGTAGGTATTGCACTATTTATTTAAAGTCTTTACAAGTTGGATCGAGCCTCATAATTCCTCAGTTTTTTCCAAGAGAGAAGTAATCATATTAAAGTCTCATCCTATAATCTAGGGTTGATGTTGAATTAGATTTTTAATGTCTTTTAGTGAGTTAAGGAATTTGAATTTCTCCTTCGTTGTTGTTGGGTCATACACATTAGTGATGAAACCCATGTCGTATTTTCCAATGAGGTGGAATTTGGCTATGAGAGTCGTGGTTGTAGAGAAGAAGTTCTCCAGGTTTACCACTCATGGGTTCCAAAGAAAATCAATACCCCCTGTTGAACCTCGAGCATCCATTGCCATAGACTGGCAACATTTCCAACAAAATTTGGCATTATAACTAAGAGATTCACTTGAACATTTTGTCTCCTGGATCATAATCATGGCTGGTTTTCCTTATATATCTTATATTGAAGAGTACATTGCTTTCCCATTAAGGATTCTCATATTCCATGATACAATCTTCGTGAGGAATTAATTTTAGGGTTGGGAGCAGAACTTATTATTCAACGGGAAATACTTACCTAATCCGATGAGTTTTTCTCCCAATTCTTTCAGTATTTTTTTGTTGCTTTTTCTTCCACACTTTCTTTCCTCCATTGGATTTCTTGTATGCCCTTTTTATATACATGATTTTATCCCCATAAATTATGTTGATTTCTCTCATTGAAGTTCCTTGTTCCTTTGTTCCACCTCTATTTGTTGTAAGGCCTCATTTAGAAGGAAAAGTTGCTACTCCAGTATAGATTGGGGATCTTCGTGCTTACATGATTCTAAGATGCTATGTAAGTCCAAATATTCTATATCCATGCTGTCTCTTTCCTCTGATTCAACTATTTATCTGTCTCAACTGGATCCTCCTCTAATGTTCCTTTTGTCCTTCTGTGTTTGTTTAGTTCGAGTTTCTCCTGATCCAAATCAAGAAGGGTCAGATTTAACCCCTCTGATATATTTAGTGAGTTGTTATTTTTCTCTCTTGTAATTCTCCTGGCCTCCTCTCATAGATCCTCAAATATGTTTGTGTTATGTTTTTTGAGTCGTTGCTTTTCTATCCCTAGCTTGCGACTTGCTTGTCTCCTTCGTGCAACCATTGTGAAACCCTCCTGGTCCACCAAATGTTTCTCTATCAAAGCCTTAGGAGGATGATTGAGTAGGAAATATCTGTATAGGTTCCCATGTGCATGGGATTTACTACATATAAAATTAATTTGTTCATAATTGATTGTTTGAACCCATTCATTGTCATTATATTTTAAACATATTGAATCCGAGAGACCTTGGAAGATGTTCATGTATACACATATTTTGGCGAAGGAGGTGTACTGATATTTTGTGGTTGCTTCAGATATTTTGACATGGGTTCCCAATTTATTTACTATCCCATCTAGTGTTTCTTCCTCTTAGTATTCCAATGTAGTGTCCCTTTTTAATAATTTGGAAAAATTGGAAAAATTGCAATTTTTTGTTCAATTCGAACCTTGGACTAGTGATGACCCAAGTGCTTCCAAATGGATCCTAAGGATTTCAAATTGGGTCTAAAGGTACTTGAAGGGTATTAGGAAATAAAAATGAGGCTGATAGATTCTTGGAAACTCTCAAAATACTTCAGCAACATTCATTTGCAATTAGGACAAAATAGGGAATTTACTAGTAATTTTGAGGTTCAAACTCCCTAGGGTAGAGGTCACTAATGGCTTCCCAAATGCAGTACAACCCTCCAAAATTTAAGAACAGAGACATGTATTATTTATCTTACTTCAATGGGAACCCAATTGCATCAGTAATCAGTTCCTAAATCCTTTTGCAACTCCCATAAATCAGATATTTGTAAACATGTCTTAACATAGGGGGAAATGAGAGAAAAATGCTATAACTTGCTATGAAATTTGAGAGAAATGTTCCAAATACTTGCATAAGGTTCATGAAACTTATTAAATAAATTAATTTCTCTCCAAACAACAATAAAATATTGATATTGACTGAAACAATTCCATATCAAACAACTTCAAGCTCTTACAACAAGATATATGGGAAAATGGCACCATTCATACATAGTTTGGCATTTTTACATAGTTTCACTTGGAGTTTCAATATTAGGTTCATCTGAGCATCAAATACAGAGTGTATAAATCACATTAAAAATAAATTGGGCCTCTTGGACTTCCCCAAAGAGATCAGCATCTCATCATATGCACCATTCCTCCAAGAGCAAGAATGTGAAGAGAAGAGTGAGAGAGATGTGGGAACAAGTTGAAGAAGATATGATCACAAGCATACCTGTAGCTTCAACCTGTAACAAATGACTTCATTGAAGCTCCAAATGAAAGGTCAGAATGGCCTCTCCAATTTCCAATTAGGATGGGAATATTTCACCCTCGAAATTGGTGCTAAGGAAAGTAGAATAAACACTCAACTTGCATGGACAAGCTATGCTCTCCAAATTACCAAATGAGAAATGATAAAAAGACCCTCCCCTTATTTTTTCTTGTCTTTTATTAGATTCCCGATCCCTTCATGGTTTGAATTCCCTCTAATATCTTCATGCCAACTCGAATTGGGGAGAGATTCCAATGTGTGTCACTTGTCCAACAATTCTTATTCTCCCTCTTCCATCAATTCGAATGGAGGAATATTTGGCTGCCCTAACTCCCTTGTGTGCATTCTTGGAGGCTATTTTTATCCCTGACATGTAATATCTAGGTCAGATGTCAGCAATCAGGTATGATCCTTGTCATAAGTGTCATAGCATTGTCATCATTGTTGTCATAGAAGTTAGGGAATCTAGCCCAAGTGTCACAATACCTCTAAGATGCCTCTTCCTCTTCCATGGGATTTACTCTTCCTCTCAAATTAGACCCTCATTGATTCATGCCAAGTATAATTCCCTTCCAACTCCCCCAAGAATGTTAGACTCCACCTTCGATTCGAATAGGTGAGAGTAGGATGCCATGTGGCATGGAGAATCTTCCTTGTGTGGGTCACACACCACCAATGTTCCCTTATGACCAAGTGCCACCTTATTTTCCTATCATAAATATTTATGTAGCCCCCTTTTAATATATTTTTTTCAATCTAATGTCCATTTGGGGTTTTATAGCTCCCTTATTCCAAATCTAAATGTTTCCACCCCAACCTAGGGAACTAGTAGATTGGTGGAATTTTCCCTTCTAGTGATTTATTTGGATGGAGACATTATAGTCCTCCCCACCCAAGATTGATTTCCCTTAAGCAATTCCAAATTGGGATGCTGAAAAATTTGTTCCCCTTTCCATGTGGCATCCTCACTTGGAAAATATTTCCATTGCACCAAATATCCTCTTATGGTTATGCTCCTCAATTTCCTTTTTCTGGAATAAGTATGAGTTGTCCTTCATCATCTAATGGAAGGATTGTTTCTGAAATAAAATTTTTATGACCAATAGCCTTCTCAAGGCATGAAACATGAAATACATTGTGGATTTTTCTACCTTCCGAAAGTTCCAACTCATAAGCTACCTCCCCAAATTTTCTAACTATATTATATGGACCATAATACCTTGGTTTAAGCTTTTATGAACCTTTCCATTTTAAGGAGGTTTCTATGTGGGGCATTTAAGTTCTTTATCTTGTTTTCGAGAGGTTTCTTTGTGGGGCATTTATGGAATTGTTGAAGAAGATAGCTCAGTCATTTCAGGCTTCTGAAAGTTCAACATTTGTACATGAGAATTCAAAGATGGGGCACTTTCATAATTTGATTGCATCCATGTCTTTGAACCAATAGTTACTAAAGCAGTGCTTAAATGCATACATCATGTTGACTATTGATAGATTTTAGGTAATAGAAATTTAGTTGAATGAGAAGGTTTCGTGATTGCACCAGAATGTGCTATTACTGGCACTGAAGATAGATGTCCAGAAGTAATATTGACTAATTTAGGTTCCATCCATGAAAATGTTGACACTGAAGCCCCACAAGAAAGCTAGTTGTCAGAGCTAGCCATGCCCAAGTTTGAAAGTATGTTGTTAACCAGTCGTTCATTGGTGCCAGTCTCTGAAGACATATTTTTCTGATGCTTTCTCTTTCTCTTTAATCTTCTACAAGGATCTTTTGGTGGAAAGGGTGGTGGCCCTGGAAATGCGAAGGGAGAGAGAATCAGCTTGCTATCTGAAAACTGAGTTTTCCTAATTTTGAACAAGGTATTTCATGGATAATTTTTAGCAAGAGTTTTGATGGAGCTTCTAACTTAGAAGTACTCCCAAAGTTATAAAGAGACTCAGTTCTATGATTTACACCAACATCTAGATCTTGATATAATGTTAATACATTTTAGAATATTATGTAACCAATCTCAAACATATTTGACACCCATTTGATCTGAGAAAAATATAAACTTTTCACTTATTTATCTTTCATCATTTAAGTAGTTAACAGAGAAATGTCATTGTAATTAATCCCTTTTGTACAAAACCAGAGGCCAAAATCATAGTTACAATAAATACCCTTTTGTATCCCAATGAATTAGAAACAAGGGAAAATAAGAAAAAACCTTAAGCCTCAAAATTCTAAATCAAATTCATATTTTCCTTTCCCAAGGCCACTTAATGGAACCATAAAAAAAAAAATGGAAGAGACAAATATGATCCCTTTTCGAATAAACCCTAAAAGGAAATAGCAATTTTCAGGATCCAAGAATTTCATACCGATAGAGAAATAAATGAAGACATCAATGCAAGCATACTCAGCCTGCTTCTCCTAAAGCTTCCTTCACTCCCAATTGCTTATGGAAATAGGTTTGGACTTGGAAAGTCTTAAACCCAAAACCTCCATTGCAAAATACTTGAGCCCAACTTGCTTAAGCTTCTATCTCCCAAGCCTTTCAGCTGTCAAGTGACCAAGCTCAACCAAAACTCTAAATTCCAAACCATGATCATTTTCGATCTTATCCACATCATCATTCCAAATACCCACACCCACTAATTTGATCCTTGGGTCCTTCAAAAACCAAACCGGGGCTTCTAACATAACATTCATAAACAACATTTGAATAATCAAGCAGTCAATGTTAGCACAAAGCTGGAGCAGAGCAGCCTTGTTCTTCAATCCTTTCTTAAAACCGGGTCACCATTCCATGTAAAACCTTATAAGTTATTTTCATTCACACCCTCATGGTGCGGGTTTCTTATGCTACCATCCCCCATCTGACCTTGATGACCTAGAACCAATTTGTCTTACAATTCCATTACCCGCAGCATACCTTCCACCAGGTTTAGATCACTACAGAGTACTCACCACCATCCCACGAACAAGGGAGAACTTCCATAAAGGTACTCAACCTTTGGAACCATCCAAAATCCAGAAGAGGCTTCTCATTTGAAGTGTTCACCCAATGGGGGGTTTGAGTGAAGAGTTCTCTACAAGGGATAATCGCAAAGTTGATGCTTAATCTCTTGCAGGGAGTATAATAACTCTCGCTCCCATGTGGCACTTATGATCTTATCTAAGGATATGGGAAATCAAAATCATGGTCAGCCCTTGCCTCGTCGTTTGGGCCAAATGACCTCGCTCACAACCCATGGCCTCTCTTTTAATGGCCTCTTTTCTATCCTCTATTCTTGAACACTCAACAATGCCCTCGATTCTTTCCTCAATCCTTTTCCATCCCAGAGAATAAATACAGGCAAGGAATGGGAGGATGAAACAATTCAAAGAAGAAAGGATTTTCTAGTTGGAGGCATGTGTGGTCGTATTAACCCTTTACATGCAATAGCAATCTAAGGGTCAATAACATTGAAGCAATGGCAACAAACATTGATTTGTTTTACAACATAACTAAATAACTGTAACAATGACCAAACATTTTATTACCTGGAGAGTAGGTATGTTTCTGCTAGTTACCAAATGGAGCTTTCACAACGATCTGAGACCATATAAAAAAATGCAAAGGGAAGAATTAGACGTCGATGAATCAATATTTTCCACCAAGAAAACCCTCACAACAATACTCCAATGCAAGAAACTGAGATCCTAGACCAAACCAAAAAAAAAAATAAACCCTCAAAAAATGTTCCTTTTAATTTATCTTCTTGTTATTTTCTCTCTCTTTTCTTTTTCCTATTTTTCATCTTTTTATTTATTTTCCCTCTAATTCGAAATAAATAAATAAAATAGTCTTTTTTAATCATTTTTAATTGTGACACATATTATTTAGTTGTGTTTTTTATCCGATGACTAAATTAGTCATTTTTAGTTGTGTTGCTCTAATTTAGTCATTTTTAGCTTAGAGACAATCACGTGACTAACTTTTTTAATCACGTAGTCATTTATATCATTTTTCCTACTAGTGGTTCCAATTTTTTATTTTTTATTTTAAGCGAGAGATTTCTTTATTTCGATCTAGTAAGTTATCGACACTTTTTAATCTCACAATTTTTTTATTAATTCCTTAATATTCTCTTTTAGATGACGATTCTCCTTCTCTGTTAACCCATTAAAATGATTATGCTTCTCTATCTCAAACTGTAATTGTCTATTGATCGCTTTATAATGTTCTAACTCGCCCAATACTAGTTGTAGTTGCAACTGCATTTCTAGATCTATAATTTCCATATTTTGTGACTTATGGTTCTCTTCTTTTCTTCGATAATAAATTGACACATAAGTGCAAGGAGCACCCAATGTAGTCCTTATGCAAAAATCTTAAATCTTCCTATGAGAAGGTTTAATAACCTTTTCGTTTTATGTATATATAACTTTGAAATTATAATAATTATATATATACATACACACACACACACACACACACACACACACACATATATATATATATTATATCTTCCATGTGGAAAATATCATTCATTCAAGAAGAATGATCATGAACTATCCTGTAAGGACTTACATCCATTGTTGTTTACAATGCACACAAAAAAAACATTCAACTTGTATTACACAAAGTCTTCAGTACATTCAAAACAAAAATCCTTTCCCTTTCATCTTCATTTTTTTTTATTACAAAATTTTTTTGAACAGTTACACACACAAGCCATCTTTTACTTATTCAATCTTTGTTTTCCCGGGCTCCAAAAGCAAAGCATTTTTTGATAACTGATCTGCTTCAGATTTTAGTTCTTTGTATACATGAGCCAAGGATAAAATAGAGAAAAAAAACAATTGTCTATGGATTGATCATAGAAGATGTTGAAGATGCGGGGCTTTGATTTGAATTTTATTATTGGCCTAATCTTACCATCTTCAAATCTCCATAAATATGAAGACATGAAATATTCCCTATTATTTCCACTTTCAAGACTGAATGGAGATCAACAAGTTCATCCTTACTGTTAGAACAATTCCCAGGAGCATATCTAATCAATATCTTGTGGTTATCAGCAAGGTATAAAATGCCTACAGAGCCACCTAATGGAGGGTCTTCTTGAATTGCACCGTCAAAGAAATCCCATGGAGTTGCTCTATCAATGTTTGGGGGAACCAAAATTTGTTGCTTCTTCGATTTAACATCTGATGTGTGGTCCTTCATCCATTGCACAACAAGGGACACCATCACCTCAACTGGAATTGAATGGTTTTGGAAAATTGTTGTGTTACGCGCCCACCAAATCCTGTAAATGAAAGAGGAAGGGAAGGCATTAAAAGGGCATACCAAAGGTTCTTTCCACCATAGTTGACATTTCTAATCCAAAGAAGATCCTACTTGAGAATCCTAACAGTTTAGCTCTTTGGAGGCATCATTCCAAACCGCCGCTGCATATTAACAGAAAACAAAGAAGTGAGTGTTGGATTCTTCATTCAGTTAGCATAATACACACCAGCTCGGTCCTTGCCAACCCCGATTTAATAGATTGTCCCATGTTAGTATTTTATTGCTTATATCTAGCCACAAGGTGATCTTTTCCTTTAACAATCCTGAAGCCTTCCATACCAAATTCCACCACCACTCTATTTCTCCAGTAAAGGACTCAGTGGCCTTAGTTTCGTAACCAAGTTTTGCATAAAAATCCCCTATAGATCCATTCCTGGACCATACTAGCCTGTCCTCCTCGTCCTCATCTAAATGGATAAAATAGGAGTCCAACAAATTGATATAAGTCGTCCATTCTCTAGCCACTTCTCCTTCTAACCTTATATATTTTCCACTTTTCGAGACCAGTCTTCCTTCATAAGTAGACTAAATTTTGTCATCATGTAACTAGCTTATATGATGGCTTTTGAGTAGAGCTAATTTGTTATCTAAGAGTTTGAATTTTTTCCCTGCACTGATCCAAGAGTATTCACCTATATGTATGTTTTTACCATCACCAGCATTCCATGCCATCCAATCCCTGATTAAAAGGAAGGAAGGAACAAAGGCTTTCCATCCAATGGATCCATTTTTGTGAGTCTTATCTAGTCTCCTTATCTAGTCTAGGATGAAAGAGTTCGGACAATATTTTGAAATCATCACTTTCCCCCATAAGGAATTCATTTTTTGGAGCAATCTCCACAAGGACTTGGCTACAAAGGACTGGCAGAACAAAAATGGATTCTTTAAACCCCAACATCCCAGTTATTTTAAATTAGCCACTATTGTCCATTTAACAAGAAGGATGCCTTCATCCTGTTTGCTTACAGTCCAAAGGAAGGAAAAGAACTTCTTCTGAATTTTATGTAGGATCCCTTTGGGGATATAAGCTATGGATTCCCAATAAACAGGGATGCTTTGTAGTACCGCCTCAAGCAATACCAATATTCCACCTCGTGATAGAAACCTATTTTCCCAACACCTTATTCATCCCTCCACCTTTTTGTACAACCACAACCAATCTTTAAAAGAGTAAGAGTTGGGATTTAGGTAGAATCCTAAGTATTTAAAACCATCTGATAAAGGTTTTAAGGGGAAGGAGACTTCATTTTTATCCTGGATTGCACTGGTTCCAATAGAGAATATTATGCTAAGATCGATTTTTCCACATTTATATGCATCCCAGTAGCCTTCTTATAAAACTTTAAGATCTACTCACTTACTTGGATATTCTCTATCGATCCTCCCCCCATCATCATCACATCATCCATGAAAAAAATATGTGAGAGTTCTTCTGAATCTGAGACCTTAATTCCTCTGAAAGATCCAGAGCATTTAGCCTAATGAATTAACCTGCTTTGAGCATTAGCTACTAATAGAAAAAAAAAGGGGGGTAAAGAGGACACCCTTGTCTTAATCCTCTAGATGGCCTAAATAAAGAATAAGGGGAGCCATTAATAAGCACTGCAAAGGAGTCTGATTGGATGCACCCCATTATCCAGTTTACTGTATCCACTGCAACACCAATCTGTAATAGTAGCAATCTAGGAAAATTCGAGCTTACCCTATCATAAGCTTTGGAAAGATCTAGTTTAAGAACAAAGGATTTGCACTTGTTCTTGTTGATGGAGTGAATGGCCTCCTAAGCCAAGGAGACCACATCATGAATATGGCGATTAAATAAGAATCCAAATTTTTGCTCAGGATAGGTTTTAAGCATTGGGATATAGTTTTGGCAATGATTTTGTATACTACATTGCAACAGGAGATTAGTCTAAAATCCTTAAAACAGGAGGATTTTTGCTTTTTGGGGATTAGGGCCAGAAAGGTGGAGTTCAGGGAACCTAAAAACTTACCTGGTCGATGGGTTTCTTGAACAGTATTCAATAAATCAACCTTCATTAATTCATAAAAACCTTGGAAAAAATCAATTGAGAACCCATCGGGGCCTGGGCTCTTACCTTTTTGGAAGGAGTGAACTACCTTATCCAACTCTTCTTTTGAAACCTCTTCTGCTAGATATTTATTCATTTCATCAATAACCATTTTGGGGAAGAGCCTAAGGACATGTAGAATCTATTGGATAGGGCACCCTTCCGGTTCTGAGAATAAGTTTTGGAAATACATCTTTCCAACATTTTCCTTCTCCTTAAAGGAGCTAACCAAATTTCCATTTTCATCCTTGATTTCTGAAATTGTATTGACATTCCTTCTGTGTGAGGCATACCTATGAAATAATTTGGTATTATTTTCTCCTTCGGAAATCCAAATAGCCCTGCTCTTTAATCTCCATATTTGATCTTCCCTTGCCAAAAAATCATCACGCTTTAGTTCATAGTCTTTTAAAGCCATCGACTCCTCTTATGTAAACGTTCCAGAGCTATTTGAACTATATATTTCCTTTATTTTAGCCTCCACTTCTTTGAGTTTCTCATGTTGTCTAGCATTGTATGCCTTTTCCCAATCCTTCGAAGCCTTTTTTATTCTGATATTACTATTAGAGAATTGTTTCATATATGACTTGGAGGAATTGTATTGAAGAGTAATCCATGAATCCACGACCAATTTCCTATAATCATCTTCTTTGAGCCAAGTAGGATTGAATTTAAAAGGAGGAGCCATCTTTGAGTCTTGTTTTTTAATTGACGGGATGATTGGGCAGTGATATAACAATTGTTAGTTTTTCAACATTTAATTCAAATTATATGATCTAGGACCTTAACTGAGAGAACAACATGTACAGCATATCAAACACAAGGGACAAGAGACACAAAGCATTTCACCGGGGAAAACCATAAAGGTGAAAAACCCCGCAACTTCCTCAGAGATAGAATAAGCGCCAATACAAAGATCACCAAGATGAATCCCCAAAACAAGAGATAGACTCCTAGCAGCTACTCCTCCTCCACTTGTGCGCACTCCTCCTCTCTCTCACTAATGCGAAGTGAGAGAATGAGTGAATGTGTTAAATGAGGATCACACATCCTCTATTTATACTTTTCTTCACTTGACTTTTAACTCTAAATAGGTCGGCCCCAACTATTGATGTATTTGTAACTTCGGAAGATATTCACTTGTATATTGTATGTATTACATTTGTACTTTATTGTATACCCAATGGAGATGTATTATTCCTCCGATTGGAAGTGTCGTCATGTGTACTTGCAAGTGTCGCAAGTTATATTGTAAGTGTCGTAACTTATACTTGATGGGTTATAGACCACCTTGTTGGGGTCGGCCATGGATGAGTCATGCGGGTCAAAGGGTTATTAGACCACCCTATTGGGGGTCGGCCCAGTCAACATTATGTTATGTGGTTAAGTTAGGGCCAACCTAGTTGAGTAAAGGTCAAGTGATGTAGTGTATAAATAGAGAGTGTGTCTCTCTCATTTTACACATTCTATTGTTCACTCACTTCGCATTAGTGAGAGAATAGGAAGATGTGCACAAGTGGAGGAGCATGCTGCTGAAGATATCTATCTCTTGGGTTTGATCATGGTGATCCTTGTATTGATGCTTATTCTATCTCTGAGGAAGTTGCAGGGTTTTTCGCCTTCTTGGTTTTTCCCGGTGAAATGTTTTGTGTCTCGTGTCTCTTGTCTCTTATGCTTGATATGCTATACATGTTGTTCTTTAAGTTAAGATCCTAGATCAGAATGTATTAAATTCCAAAAAACTAACATGGTATCAGAGCTAGCCTGAAAGAAGGCATGGTATGGCATTTATGACACTTGTTGCACTTGCGAAGCTAGGGATTGATATAGAAAAAAACCAGTCATCGCAGAACTTTCACTATAAATTCATTTTGGAAAAGTTTCAGGATCTAAAAATCTTACAGGTCAAAGAAAAGATCCCCATGTACCTTGTGTCCGAAGGAGAGCCTCTAATTCGTTGTACTTTCATATTTATGAGCTATACAATATAGGGTTTCTGCCTCTTCCAGATCTCAGTCATAAATAGGTGACCTAGGAAAAAAGGTCACAACTTGGGCTAGGAAGCTCCATATGAAATTTCGTAAAAAGTGGCAGGTAGGTCACAAACTGTAATTTCACAGGTATGATTTTCAAAGTCTGAAATTGAACCAGTGACACGTGGAACTCCATACAAGTTCGCTCTCATGTTTTATCCCATAAACAGGTCACTTTGCGACACCTGGCATAAATATCTCTCAGAGAATCCATTTGAGGTCAGACCTGTGGGGATGGAAAGATAACAGGTCAAGCTACCACAGGAAGAATTTTTAGACCATGTAGATCTGAAATTTCAGAGTTACACCAAAAACAATTAGGTGCATATTTCTGTCAAAACAGAATTGGATTTTGAACATCTTCATTCATGGCTCCGGGAATTTAGGGTTACAGAGAATGTTGGAATTTTTTGTATCGGAGACCACAGCTGGATGATCCTCATAAAAATCGAAATTTAGAGACCAAGATCAAATTTTTTGGTTGGGAAAAAGGCCGGGCTTGATCAAACCCTAGTTCAGGACTTTGATCGGAAAGGTGGAAAATTAGGGCTTCTACAGAAGTTGGAATTTTTTAATTTTGTGACCACGGCTGGAAACTCCTCAAGAAAATCCAAGTTTAGAGCTTTGGATCAAACCTTTTGGTTGGGTGAACCTCCGGGAAAATCAAACCCTAATTCAGGGTCCTCCCTAGTGAATCTGGAAATCTAAAAGGCAATTTTGAGGGGTGAAACTTTGCAGTTTTCAAATTCTGAATATACCGGCTTGACCAGCTCAGAAAGGCGCATCTTTCTTTCCTTTTAGAAGTTTTAAATTCAAAGTTTGAATTTTTAGGGTTTCTCTGACAAACCCTAATCCAGCTCCAGATCCAGTTTCAGCAAATCAAAGTGGATTGGGTACACCCTAGAAGAGAATAGATTGGTCACCTGCATAAGTGAAGAAGTTCCTATTTCAG
Organism: Larix kaempferi; assembly: GCA_027924585.1. Lineage (NCBI taxonomy): Eukaryota > Viridiplantae > Streptophyta > Pinopsida > Pinales > Pinaceae > Larix > Larix kaempferi. The sequence goes on along the minus strand of BSBM01000276.1, from coordinate 2,895,133 downwards.
AGGGAGATGAGGCTAAGATCTTACATAAGAAGATTACAAGCAATCTCGACAGGTATGACTTAGCCAGGTGTGTTTCGAGATCTGTTCATGATTAAGTTTATGGTATGTTTGTCTTCATTAAGGTTAGTATAATCTTGATTAACTTTAGACTTGTCGTATCACCTTAATAAAATTATGAATGCAGATATTCATTGATTAGGGTCTTAACACTTATGATTGTACTAATGCATTGTGGTGTTGTATGAGGTTGATGTTGTCCGCTAACATGAAAGGTACATCAAGAAAGACAAATCATGTTCTAGTTCAAGAACATATGACCATGGTGACATGAAGACAAAGATTCATCCATTGTCATAGATCACGTAGAAAATCTACTTACAAGGTATGTATAACTTGGTTCTATAATAGTTAACCTATGAGATGTGCAGGTTACTAGCACAAGTCATTGAAGAAAACAAGAAGACATTATGTGGGTATGTTAGACATAACTATCTAGCATGCTAATCTAGGTATGTTTTTCCTATATCAAGTTAGAATCCTATCTTGTGTTAGGATCTTATACCTCTGTATGATTGATAATAATTATTCATGAAGTTAGAAATTTAAGTAAGCAAGGTTTTATGCATATTATGTCTATTATCATGATTGATGATATGACTAACCAGAAGAGTCCTATGGTCAAATAAGAATATGCATGAGTAAAAGAAGTCTTCCCTGAAACCTTGAGTACTAATGCTTATTATCTGTGTTTGAAATGATCATGACTATACATGTTTAAGATTATGTTGTTTTAGTATCTATAGTAATGAATGTATGATTATGTATGAGATCTTGAGGATGGCAAAATCATGACGCTAGTGCACACTTAAGGATGCACAGTGGTCTAGGATGAATATAAGTCCAAGGATAGGTACTCCAGGAAGAAAAGGTCAAGAGGAGCACACTCCAGTAGTTCCTGCAAGGAAGCAAATATTGAGAGGGAGTCCACCCTACAACCAAACAAAGATAAGTATTTGAATTGTCATTTCTTGCATACTTGTTTGTTTAAATAATATTGTTCAATGATGTATATGCCTATGTTCCTAGACTTAGGGTGTGTATTATGCATATTAGAATAATTGTATTAATGAACAGTATACTACTAATATGCATGCGATGGGTAAGTGGCCTATGGCACTGTACAACATTCCATTGCTACTTATCTAGAATGAAACCTCTTTGCTGACATATTGGGAGTTGTGCACACTCTTAACAATGATCTGGTAGAGATTGGAAGGCATATAGAAAGTTATGGATATGGATAAATGTTGTATTGAAGCATTGGCTAAAATAATTGCATGAATGTATGACATATTTCTTTATGTGTAAGAATTTGTTTTGAAAACTATGGGATGTTTTCTAATCATGCAATTTAACTTGTTTTGTAGGAAAGATTGTATACCATCACCTAAAAAAGAAGTACTACAACATTTGTTCCAGCAATGAAGTTCAAACTATCTATTGAAGATATTGAAGAATCTGAAGTTCCCAGGATACGGGATACAGTAAAAGGATTCCATGGTCAAGAAGTACCAATCGATCATGTTTGGGATGTGGTCCCAAGACCTGAAAGGAAGTTTGTTGTGACTTCCAAGTGGATCTATAAGATCAAGCATGCTACAGATGGAAGCATGGAGAAATACAAAGCAAGGTTGTAGCTCGTGGCTTCTATCAGAAAGAGGAATTGAATATGAAGAGACTTTTTGCACCTGTAGCCAGGTACACTTCCATCAGATCAGTACATGCTCTAGCTGCAGTGATGAAATGGAAGATACACCAGATGAATGTCAAGACAGCTTTCTTGAATGGTGTAGTCGAGGAGGAAGTGTATGTGGAGCAGCCACTTGGTTTTGAGACATATGATAGGGAGTCATATGTGTGCAAGATGAAGAAAGCCTTGTATGGCTTGAAGCAATCTCCTAGGACTTGGTATGGTAGGATAGACTGTTTCCTATCCAGTTTGAGCTTTACCAAGAGTAAAGCAAATTCCAACCCTTACTACAAGGTTGAGGAAGGCAATCCAGTGATACTACTTTTGTATGTGGATGACCTGTTTGTTACAGGTGAGGATAGATTGATTACCGATACAAAGAGGAAGCTTGCTGCCGAGTTTGAGATGAAGGAATTAGGGATGATGCACTACTTTCTAGGCATGGAGGTGTGGCAGAGTGCATATGGAATCTTCGTTGGACAAGGGAAGTATGCAGTAGAGATCCTGAAGAGGTTCAGGATGTTGGACTGCAAGGCCATGGCCACAACTATGGCATCGAACTTGAAGCTATTGTGTGATGCGTCATCTGATCCAGTTGATGTCACTATGTATTGTCAAATGATTGGGTCCTTGATGTACCTGACGAACACGAGACCCGATATTTGCTTTGCGATGAACAAGTTCCTGATGGATCCCAGAGGTGTTCACCTGGTTGTTGTAAAGCATATTTTGAGGTACCTGAGGGGTATAGTTGATTATGGGCTCAAGTATGATGCAAATCAAAAGTTTAACTGGAGGGTTATGTTGATTCAGATTGGGCAAGTAGTGCTGCAGATAGGAAGAGCACTTCTGGGTGTTGCTTCAATATGGGATCAGGTGTGATCTCTTGGTTTAGCAGGAAGCTGTCCTACGTAGCACTGATTACAACCGAAGTAGAGTATGTTGCAGCTTGTTTGGCTAGTTGTGAGGCAGTATGGCTTAGGAAGCTACTATCTGAGTTATTTGATCTCCCGTTGGATGCTACCTGTATCTATTATGACAACCAGAGTTGTGTGAAGTTGTCAGAGAACCCGGTGTTCCATGACAGGTCGAAGTACATTGAGATCAAATATCACTATATGAGGGATATGGTGCAGAGAGGAGCAGTGAAGCTCCTGTATGTTGCGACGGATGAGAAGGTTGCAGATGTGTTGACGAAACCACTAGCCAGAGTGAAGTTTGAGTACTTTAGAGAGAGGCTTGGTGTTCTTCAAATTGACGACACTTCAAGGAAGAAGTGATGGACACATTTGCAGGAGCCATTCCAAGCATGGTGAGAGGAGGATCCTTCCCATGGCTGTGGATGTAAGTGCTATATGATGAGCATCAGGATGATGCTCCAATTACTTCTCTGTATTATTAGGTGGATCATGTATTTATTTATGTATCAGGTGGATACATTGATATGATCAGGTAGATCATGTATTTGTATATGTATCAGGTGGATGCATTGATATGATCAGGTAGATCATATGTATCAGGTGGATGCATTGATATGATCAGGTAGATCATGTATTTATGTATGTATCAGGTGGATGCATTGATATGATCAGGTAGATCATGTATTTATGTATGTATCAGGTGGATACATTGTATGATCAGGTGGATCATGTATTTGTGTATGTATCAGATGGATACATTATATGATCAGGTGGATCATGTATGATGATATGTATCGGGTAGATACTTGGTATGCATCAGGTGGATGCATTGTATGATCAGGATGATCATGGATGACAAGCTTCAAGATGTTGCTCCAGATGACATGCATCAGGACTATGCAATGATGATAATCATGATGATCATGGATGACGAGCTTCAGGATGTTACTCCAAATGACATGCATCAGGATGATGCAGTGATGATGATCAGGATGATCATATGATATGAGTATCAAGACAATGCTCTGGATGATATGCATCAAGACGATGCTATGCTGATGATTAGAATGATCATGTACATTAGGATGATGTATGATGAGTATCAAGTTGATACTCCGTGGCTGTGGACAGGTTGTGCATGCAACATAGAAAATATCCTCAGAGATCCTATAGTTTGAGTTAGGATGCTCTTTTGAGGTTTTGCTACAAGAGGCATGTAATCAGCCCTGGAGATCCGATAGGTTGAGCAGTAAGCTCGTAATCAGTCCTGGGATGCTCTGTAGAGTTCTTGTAGGTTACAGGACACTCTTTAAAGGTTTTTCCTAACCACATGTAATCAGCCCTGGAGATCCGATAGGTTGAGCAGTAAGCTCGTAATCAGTCCTGGGATGCTCGGTAGAGTTCTTGCAAGATGCAAGACACTCTTTTAAGGTTTTGTGGTGGAGGTCACACGTAATCAGTCCTGGAAATCCTATAGTCTGAGCTAGGATTCTCTTTAGATTCTTGCAAGTTGAAAGACACTCTTTTAAGGTTGTGTGACAGTCAACATGTAAAAGATCCTATAGTCTGAGCTAGGTTTTGTTGACACACGTAATAAGTCTTGAGGATTCCACAGTATGGCTAGTGATGATGAAGACCTACAGGTAGTGGGCCTACATCCAGCGTGAAAAAGGGCTGGATCTGTAGAACTTCCTATGACGAGAAGAATTATGAGATAGCACCAGTGATTGAGATGACGAGTACAGCAGCAGTGACAATGACTTCGTGATCCCGTGATGATGATCCAACTCCATTATTGAAGACTTGTGCCTATATGTATTGAAGACTTGTGCCTATATGTATTGATGACTTGTGTCAAGAGAATACATTCCTAGTTAAGAGGGAGTGTTGATGTATTTGTAGCTTCAGAATATATTCACTTGTATATTGTATGTATTACATTTGTACTTTATTGTATCCCCAACGGAGATGTATTATTCCTCCAATTGGAAGTGTCGTCATGTGTACTTGCAAGTGTTGCAAGTTATATTGTAAGTGTCGTAACTTATACTTGATGGGTTATTAGACCACCTTGTTGGGTTCGGCCCTGGATGAGTCATGTGGGTCAAAGGCTTATTAGACCACCCTATTGGGGGTCAACCCAATCAACATTATGTTATGTGGTTAAGTTAGGGCTGACCTAGTTGAGTAAAGGTCAAGTGATGTAGTGTATAAATAGATAGTGCATCTTTCTCATTTTACACATTCTATTACTCACTCACTTCGCATTAGTGAGAGAAGAGGAGGATGCGCACAAGTGGAGTAGGAGCATGCTGCTGAAGATATCTATCTCTTGGGTTTGATCATGGTGATCCTTGTATTGATGCTTATTCTATCTCTGAGGAAGTTGCGAGGTTTTTCACCTTCTTGGTTTTCCCCAGTGAAATGTTTTGTGTCTATTGTCTCTTGTCTCTTATGCTTGATATGTTGTACATGTTGTTCTTTTAGTTAAGATCCTAGATCAGAATGTATTAAATTCTAAAAAAATAACACCAACTTAACCACTTAACATAATGCTAACTGGGCCAACCCCACTAGGGGACTTAAACACCCCATTACAACTGACTCTGGGCCGACCTCCCTTAGGAGAGTCTAATAACCCACTACCACTTGACACTGGGCCGACCCCACTAGGGTGGTCTAATAACCCTTTAACCCACATGACTCATACAGGGCCGACCCCACCAAGGTGGTCTAATAACCCATCAAATATAAGTTACGACACTTACAATGTAACTTGCGAGACTTGTAAATACAAATGACGGCACTTCCAATCGGAGGAATAATACATCTCCGTTGGGGATACAATAAAGTATAAATGTAATACATACAATATACAAGTGAATATATTCCAAAGTTACAAATACATCAACACTCCCTCTTAACTAGGAAGGTATTCTCTTGACATAGGTCATCAATACATATCGGCACAAGTCTTTAATTCTGGAGTTGGATCATTGTCACTGGATCACGGAGTATCATTATCACTGCTGCTGTATTCTTCATCTCGATCACTAGGCTATCTCTCAATTCTTCTCATCATAGGAAGTTCTATAGAGCCAACCCTTTTTCATGTTGGATGTAGGCCTAGCCTCCTGTAAGTCTTCATCATATCTAGCCATCCTGTGGAATCCTCGGGGCTGATTATATGCGTCAACAAAACCTCGAAAGAGCATCCTAGGACTTTTACGAGCTTACTGCTCAACCTATCAGATCTCCCAGGGTCTTTTACATGTGACCTTCACAAAACCTTAAAAGAGTGTCTTGCGACTTGCAATATCTCTAAAGAGCATCCCAGGATCTTTTACGTGCCTAGCACAACCTGTCCGGATCTCTAGGACTGATTACATGTGAACTCGCAAAACCTTAAAAGAGTGTCTTGCAATCTACAAGATTTATAAAGAGCATCCCAGGATCTTTTACGTGCCTAGCACAACCTGTCCGGATCTCCAGGACTGATTATGTAATACCCCAATTTTGACCCTTATGAAATATTGACTTTTAATGTAAATCTTGTATACATGCAATGTATGTTTCCCTAGTGTGGAGCTCAAGGCCAAGGCACCGCTAGTGTATGTTCGTATTTTATTTAGAATGGACAAGCATTTGATATTTTGTTACACATGTGCTATTAAGCCATGGAATATTGTAAATGATGTAAATATTAATATTTCAATAAAATACCAAAACTGACTATGGAAGCAACAATTGAAAAGGGGCCATGTGTATTACACTAGGGAGTGGTGAGGGGGTTGTGGGGATGAACTATATGCTGCCAAATTTCATTGTGAGAACCCATTTGACTTTCCTTGCTAACATTTAATTCTGTTGCAAGGAAATTGTTGAAGAATTCAGTCCATAGCTTCAATGGAGCATGGGTAGCCCAGCAATTCGTATGGCAGAGTATGGGATTTGTTTTCTTGTACCACAAGTCACTCTACCTCATGCGAATTTTCCATTTTTGAGCACCGCAGCATCAATTTTCATCCATTACGAATTCCCAGCAATGAGAAAAACCAGAAATCGCAACTTTGCAAGAACCCATGTTTGGAAGAACCATAAACTCCCAGAATTGAGTATTGACAGTGAAATCCAATGGGGGATCCATAGATATGAACCTTGGTCGAAATTGAGAGTATTAGATACCCTGAAATCCATTGGAAAACCTAGTTTTTACAGCCCAGAAATCAAGTGACGGAATTGAGTTATTGGATGATAGAACTGTGAGAAATCCAAGTGTGAATGACTAAGCAGAGGTTGCGTTTGCTTGATAAACCCAGTGAAGGCTATAATCTCAAGGAATTAATATTTGTATCTTTCTATTCCCACCCTGAAGACCATTGGAGGGAAGGGGCGCCTGAGGGACTGTGCAGCAGAGAAGGGGACCTTCCTTGTGTTGGGTGTGGTAGGTATTGTGGGTGCCATGACTGTTGAGTTCATTTGAGATGCCTATAGCTCTATGGTTGAGCTCACTGGCTTAGCATTTCCCTACTTTTTCTTTTGTATGCTTGATAAACCCAACTGTATGTTGGCTTAGCATAGCTGTTGAGTGAAACCATGGCCGTGAGTGAGCCCATCTAGTTCCTCCTTAGTGGATACACAACCCAGCTTGGGTGTGATCTCTCAGCTGAAAAGATACAGGCTAGACAGAGATCTATGGTTGGGTGGAACGTTGCGCTCACATAGCCAGTTGTTTGGACATCTTCATCTCAAAGATAAGTAGTCCTTGTGGTTTAAATTATGATCATTATGTGTTCTGTTCTGAATGTTAATTGTCCATGTTAATGAAATGAAATGATTATCTTAATGCAATTTATATGAAGTCTGTGCATAGCATCAGAACAAGATTGAATTCTATGCATGTTGAACCATCATATGCCTGTGATAGATATGCTGGTGCATTACTGTTTGTGTGCTTGCAAATATGATTTAATTCTGCTGTGTTTATATTGAGTATGAATTTGCACACAGAAGTTTTTATTTACTATGAATTTCGGAGTAATGTATGGGGCTGAGTTTACCAAATAAGCCCGGTATGTTTGGTCATGTTTCCTTCCTTGCATTGGATTGATGGAAGGGGACGTGACAGAGTGGTATCAGAGCCCATGTTGCAGCACTGCGGCTGCTTGGGCCAAAATCTGAAGTTACAGGCAGGTAACATAATGTTTTAACATGATATTGATGAATTTTGGGCGTCATTTTGGAATAGAAAAAGGGAAGTATCAGAGTTCTCAGATGGGGCAGGGAACCACACAGGTGCATAGAGATCTGCAAGAGTTTTCCAATGGTACTAAACTCGCCTCATTTGGCCAAGGGACGAAGGAGTTATGAACCCCGCAAGTTGCAGGATTGAAGGTGTTCCACAGTTGCAGATTTCGGGATTTCGGGATTTCGGGTTGCAGGAAGAAGGATTTCCAAATTTGGCGTTTTGGATTTCCGCAATTCTGAACCCGCAATTCCGGATTCCGGGTTTTGGGTTGCAGGAACGAGGATTTCCGAATTTTGCGTTTTGGATTTCTGCAATTCCGAACCTGCAATTTCGGGTTGCGGGAACGCAAAATTTTGAAATTTGATTTTTGGATTTCCGCAATTCCAAACCCGCAATTTCGGGTTGCAGGAACGCAAAATTTTGAAATTTGATTTTTGGATTTCAGCAATTTCGGGTTTTAGGTTGCAGGTTGCGGGAACACAAAATTTTGAAATTTGATTTTTGGATTTCCGCAATTCCGAACTCGCAATTTGGGGTTTCGGCTTTCAGGTTTCGAGTTCGGGTGAAAGAAAAAAAGTATAGACCCCGAAATTTGATTTTTAAATTGCAGGAGCATGCGGGATTAGAAATGGATGAGTTCAGTGGCATTCTAAGGCCATTAACGGAAGCCATGAATGAAACAGTGAGAATCCCGAGCCTATTATGCTCCAATTTGGCATAAATTTGGGATTAATGGCTTTTACAAATCGGTGTCCCGACACTTGACAGAAGGTTGGATTGAGCTAAAACTGATATGGGGCGGTCATGGAGCAGGAATGGTGTTAATTTTGGAATTTTGGAGCCAATCTACAAAGAATGTGGAGTCGGGGTGAGTGTGAAGGCCAAAAAGCACTATTCCGGGCCACGTTTTGGGAATTTTGAAAAGCTTGCAGTGGATGAAAGTGACCATGTAATTAGGATTCAAGAAATTTACTGAACTCAACATTTCATATTCTCATTAAACTAGACATATTCCGTTAGACAGAGATTTTCCAGAAATGCACCATTTGGGAAATAGCCATTTTTGCCCAAAATTGGGAATTTTAGAAAATGCGAAAAGTTAAAAGTAGACAAACCCAAAATTTTATAAAAGATTAATGGAGCATCGGATCAAAGATCCGTGAATTTATGAGTGTTCCTTGTTATATGGACTAACTTCTCCCAGTAGAAAATTTTTCATGATTCTTCATATATTTTCTTCCACAGGTGGCTGAAGTTGGCACTCCAGACCAAAATACAACTGTGTAAAAGTGCAGAATTTTGGTAAACGTTGTCATTTTTGAAGTAATGCAATTTCCACACCCAATGTCGGAATGGAGCACGGGGATAGGCATTGGAAAGCTTATCCATCAGGGAATAATGGCACATAATCAGAATTTGAATGGGGTTATCATACACCATAGATAATTAGAGCATAAAAGTGCCAGTGACTGTTTTGTCAAATTGTTGACAATATGGGCAATTTCCAGAATTGCATGAATGGGCAAAAGAAATGAATGCATAACAAATATGTGAATTATTCCATGAGTTGATTATGTTAAATATTGATTGTTGTATATTTCTATATGCAGTCTTATGATGTCTAACAAATATTTTCATAATGCACAGTGATTGCAGCTCATAAGATTTAATAGTGTAGCAGAAGTAGCATACAGGGAAGAGAGTCTCCAAAGAAAAATGGTGACCATAAACGATGCTCAGGATGTTTATGAGCATGAAGAAGATGTTCTAGGAGAGAATGTACAAGAAGGGAATGCTGAGACAGAATCCAATGGGAGAAGGGAGCAAGTAACTCCTCAGAATTTGGTTGAAACCATGGTGAGCTTCAATGAAATGTTGATGAAATCTCAAGAAGAACAAAACCAACTCAATGTTGCTATTTTTCAAAGCCTCATTGATATGCAACAGAGGATAAACCTTGGTTCCAACCCAATCAATGTAGGTGAAGAAGGAAGAGATGCAGAGAGTCGCTCTAGAGGTCGTTCAAAGAAGAGGACTCCAAGACCAAGGAAGAGTTCTATGAGCAAGAAGCATAGAACACCTTCCTCTAGATCTCTTCTGGCAAATCATGTGACTCCAGAGGTTCTCAAAGAATTCCAAGGAATATACCCAATATATTTGATGGAAGAAAGAAGTTCAAAGGCATCCCACATGGAGAATTCAGGAAGGCAAGGCCTCCCACATTTGATGGAGAAGACAAGACTGGCCAAGAGGAAGAGGCATGGCTTCTTGGAATGAAGAAATATTTCAGAATTCAAGACTACTCAGGCAATGAAAAGGCCAGAATTGCCATTTACAATCTAAATGGCAGAGCTTCAATTTGGTGGGATAACCTCTTGCAAGTGAAAGGGATCAGTGAAAGGAAGATCAGCTAGGAGAGATTTAAGAAGTACTTCAAGGCTAGGTATTATGACAGTAAGAGAAAAGAGTTCAATGAACTCGGGTTGGGACAAAAATCTGTGGAAGAACACATCCATAAATTTTTGGAATTATTGAGGTATGTGGATTACATTAAATATGAGAGAGTAAAAATTCAATGCTTCCAGCCCTCACATCTGCACCATGGGAGAACACATCTACCACCATGTGAGAATGGCTCAGCAATTACATCACGACCATGGGAGAACACATCTACAACCATGTCGGAAAATATCATGTGCATCTGTGTCTTCCGGACTCATCACTTCCCCTTGGAAGGAACCTCGATTTGAAGTACACCAATCCTCTCTCTGAAGTACTCGAACTTCACTATGGCTAGTGGTTTGGTCAACACATCTGCAATCTGCTCATCCGTCGCAACATACAGGAGCTTAACTGCTCCTCTCTGCACCATATCTCTAATATAGTGATACTTGATCTCGATGTGCTTCGACTTGTCATGAAACACTGAGTTCTCTGACAACTTTACAAAACTCTGGTTGTCACAATTGATACAAGTAGCATCCAATTGGAGATCAAATAAATCACACAGTAGCTTCCTTAGCCATACTGCCTCGCAACTAGCTGAACAATCTGCGACATACTCTGCTTCAGCTATACTCAGTGCTATGCAGGATTGCTTCCTGCTAAACCAAGAGATCACACCTAATCCCATACTGAAGCAGCACCCCGAAGTGCTCTTCCTATCTGCAGCACTGCCTGCCCAATCTAAATCAACCTAACCCTCCAGGTTAAACTTTTGATTTGCATCATACTTGAGCCCATAATCAATCGTACCCTTCAGGTACCTCCGAATATGCTTTACAGCAATCAAGTGAACATGTCTAGGATCCGTTAGGAACTGGCTCAATGTGTTCATAGCAAATCAAATATATGGTCTCGTGTTCTTTGGGTACATCAAGGACCCAATCATCTGACAATATATCGTGGCATCAACCTACTCTGATGAAGCATCACTCAATAGCTTCAGGTTTGATTCCATAGGTGTGGCCATGGCCTTGGAGTCCATCATCCCAAACCGCTTCAGGATCTCTACTGCATGTTAAATTTTGAGTATTAATTCACAATACTATAGGATCTTTGCTGAGAGAATAACATCTACAGTATATCAATGCATGACAATCATAATATGACAAGCATCACAAGCATCACAAGAATCAAAAGCATAGAGACAAGAGACACAGAGCTTCCATGGGGAAAACCCTAAGGTGAAAAACCCCACAACTTCCTCAGAGATAGAGAGAGCAATGGCTCAACCAAATAACACTGAGATAGTCTCCTAGAAGATGATCCTCCTCCTCCTCACTAGTGCGCCACTTTTCAGAGTGAGAGTGAGTTACTTTTCCGAGTAAGTAAAATAGAGATCTCCTATCTCTATTTATACTCACCTTTTTTCCCAGTGACCTAATGGGGCCGACTTGTCTACTTAGATACATCCACATTATATTATATATAAATCAGGGCCAACCCCATATGGTGGTCTAACAACCCATCGGTAAGTACACACACTTGCGACACTTGTCAATCCACATGACGACACTTCCTTATAGAGGAATAACACATCTCTTATAAGGGTACAATAAATATATATATAATACACAGATGAAATACATTCCGAAGTTACATATACATCAACACTCCCTCTTAACTAGGAAGGTATTTCTCGACACAGATCTGCTAGACAAGTCTTCTTCTCTGGATCATCGTCATCGATGCATCGTCACTGCTGCTGCTATCTCAACCAATCTCTGACTCTACTCGTCATAGGAAGTTCTACAGAGCCATTCCTTTTTCATACTGGATGTAGGCCCACCACCTGCAGGTCTTCATCATCACTGGCCATACTGTGGAATCCTCAGGACTTATTACGTGCATCACAAAACCTCGAAAGAGCATCCCAGGCTGTTACGAGCACACAGCTCTACCTATAGGATCTCCCAGGGCACCGAATTACATGTGACCTCACCACAAAACCTCGCAAGAGCATCCCAGGCTGTTACGAGCACACAGCTCTACCTATAGGATCTCCCAGGGCAACGAATTACATGTGGTCATGGAAAAACCTTGCAAGAGCATCCCAGGACTGATTACGGGCACACAGCCCAACCTATCGGATCTCCTAGGGAACCTAATTACATGCCATAGGACAAAACCTCGAAAGAGCATCTGCCAGATATCCCAGGGCACCGAATTACATGCCATAGGCAAAACCTCGAAAGACTATCTGCGGATCTCCCAGGGCACCGAATTATATGTTCTTCCAGAGCAAAACCTCGAAAGAGCATTTGCCAGATGTCCCAGGGCACCGAATTACATGCCAAAGGCAAAACCTCGAAAGACCATCTGCAAATCTCCCAGGGCACCGGATTACATGCTCATCTTGCACAACCTGATCCACAGCCATAGAGTATCAACTTGATACTCACCATACATCATCCTGATGTATCCATGATCATCCTGATCATCATCACTGCAACGTCCTGCTGCATGTCATCTGGAGCAACATCCTGAAGCTCGTCATCCATGATCATCCTGATCATACAATGCATCCATCTGATGCACACCACGTATCTACCTGATACATATCATCATACATGATCAACCTGATCATACAATGTATCCACCTGATACAAATACAAATACATTGTACATATCACCATACATGATCCACCTGATCATACAATGTATCCACCTATACAGATACATGGTCCGAGCATCCAACATGATGCATATACAAAAATACATAAACATGATCCAACTAATCATATCCAGCATCCAACATGATGCATACATATAAATGATCCAACTGATCATATCCAACATCAACATGATGCGTACATACATACATAAAAATGATCCAACTGATCATATCCAGCATCCAACATGATGCGTACATACATACATAAAAATGATCCAACTGATCATATCCAAGCAGAAACCAGAACATCATCCTGATGCTCATCAGCCAGCGCTTACATCCACAGCCATGTGAAGGATCCTCCTTCCAACATGCTTGGAATGGCTTCAGCAAATGTGTCCATCACTTCTTCCTCGAAGTGTCCTCGATCTTAAGAACACCAAGCCTCTCTCTGAAGTACTCGAACTTCACCCTGGCTAGTGGCTTCGTCAGCACATCTACAATCTGCTCATCCGTCACAACATACAGGAGCTTCACAGCTCCTCTCTGCACCATATCCCTGATATAGTGATATTTGATCTCTATGTGTTTCGACCTGTCATGAAACACTGGGTTCTCGAACAGCTTCACACAACTCTAGTTATCACAGAAGATACTAGTAGCCTCCAACGGGAGATCAAATAACTCAGACAGTAGCTTCCGTAGCCATACTGCCTCACAACTAGCTGAACAAGATGCAACATACTCTGCCTCAGCTGTACTCAGTGCTACACAGGACTGCTTCATGCTAAACCAAGAGATCACACCTGATCCCATACTAAAGTAACACCCAGATGTGCTCTTCCTGTCTGCAGCACTGCCAGTCCAATCTGAATCAACATAACCCTGTAGGTTAAACTTTTGATTCACTTCATACTTGAGCCCATAATCCAATGTACCCTTCAGGTACCTCAGAACATGCTTTACAGCAACCAGTTGAACACTTCTCAGATCCGTCAGGAACTGGCTCAATGTGTTCACAGCAAAGCAAATGTCTGGTCTCGTGTTCGTCAGGTACATCAAGGACCCAATCATCTAATGATACAAAGAGACATCAACTGGCTCAGATGAAGCATCACAAAGAAGCTTCAGATTTGATGCCATAGGTGTGGCCATGGCCTTGCAATCCATCATCCCAAATATCTTCAGGATATCCACTGTGTACTTTCCTTGGCCAAGGAAGATCCCTCCTGCACTTTGCCACACCTCCATACCTAGAAAATAGTGCATCATTCCCAAGTCTTTCATATTGAATTCAGCGGCAAGCTTCCTCTTAGTATATGCAATCAGTCTGTCATCTCCTGTTACAAATAAGTCATCCACATACAGGAGTAGAATCACAGGATTCCCTTCCTCAACCTTGTAGTAAAGGTTGGAATCCGCTTTACTTTTGGTAAAGCCCAAACTAGATAGGAAACTGTCCATCCTACCATACCAGGTTCTGGGGGCTTGTTTCAAGCCATACAAGGATTTCTTCAGTCTGCACACATATGACTCCCTGTCATGTATTTCAAAACCAAGTGGTTGTTCCACATATACTTCCTCTTCAACTACACCATTCAAGAAAGCAGTCTTGACATCCATCTAGTGTATTTTCCATTTCATAGCTGTAGCCAGGACAAGTACTGTTCTGATGGAAGTATACCTGGCTACAGGTGCAAAAGTTTCTTAATAATCTATTCCCTCTTTCTGAGAGAAACCACGAGCTACGAATCTTGCTTTGTATTTCTCCACACTGCCATCTGCAGCATGTTTGATTTTGAAGATCCACTTGGAAGTCACAACGGAATTCTCTTTAGGTCTTGGGACAACATCCCAAACATCATTCTTCATTATTGATTGGTATTCCTCGACCATAGCATCCTTCCATTCTTTCTTTTCTGCTGCCTCTTCATAACTGGAAGGCTCTTTGTTCATAATGTCAAAGAGTAAAGCAACATAACTGGTATGTGATCTGGTTCTCTTCTTTGCTCTGTGTTCTTCTTCTGGAATGCCAAATCTTTCTACATCTTGAATGAGCTCTCTAGCCCATGCTGGTTTCCTCTTGTGAGAATTATCCTCACGGGGTGGATCTACAGGTTCTTGTGGATCTTCAAACTCACGAACAACTTCTGGAACTGCTTCTGTCATGGTAGTGTCTTGAAATCTAGTTTCCTTAGGTTCTTCATAAATTTCGATAGGTGCCTTCCTTGATTTGATGAATGCTGAGTTTTCATCAAATGTTACATCCCTGCTGACATCAATCTTCTTGATCCCTAGAAATTATATTCTATAAGCCTTCGAGCTTTCACTGTAACCCACAAAGATACCCTTCTTTCCTGAAGGATCTAGTTTAGTTCTCTTTTCCTTTGGGACATGAGTGTATACTAGACAACCAAATATTCTGAGATGGCTGACTTCAGGTTTCTTACCAGAAAAGACTTCTTCTGGTGTCTTGTTGTCCAATATCTTGTGGGGTGTTCTGTTCTGCACATATACAGCTGTTCTAGCTGCTTCTGCCCACAGATGCATAGGTAGGTCCTGGTCATGCAGCATTGCCCTTGCTGCTTCCATGATAGTTCTGTTCTTTCTTTCTGCAACTCCATTCTGTTGAGGATTATATGGAGCAGTCAACTCCCTCTTAATCCATGAATCACTGCAAAGCTTCTTGAAGTCACTTGAGGTGAATTCTCCACCATTGTCAGATCTGAATGTTTTTATCTTCTTGTCAGTTTGATTCTCCATTAAGGTTTTGAATTCCTTGAATTTATCAAGCACCTCATCTTTGCCCTTCAAGAAGTATACCCAAGTCTTCCTGGAGAAGTCATCAATAAATGATACATAGTAAACATACCCACTCAGGGAACTGGATGACATAGGGCCACATACATCTGAGTGGATGATTTCCAGGATGTCTTTTGCTTTGCTTTCACTTCTTGGGAAAGCCTTCTTAATATTCTTACCTTTTGCACATCCTTTGCAAACACCTTCATGTTTGGTCTTGATTTCAGGAAGACCCTCTACTGCCTTGCTTGCAATTGGAAGTGCTCTATAGTGCATGTGAGCAAGTCTTCTATGCCAAAGTTCACTTGGCTCCATGGATTTATGCACCATGGCATGTTCAGGTTGTCCCTTCAATTTATACAAGCCTCCCTCTTGCTCTCCAATCACTACTGCATCATCTATGTTCTTCCCCTTTGGCCACATTAGGACTTGGCCATCCACAAATGCAACCCTCATACCTTTTGCATCCAATGCAGAGATGGAGAGTAAGTTCTTCTTGAGTCCAGGTACATAAAGGACCTCTTTCATCTTCAAAGATTTTCCAGAATCTAGGTTGTAGGAGGCTTCACCACTTCCTTTGATTGGGTATTGATAATCATCCCCAAGTTTCACCTTATGGGGTGATTCATGTTCAGATAGGTTCACAAAAGATTCCTTAAATCCAGTCATGTGTTTGGAAGCCCCACTATCAATCAACCAATCATTACAACCATGGGAGATAGTACCTGTGAGAGCAGAGATCAAAACATACTCTTCTTCACTTGATGAGTCATCATCACTATCACTTTCTGCCCTAGCCTTCTTCTTTGGGGGTTCATCATCTTCGGCAGCATGAGCATGAAACCTTCTTTTTCTGCCCTTCTTCTTCTTACTGGAGTTGTTGTTATTATCCCTTTTGTTCTTGGGACAATCTGAAGCAAAGTGACCTTTCTCATTGCATGTGAAGCATCTTAGGTCCTTCTTACTCTTTTGATAGAATCTATTGTGGCGAGAGTGATCCTTCTTGGTTTTGCTTCTTTTGGTGTGAGCTGCAAGGGCTTGATCTTCACCTCCCATCTTTTCCTCACGAGCTATAAGTCTAGCTTCTTCTTGAGAGCATTCTTCCCGCAATCTGTTGAAGGAGATCAACTTCTTCCTTGCACAAATTCCTTCGATAAAGGAATCCCATGACCTAGGTAGGCCATTTAGAGTGGTCATCACCACTTCACCATTCTCCACCATTTCATCTACTGCTTCTAATTGTTCCTTGATCTGGGAGACCCTTGAAAAATAAGATTGAATGGTTTCTCCATTCTGAAACTTTACTGCTTTCAATTGGTTCCGCAAGGTCATCTTCCTATTTATGTTCTTTCCTTCAAATAGCTTGGTCAAAGATTCAAACATCTCCTTGGGTGTCTTAAGAGAAGACACATGGGGTATGAGATGGTATTTGATAGAATCAGCAATGATTCTCTTTGCCTTGACCAAGTTCTTCTTGTGCAATGCCTTGGCCTCTTCATCCTCTAGGATAGGGATGTCTTCTTTCACATATGAGTCCAACTCATTCTCTTCCAGGATTAACCCAATCCTATACTTCCAGGCTCGGAAGTTATCAGCCCCTTCAAGCTTATCCTCAAGCTTGGTGTGGAGAGACATCTTAAGGAGTACTTCAAATGGAAATAGAAAAGATTTAGGACTTACCACTTGAAGTGCTGAAAACTGGATCTGATCTCGGATTAGGGTTTGTCAGAGAAACCCTAAAAATTCAAAATGTGAATTTCCAAATTCTGAAAGGATAGAAAGATGCGCTTTGATGAGCTGATCATCTTGGCGCATTCAGTTTTTGAGATCGGCAAAGTCTTGCCCTTCAAAATTGTCTTTTTGTCCTCCTGGGTTCACTAGGGAGAACCCTGAATTAGGGTTTGAGTCTCCCGGAGATCTACCCATCCAAAAATCTCGATCCAAAGCTCTAAACTTTGATTTTTGCAAGGGGCTTCCAGCTGTGCCTTCAGATTCCAGAAATTCCTATTTTTGTGGAAACCCTAATTTTTAGGGCCAAATCTGAAAATGCTCGGAATTGAGTTATGATTGGACAGATAGATGCGCCTTGATGAGTAGAGTCAATCTACTATACTGAATTCCAAAAATCTATGGAGAGAAACCCAATAAACAAGGAACACAAGCTTTCGTCACTGCAAAATGTCTTCTTCTCAGGTTAGCTCTGATACCATGTTAAATTTTGAGTATTAATTCACAATACTATAGGATCTTTGCTGAGAGAATAACATCTACAGTATATCAATGCATGACAATCATAATATGACAAGCATCACAAGCATCACAAGAATCAAAAGCATAGAGACAAGAGACACAGAGTTTCCGTGGGGAAAACCCTAAGGTGAAAAAACCCCACAACTTCCTCAGAGATAGAGAGAGCAATGGCTCAACCAAAAATACAACCAAATAACACTGAGATAGTCTCCTAGCAGATGATCCTCCTCCTCCTCACTAGTGCGCCACTTTTCAGAGTGAGAGTGAGTTACTTTTCCGAGTAAGTAAAATAGAGATCTCCTATCTCTATTTATACTCACCTTTTTGCCCAGTGACCTAATGGGGCCGACTTGTCTACTTAGATACATCCACATTATATTATATATAAATCAGGGCCGACCCCATATGGTGGTCTAATAACCCATTGGCAAGTACACACACTTGCGACACTTGTCAATCCACATGACGATACTTCCTTATAGAGGAATAACACATCTCTTATAAGGGTACAATAAATATATATATAATACACAGATGAAATACATTCCGAAGTTACATATACATCAACACTGCATACTTCCCTTGTCCAAGGAAGATTCCATCTGCACTCTGCCACACCTCCATACCTAGAAAGTAATGCATCATACCCAAGTCCTTCATCTCGAACTCGGCAGCAAGCTTCCTCTTCGTGTCGGCAATCAGCCTATCCTCACCTGTCACAAACAAGTCATCCACATACAATAGGAGTATCACTGGATTTCCTTCCTCAACCTTGTAGTAAAGTTTGGAATCTGCTTTACTCTTGGTAAAGCCCAAACTGGACAGGAAGCTGCTTATCCTGTCATACCATGTCTTGGGTGCTTGCTTTAAGCCATACAAGGATTTATTTAACTTGCACACATAAGACTCCCTGTCATGTGTCTCACATCCGAGTGGCTGCTCCACATACACTTCCTCTTCGACTACACCATTCAAGAAAGTTGTCTTGACACCCATCTGGTGTATCTTCCATTTCATCATTGCAGCTAGAGCAAATATTGTTCTGATGGAAGTGTATCTGGCTACAGGTACAAAATTTTCTTCATAATCTATCCCTTCTTTCTGGGAGAAGCCACGAGACACAAACCTTGCCTTGTATTTCTCTATGCTACCATCTGCAGCATGCTTGATCTTTGTAGATCCACATGGAAGTCACAACAAACTTCCCTTCTGGTCTCGGGACCACATCCCAAACATGATCGACTGGTATTCCTCGATCATGGCATCCTTATACTACTGCATCCCTGATCCTGGGAACTTCAGATTCTTCAATATCTTCAATAGATAGTTTTCTTGAACTTCGTCGCTGGAACAAATGTTGTTTTTGTTCTTTTGTAGGTGATTGTACACGGTCTTTCCTACAAGACAAGTTCAATTGCATGATTAGAAACATCTCATATATTTTAGAAAAAATTCTTACGCATAAAGACATATGTCATACAGTCATGCAATTATCTTATCCAATGCTTCAATACAACATTCATCCATATCCTGTATTCATACGGTAACTTTCTAGATGCCTTCCATCTCTACCAGAACATTGTTAAGAGTGTGCACTACTCCAACATGTCAGCAAAGAGGTTTCATTCTAGATAAGTAGCAATGGAATGTTGTACAGTACCATAGGCCACTTACCCATTACTTGCATATTAGTAGTATCTTGTTCATTAATGCAACTTTTCTAAAATGCATAATATACATCCTAAATCTAGGAACATAAGTATGTACATGATTGAACAACATCATTTAAGTAATTATATATACAAGAAATGACAAATCAAATACTTATCTTTGTGTGTTGGGTGGACTCCCTCTCAATCTTTGTTTCCTTACAGGAATCACTGGAGTGTGCTCCCTCTTGATCTTTGCTTCCTTGTAGGAACTACTGGAGTGTACTCCCTCTTGATCGTTGCTTCCTGGATTATCTGTCTTTGAACTTATATCCATCTTGGACCACTATGCATGCTTAAGTGTGCACTAGTGTCATCTTTGTGTCATCCTCAAGATCTCATACATAATCATACATGCATTAGTATAATCTCAATACTATCAAAACATTATGATTCTAAATATGTATGGTCATGATCATTTCACACACAGGTAATTTGTCACAAGTGTTAGTATTCAAGGTTTCAGGGAGTACTTCTTTTACTCATGCATATTCTTATTTGAACATAGAACTCTTCTAGTTTGTTATATCATCAATCAAAGTAAGAAGCATAATATGCATAAACCCATGCTTACTCAAACCTATAACTTCATGAATAATCATTATCAATCATACAAAAAGTATACTTATATAAGATCCTAACACAAGGTAGGATTCTAACTTGATATAGGAAAAACATACCTGGATTATCATGTTTGTGAGTTATGTCTAACATACCCAAACAATGTCTTCTTTGTTCTCTTCAATGATTTAGAGACCTTGTGCGAGTAACCTGCATATCTTATAATTTAAGCATTGTAGAACCAAATTATACATACCTCATAAGTAGAGATTTTGTGTGATCAATGGCTATGGATGAGTCTTTGACTTCATGTCACCATGGTCATATGTTCTTGATCTAGAACTTGATTTGTCTTTCTTGATGTACCTTTCATTTTAGTGGACAACATCATTCTCATACAGCACCACAGTGCATTAGTACAATCATAAGTGTCATAACCCTAATCAATGAATGTCTTCTATCATTCACATGCATTCATAATTTTACTAAGGTGATAAGACAAGTCTAAAAATTAATCAATATTGTACTAACCTCAATAACATGAAGACACACATATCATAAACTTAATCATGAACAGATTTCAAACATACATGTATCTCCTCAAGTCATACCTGTTGGGATTGCTTGTAGGCTTCTTATGTAAGGCCTTAGTCTCAACTCCCTTTGGAACTGGAACTTCTTCACTTACATAGGTGTCCAATTCATTCCCTTCTAGGATTAACCCAATCCACTTTGATTTGTTGAAACTGGATCTGGAGCTGGCTAGGGTTTGATAGAGAAACCCTAAAAATTCAAACTTGGAATTTCAAACTTATGTCTGGATAGGGAGATGCAATTGACAAAGGGGAGAAAGCTGGTGTGGTCATATTTTAAAAACTTTAAAAATTGACCCTTCAAAATTGACCTGTGAGTTCGGATCTGCAGCTTCTATCAAATTCTGGTTTTCTGGTCAAAAACCTGAACTAGGGTTTGATAGAGCCCAAGGTTCTGCCCAACCAAAAAATTTGTTCTCGGTCTCTAAATTTCAATTTTGATGAGGATAATTCATCCATGGTCTCAAATTCCAAAATTCCATCTTCTGTCAAAATCCCTAATTTCCCGCAATAGTGACGAGCCAAAAATGAAAGTGCTCAGAATCCAATTCTGTTTGGATAGAAATATATGCCATATTGTTTCTGATGTAACTCTGAAATTTTGGATCCTCGGGGTCTGAAACTTCGGCCTGAGGTAGACTAACCTATCATCTTTCCAACCCCATATATCTTATCTTTAATGGATTATCTGAGATATAGATATGCCAAGTTTCGCAACGTGACCTGTTTATGGGATGAAACAATATAGAGAACTTGTACGGAGTACCACGTGTCACTATTTCAACTTCGGCCTATAAAACCCGGATCTGTGAAACTACAGTCCGTTCCCTAACTGTCACATTTTACGAAATTCCATTTGGAGCTTCCTAGCACTATATATGACCTTTTTTCCTAGGTCACCTGTTTAGGACTGCATTCTGGAAGAGGCAAAAACCCTAACTTGTACGGATCATATCTCACAAAGTACAAAGAATATGAGGTTTTCCTTCGGACACAAGGTACATGGACATTTCATCTACGACCTGTAAAGTTTCAGATCCTAAAACTTCTCCAAAAATGATTTATAGAGAAAGTTCCACGATGACTAGTTTTTACTAAACCAAGCCCTAGCTTCCAATTTGTCGCAAGTGCAACAAGTGTCGTAAATGCCATACAATGCCTTCCTTCAGGATAGCTCTGATACCATGTTAGTTTTTCAACATTTAATTCAATATGATCTAGGATCTTAACTGAGAGAACAACATGTACAGCATATCAAACACAAGAGACAAGAGATACAAAGCATTTCACCGGAGAAAACCATAAAGGTGAAAAACCCCGCAACTTCCTCAGAGATAGAATAAGCACCAATACAAAGATCACCAAGATGAATCCCCAAAACAAGAGACAGTCTCGTAGTAGCTACTCCTCCTCCACTTGTGCGCACTCCCCCTCTCTCTCACTAATGCAAAGTGAGAGAATGAGTGAATGTGTTAAATGAGGATCACATATCCTCTATTTATACTTTTCTTCACTTGACTTTTAACTCTAACTAGGTCGGCCCCAACTTAACCACTTAACATAATGATAACTGGGCCGACCACACTAGGGGACTTAAACACCCCATTACAACTGACTCTAGGCTGACCTCCCTTATGAGAGTCTAATAACCCACTACCACTTGACACTGGGTCGACCCCACTAGGGTGGTCTAATAACCCTTTAACCCACTTGACTCATACAGGGCCGACCCCACTAGGGTGATCTAATAACCCTTTAACCCACTTGACTCATACAGGGCCGACCCCACCAAGGTGGTCTAATAACCCATCAAATATAATTTATGACACTTACAATGTAACTTGCGACACTTGCAAATACAAATGAAGCCACTTCCAATCGGAGGAATACTACATCTCCGTTGGGGATACAATAAATTATAAATGTAATACATACAATATACAACTGAATATCTTCTGAAGTTACAAATACATCAACAACAATCCCTCAACCTCTATCCAAGATTTTATTGTAAGTGAACCTACTACCAAATTCTCAAAGACCAAGAACATATCAAGGCGTTTTGATATTGTGTTTTCTCCACTTCTTTTGTTCCTCCAAGACGGTTCTAATTTTATCGACTGAACATATACCATCCCTTTGGATTTGAAGAGAGATATGAATAAATTGCATAAACCATCTAGCCTTTCTAAGGAACCCTAGATTTCCCTCTCAGAAAGGGAGAGATTCATATCTCCTCCCATTACCATATTCCTTGGATCTAAAATCCCTGAAGAGAAGAAGGACTCCCAGAAATTTCTCATGTTCTGAAATGGGCCATATACATTAAAAAATGAGAAGGTTTCCCTAGAAACCCTATCTTCCAAAAATTTCTTCAATGTTGTCTCATAACTAGCGACTGAGACTTCCCTTAACTCTGGACTCCATGTTGTTAACAATCCTCCTGAGTGTCCATCTGAATTAATGTGCTCAAATGACCAATATTTAAGCCAGGTGTTATAGGTCAAATCTGCACTTCTCCATCTGTGATCACATTGCTCTGTCGATCACACAAAAGGACACTATGGATGGAAGAGCTAGGTTGAACCTGGATGATTTATTGCTGAGACTACACTCTTCATCCTAAAAACATATTTTTTCTACAGTTTTCATGACATGTGCGCTACTATTGCCACAGTGATCCTACATTCTCAATGCTGGTCTTATTGAAGACAACCTGCACACATCCTCTAAATGTTGCAAACGTTGGTTATGAAATGCAAAAGTTGCATACTGTGTGCTAGTCTGGTTGTATGAAACCTGCGCACATCTTAAGATGAAATGAAAAAATATATTAAGATTACGAATTGGGATTAGTTGAAGTCAGTTTTGCAACTTCCCCAACCTCCCAATTCAACCACCTCTCGAATTCAACTGCCTACCTTGTCCCATAAATACAAGGGGAAACCATGAGAGAGGAACCTAGAAGGAATGCTTTGACTGTTGTTACGCTGGAGGAATTCCCAAGTCATTATGAAGAGAAGGAGCCCAAGACTCGGTTGCAGAAGTGTCTGGACATATCAAGTATATCTGTACTTATCTACATTTCTTTGACAATAAAACGTGGAAATACCCTTCCCGTCCCAAATTGAATGTCTATTTGATTGAATGTTTATTTAGTTAAATATCTTATTGTACTTGATGTTAAGTTGTTTCTGATTTCATCATATTCATTACAGTCAAGATACGCTGAGGAAGGTTAAATTTGTGTTGCAAGTTCATCATTGTGGAAGATCAAGCAAAAGCTAGGACCAACCATCGTTAAAAAGGTACGACTTTCAAAATCTTAGCCTCTTTCCATTTGTAGTAACTAATGCAAGACAATGAATGTATTTACCTGTCGCCCCACTCAAGTTGGTAGTGTCTTCTCCCCACTATAAGGTATTTTCTTGCACAACAGACTGGTGACTCCGCTAGGGAGTAACGGGTTGTTTTTCTACTCTGGGGGACCTTGCTAGGTTTTCTTCCAGTTTATTCAGACTTTTGTTCTCTGAGAGGTTTTATAGGTCATTTTTCCCTGTTCTTTTTATCTTGATTCATCTCAGTCTGCTTCAGCAAAGCCTTTTTGTTTGCTTTAAGTCCCTGTGCGCTGGTTTGATGTACTTACAGTAGCGCATTTCCTGTCATGTACGTTGGTTTCCCTGAACCACAGTAGCGCACTTCTTGTGATAGGCGTTGGTTTTTGTACCACACAGTAGCGTGCTTTTCCTGTAGATTCAAGCCTTCTACTAAGGTTTGCTTCCAAGTTATGGGATCTACTTCTAGCCTTTTGCTTTGCTTCTTTGACTGAATACTGAGACTTGTTTGCCTTTATTGATTCTTGTTTCCCTCTATGAAGTCCTATAGATTTCCTTTACTTGCTTTAGCACTTGTTTAAGGTTTCTTTTCTGCTTTTTAAACCTTTTTAAGGTTGTGCGCTACTCTCTGCTAGACATAGCTGCGCACTTTTTTCCCTGGACGCTTGTTGCAGTCATACAGACCTGCGTTCTCAACGCTTGTTATCTGTGGAAACAGCTGCGCACTTTTACTGAGTCTTGTCCTTTTTGTTAGGGTTTGATCCCAGTTTGAGTTTTTAGGGTGGCTTTGAAGAGTTGTTTGGTCTAGATACCTTCTGAACATCTGTTCAGATTAGTCTGGGTGAGTTGAAGCTTTCTAGTTAGCTTTTCCTTTGAGTCTGTGTGTTGATAGGATTACTTTTTGGTTTGCTTACCTACTCCTTTGTTTGGCGGGTGTTTTCTTAGGTTTTGGTGCTTACGAGCATCCTTTTAGGTCTGTCTTTCCATTGCAGGCATCTCTTTTCCTTTCTTCTTTCACACTTTGTTCCAAACCTAGAGTTTTTCCATCGAAACAACTCGGTAGGTGGAGTCTTTCTCAAGTCTTTTGATTTGATTGTTTAAGCCATTAGGTTGTTTTTTCCTTACTCACACTTTGCGTTAGGTCTTACTTGCTCATTTCCAAGTTTTTTTTTTTTTGCAATTATTAGAAAAGACAAAAAGTGAAATTGGTAGATTAGTAGTAAAATTTATCATCTTTTTCATAGATCAATTGCTTTGAAAAACTAAAAGAAAATTATTTAGGATTACCTAGTTTCAGTTTTGAAGAATATAAACAAAAAGAAAAGAGTCTTTTGTGAATTTAAAAGCATTATTTCATACGCACTTTCCTTTCTGTCGAAACCATTCCACACACTTCACTACCCTTATTGAATAAAAAGTAGCCCTTAAAAAGAAATCTTAATAAAATTAACTAGCAACTTTTTCTTTTTTGGTATACACATCATCAACTAGCTTAGGCTAGGATTTCGGGTTTAAATCACCTTAAACTACCCAAAATCGGCTTCATTACTCAACAATCGTAGTAATACTGTCTATTAGGTAAATCCACCTCTATCAAAATATCCTGGGAACACTCTACTCAAACCAGAGTTAAGCACAAGGCCTTGGTCAATTGGAACTATTGAGGATACCCCCTCACTTCCCTCTCAACCATAAACCAAAGCTTATTCGCGTACGGGGGTCCACTAGTACTTTTAAGTACTTTTGGATTTCGGGCTTTACTACCTTGCCCATGCGTCTTGGCTAGGCTGACTGGTGAGCTCCTAATATGGATGCCTAATGAGGGCAGCTTATACCAAGAGCCTACTTTAAATGTCAACCCGGGGAACGTACAAACTTGAGAGATGCATGCACTATCTGTGCTCTTTATAGGATAATCTCTTGTCACAGTTTAAAGGGTGGTGTCGATGTTCTAAAGATTGTCTACTAAATGTGAGGATTGTCTACTTAATGTGAAAACTGATTACGCTACGAAATTGAATACTGGAAAGTAATGAATTTGATTAAAAGAATTAAAGTGCTGAAAGCAGTAAATATGTTCTAAGAAGTAAAGCAGGGAATCTATTCTAAGTAATTAAAATGCTGAAGTAATTAGATGCTGATATGTTCTAAGAAATAAAGATATAAAGACAGTAAATCTATTTGAAATAATTAAACTACGGAAATAACTAAATGCTGAGAATGAAAATACCATAACATAGTTATTTTACTATTGGGGAAACGAAGTCTGTAACTACTGTCTGCGCACACAAATTGAGTCTTGATCTATCTTATTCTACCAATCTAGAATTGAAATACGATCATTCTAATGCTTACCCATCTTCTACTAAGAAGTTAAAAGAAACTAATCACGATGAGAAACTGCAGTGAACTCCAGATCTAACCATGACATTGAAAACTAAGCTATTACACATGTAATCGTGGATAAAAATATGTGTTTGCAAGAAAGAACCTACAGGCCTACTGACATTGTTTTACTGTACTACGGAATGCATTCTAAACTACTACAGAAAACAATGACTCATTCAATGCTACCATATATCATAGAACTATTCATCAATGTAAAACGCATACTTGGAAAAAATACCTGCAGATAGGAATCTCCTGACCTACGTGTTGGAGGGGCCCTCCCCAACCCGTACTCAGGAGAGAATAAAAACTCATAAATGCTTGCTGGAATTAATCATCAATCTTTCATTAATATGTAAAATCCATGTCAAAATAGAAGTTTGTACTTCAGTATCTCAATAGTGCAGAAAACGTTAACAATAATGT
Source organism: Larix kaempferi (assembly GCA_027924585.1). Taxonomy (NCBI): domain Eukaryota; kingdom Viridiplantae; phylum Streptophyta; class Pinopsida; order Pinales; family Pinaceae; genus Larix; species Larix kaempferi. Next base: position 2,868,035 of record BSBM01000276.1, on the reverse strand, counting down.
CTTTCACAAAAAATAACAGCAGGGACCTCTCGCTACCCAAGAGGTCCATATTTATACGATTTAACTCTAATCCTAACTGATTGTCTAAGTGCCGATTCATCTTGAAAGTGGGAGTGTGTCCCTATAAATCAAGAAACAGGGCGCCGAGCTTGTGGTGATCCTTTAGTCTTCTACACGTCCTTCCTTTAATAAACCTGAACCTGCTCAATCATGCTTGGTTTCCATATAATCAGTTTAATTGATATGCATTCTAACATACAAGATTAATCATAAAAACAATTTCATTAAATCATTAAAGTAAAACACTTTTCCCACAATTGAGTGCGTTTCGTTACCATTGCTTGAGCTGGACTGTGGAAAAAGGGTTATCAAAATATCTGAAAAATGGACCCATCACTGACGACTGTTCCCCCAGGTGTTTTCATATTGGTGGTATCCTTAGTATCATAACCCTAGGGCTCTACATAGGTAGAGTGGAAGGATATTTCCACTTCACCACGGAGAGACGCGGAAGGTAACCCTTTGGCAGTAATCCCGGGAGGGAGGTTTGGTGATTCAAATGCTTGCACCCAGAGGACCTCCATTGGATGTCGCATAACTGACCGTTGATACTCTATTAGTTTGTTCTCAGCCCTCATCATCCCAGACTAGCTTCTGAGAGTATTTTCCTAGTTTACGTGGTTTGATCACTTTAGAAATTTTTAGTGGTATGTTGTTTGCTCCTTAGTCGTAGTGGCCACTAGGTTTTGTACTTAGTTTGCTTTTGTATATAGCCATGGAGGACCAACCTCTTCGTAGGTCTCGAAGGTTGAAAAACCTTCCCCCACTCATTGTGGATCCTCCACTGCCACCGCGACGCCGGAGAACAGATTCCCGTGGTTCATTCGAACTTATAGGAGAAACACAAGTACTTGGAGAACCACAACCCAAAGTTCAGGATCAACAGGTCTTTGATACTGTTGAGGTTGAGGACTTAACTTCTAAATAGTTTAGTAATCCTTTCAAAATTCCTTTGACTGGACCCAACGATCCACTACTGGTACCTGTAGGCTTTCTAGGACAACCTGAGTACAGTGCATACTTGTTTACACCTGGTTACACCATGACTAACCCAGGAGATGAGCAGGGAGTTCCTCAAAATCCCACTATAGCTATGGCTACAAGGATTATTAATCCTTCTTTAACAAACAATACAACACCGAGCTCTTCGCATACTACTTCTACTTCGAGTCCATCCTTTAGTTTTAATGTTCGTACTCTAGGCATGCTGAGCTCACAAGATTCGACATCTGCTTCAGTTTCTACCCCTACTTTTGGACCTAATAATGTCCCTTTGACAGGGATACCTGCAGTGAATTTCACTCAACCTCCTCATACACAACAGTTCCAGGGTATACCTCAAACTATTGCTTCCACATCCATTGTAGGATTGATCCCTTCTGCATCTATGCCTGTTATGGGTACAATGACGGCACCATCTTTTACAACTATGCCTGGCTTTAACCCCTATGCAGGTTACAATGTAAATCCATCAAATATACCTGTAGGGAGTATCGCTTTCTCTTTGTTTGCTGGAGGGGGTAATATTATTATCCACAATACGGTGGGGTTAACACCCAGCCGCAATGGACCACTACCCCAGGAAGTAATCCGCTTTCTTTTGGGTGGGGCAATTTTAATGCTTTTACCTCACAACCGATGGGTGGGGGAAACCCCAACCAGCAGTACACAAACCAAGTATTAGGAGGTTCCCCCTACCAGGTTCTTGTTCACCAAATGCCATCGGCACGACCGCGTTTACCTTTTCTGGCAACTTTGAACTTGCCATATCTTTCAAAACTCACTAATGACCCTATGTGCCACAATCCCGCATGGCCGCCTGTTCCCACTAAGTTTCCCTTAGACATTCCAAAGTTTGAAGGCAAGACTGGAGAGGATCACGGTGATCATGTCACGACGTTTCATCTCTGGTGCTCCTCGAATTCAGTGAATGATGATTCCATCTAATTGAGGCTCTTTCAAAGAACCTTAACAAGTGTCGCAGCCAAATGGTACATTGAACTGCCTGCAGCTGCTTATGGCACCTTTTGGGATCTAGCTACTGTTTTTATGAACCACTTTCAACTTCCTGTCCGGTATGATGCCGGTACAGTCCTTCTGTCAACCTTCTGACAGAACAAAGCCACTCACCTATCTGACCACATTCAGGAGTGGCAAAGGAGAAAGAGGCTCATGAAAGCTGACATCCCTCCCGCATTTTTATTAGAGTGGTATCTCAAATCACTCCTCCTTATATTTCTAAGGAAGTTGCAACTTCAGGGGTGTCCTCCGAAGAGGAAGCTATCTTAAGAACCCAGCAACTTGACTTGGTATATTCTCAGTCTGGGCTCTTATATGAGATTATTCCCGATGCACCTAGGTCTAACACAGACTTAGGTAAACCTAAACCTAGACCACATGCTAATGGAATTGTGGGTTCAGTAGACTCTGCAGCGTTTGATGCTTTAACAAAGCAGGTTCACGCCTTGTCTGTCAAACAGTCTGCTGCATAAGCAACTTTGGTTGCAGCCTCCCCTTCAACAACAGAATCTGTACAACAAGTGCAGACAAACCAAAAGGGCCCTCGGCAGCCCAACAACAAAAGAAAGGGCAAGAAAGGGGAGGGGAACCACCAAAATCCCAAAAACACAGAAAATGTCGAGGAGGGTAAAAAGGAAAAAAGAAAAGTGAAGTTCCCTTGCAAGCTATGCAAAGAGGACCACCTTAACCATCAATGCCCTCTGATGGAAGAAGCCCAGAAGCTGCTTCGTGAAAAGAAACCAGCTATCTTAAAAGACCCATTCCCTTACAGGCAAGGTTCAACTTCTGGAAACTCTAGTGTTGGGGGAACTCATCATGCCTCAGTTGTTGATCAATCATTCATTAATATGGTTAATTCGGACGCTCTTTTGCAAACTTTAGCTAGAAATTATACCCTGGATCCACAGCAGAAGGATGTTCCCGAGTCATCTACCCCTCTCCACATCGAGAGACGGGTGGATTCATTGTTGAAGATCCTGAAAGCGATCTTCAAACGGGCTGTGCACAATCCCAACGTGCGGGCTACCCCCAACTACAATGTTGTGGAGGATTTAGCCCAAACACCCTGTGCCATGTCCACTTTGGAAGTACTGCAAAGTTTCCCATTGCAACGCAGTGCACTTCTCGCGACGACCGGGAGTGTAGACTCATCCAATATTCTTGCTCATTTTGATATGAACGATATCAAGTTCCGATTTTCGTACCACGTTGCTCTCCAATTAGAGGCAATCCATGGTCCCAAGACCATTGGAAGAGTTGTTGTAGATGAGGGCACATCTACATGCATAATGTCCATTTCTTGCTAGAAGGATTTGGGCGAACCCGAGTTAGCTCCATCGAATATAGTGCTTACTGCCTTTGATGGAAGATCTTTCCATCCACACAGAGTCTTACCGTCATTTGATGTTGAACTTGCGGGCAAGCTAGTATCTGTAGAGGTGGAAGTTCTAGATGCTCCGCTTGACTATAACTTCTTGTTAGGTAGGAGCTGGACATATGCAATGAAAGCAGTGATGTCGTCCGTTTCTGGGTTATAATGTTCCCTCACGAAGGAAAGATCATCACAGTCGATCAACTTTCATTTTCTCGGAAGAATAACCAGAATTCGTTGGATTCAACATTCTGATGGTTTATCAGTCCCGCCCAGTTACTGAGATTTTAGGAGCAGGGCTCTATGGGTCATTAATAGGCACTTTTGACCTACCTTCTCCTGTTCATTTTATTGGTTCTGAAGAGTGTTCTTCGTCTAATATTTTCACGGTCAATCCAATGAGAGATCCATGGATTCTACCCACCAAATCAGAACTAGTTGTGCCTTTATCTGTTGCAGAGGTAACCTACTTGGATTCACAGCATGCTACAACAGAACATATCGTGACTCCATTGGTCTCTGCTGAGTCAGATATGGACTATCCTCTCGCATGGTCAGTGGACTCTATCCACTCTTTTGACTGTCTAGACATTGTTGTCCCCTCTGATGAGGCGACCTTGGAAGCAATGATTGGCATAGACCATCCTTGGGAACACATGCACCACAAGTCTTATTTTATTCTTGATCTGGACAGGATTGAGAGAGGGGAGTTTTCTATGAAACCCGGTGGGAATCTTGATTTGTCTATTATCCCTTCTATTTCAAAATCTATTTATGCCGAAGGGAATATGGAAAATATATCGAGAACCATTCTGATCAAAATTTCCATCAAACTTGGGGTCGTGGAAAATATTTTCATTGGAGCAAGATATTTCCTGAGGAGATCATTTTGTATACCAATCTCTTTAAAGAATTCCGCGTCGTTTTTGCCTAGTCTTATGAGGAGATGCCAGGAATTGACCCCGCCATTGTTGAGCATGTCATCACAACGTATCCCAACGCTAAACCTATGAGACAGAAGCTCCTCCTAGTTAACCCTTGAAAAGAAACTGCCATCAAGGCAGAAGTAGAGAAGTTGCTCAAAGCCGGATTTATCTATCCGATAGCTATGACGGAATGGGTTTCAAATCCTGTTCCGGTAGAAAAAAAGCAAGGTACCATTAGAGTCTGCACTGACTTCCGGGACCTAAATAAAGCTTGTATAAAAGACAATTACCCCACACCATTCATAGATCAGATCATCGATGCGTGTGCGGGCCATGAAATGTTCTCTTTCATGGATGGGTTTTCAGGATATAATCAGATACAGATCAAACCTGAAGACCAACACAAGTCAGCTTTCATTTGTCCTTCAGGGACCTTTGCCTATCGAAAGATGCCATTTGGCTTGAAGAATGCTGGAGCTACCTTTTAGCGAGCAATGAAATTTGCTTTTCATGACATCAAGCACGTATTCGAACCTTACCTTGATGATCTCCCAGCGCAATCTCGCAAGAGACGGGAGCATCCTGACCACTTAAGACTTGTGTTTGAAAGGTGCAGATACTACAAGATTCAATTGAATCCCAACAAATGTGTGTTCTGCGTCGAATCTGGATGATTACCGGGTTTCATAGTATCCAGTCGTGGCATAATGGTGGATCCATTGAAAGTTGAGGCGATTGTAAATATGCCTCCTCCTCGAACCCTAAGACAAATTCAAAGTCTGCAGGGCATGTCCAACTTCTTAAGACGCTTTATCATTAACAATGCCAAAATTACAAAAGGTTTCATGAGACTGCTTAAACAAGACACCTACTTTTTCTGAGATGAGGCTGCTCAAGCATCATTTGAGGCCTTGAAAAAGGCATTACTTTCAGCCCCTTGTTAAGCCCGCCAGACTATATGAAGGATTTCCTCTTATATCTGGTTGCATCAGTATACACAATAGGCATAGTACTGGTTCAGGATGATGACAAGCTCCAAGAGCATGTCATTTATTATCTGTCTCCCGCCTTGATAGCTCCTAAGATCAAGTATTCTCACGTAGAGAAGTTGGCACTAGCTTCTGTCTATGTTGTTCAGAGGCTACGTCACTATATATTATTGTTAACTACCATAGTGGTTGAAGAGGTCAACCCATTTCAATATGTTCTCACTCGATGCATCATCGGTGGGAAATTTAATAGATGGATTGTAATCTTGTAAGAATTTGACTTGGTTTTACAGTCCGCTAAGTCAAAGAAATCACTGGTGTTCACCGAACTGATTTCTGAATTCCCTAGTGACATAGTACATGTTGAGGAAGATTCATCATTCCTGGATGAACATATCTTTCTCATTGCATCATCTAATCCTAGTGTCCCACCACTTTCTCTAGGGATGAACAACGCAAACTTAAGAGTCATGCGAAGAACTACCTCATCATTTCTGACACTTTGTACAGACGTGGGGTAGATTCCATTTTACGTCGTTGTTTGACCCTAGAGGAAGCAGAATCGGTATTGAATGATGCCCACAGTGGAGTCTGTGGGGGTCATCTTTCTAGGTTGGCAACAGCCCAGAAAATACTGCGTGTTGGTTATTTTTGGCCCACAATCTTCAAAGATTGTGTGGAAGCTGTGAAATGCTGCTAGAAATGTCAGTTTTTCACCAGGAAGATGAGAGCGCACCCAGCTCCCCTCCATCTTGTAATCACAGCAAGCCCCTTCACCAAGTGGGGGATTGATTTTATGAATTGTAATCCAATTTCAACTGGAGGTCATCACCATATCATTGTTGTCTTCGACTACTTCACCAAGTGGGCCGAGGAAATGCCTATTGTCAAGGAAGATGGGGAAACGGCCGCTTATTTCATTTTCAACCAGATCATTGCAAGATTTGGTATACCCAAAGAGATCGTGACTAATCATGATCGTCATTTTCATAATAGCATGATGACCGATCTATACACCATGTTAGGTTTTTGGCAGGAACATTCATCTTCGTTTTACCCGCAAGCGAATGGTCAGGTCAAAGCGGTCAACAAAACTTTGAATACCATCTTACAAAGGACCGTTAATGCCAGTATAACTAACTAGCACATTATGTTGTATCCTGCTCTTTGGGCCTACCGAGCCAATGTAAAGACTGCTACTGGGTTCTCTCCCTTCCAACTTGTGCATGGGATAGAAGTAGTCATTCTGGTTGAGTGCGAGATTCCTTCATTGAAGTTGGTTGTCCAACTACTACCTGATACTTCAGTCTTGGAAGAATGTTTGCTACATTTAGAACATCTGGATGAGTAGCGCTACGACGTGCTCATAGCAAACAAAGCGCATAAGAACCGATTCAAGGGACAGTATGATCAATCTGTCAGACCTAGGGTTTTTCTTGAAGGAGACCTTGTTCTGCTCTGGGATCAAGACAAGGAACCCTTAGGAGCTAGAAATTTTAAGTCCATGTGGCTCGGTCCCTACATAGTTTCTAAGGTTCTGAAGAAGGGTGCATACGAGTTAACAGACTATGAAGGTAATAAGTTGCTGGAGCCTAGAAATGGGCTCTACCTAAAGAAGTACTACGCCTAGGCATCTGTGCTTTTTCATGTATTATAGCTATACATTTTGTAGAGTTAGCTTTGTTTATGGTTGTCGTTACATCTTATGCATCTATTACTTTGTGTTTCAAATGTTGACTAAACACTTTATAGGGTTTGCTGATGGCGCTAGCCACAGCTGCTTGGGTTATCTACTCACCAACTGGCCAATTGGTTTCTTCGGGAGGGGCTTGTTTAGGTCCCACAACGAACAATGTGGTTGAATATAGTGCAGTCATAGAGCTACTACGAGATGCTCTGTTCCATGGCATTTCACATTTGGAGGTACAGCTCGACTCGCAGCTAGTTGTGTTTTAGTTAATGGGTGTTTATCAGGTTAGAGATCCTACTTTGCTACATCAATTTTTGCACGTTAAGTTACTTAAGAGACAGTTTGATTATATCACATATCAACATATTCCAAGGAATTTGAATGCATTAGCTGATTCATTTTCAAACTACGTTTTAGATTGGCATTTGCATCATTCACATACATAATAATTCATGCATCAAAGACAATAACACACATGTACATAACACCGATAATGTATATATATAATCCGTATCAAAAAATAATATGAGTTTGGGTCATAAGTCTGTCACAGATTCATGTCATAATATACAAAATTGGGCTCAATGGCCTCAAAAATATACATAGATATATCCTTCTCCTATGGAGAAGGAGGGGCCTCATCTGCCTCTACTGCCTCTCGATAGCAAATGACCAGCCTAGCTACTTTCCTCAGTAGCTAAATCCATGCTGGGGGCACACCCACCACATTCTCCTGCATGTCGAGTGGCATCCACTCGATCCTGTATATCGGAATGTCATGAGTCAACCGACTCATCTTCCCCTCTATGTTTTCTAGCATGGCGTCAACTGCTCCTACTATAACTGGTCTCACAAAGGTACGGAGGTGTCCCTCAGGACGCACTGGTCCAACATCTACATATGAAATTTTGTTTCAGTACTTCAAACTCATTATAAAAATTATATATATAAAAATGAAAAAATTAAATAATTTTTCAAAAAACAAACTTACCAATCTCTCCCTGGGCTGCTCCTGGAGGGAGAGCCAACTCAAGATCGTTGTGGAAGTCTATACCTGCATATGGGAACTTCTCAAGGGTTGGTACCTGTTGGTCCCACCACGCCCAGAAATCATCCTCACTATAGAAAAAGTTGCTCTTGCCACCACCCTAGCGGAGAAAGATCTCTCCCCATCAACCCATCAGTGGCTCATGGGGGTTCAGTGGGGGAAAATCCATCCCCAGACTCATGGCAGGCACCCTTTCAAAGAAAAAGGTGCACAGTATGCTTCCATACCCAAAATTATTCATCCTCCCGGTCTTACACCCGGAAAGTTGAAGCTTCATGTTAGTCAGTAGACTTGAACACCAGTCAAATACTATTCCCCGTAGGCATTCAGTACCCATGTGCATGAAGTTCCTTGAAGCTAGATGTTGTGTAGCACTTCCGGCATTCGGTTGAGAATACTCAAGATTATCTTGAGTGGGAAGCTTGCAATAGTCAAAATGAGGACTTGACTATCGGTTTTTTCTGTACCTGCTACATAATAGGTATTGATGTAATCATGCACACATAGGGCACCCACATTGCGAGAGGACCCTTTGAGATTCACCATGTCTCCCCTTCAGGAGAGACCCGTGATGAAATAGATGTCATCAACCGTTAGTTCCAATATTTCCCCTTGGATATTGAATACCAATGCATTGGCATCCCAGTATTGTACAAGCCTCTCAAGCAAGCGAATTTGTGCCCGCATGTTGACCGTTCTATAAAATTTCAACAAACCACATCTTCGCAATGCATGCAAGGTTAATGGATCTTGTAAAGCTTCTCGATCCATCTCCTCATGTTCCCTTTCACGCCATACCAATACCATCCTGCCATTAAAACCATCAAACGTTGGTCATTTTTGTTTTTTTCCCTAGTTTTTGTGGTGAACGCTATTGTCTATTATAGACAGTAGCGTCACGAACGTGACTGTCTTACTGGAATACTAGCGCACTTTTGTCGAGTCCGCTAGTCTCTTGCAAGCAAACCAGCGCTCGCGCAAAAATGTTTTTAAAAGTTGGATAAAAAATGATTTTGACCACCAAAATTGAAAAACTTTGTATGTAAATGCAAGCTAAGGATGACACTACTTACTTGGTGAAATCAGAATTTGGATTGGTGACCTGGTTCGACCACAATGAGAAAAGGTAACTTGAGGTTTTTTCTCCACTTTTGCCCTTATTTTCAAATTGTGATATTTGATTTTCAAAATTGAAATTATTTATAGAAATTGCTTTTTAATTTTTACCCACTTTTCAAAAAAGGGTATAGTTTCATTTTTGTTATTTTAATTCATTAATATTTTTTCAAAATTTTGATGAATTAGACTAACCATATATTTTGAATTATCACTATAATTTCAAACATCGAACTATTGAGACTTGTTTTCTTCATTGATAGGATCAGTATAGGTACCATATTGTTTCAATATTTTGTCATTTGAGAAAATTTGTCCTAGTTACTAACATTGGTTATCGAGATTCTATTCTCTGGCAGGTCATGAACTTACGATCCCTGAAGCTGGTCAAGTCATTTTAAGCCCTTGTTTTGACTTTTCAAAAAAAAACAAGATTGTTGAGTTCACTTGTTCTCTTCAGACACGTTAAAGGAATTGAAGGAAGATCTGCTTAATTATGAGTTTAACCCTTTTCCAAACTTTTACGGATTACTTACGAAAAAGGAATACTCTAGTCATCCGTGGCTAGAAGAGTTCTTCTCTCATCATTTTACACTTTTTCCGGGGAGGAGACTAACTGTACGAAAAAAGACTTTTGGATCCTTCTTTAGGGTTTTCAAGCTCTCGAAACATGAACACCGGCGAGCATATACCAACCCGGGCTCGATACTAAAATCCACGAGTAGGTGTATGGAGTTATTGTTTAAGTTTTTCAGACTCCTTAAAATTGAAAACACTAGTGAGCAAGAATAGATCTTGGCTCAATATTAAAATCCAAAGATCAGTATTATAGAGTATTCTTTTATCTCTTCTTCGAACTCTGTAAACAATGGAGAAGGTCCCGAGTCTTCCTCCCATGGGCTCGTTAAAATTTTACATGGTTGGGCTTATTGAGTTTTCTTTCTTGGACTCATTAAAACAACAAGAAGGACATTCTTTTACCAAAAATAATAAGGGATGAGAAGAGTGTCACGTCCCCTCCCATCATACCAGTGCGATGGAGAGAACGTGATGCTAAAACTGGGCAACTGGCCCCATGATTACTAAATAAATATTTAGATAATATAAAAAGACATATGCAGATGTATAAATGTAAGAAACACAGCAGAAGTAAAATCAATTACACATCTATCATACATTCAAGATATTCATGATAGTCATCAAATAAATACATTGCAGAGTTAACACAAGAGAGCACTTATCTTATAACAAAGTAGTCTCGAGCAACTGGCTATGCAACTGCAACGTTCCACCCAACCATAGGCCAGTTGTGATCATCAATATATCAACACAACTACCACCCCCGAGCTGGGCATGATCTCTACAAGGAAAAAGGGAACAGCAGACTCACAGATAGCCCAATATAAACCAAAATCATCCAAGCCAATCTACAGTTGGGTTTATCAGGATGCTAAGGCAATGGAAAGGGAGAATTGCTAAGCTAGTGAGCTCAACCACAGAGATATGGACACCCTATGCAATATCTATCTATCTTGGTCCCCACAATACCTACACACCTGGCACAAGGAAGTATTCCCTTCACTACTACATAGTCCCTCGGGCCATACCTTCCATTGTAGTGTTATTCAAGGTGTGCATAGAAGAGCAACCAACCCTTTTGATATTCTTGAGAGGTTACCTCCTCACTAGGTTTACCAATCCAATTATGATCCACTTCCACTCCTAATTCTTGCTCACAAGTTCAAACCAAAATAGGGATGCACACAACACACAAAATCACAAGTGTTGGGTATGAAGAAAAATGTGGGCAACCAAAAACGAACTGGTAGATGGGGAATCATCCCTAGGGAAGCAAATTCATTTTCAGAAAACATTCATGGGAATTCAAGGGGCAGGAACCACCTCTCTAATCCCCCAAATTGTGACTCCCTTCCTCCTAGCCACTGTGCAATACAAAAACGAGTTCCCAGCTATGGAAATTGCAGGAAAATGATGGAAAATGTGAAGGAGAAAGCCCAGCTAGCTCAGACTGCATGAGAGAGCAAAGACCATGAGTGAAGAATGGCTTTGGGCACAATTTCGTGGGTGTTTTCTTGCCCTAGAAGCAAAAATACGTTTTCCCGGGTTGATGGCTTGCCCATGCACGAAATTGGCTGCCATACCTCTTCATTCCCAAGGCATTAACTACCTCAACCAACTCTTGGAAGAATTAAACAATTGGGTGCATAAGTCAAAATAGGTAGTTGGGGTTCATTCATTGGCATTTGGCATAACATCATTGGCTCAAGGGTTTGAATAATTTCCCTCTCTATTCCTTGTAGAATCATGCCCCCATCTCTTGTTGCATTGCATAGCTAGTTGTGGTTATTTCATTAAAATTTGCATTTACATTATGTCTTTAATTTCTATTGTGCATAGCTAGCACAAGAACCATATGCATCGATTTTTAAATGTCGATACATAAAATGCTAAATCAATGGCGGGGCCTTGGCCTTGAGCTCTTCACCATGATTTAATAACGATATTTACATCATTTACAATTTTAATACAATAGGGTCAAAATCAGGATATTACAAAGGGTATGTCACATCTTTTCAGTTTCAAAGGCAGTTAAGTCAGTCATATCCTTGAACACAACACCTATTTGAGTCTATCATTTCAGTTGGGTTTTACTTTTTGACCTTAGGGTGAACCTGATCTCCGATTTTTCACTCCCTCGATTTGTTATTCTTCCAATCATATGGAGGGTCAATTAATGTCTCCTACATTGCATGCTTATATCACTTCCCCTTCATGTTAAAAACTGCCTAAGTCACTTTGTGTCGTGCTCACTGTTCAAGGATACAACCTGTGTCGGCCATTCTATAGTTCATTTTGACTTCATGTGTTGGCCATCCTGGTGTCAGTTTGTTTCATCTTGTTAATTGTCCTACTCCAAATCTTCTCATACCTTTGAGTGTTCCTCATGTTGGATGATGGAGGATGCATTAAGGCCTCCCTTCCAGTGGACTTCTTCCCATCGACTTCAACTCATTATGCTCTGGGAACGAAGTTTAGAGTTTCAGTTAGTACCTTGGGGATTGCAGTCATCAGTGGCAGTTTCCCTCATTGTTGAATAATGGGAAATACATCAATGTCTCTTATTCGATAGGTTCCTCGGGTGTTCAACTTCAAGTCCACTTATTCACACTTGTTGGGATGTACTAGGTACCTTGGACCCCATTATCATTATCAATGGAAGTCCTCGCGTTTGTTAATGTTATACATCAATGACCAGTAATCAAATGATACCCCCCATGTTCGACTCCGGCTCATTTATTCACATGGTTAGGGTTTGTACCTTGGGTTGTTTGGATGAAGACCTTGGGATTTTGATAACATCACCATTTTTATGTTATCCCCTAAGCTGTGTAAGATTGAGCCTCACTCATTTTGGCTCTTCATGAGACATAGATCCAACTTGTTGTTATGGATATGATCTCTCATTGTTGACATGGATCCCCACTTGTATTTCTTGGGCTTTGGAACCTTCCACCATTATTTCAAGTAGGAGTATGACAGAGGGTTTTATACTCTTGACGATCCTTTTGAGAGCATTTAATTTGGGGGAGCTCCCTAACCCCCTTGAGTTAAAGGACAAACAAAGCATCAGGGAACCCTGGGCTAGGATATCCCTACTTTAAGGGCCCTGTTTATCGTTGACTGCTTTCCAATTTTGACTTCCAACTCAGCTTGTTTTTTTGCTTTTGAAATTTGGGACTTTCTTCCCAGATTAACCTTATGCAAAGGGTCCCGATCCAACCCTCCTTTCAAGGTTGCCTCATCACCTCCTATAAGTGTTGTTTTTTATCTTGTGTTGTAAATTTTATGCTTAACCCATGAGGGAGGATCCCTTTTCTCCTTCTAGAAAGACACCACCTAAATTATGTCCTTGACTTTCACTGAACTCACATACTCCTTCTCCACCTCAGACTGTTCTTGGGTAGATGATGTAAGTACAACTTTTTCCTCCAACAACTTTTGCACACTTATGGTACTTATCGATTTGGATGTATTTTCTTCCAATAGGGGATTTTTAGGAGAGGGAAGGTGGAATTTAGAGGGAATTAATGGAGCAAGGACAAAATCAGAAGGGGGGATTTCTAAAGGCAAATCAGACTTACCTGAATTAGAAGTCGCTTTGTTGTCCTCCTCCTTTGGTGCCTTTTCCATCTTCCCCACCTTTTCCATCTTCGCCACCTTTTGATCCACCGTCCTACAAGACCAGCTCTGTCTTCTTCATCCAAATTTTCTTGTGTTTCACATATCCTAGAGCATTGTTAGGGAAGTCCTTTATTAAATGTCCAACTTGGAGACACTCGAAGCACCTGAAAGGTATCTACCAATATTCCAGTCTTTGTCTCCAAGTGCTACCATGCATTTCCAAAATAATTTCTTCATATAACCCATCTCTAATATCCAATTTGACCAGTATTTTAGCACACCACCTGTCAAAATTTTTCTCCTAGCTGTCTTCCAAAGAAATAAACCTTCCAAGCTTCCCACCTTTTGCCTCTGAAACTTCTTTCTGCTAGAATACCATGGGAAGTCCTGGAAATATAACCCAAACTTGCTGTAGGTTCTGATATTATCATTCAACTTCAAAATCAACCTGCCACCATTTTAGAATTAGACCTGATGGCCCCCACTTCCAATTTCTCTCCAATAGCTTATGTCTTTCATACTCGGATTTTACCTTAAACATGATCCATCCTCTAGAAATAATATGAAACTACAGAACCTCATCTAGTAAGGGTTTCCAATTTGAATCCATCCATTTTCTTAATGCTACCTCAACTATCATTTTTCCACAGAAACGTCCTACCAATGCCAAAGAGAGGTATTATGGAACTTCATCTATTCCAATATCTATTCCCACAACTAATGAAATCGACTCTTTTTTCGCACGAGCTCCTTTCCTCTGTGAGGGGCCATGATCAAATTTAGACCTGGATGTACCTGCATCATTAATATATTTCGTGGGAGCTAAGTGTGAACCAGAATTTGGCATTGAATTGGGCGAAGGAGGGGTCTTTTCAGCCTAATTTGTGTTCAATTCCTCATTAATGCATTTAATTTCATGATATAAAATTGGTACCCCAGGAGAGGGAGTATCATAATCAACGTCGTTGATTATCATACTTTTGTTGGATCCACATATTAGAAGACTTATGAAAACAGCTTGTTCCCTGCAGAAATCGGTATAAGTATGGATAAAAACTTAAAAAGATTTACAAAAACTTAAAAATGTCTTCAATTACTTTCCTCGCTTCTTCGGATATTTGGAACTTCGGAATTTCTTCCCCCCTCAGCCAAAGAGCTCTCCCCCCCATCTTATATATGTGTGTGTGTGTGTGAGTGTGAGCCCCGAGGGGTAGATAAGTTGATTGGATCTTCCAGGACCAAGACGGCACAAGGTCGAGGTCGGGGGGTCAATTCTCTAGGTCCTTATATGTGTGTGTGTGTGTGTGTGTGTGTACATATATATATATATATGCCACACACATCGATAAACCTCCACGCACAATTGTACTCACTCCATATTCCCTGCCACATCTCAGTTTTAAACCCTAATCACTAATATTATAAAATAATAATATTATTATTATTTAATAACTCCTTCGTTATAGCCTTTAAAAAAAACCTATTCCAATCTCTCTCTCTCTCTATATATATATATATGTGTGTGTGTGTGTGTGTGTGTGTGTGTGTGTGTATGTATATGTATATGTATATACATATGTGTCTACATATATATGTACATATGTATATACATATATATCTACATATATATGTAGATATACATATATATATGTATGTATATATCTACATATATATATGTACATATATGTATGTACATATATATGTACATGTAACGGAGGAGTTATTAAACCAGCCTAGATCCAAATCTAAGGCTCTATAAAGCGCCGAGAGGGATCAAATCTCCTGAGGTGCAAACCTCTCCTCGAAAAGCTCCTTGAGTGCAATACCTGAGAAGAGGTTTGCACCTCAAGAGATTTGATCCCTCTCGGCACTTGATAGATCCTAGGATTTGGATCTAGGCTAGTTTCAGTCATGGGCAGTGACACAAAATTGGAGTTTGATCAGCATTGTAAGGAACAAGTTAAGTTGAAAACACAGATACATTTACAAGGATTATCATAATGTAAGTAATAAGTATTAAGGATTGAGTAAATTGTTAATCTGGAAAATAGAGACAATTCTCCTATAAAAAAAAATCGATTCTCTTTTTGTTGATCTATGTTTTGTTTTGTTTGTTCTCCTCCTTCTTCTGCCGTCATTTCGTACATGTTGATTTATTTGTTGTTCTGCAAACTGATTTTTGTGTTCTTCCAATTGCTTCAACTTTCTCTCTCGATACGCTATTTGTCGATCAACGTTTCGTTTTCTTTGTTCTTCTCGTTCTTTTGTTGTCAATTCACCTAACTTTTTTTTCGATTTTCTTTTTGTTGATTTGCGTTTTGTTTTGTTCGTTCTTCTCCTTCTTCTGTTGTCATTTCGCCATTTCATACATTTTGATTTATTTGTTGTTCTGCAACTTGATTTATTTGTTCTTCCAACTGCTTCAACTTTCTCTCTCGATACACTCTTTGTTGATCAACGTTTCATTTTCTTTGTTCCTCTCGTTCTTCTGCTATCAATTCGTCTAACTTTATTTTTCTATATTCTTTTTGCTGATCTTTGTTTTGTTTTCTTCATTCTTCTAGTTCTTCTGCTATCATTTCATCCAACTTCCTTTTTCGAAATTCTTTTTGTTCTTCTACTTTTCATTTCAAGTCTTCTTCTCGTTCTTTTGTTGTCACTGAAATCAATGCGTCCATACACTAAAATCTATGTGTCCATACACTGAAATCAATGCGTCCATAGAATAACAACTACACTGAAAAATATGCAATAAAAAACCCCATACACTGAAATCTATGCATCCATTCACTGAAATCAATGCGTCCATACACTGAAATCTATGCATCCACAGAATAACATCTACACTGAAAAATATGCAATAAAAACCCCATACACTGAAATCTATGCGTCCATACACTGAAATCAATGCGTCCACAAAATATTATCTACACTACAAAATATGCAATAAAAAGATCCAATACATTGAAATCTATGCAAGTATAAAACTCACTTTACATCATAATGAAATTCAATTTATTTACGAAGTTCTATATTTTTAAAAAAAAAGTAGGTGATCTGGGAGGATTGAACCTTGGACCTCACGCCCATTATCCCAACACCCTTACCACTATACCACATGTAGTTCTTATTATACATAGTAAATAACTTATATACTTATATGTAAATATTAATATATATTTTAATAGGTGGACGAAGGGAGGGAGGGGTGCGAGCTACACTGAAAATTATGCACTAAAAAACCCCATACGCTAAAATCTATGCATCCATACGCTGAAATCAATGTGTCCACAGAATAACATCTACACTGAAAAAAAAAATGCAATAAAAAGACCCCATACACCGAAATCTATGCAAGTCTAAAACTCACTTTACATGAAATTCAATATATTTATGAAATTCTATATTTTTTAAAAAAAGTAGGTGATCCAGGAGAATTGAACCTTGGACCTCACATCGATTATCCCAACACCCTTACCACTATACCACATGTAGTTCTTATTATACAATGTAAAGAACTTATATACTTATATGTAAAAATTAATATATATTTAAATTTAAATTTAAATTAAATGTTAATATAAATTTAAATTCAATATAAATATTACACTATATTTTAATTTTAATCTAAATATAAATATAAATTATAAATTTAATTCTAAATATAAATTTAAATTCAATATAAATATTACACTATAATTTAATTTTAATCTAAATATAAATATAAATTCTAAATTTAATTCTAAGTTTAAATTATAAATTTAATTATAAATTTAAATTCTCTAGGATCATCAAATTTAAATTCATTATATCTGCAAAAAAAAACATCACCCTAAAATTTCATTAAATGTATTTTTTTTACATCAGTTACATGTTACAAGATCTCCCTCATACTATTACTTTTTACATTTTATTATTTTCGAACAAACGTTACATGTTACAAGATCTCCCTCATAGTATTACTTTTTACATTTTATGGCTCTGCATGAATAATTTCAAATTTAAGTGAAATGAAAATTTAAAATTTAAAACAGATTTAAAATTATCTATACGGCACTCAAAACACTTTGCTCGGGTTTAAAATTAGCTATTCGCCACTCATAATGCTTTCTCTTCTCTGCAGAATCGTGTTTTATAATTTGTATGAATTCTTTTGTATTATGTTTGTTTTTTTGTATTATGTTTGTTTTTTTGTATTATATATAGTCACCGTTTCTAAATTCAAGTGGTTTCTAAATGGCCAACCAAATATATTTATTACTCTTAAAATTAAATTTTTTACATGAGGGACTTTACTTTTAACTTTAATTATAGTCATTGTTTCTAAATACTTTCTAAATGGCCGACCAAATACTTTCTAAAAACCAATTTTAACTTTAATTTGTTACATGAGGAACGTTACATTTAACTTTAATTTGTTACATGAGGAACGTTACCAAAAGTAATGTTACAACATCTACACCATAATCGGCAAGTAAAAAGTAACATTATATGTTACATGTGAGGAACGTTACATGTTACAACATCTACATCATAATCGACAAGTAAAAAGTAACTTACATGTTACATGTGAGGAACGTTACATGTTACAAGATCTCCCCCATCCTGGGTTGTAGAGTGCCTCTCGCCGCAATAATAATAGTGATTAGGGTTTAAAACTGAGATGTGGCAGGGAATATGGAGTGAGTATGACTGCGCATGGAGGTTTACCGATGCGTGTGGCAAAAGGGTGTGGCATATAGAGGGAAAGATGAGGACTAGAAGGTGAGTAGGATGGGAGGACTAGCGTTGATGGCATGTAATAGAGAATTAGTGGCTACATTGGAGTGTGGAGAGTGTCGGAGAGTGGGGGGAATGGCCAGTGAGGTTGGAGGTCACATCACGGTAGAGGGAAGCGTGGGAACGTGGGCATAGAGAGTGTTAGGTGATGGAGTTATTGGAGATTTGGGGTGACTACATTAGTTTTTGTGCTGGTGTAGTGGAAGGGCGAGGTTGAACAGAGGGAGAATAGGGGCAAGAGGATGTGGGAAGATGGAGGGTTGCAAGTTTTTAAAGGATGTGATTTGGAGAGGCATGAAGAAGGAGGGGGGATGAAGTGTGGAGGAGAAGCATAGGGTTGTGGGGATATGAATGTGTTTGTGGAGCTAACATGGAAGGAACCAGATTTGAGAGGTAGGGGAAAATGTTGGTGTGAGCGAATGGGGGCACTAGCTTGAGGGCATGCATGAGGGTTGGTTTAGTGTGGATGGCACAGGTGGTAAGGCACAAATTGGGAAGAGTGTGGGGTGTAGGAGATGGCATGGGGAGAGTGAAGGCATGCGGTGTGTAGAGGGGATGAGTGACATGATAAAGGGAGAGCATGGGGGAGAATATATGGAGAGGTGTGAGGGACAAGATGGAGCGGGTGGTGTAGTGCATGGAAGAGGATTAGTGGGTGGGAATGTGAGAGGATTAGTGAGGGAAAGGGATTTGGGAAATTGGAGGTTGTTCCCAGAGGAGAGGAGTTGCAAGATTGGAGGTAGTACAACAAGAATGAAAAAGGAGAGTGTGAAAAAGGGGAGTGTGAAGGACACGATCCTATGGGGATATCACGGATTGAAGGGAAGCAATTAGGCTAGTGAAGGGGGAGTAGAGTGTAAGAAAAAATGTGGCAATGATGAACGGGTAGAGCATGAGGTAAGTGGAAGGGAGATAGGGGATGGGGACAAATTAGGGACTGTTTTTTTTCAGAAATTATGAATTAAATCGCTTAAGGTCGAGTTTCAGAGAAGCTCTGAGAAGGTTTTTGGCCAAAGACTAGGACCAAAAAAATGAGCCTTTGACACCAGTGAAACGAATAAAATTTGTTTACTAAAGAAATACGCAATGTAAGTAGGAC
The DNA here is from genome assembly GCA_027924585.1 of Larix kaempferi. Lineage (NCBI taxonomy): Eukaryota > Viridiplantae > Streptophyta > Pinopsida > Pinales > Pinaceae > Larix > Larix kaempferi. The sequence goes on along the minus strand of BSBM01000276.1, from coordinate 2,848,734 downwards.
AAATAATCCATGAACGAATAAATGTATATGATAAATCAGAGATATGATGTTAGTACAAATACGAGAGCCCGTATATATAATCCTTAAAGGGCACATAGTAACTCTTCGTAAAGCGTTGCAACTTTTAATAATTATTATTATTTTTATTTATTATTAATTAAAAACATAATTATTATTTTTTATTATTAATATATTTTATATTCATAACACTTGACCTGTCCCTTTGCTTTAATAGCTTCAACCAGCAATGCCCTAGCTTGGATTGCTACCACTCTTGGATGGACTTTCTTATCATTGAATATACATTCACTTCTTTCCAACCATATTTTCCAAAATATAAAATATGGAAGAGATTTCCAAATTAACTTCATGAGGGGTATATCTTTAAATCTTCTTAAATATATTTTTTTTCAGGTTAAAGAGGCTTCCTAGATAGCCAAAGGAACTATTGGATCAATATTCAAATCAATCATGCTCATACTCCAAACCTCAACAACATATTCACAATGTAGAAATATGTGATTTATTGTCTCTTCCTCCTTCTTACAAAATTGACATTGAGATGGACCTTGAATTCCTCTTCTGTGTAAATTGTCAAAAGTTAAGATCCATCCATGCTTTAAAATATAATTGAATAGCTTAACCTTGGGAAGAGCATAATTATTCCATATTGTTTTCTATATCTAGTTTTGAGGTAGGGAATAGCGGAGATGATTCCACATGGAGTGTCCTTCCTTGACCGTATAGTGTTTGCATTTGCTTCCACAAACCCAACTATCAAAAGAGGAACGCTTTTTTCGTGCTATACCATGAAGCAAGTTGACTAACTCTTGCCAAATTTTCTTTATATTTTCAGGAAGATAAGAGATACTTTGTCCTATCTAGTTTCCATCATCATCCCATTCCACGATGTTCTCAAGCAAGTGTAAATTGTTATTCTTCATCCAAATTTGCAACTGCAAAAGATGAGCATTTTCCTTTAAACTAGGCTAATTCATAATTCTATCATCCCATAGATTGATTTTTGCTCCATTTCATGGCTCAAAACTCCTTCAGAAACTTTGCATAAGTTCCAAACCATTGTACATGGCCCGGTATTGAAATCAAATTCTAGGATTATGTTCCTTTCAGATTGAGTATATTTCATTTGCACAACAACTTTCCACCATGATTCTTTACTTGTGAGGATTTTCCGCAATATTTTTGCAGCCAAAGCTTTATTCATTAGCTAATAATATCTTATTTCTATCCCTCCTTGATCTTTAGGAGCCAAGCCATTTTTCCAATTGACTAGATGAAATTTGTTTGCATTGTATTTCCCTCCTCTCCATAAGTTTTTTGTTGCAATAAGTCTATCTGGGTTGAGACCTCAACTGGGGATAGAAGGACATAATTTTGATAATGGATAGAGAGGCTAGGGTTGATTTGATAAGTACTATCCAACCCGCAGGATTTAACCACTAAGAACCCCATTGACTCATTATTTGCTTGATTTTCCGTATAACCACCTCCCAATCCAAAGCAAAGGGACAAGCCAAGAAAATTGGGATGCCTAGATATATAAATGAATTCCAATCTTTTTGAATGGGGAATTCTAGCATGTTAGATATATTTTGGAGGTTAATTACGGAGGAATTCCATCCAAAAATTCTACATTTGTGTTTGTTTACCTCCCCTCTAGAAGCTTGTAAATAATCTTGTAGAACTGCCTTAAACCTGTCAGTGATGATCATAGAGGCTCCCCCCATTAGTAGTGTGTCATCGGAAAATTGAGAGTGATTAATTGCCTTAACCCCTTTGACTAAAGTGATACCTGGAAAATTCCCCATAGGTATTTCAAATTCCAACTTTCTACTCAATGAATCATCCATTATTATGTATAATATAGGTGAGAGAGGGAATCCTTGCCTAATCCCTCTTGTACCTTGAAAAAAGGATGTTGGTCTTCCATGCACAACGGGGAAAATCCAAGGAGAGCCTATAAAAGCTTGAATCCAACCAATTAAATTTTTAGAGAATCCAAATTTTTGCATAACATAATAGACAAAAGAATGTCGAACTCTATCAAAAGAATTAGCCATGTTTGTTTTAATTGTCATACCGCTTTCACTTATGATTGTACTGGAGTGAATTGTTTCTTGAACTAGGATGATATTATCAAGGATTTGTCACCGAGAGATGAAGCCTCGCTGATTTTCTGAAATAATTTGAAGCATAAGAGGGTTTATTTTAGTGACAAAAATCTTGGTAATAATCTTGTAGGATGTATTTCGTAGAGAGATTGGCCTAAATCTAGAGAAGGATGTCGGATTTGTTTCCTTTGGTATAAAGGCTAGAAATGATGAGTTAGTACTACCTCCCAATTTACCTTTTTTGAGAGACCATTTGATCATTTTGCATCTAGGTTTTTATTATCACCCAAAAGTACCTGTAAAAATGTATCGTTAAACAATCTAGACTGGGATCTTTATCTGGTTTCAAATCCCATGTGGCCTTGATTACTTCAATTTCTTCAACTTCTCGATCAAGAGCTATATTGTCCTAAGGGGAGATTAGAGTTGCAATATTTTCTAACATTTTGTTCACTGTGATATTATCATATTCCCAATTTTCTGTTAATAAATTTCTAAAATGACACAATGCTTCATCCTTAATTTCTTCATAATTAGTGATCTTTCTTCCACTTATTGCAGTTATTTTGTGTCCATTATTTCTAATTCGCCTAGATTTAGCTTATCTATGAAAAAATGAAGTTTCTTGTCCCCTGAATTCAGCCACATAATTCAGGATTTGACTCTCCAATGTTCTTCTTTTGATCGATGGATTGAACGTAGTCTTTCATCAGCATCTCTTTCTTCTAAACACAACTGCAAAGTTGGTTCTCCTAATTCCATTTGCTCCTGTACTTTCTCTAGATGTTCCTATACCTCCTTTTTCAAAAAATGGTTCTTTGTAGCTACTTTTAGCCCACCTTTTTAGGTCATGTTTCACTACTTTTAATTTTGATTCCCAAATGTAGTTGGGGGAACCCTCCCACTTTTTTCTCCAACTAATTTTGACAATTTATATAGCCTCTGTCGATTGTAACTAAGTTGAATTGAATTTGAAAGGTAAAGGAATATAGTTTGAAAGGTAAAGGACCATCACACACACACACACACATGTATATATATGTATATGTATGTATATATATGTATATGTATGTATATATATGTATATGTATGTATATATGTATGTGTGTATATATGTGTGTGTATGTATATATATGTATACATACATATGTGTGTGTGTGTGTGTGTATACATATATATATATGTACACACACACGCACGCATGCGCGCGCGCACACACACACACACACACATATGTATGTATGTATGTATGTATGTGTGTGTGTGTGTGTGTGTGTGTGTGTGTGTGTGCACACACACACACACACACACACACCAAGGAGATCTAGTTTGGAATCTCTCATCTCATCTTGTTTTGTATTTGAAATACATTGTAAAGGAGGTTTCCCCCTCGAAGAGGTTGATTATTCATCTTTATATTGCATTCTTAAGGCGTTGGAATACTAACTCTTCTTGTCTTATGTTATTTTTGTGAATTTGGTGCATAACATATTTGCCCATCTAAAGATGCTCTCAAATGCTACATGAAATCCTATGCAAGCTTAGTGAATTTAGTGGAAGCTCACGGTGTACAAGGTGATCCATTGCTTCATACATTGCTCAAGAGTGCCCATGGCTTCATGTTTTTGCCATGTGTAATGTCAAAACACCTCTTATCAATTTGCATGCAACCTAGTATGTCTCATATATGTATATGTATATGTGTTTGTGTGTCTGTATGATATATATATATATATATATATATATATATATATATATATATACATGTATGTATGTATGTATGTATGTACACACACACACACCAAGGAGATCTAGTTTGGAATCATCTCATCTCATCTTGTTTTGCATCTAAAATACATTGTAAAGGAGGTTTCCCCCTCGAAGAGGTTGATTGCTACATGAGATCGTATGCAAGCTTAGTGAATTCAATGGAAGCTCACGGTTGTACAAGGTGATCTATTGATTCGTATGTTGCTCAAGAGTACCTAGGGATTCATATTTTTCCCATGTGTAATGTCGAAACACCTCTTATCAATTTGCATGCAACCTAGTATGTCTCGAATCAACACACATTGCTCAAAAAATTCGTGAACAAAATGCAACTATGTAGATTTGTAATCGACATTATGATTGATTTATAATCACTGAAGAAATTAATAAATAGGTCAAATCTTTTCTTTAACCTTTGAAATTCTTGTTCCTCGCTTAGATCATTTGCATGAAAATGCATTAATAGAGCATGTAAGAAGATGTGGTGAGTAAAGAAAATGAGATCCCAATGAACATGAATATAATCTAGATAGATTTATTAAGAGTGTATATGTATCACCCCAATGACTTTTCGTTGCTACAAGAGCAATATAACAATCTTAGTTACCTTGCTTGCTTTAGAAAGGGTAAAGGAGTCCTCTTACAACTATATTTTCTTTGTGCAAGTGGGTGTTTTATTCCAATAACCAACACCAAATTATTTACCAAGGTGGAGAGTCGGTATTTGAAACAAATATGATATCACATCTCTTTACTACTTGGATCTCCTTATTTATGATTTGTCCTAACTTACTATTTCATTTGTTGTCATGTTAAATAAGCATGTCTCCCAACAACAAGTATGAGTGTGCATTAATGGAAGTTATGCATCATTTTTTTTCCTTACACAAGTAGTAATCATCTTAGTCGAATAATACATGCACCAACCAATGGTGATGAAGAACTTAGCAATAAAGAGATTAGTAAATATTGATTAACATAGTTAAGAAAAATACCTTGATTTAAATGTGTGTGTGTGTGTATCTATGTGTGTGTATTGATTACTATGTATTTGATTGCTAAGTATAGATACTTTCCTTTCACTACTTCATGCACACAATTAACATGCCATTTAAAGAAAACATTCATGGCTCATCCATAATGAGCAAAAGAAAACACCGCAATCAAACTATCACAATAAACAAAGTCACTTTGATAAGCTCCTTGCAAGCAAAAGGACTCTGAAGTCATCACATCATCAAGGCATAAAATAGTGGAAGGAGACTCAAATATCACCACACCTAGAGTAATCATCCAATTAAACTCAAATCATAGATGAAGCTATCTAGTTAGAATAATTCAAGCACAATTTAGTTAATAAAGACAATCAAGCACACCAATCAAATAGCTTCACATCATTCGATAGCATTGATCACACCAAAAGCTTATTGCATAGTGAAAAGGAACATACAATCAATGAAGAGTAAAAAATATTGTAAGGTCCCCAGCCACTAAGGTATGGGGTATGTTGAGGGTGTCAATGGAAGCCATTCAAGCTCCTACAGTGTTGCAACTATCCTTCCCTCGGCATGAATTCAATGCTTCTAATGTTGTGAGTTCAGTAGCTCAAGTTATTTGACTACTCACCAACACAATGACTTGTCATTCCAACATATCTACCTCGCTAGCAAGTCAAACTCTCCCATACATGGGGGTACTCCTTCCACTTCTAGTGACCTACTAATTTGTCCACCTACTAATGTTTAATGCAAATATTACCGTGTCAAATACCAAGCACATCATGATTCTTACCTCACTACCACATGCATGCCAAGTAGGTGTTTGCATCTAAGCACAACAATATAACAATGTAAATTGTCTCTTAATGCCTTCGTTTTTTATTTTATTTTTTACCTTGGAATACAATTCCTCCCACCCTCAAGCCTATAAACAAGGATGAGATTGTTGGTACTTTGTCAGCCCCATCAACAATCACCTCACAAAGAACCCAATCAACAATTAACTCGTGGAGAGCAAACATGTTATGAGCAAAATTTGAATCCTAGTGGAGAAGATAACAATTTCTCCTCTCAACCATTGTCGCTAAACCCAATTAACCTCATAATACCTCAATTATGAACCAATACATACATTATTGAGTCAACATACACGTATAAAATTTATATGCATAGACCCTATTTATAAAATTTATATTTCTATTGAATATGCATAGACCCTAATCTTGGTTAATCAATAATTGAGCTTGGATGTGATAAGGTCCAAGAGGATTAGATAAATGAAGCGCTAATAACTTAGGACAATAGTTCTGGTCTCAATTAGTAAGATACTCTTTTTTAGCCTCAATTGTGCGTAATGATTTATACGTTTATTTTCAAGGGTTTCATCTTTGGAGTATGGAAATAAATTATTGTGAAAGAAGAATATTTCTTAAAATAACTTTAGGCCTCACGGATCCCGATTATAAGGAGAAATCATTATGTTGCATTTCAAGGGACATTAAACTTTATTTTGATAAGATTGAAAATATTTTTCTAGAAGCTTAAAGTTTACACCAACCAAAAGCCAGGTTGGATAAGGACAAGCGTGACCTTTAAAAGTGATTGACAAGAGCGTGCACCTTGCATTTTTTACATTTGAAATTCCAAATTAAGGAAAGGCAAACATCGTCCATATTGTTATGGCTAATGTTTAATTTAGGTTATGTAAGTTAAATTAAGCATTTTTTTACTTATCATTTGTGTACAACCTTTAATTTAGGTTCTTTGCAAGGTACATATTAGGAATGGTAAATGCAAGCTACATGTTTGGTAAAATTAAATAATAATGTGTGATTCAGTTTACAATGTAGTTGGTAAATTCGAGTTTTTTTTTGTGTGGGCTTATGTAGCAAGATTTTGGGAGTTTGAGTTTAAGACTATAGTGATTTATTTTAATTTCAATAATTTCAAAAATAGGTTAATGCTGTAAGATTTATAATTAGTCAAGAGCAGGTTTTTTTCGTGATCATAAGTCAATTATGAGTCATCTTGGGTGGATAATCAGTTTATAATGGTGGTTAGTTAGTGAACTTAATGTCCTACATTTTAAGGGTTACTGTACCTAATCTAAACCCTACACCTATTTATATGAGACTTTGCATTATTTGTGAGGCATTGTATGAGTTATCTTAATGTGATTTGTTGCATGTTTTAATTTTAAGGATACGCTTCATGCCTTGTGTTTTAAGTTATTCATGTGATCATTGTGTGGAGACTTTACTTGCCAAATGGTGTTTAATATGGTATAAGAGCTAAGGATTCAACTTCCCATCCATGTCTTGTGTTTTAAGTTATTCATGTGATCATTGTGTGGAGACTTTACTTGCCAAATGGTGTTTAATATGGTATAAGAGCTAAGGATTCAACTTCCTATCCATGGTTGCTTGTTCTTAAGTTTATTGCAAAGTTAATTTGACTTCATCCATCAAAAGAGGATGTGAAAGCATTGTTGATATCTCAAAAGCTTTTATAAGAAAAGGAAGAATTCATATTGAACTTGGCTACAACATTTGTAGGTAAGTTATTTCTTTTAACACGATAGTTTTTGGGGGAATTTTCGTGCATGTTTAGGTATACCACGGACATTTTTTGTGGGTTTGTTTGAGGTGTGCACATCTTAGGTCACCTTGAACCCTCTATTAAGATCTATTTTTTGTGGATTCTTTTATGGAGTTATGGCCCTTGGATTAATTTTTTTTAGACTGTATGGCTCTTTGTTGGAGGTTTGCTTCATATTTTTTTCCCATAGCTAGGATTTTCATAATGTTAAGGTTTAATGGATGTTATGGATTTGTTCTTTACGGTATCTAGGTATGCAACAATAAAAATTTCAGATAAGCCTTATTTTGGATGTCTATTTTTGTTGTTGTGTGTTACATGTCTATTGTTTTCACTATTGTCTACCTAATTCTATAGTATGTTTCTCCTCCCAATATTCCCACAAATCTTGGGGCATAATTACAATGCTAGAATATTTTACAAATCAGAACCAATTGAACAAATCGTTTTTCATTATACATAATTGTTATAGTAATTTGAGACTGGTTTTTATGCATGTAATTCACTATAAGCAACACCTTGCCACTCAATGCGTGGCTTATTCTATAGTGTAAGTTTTTTTTATTATCTTTTGTTATAGATCTAATTTGTGTTCAATATTTGGTTTAATGGAGGATTTTTTTACCATTGGAGATTATTTTCTACTGTTGAAAAAAAATTAACTATAAAATTATACTTTCTGCAATTACTTGGGTTTCCATTTGAGGGGAGTAATGATTTTTCAGGTTGGAAGATTATTTGTTTACAGTCAGATCGCATAAGGTTCACAATGGAAATTCAAGAGAATAATTGTCTACGATTCTTAGATGTCATAATCACGAAAAAGTTAGACGGTTCTCTTGCACATCACGTATATCGTAAGAAGACTCACACCGACAAATACTTACATGCTGAATCACACCACCACCCTTCCCAAAAGATCAATATTATGCATACTCTTGCTTAAAGAGAAGTTAGAGTCTCTGATGAAGACCATCTTAATGAAGAATTACAACACCTCTCAAAGATTCTACAAGAGAATGGTTATACCAAGAAGGACATTAACAGGGCAATTAAGAAGGCGCAAGGTTGTGGAATTAGAAACCGAGTAAATGAAGATGAAGAAGGAAACAAGGGAATGGTGATACTTCCATATATCCAGAGGACAACAAACAAAATAGCCAAAATCTTGAAAAAGAAGAATATCAAGATTGTTTTCTCGCCTCCAAATTCCTTACAAAATATATTGGACAGGACCAAAGACCCCATCGATCCTAAGCTAAAGAAAGGCATCTACTATGTCCCTTGCTTGTGTGAGGATGTGTACATAGGAGAAACAGGTCGCTCAATAAAGACCAGAATAAAAGAACACTGCGCAGACATCACTGATGGAAGGATCAAGAACTCGGCGGTTTCTGAGCACTCCCATATAAGTAACCACCAGATACGCAAAAAAGACACGAAAGTAATCGCGATTGAGGAACATTACAATAGAAGGCGGATTCGGAAAGCAATCGAGATTGAGAAGAACCCTAAAAACTTCAATAGAGATGATGGTTTAATTTTGAGCGCAGCATGGAAACCGATTATACACAACCTAAGAAATAATAACTTCCATAAATAGCAGGAAATATTAATCTTGGCCGACATTGACTACACTATAATGATTAAATTTCTGGTCTATTTATAATACCCTAAGCCGCTAATTCCATTGAGACACTCTCACTCCTGAAGATGGACCCGGCTCTGAGGTCCAAAACGTACATAGAGTACACTTTAACACTGGCAGGTCCTCCACACATGTCTCCAACATACTCTACCTGTGAAAACCTAAATGCAAAGATTATTTGTTGTCATAATAGTTTCTTCATAGGACCCATCACACTCTATGTGTTATGCCCAAACATTATGCAACTTTTCCCAACATATTAACTATAGTAAAATACTTATATTCCCTTTTTATGCTTATTTTGATGAAGTTGAATTGTGCCTTCAAGAAAGACATGAGTTGGAAGTATTGCTGATTTGAAAATGTTGTGATAAGATACTGTCCTTGCAATCTGCTAATGACCAACTTCATAATGAATTTTCTACCTCAAAACACAATCATGCCATTCAATAAGATATTATTGCTCAAGTTTGAGACCAAGTTGCTTCCTTGCAAGAATATAACACTCGGCTTTGGAATGAAGTTGTTTCTGTATATAATAATACTTCGAGTACTTTGTAGAATTTTTCATTCTAGGAAACTACCAATCCTATTCAGCATGAAATGATTTTTTCCAAATTTCATTTTCACCTAGCTTCATGAGCAAGTTGTTCCTATTTATAGTGATAATGTCTATATATTTGATGAGAATTATAACTTGCATCATGAGTATGGTCTCCTTTTTCGGTTGGATAAGAAAGATAATTCCATTTAGGATCTATGTTACCTCAATCAAGACCCTATACAAGAAGTTAGCAACATGAAAAGTACTAATTAAGATATGTTGGAGGCATGTCTTACTAAATTACAAATTTATAACACTTTTTTTTCTTTTGAAAAGTGCAATAATCTTGTTGAGAATTGAATGTGTATTATTAATGATCTTAAAGAAAAGGTCTTGTATGATCAAATGAGCAAGAAGAATGATTAATCTATTTGGAGAAAGATGTTCAACACTTCCTTGAGAAAACTACTGATCTTTTTTATTGATGCATCTACTTTTGAATCTTCTTCTACATCACTTCTCGCATGTATGCCCTCTCATGAGTAGTTGTATCCATTTTTTGTGTAGTCTAAAATATGGGAGAAGGAAGAGGCTCTTGACACTTTTGATTTTGCTTCTTCTCATGCATTATTGGTTACTCGTGAGCAATCTTTTCCTGATTTAAAGAAAAAATACTAAAGGCTTTGGTCCCAAATTGTTTTATCATATGGATTATATCGATGGTGGAAGTAACAAGCATAGAAAATGAATTATTACTCATGTTGTACTTCAAATGAGACCAATGTGACTAGGCCTTGTATTTTAAGAATTCATTGTCATAGACAAATCTCCTTGATACTCAACCAATTTTCCATGAGAACTAGATCTAGCATCATCTAATGATTTATCTATGATGACACTTGAATATGTATTGCATGAACTAGATCCTAAACGTTCTAATGAACTAGTACCTTGGTTCTTCACCATTTACATCTCAACGATATATACATCCTAATAATTGTGGACAAGATTCTCACTCTCTAATTCGGTATTGAAATTCCTATTATATACTAGCATTTCTCCTTACAAATAAAGTGTAAGTGACAAAACTATGGGTTAGTAACAACCTTTGGTACACATTATGGTAGGATTGATAATTGGTCGTTGTGACATTTGAAATTATGCATGAGGACTTCAAATCAACTCACATCATTGATTGTACACTAGTACAATCCTCACCACTCTCCTTGTTCACTTGACTATATCAATAATCTCTACACTTTGATAGTTTTGATGGTAACCAGTGGTCAAAATTGACGCCCGTATGGACTTTTTCGTTGTTTTACCCGTGGTGGAAGTAAAATAAACACGTCAGCGATGAAGGTCAAGTAATTTAGAAAATCGTAAATTTGACGGGCAAACTTAAAATTTAATCGTATTTAATATTTTTATTTTGCCGGGGATGGAAAGTTGTTTGGATTTCCATTAAGGGGTGATCTTTGGCTGCTGAGCTAGTTAAATGAACATTAATGAGCATTGAAACATTCTGCCCACAACAGATTTCCGAAATCTCCAGTTGACTGTCCAAACAGATTTCCGAAATCTCCATTGACTGTCCAAACATCTAATCGCATGTGGCTTTTGTGTATGGAAGTCTATAACGTGGTCTACCACTCTGCATGACGGAGTCACTTTCTTGTCATTGTTTTCCGGCCGGCCTTTGGCAAGTTGGCAGTAGCACTTAACCTCGTCGGCGTCACCATTCAAAATTTCAAATGCCAATTGCCCCCTTCCCCTGCTGCTTCGTCTAAGGCTATCTGAGGCTATCACTCCAGGCCTGGAAAGATTACAGGCAAGGAATGAAAAAGGAGGCGGCTTTGGAAGCTCTTAAGAATACAATAAATCTTGAAGGTTCAGCCATACATGTGCAGGTGTGCCTGAATTTTATTTAGTGCGGTCTTCAATCAATCAGAAAGGCTTTCGATAATGCCAGACGAAACAATAAGTGGGTTTTCAAAATTAAAGCTGGACATGTGTGTGAAGAACAAAGAAAAGTCCAATAACAGTTTGATTATTCAGGAAGGATAAAACTGCCTCGAGTTAACTGATTCCAGTCGGATTTGCCTTGGTTTTATGCAGCATAATTGACTCATAGTACAGTCTCGTAGTCTCCGACAGTTTTGCCTATTACCAACGCCAGGCAACTCAAATGGAAATACTGAGTCGTGCGAACTGATGTAAATACTATGATTCCGTCAGTTTCACTTATTTGGGCCTTATTCTGCTGGTTTCTCCTCCTCCTGTGGTAGACTGGGGCCAAGGCAGTTGTCCGCAATGGGCTCTGAGTGGGTTGAATTCTTGAGAGGAAAGGTGAAGCCATTGGCTACTTTGGCAGTGCCAGTAGTTGCCGTCTTTCTCTCATTTCAGCAGAAACTGGGGCTGGAATGGGAAATGCCATACTCCATAGTTGCTCCATAGGAAGGGGTTTTCTTCAGCTCTCTGTTATTGGCTTCGTATTGCAATTTATCTTCCGCCAGCAAAATGTGGGTTGGATTTTGGTGGCCTATCTTTTCATGGTACTCTCTTTTCCTTGTGTCAATTTAGCTATGTTTCTCCATGGTTGCTCTGTGTAATATAAGATGTTAATTAAGTCGTTTAATTTCTTTTCCTTTGAAAACATTTGTGTGTGCTGGTGCTCTATTTATTTTTTCCATGTCTTATTATGGTTATTGGTTCTATGGATTAGGCAAATAATATATAATAATATATAGTGGACCTGGAATAGTGGATAACTTGAATGTATACAGTGACCAGAGATTTCTGCATCTTTTTGTTTTAGAAATGCAAATGACTTTGACAGTGCATATTTTTGTTTTAGAAATGCAAATAACTTTCACGGTACAAGACTGGTCGTATAAATCCAAATCAAAGCTTAGTTCAGAAATTGTTAAAACAACAGTGCTGGCCCATCAAAGCAATTGACGGTAGAGATGCTTAACCTTCTAGATGTTAGCAGAGTCCCATAAAATACAAAAACTGCATATAGGCTTTCTTGCATTCTCATTTCTCGCATGAAGCACCGAAGCATCGAGGTCTTTTAAAGAGCATATGAAAGAACATGCTGATATGAAAGAAATGAGAATGCGAAGATGCCGATATTAAAGAACATTTTCATTTCTAGCGTTCTCCATAGAGGATTTTTCAAAAATGTATATAAGGGTAAAAATATTTATTAAACGTTATATGAAGGGTAGTTTTACGGACCAAACCATAAAAAAAAATTTGCATGATGGGTAAGGGTGCCCGTCAAATTTAACCCCTGATGGTAACCTTTATTTATGGGTTAGTAACAACTTTTGGTACACATTATGGTAGGATTGATAATTGGTCATTGTGACATTTGAAATTATGCATGAGGACTTCAAATCAACTCACATCATTGATTGTACACTAGTGCAATCCTCACCACTCTCCTTGTTCACTTGACTATATCAATCATCTCTACACTTTGATAGTTTTGATGGTAACCTTTACTTATGGGTTAGTAAAAACTTTTAGTACACATTTTGGTAGGATTGATAATTGGTCATTGTGACATTTTAAAATATGCACGAGGACTTCAAATCAACTCACATCATTGATTGTAGACTAGTACAATCCTCACCACTCTCCTTGTTCACTTGACTATATCAATCATCTCTACACTTTGATAGTTTTGATGGTAACCTTTATTTATTGCATTTATTTAATACATGCACTTTAATGGGAAGACTATATTGACACTACATGTGGTGTTTGGAGCACTTATTGAACCTTTTATCCATGTTGAGTGGTTGAGTGCATGATCAAACTCTTAGTTTGGAGCAAACTTGCTAATATTTGACACTCTTTCCTTACTCCCATCTTTCACTTTTAGCTTAATTGTGGTCTTTTGCGTCTCCCATGTCATTGTTTATATTATTCTTTAAAAATATTGTGGTATTTGAGTTCTTTCTATACCATTATAAGATAAATAACTTATTAAGGTTGAATCTCCTAATAGCTCGTATTTGGTCAATATTAGATTGCTATAATCATAGTTAGGTTGAAAAGAGCTTCACAAAACTTGGTAGAAAGGTGAAACCCTAGTATAAATTAATAAACATTCTTATAAGTTGTGTAAGATGAGTTCCTTTTCTCATGAAGTAATATAATCTTGTATCTTCTCGGAAAAAAGATTCCCTGGTTATGATCCTAACTTCTAACTTATAAATGATAATACATTGAGGGCTAATTTAATTTGTACAATAAAGTTTTAATTTAATTTGTACAAAAAAGTTTTATTTAAGTAAATAAATGAATTTTCATTATGATTTTCAACATAGCATTATATCATTGACATACGTAAGCTTTAAAACAAAAAATTTGAAGGTCCGACTTCTTGGAAGGATGAATTTCTTGGAACAATTTCTTGGTGGGAACAATTTCTTGGAACAATTTCTTGGAGCAATTTCTTGATCGGGGTTTTGAAGGCTGACGGTTACGGTGACGGAGGTAGGGTTTACATTTTTGGAGAACCTTAGGACCTGGGCAGCATCGGGAGGTGTGGATGTCAGGACAGCATGCACTAGTCCACCTGGCACGGTTAGTGGCGAGTCTAATGCACTCCCTGTTTCCGGTCTGATCATTAAACGCTCCGTCTGCGGATAACCTTGTCCGTTTACCAGGGTTGTGGTGGTTACCTCCTGATGGCTATCTACGTAGATAGCTTGGATTATAACTACGATCTTTCGGATGATGAGGATATCTGGACACATCAGCAGGGTGCCGGGTGGAGGGTGGGTGTTTCGCCTTGAGCAGACGTGGAGGCAGTTCCCTCGACGGTGGATAACAGTGCAGGGCTTGGTTTCTCACCATCGTGTTTTTTGGCTTCGTCTCCCTCTTTGGGCTAGATTACGACGCCACTTCTTTGTATACCACCTTCCCCGTTGAAGGAGGCGGGGCCACTGTGGACATCTGATCAGGTTTTATCGGCTTTGGAGGGCCCGGCGGAGCGTAACAAGGGTACTGTTACCGACGTTTCTCTGGGTACTGGGTGCGGAGCTTCTTCTTTGGCTCCTGTTACTGCGGCAGGTGGGGCTGACGCTGGGGTTGGCCTGCGAACGGGACTGGAGCTGCATGAACACAGGGGTTTTTCCAGTCCTTGCGTGGCCTCTGGTACTAGTTCGGACGAGTGGGGAGGTCATTCTTCGGGGGAGAATGCTCAGCAAGGGAGACAGGGGAAGAAACGTTGGCTGAAACTCAGCCGGACAAAATACAACTATGCCTTGGGGGAGGATGTAGAGTGGAATCAATTGATCACGATGTCCAGTATTACGTTGGTTGGTAAAGCTTTGGGTAGATCTTTCTCCCTTGGTACCATTGAAGCCTGGGTAGGGGAACATTGGGCTGGGGTTTTGGGCTATACCCCGGAAGTTGTGGAGCTCACACGCAACTGGTTTGCCTTCAATTTCCGGGAGGAGGCACATACTAGATGGGTTCTCAATTCTAACTGGAGCTGGGATCACTGTCCGGTTATGATAAAACCGTGGCACCCGATGTTTGACGCTAGCCGGGAACGACTGGATTATGTTCCTCTGTGGGTTCGGCTCCCTGGTTTGCCCCTTCATTACTGGTCGGAGCGTCACTTTAGGGGGATTGGCAACATGATTGGTACTTATCTTGATGGTGACTATAGTTTTCTTCAAACTCGACAGAGAAAGGTTGCCCGTATCCTGGTAAATCTGAATCTTAGAGATGGTCTTGTACCGGACGTTACTCTTACTTGGGGACCCTTTGTTTATGTGCAGAGATTGGACTATGAGAATGTTCCTTTCCGTTGCCGGTGCTGCCATGCTTACGGCCATCCGGCGGCTGAATGTAATCTCCCATTTCGCCGGAATTTTGCGGGCGCGAAAAAAGCCCCACCTGCTGTGGATTTAAACCCTGCTGCGGAAATCCCTGGGCCGGTTGATCCGCCTGCTGTGGTTTTGAATGAGAATGATGGGAATGGGTCTCATGGGGTTGGGGTGGACTCTCGGTCTCCAAACCCTGATCTACTGGTTACTGCTGCACTGGTGGAAGGGGCTGCAGACATACAGCCAGTCGTGGGAGTGGAGGTGCAACCTACGGAGGAAGCGACCCCGGGGTCTTCGGCTATGGTATCTACTCAACCGGCTGCTATCACGGAACCTGGGTCTTCGTCTGCGGGTATCTTTCATTCCATTAAACCTTTCTCCTTTCATTTCGTTTTTAAGAATTTGTCTTGTGAAAATCCTGATTGGATAGAGGCTTTGGGAAATTTGAATTTATCTTCCGCTATGGAGATGGATTTTCCGTCTAGCTCTAACTCTGTTACCCCAGCTAGATCACCTGCACTACCATACCCTGGGGTTCTGATGATTGACCTCCCCTCTGCGGTTGAACCTTGTCCTTTGGAAGACCTTTCCCCCTCCTCCCCGACTACTCCATCTGCATCTGGATATTTCCTTCGTTCCCATTTGAAATCTCCCCCGGGTGGATTGGGTCCTGGGATTACCAAGACTGGGAAATCTGGTAGGGGTCGGGGACGAATATCCCATCTCTCGCGGGCTCAGTCAAAGGCTAAGATGGACCTTTTGGAAGGCAAACAAGTGACTATTGATCGGGCGCTTAGAGCGGTGCGAGCCCAGAAACGGGGTCGTTGATGAAGGTGATGTCTTTTAATTGCAGGGGTCTTGCTGGTCCCCACAAAAGATCAGCACTTCACAGAGTGGAATCTATTGAACACCCGGATATCATTCTGCTTCAGGAAACGATGGGTGTTGGTGAGACTATAAAATCTTTACTTGAATCCTGGTTTGGCGGCTGGACTTTTGCCACTTTGGATGCTCGTGGCAGGTCGGGGGGGCTGGCTTTAGGATGGAATACTCACTCTGTGCAGTGTCATACACTGTGGGGATTGGAGGGGGTTTTGGGGATGAATTGCTCCTCGCAGGATCTTTGTGATACCTTCACGGTGGTTAATATATACGGCCCCTATTTAAACCGTATTCCCTTCTGGGATTCTTTGTTTTCTCATCCTTTGCTACAAGATGGTAATCTTTTACTTGGAGGGGATATGAATTTCTCTCTTGGGCCGGCTGAGGTGTGGGGTGACAGAACGAGGACAGACCCACTGACTGATTACTTCACTCACAAGTTGGTCAATCAAAATCTGCTTGATATTGAGCCAACCCTACTAAAATCTACTTGGAGAAATAACAGGACTGGGGATTACAGAGTTGCGAAACGTCTGGACCGTTTCCTTGTGTCTGAAATTTTTGCTGATAGGAACTATCTGATGAGGCAGTGGGTTGGCTCGGGGGGTTCTTCTGACCATTTTCCTATCTTCATGGAGATGAGGGATGGTCCTGTGAAACCAGCTGGGCCCCTAAAGTTTAATAAGATTTGGTTAACTGATGAGACCTTTAATGGACTTATTGAATCCCACTGGGTTCCTTTCAACACTCGGATGGGCCGTTCTGCATCACAACAGTTCTCGGACAATATCAGACGGATTAAAGGGCCAGTGAAGGCCTGGGCTTATGAAAAGACTATTAGGGATAATAGAGACCTACTGGCTATTGAAAGTGAGTTGCAGCTCATTTATGATTCAGGATCTGGGGGACTGGGTACACCGGATGAGAAGGGTCTTTTGGTTTCTCTGGAGGGTAGGAGAAATAAGCTGCTTTTGGAAAAAGAGGAGACTTGGAGGTTAAAGAGCAGAGCTATATGGCTTTCGGCTGGGGATGAGAACACTAAGTTCTTTCATGCATATGCTAAGGGCAGGAAGGCGGCAAATACTATATGGAGCTTGGAAGACTCTTTGGGGAATACCCAGAAGTCTTTTGATGGTATGGCGGAGGTTGGGGTAAATCATTTCAAAACACTATTTACTGCTCCGGCACAGGCTAGTATATTGGAGGTGGTCCAGATGGCCCAATTATTTCCTCGGTTTGTGGAAGAGGAGGACAATCTCTCTTTGATGGCTGAAGTCACTGTCGAAGAATTGAAAGGAGTTTTACAGGGCTTCAATAAAGACAAAAGTCCGGGACCTGATGGATGGACGGTGGAATTTATCCTGGCACTTTTTGACCTTATTGGAAATGATCTGTTACGGATGGTGGATGATACTCGTAGGTCGGGGCGCATTCCAGCCGCTATGAATTCCACCTTTATTGCCCTTATACCTAAGACTGATAACTCCTCTTCTTTAAATGACTTCAGACCCATCTCTCTGTGCAACTGTGTATATAAGGTGGTGTCAAAGATCATTGCCGGGCGACTAAAGGGTATTCTGTCCAATCATATCTCGGAAGAACAGTTTGGGTTTCTGGAAGGAAGACAGATCCATGAGGCCATTGGTGTTGCACAGGAGGGCATTCACAGTATGAAAGCTCGAAAAATCAAAGGGGCCATTCTCAAGATCGACTTATCCAAAGCATATGATAAGGTGAGTTGGCTATATATTCACTTACTTCTCACTCATCTGGGTTTTGCTGTGGATTTTATTAGGTGGATTATGAGTTGTATCACTACGGTATCCTTCGCGGTGATCATCAATGGTGCTGCCTCTCCTTTTTTCCGCTCTGAAAGAGGCCTCCGTCAGGGATGTCCTCTTTCCCCCTTACTTTTCCTACTGGTTGCCGAGGGGTTAAGTAAAGCCTTGAAAAAAGCTTGTAGGGATGGCACTCTCCATGGTATCCAGGTGGCTCCTGTTTTTTTCATCTCTCATCTGCTGTTTGTGGATGATATCCTCATTTTTTGTACTGGATCGGTACAGGACCTGCAAACCCTAAAGGACATTTTTCTACTCTTCTCTAAGGCTACGGGAATGGAGATCAATGAGCGGAAATCTACCCTTACGACTCATCTGATCAGGGAATGTGAGATTGTGGCTTTACGTAGACTTTTTCCTTTTACTTTCCTTCAGCTGGCAGATGGTTTCAGTTACCTTGGGTTCCACTTAAAACCTAATGCCTATACTAAACAGGATTGGCATTGGCTCATTGAAAAAATTCATAAGCGCTTGAAGGTGTGGAGCCATAGGTGGTTGTCACGGGCTGGACGATTGGTCCTTGTGAAATCAGTTTTAGAGGCTATTCCGGTCTATTGGCTGACCCTTTCTTGGATCCCTAAAGGAACGTTAGAAAGTGCTCGCAAATTATGCTTTCGTTTCATTTGGAGCGGTAAAGGAGACTACGTTTCCCCATGGGTTCGGTGGCAGAGGATCGCCATGCCAAAAGCTTTGGGGGGATGGGGTCTAAAAAATATACATCTTTTTGCAATGGCACTGGCTGCTAAGGGGGTGTGGAGACTGTTAAAATCTGAGAGTTTATGGACTAAAGTGGTCTTTCGGAAGTATATTGCCCCATCATCTATTTTGGATTGGGTGCGGTCGAGGGATAAAGCTCATTCTGGTTGCTCTGTAATTTGGAAAGCGGTTATAAATTCTTTCTCGGTGGTAGGGGAACATATTGCATGGAATGTTGGAAATGGACAGGCCCTTTGTATTGGGGAGGACCCTTGGTTTGGGAGTGCTGGTCGTCACCTTTTATCTGGTGATTTAATCACTTCACTGCGGGATTTGGGTATTAATTTTCTATCTCAGTTGGACATACCGGATAGGAGACACATGTGGAACCAGTCATGGGTGGATGTGGATTCTATGGCTCTTTCTGTGGATGAAAGGGGGGAGATGAGGTCCTATGTCGATGCACTTATCGGTTCCAATATACTTATCCGCGACAGGGAGGATGTTTTGGTATGGGAAGGTGCCCTTACTGGTCGGTACACACCCAAGGATGGATACATTTGTCTGAGTCACTTCATGAACCCTCGTGTTTTGGTTGGGTGGTGGTCTAAGATATGGAAGATCGACTGCCCTTTGAAACATCGCCTCTTTATGTGGAATGTACTTGAAAACACTATACCCACCTGGGATTTCCTACAGCGGCGGAATAGAATTGGACCGGTCTGGTGCATTTTATGCAAAGCCAGTTTAGAATCCTATTACCATCTACTACTCCAATGTCCCTTCACGGTACAGGTGTGGGCGGAGTGCTCCAGACTTTACAAAATTTTTTTTAACTGGGCTGGGGATTCGGTGTTATCAGCTTGGACACAGTGGGTGCAGGACCCTATTGGGAAAACCTACATGAACCTTCCTTTAATGGTAGCGTGGGGCATCTGGATGGCTAGGAATGGTATGGTTTTTACTGAAAAAAATAGCACCCCTGTGGTTACTGCAATCCAGATTTGTGGATACCGGGAGGCTTTCCCACACCATATTAAGGTGGATAAACAACGTGAGGTTCTGGCACTGGACATTGATGAGTCAATACCATGGGGTTTTTATGATGGATCTGCTTCGGGAATTACTTGTGGGGGAGGGGCTATACTGCATCTTTCTGCAAACCACTCTTACCACCTTTCCTGGGGACTGGGGGAGGGTGGGAATAATTTTGCTGAGTTCATGAGCCTGAAACTGCTTCTCATTTTTGCAAAGTACCGGGGCTATCAACGGATAAATGTGTTTGGTGACTCCATGAATGTTACAAACTGGACTTGTGGCACTCAACTTTGCAATGATATTAGACTTGAAAACATTCTACAGGACATTGTGCAACTGAAACTTTCATTCTTACATTTTTCTTGCAGACATGTTTATAGGGAGAACAACCAGGAGGCGGACGCGTCTTCTAAGATTGGCAGGGACTTGGCAGTGGGGGTGTGGCAAATGACGGAATACAGAGATGGAACTTTCTATGCATACTACCATCGACCTTTCATGGATGGTTTTTTACTACAGGGGCAGGACTTGGCTCCGGACCTTCACTGAGTTCCTGTGGATGATATTTTACTTTTTACTGCATATGATGTTTTATTTATGGTCTACACAAAACTGGATATACTGGAAACTATTTCATGGACGCTCGGGGAGCTGTCTGTTTTTTTTTCTCCCGTTGGCTCTTTTTGGGTTATTTCTGCGCAACTCTCGATCATGAGAGCTTATGGTTTTTTTTTTGTCATGTAGATGGCTGTAATTACTGTTACTGTTTTATTTTTTATGGAGGCTCGGGGAGCCATGGATATCTGCTACTGCTATACAGGCAGGAGGGCTGAATGTATGAACTGAAGGGTTTTTTGTTATTTTCTGTGAACAATTCTCCGCTCCTTAAATGGACCACTGTATGCTTCATTGCATATTCAGAATGTAATTTCTTCATTTGATGAAATGGAATTACGCTTTTTTTTTCCGAGGAAAAAAAAAATGAATTTTCATTATATTAAGGGAGGCATTACAAGAGTAGCATCTAGATATGCTCCTAGTGTTTTTAATTAGGTGCGAGGATACCATTCATCTTAACTAGTTATTTCATAATTTCATGCACTAGACCATAACAAAATATATTCAAAATTGAGACAAAAATCGTAGATTTTCTTAATCAACATCTAAGTTTGACATGGTTAGGGTATCTCCTCATTCTTATTTTACATAAATCAATAATGTTAATTAGACTAATGATCAAAATTCCTAAAAAATGACCTCTTTCTATACATGATAACAAGATACTAATGTTGTAATGGTGCAAAATTGAACATTTTTCCTTTACATGATTCCATAACTTATATACTAATAGAAAAAATTTAAAATTTAAATATATAAATAAATCATTTATTGGAGTAATATCATATACTTGGACTATTTTGTAGCTAATGGAGCAAACCTTCTCCCATCACCTAAAATCCAGTTGTCTCTAACACTAGCTAGAATGTACCTGACCATGATTTTGAAGTAGGATGTGATCTTGATTAATCTAAGAAAATAGAGTATTCCTCTTTCCCCATACAAGGGATTTGTCTTCCATATTTGTAGATATATTTCCTTGATATCTGATAAGAGTCAAAATTTGAGGGTCATCATATGTTTGAGGTTTTGGCAATTTTTACCTCAATTCCTTTTTAAATGAGTTTTAAGGGTCATAGATTATGTTCCAAAGGGTCTTTGTATCAACAAAATACTTGATGTTTTCTTTTGTTGGAGGATTGTTTGAAGCCTTTCTTTAGTGAAATCTTAGCTAAAGTCTTGGTTGAAAAGTATTTTACGAAGTTATTCTAATTCCACATCAAACAAAGCAAGTTAAATATGGGAAAAGACTCATCTCTCATAAATCCTTTCCCATGCCCTTGCTTCACACATCACTTAGTTATTATCTAATGATGTGAGAGTGAGACGCGTGAAATTTGGTCCATGTTTATTTCTCCCACCATACCTCCACCCTACCATCTTGCATTGTTTATGCAGTGTGGAATGTGGAAGGCAAGAAGTGGACATTCCATTTCCCATCATAGTCCCACCCAATCGCACCTCCATATTCTAGTCCTTCTTGAAGAAGGATGCAGGTTGTGTGATGACAATTCTATTTTACCCCCCATACCATGTTTCCTTCCATTCCCCACGCCACTATACAAATACAGGTCATGATGCAAGAATATCCACAGAGTTTGTGCAATCTAACATCACCCAAAAACAAGTATGTTTCACTTGTGTTCATTTTGTTTGATATTTGTTTTAGCTATAAGAGGTTGAGTCATAATGTACTTTGAATATAAAAGTATTTTAATAGTCCACAAGACCAATGACTAAACTTGCAAACTTTCTTATTTAAAACAAATAACCAAAACTTCATTGAAGAACAATATGTTAAAATATTAGGTTACAAACCCTTAAATGTTCATACAACAATCTTCAAATAGGGGCAACAAAATTTGAGTGTTGAACCTAGGACCATTAATTAGAGAAAATTAGGTGGAATATGGAAACCAGTTTGGGGTGTAAGGCAAATAAATTTTGGGGGTGAAGGGTAGAGCATGAAGTAAAGGGAGAAACACAAAGCAAGGGAAGAGGGTCGAGCAAGTACAAGTGCAAAGTGAAACTGAGCATGGAGTGTGACATGGAAGGTGGAAGGCGAAGGGAGGAGCATTGAGCCCACAAGGAAAGATGATATATCCTCTTTCCATCCATATATATGTTATTAACATGTGATGTGGGGATGAGGAGAATGTAAAGACTTAGACCAAGGGTGCAAAAAGGGGGATGCGGACCCCATCTCCAAATATAATGAACAATAGACTTTGGCTTGTACCATCTATGTCAAAAAAACTAATTAAATGTTGGCATATGGAATTTTGTTGTTGATGCTATAACTAAGACACAAAATCTTGAGATTTATGATGATTTGACAGAGATTCCGATAGGGCTTATGGTAATTAAACAAATTTATATTTTGGATACCATAAGTGTAACTGAATATCATTGGACTTTTAGGAGGCGATTACAATAGCCTATTAATTGATGAAAGAATGGTTTTGAAGCTTTTTTTTATATAGGAGAACAAGGATAAATTATAAAGATTGTAAGTAAACTCCTTGTAACAAAGAGAGACTCAAATGTATTTGGGTTTGAATTTAAATTATGAGATTGCACATAGGACCGATAGTTTCATCCATGTTTTTACTAAAAGTTCTAATTTCCTTCCTTCTGTGTGTACATGAGATTTCATTATGCCAACTTTGATTGGTGGAAGTTTGGCTCTACATCAAGAGGAATCCGAGTAGGATTTGTTCTTGAGTTGATGGAGAGGTTGTTCTTGTGTTGTTGTTGTTATAGTTGTCCTCTAGTGGAGAAAATTCCAAGAATCAAACGTCGTTGGGGAGAATTGATTTGTTAAAGAAAATTCCAGAGACCTGGCAATAGTGAGAATTGTGGATAGTAATTAGAGTGGGAGTTACCATTCAAATTTGAAACATGCCACCATGAAGAGGAGCAAGAAATTAAGAATTGGAAGTACTCAAAAGAAGAATAAAAGAGTTAAAAAATAGACATGTTAAAGGTGTTGAAAAATAATAATATGTAGAACCAAAAGGAGCAACATGACAAGGAAGCATACCTTGGTGTCCAGTTGATCAAATTTTGAGAGACAAAGGCAATGCCTACATTCAAAATTCCTATTTACGATGGTGATTGATAATTAGAAACTTTGGCTAATTAGATAAGTGAAGTAGAAAGATATTTTGATTTTGAAAAAAATGAAGATCCCCATAGGGTTAAGTTTTCTACCATCAAGTTGGATGGGAATGCTACTTTATGGTGGGATCATGTTTAAAAAGATAGAGTTATAAAGAAGAGATACATAATCATAACATGGAAGAATAAGGTAAGCAAATTGAAGGATAATTTCTTATAAGCAAATTATTAGCAAACATTGTACATGCAAGTGAAAAATTCAAGACAAGGAGATATAGTTGTTAGAGAATATATGTACAAACTCTACAAATTATCCATCAAATCATCCATTGAAGAACTAAATATTAAAGGGTTGAAAGGAACATTAATGGCCTTAAGTTTCAAAGTGAAGATGAAATTAGTACTCAGTATTTTCATTCTATTAAGGAATATTTAATGTGCCTCTTCTTAGGATTTAAACAAGCATACATAATAATAAGAGAATAATAATAATCATAACCATAGCAACAACAAAATTGAACACAACCATTTACCCTAGAAAACCCCATGCGAGGTAAAACCAACAACAATCAAGCTTCATTATCCTTGGTCAAAACCGGCCAATCGAGAAGAAAAAACTCCACGGTTAAACCATATGGTCTAGGGTAATTGACTCTGGAGCCGAGCGAGACCTTCTTGGAGCTGAGCATAGACCGAGCACTTTGGACCAGTGAGTCCCTCTTGGAGCTACGCATTTGGAGCAGGCATGGTGGAGTATTGGAATTTTCAGATTGGTTGGAACTCTTTCTAGGTTCGGATTTTTTTCTGTTCTCCAGGTTCTTCTTCGCTTTGGAGGATTATGGAGGCATGGACAGTTGTTCTTTGAACTTTCCTTTGAACTCCAGCATGGCCACAGGTATGGGCTCTGATCTTTCTTTGCCACCGCCTGAGATCCTTGCTTTTAGGAAGTTGGTTGCTGTCAATAGCAAGCGTAAACAGGGTGATTCTTCCCAAAATTTGTCAGAAAACTGGACAATATTTCCACTGTAGCCTTATCAGAAGCAGAGTCTTGCAGATATGCACTAAATATTGCAGAAAGGGGTTTAATAGGACAGTTTATGGTTTTATGTCCCTCTCCCAGAGCAGTAGAGGCATGGGTTCAGCGAAACTGGAGATCTCTCACTTCGGAAGGAATAAGAAGCTTCATGGTGGGGAAAGGATTTTTTGTCTTTGTCTTTGACAATACAGAAGACATGCATCTAATCTTCAGGAATGGTCCGTATTTTATGGGCCCCCAGGGATTGTATTTGAACAATTGGACTCCAGATTTTTATCCTTCTCAGGATGTGCCGTCTGCGGTCCCAGTCTGGGTGCGCCTACCCCACCTCCCACTCCACTGTTGGAACCTGAAGGCATTAGATTCAATAGGCAATGCACTGGGAAAATTCATTGACAGAGCAGAACTGAAGGACTAGTATTCTTGCACAAGAATTTGTGTCGAGGTTGATTTGGATATTGGTCTTTCGGAAGCAATTAAAATAACAATAGCCAATTGGACACATATTCAAGAACTAGATTATGAACATTTACCATTTAAATGTCGATTCTGCCATGGCTACGGTCATTTTTCCAGGAATTGCAAAAAAAGGAATGAAGAAGAGGCTGAAAAAACTAAAGCTGAGCAGTGGACTCAAGTGCAGAAAACAAATAAGAATAAACAAAACATTAGTTCAAAAGGGAAAGGGAATTCGAAGGGCCTTAGTGCATCCTCAGCAGGGCAGCAGCTTGGTGAAGGAAGCACAACACCATTAATTCCTAGTGAAGGCAGTATAGCTCCAGTAATTACAGCAGTTAATAAAAACTCTTTTGCAACACTCAGTAACTTGGAAGACATGCCAGCCTCAGCAACGTTGGAGTCCGAACAGCAGATTACCCCTCTTGAAGGGGAAAAAGAAAATACTAAGACTGATACTGCTGCAACTCTTCCTCATTCCCCAATTGGAGCTTCATCCCCTCTTTCTTATGCAGAAATGATAAGAAAGAAGCCTTTGGAAAATTCTGGCTCCTCAGAAGATGAGACGTTTGAAAAGCCTTCGAAAAGAGCAGGAAGAAAATCTCTCAAAGATGCAAGAGAGGAAGAAGCTGAAAGACAAAAAATGCAAGGAAATCAATCTACCATAGAAATGTCCATTGGAAGAAAAACCAGGACAAGGCCCGGCAAGGGAGGTCCTGCCCCTTCACTTTCTGGTAAATAATGCGTCTTGTCTCATGGAACTGCAGGGGCTTGGGAAATCCACTGAAATCTGAAGTTGTTAAAGACCTTCTGAAAACTGAAAATCCTAAGATTCTCATGCTCCAAGAGACAAAAATTGATGGGGATGCCCTTCTTTCCCTCAGCAAACAAAAGTGGAAGAAAAATGACGGAAAGGCGATCAGTGCTAGGGGTACCTCAGGAGGGCTGACAACTCTTTGGTCGGAAGACCAGTTTCACTTGGTCAACTTTTTTGAAACCCAACACTGGATTTTCACTGAACTCAGTCATATTTCAAGTAAGCTTACCTTTGCCCTTTTTAATCTTTATGTGTTGGGCTTATATACAGAGAAGAAAGATTGCTGGCTTACTTTAGCTTCCTTTATAGAAACCCACCCTCTTACGCATATCATTGTAGCTGGTGATCTAAACTTAGTCCTCAATCCAAAGGAAAAAAGAGGAGGAAATAACAATCGGGACTCAATGCAATCCATTGTTATGGAGCTAATCCATCAGTAGGACCTTTTCAATTTCAATCCCAAGAAATGACTCTACACTTGGACGAATAATAAAATTGGGACAGCGCATATCTCTGCTTGTTTGGACAGATTTCTAGTGCAGAGCACGCTTTTACTTGAAAAGAAACTAATTTCTTCCAAAATTCTTCCCAAGCTCACCTCCGATCATAAGCCCATCTTTCTCATGTTGGAAGAGGAAGAAAACTTGGGCCCCATACCATTCAAATTTAGTCCCCTTTGGAAAGATAAGGAAGGTTTCATGGAAACGGTGTTGAAGGCTTGGTCGCACCCCGTCATTGGTTCACCCAGTTTTGTTTGGCAACAGAAACTTAAAGCAACAAAATATGCCTTGAAGGAATGGATTAAAAATCCCATGCATACCCCGGCTAGCTACAGAAAAGATATAGTTCAGAATTTACTAGATTTGCAAATGGATATGGAAAGCAAATATATCAACAGCATAGACCTCGATAAAGAACAGGCTGCCCAACAAAGTTCCTTTTGCTTCTTTCGACAGGAAGAGGAATACTGGAGAATTAAGTCTCATGGCTTGTGGTTTAAGTTGGGGGAGCGCAACACCTCCTTCTTCCACAGACAATTCAAAGCGCACCTTTCTCGGAACCACATTGTTGAAATAAACTTGGTTGATGGAACTGTTTTTAAAGGAAAGGAGATTCAGGGGGCGGCTGAACTTCACTTCCAAAATCTATTTCAAGAAGAAGGGACAGCAAGTGAGGAGGCCACCAAAGATATCCTCACCTACATTCCCTCTCTCGTCACTAAAGAAGATAATCTCAGCCTCATGACCCCATTCTCCGAGGAAGAGATAAGCAATGTCATTTGGGACATGGAACCAAACAAAGCCCCTGGGCCTGATGGTTTTTCATTCCACTTTTACAGAATATGTTGGATTGTCATCAAGAAAGACCTGCTGCGAATGATCAGAGCATTCCAACAAAAGGCCAAGGTTGGAGGCAGCACCAAATCCACTTTCATCGCTTTAATTCCTAAAGAAGTGAACCCGGAGTCCTTTGACCGCTTCAGACCTATCTCCCTCTGCAACTCCTTGTACAAAATCCTTTCCAAACTTATGGCAAACAGGATTAAGCCTCTGTTAGACAAACTTATCTCCTTTTTCCAAAGTGGTTTTGTCAAAGAGAGACATATTTTGGACAATGTTATCTTGGTACAGGAAACATTGCATTCTAGCCATCAGCGGAAGGATCAAGGGATGCTTATAAAGTTAGACATGGCTAATGCTTTTGATCAGGTAAAAATTTCTTTCCTTTTCAAAGTTCTGCTTGCTTTTGGATTTGGTAGCGAGTTCGTTAACCTGATTAAAGCGTGTATTGATAAGCCGTGGATAGCTCCTTTAGTCAATGGCAAACCGACAAATTACTTTCAAGCATCTAGAGGTTTAAGGCAGGGCTACCCTCTATCTCCCTTTTTGTTCATTCTAATGGCAGACTCTCTTAGTAGGAAGTTGACTGCTGAAAATTTTGCTGGGAATGCCTCGGGCATCAGGATGGTGAATGGTCTTGACTCCATCAACCATGCCTTCTTTGCGGATGACTCATTGCTACTGGGAGGAGCTTCTCTAAAAATAGCAAAAGTATACAAACAAATTGTGAACAATTTCTGTAACATCTCGGGAGCAAAGGTTAACAAGGGGAAAAGCACGGTATTTGGATGGAATATGGACCCACATCTTGTCCTTCGAATTGCCCAATTGTTGGGGTTCACAGGTTATGCCAAATGGGAAAAAATCTCATATCTTGGCCTTCCTCTCACTCTGGTAGCTAACAAGGGAACCCTTTGGTTTGGCATCCTTAGTAAGATAAGCTCTAAATTAGCAGCTTGGGGAGGCCAGTGACTCAACTATGCTGGGAAGCTTATTCTGATTAAGACTGTATTATCTTCCATTCTTACATACCGGGCCTCTTTTCTCTTGGCCCCAAAGGTGATCACTGCTCAGATTTCCAAATTGATCAGGGACTTTCTATGGAGTGGTGGAAAAGGAAATGAAAGAAAGTATCATCTTGTCAATTGGGATATGATTAAGTGTCCTCTCAGTGAAGGAGGTCTTCAGATAAGAGATCCAGCAATGGCCACTATTTCTCTTGGAGGAAAAATCATGTGGAAACTTTTCACAAACCGCAATCATCCTGTCAGTCTTGTATTGAGGAAAAAATATTTGAATGGTCTTCCCCTCAGGCATATGCAGACTGACAACACTCCTAAAGGCACGATGATTTGGAATTTGTGTAGGAAAGGGATGAGTTTCTTCATTCAAAGGCTGTATCGAATTCCTGGAAATGGGAGCAAAACGCAGATTTGGGAGGATAGCATTTTGGGCAACACTCCTCTCGGCCTCTCTGTTGGTTTCGGTGAGCTTCAGGATTGGCTTTCCCAGCATGGATTTCAAAAGCTTGTTGATATTTCGGATTGGGATTCCACACGGAAGTGGAAGTCGTGGACCCTCCCTCGAATACCAGTGAATCTGCAAGATAAAGTTCCTCTTTTATTTAGTGCGTTGTACAGTTTGGCCCCTGTCCACCGTCAAAAGCGTGATCAATGGGGTCGTGGAAAGACTGGATTCTATTCAGTGGCTAGCGGTTATGCAGCTACACAGACAATCAATCCGCCGACCCATCCGCCTACTCTATGGACACTTGTGTGGGATTCATACGATCTTCCAAAGGTCAATTTTTTTTCTTGGATTATTGTTCACAGGAAAGTTTTAACTGGAGACAATTTGATGAAGAAAGGAATAGCAAGCCCTCACCGATGCCCATTGTGCTGCTCGGAGAACGAAACCCTGGATCATCTCTTTGTATATTGTTCCTTCTCTCAAGAAGTTTGGAACAATTCCTTGCTCGGTCTTAATGTAAACACTCCCTCTCATATCTCTGATAATACTCTCCTTTCTACGTGGAAAACTAGGTACTCTCATCCTCTTAACAACAACTCTACCTGGTCTAGAATCTAGCAAGCTCTCCCCAAGTACATTTATTGGAAGATTTGGTTGGATAGAAATAATCATATATTTAACAATTTCAAGCCCTCGCCATTGATTGTTGAAGCTAAAGCAAAGGCTCTTCTGCAGGAGGCAGCAGTTCATCACCCCTCCTTCATTGATAATTCCCTGCTCCTTGAAGAAAAAAAGTGGTTTGGCACTTTTTTGTATAGGGATAGACAAAAGCTTCCAGCCTGTCCCTTCAATAATCCTGGATGGCGATTACGAGATTCGGATGCAGTCTTTCAAGGCTGGTGGAGAATTCATGGTATAGCTATGGTGTTCTTCGATGGGGCTTCAAAAGGAAATCTGGGGATTGCTGGAGCAAGCGGTGTTATCTATTCTCAAGATGGTTCGAGAAAAGATAGTTTTTACTAGGGCTTAGGGGTGAGAACCAACAATCATGCAGAAATATTTGGGATGCTACAAGCTTGTCAAATTGCTCAAGAAATTGGTTATAAAGACATACAAATTTTTGGAGATTCTGAAATATTGATCAAGATTCTTAATACGGATGACAATTTCAGCAACTCAATTCTCAATAAGAGTTTGCTTAGGCTGCGTTATGTTCTTCGTGAGTTCACTTCCTCCAGGTTCTATCACATCTTGAGAGGATCCAACAAAGATGTGGATGCTAAAGCAAATAAGGGCTTCCTTGTATCTCAAGGTATGTACAGTAAGAATGACGAAGCACCATGCTGGGTCCCTATTCCATAGCTATGTTTCGATAACCAACAGCTCTACTATTTTTTCTGATAAGATGTAATAGTTGCAAGTGGATTTGACAAGCTATAATTTTGGTTGATTAGCTTCAACCAATTGTTATCCAATTCAATAACAATAATCGTTTTAGTTATAAAAAAAAACCGGCCAACCGGGCCAAGTGAGATCACCCGCTCCCTCCAGGCCGCATTACAATGGAGTATGCCAAGCCCTTTATAGGATTCATTACATGCAATACCATAGGCCAATACCATGGGCCACCAAATACCATTGGCCCAAAAAATGTGTTGAGACCTAAACCATTTGACTCATTCCCAAGTCAAGGTTAACCCTAACAATACCCCCTTTAAGCTTGACTTGGGGATCTCACATAAACACCCCTATCACCTCGGTTTATCTCCTGACTTTACCGATGAGTTACTAGGGGTATGCATGCCTTACCAATTCTTACAACCATATGCCCTTTTACATGCAAACTACTCCATTAATTTTGTTTTCATGTGTATTCATGTTGACTACACCATCACCATATGTTGCTTCATCCTCTCGATTTTCCATGCTCGTAATTTTCCATGCCTCCATGTCATTAACGTCCATATCAATCTTGGTCCCAAAATTGAGATTAAACCATCTCACATTCCTCCCGCAATCGAAGACTCAACCTTTCTAGTCCACATCAAGCTAGGTTATGAGTACACCTACCACCCTTGTACCTACCCAGTGGTTCATTCCACACTTGATGCAACATCCATTCTTTATGCATAAGAGGGATACAATTTTTTTTGTGCTTCTAAGCACCCGGGGAAATCACATTATAACAGGAACCAAAAGCTGCAGGGGTGTTGGGCACCACCGAACATGCACCCCATACAATTTTAATTTAGATACAAGGATATGGCCTCAAGTATCTCCAACCTTGCGCTCCGATACCACTTATTAGGATTTAAATGAGCATACATAATAATGAGAGAACAACCATAATCATAACCATAGAAGCAACAACATTGAACATAACCATTTACCCTGGAAAACCCCATGCGAGGAAAAACCAACAACAATCAAGCTTCATTGTCCTTGGTTAAAATAGGCCAATAGGGCCAAGTGAGCTCACCCGCTCACCTCTGGGACACATTGCAATGGGGTATGCCAAGCCCTTTATATGCTTCATTACATGCAATACCAGAGGCCAATACCATGGGCCACCAAATACCATTGGGCACCAAATACTATGGAACACCAAATACCATTGGCCCAAAAACATGTGCCAAGACCTAAACCATTTGACTCATTCTCGAGTCAATGTTAACCCAGACACCTCTTGAAGTTGAGGAAAATTTTATGAGAAGACAACAAAGTTCAATAGGAATATGAACTTGAGGCATATAAAGAGAAACTAGTGGAAGAGGCCATACAAATGCAAGAAATGATGATGAGACAAACAACAATAGTCAGAGTTCAAGAGGAGGTATTAATGTTGGTTGAGGTAGATGTTATGGCATAGACATGAGAGGTAAGTTTTATGGAACTTGTTACAAATATGGCACACAAGGACAAAAAAGATTTGAATGTCCAAAGAAATAGAATGGAGGAAGAATAATGAGTCAAGAACACATGTGACCTAACCAGAATAATTAGTTCTTGGAGATAATATATCAAAAGTACAACATGAGAAAGAAGAGAACCTCACTTTCATGAGAGTGCTATTAAACCCTAAGAAGAAGAAAATCTATGAAGAACCTAAAAAAAGGAAGAAAATTTCAAGACCATGTGTAAGATACAAGGTAAGTGTTGCAATTTGATAATTGATGGTGGGAGCACTAAAATATTGGTTTCCACAAAAATGATTCAAAAGTTGAAGTTAAAATATATACCACATCCTATTGTATAAATTTTTCATGGTTCCAAAAATATCACCAAACTATTGTTTCTAAACAATGCTTATTTAGTTTTGATTACAAAGATCAAGTGTTATGTGATGTTGTTCCCATGGATATCTATCATATACTATTGGGTAGACCTTGATTGTATGATAGGGATGTTTTCATGATGGAAAGAAGAATAGTTACCAATTTGTGAAAGATGGTGGAAATTTCATGTTACACCTAATGAAGGATGAAAGTGGTGCAAAGAAGAGTAGCAACATAATCATGTTTGTTCAACCAGTGAATTTTTTATAGAGATGATGAATTCAAATTGTTGTCTTGTGCTTTTTACAATGAAAATCCAAAGATACGAAGAGATTAATGTGCTTACAAAAGTTTAAATTTTTTTGGAAGGTTATTATGAGATTATCTAAGATGATTTTATAGTGGGAGTGCCTCTAGTGATAAGCATCTCTTATCAGATAGATATGCTATTAGGATACAAATTTCCAAAAAATGCCACTCATAGAATGACACCTGTTGAAAGTGAGGAAGTGAACAGACAAGTTCAAGAACTACTTGATAGAGGATTGTCTAAGGAAAGTTTGAGCTTACCTTTTGTTGTACTAACAATACTAGCGTGAAAGAAAGGTGGAGAATGGAGAATGTGCACAAATTCTAGAGCTATTATTAATATAACAATAATGTACAAATTTTGAGTGCAATAATGGATGATCTTATGGATTCTTTGAATGGAGCAAGGTTCTTTCCAAAGATAAGATCTAAATAGTGGTTATAATTATATAAGGGGATGAATTGAAGAAAATATTCAAGAGATAATATGACTTGCATGAATGGATGGCCATGCCATTTGGTCTGGAAAATGAACCTAGTACTCTCATGAGGTTGATGAATAAAGTATTGAATTCCTTTCTAGGTAAATATGTTATTGTTTACCTTGACGATATTATGTTCTTTAGCAGTACAAAGGAGGATCATATAATTCATTTACGACAATTTTTGGAGTAGTTAAAGAAGATGAAGTTGCTAATTAATTTGAAGAAGTGTGTATTCTTCAAGAGGAGTTGATTTATTTGGGGTTTGTCATTTTTCCCAAAGTTTTGAAGATGGATTTACATCAAGTAAGGGAACTTCTTTAATGGCCTACTCCTAGAAGTGATTTTGAGGTAAGAAGTTTCCATGGTTTGACTAGTGTCTACAGAAAGTTCATAAAAAATTGTAGTGGTATATGTTCACCATTGGTTGAGTGTATGGACAATAGGAGTTTTCATTGGACTACAACAAAAATTAGAATCTCTAAAATTTTGAAGAAGAAGGTGACAAAACAATTAGTGTTAGATTTACTAGACTTCAACAACGTATTCTAGGTCGATTGTGATGCAAGTGGAACATCAATGAGGGTAATCTTGAGTTAAGAAGGTAATCATATTGCTTTCTTTAGTGAAAAAATAAATAAGGCAAAAAATATTATGTTTATGACTAAGAATTTTATGATATTGTTCAATCCCTAAAGAAGTGGAGACATTACTTGCTACATAAGGAGTTTGTGTTGTATATAGATCATCAAGCATTTCAAATCCAAATAGTTAGGGTAAGTTGAACCAAAGACACGTGAAGTGGGTTGAATTTCTTCGTAGTTATTTAGTTGTTTAGAGCATATATCAGATAATTCTAATAGAGTATTTCATGCCTTGAGTAGAAGAGTATTATTGTTGGATACCATGCCAATTGAAGTTGTTGGTTTGGATTATATGAATTCTTTGTATGAAGATGATGTATATTTTACAATAGCTTGGACCTTGTGTAAGGAAATAGAGAGTGGAGATAGGCCACCTTGATTGGAAGAAATATTTCTATCTAGACACCAACATTTTTGTATTCCTCAAGGATCGATGAGGGAGAATCTTCTTGAAGAGTTACATAATGGAGATTTGAGTGGAAACTTTGGAGTTGAAAAAAAAGGTTTGGTAGAATAAAGATATTATTGGTCTTGCGTTGGAAACGATGTGAAGAAGTGGGTGGAGAGTTGTAGAGAGTCTCAACATGAAAAAGGAAGAAACTAGATTACAAACTTGTATACATCATTTCCAATTTCAAATAGGATTTGGGAAGATCTCAATGTGGACTTTGTTTTGGAATTACCTATAACTCAAAGAGGTAATGATTATAATTGTGTAGTTGTTGGTATATTTTCCAAGTGTCTCATTTTATATTTTTGTAAGGAAACCTACGATGCCAAAAACATTGTTGTGTTATTCTTCAAGGATGTTGTTAGGTTACATGGGTTTCCTAGTAGTATCACTTAAGATAGAGATATCATGTTTTTTGGCCATTTTTTAAAAACATTGTAGAAGAAATAGGGGTTAAGATTACAGTTTATTTTAGCAGATCACCCTAAAATACAAGGGAAAACAAAGTTTTGTTAATATAATCCTTGATCATTTATTAAGATGTCTAGTGGGAGATAAGCTTGGACAAGCAGGTTTGGTATTGGAACGGGTTGAATTTCTTATAACAATTCAGTCGATAGGTCTACAAGAAATATACCTTTCCATATTGTCAATGGGAGATCACCTAAGGGTGTGATAGACTTGATAGCTTTTCCAAAAACCAAGCACATGAAGAGATCATATGCATAAGCATTTGTAGAGTACACGAGAGGTGTAGACGAACATGTAAAGAGGCAATTACAAAAGAGTTATTAGACATACAAAGAGAAAGAAGATGTGAAAAGGAGAGTGAAGAAATTTAGTGAAGGATATATATTGATGCCTCATATGACAAATGAAAGGTTTCGTAGGGGAACTTATAACAAAGTAAAATTCAATAAAATTAGGTGTTCTAAAATTCTTACGGAAATTTCGAACAATTCTTCAACATTAGAGTTTCATAATGGGTTAGGAATTTCACCTACTTTTGATGTTGTATATTTGTATGTATAACATGAAGGTATAGGAGATGAAGAGGAAGTTGAGAATGAGAAGGTAGTAGATTGGACCAGATTAAGATTTATGTGAAAAGGGAAAAGAAAATTGAATAGATTTTGGTTAATATATTTTGCAGGAAGCCAAGAGGTAAAGAGTATAAAGAATATATGGTTAAATGGAAAGATTCAAAACTTGAAGATGCATCGTGCATTTTTTAAGAGGAACTTGGTTGACTTGGCTGGCCATGTCCATATTGTGAATTTGTCGTTTAGTCCTCATGAGCAAGGTTCTCGTGATTTTTAATTAGAGGTGTTTAATGCAAGAGAATCCCAGGGTTCATGCAATCAAGCATCACCAAAAATATTCCAATTGTGTTCATTTTTTAAAAATTTGTTTTTAGCTACATGAGGCCAACTCATGATGTACTTTGAATGTCAAAGTATTTAAATAGACCACACGACCGAAGAATAAGCCTGCAAATTCTCTTGTTTAAAATGAACAATTGAAGTCCCATTGAAGAAAGTTATATTAATTTTTTTAGTCTCAAAACTTTAAGTCTTTAAACATTAGTATTTAGAAAGGGGTACATAAGTCAACCTTTTAAACCCTTGCAAGAAAAGAATTGTGTTAAAGTTGGGAATGCTAGTTAGATAAAATCCACATCTTTAAGTAGAAGCATACACATTTTGCGGGTTGAGGGTAGAGCATGGAGCAAAGGATGGAGCACATAGCAAGGGAAAAGCAATTGCAAGTGTGAATCAAAACCATGAGAATAGAGTGGAACACGGTAGGTAGAAGGTTGAGGGGGGAGCATTGAGCCCATAAGGGAAGATGGGATATCCTTCCACCTCACACCATTCACACCCATGTTATTAACACATGATACGAAGGCCAGGAAAATGGAGTGACTTATACCAAGGGTTATCAAAGTGGGGTGATAACTCCATCCCCAAATTCAACCAACAATAGACAATGGCATGTGCCATCCATGTAAAAAATAACCAATTAAATGTTGACACATGGAATTTGGTTATCGACCCATAAGCAAGAGATGAACTATTAATATTTATGGTGATTCAATAGAGACTCCAACATGGATTTTGGTAATGAAACAAATCAATAGTTTTGATACTCTAAGTGTAATTGAAGAAGAGGTGATTATAATAGCCCATGGATTGATGAAACAAGGGTATTACAAATTTGGTTCAATATAGGAGTGCATGGATCAATTACAAAGGCACTAAGTAAATTGACTTGTAACTAAGAGAGACTTAAGCCTCTTTGGGATTGGATTTAAAATATAAAATTGTAACCATACTTGATAGTCTGGTCCTTGATTTTAATAAAGAATTTGATTTATTCACTATGTGTACATTATATTTGTTTGTGCTAAGTTTGATTTTTTAGGCATTTGGCTTTGCATCAAATCACTGTCACCTAAAATATGAATCATAAAGTGACACATGAAAATGGTTTAGTGAATTATTAGAGCATGTTTAATAATGGCATTAAGAAATTTCAACGGACATGTATGAGATCATTTTATTATTTTAAATTTGAGCAAGTGAACTTAACTTTCACCTAAGGTTTGGCTAAGTACTAAAGGAATATCAATACATAGTACAAAGTCTTATTGATAGAAAATATGGCATCATATAAGGGAAGTGAGTTCTTGTCGGTAATACTATCAAAATTATAGCTTCACAGGATAAATATTTTTCATTGGTTAATTATGTATCACTAATAATAGGATTTCTCTAAAGACTATAGGAAGGTGAAGAAGTCTCGGATTTTTGGTTTGGTTCAGACAAGTTGCATTGCAAATGTCTTCAATTTTAGAGAAATAATGGTATCATGTTCAAAATTATTTGACCCAAAGCATATAATCATGCTCAATAAATGGAGGGATTAGCCTAAGCAAGAGCCACCTACGAGTCATATCTTGAATGTCATAGACCTCATCACCACATATCGCAAGATAATATAGATTTATCATAATTATTGGGCAAGAGTCAACCGCTCGATTTCATTGGTATGTTGTGGCCTATATCGTTTACTAATTTCAAGTTATAAAAGAGATATTTGAATGGAGGGAGGTTATTTCAAATGAGATTTTACAACAACTCGTGGATTTCCCTGAGATTAGGAGGTTTTGTATGCCATTGTATATGATATATGCCCTAGTATTTTGAAACACATTTGAAGGCGTGACCTTAAGAGGAAGAGAAAACCATGAGATTAAATCTATATGGATGTGTCACCTAATGTTATGGGAGCAAAAGGATTGCCACCACATTTACAAAGTTTAAGATGCTTATAGAAATTAAGATGTTAATAGGGACTATGATGGACAAGTTAATTAAGGAGGCTAGGGGAATCCTTGAGAATAAATGAAATTATTTTTATGAGGATAAATATACTTGTATTCAACCTTATGGTTTTGAGGGAAAACATAAACTTCTTCCCATACTTTTTTGTGACAGATATTTTTTACCAAAAATTTGTAGGAGAGTATTGAAGTAGTTTCAATTTATAAATTGGAAAAGAAGAAAATAAATCATTTATATACCTTTTGAATTCGTTGGATACTATATTAAATAGTTTGGACACTTTAAACATGTGGCTCGGGACATTAACACTCCTAATTTGAAGGATACCAAGGAATTCCATGGTATGGATCAAAGGGGATATTTAAGATCCATGTGATATCTATCATGTATGGCTCAAGTCTCCCACAACTTAGAGTTCGAGATAAAGTAGAGAATTTAGACAATGAGCCTAAGATGAGTGCAAATGGAGATAGTGAAGAGGTTGACAAATATAGGCAAAGTTTTGACAACCCTGGTTGTAATTATGACTTTAATGATTGGGACTTGAAAGGAGATACCTAATATGTTGGTAGTTTGAATGCTAAAGATATTGAGGATAGAGCTAAGAAGTCAATCAAGTTCATTGAAGAGACTACACATTACAATGTTGCAATGGATAAGACTAGTATTTATTATGATATTTCTAAGGGCCAACTAAAACAACCAACCTCATAATGTTATTTTTTAAGCTCATTAGAAGATTACAAAAGGATGCATGCTTTTTATGATTTTAATGTGGTTTAAATTTCAAATAGAATATTGAGTATGTTTCCTTGGCATACCCTTTGATTAAAGAAATAATATTTCAAAATCCTCTAAATGAATACTCAAATGCAAATGAGGTTTTTGTTTTATTTACATTAATTCTCAAGGTCATGTATATTTTGTTTGAGAAAGTCAATTTGTGAAGTTTTAATAATATTTTTAAGCTTGTCACTCCCTAATCCACTTCACAAGTCTTTCTCTATATATAATGATGATGATGATAACTAACATTCACTTAGACTGATTTTGGTTTATCGAACTTTAAGAAAGAAAAGTAAGGAATCACTTGGCTTTCTTTAGAGTTTTATTTATGTGCTCAAAAAGCTTGGAGGAGAGTGATGAGTCCACAATATAGGTATTAAGTGCATTTCTTTTTACCATTAAGGAACAAGAAGCCATACCGAAATCACCCCTTTCTGTAGGATAGGATATGATTTGATTGATTATGAAATAACATGGTTGAGTAGTAATACGTTATGTGCTTTAGCATGTTTTTAATCAACTAATCAACTAGATGAGCATCATGTGTGAATAAGTGCATGTTCAAAGATAATTATGAAGATTGGCAAGTCAAGCTCCAGTTAACATCTAGAAGAAGGACACGAAGATCAGTTTTTCCTGATTTATAAGGGCGAATCTAAATAGATTGATACCATGATTTATAGTGTAGGGACTGGGGTTGAAACTCTGTAATAAGTAGAGGCACATGGATAGCATGGGACTAAGGCATTTTTGGGATTATTCTATGTTTTTTACACATTGTTACAAATCACTCAAGTTTTACGATTCTTATGGATTTTACAGCAGTCTAATGAAGAAACAACGTTCTCTATCACCAATGAGTTTATAAGTTTAAATTAGCTCTTGTAATGTGCTTTTGAGGAGGGCCCCCTCATTGCGTAGAACATGAGTTATGTGTTTTATTTCCATGTTGATTTATGCATCTGGTGGTTTATGATTGAACAAGTACTTGTGGATTATTCAGCGCATTAATTCTGATATCGAATTTAATTATGAACATGATTGTTTTATCCGTAGTCCTGTGTTACAACATTTGTAGTTTTAAAGTATGAAGTCTGTAGTCCTGTAGGTATGTTCCACAAAGACAGTTTCCAGAATCACACTCTTATTCCCCAAACAGTTTTTCTTGATTAGATTAGATTTATGCTTCTAGTTAAATAGATGTTGCTGATTTTAGCATAATAGATTCATGTTTTTAATAGGTAGATTTATGCTTCTGATTTCACTTTATGCTTTCAACAAATAGGTTTATGTTTTTTATTTCAGTAAAATAGATTCATGTTTTTAATAGATCAATGAATTCTTTCGATTTCATTTAAAGATTTATGCTTTCAACAAATAGGTTTATGCTTTGGATTTCAACATAATAGATTCATGCTTTTAATAGATAGATCCATGCTTTCGATTTCAATAGATCAGGATTTATACATTCATCCCTTAGACGTTTGCTTCCATCAGAATAGGTTTATGCATTCACATATTTCTCCCCAAATCTGATCATTCGAAAATAGGATTCTATTAACAGTGCACATATAGTGTAGAGTGCCTCTTAAGTTTGTACGTCCCCTGGTCGATATTTAAAGTGAGGTTCTTGAACTAAGACTTGTAAAAAGGTAAGCATTTCCGAACTGCCACCAGGGAGCATCCCTAAAATACTATAATTTTGATGAGATAGAAGGTTGGGTAGGTTCAAATTGTAATAAAAATTTTGAAACTGAGATCCTATGTGGGTGTACGCAAAGCAATCTAAGAGGAAGTGCTCAATCCAAGGAAACCCACTGAGCACTTATCCTCATTTTGAGGATGGTATCCAAGGTCATCTGGATTCTTCAGGGCTCAATGCTAATACAACAATATACTCATTAAGAGATCAACATGTCATTTGTAGGAATTGATCCTGGGTGGGGAGGATAACCCTCCTCCTCTCAATTTCCCAAACTAGACCCAATTGATATATATATATATATATATATATATATTATGAAAGTATAACCCAAGCAGACCTAATAGTTAAGAACATATGATGTTATCTTTTTGGAGGTCACAAGTTCAATTATGGAAGTGGATAGGTATGTACATGTTTAATCAAGCAGTTGTTTATGAATATCTATGTGGGGTTGAAAAAATAGCAACAAATTAATTCTCACTTATGTGATCGAGAGTGGGGTAATCTATATTTTTATGGAAGACCCCAATGCCCAAAAAATTTAGTCAATTGAGTTTAGCCCGAGTTGTTGTGGGATGGTGTGTTATCTTCCCCACCCAAGTTCTATCCTCACAAGTGGGATGGCATGTCATGTTGAGCTCATAATAAGTATAAAACTTAGTGCCCTATTGTTGACCTAACCTCGTTCCCTAAAGAATCTAGGGTTTACCCTAAGTACCATCCTAGAAATGAGGGGAAGTGCCTAGGGGTTTGACCCATGATAATTATGTGGAACACATGCACACACACACAATTTTATTTATATCAAACAAAATTTCTTTCTTCCAATGTATTTTAGTGTTTCATATCTCAACTGGTTTAAACTAACTAGTTTTGGGTTAGAGATTACTAAGAGGTCATAAGTTGAATTCTGGTAGAGTAGCTCTAGATTAGGAGTACATGTTGTGTACTCTAACAACATTTACCATGTACACCATTCATGAATGTGAGGAAGCAACATCATTAATTGAAATCTCTTTCAAAGTTTCATAGAAGGGCCACTCCTTAAAAAAGAGAGACAGCATTCCCTATTTCCTCGTAGGAAATCAAATCTCAATGGTTGACACATTCCTTGCCTGAGTTAAGGAATCACTATCAATATAACCTATATGACCTGAACCTTAATGCATATGATTCCTCGTATTAATAATCAATGTCCAATGTGTGTTATGAATCCTCCTCAATATTTTGTTGGACGACTTATGCAAGAAAGGGATTTTTCTCTCTAGTTGTTTATCACTCTAAACGCTCTCTATAAGTATCCCTATAAATGTATCCTTGACTATTCAATGGGTATCCACTAAATCTTATAAAAATAAACACTATCTATGAAAATTATTGGGGTCAAAGAGATAAATTAACCCAAAGGATTATTTGCAACAAGACTCCTCTACTTCTTTTATCATCCTTTCCATTTCTATGTAAATATTCCGCTTTAACCCTCACTAGAGAATGATAATGGGCCTCATAGACTACGAAATGGGTCTTAATGTTATGTACAAAACCCTTGAAATATCATAATATATTAGAGTACACACAATGTACTACATGAGATGTTAAATGTGGAGCACAAATCCAAAAGAGATAAAAGAGATGAGTTACACAATAACTTCTTAAATAATAGGATAAACTCCTCCAAATAACACAAGTAAAACCACATGATTTCATATGTTCATATGTCAATAATGATTATATTGACCTCTATGTATACCTGTTTTCAGTCATTGCACATGTGGACCCTTTATTAGGTTGACCCTTATACATATACATTTACCCCCTTATATGCCCCTCTTGGAGTCATATCATAGTAGCCGCCTTTGAAAATATTTGAACTCTTTGATTATCAAATGGTATTTTTTTTGTTACTCAAGGCTAATTGTTACATGTCTTTTCCCACAACCAAATCCATTCACTTGGTTAACTAAACTACCTTCTTCTTTTTCATTTGAATTGTCTTGGTCTTGAAGCATATTCATTTTTGGTCTTTCACTTGTCCCCTTGCTTTGGTTTGACTATAATAGGCTCAAGAGGAGCAAGGTTGTGTTCCAATGTAGATTAATTATCTAGCTCCCATACAAGTTCCCACCCCATCCTTTCTCCACGGTAGGAATTTATTTCTTCAACAACATAAAATGGGTCATGTTCCTCAATTAAGCATATACTTGTTGCCAACTTCTCCTTCCATAGTGGGTGAATAACAACTCATTAGAAGAAGTCATAGACATAAGTTTATGGAATCAAGTCAAGCACCAAAAAATGATGAAAAATCTTAGCATGGGAAACATCATGGCTTCTTTGAGTTTGGTCGCCATCGGTGACTTTGTATATTAGATGCTTATATTCTTTTGCCATGATTAAATTCTTAATGAAAAGAATATTTTAATCTCCCCTCATTTTCTCCCATTAGCATGGCATGGTTCAATGCCCCTTTAAGCTTCAACATCAATAAGTGATTACAAATAACTCTTAGATTATCACTTGAAAGAGCCATCTTCTCAGTTAGCTCTGTTAAGATATTTTAATACTCCATGCTTGTCCTACTTCCATTATTTACCATTTGTTAGCACTTAGTGATGTTATTTCCCCCCTAGTGGTGTGCAAATGTCATCT
Source organism: Larix kaempferi (assembly GCA_027924585.1). Lineage (NCBI taxonomy): Eukaryota > Viridiplantae > Streptophyta > Pinopsida > Pinales > Pinaceae > Larix > Larix kaempferi. Next base: position 2,806,230 of record BSBM01000276.1, on the reverse strand, counting down.
AGGACCCATTAGCCACCTAATGCACCCTGCATGCATGATTTTAGGACCCTCGGAGGTGGTTCCCTATATTTTAGGAGCCCACTCAGTGACTCATTTCAGTCTAAGTGAGTTACACATGAGTTGGTGAATCTAATTAGGAATTTGAGCTCCGATCACCACTGATTGTGGCCTCATGCGCCCTTTTATGATTGATTTGCATGACAAACTCATGGATGTACCCTCCTTGTTCAGTTAACTAACTGAATCATTACTTCACTGAGATTTGGTTGAGTTTAACTAAGTTTGGGACTTCCAGAGCATTGATTGAGGTGACAATTACTATGCTAGAAAGACTGTGACTTGAATTCTCCTAGGAGATTCGAATTCTCTCTATTGTATCATCGTTGTTGACTATACTGATTATTGGATCATGTGACATTATTATGTTCCTATGTGATTTCTCATGCATGATTAATTGTCTGCTCATTTTTACTGCAATTTTCACTGTAATTCATCTTTTATGTTCATTCTTTCTCTGTGAAGTATACTCAGCTCTATGATCTACTATGACTTAGAATTTCAGATGGTATCAGAGCTCAGAGAACATAGGTTGAGCAACTACTTTCAGTAGTGCACCAGAAGCCTTTGGATTTCCACAACAAATCCCAATGCCATTGCATTGAATTCATTGGAGAAATCCTTTGAGGTCTAGCCAGGTGTGAAGGATTCGGAAAAATGTGCCTATTGTCCTAAAAGCAGTGCTCAGTAGTAGTCTATCTCCAAAATTGAGAGTTTTTTTGCAGGATATTGAAGGTTTTTCAGTGTATCAGTAGCAGCAGTTCAGTTGTATTCGCTCCAGCAGTTCATATGGAGAATTAGAATGCTCCCTTGTCTCCTAGGATCCTGACGCCCTTCAATTATCTTGATTGGAGGGCTGATATGCAGATGGTATTGCGCAACAAATCATTGTACAGGGTCACAATGGGAAAGGAGATCGAACCTCAAGCAGTTGTTGAGAAGGCCAAGTATCCGAATAGATTGGATGAAGCATTTGGTTTCATGTGTATTCATATTTCCAAAGATCTACTCTTATAGGTCAAATCTGCACTTCTCCATCTGTGATCACATTGCTCTGTCGATCACACAAAATGACACTATGGATGGAAGAGATAGGTTGACCCTGGATGAGTTATTGCTGAGATTACACTCTTCAACTGAAAAAACAAATTTTTTCTACAGTTTTCACCATGTGTGCGCTACTATTGCCACAGTGATCTAGTGTTCTAAATGCTGGTCTTATTGAAGACAACCTGCGCACATCCTCCAAAATGTTGGAAACGCTGGTTGTCAAATGCAGAAGTTGCATACTGTGCACTAGTCTAGTTGTATGAAACCTGCGCACATCTTAAGATGAAATAAAAAAAATATATTAAGATTACGAATTGGGATTAGTTGAAGTTGGTTCTGCAACTTCCCCAACCTCCCAATTCAACCACCTCTCGAATTCAACTGCCTACCTTGTGCCATAAATACAAGGGGAAGCCATGAGAGAGGGGACTAGAATGAAGGATAAGCTGCTGTTATGCTGGAGGAATTCTTAAGTCATTGTGAGGAGCAGGATCCAAGGACTCGGTTGTAGAAGTGTCTGGACAGATCAGGTATATCTGTACTTATCTACATTTCTTTGACAATAAAACGTGGAAATACCCTTCCCGTCCCAATCGAATGTCTATTTGATGGAATGTCTATTTGATTGAATATCTAATTGTAGTTGATGTTAAGTTATTTCCAATTTCATCATATTTATTATAGTCAATATACACTGAGGAAGGTTAACTTTGTTTTGCAGGTTCATCATTGCGGAAGATTAGGCGAAAGCTAGGACCGACCATCGTTAAAAAGGTACAACTTTTGGAATCCTAACCTCTTTCCATTTGTAGTAATTAATGCAAAACATGAATGTATTTACCTGTCACCCCATGTAAGTTGGTAGTGTGGTCTCCCCCACTATAAGGTATTTTCCTGCACAACAAAACTGGCGACTCCACTGGGGAGTAATCGGTTGTTTTCTGCTCTAGGGGACCTTGCTAGGTTTTCTTCCAGTTTATTCAGTCTTTTGTTCTCGAAGAGGTTGTTTATAGGTTACTTTTCAGTTCCTTTTTTATCTTGATTCATTTCAGTTTGACTGAGCAAAGCACTTTTTAATTGCTTTAAGTCCTTGTGTGTTGGTATGTTGTTCATACAGTAGTGCATTTTTGTCTTGTGTGATGGTTTCCCTGAAACACAGTAGCGCATTTCTTGTGGCAGGCGCTGGTTCTTATACCACACAGTAGCACATTTTTCCCGTAGGTTCAAGCTCTCCTCTAGGGTTTGGTTTCCAGGCTGTTGGGTCTACTTCTAGCATTTTTCCTTGCTTTTTTTACTGATTTTTGAGACATCTTTGTATATTTATGAGTCTTGTCTACCTCTTGAGGGTCCTTTAATTTGCTTTGCCTACTTCAAGCACTGGTTGTTAGGTCTCTTTCCTGTTTTTCATACTTTTTGAACTCGTGCACGGCTTTCTGTTGGACACAGTAGCATACTTTTTTCCCTAGACGCCTGTTGCACTTCTGCAGACCTGCGCACTCAACGCTTGTTGTCTGTTGCAAACCTGCACACCTTTACTGAGATTCAACTTTTTTTTTAGGGTTTGATCCCAGTTTGAGGTTTTAGGGTGGTTTTTGAAAATTTTGTTGGTTTGGATGCCTCCTGAGTTTCTTTTCAGGTCAGTTTGAGTTAGTTGAAGCTTTCTTGTTTACTTTTCCTTTGAGTTTGTGTGGTGGTGAAGTCACCTTGGCTTGCTTGCCTACCCTACTTATTTGGGAGATGTTTTCTTAGGTTTTGGTGCTTAGGAGCAGCCTCTTGGTTTGTTTTCTGTTTCGTGCATCAGCTTTACCTTATTTTCTTTTACATCTTGTTCCAAACCTTGAGTTCGTTCATTGAAACAACCCTGTAGGTAGAGTCTTTCTCAAGTCTTTTTTATTTGATTGTTTTGAGCCATTAGGTTGTTTTTCTTTACCCACACTTTGCGTTAGGTCTTACTTGTTCCTTTTTCAGATTCATTTTCTTTTGCAAAGTAGAAGAAAAGATCAAAATTGAAATTGGTAGCTTAGTAGTAAGATTTATCATCTTTTTCGAAGTAGCATAGATCGTTTGCTTTGAAAAATTAAAAGAAAATTGAAAAAAAAAATTAGGATTACCTATTTGTTGTTTTGAAAGAACATAAGCAAAAAGAGTTTTTGTGAAGTTTCATGCATTACTTTTATACGCACTTTGCTTTCTGTCGAAACCATTCCACACACTTCACTACCCTTCTTGAGTAAAAAGTAGCCTCTAAAAAGAAATTTTAATAAAATTAACTAGCAACTTTTTATTTTTAGGTATACACATCATCAACTAGCTTAGGCTAGGGTTTCGGGGTAAATCATATTAAACTACCCGAAATCGGTTTCATTACTCAACAATCGTAGTAAGACAATCTATTAGGTAAATCCACCTATATCAAAATATCTTGGGAACGCTCTACTCAAACCAGAGTTAAGCACGAGGCCGTGTGCAACTGGAACTGTTGAGGATACCCCCTCACTTTCCTTTCAAACATAAACCAGAGTTGATTCACGTAAGGGGGTCCACTAGTAATTTTAAGTGCTTTTGGATTTTGGGCTTTGCTACCCTGCCCATGTGTCTTGACTAGACTGACGACTGTTCCCCCAGGTATCTTCGTATTTGTGGTATCCTTAGTATCTTAACCCTGGGGCTCTTCACAGGTATAGTGGAAGGATAATTCCACTGCACCTTGGACAGACACGGAAGGTAACCCTTTGCAGTAATCCTGGGAGGGTGGTTTGGTGATTCAAATGCTTGCACCTAGAGGACCTCCATTGGACGCCGTGTAACTGACCGTCGGTACTCTAGTGGTTTTTTCTGGGCCCTCATCATCCCAGACTGGCTTCTGAGAGTATTAGCTTTGTTTGCCTGGTTTTGATCACTGTAGGACATTTTTAGTGGTGTGCTCTTTGTGCTGCTTGTTTTTAGTTGGCCTTAGATATTACTGGCACGTTGAGTCAGAAACTATGGATAGCATCCCAGTGAGCACCAATCAAGGGACCCCTGTTCAAGGGGCTCCTTGTGCTTTTCCATTCATTGGGAACATTGGTACTCCCTTAATGGCTACCTTGAATCTTCCGGGATTCACTATAGGGCTATCGGTTTGGTTGTTTTCCACTCTGAATGCTTTGCATGCTCTTGATGCTTCTCAAGTAAGCAACTCACATCGAGAGCATCAAAACCCTATACCTGCTTCGCCAGTAACATCTTCTCCTCCTCCTTCTACCTCATGTGGTGAAATTAGTAATACTAGTAACTAGCAGTCTAAAAGGAATAGACGGAGGAAGAATAGGGAGAAGATGCAAAAGCAAGGGGGCAGCCACCCAGCCTCTGGAAGTCATGCTGGGGGAACCTACCCAACCTTTTGAGGTCATGTTGGGAGAACTCACTCAATCACTATAAATCATATTGAACCTAGCCACCTAGCCTCTAGAAGTCATGTTGGGGGCACCCACCCAGCCTCTGAAAGTCATGTTGGGGGCACCTACCTAGCCTCTGGAGGTCATGCTGGGAGCAAGCTTTCAGTCACTGCAAATCATACTGAAAGCATGTCTTCAGCCACTATTGGTCATGTTGAGGACGCTTCATTGATCACTGTTGGTCATATTAATGACAAGTCACCAGTTACTGTGAGTCATACTAGAGACATTGAATCAGCCATTGCAAGTCATGCTGAGAAAGTTGACATTGTCGACAAACCTAATAAATAGAAGCTTAAGTTCCCTTGTAAGTTTTGAGAGGGAGACCACCTAACCTATTTGTACCCTGTACTTCCAGAAGTGCAAAGAGTGTGGTCCTTAGTTCAAAAGTCTTATGCTTCTGAGCAACCAACCACTGTATGTCATGCTGGGGGCAAGCTGTCAACCAATGCTAGTCATGATGAGCGTAATTTTGTTGTAAAGGAGTCTCGGTTTATAGGACGCAAGCCAAAGTTCCCTTGTAAACTTTATAAGGGAGATCACCTTACTCACCTGTGCCCTTCCATTCTATAGGTGCAAAAAGTGTGGTCCATGTCTAAAGGATCCTCTGCTCCTGAATTGTCTATAGATTACCAACAGCCTGATAAACCTTTGGTTGATGAAGTGGTTGAACCAATGCAATCTTTGGTCAACCCCACTCTTCCTTCGGAGAGTGAAGTGATCGAATCGATGCAATCTTCTACCGATCCCACTAGTCCTTCAGAGACTAATGCACCTGTCCTTGAAGTCTTCTGCATTACCAGTTCGGATGTTTGTGAAAATGGGGGCACTTCACCTATGTCGAGTGAACCCCTACCAAGCTCTAGGATCATTTCCTTTGATTGGAATAGTCTAACTGGGTCTCGCCTTCCTTCTTCTTCACCTTTCCAGAAAAAGGTCAATATCGGCAACCATGCAGTTCACCAATGTATTGTAGATGAAGGAGCCTTTGTTAGTGTCTTATCCCCTTATGCTTGGAGAGATTTAGGTTTTCCTAACCTTGTTCCAGCTGTTAATTGGTCGTTGACCTTCGATAGAAGACCTAGTGAACCGTTGGGATTCCTCCCTCAGGTAGTTGTTACTTTGAGTGGAAAAAAAGTCTTAGTTGATTTTATGGTTTTAAAGGACCCTATGGATTTTGATATGATCCTCGGGCTTGATTATGTATATGTTATGCAGGCTGTGGTGTCTACGCTCTTTCATGTGATACATTTTCCTCACAACGAAAGCATTGTCACTATCGATCAACTTACATTTGTTGATCCCTCTTATTACCCAACTATAGACCAAGTATGTCCCCCATCAGTAGGCACTACCATGTCACAATCAAATTATGTGGCATATTGTTCCTTGAGTCCAATTGCTACTGAGAAAGAAGCCTATGAATTCATGCTTACCTTTTCGGTACTGGGTCCCAGCAATTGACCAGGCAATAACTCCATCTGAATGTTTAGATATGTGTTCTATCTGGGATGATATACTTCCTTCTGATGAAGTTTTCCTAGAGTCTATAATGCAATCTGCCATTCATTTGGACATTGATCCACCGTCGAACATTCTTCCACCTTTTCTTCAAGCTCGTTAAAAACAGTAAGGAGGCTACAAGCATTCTTGCACCTTCACTTTGAGCTCATTAAAAACAGTAAGGAAGTTATGAGCATTCTTCTGTATCTCCTTTGAGCTCGTTAAAAACAGTAAGGAGGTCACGAGTTTACTTTTTCGGGCTCGTTAAAACTTTACGAAAAATATTTATATAGAGTTCTTTCACGCTCTTGTTAGACTCTTTAAATATGACAAGATTTCCGAGTATAGTTGTCATTTCAAACTCGTTAAAGGATTTGAAGCGACATCCACTTAGGTATAAGTTTACCCCTTTTCCGGACCTTTGTGGATCATTTACGAAAAAGGTATACTCTAGTCATACATGGCTAGAAGAGTTCTTCTCTCATTGTTTTACACTTTTTCGGGTGAGGAGACTAATAGTACGAAAAAGGACCTTTTGGAGTCTTCTTTAGGGTTTTCAGACTCTCAAAACATGAAAATACCAAGTGAGCATTCACCTACTCGGGCTCGATGTGAAATCCACGAGAGGGTATATAGAGGATTGTTTAAGTTTTTCAGACTCTATAAACAGGAAAACATCGGCGAGCATATACCAACTCGGTCTCGATACTAAAATCCACGGGTAGGTGTATGGAGTTATTGTTTAAGTTTTTCAGACTCCTTAAAATTGAAAACACCGGCGAGCAAGAACAGATCTCGGCTCGATATTAAAATCCAAAGATCAGTATTATAGAGTATTCTTCTATGTCTTCTCTGAACTCTGTAAACAATGAAGAAGGTCTTGAGTCTTCCTCCCATGGGCTCGTTAAACTTTTACATGGTTGGGCTTATTGAGTTTGCTTTCTTGGACTCATTAAAACAACAAGAAGGACATTCTTTTACCAAAAAGAATAAGGGAAGAGAAGGGTATATCTACATCTTTTTAGTTTCAAGGCCAGTTAAGTCAGTCATGTCCTTGAACACAGCATCTATTTGAGTCCATCATTCAGTTGGGTTTTTAGTTTTTGACATTAGGGTGAACATGATCTCAGAGTTTGTTACTCCTCTGGTTGGTTATTCTTCCAATCACATGGAGAGCCCGCTAATGTCTCCTACATTGCAGGCTTATATCACTTCCCCCTCATGTCAAAATTTGCCTAAGTCACTTTGTGTCGTGCTCACTATTCAAGGATACAGCCTGTGTCGGCCATTCTGCAATTACCTTGACTTCATGTGTCAGCCATCCTGGTGTCAGTTTGTTTCATCTTGTTACTTGTCCCACTCCAAATCAGCTCAAACTTGTGAGTGTTCCTCGTGTTGGATGATGGAGGATGCATTAAGGCCTCCCTTCCAGCAGACTTATTCCCATCTTCTTCAACTCATTATGCTCTGGGAATGAAGTTTAGAGTTTCAGTTAGTACCTTAGGGATTGCAGTCATCAGTGGAAGTTTCCCTCGTTGTTGAATAATGAGAATACATCAATGTCTCGTATTCGACAGTTTCCTCAGGTGTTCGAATTCAAGTCCATTTATTCACACTTGTTTGAACGTACTAGGTACCTTGCGCCCCATTATCATTATCGATGGAATCCCTCGCGTTTGTTAACGGTATACATCAATGACCGGTAATCAAACGATACCCCCCATGTTCGACTCCAGCTCATTTATTCACATGGTTAGGGTTTGTACCTTGGGTTGTTTGGATGAATACCTTGGGACTCTGATAGCATCACCATATTTATGTTATCACCCAAGTTGCGCAAGACTGAGCCACACTTATTTTGGCTCTTCATGAGACATAGATCTAGCTTGTTGTTATGGCTATGATCTCTTATCTATGTCATGGATCCATACTTGTATTTCAGTGGCCATGCTATATATACATCTCCCAATTATGTATTGGAGATCATATTGTATCGCACCGAACATCTATATGATGTCAAGATTGTAATTGCTCGCTGACCTTGATCATTGTTTTCAAGTACTTTTGTGACTTGGTTCTGTGGTTTCTTGTTCCTCCTCTGACTTGGAATTATAATGTATTTCGGCCATCGTTTCCCTCTGACCTCACACATTAGTGGGCATCTGTTATAGGTCAAATATGCACTTCTCCGTCCGTGATCACATTGCTCTATCGATCACACAAAAGGACACTATGGATGGAAGAGTTAGGTTGACCCTGGATGAGTTATTGTTAAGATTACACTCTTCAGCTGAAAAAACATATTTTTCTCGACAGTTTTCACCATGTGTGCGCTACTATTGCCACAGTGATCTAGTGTTCTAAATGCTGGTCTTATTGAAGACAACCTGCGCACATCCTCCAAAATGTTGGAAACGCTGGTTGTCAAATGCAGAAGTTGCATACTGTGCACTAGTCTAGTTGTATGAAACCTGCGCACATCTTAAGATGAAATAAAAAATATATATTAAGATTACGAATTGGGATTAGTTGAAGTTGGTTCTGCAACTTCCCCAACCTCCCAATTCAACCACCTCTCGAATTCAACTGCCTACCTTGTGCCATAAATACAAGGGTAAGCCATGAGAGAGGGGACTAGAATGAAGGATAAGCTGCTGTTATGCTGGAGGAATTCTCAAGTCATTGTGAGGAGCAGGATCCAAGGACTCGGTTGTAGAAGTGTCTGGACAGATCAGGTATATCTGTACTTATCTACATTTCTTTGACAATAAAACGTGGAAATACCCTTCCCGTCCCAATCGAATGTCTATTTGATGGAATGTCTATTTGATTGAATATCTAATTGTAGTTGATGTTAAGTTATTTCCAATTTCATCATATTTATTATAGTCAATATACACTGAGGAAGGTTAACTTTGTTTTGCAGGTTCATCATTGCGGAAGATTAGGCGAAAGCTAGGACCGACCATCGTTAAAAAGGTACAACTTTTGGAATCCTAACCTCTTTCCATTTGTAGTAATTAATGCAAAACATGAATGTATTTACCTGTCACCCCATGTAAGTTGGTAGTGTCATCTCCCCCACTATAAGGTATTTTCCTACACAACATCTACTCTTCCACCTTGATGGATTGAAGACTCCAAGGGAGGTTTGGTTGAAGTTGGAGACCCTCTTCGACAAACAAGATGAGGTAAGGGGCCATATTCTGGAGAATGAGTTAATTACTCTTCAACCCAACAGTTTCGAAACTATACATCAATTCTTTTCTAAATTCATATCTTTGGTCATGCAATGCAAGCAATGTGGCATTGAGAAGAACGATGAGAAGCTGGTGCTATCCAATCTAAGCAAGCTTGGTCTGGAGTTTTCCATCGTTGTTTCTACCTTTAATTTAGGGAGATTGTCAATCCCTAGTTGGAAAATTCCATCCTTAGATGCATTCACTGAATCTATCATCCAAGAACAAGACAAACTGATTCAAATGGGCGCTTTGCAAGCCTCCAAAAATCAGGCTCTTATGACCGGGGAGTCAAAAAGTGCGAATGCAAAAGGGAAGAAAAATGGAAAAGAGAAGAAGTAATTTGAATCCAAGCATAATGCAAAGTCTAGTCCATCGGAAGGAGCCTCCAGCTCTAAGAAGGACAAGAAAAAGGGATTTGAGAAATCCAAGTGTTCCTATTACAAGAAAGGAAACCATCCAGACAGTTCATGCATCAAGAAGAAGAAGATAGATCATATGACCAAACTTCTTGAACAACACAACATTGCCCTCCCAAAAGGCACAAGAGAGACTGCTTCTGGAAGTGAGTCTAATGGTCATGAGAGATGCCATGCACTGAAGGCTGTATTTTCACAATCACGAGCCTTCCTCGTAGATTCAGGAGCCTCCAACCACATGGTTTCCTCCAAATAATCGTGTGTTTCTCTATATATCAATGATTTTCCTAGTATTCACATTGGAGATGATTCTCAAATCTCAGCTGAAGGGAAGGGCACATTACAATTAGAGCATGGAAAGTTAAAAAATGTTCTATTTGTGCCTTCTTTGTCAGCAAATTTGTTGTTTGTCTATCAAATGACTCACACAAGTTCACTGAAGAAAGTGGTCTTTGGTCCTAACACAGTTGAGATTGCAGAGATCTCCACTAGGAATATTATAGTGAAAGGGGTTGCAAACCATGCCTCAAAGGCATATGAATTCTCTCACTTTTTTCCATACTCTCTGCCTACTCCATTGGCATCTGATGAAGATCATAGTGATATCTCTTCTAATAAAGATGAGGATCAAGGTCTTGATGTTGAGAATAAAGTTCAAGCATATCCAAATCCAGATCCAACACCTGCTCCCAATCCATGTCCAAGGTCAATATGGGATCACAAAGTCCTTGTAGTTGTTGGGAACATAGTTGGGGATCCATCTGACCATAGAACCACCAGATCTCAGTATCATGCATTCCTTTCACTGTGTCATGCAGATCCACTTCTCTCAAAGAGGTGCTACATGATGGTTGGGTTTGATCCACAATCCCTGTGCTAGATAATTCTTCCTACGAATAGTTAAACTCTCTCATGGACATAACTAAGTCCCTAGATACTTAATCCATGACAAAAGCAGAACAAATGGTCATCTATTCTCCTAGATCTAGCACAATACATAAGCTATTGAACATGGAAGAAGTAAAACTTACCTCCAACCTATAGGTTGTCCTAGCTCCAGCTCCAAGCTTGATCTTCAAGGCTTGAACTTGTTAAACAAGACAAAGGACCAAAAATTTCAAGCAATATATGTATAAACAAAGATCTAACTATAAAAACATAGACAATTTCATGCATTCATCATTAAAGACATGAAAATGGGAGGAATAGGCTAAGTTATATCAATAGAAAGAAAGCCATAAAGAAGCCATACAACATGTGTTATACCTGACTCATGCTAGATCATATCTTCTCCAAGCTCTCCTCCATCACCCTTGCAATATTCTTAGGATCATAAGTTGGTTGCTTCCAAGATCCCCCTCCTTATATCATGGATGGTCCTCCTTAAGTAGGATTTGGGAAGTCCAACCACTATGAGAAAATGATGGATCCAAGTGAGTAAGATGTGGATCAAGGATGTAAACCATGACAAGGAGGGAATGTGAGATGGGATTCGAAGGGGTACCTCATCCCAAGAAAATATCTGTGAGATCCAATATCCAAAATCAAAGGGATAAGCCTAACACAAAAATTTTGCTCCCCTATAACTGAGCAAAGCGCGAAAAAGATGAAATTTTTGCTCCCCCATAGGCATGCAGGATGTGAAAAAGATGAAATTTTCACTCCTAAGAACAGTAGCAGGGCGCGAAAATTCCAGTAAGGTAATTTTTGGAGGTGGTTAAGGTGGGTTTCAACCCCTTGCTTGTTGGATTTGCTTCCAAATGTGACTAAGGAAGGGACCAACATTAGAATGAAGGGTACTAACACCCTTAGGAGGTGTAAACATCAGGTTTTCCATGGTGGTGAAACATGTAGATCCTCACTTACACATGATGTGGCAATTTGAGGTATAACAATCCCTTGAAGAGACTTGCCATGGGGGATGTACAACCAAGTACAAATCTTGGTTGGTTGACAAAGGGTACTCAAAGGTTCATGATTTGGACTACAATGATCCATTCACTCCAGTAGCAAGAAGGGTTCCTATAAGACTTGTTTTGGAAAATACAACGTCGACATAGTGGGAGGTACATCAGAGGCGCAGATCCAGATCCAGATCCAGATCCAGCACCTGCATTTATATCCTACATAGGAGCATATTGCCTACATTTTTACAAAGGCTTTCACTCAAGAAAGTTTTTTCTTCTCTGCTTAGTGTGAAGGTTATTTGAGTTCCTTACTGTTGTCCTATTTTTTAGGGGGAGTTTTTCCCCTGAGGTTTTCCCCATTACCTTGTTGCATGGACAGTTATTTCTTTTTTATCATTTATTTGATTGTATGGGTGACCTTTGGTCTCAACAACTAGGGCCCAGGATGCCAAGTTTGGATTAAGGGGGGGTGTTAGGATATTTTAATACTCCATCCTTGTCCTATTTGTATTATTTACCATTTGCTAGCACTTTATGATGTTATTTTCCCCCTAGTGGTGTGCAGATGTCATCTAGGACCCATTAGCCACCTAATGCGCCATGCATGCATGATTTTAGGACCCTTAGAGGCAGTTCCATATATTTTAGGAGCCCACTCAGTGAATCAGTTTAGTCTAAGTGAGTTACACATGAGTTGCTAACTCTAATTGGGAGTTTGAGCTCTGATCACCATGATTGTGGCCTCATGCACCCTTTTCTAATTGATTTGCATGACAAACTAATGGATGCGCCCTCCTTGGTTAGTTAACTGACTGTATCATCAGTTCACTAAGATTTGGTTGAGTTTAACTGAGTTTGGGACTTTCGAAGCACTGATTGAGGTGACAATTACTATGCTAAACAGACCGTGACTCGAATTCTCCTAGGAGATTCAAATTTTCTCTATTGTATCATCATTGTTTACTATACTGATTATTGGATCATGTGACATTATTATGTTCCTATCCGAGTTCTCATGCATGATTAATTGTCTGCTCATTTTTACTGCAATTTTCATTGTAATTCATCTTTTATGCTCATTCTTTCTCTGTAAGGTATACTTAGCTCTATGATTTGTTGTGACTTAGAATTTCACAAGCTCCAACTATCCATAATGTTCCAAATGTCCTTCAACCTAATAAGGTAAAACCTAAGAAAGCACAATCACCTCCAAAACTACCAAATGTATGCAGTGGTTAGGATGATAAATATTAGGAATGCCTCCCTTAAATAAGAAAGATATAGAGTGAAGGAGGTTGAGAGAATCTCACAAAAGGGAAATCCTTTGGCCTTGGTGGTTTCCCATTGGAATTCTTTAAATTTTAATGTGATATAGTAGGCATTGACACATGGGAAATTGTTGAGGAACCACAACAATTGGAAATTTTTTTCAAGGCCTTGATATCCACTTTCATTACTTTGATTCCAAAAAACAAGGAAGTGTTATCAATGATATAAGCCAATTAATTTATATGATACAATTTATTAAATGATCTCTAAAAGAATGATTAATTTGAGTGTAGAATTATAGTAGGGAAGAGGCTCGGTATGTTAAAAATGTACTTTCCAGAATCAAGACAAAGTTCTCCAAAATTAAAGCAATTCATTAGAACAAAGACTCTTATTGGGAGAATAGGGTCCTCCTTAACAAATCAATGCATAAGTATATATCAATCAATGATGCTCCTAATTTGAGGCAGTAAACGAGGGAAAAAAATCAAATTCTCCTTTTTTTATTTGGAGACATAATATTTCAAGCTTACATTTAAATCATGGTTGGAAGCATAATTGCCAAGTAGGCATTTTGTTAATTGCAAGTGACTACCTAGGAGTTAAGGTAAACTTTTCTAGATGTATTAATTACAATCAACACGTCAAGTTCATGGTAATTGTGGTTTTCTAGACAAATGCTTCTAGATGTATGGCTCTTGTATGAGTAGTAATGTAATACTCCAGTTGTTAAGCCCCAGACTTATGGTATTTTATTTAACTATGGACTTATGTTCTGTTTGTTAATGTGACTATGGACTTATGATCATTTGTTTGATGATGTGATTATGGACTTTGGCATTATTATTAATGTTAATGCTGTTATTGTCATTGTTGTTATCATTGAATGTTGTTGCTATTAATTAAATAAACAATTGGCTTAGCAAAGGAAACCAAAAGAGTATGGGAGACCATGGATTCCATAGTGTGAGGCGACATCTCTAGCACCTTAGAACTTGTTGTTGGATTGAGTTTTTCCATCCTAGTTCATTTTGTGCCTTGGTGACATTACTAGCGTTGTCACCCAAACATTGTACAAGGAACCCTATTTTTTATTTTTATGGACTATGGAGTTACTATTGCACCTTATGCATACCTTAGTGGGCCCCTCTTTCCTAGTGCGCCCTCCTTGGGAGAGATTCGCTCCCATTTATGTTTTTTTGTCATTTATGAGCCCTCTCCCTAGATTCTAGGAGTTGTAAGCTAGATTTTAGCTTTCATAAGCTAGAATTTAGCCTCCACCTCCACAAGTGTGCCCCACTCCTCCATTCATCCCTATTTTTGTGATTTTAGGATACTTATGACCCTATTGGATCATACATTGAAACTTTGACTTGCTATGAAATTCTTCTACCATCTATTCTTTCTATTCTCCCTTGTGGTTTACCATTGTGGCTTTCACAATAATGAGAGGGGCGTAACCATATGTTATATTTGTACCATTTATGTTCATTTTTAGGTTATGATACTTGTTTCATTGCGTCCAAAGTGATGTTTCTAGCAAGAAACTCGTTTTGTTTCACTAGAAAATCTTTTCATATGGCCAAGTTATGATTGTTTTGGCCGGTAGTGTTTTCGGTGCCGAAAGGAACGTACCATGTCTTCTGATTGGGAATACCTTTGAATGTAGGTCTATTCTATTGTTGAAAATATGGTTATAATGTTTTAGATCTGATTATATTAGTATATATCTAATTTGTATTGATTAGTGATGGATGGAGGGCAGGCATCCATACAATCTAAACCATAACTAGTGAAATATGGTTGTAGGGGACATCCATGGGATCTGATTTTGGAGGTTGTGGTTGGAAGCATGTGTTTCTATTTTCTATGGTTTGTGTGGTTGTATTTGATGCTATTCTTACTACTTAACCATTTTATCAGCACACACATCCCATAATTGATAAATAATCCTCATATGAAAGATAATTTTTATGCAAGCAACCATAACAACTAAAATACGGATGTTCTCAACAGCTTTACAATCCGATATTACTATCAAGTACCTAACTTAATTGTATGCTCATATTCATGCTAGAGATTCTCATTACCATTCCTTACTCATGTACGCATTACGGATTGCATTATTATTATGTGTAATAGTATTCACGTTGGAAAATATCATGTTTGGTTTTTATGCATTTCATAAGGCTATAAGTTTTAATTTCTTGATTATATGGCCCGTTGGCCTAACCTTAGAACACTTAATTACATTGTGTAGTATTAATTTATCCCTTTTCATAGGTCTCCTAGTTCCTTTGGCCTTGTTTAAAGTCCGAGGACACTACAAAGTGGTATCAGAGCGAAGGTTTCAACAATACAATTGTTGGGCCTGCTGTAGAGTTACAAGTCATTATGTAAATATGCATTTGCATTGGATAAAATTAGATACATGTACCTTAATGTATTTTTATATGTGAATTAGTTAAACAAACTATTATCCTGGGACGGCTATGGACTTGATGTCCAGTCGGTAAGGAAAAATATTGTAAGGATTTCTAGCTCCCCTTGTCTAGTTAGGTGGATTGTGATTAAGAAGAGTTGGCTTATTACTTTATAACTAAGTAGGAAAAGTAGTATGAATAATAATAAACTTATATAGATGTGTAGTATGATAACAAATAAATGATAATGAACACATTGTAGTTCCCAATGAATGATTGAGCGAGTAGTGTGGCCACTAAACTGAAATTTTAATCAAACTAGTGAAGACCATAGATTCAACAACTACAAGTTCAGCAGTAGGAAGTTAGAGATTGGAGATTAATTTCGAAGAAGGGAATAGACCTTATAGCCCTGAAGAGGAGTTTCTTGAAGGAGGAAGGTCAAGTAGACATAAGAGGAATAGTGAACCATTAAGTTTGGAGGATTCAGTAAGGAAGTGTAGGGAGGATAATGAAAGGATAATCCACATTCAGGAACAAATCATGAATGATCTAACGTCATTGAATACCATCCAAATATAAACTGACAAGAGACATAGAAGAGATTATGTGAGGTCTAGATAATATTCAATAAGTCCTCATCACATAGAGAATAAGAAGCGGTATTCATCAAGTGATACAGATAGAAGCCCTGAAAGATCCCCAGTGAGACATAAGAAAAGGAGGTCTGCCCGAGATGAACTAGTAGGGGGACAAAGAAAAATCAAGCCCCCAACTTTTGATGGATAAGTGAAGCAAGGAAAAGATGTTGAAGCTTGGTTGTTATCACTTAGTAAATTCTTCAAGTTGCGTTAGTATACACCTAATATGGAGGCAAGAGTAGCCATATACCATATGCAAGGTAAAGCATCTATTTGGTGGGATTGGCTAGTTAAGTTGAAAGACATCGATGAAGACAAAATCTCTTGGAGGAAGTTTAAGAAGTAATTTCAGAAAGAATACCTCTCTGATCACTACTATGACAACAAGATGGAGGAATTCTTTGAGCTTAAGTTGGGAAGCATGACTATGGAGGCCTATGAGAAAAAGTTTCTAGAACTTTTGAAGTATGCAGACTTCATCAAAGATGAGAAGGTGAAGATTCAAAGGTTTCTAAGTGGCCTACCATAATCTTACAGAGATTAAATCTAGTATGATAGACCAACGAATATTAAGGAATCCATTTGGAAGGGAAAACACGTATATGAACATAATAAGAGCAAGACGCCATATCAAAAGAACTGATATGAAGAAGAACAAGTAAGAGCAGAGGAAGAAAGGATTCCATCCTTCAAAATTTAGAAACAATAATTTTAATTAGCAAGGACAGCCAAAGGAAGAGCATTCAGGAAAAATACCACCTGTGGAATGTTGGATTTGTAAGGAAAAACACTTTGCCAGTCAATGCCCGAGTAAGAGAAATAACCTTCACAACATTCAAGAGGATTCAATTGTTGGAGACGTTGGTGGAAGTGTTCAGAGGATCTATGCATCCCTAGATGGGATACAAGATTGCCACTAGTCCCGAATCATTGAGGTAGCAGGTAAGATTGCTAATAAAACCATAACTATTTTGATTGATTCTAGAGCTAGCAATAGTTACATTGCACATAATCTAGTTGATAAATATCATTTGAAGAAAAAAAAACTTGAGATAGCAAGTCTAGTACAGTTAGCTACCGGAGCCAAGAGGAAAATCATAGAAGTTGTAAAAGTGTGTCCTTTAGAAATAAATGGATTGAAAACCTTTGCAGACTTAAACATCATACCCTTGGGGTCATATGATGTATTGATTGGCATGAATTGGTTGGATGCACACCATTCCATACTTGATTTTCATAATAAAACTTATACTTGTTTGGATGAAGAAGGAAACCGAGTGACAAGTCACATCTCTACAACTGAAGAAGTGTTTCAGGAAGGGATGCCAGTTATATGCAATTCATGTGGAGGAGCCAAAAGAAGGAAAAGATCCATAGCTGTAAGAATATCCAGTACTATAAGAGTTGGCAAATATATTTCAAGAATCACCAGGAATGCCTCCTAAGAGGGACATCGATTTCTCTATCGACTTGGTGCTAGGCACAATACTTCATCTAAAGCACCTTATAGAATTATCGCCCTAGAGTTGAAGGAATTACAGATACAGTTAGAAGAGATACTAAAGAAAGGTTACATAAGACCCAGTGTTTCACCTTGGGGAGCTCCTGTGTTATTTGTGAAGAAGAAGGATGGGACTCTAAGACTCTACATAGATTATGGACAGTTGAACAAAGCAACGATTAAAAACAAGTACCCCTTTCCAAGGTGTTAGTACCAAGATTTACACATTTTAATATCTTGAGCTTTGGCCCAATTTTGAAATACGGTAACGAGTTGGTTGGATAGGCTAAAGGAGGCGCTATAGGAAGTCTCAAGTCCCAATAGCATTTTCACCTAAAAATCAATAAGAGGCACTATGGGAAATGTTTGAGGTCCCAAGTTTATCATACAAAGATTCTTTGTTAAATTTGGAAAAAATATTGGATGTAAGATGTTCAATTAAGTTCTCGGACATTTTAAGGTTTCCATTATCTTTATCAAAAAGATATTTGCCCCTTGGGCAAAGAGGCACTCAAGCTTCGAAACCACGGGGATTGAGAGGAAAATAATTGAGAAAGTGCTCATACTCACCATTTTCAAATCATATAACCAAGTACATTGGGTGAAATATATGATATTGCTTTGTTTTGCAAAAGTATTGGGTTTTGATCATCTACCCAACTTCCAAGTCATAATCAAAGTCATCGACATGTGATGCCAAGTGCAAATATCAAAATCCAAGTCGCATCATATGTCAAATCACAAGGGAGCAGTCCACCGGTTCGAGCTATTTGATGGTGTATCTTATCATTCAAATCAAAATTGGATCGATGGTTTTCAATACAATCAAGTCAATGGTCAAAGGAATATGATATCCTAAGTGACAAGTGTGTGCTTGTAAATTCTTCTAAGTTTGAATGTGAAGGGCGCCTAAAACTCAAACAGAAGATATTCAAATTCTAACAAGAAGCAAATATCAAATGTGTCGAGAGCACCAAGCCTCTGGAATATCTGAGAATGCCCATAATTTCTCAAGCATTGAATCATCGAAATGTGCTTAGGAATCTGGTCAATGCTTAGTTATCAAATGAAATGAAACTATAAAATAAAATCCCAAATACTCGAGCTTTGATCCAACAACCATTGGTTTTGTTTGGATTTATAAAGGGTATTTGGGATTTGAGTTAAAAGAGCCCAACTTTTAAAGTAAACATCCATTCACAGGATCAATGCATTACTCCATGTCTTACACCAAAGCATTCAACGCATAGGTGTCGAGGGTTAAACGCCATGTGAACGTCCAATTGTCAAGCAAGAGCACTCAGGTGTTGGAAGCATCTAATGAGTGCCCAAGTGCCAAGTTTTAGGTATTGAGTACACGTCGAAGTAGATCAAAGAGTATGCATAAAAGTGCTCAGATGGTCGGATCCTGCACAAAAGGAATGTAAATGCCTCAATAAGGCGCGCAAATAAAAGAACAAAATTCTTACACAGCGTTCTTGTGTCAAATTTCAAGTTGAATGTGAAGGTGATCATACTCAGAAGATGCTTGAGTGCCTTTTGTTTAAGCTAGATGTCCCAGGCTAATCGCAGATTTTCCCTTTATGTAAAGTGAATATCGCAAAGATACGAGACACTTTGGTTGAGTACCAATCATTATTGTAGATCCCAGTTCTTTGAATTTGTGGGAAAGAAAGCACTTGTTGTTGCTTACACTTTGGGAAAAAGCTCATTCTTTGAATTTGTGGGAAAGAAAGCACTTGTTGTTGCTTACACTTTGGGAAAAAGCTCATTCTCTGTTTACATATGGGATAACATTTGGATCCAACGGATTCTGGCAGTTGTAAAGGGCTATTGCAAATTCATTGGAAGATAGAAAGTATGTAATATATTTTGATGAAGTTTGGTATTGCTGAGAGGTTCTTGGATGAAAGTTTGAATACTAGTTGGAAGCTGTCAAGCCCAAAGTTTCCAATAACATAAATAAATTTGTTAATGTTTTACGAGAGACTGGATCCAATTGTGCAAAGCAAGCGGTTTCTTCATTTGAAAGAATCTCTGCAAATATTCTTCAATTTTCCTCCTCCAATTGATTTTCCCATCCATATTTCTGATCATTTTTCAACATTGGAAAATGGAACAGACCATTATTTGGGGGCATATTCCATTCCTCATGAAATTTCTCAATTATTTGAGTGTCCTGCTCACTGGTCAACTGGTATTGGAATGTCTATTGTTAGGTTAAATAATTATCTTGAAAGTTGGGAGATGATGAAGCACTTGTTTTCAATTGGATAACAAATTTGAATCTCAGTCATCATTTTCAAGAAAATGGAAACTTTTTCAAGGCAGATCTTCCTACCAGTACTATGGTGAAATATGAAGTCTCTTTTCAAAAATTCAAATTGGATTCCTTCTCAAAGTTGTATTCAGTACTCTACTTATTAATGAAGTTTTTGTAAGTACCGTTGTTGCTGGTATGCTGGACAAATCACTTTCAGATGAATTTTCTTTGGCCATGGGTCAAGCAAACTCCAAAATCTTAACTGAACCTTATGTAACAAAATTCGAATTGTCATCACTGTCCAATACTGAGGATATAAAAGGTGGCAAGTGGTCCAATGGTTCTCAAAGCTTCTTAAGAACGTGATCTTCATCCTCAACACCTGTCAGCATCGTTGTTTTGCCGGGAATCGAAAGAAGGGATCACATCATCTTTAGTTATGTATACTTTTGGAAAAGAGGATATTCGATCCCTTTCATTTGCAACTAATTGTTATGATTGTAACTCAAACCCCATCTATTATATAATGAATGAAAAACATGGCAAAGGGTTTGGATCCAAGAGGTTCGAGACAAAGTTTTATGGTAGAGAGATTGTCTCTTTCTTGTAAGCTTGATGACCAATTTATTTTTGTAATTTTTGAATTAGAGAACTTACATGGATTCCTGTTGTCTCGTTGTTTAGTATGATTTTCTATTTATAGTAAATTGGTTTATATCTTTAATGGAAAAAAGATTTCAATGGTGATGTTGCCATTACTAATGACATTTTTCCTCATTAGGCTATAGATTTGAATACTATTTGTATAATGCATTCTGAATATATTTTTAGATTCCTCAAAGTTGATGCCCAGTTTTACATTTTGGATTCTTCTATATGTTGCCCAATTGACCTCACTAGATTTCTCTGTTTTGATGCCCAGTTTGATATCCGTACCCTCAAATTTTGTGCTCATACTAATGAGACTCCATGCCCAATGGATTAGTTTTCTGACCTCTGAATTACTTGTTTAATCTAGTTCTTTTCCTTTTCCTTCTTTCTTGTTCCAAATTACCATGAACCACCAGCATTCTACAAATCAAAACTATCTCAAATCCAAGATGTGCTAAGCATGTCCTTCTTGCAATTAGAGGACATATTTTAGCGCTAACACAAGGATTGATGACTTGTTTGATTAGTTGAGAGGAGCCAAAATATTTTCAAAGATAGATTTGAGATCAGGATACCACCAGATTAGAATTAAGAGTGAGGATATCAGTAAGACAACATTCAGAACAAGGTATGGACATTACAAGTTTATAGTGGTACCTTTTGGATTAAGAAATGCACCAGCAATATTCATGTGTTTGATGAATGGAGTCTTCAGAAAGTACTTAGATAAGTTTGTAATTGTATTCTTGGATGACATACTTTTCTATTCCAAGACAAAAGAAGAGCATGAAGAACATCTAAAATTAGTAATGCAAGTGCTTAGAGAACAACATTTGTATGCCAAGCTAAGTAAGTGTTCTTTTATCAAGGTAGAATCCACTACTTAGGACATATCATATCTAAAGAAGGTGTTTTAGTAGACCCTGAGAAGATAAGAGTTATTATGGAATGGCCAACACCAAAGAATGTATCATAAGTAAGATCTTTTATGGGATTAGTTGGATACTCCCAAAGGTTCATCGAAGGATTAATCTCAAAGTTAGCTCATCCTATCACGTATTTGCAGAGGAAGGGTGTGAAGTTTGAATGGACTCCTAAGTGTGAAGATAGTTTTCAAAGACTTAAGGAAATGATTACTGGTGCACCAATTCTGAAAATTGTGGATCTTGAAGGAAACTTTGTTGTGTGCACAGATGCATGTAAGTATGGTATTGGTGGAGTATTGATGCAGGATGGACATGTGATTAGTTATGAATCCATAAATTTGAAGGAACATGAGCAGAACTATGCCACTCATGACTTGGAGCTTGTGGATATCATCCATGCCTTGAAGATGTGGAGACATTATCTGATGGGTAAGAAGTTTAAGTTAAGAACTGATCATGATGGGTTAAAATACTTGTTTGAGGAGCCTAATTTGAATGCAAGACAGAGGAGATGGATGGACTTGTTATGTGAATATGACTTTGAAATCAAGCACATCAAAGGCAAGGAAAATAAAGTAGTTGATGCACTTAGTAGGAAGATACATGTGATGCATGTAGCAACTATTAGCACTAGTACGTCAGATTTAAAGGATAAGATCATTGAAGCCAATATTGCAGATGAACATTATCTACAAATAAAAGAAGGATTGCAACAAAAGAAAATACCACAGAAATTTAATAAGTATAAGTTGGAAGAAAATGGAAACCTCATGCATAAAAATAGAGTTTATGTGCCTAATTCTGGAGATATAAGAAAGATGGTTATGAAAGAAATGCATGATGTTCTTTCTGTATGCAATACATTCAAATTACTAGAAGACAGTAGCAACAGTAAGAAAACAGTACTATTGGCCAGGATTGAAGAATGATGTTATAGAGTATATAACCAGATGCATGGAATGCAAAAAGGTTAAATTTGAGCATCAACATCCAGCAGGATTATTACAGCCTTTGTCAATACCCGAATGGAAATGGGATGTAGTGACAACGGATTTCAACACAAAGTTTCCTAAGACAAGATTACAAAATGATGTTATCATGGTTGTGGTAGATAAGTTAACTAAGGCAACACACTTTATTCCAGTAAAGACAACTCACAAGGCATCTAACATTGCATATATTTACAAGAAAGAAATAGCCAAATTGCATGGAATCCCGAAAGCTATAGTATCAGATAGAGATTCAAAACTTACTTCTAACTTTTGGAAATGATTGTTCGAAGGATTTGGGACAAGGTTGAACATGAGTACAACATACCACCTCCATGGAGGTAGTTTTTAAAAGTTACAGGCTTAACTCTCTACACTTAACCCACGATACGCCATTATAGTGAGGGAGCTTTCTCTATCCAGTGTGTTGAATGTAATTCAATCTGGGTTCGATTCTCCTATTTGTGAGAAAGGTCTTTTGTGTTAGCTTGTGGTTGCTGTCAAATATCAACATGCATTCGGTGTCTGATGGTGTAGTATGTCAAGTTTCAGGAGTACGTTTCTAAGGGTAAGTATTTTAAGTTTGTGATTGCAGTACTATGATACTTAACTTTATAATCGTGTTTTCCTTGGTTTAACCCTTCAAACTGTGTTTTGGCAGGTACCCATTTCGTATGAGGTTGTTGGGTGAAAGATTGGAGAATGGAATGTTGCTACTACTTCCTGGTAAGCTCCGGTGGTTCTCGAAAACCTCGTAGGTGCCTTTGGTGGTGATTTTTGTGTGCCGAGAGTTGGAACCATTCGACTTTGTTTTGGTGCTGGCCGAGTGTGAAGTTTTTAAGTCTTGTTTTGTTAATAGCTGTACATAAGATAATCTTCAGTTTCTTTTAAAATGTCATTCGGCTCTTTAATGCCCGGCTACGTTATTCGAAAGGAACTTCGAACTGTTGTTTGTTCTACTAGATGTTAAGGGTAAAACCCTGTGTAGTTGGTTGCTCCACGACCTTGTTTTAAAGGTTTGGGTTGAAAAGCGGCAAGCCCCGTGTACTGTGGAATCTTGACAGGTCCGCAATGTAATTCTCTGTTATAAATTTTAAATGGAAACCAAGAACCGAGGGTTCTCTTGCACTTATAAACAATGGCTCGTTTCTTTGCAATGGAAAGTTGTGTTTTTAAATAATAGTTGAGAACATTGTGTAAACAACGGTTAAGGTGATGCCGAGCAATGTTGGTTGTCTTGGGCCTAGAGTTATGGTTTGCATAATTGTATAAAAATTGTATTCCTGTACTTCGTTCTTATTGTTGATAATCATGTTTGGAATATTTAGGAGATAGTTTGTCTATTAAATGTTTTCGAAATGGCTAAGCCACAATGTTCTATTCGTTTTATGAAAGAAACCCTACCCGTAGCTTCCGATTACTATCTGGCTTGTATTGAGCTTTTGTACTCGAGACTTAACCTTTGCAACAAATGGTTTCGAAGCTGTGTATGTGTTCTTACTAGAGTTATGAGCTATCGATAGACATTGGTACAGAATCGTACTTTCTGCTAAGTGAAGTTTATTGTCTTGTAGCAATCTTGAAATGTTTTAAAAGATGATTTGGTAAAGAAAAATTGTCAATTAGGGTTTGGAAAACTTTAACTATTATAAACAGAAACTAGGGTCTGTAATATCTAGGGTTTGATACAACTGTGTAGATATTCAATAATTGAAATCAAAGGTGAAAGTTAGTGAAGAAATAAAATATGTATAATTGTAATAAATCTATACAGAGATTAATTCTTGTAGCTGCTATAATTCTTGAAAATACAATTGTAGAAACATACTATGTTTTTCTTTCATGTATTAATTAAATGAATTCTATACTGCTGTTGATGCTATACTGGAATGTTTACTATCTTTAAATATAGGACAGAATTTTAACAAAAACATTACTGTAATCATATTTCCAATCAATGGCATTCTGCCTATCACTTATCTTTCTTAATTTACTTCTCTATACTGGAGTATGATGCAGAGAACAGCATGGGGAAAAATATAGAGATGGTTATCGATTCAAATATTTCACAAATCTTTTTCATTCAAAATCATACTTAGATCAAAACATAAAATAATTTCTTTTGCATGACTGAGTTTAATAATTCTATAATGCAGAAACATTTAACTATAAACAAAAGTAGGAACAGTAAAACCTGGTTGACTATAAGAGAAACAAACAGCCCAAGGAACCTGTTCCTCCCAACCTATTCCTGAAGACAGCCAAGTTACTTGCCTTAGGACCCCCGAGCCTGTTCACTGAACCACCAGGAGGAAGATTCTGTAGAAGCCTTAGTACATCAACTTGTAATAGAATATAGATTGTCCAGTCATCAAGACTCAGCAGTCAAAGAGACCTGCACCAGCACCTCTGGTTTGCCTTCTCAGTATAATTAGCAGACTTACAGTTGCACTCTCACATAACCTCCCTATTCGAATCTCTCAATGATCACCTGATGCACTTGAGGAATATTTCTGCAAAAAAATATTGTAAGGGCTTCCTGCCCAATTCGAATTGCCTTATCTAGGCTGCCTAGGCCTTTTAGTGGTTAACTGGTCATTAATGAACTGCTTGCTCTCTTCCACCCACCTGGGGGATAATGCCACATTTTAAGGGGTAGTTGTCCCATAACCAATAGCTAGTGGTGAAGTGCAAATGCTGCCATCTGTCCCATACCTTCTAACAGCTTCCATTCCTATTAGGGGGTCAGTGAATACTTATTTAACAATTCCCTTGGGTGTTTGTTTCCTATTTTAATTTATTAAATAATAATAATCAGTAATTACATTCTTCCTTGACCAAAATTGGTCATAATTACAAAACTTTGTAATTATAATTTAACATAAAGTATTTTGCAAATAAAATAATATTCTCAGAATTTGGGTAGGTGACATGCACCCCCCCTTAAGTCTCAACATCGTCATCGATGTTGGTTAATCACTCTTTGAGTGTTCCTGAAACAGAGTTGGGTATGCTACCCGCATACTACTCTCCAACTCCCAGGTTGCCTCTTCTGGGCTAAGGTGCTTCCATTGCACCTTTACCTGCCCAATGGTGTGATTCCAGAGTAGAGTTTCCCTCCTTTCGAGGATACAGTCTGGTTCCACCTGAAAATCGTCGTCTTGTCCCACCTGTACATCATTCCAATTTACAACATGAGTAGCATCGTGTACATACTTCTTTAAAAATGATATATGGAAAACATTATGTATCTTTAAATTTGGTGGCAAAGCCAGTTGGTATGCCACTAGTCCAACCCTTGACAATATTTCGAAAGGACCACAATACTTGGGTGCCAACTTGGCACAACTTCCCAATTTCAATGAACTCTTTTTCGGTCTTACCTTGAGAAAAACATGTTCACCAACCTGGAACTCTTTATGAGTCCTTTTAAGATCTGCTTGACTCTTTTGCCTATCTTGGGCAGCTTTAAGATTTCTTTGTACCTATTTCACAATTAGTTCTAACTCCTGTAACAATTCAGGTCCTAAAACAAATCTATTTACTGGGTCATTCCAAGAAACAGGTGTATCACATTTCCTACCATAAAGAATTTCAAAAGGGCTAAG
This sequence comes from Larix kaempferi, assembly GCA_027924585.1. Lineage (NCBI taxonomy): Eukaryota > Viridiplantae > Streptophyta > Pinopsida > Pinales > Pinaceae > Larix > Larix kaempferi. The sequence continues at coordinate 2,780,347 of BSBM01000276.1, read as the reverse complement.
TCTGGTTGAAGCATGATAATGGTTATTATATGCAAATTCTGTTAAATGCAAGTAGTCTTCCCACTTACCAGGCTAATCCTTAACATACATTCTCAGCAAGTCTTCCAATACCTGATTCACTCTTTCTGTCTGTCCATCCGTTTGTGGATGAAATGTTGTGCTGAAGTTTAAGGTTGTATTCAACCCTCTAAACAAAGACCTCCAAAAGTTTTCAGTAAACTTAGAGTCACGATCTGAAATTATCACTTTCGGTATACCATGTAATCGAAAAATATGCTTCATGAAGATTTCTGCAATGTCTGGAACCTTATGAGTAGTCTTCACAGGTATAAAGTGTGCTGCCTTGCTGAGTTTATCCACTACCACCATGATAGAGTCATTTTGTTTCTGATTTTCGGGTAGTCCAGTAATAAAATCTATGCTTATCACTTCCCATTTCCAACTAGGAATAGGCAATGGCTGCAACAGTCCAGCCGGATGTTGATGTTCAACCTTCTCTTTTCGACAGTCCAAACACTTAGCTATGTACTATGCTACTTCATCTTTCATTCTGGGCCAATAGTACTATTTCCATAGCATAGTAATGGTTTTTTGATAACCTGGATGGCCATAGTAATGGCTTTTGTGCATCTCATTTAAAATCAGAATTTTTACTTCTGGTATGTTGGGTACATACAATCTGTTTTTGTATAATAATAGTCCATTTTCCTTTAAACTGTAATCTGCCATAGAATTTTCAGAACTGTTATTTGCTGTCTTTTCTTGGAATTTTTTGTATTCTTCATCCGTTTCACTTCTTTCAAGGATTTGATTTCTAAATCTATTGAGTAAGTACTAATGGCTGAAATAAAATTCAATTTTGCTTTACGACTTAATGCATCAACAACCTTGTTCTCCTGCCCTTTAATATGTTGAATTTCGAAATCATATTCACTTAGAAAAGTTAACCATCTAGCTTGTCTAGCGTTCAGATTTGTCTAATCTAATAAATATTTCAGACCCATGTTATCTGTCAACGAGGTAAATTTTCTGCCAATGAAGTGGTGACGCCACATTTTTAAAGCGTGAATTACTGCTAATAACTCTAAATCATAAGTAGAGTAGTTTTTCTCATGTATTTTCAGCTTTCTAGATTCGTATGCAACAGCATGTCCTTCTTGTGTTAGGACTCCACCGAGTCCGTCATTACATGCATCGGTACATACTATAAAATCCTTATTAGGATCTACTATCCTCATAATAGGTGCTGTAGTTAGTAGTTCCTTTAGCTTCTTAAAACTGTCTGAACATTTCTGATCTCACACAAATTTCTTCCCTTTCTTCTGTAAGGAGGTTACGGGATTTGCAATCTTTGAAAAACCCTTTATAAATTTTCTGTAATATCCAGTAATACCCATAAATGATCTCACATCCTACACATCCTAAGGAATCGGCCAATCATTAATGGCTTTTATCTTATCGGGGTCAACCGAGATTCCTTCCTTAGAAATTATGTGTCCTAGATACTGAATTTTGTCTTTGTGAAAGTCACACTTACTAAACTTAGCGTATAGTTGATGATCTCTTAGAACTTGTAAGATAATAAGTAGATGTTCGTCATGTTCTTCTTTGCTTTTAGAATACACTAAAATGTCATCTATGAACATAATAGCAAACTTATCTAAGTATTTGTGCAGAATATTGTTCATCAAACACATAAATACAGCCGGGGCATTAGTCAAGCCAAATGGTATGACTATGAACTCATAATGTCCATAACGAGTTCTAAAGGTTGTTTTGAAAATATCTTCATCCTTCACACGCACTTGATGATATCTTGACCTTAGATCAATCTTTGAAAATGTCGTTGCTCCACGCAGCTGATCAAATAGATCGTCTATGCGGGGCAACGGATATCGATTCTTGATTGTCATCTTATTCAGTTGGCGATAATCTATGCACAGTCTAAGGGTACCATCCTTCTTCTTAACAAATATAACAGGTGCTCCCCAAGGAGACACGCTGGGTCTTATATAGTTTTTATCAATCAGTTCCTTCAATTGTGATTTCAACTCATTTAATTCCAGTATATTCATCCTATATGGAGCTTTAGAATTTGGTACTGCTCCTGGTATTAACTCGATGGTAAAATCTAAATCTCTTTTAGGAGGTAATCCTGGAATCTCCTTAGGAAAAACATCTTTGAAATCCTTTAAGACATGTATGTCTTCTAGTTTCAGTTTGTCCTCTTTACAAATAAACTCATCATTTACTACATTTATTGCAAACAATTGACACCCTTTTCTAACTGCCCTTTTCACTTGCATGGCTGAAATCTGTCTAAGGGATGTCTTTCTTGGAATACCTTTTACTTATACAGTTTCTCCTTCATCATTTAAACATATAAAACTTTTCTCATAACAATTCACAATGACATGATGGGCTTCTAACCAGTCCATTCCGATTATAATATCATAGGATCCTAAAGGTAAAACATTCAACTTGGTTTGTGTCTTTAACTGAGTCATGGATAAAGCACAATTTTCAATAAAATCAGATACTTTCCTTTTTGTTCCTGTTGCTAGTCTAACTAACCAGGATTTACTGAATTTTTATGTTTTCAATTTAAAACTTTCTACAATATCTGGTGATATATAACTTAAGCTAGCACCTGGATCAATCAAATAGTAACAGGATGATTTTGTATCATACCTTCAATCTCTACCATAGAGATTTGATGATCTGCTTGCCTGTTGTCGAGTGCTGCATTGATTCTGGGCATCTCCCTTGCCAAGTATCCAACAATAGGTTCAGTTTGTATAGAATGAATGTTGTTAGATGTCCGCTTCCTCTTGGGGCATTTTGATGCATAATGAGGACCTTGACACTCAAAACATTTGATAGGTGCCTTTTGATCATTAGTCCTGGTAGCATTGGGAGTGTTTCTAGGAGCTGTAAAATTCTGCTACTAACTATTTCTAGGGTTGTTTCCTTGAAAATTTCGATTCTGAAAATTTTTCTTTTGGAAACCAGAATTCCCACTAAACCTGAAATTTTTCTTTTTCAGCTCAAAATTGCTGGGTTTACGACTTTTCCAGTTTGATATTCCTTCTCTTTTTCGATTAGTGTCATAACAGAAAGTTGCTTTCCTCATGGCCTCTTATAAGGTCTTTGGATTGTCATACTCGATTCTATCCTTGATGTTGAAAGGTAGACAACTCAGGTATCTTTGGATCTTTGGTTTTTCTTCCACGAGGTATGACACATATCTCAGTAAATTCAAAAATTTACTATTCATCTCCTTCGTGTTCATACTTCCCAGCTTTAAGTCATAGAACTCTTTTGATTTTTCTTCATAGTACTTTTTCTTGAAGTATCTTTTAAAGGTGCTCCAATTTACATCATTTTCTTTGATGCCCTTCACTCTTTTGATGTCCTGCCACCAAATATCTGCTTTCCCAATCAAATTGTATATTGCCATCTTTGCCTTCAATGATTCAGAATAATCATATATTTGGAAATACTTTTTCATGCCGGACAGCCATGCTTCGACTATCTCTCCTTTTTCAGTTTCACCATTGAAGGTTGGGGGTTTGATTTTCTTAAACTCCCCAGAAATATGATCATACTGTTTATGACCTTTTCTTTTGGGTTTGTAATCTCCTTCGATGCTATCACTTGAATAGTTTCGTTTCTTTTTCCGTTTTTCATGAGCAGCTTCTGATGATGTTGAAATGTTGTTTGCATCATCAGTTTTCATCTTCTTACCCCTGTCTCGATGAGGTAAATCTTCAATCTTGGAGGTATTTTCAATTTCTCTATCCTGCTCATCAGTTGGGCATTGTTCGAACAATACTTGATTTAGTTCTTCTTGTGCCTTCAAAATTTTCTCATTGTCTTGTTTTACAGATCTGATTTCTGCCTTTAACTCTTGAAATGCTTGTAACAATTCTGACGAATTGTCATTTAATTCGCCATGGACTTCTTCTTCATAATGATGTCCCATGCTATGACTGTTGGGTCGAAATCTGTCTTCTAAATGTTCAGCTGATCCTTCCATACCTGTAGCTAAAAAATAATTTATGTATAACACAAATAGTTAAAATTTTTGAATTAGTAAGACTTCAGCTGTAAATAAATTTTCGGTTGCGTGTTCTTGGACCTTTTTCAGGCTTAGAGTTTGAACGTGAGCTCTGACACCACATGTAACATCCCGAAAAATAGCAAAATTTTAAAAAAATTATAATAGCAATAATTATCAAAGTCATTAATGCTGAACATATAAATTAATTAGATTTCTTAACTAAAAAAATTAATAACGATGACACGTCATATTTCTCAAATAAATATGATATAATTGTATTTGCCATTTCAAATTTAAGCGGATGTTAATCTCCTTAACGAAAGATCTTTTTATGAGTATGCATAAGAATACAATTTACAGATTTGTTTAAGTTCTAAATATGATTACATGTTGTACATGGTTTGTACTATTATGATGTTCTTGACGATGTGCTGACAGTTTGTTTGTATGTTGACGAAGGGGTCCTATGAGGTACCCTGGAGTTTACTTAGCTACGTTTAGCTAAGGCATTTGAATTATGTTTCCATTTGTAGACCGCAGGTAAGAAACTCTACAACAACGTGTGTTAAGAGTACAAGTGTATTTCAATTCATCGTCAATGTAAAATTAGAATGTTAGGTCCTTCCTTGCGAAACAAGTTACTGGAGGTATGGATACTTGGTTCTTAAACTAGTTTGTATACTGACTTTCAAAACTCTTCAATGTTATGATTTCACGTCATCCAAGTGTTTTGTTATAACGCTACATATATTATCATATGACTTTATCATTTGAATACACAGTTAAAATATGTAAAGTACAATGACTAGTGCTTGTACTAAGAACTTAGCTTTAGAGTGTATCTCGTCAACACTCAAACTATACCTATGATGATACGTTGTTCAAAAGTCTTTGCACTACATGGCTATTCATAAGGAATTTATGGTGAATATGGTATTTATGCTATGAACTAGCTTTATAAACTTTAACCTATTGCTTATACAAAACTATAGAAATGCAATAGAATTATTTTATAGTTACTATGCATCTTCAAAAATACATTGACATGTAATTCAATATTACGATGCCTAAGTTCAAGCTTTGAACTAAATAAAATGTGCACTAATATTGCAATGATATGATATACATTATGAAACCCTAGCTATACTTTAACATTATACTATAATTCCCTATGCAAACAATTGAATACGATGTAAACAAACCTTTGAAAGGCTAAGACTTAAGCAATAGATTGAACTATGCTATACGACCTAGCTCTTGTTCTAAGTATTGATAAAGTATGTTATTACATTTCACGATGAACTCGTTAATGAGGTGATGAGTTGACAGGTAATAAATTGGCTATTGGCAGGTTGACAGTGTCCCGTTCAGGTATTAATGGTCTTGACCAACTCCTTAGTGGAAAATATGGTTGTCAATACACGTAAACCATCCATGTGAACTTTGGTTGATAATATAACGAGGAATCCTAGCTGTGCATGATTTCCATAACGCTTCTCCTCTGAGCTGTACACGGTATTGTTCCTTAGCAGGCAGTGTTGGCATCGTCGTGGTTGTTGTAATTAATGAGATATCAATACAGTAGTTGCTCAACTTTCGACATAGCTTGTTGGCACCTTCTCGCTCGTTGATCTCACCAGATCTTGATCGTTGAACATGGAACCCTAAACCTCATTGTATGTAGTAGTGGAGAGTTTCCCGGTCTTCATTTTACGTTGGAGTAATGAGGCCGACAGGCTGCTAACATTTAGGGTTGGAGAGAGTACCTCTCGGGAGGTTTCGATCCTGTGACCTGTGGGAGGTAGTTTTTAAAGGTTACAGCCTTAACTCTCTGCACTTAACCCACGATACGCCATTATAGTGAGGGAGTTTTCTCCAGCCAATGTGTTGAATGTAATTCAATCTGTGTTCGATTCTCCTGTTTGTGAGAAAGGTCTTTTGTGTTAGCATGTGGTTGCTATCAAATATCAACATGCATTCGGCGTCTGATGGTGTAGTGTGTCAAGTTTCAGAAGTACGTTTCTAAGGGTAAGTATTTTAAGTCTGTGATTGCATTACTATGATACTTAACTTTATAATCGTGTTTTCCTTGGTTTAACCCTTCAAACTATGTTTTGGCAGGTACCCATTTCGTATGAGGTTGCTAGGTGAAAGATTGGAGAATGGAATGTTGCTACTACTTCCTGGTAAGCTTTGGTGATTCTCGAAAACCTTATAGGTGCCTTTGGTGGTGATTTCTGTGTGCCGAGAGTTGGAACCATTCGACTTTGTTTCAGTGCTGGCCGAGTGTGAAGTTTTTAAGTCTTGTTTTGTTAATAGCTGTACAGAAGATAATCTTCAGTTTCTTTTAAAATGCCATTCGACTCTTTAATGCCTGGCTGCGTTATTCAAAAGGAACTTCGAACTGTTGTTTGTTCTACTAGATGTTAAGGGTAAAACCCTGTGTATTTGGTTGCTCCATGGCCTTGTTTTAAAGGTTTTGGTTGAAAAGGGGCAAGCCCCATGTACTGTGGAATCTTGACAGGTCCGCAATGTAATTCTCTCTTATAAATTTTAAATGGAAACCAAGAACCGAGGGTTCTCTTGCACTTATAAACAATGGCTCGTTTCTTTGCATTGGAAAGTTATGTTTTTAAATAATAGTTGAGAACACTGTGTAAATAATGGTTAAGGTGATGCCGAGCAATGTTGGTTGTCTTGGGCCGAGAGTTACGGTTTGCATAACTGTATAAAAATTGTATTCCTGTACTTCGTTCTTGTTGTTGATAATCATGTTTGGAATATTTAGGAGATAGTTTGATTGTTAAATGTTTTCTAAATAGCTAAGCCACAATGTTCTATTTGTTTTATGAAAGAAACCCTACCTACAGCTTCTGATTACTATCTGGCTTGTACTCGAGACTTAACCTTTGCAACAAATGGTTTCAAAGTTGTGTATGTGTTCTTACTAGAGTTATGAGTTACCGATAGACATTGGTACAGAATTGTACTTTTTGCTAAGTGAAATTTATTGTCTTGTAGCAATCTTGAAATGTTTTAAAAGATGATTTGGTAGAGAAAACTTGTCAATTAGGGTTTGGAAAACTTTAACTGTTATAAACAGAAACTAGGGTCTGTAATATCTAGGGTTTGATACAACTGTGTAGATATTCAATAATTGAAATCAAAGGTGAAAGTTAGTGAAGAAATAAAATATGTATAATTGTAATAAATCTATACAGAGATTAATTCTTGCAGCTGCTATAATTCTTGAAAATACAATTGTAGAAACATACTATGTTTTTCTTTCATGTATTAATTAAATGAATTCTATACTGTTGTTGATGCTATACTGTAATGTTTACTGTGTTTAAATATAGGACAGAATTTTAACAAGAACATTACTGTAATCATCTTTCCATTCAATGGCATTCTGCCTATCACTTATCTTTCTTAATTTACTTCTTTATATTGGAGTACGATGCAAAGAACAACATGGGGAAAAATATAGAGATGGTTATCGATTCAAATATTTCACAAAGCTTTTTTATTCAAAATCATACTTAGATCAAAACATAAAATAATTTATTTTGCATGACTGAGTTTAATAATTCAATAATGCAGAAACATTTAACTATAAACAAAAGTAGGAACAGTAAAACTTGGTTGATTGTAGGAGAAAAAAACAGCCCAAGGAACCTGTTCCTCCCAACCTATTCCTGAAGACAGCCAAGTTACTTGCCTTAGGACCCCTGAGCCTGTTCACTGAACCACCAGGAGGAAGATTTTGTAGAAGCCTTAGTACATCAACTTGTAATAGAATATAGATTGCCCAGTCATCAAGACTCAGCAATCAAAGAGACCTGCACCAACACCTCTGGTTTTCCTTCTCAGTATAATTAGCAGACTTACAGTTGCACTCTCACATAGCCTCCCTATTCGAATTTCTCAGTGATCACCTGATGCACTTGAGGAATATTTCTGCAAAAAAATATTGTAAGGGCTGCCTACCCAATTCGAATTGCCTTATCTAGGCTGCCTATGCCTTTTAGTGGTTAACTAGTCATTAATGAGCTGCCTGCTCTCTTCCACCCACTTGGGGGATAATGCCACATTTTTAGGGGTAGTTGTCCCATAACAAACAGCTAGTGGTGAAGTGCAAATGCTGCCATCTGTCCCATACCTTCTAACAACTTCCATTCCTATTAGTGGGTCAGTGAACACTCATTTAACAGTTCACTTGCGTGTTTGTCTCCTATTTTAATTTATTAAATAATAATAATCAATAATTACATTCATCCTTGACCAAACTTGGTCATAATTACAAAACTTTGTAATTATAATTTAACATAAAGTATTTTGCAAATAAAATAATATTCTCAGAATTTAGGTAGGTGACACAATTATATTCATAGCATGGGAAGAAATTCCATAATTCCATATCCTCAATTATATTAATAAAACATGAAGAAATTACATGCATAATTCCATATCCTCAATTATATTAATAAAACATGAAGAAATTACATGCATAATTCCATATCCTCAATTATATTAATAAAACACGAAGAAATTACATTGTCTCAAGACTACATACTACTATTCTATGCAAGAAATTCCATACTGTCAACTATATTATTCATAATTGCATTATATTAACCTTTTCATGTAAATCCATGCCATAATGACATGCATTTATTATTATTCATTGAAAGAAATTCCATCTCAACTATATTATTCATAGTTGCATTAAATTAAAATTCCATAATCTTCCAAGGATGAAACTCCATAATATCAACTATAGGACTTTTATTTACCAAATGAATTTCTACTAGCATGGTAAGGCATTGATAACACTACTCCATAATCTCTCGGTAAGCTTGTTCTCATGTAGATCCTCACATGAATAACATGCATGTTAACGCATTAATAACACTACTTGCATTTACTTTCTACGTAAAGATTCATGCATTAATAACAATAAACATTGTAAAGCATAATAACACTATTAGCAATATTCACTTTTCATGTAAATCTCATTGTGGTGTGTGGAATCTATTTCCTTATCGAAAGTCTTCCTAGGGTTTGGTGATCTTGGTTGATATGATTCGTTTCAATGAATATATTATTATTTATATCTAATTTAACATTCAACGCACTAACAAGTAATAACACCACTTGCAATGTTTACTTTTTACTCAAATCTCATTGTAGTATGTGGAATCTATTTCCTTATCCAAAATCTCCCCAAAGTATACTAATTTTAGTTGATGTGATTTGTTTAAATGTAGATTTTTTTAATTTATATCTAATTTTTTTTGGTTGATTTGATTATTAGGTCAACCATGACATATTATTATTTCTTGTTATTTGAATTTTTTAGCTAAAACAAAACTATACCAAATAGGTTTCAAGGCATTGAGGACACTGATTTCATAAATAGAGAAAATGATAGTGATAGACAACGACAAAATTTTGAGGAAAATCAACCAAGATGCGTTGAAAAGAAGGAAGAAAACACAAAATTGACAATGAAAAAAATGGTTTGAAGAATGTGATATAGAAGCATAAACATGTCTTGTGGATATACAAGGCCTTGACAACTCATGTACATGAATTCTACAAGAAGGAAAAATATGCAAAACACACCAAAAGAAAACAACAATGCTACATAGACATTGTCAATTGACATGTGGAGATCAAAGTGAAAAACTACTTGAAGCTTAAAATCCTATGGTGTGAAACATAGGAAATACAATACATTATCTTGAGAGATGGCGACGTCTTGGATTCCAAAGCCTGGATATGGTGGCACCAAAGCCCTTGAACTTTGTGTTTGGCGGGTTTACTTTAAGTGGAGACAACTAGTGCTAGATTTCACCTGGTTAGTAGCTGGTCTCCACTTTCCTGGCATTTTATTTAACTTTTGGAAGTTGGCTCTTGCTATTCATAATGTACTTGGGAAGGAGTCCAGCTTAATGATTTGACATCAACTAGACAGTAATTTTTTTTGGACTACCATTATACTATGTTGTTGTCATCATACTTGCCCCTTTTTTCCCTTTTTCCTGAGTACTATGCTTCTTAGATTTTATGATAAAGGGCACATGGAACCTTCCTATGTGCCTTGGGGTTCTGACCCACGGTTTATCAACAAGAATGCACTCACCGAGGAGGCTAGTCTACCCTACCTTGCCACCTTTTGTCCTCTGCATGAGTTTCCCCTAGGGGTTGGCCATAATCATATCCATGTTCCTCACTTCCACTGTTCTCTAAGCTCATCAGAGCGCTCGGGTCTATACTTTGGTGAACCATCTTCTGCAAAGGGTTCGGACCTGGGTGTTACACTATTCTCATTAGGTAGAAAAGGTAGAAGGTACTTTAAGCGGAAGTTGGAGGTTAATCTTGCTTTGGGAGAGGATGTTCTGATGTTCAAAGTTTTTTCAATGACTAAATCTGCCATAGTTGGCCGCTTTCGTGGTGGTAGTATGGCTATAGCCACCTTTCGGATGTGGGTCGCAAAATAGTGGAGTTTTTTATACTATACCCCTCAATGTTTCAGGCTCTTAAAAGGTTGTATGGGAGCTATCCTTGGAACTTATGTAGATGTAAAAAGGATCCTTGAAGGCCACTATTTTTGGGGGACTCTACATTTTAAGGTAAAGCAATGGATACCGACTTTTGACACCCATAGGGAGAATATTTACTCCCATCCTACATGGGTGAAGCTTTTGGATTTACCACCTGAACTATGGAGTTCGAAGATTCTTGCACTTATTGGAGAGTCATTGGGAGAATTTCTCCTAACCGACGACAACTTTGAGGTTATCGGGGATATGGCTGTTGGAAAGATCCTAGTCGATCTTGACATCAAGGATGGTCTGCCGAACAAAATCAACATCACAAAAGGATCTTATACTATATCGCAGGATCTTTACTACATTGGCCTGTCGTTTCGCTGCAATCGATGTCATGCCTATGGACACCTTATCCAGGATTGTTCGATGTCATTCGCAACTACTGGCGGAACAAGAAGGTTCCGCATCCAGAACTAGAAGAGCCACTGGACCAGACTATGTGTTTTGGGCTTCACTCTACATGTGTTAAGGAGGTACGTAAGTCTCTTTCCCCCTCGGCCACACCTTGTTTGGACAATCACAAGTTATCTTCATCAGTCTCAGTTGACGAAGCAATCCTCCAGAAGACCACTTTCTTAGATAAGGAGACAGTCCTATCCTTGAGCGACTTGAATTCAAACTCATACCCCCAGGACATCTCATATGTTGTCGTGGATTATCAACTTGTTGCTGAAAATGGCATGTTGGATACCATTGGCCATGGAGACTAGGCTTCTTAAGGATGTCTCTTCCTCTTTGGATGTTGGTGAGTTGTCTTATATGGGTAAGTCTCTTTCTGGTCCATTGGCTCATGAGGCACTTTTGTTCTTACCTTACTCCCCTTTCCTTAATTTATCTTCCCTGGATGGCCCTCATGACCCCTTACCCAACCTAACCTTTGAACAGACAAATCTTAACATTCCTCTGCTCTCCCTTCTATCGACACACCCAAACCATTAAATGCCTCCCCCTTGTTGATTTCCTTATCGCCTACTTCCTATCTTACTGACCAAGCCGACACCCTACCTACCCCACACCCTGGTCGAAAACCTACCCATTCAAAAACCTTACCCAGGAAGGTTGCAACCTCGCCCAGATATCACTTTAGGCCTAGATCGACCTTGAAGAAGGGTGATGGTTTTGTGACTGCTTTAGGGATTTTTAATCCTTCACAAGGCAGTGCTAATCGTGTTCGGGGCCGTAGCTCCATGATGGCCTCAACTAGAGAACATGCGTTGCTAGATGTTAGTGGAGGTAGGAAAATAACTATCAAGGGGGTCTTAGCACACATCCCTGTGAAATTGGTTTGCTAATGCTCTGCCTTTCTCTCAATGTGAGGGGTTTGGGCCAAGCCCTCCAAAAAATTGCTTTGAAAAGAATTGCTACCTTGCATAATCCAGATGTTGTATTACTATAGGAGACTATAGTTGTTGATGATTCCATAATTTGTGAGTTAAAATCCCTTCTCCTTGGTTGGGATTTCATCTCTCTGGATGCAATTGGTAGGTCTATAGGAATTATTACGGGATGGAAGGTTTTGTCTTTGTCAGTGATCTCATGTTGGGGTATTTCAATTGGACTTGGTACTAAGCTATTTTCCAGAGACCCAGGGCTGTCTTTTACTCTTCTTAATATTTATGGGCCACATCAGCATAGATAAGTCTTTTGGGATAACTTATTTGTTGCAGGTTTCCACAATCCCCAAAATTTTATACTAGCTGGCGACCTAAACTTTCCATTGGTGAAAGTGAGACTTGGGGCATTTCGCCCCACAAAGACCCATTGTCTGAGTAAAATTTGTCAGGAAATTGGAATTAGAAGTCTTGTTTGAACTCCCTCTGGTGGTCCTTAAACCCGCATGGAGGAATAAAAGAATTGGCGACCATGGAATAACGAAGAGGTTGGATAGGTTTCTACTAAATGAAGGGATAGGTTTCTACTAAATGAAGGGATCTTGAATGAGGCTTCTTCTATCAAGCAATGGATTGGTATTGGAGGAGATTCAGACCATTTTCCAGTATTTCTGGAGATCAGAGGGGAAAATAATAAGCCTCCTTCACCTTTTAAATTTGATGCAACTTGAATAATTGAGGAATATTTCCATCTGATGGCCAAACCCGATTGGATTCCATTCGATTCCACCTCTCAGTGTTCAACTGATGTACAATTCTTAAACAACCTTAACCGACTGAAAGCTAAGACAGTTCCATGGGTTGATTACTGTAGAAGATTTAGAGGTAAAGAATCCTAGATCTTGAAGCTCAATTGGATCAACTCTGCTCATGCTCAGTTGAACTTATCACTCATGAACATAAAGCTCAAATGATGAAATTAGAGAAGAAAAGAAGAAAGCTAATGCTTGATGAGGAAGCAAATCTCCATCTAAAAATCCAAGCTACTTGGCTCAACAAAAGAGATAGTAATTCAAAATTTTTCCACAATTTTATCAAACATGGGGAACACATTAATTCAATTTGGGAGATATATGATGAGCATGGGACACTTGTTACAGGTTTCAACGACATAGCCAATGTGGGGGTGAGGTACTTCTCGAATTTGCTTAAGGAGGATCAAGGGGCTCCGATTTCTACTATGCTTGAGACTATTGCTCTATTTCCATCCTTTGTCTCGGAAGAGCATAATGCATCCCTCAGAGTACCCATTACAAAATAGGAGATTTCGGTAGCTACGAGTTCTATGCATAGGGACAAGAGCCCTAGGCCAGATGGATGACCCATTGAATTTTATTTGGGAATGTTTGATCTCATTGGCACTAATCTACTGGTAGGGGTCGAAGAGTCTAGATAGAGAGGGAGGGTACTTGCTGCTTTCAACTCGAGCTTTCTCACACTGATCCCGAAATTGGACAAGGTCAAAAGAATGGAAGACCTTAGACCAATTTCTTTATGCAATTGTGTGTACAAACTGATTGCAAAATTCCTTCCCAACAGAATTAGGGGGATCTTCTCCAATACCATATTTTAGGAACAATTTGCATTCCTGGAAGGACGACAAATTCATGATGCCATAGACATTGCAAAAGAAGTATTGCACTTGGCTAATACCTCTTGATCTCTAGTGGTGATTATAAAAGCAGGCTTGTCAAAAGCATATGATCGGGTCAACTGGATTGATCTCATATTGGTTCTCACTCAGATAGGCTTTGAGCTGCAAATGATAAACTGGGTTATTTCATGTGTGCAATCTATTAGTTTTGCAGTACTTATTAATGGTTCGGCATCCAGTTTCTTTTGACCTGGTAAGGGGCTCATACAAGGATGTCCACTCACACCTCTCATATTCCTTTTGGTCATGGAAGGGATCAACAAGATTCTCTTGAATGCTAGATATATTGGTGCTCTAAAAGGTTTCAATTTTGGAGGCACAGTTACTACCACGCACCTCCTCTTCGTGGATGACATCCTCCTATTCACAAACGATAGTAGAAGGGAGATCCGAAAGATAAAATCTCTCCTTGAACTATTTTCCCAAGCTACACGCAGAATTGAAGGAAAGCTTAATATTTGGTGCAACAAATGGATGTCCAAAGCAGGGTGACTGATCCTTATTAAATCCATATTGGAAGGAATACCAATGTACTAGGTTACACTAGCCCATGTTCCTACCATTATTTTAAACTATATCATAAAGGTTTGCTTTAACTTTCTATGGAGCAACAAATACTTAGGCGGATCCTTCCACTGGATTTCTTGGAATAGACTTACCCTACCAAAAAATCTTGGAGGTTGGGGCCTCAAGAATCTTCTATGTTTTTCAAAAGCATTGGCTACGAGGGCATCTGGTGCGTTGTGCAGGGTACGAGAATATGGGTAAGGTTATACACAGTAAATATATGCAACCTATGACTATCTTGGAGTGGATCAGATCCTGCCCAAAATCAACTAGTGGTGTATCGATCACGTGGAAAGCTATGGTGAATGCATTTAATCTCATTGGTGACTGGCTTACCTGGAAATTTGGCAATGGCAGATCCATCGGGTTGGGAATTGATCCTTGGATTGACTACTCTCCCGCATGCAGAGTGCCTGAGGATATGATCTATCATCTTATTGAAAGGGGGGTAATTTATCTGTCTCACATACATGACTCTCACAATTCCACAGAGTCTCAACAAGAATGGCTCACGACAAATCATCTGGGCTTCGTTAATGACCATAAAGTAAAGTGGGACGGTTTCATACAAGATCTTAAAAATAGTCATATATATCTTGTGAATGTCTCGGATCAACTGATTTGGGATAAAAATGAGGATGAAGGCACATATTTACCAAATTTTGGCTACTTGCTACTCAGAGAGATCGAAGAACACCATGCTCTTCCCTGGTGGAATTCTGTGGCGTGGAGTATTAACTGTCCATTAAAGAAGCAACTACTTTTATGGCTTACATTGGAAGGAAAAATTCCTGTTTGGAATCATATTAGAATATTTACAGGTATTGGCCCCATCAGATGCACTTTACATAGAAATGGTGTGGATGCCATTGACCACATCTTTATTCGTTGTCCATATTTTATAGACATGTGGCTTTTTGCAGTAAAGATTACTGTTATCAATTTCAAATGGGATGGAGTGGACTTCGCAGATGCTTTCAAATCCTGGATGAACGATCATGCTTACACAATTTTTAGAGCCTTCCCAGTACTCATGATACATGGATCTTGGCTCGCCCGGAACAAACAAATATTTCGGGATACATATATCCCACCTCATTCCTATGCAGCCAAGAGTCTTGCAATTTTGGATCACTTTCCCTAGTCCTTATCATCCAAAACTAAGTAGATAAACTCGTTAGTTACCTGGGACAAGAATAAGCCCAGGTGCTCTTTTGATGGTGCTGCACAAGGTCAACCTTCCGATCGAGGACTTGAAGGAGTTCTTCATCTCA
The DNA here is from genome assembly GCA_027924585.1 of Larix kaempferi. Classification (NCBI taxonomy): domain Eukaryota; kingdom Viridiplantae; phylum Streptophyta; class Pinopsida; order Pinales; family Pinaceae; genus Larix; species Larix kaempferi. The sequence continues at coordinate 2,764,781 of BSBM01000276.1, read as the reverse complement.
TTGATAGTCACCAGTACAAGCTCTCTGCAAATATTGGATCAACCACTAACAATAAAGCATAACTGTTAGCATCCTACAAAATCATTAAATTGCCCCTCTTACTCGATGTGAAAGCTCTACAAGTTATTGGGGATTCCTTGCTGGTCATTACTTGGTTATCGACTAGGAAGCCACCTAAGAATATTCACCTTAGGCCAATCTATGATGATATTTGTAGAATCCTTTTTCACTTTCAAGATATAACCTTCCACCACAAATACCCCTAGAGAGGAGCACATAAGCATATCTTGTCGAAGCAAGCTCTTCAACTCACAACATATGTTACTCAAGTATGGGAAATAAATAAAGACGATATTAAGGAATTTGATCCATGACCAAGGATGTATTTTTAAACTGCCCATGAAAATGGGCTTATGGGAAATAGGGAGGAACATGGACATTTTTTGTGCAATCTACCTGTAGATAAGTAGATAGTATTTTTAAGGAGATGGCACTGGATAACTGTTTTAGCTAGATAACTTAAATGTATGGCTTTTTTGCCTATGAACAATGGGGTTCGATTTTAATAAAATCCGAGCTGTGATATTTTTTTCATGGAAAAAAAAAGGAAATAACATAACTAAGAACTAGTGTAAGAAACAAGATGGGACAACCCAAGGATCCATGAGAATAAATGTTATGTCGAGTATGTGGAAATGAGGAGGTATAAATTGAAGAACACTTTTTCTTACGTTGTATGATGTAGGCAAAGGGGATCTGAGCAAGTAGAGGAGATCAAGTCCATGATTTGGGTCCTACCATTATACCACTATCTTTAATTATTGTAATCTTGGCCAATTATTTGACCTACACAAATGCTTGTTACACCGATAGGTGTTTATATTTTAAAATTTGGGGTGGACTAGTGTCTATGCTTTTCTTAGATTGCAATGAGACAAGTATACTGTCGCGATTTATTTTATGGCAGTCATTCCAAATTTGAAATAAACAATTATAAAAAAATATTAAAAAATATCTCAGTTTACATGTGATAACTGATTCATGAATCATGGATAACGAGCACTTCATGGCACTTAAGGTATGGCCTATTGATGCACAAATAAACACATAAACAAACATATATTTAACATATCAAACTTACATTTTAACCTAAAATTCTTTAAAAAGAAACACATATTCTTAACTACTAAACCCACCCAATGCAACAAATATACAATTCATCTCATATATTTTCCCATTCAATTATAGCTAATTTCAAGACAAACAAAATATCAAAACAAGATTCAGTGAGAAACTTATAAAGTGAGCATGTAGCTCTATTATTAAAAATATCTAACCTGATAATAAATAATTTAAAATATATATGAAAAATAGGAAAATTCGGATAAAATAACTGCCTCTCTCGCCGATTCAAATAAATTCAAACTCTCTTTACCTACTTAATTCCCAATAAAACAATGATTAATAATTAATTAATCCAAAGATAAAGAGCAAAATAAGATTCAAAGAAATTCAAATTTTCTGAACTTACTTAGTCCCCATAAAACAACAATTAATAATTAATTAATCAAAGATAAAGAGCATAATAAAGCTTTATTACAAACAGTTTTTAAATGTGGAAGGCCAGGCGATAACCGGTAGGAAGTAGCAGACAAATACAAAAAACCAGACTAATACACCATACAGATCGGAGGTTTCATCGTCTTGGTGGTCACAGGATCGAATCCGCATCCAAGACCATCTTTCCCAGCGTGCGGTATTTATTCATCCATTCGACTTCTTCCCAGGAAGCGTGGCTTTGCTTCGGCAGATTACAGAAAACCTCAGGCAGGGTCCTTCCAATGCCGGCTCGCTGAGGAAATGAAATGAGGTGTCGGGGGTGGTTTTGGCGGCTTCCGGAACAGGGGGGCGCCTCTGCGACAAAACCGCTTTGATCGTTTCTCATCGCAATGGAAGGAGACCAGGTGGCGGGTTTGATGCGAGAGCTGGTATTGCGAATCCTTCCTGCGAAGGGAGGGGGCGGGGGCGGGAATGGAAACCGGGACCTAATGGCGGAGAGGGCTTTCAAATACTCAATGCGGATCGTGGGGAGCCGGATAACCCCGTCCCTTGCCAATGACGAGGCGGCCATGGCGGAGGCCGTCAAGCGCCAGCTCGTGAACGAAGGTAGATCCTCCGATGCCCTAACTTTCGCTGATTTATACAGACGTTTTTCAGCTCTCACGGGGCCCGGTTGCATTGATAACAAATGGGCCGTGCTTTATTTGTTGAGGGCCGTTTCCGAGGACCAGAGAAAAGAGAAGGCTGAAACCCGGGGGGATGCCGGGCACTTCACCTCTACAATCTCAGGCCCGGCCTCCATGGGGGGGCTTCCGGTTTTGCCCCGGGCGGATGGTCATGTGGAGAACGGTAGGGTTAGGAACGGGCAGATTCAGGTTCTTAAAACCCTAGACCAGGACAGGGCGCCCGCAGGCGGGGTGCTCATTCTGTCCAAGGACCCGGTAAATGCCAAGGCAGCGGCTCTGCGTGAATATGCCGAGGTTTCCCAGGAGGAGTCCGATGTCACCGAGAGTGCGCTGGTTAAAGACGTTTTGTATGCCTGCCAGGGAATTGAAGGCCGGTTTATTAAGTTTGATAAGGATCTGGATGGTTTTGCGGTGTCAGAGTCCTACAAGGTGCCGAGGACAACGAGATGTCTGGTTCGGAAATTGTGTGAATTGGGCTGGCTTTATAAGAAGGTGAAGGAGTATGTTTATGAGAGTGTGGAGCGAGGGCCTATTGAGGCGATTGGTACTGTGGGGCAGGCTTTCTGTGCAGCATTGCAGGAGGAGCTCTCGGATTACTATAAGCTGTTGGCGGTGTTGGAGGGGCAGGTGCATAATCCGATACCGGCCATGGCTGAGGGAAAAGGACCGGGGAATTATCTTTCGCTGCGGAGGTTGATGGTCTGGCTTGCAGAGCCGACTGTGAGGATAAGACTGATGGCTGTTTTGGTTGATGACTGCAAGAATTCGAGAGGAGGTGCCATGGCTGGCGCAATCCACATGCATGCCCAGCATGGCGATCCGCTGGTTCGGGATTTCATGCGAAGGTTGCTGACAAGGGTCTGTTCTCCGCTCTTTGAGATGGTGAGGAGTTGGGTTCTGGAAGGAGAGTTGAATGATATATTTTCTGAGTTTTTTGTGGTCGGGCAGGCAGTGAAAGCGGAGGCCTTGTGGCGAGATGGGTACCAACTCCACAGTGGTATGTTGCCATCATTCATTCCAGAGCCTCTTGCAAAGAGAATTTTGAGGACGGGGAAGTCGATTAATTTTCTACGCGTTTGTTGCAAAGATCAGGGTTGGGCAGCTGCAGCTGCTGAAGCTGCATCTGCAGCAGGAACCTCGACAAGGAGAGGCGGTCTTGGTTATGGGGAAACCGAGGCATTGGAGATATTGGTTGTAGAAGCAGCTAAGAGGATCGATCGGCATTTGATAGAAATAATGTATGTTCAATTCAAGTTCAGAGAACATTGCCTTGCAATCAAGAGATACTTGCTTCTCGGCCAAGGTGACTTCATTCAGTATCTCATGGACATTGTGGGCCCTGATCTCTCTCAACCTGCTAACACTATAAGCTCCTTCAAGCTTTCAGGGCTACTGGAGAGTGCAATTCGTGCCTCCAATGCCCAATATGATGACCCAGATATATTGGATAGGCTGAGAGTGAAGATGATGCCACACAATAGTGGAGACAGGGGATGGGATGTTTTCTCACTGGAGTATAATGCAAGAGATCCTCTGAATACCATATTTACAGAGTCTGTGATGGCTAGGTACCTTAAAATTTTTAACTTTCTTTGGAAGCTTAAACGTGTGGAACATGCTCTGAGTGCTACATGGCAGACTATGAAGCCAAACTGCTCTATTGCTCGCCTATTTGCCACTAGGGATGGTGGTGGGAAGCAGCAACTTGTAGCCATTTTAAGACGATGTCAAACACAAAGAAATGAAATGAACCATTTTGTCACAAATCTGCAGTACTATATCATGTTCGAAGTTCTTGAGTACTCATGGGTGGACTTTTTGGATGAAATGGAGGAAGCAAGAGACCTTGATGAACTTATAGTTGCTCATGAAAGATACCTTAATGCGATTGTAGAGAAGTCACTTCTGGGGGAACGATCTCATCATTTATATAAAACACTGTTTTCATTGTTTGATCTCATTTTACGCTTTAGGAGCCACGGGGATAGATTATATGAAAGTGCCCGTGAAATGCAGGCGAGGTATATTGTTGCCCTTTTCCTCGTCCATGTAATTTGGTCTCTTTGTTGATAATAGTAGGTGACAAGGCCAACATTTTTGTTTTATTTTTGACATATATCTGCCATGTATTTCACACTAACGTGTGAATTTTTGCACTTATTTGCTATAGAGGTGAAACATATTCAAGGCAGAAGTCCAAGAGAGAACCTCAAAAGTTGGGGGCTTGGGTTAGTGGAGGCAGAAAGTCCTCATTACAACTTACGGGAGAGTTCCTGCGTGCAATGGGAGAAGAGATGGATGCTATTGCTGTTGAGTATTCATCTCTATTAGAGGGGTTCATTGCTCAACTGCCACTTCAGCAGCATGTTGATTTGAAGTTCCTCTTGTTTCGGCTTGATTTCACGGAGTTTTACAGCAAACAGCAATTGAATACACTTACAACACCAACTAAATCGAGGAGGACTTCCATGAGAGGTGGGAAACAGTCACAGAATGCTTGAAAGATTGGCATTGTTTTCAGAGTCTGCATCACTGTCTGAGTGATCTGGAGTAGCCCCACCAGTTCCTGTAGTGAGCGCTGACTTCATTCATCGGTCTTACCGTTTTAGGCTCTGGTAATTGACTGCCAGTGTTGTGCTTCTGCTTTATTATTTTAGAGGAATTGAATTTCAATATCAGCCTTGCCCATCTTTGATTTTTAACAGCTCGGTTTGCTTTCCATGCAGGCGATTCATTCACGTTTAACCTGATAGCTGAAGGAGTGTGGGATATTTTAGCGTGTGGCAGTAATCTGAGGTATTTTGATATGATTGGTTAGCCAACAATAATCTATGTTATTGATGAATAATACTCTAACTCATGTCAGGAAATTTTCACTACATTTAGTTGCTTCCCTTAAATTGATTTGCCAGGGAGCATTCGTTACATTTAAGTGCAGTTCTGGAAACTGAACTGCTTTGTATAATAGGTGTTTTGATTTGACCGTCTTTGTATCAATTTTCCAAGTGCCGTGAATTGTAATATCTCTTATTTAATACAAAGAAGATCACTGATTGTCAATGTGATCTCTTTTTCTGTGTCCAAGGGTATCCAACAAATTGGATTTGCATCTTTTCTCCGTTCACATATTTGGGCATTAGCATATCTTGCTTCACGTTGACCACTTGATTGCCATTTCTGAAATTTTTGCAGCTCCATGTTTCAGCAGGATCCTTTCAAGGCACTTTATCAGTCTCTAGGTACTTTTGGAGCTCCTATGCATTTGATGGCTACATTAAGAGGCAGTTTTGTTGGATATGTTGTGGTTCATTTCCTTTTAGTGTTTTTGGTATATATTGCTGGGGTTTATTTAGTTTACGATAGAATTGATCTTGCATATTCTTTATCAAGAGCCTTTGATGCTTCTAAAACGACATTAATATACTTACATCCATCTAGAAGTATCCTACTGCAAAATCTCACCGTAAGAATATTCATGGAGTTTATAATTGATTAATAGACTATTCTTTCAGTAAAACACTAATTGAATATTCCCTTGAATCCTGAAAATTTATAACCCTTGAAAACTGAGACATAAAAACAGTGTATTCAGAAATCAGACAAACAAAAAGAATAAAGGATCAGGCGTTTCTTAACCTTCTGAGCTAAGTTGTTAAATCAAGGGAATTTGGTAAATTCAAATTGAAGTGATTAGGCGTTCCTTAACCTTCTGAGTTAAGTTGTGAAATCAAGGGATTATTTGGTAAGAAGTGATTCTTTATTAAAAATAATTTGCACATTAAGTTCATAGAGACTACTAATTTCATTGAAAATCATCCCAGCTAAAAGATAAAGTAACTAAAGTTTTCATTCCTGAATCATAGTTCACTTTCAAATGGATTCCATTCTTGTTTAGGGGTATGAGATTTTGCGAGCTTAGTTTGTAGATATGAAGTAATTCTGTGTCAAATGAAGAGAGGATACAGTGCTGGTTGGAACATAATTGAGAAAACAGCTAGTTGTCACCTCTGGTTGCAATTTCCTAGTTCTCACCCTAGTTGATTCCTTCTTCGAATTGGATTTCCAGGAAGTCGTAATCTTGGCTGATTAACTGTGGGGTTCTTTTCCACTACTACAACAGATTACGCATTTGGCTTGAAAGCATAAATATATGTAATAACATGTTGATTGGTGTGCTCCACAGCATACTGAGCCCAGTATGCTGAGTCCAGTATGGATGAGAGGTGTCATATATGTATTACTTTTTTTCGTAACTAGGGGTATGGCTAACTGGGGCTGGGCTCGTACTCGCATGACACAGGGTCAATTCTGGTCCGCTACCACTGTACCCCTAGGCTTACCAATGCTGCCCCACGTGTGGCACACAGGGCTAATCAAGGTTTGAACCCACAACATCACAAGGATTGGTTTAACAGTGCACCCTATCGCCAACTGGTCTGCACCCTGGGGGCTGTGTCACATGTGTAATACTTATAAACTAAAATGAAACAAATTTGATGTCCATAATATAAAAAAGAGAAAAACTTTTATATAATAATTAAATAAACTACATAGATCCATTTTAACATTGGATGCTATTTTAAGCATTGAGAAGTTTGTGCCCTCTGAAGTATTTTTTTGATTCCTCTTGGTGCCTAATAGATCCAGGGTTAAGATGGATCTATGCTAGTTTTAACCGGTCTCAATGTTATAAAATGCAATGAAAGCATATCTTCATAGCATTATACAGCTTATAATGGAGTCTATGAATAGTTATTCACAATTATGTAGTTTAATTGTGCTGACTTTTTGAATTCTCTCTCAGAAAGCATTTAGGAATGTGATTCCTTTATTACATTGGCAATATATTTGACCTCTCTTTATAGATGTGTAAATATTACAACAATTATGGATATATTCTGTATCTGGATATGATGAGTATGCAATAGGTGGCAATCACGGGGTTGACCTAGAACTCACAATTATTCTCTATCTCAAATTTTTGCTTTCGGTTCGCTTTATTGCATCTTTTTCCAAGCATCCTTACCGGGACATCTTCACGTTTGAAAACTTGGATTGCTGTCAATAGTTTATCTGCATGAAAAGCTCTGTTAAACTCAAAAGTAGTACCATCAAGATTTTTTCGGTGCTGTTAAAACGATTTATTATTTGTTTCTTCTGGCCTAGGCCACAGGGCACTCTTCTTATAGGCCATGTGCCCCGTGTCCCATATGTTGGGCACCACCTGGATGCTTGGAATACTCATGACCTGAGTGTTGGACGCTCGCAGGACACATGCTGTTTAGGGCATCTCTCTGTGTGTGTCGGACACTCAGGTCATGTGCTAGCCAATGCCTAATGTCCCTTACATTGACATTGGTCATTTGGTTTCATTGAATCTTAATGAACTGGTCCTAGAGCTGATCACTTATGATACTGGTCCTAGAGCTGATCACTTATGATGATGATCCTCTTGAGGGTTATCTGCCACATCAGCAGATTTTATGATGATGATGATCCTCTCGAGGGTTATCTGCCACATCAGCAGATTTTATGATGATGATGATCCTCTCGAGGGTTATCTGCCACATCAGCAGATGCAGCACTTGGATTGTATCTGTCGGTAGAAGGAGAGTGGTGGTTATGGTGGCAATATTGATGATGAGATCGAGAGGAAGGAGCAATAAGATTCTTCTGCCTTATTTTGTATTTGCCGTTGACATTCTGATCTATCATCTTATCTATGTAACACATTTAGATGAAATCAAATGAGATAACTACAGTTCACGGTTCCATAAGTATCTGCCTTATTTTGTATTTGCCATTGACATTCTGATCTATCATCTTATCTATGTAACACATTTAGATGAAATAAAATGAGACCAACTACAGTTCATGGTTCTCTAAGTATCTGCCTTTTTGTATTTGCCATTGACATTCTGATCTATCATCTTATCTAAGTAACACATTTAGATTTCAATTCTGATCTATCATCTTATCTATCTAACACATTTAGTTGAAATCAAATGAGACAACTACAGTTCATGGTTCTATAAGTATCTGCCTTATTTTGTATTTGCCATTGACATTCTGATCTATCATCTTATCTATGTAACACATTTAGATGAAATCAAATGAAACAACTACAGTTCATGGTTCTATAAGTATGATGTATTATGTATTCTTGTTTGAAGCACATTTTAGTTCTATTTTCGAAATGTTCAATTTTTTTGCATCTTTATGTCCATATATATATATATATATATTCTCGTGTCCCTTGTGGGGGTGTCAATTCTCAAGAATGCTTCCAATAGAGATAAAACTCTTATTTGTTTCTTTTAAAGACCTGTGTTGCTTAAAGCCTCCGGATTCTCTATTCACTGAATGGTTCAAAGAAAGGTGGAAAATAGTAATTTGGCAAATTGCTGGTTATTTATATCTGAAAGGTATAAGGAATGTGTACAATTTAGGTACTAGAAGACTTCTAGGATGGAAGACTGTTAGAAGATCTCAAGTTTGTATGGTTAATTGACCTTTAACAAAATCCTTGCAGAACGAATTAAAAAAAGCTGGCAGATTGAGTTAAATATTGCAGCAGTTATATCCAGAGGGTAAAATATTCAAGCGAGTTTTCATATTCATTTGCATCATCTATGGGAGAGGTTGGATTCTAATAAACTTCTGGCTTTGTCACAGAGGGTATTCACTTGTATTTTTCTTTCCAACTCATCTTTTGGGGCAAATATGTGGGCAAGGGCTTGCAGGTGGAGAATTATCACCCCAGTTATTTTATTCAAAGTGAATTGTTGTGATACACAAGGTTGTTTGAACTGAATTTTTCTTCGATCGTGGTGGATTTGTTAATGTGCATGTTTGGTTACTATTTGTTTGCATGCAGATGAATTTATATCTTGCCATTGTTGAGGTGTACGTTGGGTTTAAAATCTTGGATCCCATTGGAGATTAGCTGCCCATGAATGGGTTGATCTTCATTGCAGTGTTTGGCTAGATGACGATTAGCCAAATTACTAGGGCAATGTGGGGCAATAAAAATTGCAAGATAAATATGTTAAATTGTGTTTCTGTAGTGTAATCATTTTATTATATTTGCATTTTTGTATTCTTTATTTTATTATTACTATGAGAGTAGCTAGGTGCTTTACAGTTCAGTTTGGGGAGATTTAACATGTAAAAAATTTATACCTAAAAAAATTCGATTCCTCTCAAAGAATATGTTTAAGGTCCTAGAGTAAGAAAATACATTGACGATTTGGAAATAAAAAGTCAAGTTAATTTGAATAGTGGCAATGTGGTTTGAGTAGTGGCCTATAACCTAGTTACAATGTGGTCCAATGGAGTAGCAACAAAAATTGCAAATATTTTAGTAAAGGACCACAGGCTGTAGAAAATTTTCCAGCCGCTCCTACATAAATCCCCGTCAGAAAAATAGACGTTGTTAGTTACAGAGGCTGGGATTTTCTTGTGTACTGTGTTGAAAATTACATTAGAGCTGTCAAGCTATTATGTTCCTAAAAGTTGTCGCCTATTATTTTCCTTAAAGCTGTCAAACTATTATGTTCCTTCGATTCTTCGCTTTTAGGTATGTTTCAGCATATCTGTTGGTCATTAATTGTAGTAAATCTACATGACTACAATGGAGACTTAATTTTTGAAAGTCATGAGGCGGAACGAGCTAACGTCGCATTGCTAGCACTCTGTCCATGTGACTGTACCAGTGTACTCTTCTGTGAAAAAAAGACTGTACCAGTGTACTCGTTGGCAACACGTGAAGTAACAAGGTTAGCAGAACTTCAATGAAAAAATTCAAACTATGGTAAATTTGAAACAAAGCTGAACTACTTGAAAAAAGGTATACTTTGATGTTCAGAAAATGTCTAATTAAATAAGAAAGCCCCAAAATATTCTATTAATTTAGATGTGATAAAGTAAGTCCTTTGTAAAGAGGAATGCATTGATAATGACAACCCTTTGTCAAGTTGTTTCTAGCTTTAGGCATGCTGTGATAGTTGAACGGAATTCTTCTGAAGTTAGACAGCTATGTTGTGTAACACAACAGAATTTCAAGAAATGGTTTTCCTAATTAAATTTTCAGGTTTTATTTGGCATTCAGACAGTTGCAGCTTTTGGGCCTGTATTTCACCGATAGGTAAACTGAAAGTTGAATTGATTGTCAATAACTTTAGCAATCAAGGTCTCCAATGCCAAGAACAAAATTTCAAGGTCTCCAATGCCAAGAACAAAATTTTGGGAAACAAGCAATTGTAGGAAGCATTAAAAATTTAGAATCTAAAATTTATTTTAGATCGAGTGGTTGTATGAAAAATGACTCCAATGCCAAGAACAAAATTTTGGGAAACAAGCAATTGTAGGAAGCATTAAAAATTTATAATTTATAATTTATTTTAGATTGAGTGGTTGTACGAAAATGACTATATGAGAAGTTAAATGCATCATTGTTCTTTGTTCTTCCGCATCATAAAGAACAAAATTTTGGGAAACAAGCAAGTGTAGGAAGCATTAAAAATTTATAATTTATAATTTATTTTAGATTGAGTGGTTGTACGAAAATGACTATATGAGAAGTTAAATGCATCATTGTTGTTTGTTCTTCTGCATCATAAAAGATAGTCTAAAATTAGTTTTGCATATGTATGGAAATTAATCAATCACATTTAGTAGACCAAAAAGTGAAAATGAAGTAACAAAATTACGGTGCCTACTTCCCAATTTAGAAAAAATGCACAAATACTTGATCACAGAAAATCTCAGGTAGCCGCAGGTGTAAGGGCCACTGTTGAATACAGACGTAGGGGTTTGAAGGGTTGTTCCAGCCCAATCGTATTTTGATAAGGCTGTTCCATCCCACCTGTATTCTGCTAGGGCATATTCCAGCCCACCCGAGCTCCATCTAGGGGTTATATGAGCAGCCAACAGTCCTGCTAGGGCTTATATCAGACACCTGCAGCCCTACTAGGGCATGTATAGGGCATCCGAGGAGCATATCAGGGCATCTGAAGTATGACGCAGGTAACATAATTCAGAATAACATAATGAACTTTTTCACCTCAATGGCTTAGTAGCTCTACAACTGTACCCAATCTTTTCGCATAATATGCTCTGCATAGCTTTGATATCTTCTCCTTCAATTTGTGCCTTCACGTCACTGTTCCAACAGCAATGCCATCGCTCGAAGTAAATAAATCTGAATCTAGAATATGCTGGAATTCAAGAAAAATATATGCTAACATGCAAATCCCCCAAGACAGATAAAGCCATAAACTCTTCGACATGTGAAATTGAGCATACCTGGTTTTCTTTGGATTTGATCTAACTTGTATATCCTCAACACTACAGTATCGTCGAAGCTTTTCAACATACTCTTGAACCACCATTTGCACACCAGTAGATCTGTTTTTCCCAACCGTTAGCAATTTGAAAGGAAGCACCCTCTGCATCATAAATGGCGTACATAGTAAAAAATTAGCAGTTCAGAGTTCATTTGTGAAAGACACATAAGTAGATTTTAGTCTTGTAGATGATAGTTTGCAAATTTGCACAAACCACATAATTAACAAAAGCTGATACATTCATTCCAAAATATGAACCTTGCCATGGCTTACTCATAAGTCTTGCTAGGTCCAGTTAAGCCCTTGTTAAGCTATCCAAAAACACCTTCCTTTTATTAGATATTATTGAAGACCTTTTGTTTGATTATTTCAGCCAAGTACAAACATACAAACATAATGAAGCATCTTTTGTTTGTCATTTCATAACCAATTGATACTGTTGACAGGCTGGATGAAAAAGTGATCGAGTCTCTTTTTGGTTATGATCCCAACCAAAAAGTGAAAATGAAGTAACAAAATTTACAGTGCCTACTTCCCAATTTAGAAAAAATGCACAAATACTTGATCACAGAAATCTCAGGTAGCCGCAGGTGTAAGGGCCACTGTTGAATATAGACGTAGGGGTTTGAAGGGTTGTTCCAGCCCAATCGTATTTTGATAAGGCTGTTCCAGCCCACCTGTATTCTGCTAGGGCATATTCCAGCCCACCCGAGCTCCATCTAGGGTTTGTATGAGCAGCCAACAGCCCTGCTAGGGCTTATATCAGACACCCGCAGCCCTACTAGGGCATGTATAGGGCATCCGAGGAGCATATCAGGGCATCTGAAGTATAACGCAGGGACCCAAGGTTGTTTTCAGGAGGACCGTGACCCTAATCAGAGTACACAAACCCTAATGCAGGTACCTGAGGTTTTTTTCATGTGGGTTGTGACCCTAACCAAAGGCATCGAAGTCACCTTTAGGGAAGCTGAAAGCTATCTCAGGGTTCTTCTAAGATTTGAGAGTTCTTCTAAGGTTTGACAGATTGGTGCTGATGCCCAACAATTGGACATAGTTTTCGCAATAAAACACTCTACAGTTCAAGAATCAGAATCAATGCAATGTTTTTTTGTTATCTCACCTGGGCATATGCTTGGGTATGAGAAGTTGTGCCAGGCCCCGAGATCCCATAAGAAGGGCATCCGTTGAAGCAACGATTTCAGCAGTTGCATGTTGCATATCCAATATCCTTAGTTTAATCTATTGATGTATTTCAGTCTAAAAATAACTCTGAACAACTCCAAACTCTGAAATAAGAGAATCCCGGTTGTAAATTTTTTTATTAATCAGAGAAGTCAATCATTGAATCCATCGATATCACTAGGCACACCTGAGATTTATCTTTGGAAATGATTATCCTCTCCATTTCTCTTGTTTATGTAGCTGCCAACTAAAATTTTATGTTATGAGGGATCTGTTGCATATTTATATGGAGCCGTGTTTGACTTCCTCACGTGGAAATGGGTTGTGGTCCTTTTTGGGAGGTGAAGTCTTATATTGTAGGTGTCTTTAAAAGAGGCCCAAGTCTTAATGGTGCTTGGAGTATTTTATTTACTAGTTACTAGTTACAAACAACATAGTTGAATTATTTATTATGTGGTGTTTATTAAAGATAACAACAAATTAGGGAGTAAAAATTACTAGTGTTTGGTGACTCAAAATTGATGGTGAATTTTATTAATATAAAATGTAAAATCAATCATATATTACAACATCTCAACTTATGGAATTTTTTTCCTCTCATATCTATAAATCAATCTTATTGTAGCAAAAAGTGTCAATGAAGTGAATAGTTATACTCTAGGTGTTTCATGAAAACATAATTTTTCTAAAAATTGACCACAAAAGGTCTACAATAATAATGAAATCATAAGTTAAATAAATACACAATCTTGAAACAAAATTTTCAAATCCTTAAATTTTTTAACTATGAAAAATCGTAAAATACATATTCTAACTTTACCTTAAAATATATTTTGTTTTTCATATATATAATATATATATATATATTGTTTTCCACCTATATTTTGTTTGTTGTCATTTTTGTGATAGTGAGAGGATAGTAGGGGGTAGGACGTCGTAGGTTCAAAATACATAAAGTGAATATGGTATGTACAATTGTGTGTAGACTTTAGCACTTATATCATTGTGGAGAGGGGGAAGTCTCTCCCACAAACAAACAAGGGAGTTTCATACACCAAATTTTATTGTTATTATTGTTATTATTAGTGAGAGGATTGAGATGAAAATCACTTTCTCATAAATATGTTGGTACATTCACATTATATCTTAATTTCAAAATATTTGGTATTAATTTTAATACACAATTATAAATAAAACCAAATAATTCTTTACTTTTTATAAAGGTTAATAGACGAAAATTAATTTAAATAAAGTTTTATGACTAAAAAATCAAACTTAAATTAATTAAATTCAATAAAGATCACTTTATTTTGACATATTATATGTTACCATTGAGGTTTTCATTATATTAATGGACTTTCTAAAACAACATTGTTGTTTTTAATCATATTGAACTTTCTAATAGGACATTGAAGTTTAGAAACACAATCTTTAACTTATAAAAGAACTAACCAAACTTTAAAAAAAAATAGAAAAAGCAGAGGTCTTCTTGTATAAGGTAATAAGTTGGGACATGAACAGATGCAAGGGCCAAGTGTTGCTAGTAGCTTTAAACCGAATTTTTTACCTTAATTTGAGATGGAATTTTGACCTTTGAATTATGCTTTTTATAGGTTTTTACAGATTTTGAGCCCAATGCAACTTTCAGAATTTGATTCTGACTATTGTTGGTACGTGGCCTACCAGAGGTTTTATCTTTCTTATACCTCGTCCTGGGTTCCTTGATAATAAATAATGAGTCTCGGGGGCTTAATAGTGCTCAATGGAACATCAAGGAAGGTCGGCCCCAACATTCCCCTGTACAGATTCCCCTCTACGCTTGCATGCATTGAACCAAAAAAAACTACTTGGGGAGGAAAGAGGGAAATACATGATAGATACAGGGTTGGAAAAAGGTGAGTGTAGGGATCTTCCTAGAATGTTGTTGGTTCTAATTCATAAGAGTATCTGCAAGGCTCAACCATTCGACGCAATCGCTTATGTGTTGATTATCCTCTCCATTTCTCTTGTTTTGTAACAAATGGTGGGAAATAAAATTAGGGAAAGTTCCCATAAGCTAAGAAAATACTCCCTCCAAAGGATCAATAACAATTTTAACTTCTTTTATGTGGTTCCCTCTAAATGATCAATAACAATTTTAACCTCTTTTATGTGTTTTTTCTACCATTTATTTTATTTCAATCATTAGTTTAACAAAAACTAAAACATTTATTTTATCTCAATCATTTGGCTTTAGTTTTTTTCCTTAAAAGAAAATAATTTTATAAGTGAAATCAATTAGAATATAACATATTTTACAAAGGAAAATATTATAGGCGTTCTTTCATGTAGGAGTATCTTAAATTTGAAAGCAGGAACATGTACAAAGTGGAGGGATGGCTAATGTTGCCCCCTTCCCCTGGGATCCATTAAAAGTACCCAAGGCAAACGTCATTAATTTACTAAATTTTAACATTGCAGATGGATTCAGAGACCCCCAAACAGATGGATTCAAAGACCCCCTTTAAATCTATCTGCAATGTTAAAATTTACTAAGGGGTCGCTGAATCCATCTATAGTGTTAAAATTTAGTAAATTGTACAAATTTATTATGAAAATTGTATTTTCCATTGTCGGGGTGTCACAACTAAAAATGACTAACATAAATCACTAATTCATATTCTCAGTCGTTGTTAGCCTTGCATTCTTGTGACTAAATTAGTCATTTATGTTAGTCATTTTATTTTAGTCACTTTTTATCTAGTCGTATATTTTATCCCGTGACTAAATTAGTCATTTTTAGTTGGCTCACTTAAAATTGCTCAAATTTGGTCGTTTATCCCTTTAAAAAATTGTGGTGACTAATTTTTTTAGTCACCTAGTCACTTATCTCTCATTTTGTACTAGTGTTTATGAGAGTCAAGGCTTCACGTGAGGAGGAAATAACAAGGCCAATGATCCGAATTTTAGGGGGAATATGGTCTAAATTCGGATGTATAAGCCATAAAAGCATTAAATGTAGAGACCACCCTCTCCCATTTATCATAAAAACATTAAATGGAGAGGCCATCCTCTCATATCCATGGTATTTGGTAGCACATGGTTTTGGCCCATGGTATGGCCTCAGGACACATTGTAATAATGCTATATAAAGGCCTAGCAAGCCTTCTCATGATAACAAGTTACTCATTTGATTTCTATCCTACATTTCTCTTATTTTATTGAGTTATTATTGGGGTATTGATTCTGAGTGTCTTTCTTGGTATAGTTTGAGAGGTGAGGCTCAAAGAACCCTCTTTGAGCCTCACCCCTACATGTGGCATATTTATTCTATGTTTGTCCATTTATGTTATTCATAGCCCAGATCTCACTACTTTGTCTTTCTCACAGCTGGTTCATTGTTCGCTGAAGTTTTGAAGCTATCTCTTCTCCTCCTCTCTCGGCATTCAAGTCTTCCGGGTCTTAGCCCCCAAGATCCGGATCAGTGGTATCAGAGCGAGTATGCTCTCCATCGGGACAATATTTTGAAGCATTATGCGGGTTCAACGGAGGTTCCACAACCTCTACAACAACCCATGCTTCTCTACAAACTCTTGGCATCTCTATACTCAACACTCTTACATTCAACAAACTTTGAACAGGTGCCATGGACTGCACATGATGTTACAGAGGCTATACCATATCTCATCGGAAAGGTATTTCTATCAGCTCAAATGGGTATTTCACGGAATTTCATTTCGTTTCCTGGTTTGTGAGATATGCTTGTTTGAAGTAGCACATGTTTGTGCATAATGCAGCTGGACGTACAACAACTTTAAACAAGTGCTACAGACTCCATAGAATGTCTCAAAGGCTCTACCATAGCCCATTGGAAATATCTTTCCGTCAGCTAAAATGGGTATTTCACAGAATTTTATTTTGTTTTCTGGTTTGTGAGATATGTTTGTTTGAAGTAGTACATGTTTGTACACAATGCGACCGGATGTACAACAACTTTAAACAAGTGCTACAGACTCCACAAAATGTCTCAGAGGATCTACCATAGCTCATTAGAAATCTCTTTCCGTCAGCTAAAATGGGTATTTCGTAGTTTTCCATTTGGTTTTCTGGTTTGAGAGATATCATCAATTGAAGTAACATATGTCTGCAAAATAGTGTGCGCACGTCTCTTAAACTTCAACAAACATTTTCTCAATCTCTGGGCCACCCCAGAGCAAGTATGTTATATGGATGGAAATGTTTCTCCGAGATATCAAATGGGTCTTCAATGGAATTCAATTTCAGTACATACATCAGAATCTATGAATGGATTTGCAGCAAGACATCAACTGCACCAAAGATCATGAATTTTCAATTTTTTAAAATCTTAATGTAATCATGGTTATGGGTCAACCACACAAAACCCATGGTTATGGGTTAACCACACAAAACCCTCGGTTATGGGTCAACCACACAAAACCCACAGTTATATATTGTAATCATGGTGGTGGGTCAACCACACAAAACCCATGGTTATGGGTTAACCACACAAAAACCCATGGTTATGGGTTAACCACACAAAACCCTTCTCTTCAGTGGAAACAAGCTTGTCATTGCCACCATGGTTATGGGTCAACCACATAAAACCCACGGTTATGGGTCAACCACACAAAACCCATGGTTCCGATTCAACCACACAAAACTCTTCTCTTCATTGGAATCAAGCTTGCCATTGTCATCATGGTTATAGGTCACCCTTGCAAAACCCACAGTTATGGGTCAACCTCGCAAAACCCACGGTTATGGGTCAACCACACAAAACCCTTCTCTTCATTGGTAACTAACACATTGTAATCATGGGTCTCTTTTTAGCATGAAATGATGGGGACCATCATTTTCTAAGGGGGGATGAATGATCCAAATTTTAGGGGGAATATGGTCTAAATTCAGATGTATAAGCCATAAAAGCATTAAATGGAGAGGCCACCCTCTCCCATTTATCATAAAAGCATTAAATGGAGAGGCCACCGTCTCATATCCATGGTATTTGGTATCACATGGTTTTGGCCCATGGTATGGCCTCAAGACACATTGTAATAATGTTATATAAAGGCCTAGCAAGCCTTCTCATGATAACAAGTTACTCATTTGGTTTCTATCCTACATTTCTCTTATTTTATTGAGTTATTATTGGGGTATTGGTTTTGAGTGTCTTTCTTGGTATAGTTTGAGAGGTGAGGCTCAAAGAACCCTCTTTGAGCCTCACCCCTCCATGTGGCATATTTATTCTATGTTTGTCATCTATGTTATTCATAGCCCAGATCTCACTACTTTGTCTTTCTCACAGCTGATTCATTGTTCGCTTCAGTTTTGAAGCTATCTCTTCTCCTCCTCTCTCGGCATTCAAGTCTTTCGGGTCTCAGCCCCCAAGATCCGGATCAGCCAAGTTGTTTAAGGTGCCACATTTCCTTCTTGTTTTCTTCATGGGATAACCCTAGCATGCACATTGTACTACCTCTTACTTCTATCAATGTATCTTCTACTACGCATGTAATGGCTAAAAATATATGTGGCACAACCTTAAACATGGTCAAAATGCTAACATTTCTCCAAATTATTTGTCATTTTAATTAATTTTTTAAGAAGAAATACAAACCCTCTCCTAGATCATTGAGTCCTTGCTCCTTCAAAAGATGCAGTGTTAAACAAATTCCCCATGCAAAAAGGAAGACTCCACAAACAAAGTCAAAAAATTGTAGAGAATATTGAATACACCCTCATTTCATAATTTTATTTGCATGGATCAATGACTATATGGATGACTTCAAAAATACTTCCTTGATATATCCAATGAGTTATATCAATCACCTATAGTGCTCATTAAATGGATAGCCTCCAAATGGACTCTAATTGGTAAGTTTTTGTCCCAATAAAATCTACAAAAACAACTAAAAAGTAATCCATGCTCCATTTTTCCTCCCTTAGATAATAGCGAAACCCTTACCAAGATAAATTTCCACGTAAAACAAAGAAGTAAGATTATATGGTCCAATCTTTTAGCCTTTTAATAAGATGAATACTTTACCAAGATAAAGTTGTGAAATTCCACATGGATAGATCATTGAGCTTGAACAAACTTCACAATTTCACACTGTTATTACTGAGAAGAATTAGCAGAAAACAATGATCAATTCACTCATAAAATTGAAACACAGATGAAAAACTATTGTTGATATATTAATCAGTTGTAATCTAGTAATAAAAAAATGTTACAATAGAATGAATTCGATACTCTAGGAGGATTCAAATTCACCTCAAGTATAGGCTTAGTTTGCATTGGAACCATCTCCCGATAAGGTTCAGTGGTCATCGATGATGAATAATCAGTTAACTGAGGTAGAATTGAGCATAACTGAATCATGTGGGCACCAAAATAGGGGAGGAGACTCCAAGGGGGAGAAATATTGACTTGTAGTGGTCAAAATAGGTGCTCCTACACTCAGTAGTAGTGAAACTAGGTGTAACAGTCAGTTAACTAGGCAATCAAGGGGACAAAGTGCCCTAAATCATGCAACTAACTGTGCTAACTCCTAAAATCATGCATTAGGTCGAATTTGGACTTTAGTGATGTAACCAAGGCTCTCTAAGTGGATAGGAGGGCTAATGATGGCCAAAAACAAGCTTTGGGGGGGCCAAAGTAAGGACTAGGTGTTAGGAGACTCAACTGCTAATGCATGGAATGCATGGATGCATGCAAGACCAAAATGAGATGGTGAGAATATTCCAACACCCCCCCTTACGCTGGACTATGAGGAAAAATAAATGAAAATTAGGGCCTTGGTTACTGAGACCAATGGTCATCCCGTACAACAATCTAAAAAAGTGAGGAAGGAATGAAAACCCAGTGGGAAAAAAAAACCCCTCAAGATACACTGAAACACACCAAATTTTTTTTCTCAAGACTCAAGTAGGTGTGATGCTTGATTCATTGTCTGGAGGTATCTTCCTCTTGGGAAGAAGTGGACCATACTCCAAAAACATGTGCTTGAATTATCCTTCAGTGGATGCAAGCGAATCTGGAGGCTTCCTGAACTTGCTCTTCAGACCAAACTGTCATATCCCCATATTTTGCTATGGTCCATGGGGTAATTTTGGCCTAAGTCACCTAGGCAATAATCATTTAATTAATGAACAAGTATGGAAACTACCTCATGGAAGATGCCTAAGGTTGTATTTGGGAATTAAATGGACAAGGTGCCCCCCCCCATGTAGTTATTGACCCCATGACTAAGTCTAAGTGATTAATTAAATGAGAATTTAATTAATGGGGTAATTTTGAGGCAATTATATCATAATGGTTGATTAATTATTAATTAATTAATTAAACTCTGAATTTTGGAGTGATTACGAGTTTGTAATATTTTTATTAATAATTTTGGCTAATAAATATTGGCAAGTGGTGATGACAAGGCTTGGAGGTCGAATTTATGCAAGTAGGGCCAATCTTGCCCAAGTGGCAAACTCATAAAATCAAGGAACACATTGGAGGAAAAAAGAAGCAAGTCAAATAAAAGGAAACTGTCAAAAGCAAGCAAAATTAGGAAAAGCAGAAAAGATGGAAAGTAATTAAAGTAGAGAAAAACAAGAAAAGTAGTCTGAAAAAGTTTAGCAACTCCCAAGCAAGCTCACAAAGGCGCATTTGCTAAAAAGAGTGAAGGAGAACAAAGAAAGGAAAGTTTTTTCATGTAAGAAGTTTCTATTTTCCACAAGGAGGGCGCCCTTCCTCATCCACACGTGTGGATGGCTTGAGTAACAAGCTACTTCAGCTATTTATTCATGTTTCCAACTTCATCTCAGAACTTTTGATCATTTGTAATTTGTGAATGAGAGCTCTGAGTTATTCACATGTTGAGAGATGTGCCTCAACCATTCCTCTTTGGTGATGTGCCCCAAGGCCCTATGAGTTTCCTATGAGTATTATGCAGGTCCAACAAACAATATTACAGCCAGTAACCTTCAGTACAGTTCAGCCATGGAGATCTAATGTCAGATTGAAGAGGAGGCTACCATTGGAGGAGATTCACAGCTACATTTGGTGGAAGAACATTGGTGGAAGAATATAATTATGGAGAGATGTTCTCAGGACCTCCAGTGAAGTCTATTAGCTGTAGTTGCAGAGATTAGTTGTTGCTATATTCCAGAATTCAATATCAGATCGAGTTTCCACTCCTCTTCTACCTCTACTACTCCCACAACTAGATTTGGAGGTGATTCCACTGAAGAAGAGAGCTAGTTTGATGATGGTGCCCATTTGAAGATCAACCACTCAGAGTGCAGCAAGATCAACCATCTAATTTGTAGATGGACTGATATTCACTTCCAGAATAGAGCCACAGTAACTTCTTACTTATCTTCTCTATTCTCTCACTGATTGTAACAAAAAATTAGAGAAGCAAGCAGTTAATGAAAGAATAAATATTCTGAAAGTCATATTTCGAGTTTTATGTGTGGTACATGTTATATTAGAGTCTAAATTAATATCAGAATAGAGCTGGAGGTTTCTTAAAACAGTTTATGAAGTCAAAATACAAGACTAGCTAGATTGATGTCAGTTCTAGACTAGTTTCACCACTTTTCCTGCCAAATCCATTTTAATCACTCTTTTTACATTTTGTCAGTTGGAGCAGGACCTTGAATCAGTATAATATCCATATCAGTCCTTAAATTCAGAATTTGGAAGCCTTTAGACCTCGTTTGTAAAGATTGCAATTTGACTAGCTCTATCATCCCGGTAGGGCCTAAAACTTCCAAACCACTCCTACTCTTCCCAAATCCTTTTGAATGCTGCTTAGTGTGTCCATTGAACCTATTTTACTGTCATATCTCAGTTTTGTATCCACCCAGTCTAGTAAGCATATGTTGGTGCGCCCAGGAAGCTTTGCGGTAGGCTTCAGCGGTAGCTGATGTCCGAAACATAAATGGTCCCAGTGCTTTGTGATTAGGACTCTCACTCTGATTTGATTTGCTGCTGCTGCACCTGACTTCATACATTTTCCAGAATTAAATATTCATCCCACCATCCTCATTCCTTACCTCAACACCCCTCACTTACCTCCTACAATGTTCGAAGGAATTGACAGAAGTTTACTAGTAAAATTTATGAAATTTTTTGGGAGTTGAGTTAATATCTTGGTCTAATATTCCCAAGGATATTACAGTGGTGTCAGAGCACTTTCCTTGGCCCAGCCCGTGGAAAGTTAATCTCAGTGGAAAAGTAGCTCAACACTATTTTCAAATTGTAGTTGTGGAATTAGTTCCATGTCATGGAAGATTCAGACTTTGAGTTGTATGAGGAGGAAGATTATTTTTATGAAGAGTATGATAATTATGATGAGCAATATGAAGAATATTGTAGACAGTATGAGGAAGAGAATTCCCAAGAAGTACCTTCCACAAGCATCTCCTACGAGATCATGATGGGAAGAAGAGACCATGATTATTTTGATAGCCCTATTCAGAAAAAATTTGCATGTTCCACAGTCAAAGGTCAACCTCCTATGGAAGAGTTAATGAAAGATATGAAAAATTTATTGGATGCATGTGACTTCACAAGAACTTTTGGATCCTCTTCAAGAATATCCTCCAAGAATCTTCATCCTAAGACAACCAAGGAGAAACAATACCCAAAACTCAATCATGAGATTGTTGACAAAATGGAAGAAGAATCTACTGCAAGATTCTATGATGAGGATTTGAAGATCACCTCGGATGAGATTGTTATTGTTAGGGGTGTTGAGCCATATTTTGTATCAGATCTAAAAGTAGAACATAAATCATATCCAAAGACACCGCATGAGCTTCACAAGTTAGATGTGAACTAGTAGAATCAGAATCAGTGGTAGAACAAGGCACCATAACCCCACCCATTGAAGAGAGAAGCATGATGCAAAGGTATGGACCACTTTCATATTTTTGTACTACTTTGTGTCATGATGATGTTGCAGCCACATCAGAAGACAATTTGTTAAATTTTCAGAATTTACTTCAATCTGATCTAGGATCTTAACTGAGAGAACAATATGTACAACAAATCTACAGCATATCAATCATGGACACAATAATGCAAGCACACAAGAGACACAGAGTTTACTTGGGGAAAACCATAAAGGTGAAAAACCCCAATAACTTCCTCAGAGATAGATAGAGCAATGATACAACCAGAATACAAGAGATAGTCTTCTCCTAGCAGCAAAGCCTCCTCCTCCACAAGTGCGCCACTCTCCCAAGTGTGAGTGAGAGAATATAATGTGTAAAATGAGAGAGACACACTCTCTATTTATACACTAACTTGACTTGACCTTTACTCAACTAGGTCGGCCTCAACTTAACCACTTAACATAATGCTGACTGGGCCGACCCCCACTAGGGTGGTCTAATAACCCTTTGACCCATATGGCCAACCCCCAATAGGGTGGTCTAATAACCCTTTGACCCACATGACTTATACAGGGCTGACCCCAACAAGGTGGTCTAATAACCCATCAAGTATAAGTTACAACACTTACAATATAAATGACGACACTTCCGTATAGAGGAATAATAACATCTCTATAGGAATACAATATACATATATGTGAAATACATTCCGAAGTTACATATACATCAACACTCCCTCTTAACTAGGAAGGTATTTCTCGACACAGGTCTTCTAGCACAAGTCTTCTTCTCTGGATCATCATCAGCGAATCATCATCCTCGAATCATCGTCATCGTCACTGCTGCTGCTATCTCAATCAATCTCTGAATCTACTCGTCATAGGAAGTTCTACAGAGCCAGTCCTTTTTCATACTGTATGTAGGCCCACCACCTGCCGGTCTTCATCATCTGTGCGAACGGTCTGATAGAGGTGGCCTCTCAGGACTAATTTTATGTGCAGATGCAATACCGGAAAGAGTATCCCAGGAACATTTAAGTGCCTAAGCGCGACCGGCAAGATTTCCCAGGACTGATTACATGCATCTCCTCCACAATACTTTTAAAGAGCATCCCAGGAACATTTATGTGCTGCAGCACGACCAGCAAGATCTCTAAAGAGCATCCCAGGACTTATTACGAGCACACAGCTCAACCTCTCGGATCTCCAAGACTGATTACATGTGGATAGACAAAACCTTTAAAGAGCATCCCATGAACATTTATGTGCCGCAACACGACCGACAAGATCTCTAAAGAGCATCCCAGGACTAATTACGAGCACACAACTTAACCTATCGGATCTCCAGGACTGATTACATGTCTCCGTAGTAATACCTCATCCCAGGATTGATTACGAGCACACAGCTCAACCTATCGGATATCTGAGGACTGATTACATACTACATAGCAATACCATAAAGAGTACCCCAGGAACATTTATGTGCCGCAGCACGACCGTCAAGATCTCCCAGGACTGATTACATGCTATTTGCACAACCTGCCACATATCATCTCTGACCTCCAAGTATCAACCTGATACTCATGATCCAACAGATCATCATCGCACGAGGCATCATCCTGATGCCCATGATCATACTGATCATCATCACTTGTACCATCCTGGTACATATCATCTGGAGCAACATCCTGAAGCTCATCATCATGATCATCCTGATCATACAATGCATCCACCTGATGCATACCAAGTATCTACTTGATACATATCATCATACATGATCCACCTGATCATACAGTGTATCCACCTGATACAAATACAAATACATGATACATATCAACATACATGATCTACCTGATCATACAATGTATCCACCTGATACATATACAGATACATGGTCCAAGCATCCGACATGATGCATATACAAAGTACATACAAATGATCCAACCGATTATATCCAGCATCCAACATGATGCGTACATACATATACATATAAATGATCCAACTGATCATACAAAATAGAAACTAGAACATCATCCCGATGCTCATCATCCAACGCTTACATCCACAGCCATGTGAAGGATCCTCCTTCCAACATGCTTGGAATGGCTTCAACAAATGTGTCCATCACTTCTACCTCGAAGTGTCATCTATCTGAAGAACACCAAGCTTCTCTCTGAAGTACTCGAACTTCACTCT
Source organism: Larix kaempferi (assembly GCA_027924585.1). NCBI lineage: Eukaryota > Viridiplantae > Streptophyta > Pinopsida > Pinales > Pinaceae > Larix > Larix kaempferi. Next base: position 2,739,917 of record BSBM01000276.1, on the reverse strand, counting down.
GGCGAGTGGCTTCATCAACACATTTGCAATCTGCTCGTCCATCGCAACATACAGGAGATTCACTGCTCCTCTCTGTACCATATCCATGATATAGTGATATTTAATCTTTATGTGTTTCGACCTGTCGTGGAACACCGGGTTCTCGGACAGCTTCACACAACTCTGGTTGTCACAAAAGATACTAGTAGCCTCCAACGGGAGATCAAATAACTTAGACAGTAGCTTCTGTAGCCATACTGCCTCACAACTAGCTGAACAGGCTGCAACATACTCTGCCTCAGCTGTACTTAGTGCTACGCAGGACTGCTTCCTGCTAAACCAAGAGATCACACCTGATCCCATACTGAAGCAACACCCAGAAGTGCTCTTCTTATCTGCAACACTGCCTGCCCAATCTGAATCAACATAACCCTGCAGGTTAAACTTTTGATTCGCATCATACTTGAGTCCATAATCAACTGTACCCTTCAGGTACTTCAGAATATGCTTTACAGCAACCAGATGAACACTCCTCGGATCTGTCAGGAACTGGCTCAATGTGTTCATCGCAAAGCAAATATCTGATCTCGTGTTCGTCAGGTACATCAAGGACCCAATCATCTGACGATACATAGTGACATCAACCGGTTCATATGAAGCATCACACAGAAGCTTCAGGTTCGATGCCATAGCCTCGCAGTCCATCATCCCGAACCTCTTCAAAATATCTACTGCATACTTCCCTTGTCCAAGGAAGATTCCATCTGCACTCTGCCACACCTCCATGCCAAAAACAAATAGTGCATCATCCCCAAGTTCTTCATCTCGAACTCGGCAACAAGCTTCCGTTGCGTGTCGGCAATCAATCTATCTTCACCTGTAATAAACAGGTCATCCATATACAAAAGTAGTATCACTGGATTGCCTTCTTCAACCTTGTAGTAAAGGTTGGAATCCACTTTACTTTTGGTAAAGCCCAAACTGGATAGAAAGCTGTCTATCCTACCAAGTTCTGCACACATATATGACCACACCATTCAAGAAGGCTGTCTTGAAATCCATCTGGTGTATCTTCTATTTCATCACTTTTATATTTCTCTATGTTGCCATCTACAGCATGCTTGATCTGATAGTTCCATTTGGAAGTCACAACAGATTTCCCTTCAGCTCTTGGGACCACATCCCAAACATCGTTCTTTATGATCGACGGATCATGGTATTCTTCCCGTATCCTGGGAACTTCAATATCTTCAATAGATAATTTTGTTGCTTGAACAAATGTTGTAGTCCTTCTTTTGTAGGTGAAGGTATACAGTCTTTTCTACAAAACAAGTTAAATTGCATGATTAGAAACATTTCATAATTTTCAGACAAATTCTTACACATAAAGAAATATGTCATACAGTCATGCAATTATCTTAGCCAATGCTTCAATACAACATTTATCCATGTTCCGCAACTTTCTAGATGCCTTCCAGTCTCTACCAGAACATTGTTAAGAGTTTGCACTACTCCCAACATGTCAGCAAAGAGGTTTCATTCTAGATAAGTAGCACTGGAATGTTGTACAGTGCCATAGGCCACTTACCCATCACATGCATATTAGTAGTATACTGTTCATTAATGCAATCATTCTAATATGCACAATACATATCCTAAGTCTAGGAACATGTGCATATACATCATTGAACAATTTTATTTAAACAAACAAATATGCAAGAAATGATAATTAAAAATACGTATCTTTGTTTGGTTGCTAGGTGGACTCCCTCTGAGCCTTTGCTTCCTTGCAGGAGCTGTTGAAGTAGCTTCTTCTACACCTTTCTGATGTGGAATGTAGAAAGATGGTCAACTCCCTCTGAATATCTGCATCCTTGCAGAAACTACTGAAGTGTGCTCCTTTGCTTTCTTGCAGGAACAACTGGAGTGTGCTCCCTCTTGATCTTTGCTTCCTGGATTACCTGTCCTTGAACTTATATCCATCCTTAATCACTATGCATGCTTATTAGTATCATCATTGTGTTATCCTTGAGGACTCATACATAATCACACATTTATTAGTATAATCTTAATACTATCAAAACACAATAATCTTAAACATGTATAGTCATGATCATTCACAGATAATAAACATTAGTATTCAAGGTTTCAGGGAAGTCTTTTTTTACTCATGCATATTCTTATTTGATCATAGGTCTCTTCTGATTAGTTAAATCATCAATGCATAAACCCGTGATTACTCAAACCTATACCTTCATGATTCTTCTGGTTAGTCATATCATCAATTATGGTAAGAAACATAATATGCATACAGCCATGACTATTCAAACCTATGACTTCATGAATAATCATTATCAACAACACAACATTATAAGATCCTAACACAAGGTAGGATTCTAGCTTGATATAGGAAAAACATACCTGGATTAGCATGCTAGCTAGTTATGTCTAACATACCCGCATAATGTTTCTGGTTCTCTTCAGTGACTTGTGCTAGTAACCTGCATGTCTCATAGGTTAACCATTGTAGGACCAAGTTATACATACCTCGAAAGTAGATCTTCTATGTGATCCATGACAATGGATGAATCTTTGTCTTCATGTCACCATGATCATATGTTCTTGAAGTAGAACATGATTTGTCTTTCTTGGTGTACCTTTTATGTTAGCGATCAACATAAACCTCATACAACATCACAATGCATTAGTACATTCATAAGTGTCAAAACCTTAATCAATGAATATCTTCTATTAAGGTGATACGACAAGTCTAGTAATTAATCAAGATTGTACTGTAATGATATGAAGACAAACATATGATAAAATTAACCATGAAACATACTTGTAAGCCATACCTGTCAAGATTGCTTGTAATCTTCTTATGGAAGGCCTTAGCCTCATCTCCCTCTAAGACAGGAACTTCTTCACTTATGCAGGTGACCAATCCATCTTCTTCTAGGAGTAACCCAATCCACTTGATTTGCAAGAACTGGACCTGGAGCTGGATTAGAGTTTGTCAAAGAAACCCCAAAAATTCAAACTTTTAATTTCAAACTTCCGAAAGGATAGAAATATGCGCCTTGATGAGCTGATCAGGTTGGTATATTCAGAATTTGAAAATTGCAAAGTTTCACCCCTCGAAATTGCCTTTTAGATTTTCGGATTCACTAGGGAGGACCCTGAATTAGGGTTTGAGTTTTCTGGAGCTTCACCCAACCAAAAGATTTGATTCAAAACTCTAAGCTTCGATTTTTCTGAGGAGCTTCCAGCCGTGGTCACAGATTTCCAAAATTCCAATTTTTGCAGAAGCCTTAATTTTCCATCTTTCCGATCAAAGTCCCGAACTGGGGTTTGATCAAGCCCGACCTTCTGCCCAACCAAAAAATCTGATCTTGGTCTCTAAATTTCTATTTTGATGACTATCATCCGGCCGTGGTCTCCGATTACAAAATTTCCAACTTTCTCCGAAGCCCTAAATTCCGGAAGCCACGAATGAAGGTACTCAAAAATAATTCTGTTTTGACAGAAATATTTACCTGATTGTTTCTGGTGTAAGTCCAAACTTTTTGATCCACAGGGTCTGAAAATTTTTCTTGACATAGCCCGACCTGTTATCTTTCCATCCAGATAGGTCTGATCTCAATTGGATTCTCTGAGAGAGAGTTATGCCAAGTGTCGCAACGTGACCTGTTTATGGGATAATACAGGAGAGCGAACTTGTACGGCGTGCCACATGTCACTGGTTCAACTTCGGCCTCTGAAAATTTTTCCTGAGATAGTACAGTCTGTGCACTACCTGTCACTTTTTACGAAATGTCATTTGGAGCTTCCTAGCCCAAGTTATGACCTTTTTCCCAAGGTCACCTGATTTTGACTCAGATCTGGAAGAGGCAGAAACCCTATATTGTACAGATCATAAATCACAAAGTAAAACGAATTAGAGGTTTTCCTTTGGACACAAGGTACATGGGGATCTGATCTTTGACCAATAAAATTTTCAAATCCGAAAACTTCGCCAAAACGGATTTATAGCAAAAGTTCTACGATGACTGGTTTTTGCTATATCAAGCCCTAGCATCATAAGTGCAACAAGTGTCATACATGCCATATCATGCCTTCTTTTAGGCTAGCTCTGATACCATGTTAAATTTTCAGAATTTACTTCAATCTGATCTGGGATCTTAACTGAGAGAACAACATGTACAACAAATCTACAGCATATCAATCATGGACACAATAATGCAAGCACACAAGAGACACAGAGTTTACTTGGGGAAAACCATAAAGGTGAAAAACCCCAATAACTTCCTCAGAGATAGATAGAGCAATGACACAACCAGAATACAAGAGATAGTCTTCTCCTAGCAGCATATCCTCCTCCTCCACAAGTGCGCCACTCTCCCAAGTGTGAGTGAGAGAATAGAATGTGTAAAATGAGAGAGACACACTCTCTATTTATACACTAACTTGACTTGACCTTTACTCAACTAGGTCGGCCTCAACTTAACCACTTAACATAATGCTGACAGGGCCGACCCCCACTAGGGTGGTCTAATAACCCTTTGACCCACATGGCCGACCTCCAATAGGGTGGTCTAATAACCCTTTGACCCACATGACTTATACAGGGCTGACCCCAACAAGGTGGTCTAATAACCCATCAAGTATAAGTTACAACACTTACAATATAAATGACGACACTTCCGTATAGAGGAATAATAACATCTCTATAGGAATACAATATACATATATGTGAAATACATTCCGAAGTTACATATACATCAACACTCCCTCTTAACTAGGAAGGTATTCTCGACACAGGTCTTCTAGCACAAGTCTTCTTCTCTAGATGTTGAGTGTCATATCCTTGGTGATAAAGGTGAATGTAGTGACCAAGCTGAATCACTAGAAGGGTGTTTGCAGGATGCCTAAATGGACGGAAGATAATCTATTGAGGAATGTTTTAAGTGTGAGGAAGCATCTAAAGATGTGTACTCTCACATATATGTGGGGGACATGGAGATCCCCATTGATGAAGGTGTTGTGGGTGCAACATCCATGCGGAAAGAAGAAGTTCTGGCAACAACAGAAACTGAAAATGAGAAATTGATGGAAGGCCAAACCACCAACACTCTACCACATAAGGAGGATTACATGACACCTAGCGATTTATTAAATTCTGATTTTTATGTGTCATTATTTCAATCTGATATGGCAGCCACTTCTAGTGAAAAGTTCAGAGTGGTTGAGCTCCCTAGTGATGAAGTTCAGAATTCTGATGTAAAAAAGAAATGCAATGTGAAGGCTGAAACTTTGAGAGAAGATCTTTCTGGTATACCCAGGAGGAATGAGCAATTAATTTGCAGCCCAAATTATGTTGTTGAGGACCTAAGAGATGAATATATTGCAGCAACAATATATGGATCAGAATTCCAAACTTCGAGTGGACTGCATAAAATCAATTCGGTGATGGAAAATGAAGAGGAGGAACATCTGCAAGAACCTCATCTTCTTGCAGGGTCATTGAAGATGGATGAACAGAAGATCCACGAGGCCCTGAAAATTCTCCATGAGTCTCATTCTTCAGTGTCGAGGTTGTGTTGGGAAGCTGCTTTAAGGGAAGATCAATATTTCTTTGCAGCCATGGAGAATATCCAGAAAGCAATGTCCACCATCAAAGGTAATTTCTCATAGTTGCTTTCATATAAAAATTACATGTTTGAGCTTGTTGAAATGTTGCGGGATGCATCATGGCATGATGAAGAAAGTATTTGCGGATATAAAAAAAAGAACTATAAGCTCAATGATGAATTGATGGCCACCCAAGATTCTTTGAGAAGCACTCAAAGTGCCCTCCAAGAATCCAAGACGGAGATGTTGCTGCTTCATGAAAAGTTGCAAAGATCCTCCCTACCCTCCTACACACCATTCAGTCAATTTCATTGGGGTGAAAGCATTCATGATCATATGGAGGAACCTCATGAGATGGTGGATCATGAGGATTATTTATCTTTACATGTGCTTGAGGAGTGTGCAGGACAGTTTGATGAAAACCAAACACCCGATCATTTCCTAAGGGAACTTGAGCTGTTCCTTGGAAACAGTCACTCTCACATGGAAAAGTGGGATGAGAGCACCCAATTTGGGCCATCCAATAATGAAGAAATTGCAGCCATAAGTATGATTACTGAAGGTTGCAGACATACAAAGAAGTTTCACATTCCTTCCCCACATGTCATGGATTCAACAATAACAATGGGGAATGAACAACGGGTGAAGAATTTTTTCTTGTTGATGCCACATGTACCACAAGTGGATCATGATTTGCCCCTATGGGAGATAGATCTTATTGCAGCAGAGATGGCCGATTTCAGCTCATGTGAGTCAGCAAGCAAGATGTCCGATTCATCCATTGGATCGATGGATAGAGGCAACACTGAAAGGAGAAATCTCGAAGGTAAAAGGTTTTCTTGTTTCTGCAATAATTTTTTATTTACAACTGACATTGTCTGGAATTGTGAGCAACAACCAAGGTATATTTTGCAGCCATGGGATATCACACATCCCCATATTGATTGGATAAGATATTACCTGACAAACATGAAACCTCCTTGCAAAGATATTTCTGCTCATGGTCAAGAGAAGGCAACTAAGCAGGCAAGTTTCCAAGATAGATTAATGGAACATTTTAGTGGCAGAAGTTGGCCTATGTGGAGGGAATCCACATGCTTGGAGATAGGGAAAATATAGTTGATACTTTGGGATCATGGCATTCATGGGAGTGACAGATTGCCAAAGATGACAGAAAATTTTTTGGTCCTTGCAGGAGAAACAGTGGGATCCAGGAATTCTACTCAGTTATCCTAACTGGGTTGAAAATTTTGTTTATGATTAAGTGCAGATAGATATTACAGTGCAATTTTTATTTTCCTTTCATAGTCATTTTTTTGGAGAAGGACCAAGTTTATGTTTCAGAATGATCAGTGGATAGGTACAAATTTAATCAGAGTGGTGTAGCAGAAGCTTGGTGGGATCCTAAAATTGCTTGAGGACAAGCAATCTTGGGAAGGGAGGACTGTCATATCCCCATATTTTGCTATGGTCCATGGGATAATTTTGGCCTAAGTCACCTAGGCAATAATCATTTAATCAATGAGCAAGTATGAAAACTACCTCATGGAAGATGCCTAAGGTTGTATTTGGGAATTAAATGGACAAGGTGGCCCCCCCCATGTAGTTATTAACCCCATGACTAAGTCTAAGTGATTAATTAAATGAGAATTTAATTAATGGGGTAATTTTGAGGCAATTATACCATAGTGGTTGATCAATTATTAATTAATTAATTAAACTCTGAATTTTGGAGTGATTATGAGTTTGTAATATTTTTATTAATAATTTTGGCTAATAAATATTGGCAAGTGGTGATGACAAGGCTTGGAGGTCGAATTTATGCAAGTAGGGCCAATCTTGCCTATAAGTGGCAAACTCATAAAATCAAGGAACACATTGGAGGAAAAAAGAAGCAAGTCAAATAAAAGGAAACTGTCAAAAACAAGCAAAATCAGGAAAAGCAGAAAAGATGGAAAGTAATTAAAGTAGAGAAAAACAAGAAAAGCAGTCTGAAAAAGTTTAGCAACTTCCAAGCAAGCTCACAAAGGCACACTTGCTAAAAAGAGTGAAGGAGGACAAAGAAAGAAAAGTTTTTTCAAGTAAGAAGTTTCTATTTTCCACAAGGAGGGCGCCCTTCCTCATCCACACGTGTGGATGGCTTGATTAACAAGCTACTTTAGCTATTTATTGATGTTCCCAACTTCATCTCAGAACTTTTGATCATTTGTAATTTGTGAATGAGAGCTTTGAGCTACTCACATGTTGAGATATGTGCCTCAACCATTCCTCTTGGGTGATGTGCCCCAAGGCCCTATGAGTTTCCTATGAGTATTATGCAGGTCCAAAAAACAATATTACAGCCAATAACCTTCAGTACAGTTCAGCCATGAAGATCTAATGTCATATTGAAGATGAGGCTACCATTGGAGGAGATTCACAGCTAGATTTGGTGGAAGAACACTGGTGGAAGAATATAATTATGGAGAGATGTTCTCAGGATCTCCAGTGAAGTCTATCAGTTGTAGTTGTAGAGATTAGTTGCTGCTATATTCCAAAATTCAATATCAGATCAAGTTTCCACTCCTCTTCTACCTCTACTACTCCCACAGCTAGATTTGGAGGTGATTCCACTGAAGAAGAGAGCTAGTTTGATGATGGCGCCCATTTGAAGATCAACCACTCAGAGTGCAGGAAGATCAGCCATATAATATATATATGGAATGATATTCACTTCCAGAATAGAGCCACAACAACTTCTTACTTCTCTTCCCTATTCTCTCACTGATTGTAACAAAAAATTAGCCGGTGAGGCATTGTCATTTGAGAAGCAAGCAGTTAATGAAAGAATAAATATTCCGAAAGTCATATTTCAAGTTTTATGTGTGGTACATGTTATATCAGAGTCTAAATTAATATCAGAACAGAGCTGGTGGTTTCTTAAAGCAGTTTGTGAAGTCAAAATACAAGACTAGCTAGATTGATGTCAGTTCTAGACTAGTTTCACCACTTTTCCTGCCAAATCCATTCTAATGACTCTTTTTACATTCTGTTAGTTGGAGCAGGACCTTGAATCAGTATAATATCCATATCGGTCCTTAAATTCAGAATTTGGAAGCCTTTAGACCTCATTTGTAAAGATTGCAATTTGACTAGCTCCGTCATCCCGGTAGGGCCTAAAACTTCCAAACCACTCCTACTCTTCCCAAATACTTTTGAATGTTGCTCAGTGTGTCCATTGAACATATTTTACTGTCATAACTCAGTTTTGTACCCACCCAGTCTAGTAAGCATATGCTGGTGCGCCCAGGAAGCTTTGCGGTAGGCTTCAACGGTAGCTGATGTCCAAAACATACATGGCCCCAGTGCTTTGTGATTAGGACTCTCACTCTGATCTGATTTTCTGCTGCTGCACCTAACCTCATACATTTTCCAGAATTAAATATTCATCCCACCATCCTCATTTTTTTACCTCAGCACCCCTCACTTACCTCCTGCACTGTTCGAAGGAATTGACAGAAATTTTACTAGTAAAATTTATGAAATTTTTTGGGAGTTGAGTTAATATCTTGGTCTAATATTCCCAAGGATATTACAGTGGTATCAGAGCACTTTCCTTGGCTCAGCCTGTGAAAAGTTAATCTCAGTGGAAAAGTAGCTTAGCACTATTTTCAAATTGTAGTTGTGGAATTAGTTCCATGTCATGGAAGATTCAGACTTTGAGTTGTATGAGGAGGAAGATTATTTTTATGAAGAGTATGAGATCTCTTTTTAACCAGCAGGGGTGAGATCAAAACCAAAATCACCAAAATGAGCCTGAGACTTGAACCCAAGCGAATGGTAGTGTCCTCCATTTTCAGATAAACTTTGAGAGCATGTGCCAATGATCAAATATAAGTTCATAGGAATCATGTGATCAAGGAGGGTGAATGCATCACCTCCAAACTCTGATTTAACCTCCAAAACATTCAGTATATCATCATTCTGCACATAAGCAAACTCATGTAAAAGAGAGAATTTAAGAACCTCTTCAGAATCTAGAGCATGAATTGGCTTATCTTGCTCAAAATTCGAAATAGAAGACATTGAGAACATGAGTGAGGAATGGATAATCTCTCTAAAAGGGTCATCTTCATTAGTTGTATCACTTTCATCTGCATCAGCTACATGGGAAGGGGAAAATTCGAAATTGTCTTCAACTTCTAGAGCAATAGAGGAAGAAATGTATTCAACATGAACTTTCTGTGTTGAATCTACAACTTCTTCTTCATCTTGAACAAATTCATCATGAGAGATGATTGAGGCCGAGACATAATTAGAGAGAACACTTAAGGAGGTATCACTGGGCTTGTTCTCCAAATAATTTGCACCAATATCTTCATTCTGCTTTCCAAATGCTTTGTCCAGTTGGGCCCATAGATAACTTGGATATTCAGCAGTTTCCATGAGGTAGCGCATACTAGGAGACATATCAATACACATTGCTCCAAAGGCTCTGTCACATTCATTTAGCCCATCATTCTCTTCTTCATAGGAAACAAAATCCCTCATAACACCAATACACATATAAAAAAGACCTTGTCTCTTCAGATATGCTATAATATTTGGCTTCCACTCATCATAGTTGAATGGAGAGAGAGGAGGCCGAATTGCTTTCAGATTCATGGAAGCTGTTGTCGAATACCTGCAAAAAAAATGGAAAAATATCTAGAGGATTGTTACTGAATCTATTGAACACTGCTTTAGGACAGTAGGAAATTTTATCCAGTTCCTTCACACCTGGGTAGACCTCAAAGGATTTCTCCAATGAATTCAATGCAATGGCACCATGATTTGCTGTGGAAATCCAGAGGCTTCTAGAGCTCTACTGAAAGCAACTGTTCAATCTATTGTTGCAACTGCTGCTACTGTTGCAACTGTTGCTACTGCTGCAATTAATGCACTCAAAAGCTCTCACAAGATTTGATACCATGTGAAATTCCATAGGGATAGATCACTGATCTTGGACAAACCTCACAATTTCACACTGTTATTACTGAGAAGAATTGGCAGAAAAAAATGATCAATTCACTCATAAAACTGAAACATAGATGAAAAATAACCAGTTAACTAAGGTAGAACTGAGCATAATTGAATCATGTGGGAACCAAAATAGGGGAGGAAACTCCAAGGGGGCTAAATACTGACTTGCAGTGATGAAAATGTGTGCTCCTACACACAGTAGCAGTGAAACTAGGTGTAACAGGCAGTTAACTAGGAAATCAAGGGGACAAGGTGCCCTAAATCATGGAACTGACTGTGCTAACTCCTAAAATCATGCATGAGGGAGAATTTGGACTTCAGTGATGTAACCAGGCGCTCTGTGTGGATATGAGGGTTAATGATGGCCAAAAAAAGCTCCGGGAGCCAAAGTAAGGACTAGGTGCTAAGAGACTCAACTGCTAATGCATGGAATGCATGGCTGCATACAAGACCAAAATGAGATGGTGAGAATATTCCAACAAACTTTTGTGGGATAGGGTTCCTTCAAGTTGATGAGTGACAACTAGAACATCTGGGAATATGAGAGAATTGTCTTTTAGGGTTTCCATGGTTAGTTGGATGTGGGTATATTTTATTAATGTGGTCAAAAAATGTTTTAAGGAGATATTTCTATGAAGCCAAATGAAGGTGGCATCAATAGGCGGAAACCAACAATTAGGCTTGAGATGGAATTTTTTTATGGATAAAGCATCAAAATGTTCCATAAAAATGTTAGCCACAACCGTAAGAATAAGGGCAATCCCATATTTATGCCTTTAGTTTGTTCATAGAATCATCCTTTAAAGGTGAAGAAAGTAGACATAAGGCATATATGAATGAGTTTTAAGGTATTAGTGTCAACCAACTTGGAAATGAGATCAAGAACTTCAATAAGGGGGTTTTGGGTGAATAAATAAACAATATCAAATACCACCTTAATGTCTTTTTTTGGTAAGTAAGTACCCCGAGGATTTGAACTTGAGACCTTCCATTTACAACTTCTCATCTCAGTTACTCATTACCAATTGCTCTACCCCCATGGACACCTTAATGTATTTCTAATCTAGATGGATTTTATGAATTTTATGGATGGATTCAAAGAGTCTTTAATAAATGAAGGGGTTTTCTCTTTAAAGGTGTTGATGGATTCACGCACCAAGGGTTAGTAGAATCCTCATCTAAGGGTTGCACACTCAGACTATATACTAGATTATTCTAATGAAAACAAATGACTAATCAAGTAAAGGTAAAGAGATAAATACATGTGAATCTACTCATAAATCATGCATAAGGAAGATATCTCACACAATAAAGAATTGTTTCACCTTTTCTATTTACCGATGAATGTAGGATTTACAATGGATACACCTTGGGATTAGTTTGAGGATGAAAAGACAGTCTCCAAGTTTCTCCATTAGGAGGTTAATTTGCTCCTTTGGATGCTCTTGACTCCTTGTTGTTGGGCCATGGAAGTGTCATCATTTTACATCATGTTTTCCCTATTTTTAATTCCTTGTTGCTTACCCATAACCTTTCATTAGTCCATTTTAATGCTTATATGCGGGATTTATACCTTTCTTCTTTCTCTCTCTCATCATTGTACTATGTTCTCAGAATTGTTCATCTCTATATGGAGGTTGTTGGGTTTTCTCCCTATTGGATTTCCCAGGATAAATTCTCATGTTCTTTATTTATGTGCTTTGTCTTTCTTCTAGTGATCCTATTGATCTTATGCAATTGAATTATAATGTTATAATTGTATGAAAAACTAACATGGTGTCATAATAGTACTGGAAGGAGCCATTGCCGGAAGCTAGGGTTTCATATTTCAAGGCCTTCACTAATTATTTTGGCAGGAAAAGAGCCTTAGGAATTTCTCTCTAGGAAGGGCACATATTTTGGTGAAGGCATAATCCAACTATGAGAAATTTCATTTTTTACCTAATTTTGCAACTATAGTTACCGCAGAAATTAGGGTTTCAGGTTTTGACCTACTCCCTCCACATATTTGGCTCGACCCTACCTTTTCTCAACTCGCCTTTCTAGGGCGCATCTCCTTGTGGAGTTAGTTTTCCAAGAATCAAATTTTCATTTTTGACCTAGCTCCTACTAGGGTTTCTACTTTAGATCTGCAGTGAGGATGATTGGAATGAAGGTTGAAGATCATATGGAAGGGGCTTCCATCTTCATCCCTTGGAAGTCTAGGGTTCTTCTCTTATTAGAAGAAAATGGTCTCTTGCAGTTTTTCAATGAGAAGGTCCCAGAACCAGAAGCCGAAGAAGGAAAATCTCGCTAGAGGAAGAATGATACCAGAGCAAGAAGGATTTTGGTGGACTCAGTTAGTGACCACTTGGTTCCTCAAATATCAGGAAAAAATACTGATAGAAAGATGTTCAAAACCCTAAAGAATCTATTTGAACACAGTAGTATCAATGTGACCCTCACATTGAGGAACCAACTATCAAACATGAAGATGTCCAAGTACTATATTTCATGGGGATCACATAACTAAGGGACAAGCTTAGTACTAGTGGAGACCCCATTGATGATAAGGAGCTTGTCGTTACTACTCTAAACGGTCTCCCACCATATTGGGAGTCATTCATTCAAAGCATAAATGGTCGAACCAAGCTACCCAAATTTGACAAGTTATGGGAAAATTGCACTTAGGAAGAGACAAGGATAGCAGCAAGGCAGAGACTCCATGGCACTCAACCTGAGGAGAATCAAGCATTCTTTTCCCATGCCAAGAAAGAAAAGGGAAGGAGAATAAATTTTTACAATCACAAGCACCAAGGTAGGAGATCAAGTCCTCCTCCATATCAGAAGAAGAAGAAGAAGAAGAAGGATTTATCTCAGATACAATGCTACAGTTGCAAGGCACATGGTCATTAGGCCAGTAATTGTCGAAGTTCAAACAAAAGAAAGCATGAATCCTCAACTACTGATGTTGATGAAGAAACTCCTCACAAGAATTCAAGGAATGAAGATCGTTAAGAGTTCTTCTTCTAGTTCTCCCTATGTTGAGGTGATATGAAGATCCAGAATAGAGGTCTCTCATGGTTGTTCCCACAAGAAGGCAGTGGGAGCCCACCCACAAAAACAATAAGAGATAAGTATTTGGTTTTCTTGCTTACATAGATCTGGTTTTTATGTCTTCATAACCATTTGTATACATATCTATCAGGAAGTGTGCAGTTGTTGTACTTGTTATATATGAGCTGCACAACATTTCATGAACCCCTGATGGATCTAGTTTAGATGATATATCCTTCTTACATGCTTAGATTAGTGCACACTCTTGATGGCATGTTCTAGTGGAGATAAGAGACATTTAGATAGTTACCATATGTGTTTGGGAGACATGTTTATGATTGTTTTTCTAAAGCATTAGCCAAGATACCTAGTGTAAACTATTGTCATTGCATAGAAATAGAAATTGGTTAAATTTGACTATGCGATGTCACTAATCATCAGACGGGATTTGAATTGTAGGGAAAATACCATATGATATTTCCTACAAGAGAATGATGATGAGACTTGTTCCAGTGATGGATACATGAATCCCATTGATGTTCAGCAGGAAGCTTCTAGGAGCATGACTCTTATCCTAGAAGGATGACTTCTAGAAAATGTAGTTAGATGGAAGTCATGCAAACACACGAGAACCTCTAGGCAAGAAGGGAACTTTCAAAGGACTACAAAACTTATATCCTAGGATCCATACAGATGGACGTCAACAGGGATGTGTCCTTTGAAGAAGAAATGGCTGTCAGGAAAGGAAAAGGATCATACATGGAGATTGATGATGAGGAGATGCTAGACCCAAAGGAGACGAGATCATATCCCCCTCCAGTAGTTCAGAGGGAGTTAGCAGAGAAGGATGAGCCCATCAATCCCATTTATCCAGTTGAGCTAGTTGATGTTCCCATAGATATTGCAGTAGGTTGGAAGAGGCCTAGATGGGAACGACAGACCTTGTAGGATGCAGAGGAGCATGAAGCTGCTCATGGTACTTTCCGAGAAAGTAAAATATCTAATAGGTTCTCCAGTTATGTAGCATTGATGAGTCACATCATTGACTCAGAACCTACCACTTATGAAGAAGCATCAAGACACCAAGTTTGGAAGGATGCCATGGTGGAAGAATACCAATCCATCATGAAGAATGATGTGTGGGAGGTTGTACTGAGACCTGAGGGGAATTCAGTAGTGACTTCCAAGTGGCTATACAAAATCAAGCATGGAGCAGATGGGAGTGTTGAAAAACACAAGACTATATTTGTTTCCAGAGGATTCTCTCAAAAATAGGGAGTCGATTATGATGAGATTTGCTCATGTGGCTCAATATACTTCCATTAGATCAATTATTTCTATCGCTTCAACTATGGGATGGAAGCTGCATCAAATGGATGTCAAGACAAATTTTCTCAATGGATTTATTGAGGAAGAAGTATATATTGAACAACCAGAAGGGTTTATTGTCCATGGAAAGGAGTCTCACGTATGCAAGATGAAAAAGGCCCTGTATGGACTCAAGCAAGCACCCCGTGCTTGGTGTGGATGTATAAACGGATTCCTGGTGAGTTTGGATTCACCAAGAGTGATGCAGACCCCGACCTTTACTACAAGGTTGTAGATGACGAGCCACTGATTTTGGTCCTTTATGTTGATGACATGTTTCTCACTGGAAATGAGAAACTTATCGTATGGTGTAAGAAGAAACTTGCCTCTGAGTTCAAAATGAAGGATCTTGGATTGATGCATTGCTTCTTGGGATTAGAAGTATGGCATAGGTAGAAGGATATTTTCCTAGTTCAAGTAAAATACACCATAGATATTCTAAAGAGATTCGGGATGTTGGACTGCAAGTCCATGTACACTCCGATGGATGCAAATTTGAAGAAGTTGAGGGATTCTACTTCAGATTAAAATTTGATTGATCCCACTATGTATCGTCAATTGATTGGATCCTTGATGTATCTGACAAACACCATACCAGATATATGTTTTGATGTGAATTCTCTCAACCAGTTCATGTGATAGCTGAGGAATATTCACTTGATTGCTACAAAACATGTGCTTAGATACCTGCGTGGCAATGTGGGATATGGCCTGACATATGATTCAAAGTGTGACTTGATATCGCAGGGGTTTTCAGACTCAGATTGGTTCGAATGTGTTGCAGATAGGAAGAGTACTTACGGATGTTGCTTCAATTTGGGTTCTGCACTGATTTCTTGGTGCAGCAAGAAGCAAAACTCAGTAGCACTCAGTACTGCAGAGGTCGAGTATATGGATTCTATTACAGTATCCCGAGAAGCAGTATGGCTTCGGAAAATCCTTGCAGGATTGTTTGGGCAGATTCCAGAGCCAACCGTGATTCACTGTGATAACCAGAGCTATGTGCAGATGTCAGTGAATCCTGTATTCCATGACAAGTCGAAGCATATAGAGATTCAGTATCACTTCATTCGTGATATGGTGTAGAAAGATGTGGTCGAGCCAAAGTATGTTTCGACAAATGACCTAACTGCATATGCCCTCACCAAGCCTCTTCCCAGGATAAAGTTTGAATAATTTCTTGGAAGACCTGGAATAGAAGAGAACGTGTCCCTCCTTGAGAGGGAAATATGATATAGAGATGGTTACCCTGCTTTCACCCGGGTACCTCTACTCATCCAGGCATGGGAGTAATCCCATAGGAAGATGAGATGGACATGTATTAGATGGTCGAGTTCCACCTAGGTACCTCTAATCGTCCAGGTTCTCAGCCAAGTATGGAAGTAATTCCATCGATAGATGAGATAGACAGGTAGTAGATGGTCGGGTTACACACAGGTGCCTCTACTCGTCCAGGTTTTCAGCTAGGTATGGGAGTGACCCCATCGACAGATGAGACGAACAGGTAGTAGATGGTCGTGCACCTCTGCTCATCCATGTTATTAGCCAGGTATGGGAGGACCCCATCGGCAGATGAGACGGACATGTAGCAGATGGTAAAGAATATGGTAAATCCTATCTCTCGAACATCCAGGTAGGATGGAGAGCCTACTCTTGGACTCACTAAAGGACTGGTGGAGTTTATGCATGATGACACTTCTCGAAGGACTGAGACTATGTTGAAAACCTTCAGTATGTATAGACATGATCGAGAAAGTATAAATGTATAGATGAAACCCAGATGATCCTGATGCTAATGATTGTTAGTTTTTTAGAAATTTCAATCTGATCTAGGATATTAACTGAGAGAATAACATGTACAGCATATCTACAACATATCAATCATGGACACAATAATGCAAGCACACAAGAGACACAGAGTTTCACCGGGGAAAACCAAGAAGGTGAAAAACCCCGCAACTTCCTCAGAGATAGATAGAGAAATGATACAACCCAAGTACAAGAGATAGTCCTCCTAGCAGCAGCTTCTCCTCCTCCACTAGTGCGCCACTCTCCAATGAGTGTGTGAGAGAATAATATAATGATCAAATAGAGTGCCTCCCGCACTCTATTTATACTTGACTTGACTTGCCTAATAACCTTTACTAGGTCGGCCTCAACTTAACCACATAACATAATGCTGACAGGGACGACCCCCAATAGGGTGGTATAATAACGCTTTAACCCACATGACTTATACAGGGTCGACCCCAACAAGGTGGTCTAATAACCCATCAAGTATAAGTTACGACACTTGCAATATAAATGACGACACTTCCGTATAGAGGAATAATAACATCTCTATAGGAATACAAACACTTCCGTATAGAGGAATAATAACATCTCTATAGGAATACAATATACATATATGAAATACATTCCGAAGTTACAAATACATCAACAATGATGAACGAAGAATACCTTCCTTGTTGAGAGGGAGTGTTGGATTTTGTGCAACTTCGAAAGATATTCTTATTATATTTTATTGTAATTATTTGTACCTCCTACGGGATTTGATCTTGATGTAATTAATCATGTAAACCCTTGAAAGAATCAATGTAAACCTTGGGGTTAAATTATCCAAAAGAAAAGAATTAAGTAAACATTATTTATATTCCCCCAAGACAAGTCATCCCAGTCCAGTTATACAAGTCAAACCAATTAGGGAAAAAGGACAGTTTGACACTTGTATAAATAGAGGGAAAGTTCACCTCATTTGCACACTCACTCAACACACACAAGTTCGCATCAATTGGAGAGGAGCTCACATCTGCAGCTAGGAGAAGCTGATTTTGGGGTTTTACTTAGAGAGACTTTCTTCTTTCTCTCTCTCATCATTGTACTATGTTCTCAGATTTGTTCATCTCTATACGAAGGTTGTTGGGTTTTCTCCCTATTGGGTTTCTAGGATAAATTCTCGTGTTCTTTGTTTCTGTGCTTTGTCTTTCTTCTAGTGATCCTATTGATCTTATGGAATTGAATTATAATGCTATAATTGTATGAAAAACTAACAAGACCCATCCATGTTTTGTTGGAATATTCTCACCATAATTTTTATATTTTGCATGCCTGCATGCAATTCTGCATGCATCCAATCATCAGTATGGTAGTCTCCCAGCACCTAGTCCTTATTTTGCATCCCCCAAGAGCCTGTTTCTTCTCATTCTAGCCCTCCTAGCCACATATGCACCCTTTTTTCCATCACTGGAGTACAGCTGCGCCCTCTTCCACCTATTTAAGAGTTACTTCAGTTAGTTCCATGATTAGTGGATCTGTTCCTTGTTTTGGGGATTGATTGCTAGTTTAATTGAATGAACCACTTAGATAGACCTCCATAGAAACTAGATCAGCTATACTGACTACTAACAGCTCCTCATGCACCCACATTGGAGTCTCCTTCCCTAGATTAGTGCCCATGCACTCAGTTAGACTCAGTTAGACTCATTTGACTTACTATTTGACTATTGTGACTACTGCCACTGGTTTGGATGATGTCTCCAATGCTATCCAAGTCACACTTTGAGGAGAATTCGAATGACCTTAGTGGAATTCGAATTCATTTGATTGTATTCAGTTATTATTCACTTTACAGACTGCCATCTCATAGCTGATGTATGATACAACTGTTTTTGTCATTTCTTGTGTATGAGTGATTATTGAATCTCCATTTCTTCTTCTTCTTTATGCACTTCATGAGTGAATTCTAGTGAGGTCTGTTACTGCTAAGTGATCCTAATCCTAAAATATCACATGGTATCAGAGCTGACAGCAGCTATTCGAATTGCAGCAACATCCGTTGTAGCAATTCCTTGAGCAATTGTCTTTCATTGAGCACCAGAAGCCTCTAGGTTTCCATAGCAAATACTGGTGGTATTTCCTTGAATTCACTGGAGAAACCTAGTGAGGTCTATCCAGGTGTGAAGGACCCAATCACATGTGCTCAGTGTCCTAAGGTAGTGTTCAATTCGAATTGCAACAAATCTTATTTTCATAATTCTCATATTGTTTTGCAGGAATCTCCCCTATTCAACTTCGAATTCTTCAATATCATGGATCTCAAGTTGAATTCATTCAACTACTTCGAATGGAAGGAAAATATGGACATCTTCTTGAAGTCGAAGAGTATTTCTAGAGTAGTGAATGGCTCTGCAGTTGAGCCCACTGGTGCAGTAGAGAAATCCAAGTACTTAAACAAGCTTGATGAAGTAGTAGGACTACTGCTACTTAGAATTTCTGAAGACCTACACTTACATGTTATTGATTTGAAGAATCCAAAGGAGGTTTGGGACAAGATAAAATCCCTCGTTGGTCAGAAAGATGAATTGAAGGGTCATAAACTAGAAAATGAGCTCATCTCCTTGAGCCCAAGCAGTTTCGAAACTATCACTGAGTTTATCAACAAATTCAAGAACTTGATTTCATAGTTGAAGAGGTATGGGATTGAGAAGGAAGAAAAACAATTGATTCTTTCCATCCTATCGAATCTAGGCCCTAATTATTCAGTGTTTGTTTCGACCTTCCAGTCAGCAAAGTTGTCCATTCCAAAATGGAAATTCCCTTCGCTTGAAGACTTCATCCAATCTCTAACTCTTGAGGAGGAGAAGCTAGTGCACATGGGAGCGATAAAATCCAAATTGGATTCATCTCTTGTAGCTACTGAGTTAAGGAGAGAAAATTGGAAAGGAAAAAAAAAATTATGATAGAAAGTCGAATGACCAAAAAGCAGAAGGAGGCTCCAATTCAGTCAGATGGAGTCTCGAATCCTAAGAAGGACAAGCAAACTCAGAAGGGAAAATCCAAGTGCACATACTGTAATCGAGGATATCACCCTGAGAGCTCATTTATGAAGAAGACCATAGATCTCATGGATTCACTTCTTGAAAAAAATAATCTTCCAGTACCTGCATGTGCTAGAAAGAAAGAGAGTGAACCATCTGGATCTGAGAACAAAGAGAGATGCCATGCCCTCATGGCAGGTGCATCAACTCAATCCTCCTTCATCATAGATTCTGGAGCATCAAGACACATGTCTTCCTCCAAGGATATCTTCACTAGATTCGAAGCTACTATTGGACCATCCAATATGTTGGGGAATGATTCTGAGGTCTCCTCTGAGGGGATTGGAAGAATCAAACTTGATCATGGATACTTCTTTGATGTACTCTATGTCCCCACTCTCACTGCTAATCTACTTTCAGTATATCAGATGACCCATATTGGAGAGACCAAGAGGGTGATATTCTCTCCAAATGAGGTCGAAATTCAATACATGGTATCAGGATCTACCATTGAAAAAGGTGTGGCCAACTACAAGATGAAACTGTATGAGTTCTCCCATTTTCTACCTCTCTCTACACAATCTGCTCTTCACACTCATGCAAATGAAGGTAGTTGGATATGGCATGAAATATTTGGGAATCTTAAATATCAATACTTGCAAGACATACATACTAAAGAGATGGTTGAAGGGCTTCCCAAGATCAAATTTTCCCAAGGCACATGCAAAGGTTGCTTGAATGGAAAAAATCCAGAAAAGAAGGTTGAGAAAAAGAAGACTCTGAAGGTAGAGAGAATTCTAGATCCAGATCCACAAGAACCTGAAGATCTAGCACCTAAGGTTTGAACTCCTATTGCAAAATGGGCCACCACTACAACATCCACCAGTGATCTTGTTGGAGATCCATCATCTTCAAGAACAACCAGATCTGATCTACTCTCTCACATAGATCCATTTATTGCTAAGAGATGCTTTCTTATGATTGGATCGGATCCAAAGACATTATTTGAAGCCTACCAAGATCCAAGATGGGTAGCAGCTATGGATGAAGAGTATGCATCTCTTCAAAGAAATGAAACTTGGGAGCTTGTTTCTCTCCCACCTGGGAGGAAGCTTGTTCAATGCAAGTGGGTTTACAGAACTAATATGGACTCTGATGGGGTCACTAGCAAATACAAGGCTCGATTGGTTGCAAAGGGTTACTCCCAAGTCCATGGGATTGACTACTCAGAGACATTCGCTCCTGTTACTAAGATGGATTCCATTCGTCTTGTTCTTTCTCTTGCTGCATCCAAGCACGGGGAAGTGCATCACATGGATGTCAAGAGTGCTTTCCTTCATGGAGATCTAGAGGAGGATATCTACATGAAGCAACCTGAGGGGTATGTTGAAGACTCTTCACCGGTATGCAGATTGAGGAATTCCTCGTGTGGACTCAAGCAAGCTCCCCGAGCTTGGTATGCAAAAATGGACTCCTTCCTTCTGTCACAAAATTTCTTGAGATGCAAATCTAATTCGGATGTCTACAGGAGACATGAAGGTGACTCTCTACTTATGATTGTTCTAAATGTTGATGATCTATTGATTACTGGGAGAAACACTTCATGCATTAGATCTATAAAAACAATTTTGCATAACTCCTTCTCCATGTCAGATCTTGGATTGTTGAGACAGTTTCTTGGTCTTGAAGTCACTCAAAGTGATTCAAGAATCAAGGTTGCACAGTCCAAGTATGTTTCAAATATGCTTGAAAGGTTCCATATGAGCGAATGCAAACCAACAACATTTCCTTTTCTTTCAGGTATCATCCTTGAGGATGGTTCTTCCACACCTATGGTGGATAGTACATTGTATCGACAATTGATTGGGAGTCTATTGTTTCTTACACACACTTGACTTGATCTTTCCTATGTAGTTAGTGTTGTTTCCAGATACATGCAGGAGCCTCATGAGATTCAATGGAAGGAAACAAAGAGGATATTACATTACTTGCAAGGGACAAATACCTATGGTATTCACTATGCAACTAGGTCTCCCATGAACCTTCTTGGCTACACTGACTCAGATTGGGCTGGAGACAGCTCAGATCGAAATTCAACATCTGGTTTTGTTTTCATGATTGGATCTGAACCTATCTGTTGGTCGAGAAAAACACAGACTGCTTTAGCTCTTTCTTCAACAGAGGCTGAGTATAGAGGTGTAGCCAATGCAGCCACACAGTGCATCTGGTTGCGTGGCATCTTATCAGAGTTTGGGATTCAATTCAGTACTCCACCAGTCATCTATTGTGACAATCATAGTGCTATCAGGATTTCTACAAATCCGGTTTTGAGGCAGAGAACCAAACACATTGATATAGACATGCATTACATTCGAGGATTGGTGCATGATCAGACCATCTCACAGCTCTACCTTTCGACGAAAGAACAGATTGCAAATATCTTCACTAAGACATTCTCAGTGAATAAGTACACTTACCTTAGATCTCTTCTTGGTGTGAGTGATGTACATGATTGATCATCCTATCACAGTCTATCTTGAGGGGGGGATTTCTTCCCATTGGGTTATCCCTCTTTCCTCACTTTGTTTATTTAGATTGTTGTACGGGGTGACCTTTGGTCTCAGTTACCAGGGCCCTACCATTTCAGTTGTTCCTCATAGTATAGCTTGCAGGGGTGTGTTGGAATATTCTCACCATCATTTTTATATTTTGTCTGCATGCAATTTCATGCATCCAGTCATTAGTATGGTAGTCTCCCAGCACCTAGTCCTTATTTTGTAGCCCTCAGGAGCCTGTTTCTACTCAGTTCTGGCCCTCCTAGCCACATATGGGCTTGTGTTTCCATCACTGGAGTACAACTGTGCCCTCTTCCACCTATTTAGGAGTTACTTCAGTTAGTTCCATGATTAGTGGATATGTTCCTTGTTTTGGATATTGATTGCTAGTTTAACTGACTGAACCACTTAGATAGACCTCCAGAGAGATTAGATCATCTATACTGACTATTGACAGCTCCTCATGCGCCCACATTGGAGTCTCCTTCCCTAGATCAGTGCCCATGCACTCAGTTAGACTCTGTTAGACTCATTTGACGAACTATTTGACTATTGTGACTACTACCACTGGTTTGGATGATGTGTCCAATGCTATCCAAGCCACACTTTGAGGAGAATTTGAATGACCTTAGTGGAATTCGAATTCATTTGATTGTATTAATTTATTATTCACTTTACAGAGTATCAGCTCACAACTGATGTATGATACAACAGTTTTTGTCATTTCTTATGTATGAGTGATTATTGAATCTCCATTTCTTCTTCTTCTTTCTACACTTCATGAGTGGATTCTAGTGAGGTCTGCTACTGCTGAGTGATCCTAATCCTAAAATATCACATGTTTCCATTACATTTATTTAGTATTTCATGTAAATTATGATTAAACATTGGAAAAATAACATATTTTGCATTTATCTTTGAAATATGGATGAGTTTGATGACTTTTGTAGAAACTGTTCCAGGCCACTTTATGTTACTCCATGCTAGTTGTTGCAACTCGTATAATTGTATATCCATGGAGTGGATACTTGATATTTTTCATATGAGCAATTATTAAGTCAATATAATCCTTTCCTCAAAATATCTCAAAAAAAATATCGCACTTTTTGAGAAAATGGCATTTTACTATATGTCGTTACTCCTACTATTATTATTGTTGTTACTATGTAAACGGTTGTTACTCCGAAAATTGTTACTACTCCATGAACAGTTTTTGCTACTTGTTGTATTCAAGCAGATATCATCATTACACAGAGAAGAATAACCAAGACAGAGAAGTGGATCGAATGCATTCAACCGTATTTATTAATCTTGAACTAGTTATTTATACATAAAGAGAGAGAAGTTGGATTAGTTACACCCGCTCCAACTTCTCATGCTTTACATCCTTAATTAGTACATTCATTAATATAATGATAACATAGGAAGCCTATTGGCCCCCTCAACACCTTCCCCACCAACAAATCCTTTCTTCGTCCCGAAGAAAGATGTATCAGCATCCTGGATTCCTGCTACTGCTGAAGTAGTCCTCACTGTGCGTCAACCATGCATATCGGTGTGCATAGGTGCTCAGCCGCAACAGCCGCCAGCTTGATAGGAAAACACACGTGTACAAGGTTCTACTGTGACTGGTTACTCTTCAGCCTCCATCTTCAATCTGGTAGTAGTACATCGAAGTCTCACCCTCCCACAACGACGGTCGACTATCCTCTTTCGCAACGAGGTCTTTTGGTTTAAAGCCTCACCCTGGCTCATCTGGCCATCATCTCCATCTGGTCGGCATTTTCCTCGGGTCAGGAATGCGGGGCCTTTTGGCTCTTCGACTTTTTATGCCATTTCTCTGTCTTCTATATTTCCGAGGTCACAATCCAGGAATATCTTTGCAATATACATCGGGGGGTTCAATCAATTCAACTGTCATCATCTAGCGTTAATCTCTTCTTCTGTGTGCTGGTGGATTTCGCTTGAATACATGGTCTTCGTAGACTCATATTTTGTGAGGCTTCCTGCAAGTTTAAATGTGTCGTTGCTGCTCATGGTCGATACCGACTGATATTGGTCGAGGTCGATTGACTCGACTTGACTTGACTTACTAACCATGGTCGAGACCGACGACTTGTAGTTTCGATTGAATTGACTCGACATATAGAGTCGGCTAGAGACCGACTTTAATAAGGGTCGACAAGATGCCGATTTTATTACAATCCAACCAAAATTTTATGAAATTGTTCCGACCACTTAGTCAAACCCCGACCACAACTTTTGACCAACATTAAGGCTCGACCACTTTACAATATCGACCATAAAAATAATATATAAGAGACCGACCAAATAATCATCTACCTTACTTTTAAGTAATGACCCAGCTACTTTGAGTTTCGACCACTTTTACATCGACCATATTTTAATATTTCTAAAATTTACAAATGCTTTTACTTGACTCAACAATAACTCGTCGACCAACATCATCAACCGAATAGGACAAACCCTACACATATCGACTCAAACTTAAGACATATTGATCACTTTTTATGCCTTAATCCAGTATGACTTACAAACCCTTTATCCTTGTGGAATTCGATGGCCTGCTTAAAAGCATATCGACCTATCCCTCCAAAATATCGACCAAACTTAAATTTCATGTTGATCAAAGCAAAACATCGACCTTATTTTGACATATACTTTTACTTAAAAAATAAATAAATACTCGTTGAAAAAATAACAACCACATATTAACGTCGTGTATAAGTATCAACCGAACAATATCAACAGACTTGAGGCCAACCACAATAGCCATTCGAACTCTGCTTGAATTTCTTCGCATTAACTACTGCCACTGTTTTTTCCCCCACCGCCATTATTCTTCACCTCCAATACTTTTCTATTGGTTAAATATTGTAATGACGAATCTGCTCCAAATTTTTGACGTCAGTTAGTGCTGGAGGATGACGAATCTGGTCGAATAATTCTCTGGTCGACAGAATGGTATTTGATGGGATTCAACATTCAACTTGTCTCTTGTCGTAGTTGACCAAAATATGTAGTCTACCAGTAAATGGAAACTGAGTTGATTGTTCTGGTCGATGAAAATGACCGTGGTCTTCCACTAGCTTCTTCTCTATCGGTCGACGTAGATTTCTTGTTATGCAAGCGTCCCTCGACTCCTTTGTGCACATTTTCAATGATGGACGCATACATCATAGAACATATGCATGTATGAGCATACAAAATATAAGAGTTTATCTTCATATTAACTTCAATAACCTCAACTGAAGAGATCAATGGTTTCGCTGGTCGGTGTGCTAGTTTGTTCGCCTGGCGGTCGATTCAAATTCTGTTGAATGATATCATTTCTATTCACACGATCTGGTAGCCTCAACGCTACCATACACAACAATCAATCTCAATTTTTCACGTAGCATCAATCTTATGAGCAGTCTGACATAATTCGTGTTGCAGGTTGTCCCTCATGTTTATGCTTTTCAGGCTTCTTTTCATATTTGAACAAGCAAATTCATTCGTTTCTGCGTCTTCCACAAGGAGTGGCATTGGGGTTCTTCAAATATGCAATACGGCAGTGCATGGCATTGATACTTGGTCGACTTGCGACGGTCAGAATTCAAGCGTCTCCATCAGTTTCTTGACTATCTCGATCGAAGGCTTCACCCGACCACTACTTTAAACAAAACTAAAACGAAGTCCAGCCAGGATTTAAGTGGACAAAGAATGCGAAATTCCCATGGGAACTGCAAATTTTACAAACAATCTCGAAGCAAAATAACCAGTCAAAAAGTAAGATCTTATCTTTCTTTCGCCAAGGTGTCCACACACGAGCAGTCTTTAAAAAAAAAATTATTGATCAACATGAATGTAGTATTTAATTTCTTATGCACAGGCAGCCATTTTAACCTTTTCTTTTGCAGGCAGGAAAATTTTCAACAACCATCAACAATCGAGCAACGTTATTGATTCTTTGATTCTTGCAGGATATTTTCTCCTCACGATCTTTTGCATGTTCGATCCATCTTCCATGCACTGCTGCTGTCACCCAGACCGCATGAAAGAGGCAATGGCGCCAAATGTTGTATTCGAGCAGATATCAGCATTATACACAACATTATACACAGAAGAATAACCAAGACAGAGAAGTGGATCGAATGAATTCAACCGTCTTTATTCATCTTGAACTAGTTATTTATACATAAAGAGAGAGAAGTTGGAGTAGTTACATCAGCTCCAACTTCTCATGCTTTACATCCTTAATTAGTACATT
This sequence comes from Larix kaempferi, assembly GCA_027924585.1. Classification (NCBI taxonomy): domain Eukaryota; kingdom Viridiplantae; phylum Streptophyta; class Pinopsida; order Pinales; family Pinaceae; genus Larix; species Larix kaempferi. The sequence goes on along the minus strand of BSBM01000276.1, from coordinate 2,713,257 downwards.
CATTAATATAATGATAACATAGGAAGCTTATCGGCCCCCTCAACACTACTCCACGAAAATCAATATTTTGAATATTCAAACAACCAAGATATGCTACATATTTGGATCATCATCAACCATCTTGGATGAGGCGAGAATATTAGAACTATGGATGAGATTAGTTTGATTAGTTTTGAATAAAGATATTGTGATTAATTAGTTGATTTTCTATTTGTTAATTATTAAAAAATTGTTGTAACTTCATGAGAAACTTTTGGATCTACATTTATTTTAGTTTAAACAAAGTTTATGTATAAATAAGAGTGCTCTTTCAATTCTAAAGGAGAGGACTCTTAGAGAAACAGTCCAAGTGAATGATGGAATAAAATTATATTTCTTTTGAGATATCTTTTGTTAATGTAGATTGTAGTTCTCTAATTTCTCTAGTTTGTAAATAGACTAACTTATTCATATTGTTTAGCATAAGATGTATTTTATTTTGATTCATTTATTTCCATATATGTATTTCTAATTCAAGTTCTTTATTTATGCAAGTATGTTAGATTTGTAGATTAGTATGGTTGCAACCATAGTGTGTTTCAATTTCCGCAAGTGTGTTTTCAATTATGCAAGAGTGGATTGATTTACTTTGTTGCAACGCATATTAGATATCCAATGTTAGGAAATGAAACTATTGGTTTCATATATTTTGCACGATAACCTTAAAACAACAATATGTACCCTAGATTGATAATTAATGTTTTGGAATTGATTGTTTTCATAAGCAATTGATTTTCCCAACATTTTGGCATAGTTTTCGAGGAGGTTATCATGGGCATAAAAGTAAAACCTAGCATTTGTTTTAGCTACATAGTCGATGGTTCTGTTGAGGCCTGAGAAATAAAGAAGAAAGGTAAGAACCTACACATCTACCACCAGTCTTTGTAATGAGATTCTCGTGGTGGACTCCCACCTAACCAGTTTCATGGCATATAAAGCATGTTTTAGAATTTTTTATGGTTCTATTGGGGCCTGATAACTAAAGACGGAAGGTAATTAGAACCTACACATCTACCACCAAATTCTATGATGAATTTTTTGTGGTAGGTTCCTATCTCACTGGTACTAGAACATATAAGATGCATGAATAGAACAATTTTTTTGAATGAAAACTCCTGAACATGTGGTGCGGTAAGGGCCACCCATATTACTAAACTCTCTTTTCCAGGAAGTTGGTAAGAGGATGGAAGCATTGATGAATGAAGATGCCACTAGAGGGGGAGACAGGGGGATATAGAAGCCTTCAAGCTTGAGAACTACAATCATCATGGTATGTGGTTGGTTTTTATTTTCATATAAAATTTGGGTTATTTTGAATATATTACATTGAAAATAACACAACCACAAAACTACATAGATCTTATTTCAAAAGTCATCATTTTTTAGGAGTTTCAACAATTGTTGCAATACAATGTTTAAGTCAATATAGGCATTCAATGCTTGAAAGTTTTTGAATGTGGGTGTATTCCATTGAAAATTATATTCCTACAAACATTCACACTTATTCGTATCACCATTGGGGATCTATCGCTTGTTTATTGAATTTTATGGCAAATTGGCTTGGTGAATTCATTGAAAACATAGTCAGGGAAGTCATGTTTAGAGGTTCCTGTTATCACATCCCTGTTAGCTGGAGCTACCATGCTGCAGATTGTGTGGTCAGGGGCCATGCTACATTTTTTTTCCAGATCAGAGATCAGATGGAATTAGAGGGGGCATCTATTGTATTGAGATTTCCTAGAGCAGATATTTCAGAGGGGACACATTGTACTTTGATGGTCGAGAGCTACTACAGAGCAGTGATTACAAGGTCCCCCTTCCTTTCCTAACTTTGCATGAACCCATTGAGAGAGTTACTTAGCCATATTGTGATGAGAGCATTACATAGTACAACTGATTTGCCACTTATTGCCTGGATTCAACAGAGATTCAACTTCAGCAACAGGTATATGGCATGGAAGGTATAGCATTTTATGGATATTTCTCATGATGTTTGCTTTTAGACTTGTTTATTTATGATAGTACATGCACTAGATGTATGATGTCTGATGTGGTGATCTCATGCTTTATTGTGATGTTGATGGCCTTTGGTGAGATCAGTCCACCTTTTTCAGTAGACTCTTGTGTATGCACACTGGTTCCTGTCCCCATTATTGGTATAGAATTGGTCATTCGTCCTTCTAGGAAGCTAACATTGGTTCCACCTATCACTTCCTTCCACCCATCTGACTCATCCATTTTTGGTTCTTTCTCAACTTGAACCTTGATATGTGGCCTTGAGGATCGCCTTCCCCATTGACCCCCGAGTATGCCATGAATCCCTGTTTATTGTGCCTCGGCTCTTTAGTGTGTGAGATGCATTCTCAAACCTGGTATTTACTCCTATCGGTTTCCCTCGATGTTGTAATGCAATTTAGGATTGTGTAGACTCACCAGGTGTTCCCAATTAGTCATAGAAGCATTCACACTTGCCACCTTTACTTTGCAGTATGAGCTCCATTTTTATATCTTTTGAGATATGTATGAATCCGGAAGGGCTATGAAATGTAATGAAGTGTAAATGAAGTAAAAAAGGCTATCTAATGTAAAAAAGGCTAAGTATGAAAGTGAAATGTAAAGTCCAAGAATGTGTTTATTAACACACACGGACACAGGCCAGCCATATATATCAGAGCATTGTATTGGTTATTTCCTCACGTAGTCCTGCGGGGCAAGGAGGTGAGATGGAGTAAGGGACAACTATGTGAATTGTCCCCTAGAGTCTCAAGTTACGGTTTGTCGGACACCCAGTCATGGAGGCTCTAGAAAAGATCCTCACGGAGTCTGTTGAAGGCACCGATGTGAGTTTCAAGGTGTGTGTTAGATGATTAGTGGTGGTTTCCCTGCACTATACCCATTTGTGAGGCACCGCCCTTTTCTTGTGTTATCATGGTATGCTTATGTCAGTGGGTCCTGCTTTCCCCGTTTATCCAAAGGGTCACATGGTCATGGTTTTTGTCTTTCCCCTATATTTTCACCTTGTTTATCCACCTCACCCAAATTTAGCTAAGTGACCAAATCTATAAGTGTGCATAGCAGTTTTTGAGTCTTTGTTGGAGGTGGTGGGCCGACCTCACCTAGAGCCTGTTTTTATTGAGATATTATTTATTATGATCACCATGTCATCGTTATATGTTTTTAGTAATGTACTAACATAAATAAGGAAACCTTGGCATTCCATGTTGCATGCAGGTTTCAGCCATTGCCATTTTGACCAGAGTTGACTTGGTCAAACTAGTTTGACCAGGCCAAAAATGGGTCCCGAAAAAAATTTGCAACCAAAACTTTGATTTTGGTTATTTATCATGTATTGAGGCCCCATATGCACCTCCAAGTGTCAGATCAAGAAAATGTTGAAGCAATGGTGAGATTTTTAATTATTACTGGCCAGCAGGGCCCTGTTTTAATTAAAACTCCTTGGTTTTGGGAAAACAGTGCTCAATTGATGGATCGTGGTCATTCCAATGACCATTTATAGTATATTTTGGGTCTACAATCACAGTGCATCAGACGGTTCATCAATCCGGGAAATATAAGTGGTTCAAAAGCGCAAATTACATCTTCAGAAATAAAACTAGCAATTAATTAATAAAGGAAAATCAAATTTGGCTAAGTTAACTTTGGAAATGGTTGGTAAAGGTAAGGGGGTCCCCTAATATCATTTTGACATAGTATGGACACATTTTATCTTGTGTGGGGCCCTCATTTATGCCCAACTCTACTCATGGGGCGAATTTTCCCATAGTGGGGCGTTTTTCACTATGTAAAAACTCAAATTTTGTAAAAATATTGTTACAAGACCTTGGGTATATGGTCTAGGGGGCTAAAAAATCCCCAAAGAACCCCCTAGACACTTCTATGTGTATTGTAAGGGCCACACAAGTGGCCCCTCTTCTCCCTTGGGCGCATGAGGGTAATTTGCCCCCCCTCTAGAGCACATCTCCACCATTCGTTTTGGCCATTGAGAGAGTTGATCTGAACCATTCGTTTTGGAGGGAGTTAGGTTTGGATTGTGAGCTCTCTCTACTTAAGAGAGGAGTTCCCTCATTTGAGACTCTCTTGGCATTTGGATACTTGAGACTAAGTTATAGAGACACATTTCTCCCGGTTTTACTTGAGTGATGGTGTTTATTGTGTGATGTATTGATTGTCAGCTAACATCCATTGCATTGTCGAGTTGATTAGTGATTCTTCTATCCATATAGAGTTGGTTCGATTTGCAGGTTCGCTGGCCATTTGGAGAGAGGCACAATTCTTGGGGTGTGAAGCTCCACACTTGCTCCAATCTCCGGATAATTAACAAGGGAAGTGTTATTTACATTTGTATTTCATTTTCCTTCATCATTTGTCATTTATTTGCTGTGTTAACTCGTGATTTGTTACAAATTCTGATTTTATCTCTTTGTGGCAGGTTGCTAGGGCGCACTTGGTCTCCAGTTTGCTCCAAGCGCTCAAGGAAAATCGCTGGTTGCGTAGTACTTGATCTTTCGGGGTTAGTATTCATACAACACACATTATTTCACCGTCATTTCAGGTATGTTTCTATGCTTGTTTCTCTTAGCTCATTTTCATTGTGAATGATGAGCTGGAAAATACCGAAATAAACCCTAACATTAAAAATACAAAATTTTCACCGTTAAAACCTTATTTTCTTTACAAACCCGCTTCTAAAATAATTTTAAGAGTCCAATTCCAAAGTTTTAGATCATTTCGACTCCATTTGCCTACACCCATAGGCACTAGTCTTTTTTTGATTGTGCCCTCCTTGGGCAGACTGCTCATTCACGTTTTTGTGTTTGTTTGGGGGTTTTGGGTATGCTTGATTCCTGTTCTAATTGCCACATTACTATCTGCAATCAAGTTATCATTTGCTAGAAGTGCTTAAAAACGCTAATTTGTTTCTGCCCTAGGCCTGTTAACCCACTTAAACAATCCTTTTCCTTTGGTACAATTTCATCATTTCACCACTTCTAGTTTATTGTGCTCCCTAGTTAATTTCCAGCCATTAAATTGTTGTTTCACTTCATCTACTTCATCAAATTTTAGATCTGGTCACTTTCTCATACTATGCTTATTCCATCTTGGTGTCCAATCTTTGGCTGGAATCGAGCTTGGGTTCACTTGACACTCATCTCTTGTTTGTGTTTGTTTCATCTTTTGGGATTTGGGTGCCTATTTTTGGTCCTCAACCATTGCTGGTTGAGCAGGGTCTCCCCCTTGAATTGGCTACGTGCCTTGTCTAAAGAGACAAGCACCTCGTGTATTCTCCTATTAATATAGTTTACAATGCAATTTGAATCACTCAATTTTGATATAATATGAGGAAGTTATGCCCAAAATACTAACTAGCTATCTTAAATCAACATTCCTGAAACTCTATTTTTCGCGTTGTTCATTGGAACATTTGACCCATAAATTATTTATGTATTCAAAGCATGTTTATATCAGATATAACTACATGAATCTACTTTAACCTCCAATTGGAACCATGTAAATCAGTTATCAAAAGAAAAAGTTGTACTTCAAATAATGGTTGTTGCTCTAGGCAGGAACTCACAAACAACACTAGCATGCAGGTTGTTCCTTAACATATTTGGAATATAATTTCATGGAATTTTCAAAACCTGTTTCTACTGGATGTATCCTTATGAATATATTTTCATTTGGATTTTAATCACTCAAATCGGACAAGAAACGAAGAAGTTATCAACAAAATATTACTAGGTAGTCTAAGGTGGTCGCCACTCCTAAGCAGGTATAAAATGAATTTTGTGTCGTTCATTTTTTCTTGTATTTGTTTTATAAGTAACTACTTTTTTTTTTACATATTTCCTGGATGAAGATATCCCATACACCCCTCTTCATCCATTATCTCACGTTTTATTGTAGGTATGTGCTTGTTTTTTCTGCAGGTATCGGGAGGGTTGAGAGGTCAATACATGCATGAGTGATTCTTGAAGACAAATTTCATTCCCAATGGGAATTATCTATATAAATCCAATAATAAAGATTCAATTCCATGAGATGTTATTTCATGTTCAAATCTCAAGTCCTTAGCAGCTTGGACTAGCAGTGTCTCAACAAGAATACTTTTTCAATGTTGTAGATGGATCTAGAACAAGACATATGAAGAAATAATTTGAAGATTGTGAATATCCAAGTTCCAAAAGTCAAATGGAATTGCCACATTCCCCATTGTTACATCAACCATGCCATTACTACCAAAGAATCCTTCCAGAAAATCTCATGAACATCATGCTCATTCACCAATACCATGGTATGCCTATACATTTTCTTCATCTTACTTAACTCAATGATACGTGCATGCTGAAGTTCATAAAGTATAATTTTCTTATGTGGTTATTTCTAAAATCCAATGACATCTACCAAAATATCATTCATATAACCACTACACTCAAATCAACTTCATCCTCCACTAGTCTATCACTTCCATGCCTTTCTGCCCCATCCATCCCTAACCCACATAATAAAGTCAGCTTGGCTCACTTACAATGCCAAGCTCCCTTATTGGCCTACCCTATTTTCAGATAAATTTGATGGTGAAAAAACTTGTCTCGAGTGCCATTAGACCTTGGAATGCTTGAAAATACTCTAGGCATAGTCAGACAGATATAGTTTGAAAACCAACTTGCTGGAAAACAATGTTTGCAAATAAAGTAAGAAATAAACATTTCCATCCAAGTTGCTCTCTGAATAGGATTTATAGGATTCGTTGCTCGATTAGAAGGTTACTCTCAACTCTAGATATCAGTTTGTGACTCATCTTGTTATTAGTTCCAAGTTCCACATTGTGCTACATGTTACAAGCTCCACATTGCTCTTTCTTGCAAATTTTTACTTCATTATGGACCATATACAATCTTGTGTCTCTCATGATGTTGCTACAGATATTATGGACTTCATATGTAGGTGTAGATGTAGGTGTGCTTATTTTTCCTTTATTTAATCATAGTTCCTTAAATGCTATGGATTTGTATTTGGAAAATCACTTGATCCTTTTTCCTTACTTCCTCCATTTGTCGTATTTTCAAGGGTAATACAAGTTTTCATCTTGTGGGAAAGGGAAGACCATCCTCTTTGGAAAATGACCACACCACACCTCTCTTGTCCATGCATCAACTTCTTCAATCCTAACCTTCACTCTCATCTCTACTCTCATAGCTCATGCCAACATCCTAATCACCAAGTTGCCAACAATAGGAAGTCATGTTGCTGCCACACAAGAACCAACAGTAAGAAAGGGGGGATTTCCTGACATGTACAAGCTAAAGAAGTTGTGGGAAGAAGAATCTATGTTGCTACCACATAAGAACCAGTGGTGGGAGCACCCAAAGCCTTGTTTTTGTCACACAATAACCAACAATAAGAGGATAAGTAGTAGTTTCCATGGACAACTCAAGAAAGGAATAGGATGGCCACAAGAATCTGCAGTAGAATAAGCTACCATATAATCCATTCCTACATAAGATTCTTTTGTCATACAACAGGGTTAAAAACAGAGGTATGAGTTCTTTTATTCACTTTCATGGTTCTATGGTGCATCTCTTGGTCCAAATCTTCAAAAAAATAGTTATGGGTTACAAAGCACAAGATAAAGATGATGATATATTTGGTTATTGTCTTCTTTTTTATGGATATTTACATGACTGTGGAGGGGTCTTATGGTGTTTTTCCAACAAGTCCTCATTCTGGTCATATATTTAATGTCATTTTCACTTGAATCTTATGAGATTGGTAAATTAGCTCCATTCTTTTAAAACGGATCACAATTCAACTATACATAACAGGGGTGTGAAAATAATAGCTTAGGAATTGTTGATGATGCACATAATTCAGGATAGTATTCTATAAGAAAATATCATACCCTACTTCATTTTTCATTCATCAATGTGATCTTCTGCTAGATCACTTTAACACATATTCAAGGCAGTCACACTGCAGCAGAGAAATTCCGCTCTAATTTGTTTTTCATAGCAAGATGCAACAATATTTTGAAGATGAATATTGTGATGCATGAGACATGCTTTGTTCTCAGTTTGGGAGAGACGGTGGGGTGCAATATCCTTGCCAGTATTGAATTAAAGAGTATTATTTTATGTCTTGAGGAGGGTAGTGTGTTATTTCATGCTTGAGCCAGTACCTTAGTACCATTCAAAATCACATCTTCAACCATATTTCCATTCATAGAAACCAGTAAAATGTTGTTATTCAACAATTCTTTGGGAAACCATAGTACCTCCAGTTTCCTACTAAGTTGTACTTAGTTGGATTTAAAGTGAGCTTGTAAAAAATGAACAATTTAGTTGTTCATAGTTCAAGATCAGAAGTCCATACAAGCCATTTTGGCCCTTTTTATATGTCTTTCACATGTTCACACCCACTTGGGGTAATTGTAATAAATGATGTAGCATGATGACCTTTTGTAAAAGTCTTGGCCTTCTTAGGACTTAGTCATCAAACTAATCACCCTAGAGTGTTTTTTCCTTGTTAATTATGCGACACTTTTTAGAGACACATAATTTTCAAGTTTTTCACTCAAAATCCTCTAAAGTTGGGGTGGTGAAAGTGATGATTATGCCTTGGGAGGGTTATTAAACCCTATGGTATTGAATTTTCATGACTTCAGTCTATGTATATTACCATGCTAGTCATACTCCCAAATTTTCATGAACATGTGCTAAGTCCTCCCTAGGATTTTTTTTCTTTCATTTTTTTAATAAAATCATCGATAAGGTGTATTTTAATTGTAAAATTTCAAAAAGTCATAAACGTGGGTATAGGGCGCCAAATTTGTCATGGGGATGATCGTTTTTGAACCCAAAGCCCCCACTTAGCCCATAAAACCACTTTTGAGATTCAAATCAGTGATTTTCAATTACTAATTTTAATTTTCTCTTGAAAATGAATTTTTGGGTCAAATAATTAGGAAATTTGGAGAAAATCCAATTCTTAAATCACTGGTATCTTGTCTCTGAGGTGTCCAAATCAGTTGGAACTTTGTCTGGGTCAATAAATGAGTTGTTGGAGCATCTTTCCCAACTCATAATGTGGATTTCAGTGGTTTCTAAGTTTGAGGAGAGAATCTCTCCGAGAGAGGGTGCAATTCCCCATGAGGGTGAGTCGTTGGAGCTTGATTTGACATATGGGAGCCTCCCATGAGTGTTGGTACACCTCATGAGAGGTGGAAGCCCCATTTATCACATGAAATACACTTTACACACTCTCTAGAACCCCCAATCCTCCTCCTACATTGGGAATTTCTGCCTCCATTAAGGGTTTGAAGGCCAAAATTTCTATAAAAGAAAGCTTCTCCTCTTGTTTAAGGATGGAGGTAGTGAATCTATGCTGAAACTTTGTATGATCATTGTTGTATTGTTTATGAATAAATAAAGCTTTGGAGGCTCATCATTGGTGTAGTTTGCTTCATGTGTGGATTCTTTGTTCTCAAATGCTTATGAGGTATAATATTTCTTAATTTCTTCTTGATTTCATTGATAAGTTGTGGGCCTACATAGGGGAGATACCTCCCATTAGGGTAAGGGTGCATTCTTGTTTGATTTTTACTCTTAGTTATTTGTTAGTGTTAGATCTATTGGATATGCATGCATTCTTGTTTGATTTGTATGCTTTCTAATCTTCTATTGTTTGCAAATACCCTCATTTAACCATTGGTTTTGTACGAGGATTGTTAAGCTTGAAGGTAGCTTTACTTGGAGAAGAGAAGGAGCTTGATTTAATCCTCCTCATATTCAAGTTCTTTCAAGTACAAAACCCCTCTACATTCCACCAAAAGCAAAGAAATTTCAAGCTTCTTCAGTCTAGTTTATGGGTTTCTTCGCCTTCTTTCTCTTAAACTAAAATCTACTTTCTGGTTACTGGTTTCTCATATGATAACAAGTATATATCAAATTTAGAGCTGCATTCATAAGATTACTTTTTATTGAAAATATATATATTTAAAGTGATTTACTTCATTCATAATCTTAAATCTTAGATCTATGGTTTTAGTACTTGAATTTGCAAATTTTCCAATATTTTTCCAAGTACTAAGTAGTGTTAGATTTTTATTTTAGTTTTGTTTAAACCACTAATATTCTAAAAACTTTAGCTGCTTGTTTTTTGTAATTTCCTCTTTTGCTTAAGCACTAAGGAACATCCCGCTAACCTATATGATTCACATAGGTTCGAGCAGGCATTGACATTCAGGGAATTGACTGAGGATTGATGCCATTTACACCATAAGATCTTAATCATGGTTATTAGATCAGCAGTAGGTAAATGAGGCCATAGGAACTAGGGGCCACCTGCATGCATGGCATGTGGGCCATATTTTATGTTGCATGCATTGAAACACCTTTATTGAGCTTTCATACACACAAAAATAACTGCATGTAAGTCAATTGGAAATTAGAAGAGAAAGCGACCTAGTCATGCAAATGTTAGGTCATACCTTTTGAAAGTTATAAAAGAAAGGTAAAGTGAGTGAGTAAGGCCTGCTTATATGATTATTGATTTGAGAAGTCGAATTGGAGAGCTCAGTGAGCCAGTTTAGGGTTGAGGGAATACCACTCAACCATTCAGCGTATTTCGGCAGTGAAATCTATCTGCCCTAGTCACTATCAGGGTTGGATCATCCAGATTCAACATTACTACTATTATCAGTTATCATTCTTCAACATTATACAAGATTCAAGCTACGTGTAGGATCAAGGGAACTCTCCATCCTTTCATGGGAAAATTGCACAAGAGAGACATCTTCATATCTCATTCTACAGGGGTCCTTTCATCTGCATCCCAGCTTCATTCTTCCGAGAGCACCACTATCACCCTAATACCTGAAGAAGGGATTCCCTTTCGGATCTAGAAGCAAGTTATCATCATCCTCACTATTCAGATGGCGCCTTCTCCTACATGGGTGAATTTCCTTGAGGAGGCAATTTGCATTAGGTCTCAGACTTCATGCATGGTCTGCATGCTTACTCCATATTGATCATAGGGGAAATATAACCCTATCACCATCTTCCACCACCATTCTAGCATCATTGGAGAAGTTATCAACCAATTCTTACTCTGAAGAGGGCACATTTACCATGAGATCTTTTCATATCTTGTCCGATCCTTGGCACAATTCTTGCATGTTGGTCTCATACTGACGTATATCCACTACTTCATCGAATGGTACATACATGAATCTTTTCTATCCCTATTTATAGCATTTATGATTATTTGGGTTATTTAGGGGTTGGAAAACCCATGCATATTCATGCATTCTCATGCAAGCATAGTTCAGTACATGCATTCATATTTACTTCAAGTATTGATCCCTAAAGACTACTAGCAAGCAACGGAAACTCCATAAACATAAAGAAATATAAGTTGGAATATTATAGTGGTATCAGAGCATGTTCCTCGCCAGTTGTGGGAGCATGCAGTTGTGAATAGTAAATTAATACAGAGGACCCACACAATATTACTTACAAGAGGAAGAGGTTTAGGAACAACGGAAGAAGAGAAGAAGAGGAGTTAGAGGATATAGAACTGGGAGATACAGAGACTCAGTTTGGAAAAGGTAAAGGTAAGGAAACAATGGTAGATGATGATAAAATGGATTTCACTAGCCTCCTTTCCACTTTAAAAGAAATAACTTCAGGACATGAAGAAATGTTGACTTCCATCAACAAATTGGCAGATAAATCAGGTCCCACCCCACACAGTCCTCTATTTCCCAACAATGACTAGGTATCCACAAGTAGCAGTGGGGAACAGTTACATACTAATATGCAGAGTCACCCTCATCTCTACAATAGGTCCTCCAGACCCGCTATGCCACAGTTCTTGGATATCCTGATAGTAGTACCAATAATACAGGTAGAACCATAAGAGACCATGGGCTGGCATATCTACGAGAGTACAGAGCACTGGGAGATGAATTCCATTCATCCATGACCTTTACATATTTTTGTCATTTTAAAAGTAAGAACATATCGAGATCTTATAACAGGGATTTCAACCATAACTATGAATTATAGTGCACAGTAGGGAAACTGACTATTCCTACCTTTGATGGGACCCAGAATGGACCAGCGCGGAATTGGGTACAGAAGTTGGATACTTACTTCCAACTCAAACCCATGATGGATACAGATTCCATTAATTTGGATACCTTTCATTTGGACAGGGAATCCCATGAGTGGTGGTACCACAGGCTAGTGACATTGGGTCACACACAACAAAATTTGAACCCATCGGATGAGATAATCCGACGAAATTGACTGTGTCATTGGATTTCACCTTCAAAATTACGAATTTTGATGAAATTTTTTTTAATTGATACCTGTTATAGTCGGATATCCGACGGTCAGCAGATATTCAACTATATCCGTCGGATATCCAACGAGTGTCGTCGGATATGCTCTACTTAGTGTGGATGAGTGTCGTCGGATATGCTCTACTTGGTATGGAGGAGTGCCGTCGGATATTTGACGGCGATATTATAACGACAAATATGGTAATGTCGTTGGAGATCCGACGAACTTTAAATTTTAAAAACTATAAATTATGGAAACATTCTGACATGTTTTTTATACAAGCGACGGTTTGCGGAAATTATATTCTTTGCACAGACTATTTTTTGTAAAAGAATACATAATTATTTCAATTTTTTTTGTGATTAAAAATAGTGAAGTGTGGAGCTTTATTTTTTAATATCGATAATCTTCATTCAAGCTCTTTATGAGAAAATGTCAAATAACAATATTCCTGATCCAGACGAGCAAAATCGACAATTGCTTGCTAGATTGTGGGATGGACTGAAAAGAAAGGGTGATGGGAAATCTTATTGTCCATGTAGTCAATGCAGGGGCTTTAAAAGGAGAAGAATAAATATCCCAACAACAAGAAAACATTGTAGAGAACATGATCATGCTGAGGGGGGACATGAATATCGTCCATTTGTAAGTTTTGCATTATATATGTCTTTATATTGATTTCGTTTGTAAATGTATGTATTATTTTAATATTTATTATATTAACTAATATCTATTGATGGTTTCATGTGTTTATAAAGGAAAGACCTCCTACGACATATCACCCGGAGGACGTGCTTTCAGAACAAGTACCGGAGGAACATGGAGCTATGAATGATGGAGAACAAGTTAATGATCATATTGAAGAAGATGATCATACTGATAACATAGTTGAAGATGATTGTACAAATACATTGATCCATGATACATTTAATGTTAGAATGGATGATGATGATGATGATCATGAAAATGATGACTTTGATGATGTTCATGATTTACCTCTTCTTGAGAAGGCATACGAACCCCTTTATGAGGGCTACGACACAAATCTTCTCTCTGCTATATTGTTGATAATGAACTTGAAGGTTATGAATGGTCTTTCAAACACACCAGTCACACAGATGTTAAGGTATGCAATATATTCCATCACATATATATGATTGTGCTAAAGGTTATCACTGTTCGTCTGATAATTTTATTGTTAATTCATAAGTAAAATTAATACGGATGAAAGGTGTTTCATTAATATTATTTATATATCATATGAATTAGTTTTTTATTTTAATTTGTTGTAGCTTGATAACTGAATTTTGTTACCACCGTCAAATATTTTAGCTCCCACATATCGAGATTTATCTGCCATCATGAAAGAAATTCGAATGCAGTATGAAGCAATTCATGCATGCCTCGATGACCATGTTATATATTATAATCAACATGAATTTGAAACAGAATGTCTGGAATGTCATATCAGTAGATATCGAACAGATCAAGTAACAAAAAAGGTGCCTTGCAAGGTTTTTCGTTATATTCCCATTATTCCATGTTTGCAACGATTGTTCAGGTGCGAAAACATAACGCAATTTATGGATTACCATGCATGGAACATAAGTCAAGATGACATTATTCGAATTCCTGTAGATGGGTCTTCATTTAGAGATATGGAGGAAAAATGGCCTCACTTAAAACAAGAACCTCGTAATCTTAGGATTTCTTTGGCAGCAGATGGTGTCAATCCATTTGCAGATATGGGATCCCTTTACTCGGTGTGGCCTATTTTTGTTATCAACAATAACATTCCTCCATGGTTGTCAATAAAGAGGGAGCACATAATGTTGTCGATGATTATTCTAGGTATGTGTCTACAGCTTTTTTTTAAATGTAGTGGCATCTCATTTGTCGTATTTTGTTGCATAATGTCATATTTTTTTTTCTCTCTTGTGCATGGTTTATATATCTAAATGGTTGTAATAATTATATATTTTATATGTTCAAATCAATCAGGTAAGTACCAATTTAAAGATATGAATGTATATATCGAACCTCTTATTGACAAGCTACTAAAGTTATGGAATGGCATCACTATGTATGACGTATATAGACCAATACGATAAAGGAAATTTTAATTTAATGCAATGCTTGTATGGACAATACATGATGCCCCAGGGTTAGCCCATTTTTGCGGTTTGTAATTATAAGTTCCACTATAATTACATTTATTTTTATGAACTAGTTAATATATTGTGCAAACATGTTTTTTTAAATAATCCATTCATTTTATATATAATTATAATTGACATAGATAATCCATCTCTTTATGTACGTCTTCATATAATGGGAAAATTTGCATGTCCAGTTTGTGGTCCCAAGATCAAATATCATCATTCAAAAAGTTTAGGAAATGAGGTGTTTGATGATATAGGCACTTCCTCTCTAAGAATCATAGGTATTGAATTACCGAAAAACATTTGTTCAATGGGAAGCAAGAGACTGCATTAAAACCGCAGAGAATGACACCTCATTTATGGAAGTTGCAATATAATAAAATTAATCATTAAGTTACGTATGAATCATCGTACATGAAATGTTATGAATTTGTATTTATTGTGTGTTGTCTACTGTAATTGACATTGATTTCTATAATTTCTTTATAAATTATGATTCATGATGGTCGTCGTGATCATTTAGGCATTAATGGGCTTCCACGAGGAATGAAAAGTTATCCTAAAAAATTCAGTAGGTTTCCCTACTATGAGAACCTACAAATTGCTCATTTGTTTGATACAATGCATATCGGAAAGAATGTGACTGAAACATTATGGCGAATATTCGATGGAAGGAGTGAGAAAGAAAAAATTGTCAAAATTTGCAATGACATTCAAGAAGGAAACCATGCAATGAAAGACGTCATTCAATTTCATAAAAATGGAGAACAAATTAATATAAACTCACTTCCATGGATGTTAACGGAGCAACAAAGTAATGTTGGAAAAGAAGTCATGTGAAAAATTAAATTTCCCACAGGATTTTGTTCAAACATGAAGAATATCATAAAAAAAAAATGTGATTTTGTGGGGGTGAAAAAGCATGATTGGCATATCTTCATGAAGGTAATTATTATGGTATGCATATAAATATTGCTATATTTTTTTATTCCAGTGCTTATTGTTTGTATTTTTTAGTCTACTTTAAAAAAAATGAAACGATTTGTATATTGTTACAGTATGTTCTACCTCTCTCTCTCCCAGACAACTTCGACAATAATGTCAAACAAGTTATATATAATCTTGGGAAATACATGAGGTAAGTAGCGATTTTTTGCATGCGATTAGTGTTTGTTTAATTCATTGTAGAACTTATATTTGATTTTTGTGCATGAATTCATGTTATGTAATACAATGTTTTTTTGGTTAAATCTCGTGATTAGTTTGCACCACTTGTAGATGGTTGTCATCTAAAGAAATCCATAAAGAAGATATAAAGTATTGGAGGAGAGAAATTCCTCATCTTATGTGTGAAATGAAAAAGCATATACCTTTGGAATTTTTCAATGCACAAGAACACTACCTCATACACCAAGTTGAGGAGATTGAATTGTGTGGACCTCGACACTCAAGGTCCATGTGGATGGTTGAGAGGCACTTGAAATTTTTGAAGGGTTTGGTTAGACAATGAGCACGTCCCGAGGGTTCTATGGTGGAGGGATATATGGTATACCAAAACATGTTGTATATTAGTGAATATCTTCCTAAATTAGCATCAAAGCTCAATTTAGGTCGCATTTGTGATCTAGACTCCAATAACAATTTCGAAGGGGAGTACCTGAAGGGGAAAGATAGGTAGAGGAAGGTGAAAGGTAATTATTAGCTAGTGGATATTAATTAATATAATACATTTGACTGTTGATTTTTATGTATATATCATACTTATTCTATTTTTAATATTCAATGTGCACCAATTAAAAGTGTATACTTTGTTAAGTGAATATACATTTGTATTGAATTTTAATTTTATTTTCATCAAACAGTTGGTCGAGAGTGGGATGCACTTAATTTATACATCACAAACAATCTTGACTGGATGAAGGTATGGATTGAACAATGTGAACAATCTGGTCATCGAATATCATGGGAAGGTGTGGTTTCATTGGTTAAAGAAACACATCGCAGTGGAGATACCAATCTTACACAAAGGGAAATCAAGTTAGCATATGGTTTAAAAGATAAGCAGGAAAGCATATTAATCAGCCACACTATTTTTTTTTTTTGCAAACATATTGATGTCCACGTTGATTTTTTTTCCCTGCAGGTCATAAACATGCACTTAATCATAAATGAATCATGATGTAATCTTTATGTGTATGTCTTGTTGTAGGTAAAACACCACAAGACTATGTGGTGCAATGGCTGTAAATATCGCATCAAAAAGTTAGATGAAACGAAGAAAACATCAGATTGTGGGATATCTGCAGTCTTTGAGGTAACCAATGTTTCCTCTAGAAGTGACAGACATCCAGAACTCTCAGAAAATAGATACTATGGGTATTCGGAAGATATTGTTCAATGTTACTTTAACTCCTTCAAGGTAGTTTTGTTCGTTGTCAAATGGTACAGGTTATGATTGAATCAACATGATCCCGATAAAACTATTATTGAACATGATAATGGATTTACCATGGTTAATACAAGGGTGTTTGAGCCAGTAACGGAGCCCTATGTTCTTCCAAGCCAATGTGAACATGTATTTTACTATGAGGTTCCAGGTAGAGGGGGTTGGTCATTTATTGTGAGACACGATCCAAGGGAAAGGCCCGTAAAGTATAACGTAGAAGAAGGTAATGAAGAGGGTCTCGAAGAAGAAGACAATGTTGAATATGATCAACATGAGTTATATGATCATGTTCCAGAGGAAGATGTCGAAGAATTAGTTGAATCAGATGATGTAGTAGACAATGTCCATGAATATGATATCGACAATGACATGATGATCGTAACTGAGATCGATGACGATGATGATATGGCCAATCCTTACAATGTTGAATCTGGATTGGATGATATAGATGATGACTTGGATGAAGTAGATGATGAATTCCATTGAAGTGTATGAGGTATGCCTTAATATATCTACTCGATATATTTTGATTTAATATTGCGATAGAATTATTGAATTTTATTGGTACATACAAATTAACTGTTTCTTAGTGTTTTTTCCATTTTCTTGTATGTTGGCATATGTTATAATTAGAAACATTGCTTCTTAAGTATGAAAAAAAACACAATAAATATTTTTTTTGTACATAGATTTTTTTGGGTTATGGGGAATTGAGAGTGATGTGAGGGGGGGGAGGGGCCATAAGAGATTCCACTTTCACGTGGTTGGCCCTATCAGTAGAGAATATTAAATGATTCTCGAAACGAAGAGAATATCAGTAAGGAAATGCACAATTATTCTAGTGGAGTAATCCTGTCACTTGTATTCCCATGTTCTAGTTACACAAGGATTTAGCAATTTTGTCCTTGGTATTCCTCCCATCGATAAGTTTCCCTAACAATTAAGTGACATAAGTTTCCATAAAAACAAGTGACATTCTTTCCAATATGCATTCTATCAAACAAATGAGCTACTTGTAGGTGCTCATAGTATGGAAATTGAATGAATTGGACAAAGTATCATTCGAAACTCATGGAACCTCACACTGAAAAATAATTTAGAAGCATCAATGGAAGGATATTATTTATCAAAGTAAATATCAATAGGAATTGACAAACTAAGGGTTTCCAAATTCAAACATGACTGACACAAACAATTCGACAATAAAAAACCAAACCTATATAATAATTAATGTACTACACAGGGCCAATGTTGATTTTTTTTTAATTTTTGCTTTTATGGACTGAAATTTGGCATGGTTAGACTAGATGCATGCATTGACGATATGGGATGGTTTCCAGACTCAAACATAATTCACACAAACAATTCGCCAATCAAACAACAAAAATGCATATTTTAGAGAAACAAAGGTGTTGGTACAAGACTATGGGAACAAATTAAAAGTAAATGACATAAAGGAACTATGTTGGTGATTGCTAGTGTTTCTTTTTTGTTGTTGTTGTAAATAAGCGGTAGATCCTTCTATTACTTGCAGCTGAAAAAATATACAAGATAAAATACAAACAGGCGAGCCAGATCTCATACCAAACCGATGACCCCAGGCATGGTCGATTTCCATAAAGAGAGTTTGTAAAAAAACCAACGTTCCCTAGCCTGACGGCCCTCAAACAAAATGGATTTCCACTCCCAAACCCATGTCTCCACAGAGAATGAATGTTCCAGACGCACTTGACCAAAAATAACAAAATTAACATAAGGAGGAAAAAAAACCCAATGGTCCACTGGATAATTGGATACCTTCGTAATTAATCAAGGTGCCGAGGGATCCCTCCCGGGTGACATCGCATCGTCCCGATGTGGTTCCTTGGATAGGTCCTGAAATTGCTTCAAAGTTGATTTGAGAAGGCAAATACCTGCCGCATTGGTCTGCTGACCACCCTTCATAATTTGAATAGCCTCCTTGATGCCATTGGCAAGTTGGTGTCGTGCCTGAATGTCACGGGCCAGAAGAATGCGAACTGCCCACAAGGGGTTGGAAACCAATTTTCTTCCCAAATGGGCTTCGTATTCCCTTAGGAGGGAAATTTCCTAAAGAGCAATCTGGGCCTCAACAGGGGCCGGAGTTTCAGTAAGATATTGCGCTCCCCAGTGTGATGAACCTGCAATAATTAATCAATGCAAATACACGAGATATCAGAAATAATAGAACTCATAATCACTTTTATATTGATCACGGGCCACTTCGAGGGGGAAACCTCCTTTGAGAAAGCTCAATACAATTAACTTCACGGTGCCTTCAATGACCTCAACACACACTTATATACTAAGTCTATGCCCAATACTATGAGTCAAAACCATGGGACATATAATACTACGGGACGACTTACAAAGCATATGCGTCCAATACTATGGGTCAATACTATGGGCTAATATAAACTATGGATCAAAAAATACTACGGGATGACTTACAAAGCATATGCGTCCAACAACAATATACTAACATAGTAAAGAGAAGGGTTGACACGGGTTCCTAACACCCAGTTAAAGGCCTGAGGATCCTCCTCCTCCTCCAGGGGTTGTTGCGGAGAAGGATCCTCCCCAGGTAGACGACCATCTCCACCACGACGACTAGAACCCCCACCCCTACTGGAGCCTCGGCGGCTACAAGCCATGAATCTAGGTGCCATAACTTCCCTATCCCCAACACTCAACCAACAGAGCTCAGCAGAATGATTCTCACTACCTTCGGACTGACGATTTCTTTGCGTGTTTTTACCCACAGGGTGGTGGGTATTTATAGAAATTCCTGGTAAAATCCAGAAGTACTAATCCACAGAGCCAAGTGGTTATTCTTCTCCCCCGAACAGATGATAGGATTAGCCATAATGGATCTGTATCTTCTGGTGGTCTCCAAATCTGTGGATTATGCCATTTCACATGCTTTAATATCCTGAAAGTAGTACAACCCCTTATCCAACACATAACCAGCTTTACTACCCATTGCACGGAAAGGGTTGCTCATGGTGGAGCCAACTACATTCCGTAGACAGTAGTTAATCCTGATGGTACCAAGCCATCCCAGAGTGATGATTGAGAGCACTATTTAATGATGATTTGACGTACAGAGACCCTTGTCTAAACCTTTCTCTGTGCCATTCTCCACTACTATCCCTTCACCTTCTTCTCCACTTGTCCTAATACTCCTGTCATGATGAGTAGTAGTGGAATAAAACGTGGTCGTGACAGATAGAGTCGTCGGTTCATCCCGATGCTCATTGAAAGCTGCTACGTCACTACTCTCCTCGTGGGCTATGGTTAGGATTCCAACTGTCCAAGTTACATCATGAGAAAGAGAAGTGTGGGAGTTCGAGGATGTTACCATTTTGATGCGAGGTCAGCTAGCCTCGAGGTGTGGCGGTCTAGCCCGATGCCCCTCCATGCCTTGATCCAGGTGGCCAAGGTTGTCCTTTTCCAAATGTTCACACCTCCTCCGCAGATCTAGATCTTATATGTCCTTAGGCCTAACAATGTGGAAATAAATTTTAGCACCTACCCCTTTGTTGGCTAATGTGTCTGCCACCTTGTTTCCCTTCCAGCGGACGTGTGTAAACTGAATAGCTGAGGTGGTGTCCAGCAATCCCTTCAGGGCGAGGAGCCGACTCTCCATTTCCAGTTGCAGGAGACCTTTGCAATGACCGAGCCATGCTGAATACGTTTCGCGGTGGCTATAATTATAAGGGAGTCCCCCTCCACAACTAGAGGCGTCCATCCCTGGAGTAAGGCCCATATCAATCCGCTCACCATTCCTTCTAATTCAGCCACGTCATTTGAATTTTCACCCAGGTCGCCCCAAAATGTACTAACCATAATGCCTTTTGTAGTTCTGATGACTCCACCAAAACCTGTCGGACCCGGGTTTCCTTTCGTAGCTCTGTCAAAATTAAGCTTGAAGGCTCCTTCCATCGGCCATTGCCAAAATTCAGGACTGAGAGGAGGTGCAACCACCGGGCGAGATCGTCCAATGCTTGTGGGTAAGTTATAGATCCCCCATTCATTCAAAATTTTTCTTTCTACACTGTCCATTTTCATTGCTTCGGGAGTCCACTGATTTAATGTTAACGATTCGTTTAAGTGAATTTCCAGAAGGTTCTAGACTGATTCTATGGTTCGAGATTTATCTTCAAAAATGCATCTGTTCCTTTCCTTCCATAGTTCCCAGACCAAAAAACCTAGGAATAATTCCCACATCTTGTTCAAGATCTCATTTTTGAAATCCTTTGAAGGCTAGTTGGCTATGGTTAGATCAGGGTAGCCGCGGACCATAACGTTCTTCCTGAAACCTTCTTCTCCCTTTTCCCACAAGTAAGAGTCCAAAGGACAAGAATCAAGAAGAGGGTTAATGGTTTCAGAATCTGTCTCACACATGCTACATCTGGGCGGTCCTATCATTCCCCTACGCTAAAGATTCTCCCAGGTGAGGATGCGTTTGTGTAACAGAAGCCAACTAAAGGAAGTGATTTTGGGCCACCAATTTCCTTTCCAAATCTTATGCCATTTTTCTCCAGTCCCCACGCTATAAGTTTCTGAGTGCAATCCCATGGCTTCTTTGACATGGAAGTTGCTCGTATTCGAGTACCCCCAGCGAACTTTGTCTGGTCCATCAAGCTTGGGGATCATGCACTTACACAGATCCTCATAGAAGCTATCCAAGTTCTCATCCGGGGCACCGACTTGCCACCAAGATTTGGGTTTCCATATCCTGAAATAGGCATTAGTTGTAATGGGTTCTCAAAAATCTTTCACCAAATTTAAAGGACTGTTTTGAAGATAGAGACTTAGCTCCTGGATATCCACCCGATTGGCCAGGCAAGGTGATTGTTTCCAAGCATCCCGCATGAAAGAGGTCGATTCATTGTCCTTAATCTCCCAAAAGCTGTGTCTTTGAATAAGTCCCCTATTCTCTTACGATGCTTTCCAAATGTTGGAGCTAGGTAAATCCTCTCCAAATATTACCAAGTGTTGTTTAGTCCATTGGGGTGCGTACTTAAAATTCCAAAGTTTTCCCCATGGTTCCTCTGTGTTAGTGATCAATCTCCACCAAATTTTGGCTCCCAACACTTTGTTAGTACTCACCGGATCCCAGAGTCCTATACCACCTGCTTCTTTTGGTTTGCATAGAGTATCCCAATCAACCAAATCCCATTTCCTGTTCCCATCTGCTCCTCCCCAAAGGAAAGTCCTCTGAATATTACGGATTTTTTTAGGACAGTTTTGGGGGCAGCCAAAACTGAAAAACGGTAGAGAGGCATGGCCTGAAGTACTGATTTGACCAGGGTGATGCGGCTAGGAAGATTCAAGGCTCGGTAAGTCCACTAGCCAAGATTTTGTTTGAATTTTCCCAACAAATCCTTCCACGAGATTTGTCGAATGGTTGATTCCGCTAGAGGAGCTCCCAGATATTTGGAAGGAAGGAGCCCTTATGAGAATTCAACAATCCTGAGGATGTTGTGTTTTGTGATTCTCAGAGTGTTAAAGAAGTACACCTGGGATTTCTCTTTATTGATCTCTAAGCCACTAGATTCAAGGAAGGTATCCAACTCTCTCTTAACTCCTTTGGATTCCTTAACAGTTGAGGGACCCATCAGCATTGTATCATCAACGAATTGTTGATGTGTTTGAGGATCCAAACCTACACTGAGATTGAGTCCACGAATGTGTCCCTCACTTTGCATGGATTTGAGCATCTGTCCCAGTCCCTCTGCAATGATAATGAAAAGGAAGGGTGACAGGGGGTCACCTTGAAGAATTCCCCGTGAGGCCTAGAAGGGATGGGACGAGGAGCCATTGACCAGGATCGAGAAACAAGCATAGGACACAAAGCTCATCACCCAGTTAGTCCAAATTTTAGTGAAACCAAAGGTCTTGAGGACCCGAGCTAAGAATTGCCAATTAATTTTATCATAAGATTTGGAGAGGTCGAGCTTTAGCAGCATACCTGGAATTTTTCCCATCTTCAAAGAGTGGGATAGTTTCATGCACCAGAATTATCCCATCCATGATCTATTTCCCTTCCACAAAGCCGGCTTGTTCTAGGGAGATGGGAAGCGGTAAAAGAGGGTGTAGTCTGTTGGCGATTACTTTGGTGATGATCTTGTAGATAACATTGCACAGGGAAATCGGTCTGAATTTACCGAGGTCTTCCGTGCCAGTTTCTTTAGGTATGAGCGTAAGAAAAGTTGCATTGAAGGCTTTCAGAATGCTTCCCGTGTTTCGGGAGTCTTCGACAAGGGATAGCACTTCATCTTTCAGCCAATCCCAACATGAGTGAAAGAAATTTGTTGTAAAACCATCCGGTCCTGGGGATTTATCCATTTCCATTTGCTTGACCGCTGCTTCCAATTCCTCCATACCTATGGGCTTCATTAGCAGAATATTGTGGTCATCTGTTATGACCCTAGGAATGTGTTGCAGCACATGGGCTTGAGCCTCATTCCTATTGATACCAAGCTCCTCCAAGATATCAGCGAAGAAGTCATTCACAGTGAGCTCTATATCTTCTTGGGTTGCAGCATATGTACCATCATCTTGCTTTAGCCGCACCATGCGGTTCCCTTGACAGTGTTGGATGGCGGCTTTATGAAAGAATTTGGTATTCCATTCTCTTTGTTGAAGCCATCGGTTTCTTGATTTCTGCTTCCAGAGGATTTCTTCTTGCTAATCACGGGCATTGAGTTCTTGAAGAAGAAGTTGCTCCTGAGTTCTCACCTCCTTTGTGTATCCCTGGGTCATACCTTTCAGATGTACCTCCTGCAATTTTAGGTCCAACCGTTTCTTTTCTTGGAATATGTTCCCAAAGGAGTCTGAGTTCCAACGCTTGATTTTTTCTTTTAGGTACTTGAGTTTCTATTGGAACTAGTCTTAGGATATTCCTATACTCCATCCTAGTCCTAGCATCATTTTCAGTCATGCATGCACTTTTAGGGTTTGCATGCATTATTTAGGGTTTGCATGCATCCCGGTCATCAGTCCTAGCACCTAGCCCTCAGTTAGCTAGCCCCTGGAGCTTCCTTCCACTCAGTTTCATCCCTCCTAGAGCTTAGTGTGCCCTCCTTTCATCTACCATTTGAGAAAGGCGCCCTTCTTACCTACCACTTCAGTTTAGTTCAGTTATCTTTAGTTCCTTCCTTGATTTAAGGATTAACTGACTCTTAACTGACCTTACCACTCCGATGGACCTCCAGTGAGACTTGACTGCCCATTCTGACTTCAATTAGCTCCTCATGCCCCCTCCACTGAGCCTCCTTCATTCAGTTAGTTCCAGTTACACTCAGTTACACCTACCACACTTAGTTAGGCTCAGTTTGACTGACAGTTGACAGTTACTTGTGCATTGATGACTCCACTGATGATGATATAGACTACTAGTTGTGCATCGATGACACTCCAATGATATTTTGATCACTCCATGAAGGCTAATTCGAATTGCCACCTTAGGCATTCGAATCCTCATGCATTGTACTATTTATTTGTCCATATTGTGATTAATTAATTACTATGTGTGAAGTATTTTTTCTTCTATCTGAGTTCTACTGTATTATTATTCTGTTGCTCATTATACTGCATTGACCACTCTTCTTCTATTTTCTTGCTTAATCAATTACTTTCTTTTGAGGTATACATCATCTCTTAGATCTGCTGTGAGGATTTTCACATGGTATCAGAGCATGTTGAGAGTATTGTTTATCTCCATTCCTGAGAGTTTTTTGCAGGTTATTATCAAGATTTCGAGTGCAGCAGTTTTTGCATTTTTGCAGCATGAGTAGTTGCAGATATTCTCTATTGTTTTGCAGGTCTTCTATAGCTTCAATTTATTCGGAATAAATCTATCCTCTTTCTCCATTCAACCATGATCCTCGTTTTCCATTCAACTATGATGAATGGAAACCACTGATGATAGCACATTTGAAGAGAAATAGTCTCTTTGATTACCGTTTTGAAAGAGAGTTCGAATCCTCTGAAGAAGAGTATGACTGGTTAGTTGAAGGTGATAGAGCTATTGCAGCCATGATGTTTTCTATTCCTCAATGCATGTTATATGACCTCCCTGATATTTCATCACCAAAATAGCTATGGGATCACCTTGATGTAATTTTTGGCATACAGAATGAAGGAATTGGTCCAAACCCTTTCGAGAGCAAGCAAAGTGATGTATTTTCCCTCCTTGACGATCTCATTGATCATGAACTAGTATCAAACATATCTCATATTGAAGGTTTCCACAAAGAAGAAGAACTTGCAGATTCTACACTCATGCTCCAAATTTCTTCTCTTTCTGTGCCAGCTCACACTCTAGATATTGCAGAAGGTCCTAAATCTTCTCTTGCACCAGAGTTTGTTGGTTTGCATCATGATCACATGAATATTTTGGAGGTAAAATCAGCTATTGGAGGTAATGCATTCGCTCTCCTCAAGCAATAACCTCTTATTTACTACTATATGATCATTATTTCATGCTTTCATAAGGTTATTGAAGAATATGGCTATTGCCATTTGCTTGGGATAATTTCTCATGCATATCATGGTTTTGATCTCACCCCTGCTGGTTCAAAGGAGATCTCAAGAAACCATGGCCATTCGCTTGGGATAATTTCTCATGCATTTACTGGTTTTGATCTCACCTCTTATGGTTCAAAGGAAATCTCAAGAAACCATGATTCAAGTCTTGGATCTAATTTGGATTCTAAGCAATTACTACTTGGGATAATTTCTGATGCATATGATAGTTTTGATCTCACCCCTGCTGGTTCAAAGAAGATCTCAAGAAACTATTCTTCAAGTCTTAAATATGATTTGGATTTCAAGCAATCATTATTATTTGATGGTTCTTTTTGGCATAATCTCACCCATGATGGTTTGAAGGAGAAGACAAAAGACTATCTGCATATTCATGGTTTTGATCCTACCTCAACTGATTCGAATCACAGGTTCAAGGATCATCCTCATACTTTTGGATTTGTTCTCATCACATTCGATCTGAAGAGAAAGTACAAGCACATGCTTTCTGAGCATGATCCACTTCTTCCCAAGAAGAAGATAGCTCCAGACATATGACCAAGCATCACACCTGCTTGAGTTTGGAGCATTTATTTTTGTGTGTGCCTTACAGTCTATTTTGAGGGGGGGTATTTTTCCCATGAAATTTTTCCCATTTCCTTGGTTTATTGACTATTATTATTCATTGTATTGGGTGACCTTTGGTCTCAGTTACTAGGGCCCAGAATGGATTAAGGGGGGGTGTTAGGATATTCCTATACTCCATCCTAGTCCTAGCAGCATTTTCATTATTTGCATTTTCAGTCATGCATGCACTTTTAGGGTTTGCATGCATCCTAGTCATCAGTCCCAACACATAGCCCTCAGTTAGCTATCCCCCGGAGCTTCTTTCCACTCAGTTTCATCCCTCCTAGAGCTTAGTGCGCCCTTTTCATCTACCAGTTGAGAAAGGCACCCTTCTTACCTACCACTTCAGTTTAGTTCAGTTATCTTCAGTTCCTTCCTTGATTTAAGGATTAACTGACTCTTAACTGACCTTATCACTCCGATGGACCTCCAGTGGGACTTGACTGCCCATTCTGACTTCAGTTAGATCCTCATGCGCCCTCCAGTGAGCCTCCTTCATTCAGTTAGTTCCAGTTACACTCAGTTACACCTACGACACTCAGTTATACTCAGTTTGACTGACGGTTGACAGTTACTTGTGCATTAATGACTCCACTGATGATGAGATAGACTACTAGTTGTGCTCCGATGACACTCCAGTGATCTTTTGATCACTCCATGAAGGCTAATTCGAATTGCCACCTTAGGCATTCGAATCCTCATGCATTGTACTATTTATTTGTCCATATTGTGATTAATTAATTAGTGTGTGTGAAGTATTTTTGCTTCTATCCGAGTTCTACTGTATTATTATTCTGTTGCTCATTATACTGCATTGACCACTCTTCTTCTATTTTCTTGCTTAATCAATTAATTTCTTGTGAGGTATACATCATCTCTTAGATCTGCTGTGAGGATTTTCACATGGTATCAGAGCATGTTGAGAGTATTGTTTATCTCCATTCCTGAGAGTTTTTTGCAGGTTATTATCAAGATTTCGAGTGCAACAGTTGCAACACTTTCTACATTAGTAGTTGCAGATATTCTCTATTGTTTTTGCAGGTCTTCTACAGCTTCAATGTATTCAGAAGAAATCTATCATCTTTCTCCATTCAACCATGATGAAAGAGAGTCCAAGAAGATGGGTTTCTGATTGGCTACGGAGGGTCCGTAGATGTTGGATAAAAAACCTCGAATCGTTGTACCCAAAACATGGAAGGAGGCTATAAGGATGAACGGAGAGGAAAAAGAGCCTGTGAGACCCACCTTCATCGGATTCCAAAGAATACCTATCCCCCCTGCTGCTCCTCTAGCATCTGTTACCATGACCTCACTGATAGGCCAAACTTGATTGCCTATAACTTTTAGCTCTGCTTCCGAACATTTGGTATCTTGAAGAAACATTATCAACGGATTTTCAATCTTGATTTTCCTTTTTAGAAGATGAATCTTCGTGGGGCTATTACAGCCTCTTATGTTCCAAGATGTAATCCACATCTTGTAACTACTTGGGGGGTGAGGCGAGGGTTGCGACAATTGTTGGATATTGTCCTGAGGCGATTAGCTTTGCCCCTACTAGTTGAATTATTTGCACATTGCTGTGTCTCCCCCTTTTTTCCTTTCTAGCTTTATTTTTTCCTTTCGGATACTTGAGGGATTATGAGATTATGCCTAGTTGTTTGAATTTATTTTTCTTTAAAATTGATTTCTCCAACAAGGAAACTTGCTTATGCGAGATAGAGTCCGAGGTTTTTGCAGTGATGGCCACCTCCAAGCCCTCCAGATGTAACTCCCCTATATCCATGTCTTCCCCTTCTTCTCCTGATAGGGGTGCCTCCGTCATAATTATTTCTTTTTCTGTTTCTCGGGTTGTTTTTTCCTCAGAAGAAGAGGATGGCTCTGAAACTTGATTTTCTTGGTTCTGATCTTCCTTAAGGCTTTCACTTACTTTTTCTTTTTGTAGTACTTCGAACCTATTGTGGGTCTGAGTTTTCTTGTTGACCTCCGGTCCTACTATTCTCTTAGCCGCTCTCTTCTTGGTACACTTTTGCAAACCCTTCAACGTTTTTTCCTTCAGGGTTGTTATCTCCACTTGGATTTTTATTAAGTGGGAAGTTGCAGAAGAGATGCTCATGTTCATGGAACCATTTTCATCGGAATGGTATCTGTTCATAATCAATTGCTTGAAACCAATCTTCATCGTCCTAGGAGAGCTAAATCCCCTCTGGAAAATCTTGGGAGATATCCATATAGAGGCATATTCTGGCATACGAAGTGTATCTCATCTGCTTTGTCTGCTTTGATACTTTAACAAAAAACCCCAGCGTATTTCCTATATCAGTAAGGATCTCTTATTTCCAGTATTATGCGGGTAAGGAATACAGACGAACCCAAACCGGTGCAATGGTCAGGTTCTCCTTATCGGGATTAAAGTGCTCTTTCCATGGCCGCAAATATAGGATAACAGAATTAAAGAAATAAGGCCCATTGTCAAAGATGCAGGAATGGTCTGACTCATTAAAGAAAATTATAGTGAAGAATCCTTTAGCTCTGAGCTGCAGGTCGTAATGGCCTTGGGGTTTCCAGGTTTTGTTAATCCACCAAACCAATACCTTCTCCGTTGGCCATAGTCCTACAAATTTTCCTATAAGAGCATGATCTTTCATGTGTTGGATATCCTCTATGACCCTGTTCGATTGAATATGAAGTTTGGGAATCGTTTTATACTTCGGAAAACACTACCCTAATTTCCTGTTATCATCTTCAGAAGGGGTAGCTTTGCCCAGACCACTCGACCCTTCTCCTCCCTTCCCTATTGGGGTATCAGGTCCCAGCATAGTAGCTTTACCTTTTTCTTTTTCCAAGCCTGATGGAGGAGGCGGTTCCTCCCCACCCGGGGGTTCTTCCATACTGGTTTTCCCTTCCCTTAATGGGAGAGAACAGAAGCTAGGCCCTAACTAAAAACTGCAGAGACCAGATTAACCTTACAAACCCTGGAACACCATGCAACCTCCCGCCTCTCTCGCCAACCTCTTACGAAAATCCTCTCCGAATGCACCTAGGTCACTACGTGATTGCCAGTGTTTCTTATTTGTGGTTTTTTTAAAAATTAAAGTTTTGGTTAAGATGGTGGTAATATTTGTGTAATTTTATAACTACCATGTCATTAAGTTTAAACCTGAATCATGGACCAATTGTGTGAGTATTTATTTTTAAAGATGTGATTATCAATTTTCAAGAGTGTGATTATTTATTATTGGTTTTCAATATTGGAATTATCTTTTTCCAAATTACACTATCTCTTTTATAATGTATAATTATTGGATTTCACAAGTCACACCAACTCCTATATAATGATACCGTTAATGCTAAGATTGTTCTCATTTTTATGTGTTTCCCTTTGGTTTGTTTGAACTTTATTTTCTTTTATTAATCCATGATTTTGATTATTTTGTTTTTAATTTTTATTTAATTTTTGATTGCTTTCATTTTCTTTAGTTCAAAACCTTTAAATGGCTTATGTAGCATGGTATTTTTCTCAAAGTTTTCAATTATACTTATTTTAGCTTCATTATAAAGCGTATAACCAAAGTTTAGCCTTTATCCTAAGAGCATTTGTAAAATTTGTTATATTAAAAGATTCTGGTAGCGCAAACTGTAAAATAAACCCCTAATGTGCTACAAGAATCCAATATGATGAAAAATCATGGTTATTAATGCTGGGTAATGGTTCGTTTAAGTTATGATGACTGGACAAGTTGTGTTATGATGATTTGAGATGCTAAAACATATGTTAAAGAATTATGATAGTTTCAAGTTCCATTACATTCTATCATTAAGAGAAATTAGGGTTTGAGGTGCCACGAGTCAATTTGGGGATCGTGAAATTCAAAGCTGAAGACACCTGTTGTTGAATGTGGTTAGTGTTTTAATCTTTGAACATTTGTCATCTGCATTTCTCTCAGAATCTTAATTAACACAATTGTAGTTGTAAGATGGGAAGAAGTGGCAATATTAACAGGGTAGAACCGATGGACACAAAGTGGGCTGTGAAGTTCCCGAAATGTGCAAACTGGTTTAAAGCAGCAGGATGGTTTGATTTCTTCGAGAAAATTACTGGGTTTAATGAAGAAGTTTCAATTTACTTTCCAAAGAATCTAACTGAGTATGTTATTAAGTTCAAAACCTTTAAATTTCAGCTCACAGAAGCCCTAATTTCTGAGGCTACATGTATTGCCATGGATGGGGAATTATAGTTCAAAAAGATTCCTTTCGAGTTCAACCCAAATCCATTCTTGCTGCCAGGTAATGAAAATTTAAATTGGAGTAATGGAGTTCATATAACAAATTTCCAACTAGAATGGAGGGAGGTTCTTGGCATCATACAGGCCTACATCACGTCGAGGGCAGGTTCTCAATGGTTTTCAAATACCATGTTAGGTTCTTGATGCATCTTAAATTGCACTGTAAAATAAATTTGCCCTACTTCTGGTACAAGAGCATCCAAAAAATGTCAAATAAGGTGAAAGTAAATCCTGAGCATTCAAGGCAATCCATATTTCATAATGTTCTTATAAAGATGATCATCCAAACAATACTACAGAAGGAAAAGAAGACCTGGGAGCATTTTATATTTTGGTTTGGATTTGTGGCTGAACGGGATGAGCATATAAAGAATAATAGGTCTAAAAAGAAAGGTAAAAAGGGTGAGAAGGGAGTTCTGATACAAGAAATTTATAAAAAACCTCTGTTACAGGAAAGATCTAAAGGTCCCAAAAAGGAGAAACAAGTTGATGTAGTTGAAGATGAATCAGAACATTGTCAAGAAGATCAAGGAATGGAGGAGACAATTAATTCTACTGCTGAGCAACTTCAAGGTCCAGTTACATCAGAACAGGGCATCACTAAGAACCCAGTCACGCAATCTTCTGCAGAAAATACAAGGAATGAAAGTTTGCAGGTTCAAGACTTACAAGCAGATGCAAATCTCCTCTTGCAGTTGAAGGAATCAACTTGGAAGTATAGAACAAGATCAACCATGAAGAATAATATGGAAAAAGGTTCAAGCTTTAATCAGAAGATAGAGGAAATAACCTTAGTTCAAAGTTCTTCGACTGATGAAGGTGAAGATAAATCAAATTCTCACCAGATGAGCATACATCATGATGATACAAAGGTAGAAGAAGCATATGAAGAAGTAAACAAAGTTGAAGAAGAAGAAATCATTCTCAGGATGGAACAAGATGAGTTTGTAATTGCAGAGAGAATAGCAAAAGATAAATATGAAGAAGATTTAACCTTCAGAAAGTTGGATATCCCACCTTCCATATCTCAAGATTTTACTTTACCAGGTGAGGTAAATATATGCTCAGAGGTTGAAAATATCAGAAAGGTTCACTAGCAGCAGCATCAAGCAGAAATATTATTCCTTAATGAGTCAAATAATAAGCTTACAACCACCAATAAACGTTTAAGGGAGGATTTAACAGAAGTTAATGCTCATTATTAGGAGCTGATTGTTGTTGCCAGGAAAGCTCTGAAGAGGAAAAGGGAAGCAAAAGCTAAAATTGATGATTTAAAAAGACAGGTGCTGAAACTGAAAGAGAAGAACAAGCTTCTATCATACAAGATCAAAGATTTGGAAGCTGAGTAGCCTCAACATAACAAAAGGACTCATGCATTGGAAGGAATTGCTATGTTGGTAGAGGCTACTAGAAAGGCTACTTAATGCCTAGTTTGTTTTTAATGCATTCTCATTTTGTATCAAATATGTAATGGTTAATAGTTAAGTTTTTAGTTAAAGACTTAGTTAAGACTCGAAGTTATCCTAACTATGTTATGCAACTTCTTTTGAGACTAAAACCTAAAAGTAGTTACAAACTATTCTTTTTTGTAAATGGATAAAAGGAAGTAAAGGGGGATGTAGAAGGGTTCGATTTTTTGTTTTTAAGAAGCTATTTACAGTAATGATATTGAAGCTTGCAAGACTCTCATGTAAGTCTTGAAGACTGAGATTAATACATATGTGATATAAGCCATTTTATACTGTTTGATTGAGTTTTTATTTCTGATCAGTTTGGTCATTTAACTAATGAATTCATTTCTGTTTTAAGGTTTTTAATCCAATGAATGCTTATGTGTTGTAGATAAAAACCAGAATACGTGATTATGAATGTGATGGTTTATGTCTTCTTTTTAAGATTTATGATTTCAGTTCTTTAATGGATGACATGATTTAGTAACTTGTTAAAGTTTGATTTTTTTTCTACTTTCTTGAAATTGAAACCTTCAAACCATTAAACCCTAAACCAAGAAAAACCTATTTCATTTTTATCTTGAGATTGTTGAGATGGTGCTGGCTTGTCCCTCTGTAGTCTAGGAACAAATTTTGGCATTAACATCTTTTGGCGCCGTTGCCGGGGATGGAAGTGAAGTTTCATCTTCCCTGGGATATCTTTATTGTTCTGGTTTTGAGGTGGATAGAATAAAAAAAATTCTATTTTAGACTACAATTCACTAGGGTAGTATTTCACATTGGCTTCCAAGAGGTCTGGGACTAGAGGGAAGCCTACTTCACCATTACACCCAGGGGTGTCAGATCCAAAAAATATTTTGAAGAAATCTAAACAAGAGTCACATAACCCTTCTTTTGGAAGATCTAAATCTTCTTCATCTTTACTTTCTCTTGGTCAACCACAGCCTTTATCTTCATTTCTGTATTATGAACCAAAATTAGAAGAGGTAGATATTCATACTTTTACCGATCCATTGTCTCCTAAAAAGCTCAAAACAGAATTATTTCCATTACTTTAGTTTAAATCTAATATTCCTGCCATTCAACTCAGTTCAATTAAAATCAATAAACCTTTGTCCTCAACTAGTCAGACTACTTCCAAGATGGCTGGACAATAGCTTGATATGATGGATAGAATGGTAGTAGCTAGTTATGGCCCCTTAGTGCTTCCACAACCTTTAAATGCTCTTCTGGGAGGAGATTATAAAAAATACTTACCTAGGTTTAATGGACTAGGAGAAACAACTGCAGAGGAACACTGGAATGCATTCCTTAGTTATACTGATAACCAAAATATAGAAGCAAAGGATGTATGGATGTGAATGTTTGTGCAGATTTTGGATGGTGATGTTAGAAAATGGTTCAGGGAACTACCAGAAAACTCAATAACCCTTATAGAAGAATTACAGAATGTTTTTATGAGACAATGGGGGGACACAAAGGATCACACATATTATATTACTGAGTTTGTAGCTTTAAAGAGAAAACATGATGAAACTATAGCTGACTTTTCAAAACGCTTCAACAAAATGTATGGCATGATTCCAGTGGAAATTAAACCTTCAGAAACCTTGGCTAAATTGACATATGCAAATGTATTTGACCATGATTTTTCTTTGCTCTTGAGATAAAGGATACCTATAACATTACTGAATATGCAAGAAGCTGCTCTAGAGGTGGAATCCAACATTTTGGCTTCTAATAGACTTAAGGATCAGTCAGACCATCAAATTCATGATCGAAAGGGTAAGAATGTAGTAATTCCTGCAGCCTCTACATCAAAGAAGGAAGAAAGTCAAATAGACGATATGAGTAAGATAATTAAAACCTTGACTGCAAAAGTGAGTAGGTTGGAGTTGGAGAAGAACTCAAATAAACCAATTCAAGAAAATCCCAATCAAAATCCTAACCAGTTCAGAAGACCATTTGTTCCAAGATTCATCCCTTGGGAAAGGAGAAACAATAATATTCAGAGGGAGAGGAGAGAAAATGAAGACTAGAGAGTCCTACCGCCTTTCCACAATAATTTTATAGAAGAAGTTGAACAGGTGGAAGATGTACAGTATGAGGATGATTCAAATCAGAATTTAAACTATTTTGGGGAATTATCATCTGAAGGTTTTACAACTGAATGCAACGATAATAATTCTGAGTATTATGATTCATATGATTATCAGGAAGGGAGTGATTATCATCCTCAAGTTTCAACTAGTGTATGACTGATCCAAAAAAGTCTTATAATTTGAGATCAAGCCCTAGACAAGTTGCTCAAATTCCAAAAAAGAAAATAGTTCCACCTGTTAGACAGTTGCCTGATCAAATATAGGGAAAGAAACAAGACCATAGTGATCAGACTAAAGCAGCAGAAGTTGAAGAAACCATAAAAAATACACAAGTTTTTAACTTTGAGAATGAATTGTGCAAAATCAAGGTTCCAATGCCATTGACTGAGTTAATGAAGACTCCTTGTTTTAGAGATACAGCATGCAAGTTGTTGAATGTTCTAGTTAATTCTTCTCCTTCAGATATAGTAAATTTATAGGAAGAACATCCAACAATAATCCTTGGGTCTGCTTCATCTGCAAAGCCTGTAAGTGTTTCAACTTTTCCTCCACCATTTTATATAACTTTGACTATCCATGGCCAAATGATTCACAACTTCCTTCTAGATTCTGGAGCCTCACATAACCTGATGCCTAAAGGAGTCATGGATGCCCTTGGCTTGAGTGTCATGAAGACATACTATGATTTATTTGCATTTGACTCTAGAGATGTGAAATGTCTAGGATTAATAAAGGATCTGGTGGTTAACGTTTCTCAATTACCAATGAAGAGTGTTATAATGGATGTAGTAGTTGCTGACATATCCCCTAAGTTTGGCATGCTGCTCTCAAGGTCCTGGGCAAAGAAATTAGGTGGTACATTACAAATGGACTTGGATTATGCAACAATTCCAGTGTTTGGTGGATAGGATCGAAGACTGTACAGGGAATTACAGTATGCTTTCATAGTCACAAATGATAAGAATCCTACTAATCATCCCCTTTATTCAGTAGATGAAGAATTGGGCTCTTGTATGCTTCATTTTAGTGATGAGATTACAACTGGGGTACTGTAGGTAGAAAAAGAAGAATCAGTCAAACCTACTGTTTAACAAAAAGATGAGTTGTGGCAGATGTATTTTGATGGCTCTTCATGTAAAGAAGGAGCAGGAGATGGTATTGTTTTGATTTCTCCCGGTGGAGAGGTAATTAGTTTGATGTATAAATTGGAATTTGTCACAACCAACAACATAGCAGAATATGAGGCATTGATACTTGGTTTAGGGGCTGCGAAGGATTTGGGAATTCAACAACTTGCTGCTTATGGCGACTCTGAATTAGTTGTCCAACAGGTAAAGGGAAAATATCAGGTAAAGCAGGATTTGTTGAAGGTATATAGAAACGAGGTTTGGAATATGATTGATAACTTTTTCATAGCATTCAATATTACTTTCATTCCCATAGATCAGAATCAGGCCGTTGATTCATTAGCATTGGAAGCCACACATTTCAAGATTCCAAAGCATACTCAGCTGAAATATCCAATTGAAGTTAAATATAGACCCTAAGTGCCAGACAATATAAAACAGTGGAGAGTTTTTGAGGATGATGAGGAGATTAAAAAGTTTTTGGAATTAGCTGGAGAATTTTCCAATTCTTTAATTGATCAAGATGAGGAGACAGATGACACTGCTGCATACACAAAGAATACAATTGTTGATCACATAATTATTGAATTGAAGGGAAATTTTATTCCTAAGGGTCTAGTCCCCCTTGAGAGAATTTTTTCCAAAGATGACACTCTGTTGAAACCTTCAATGCAATCTTCAGAAAAAAATATCATGAGTTGTAACATTGGTACAGGGGAGCAGCCAAGAATGGTGAAGATTTCTAAGTATCTTCCAATTGAGCAAAGAAACAGGGACATTGCATTGTTGAAGAGGTTTGTTGATACCTTTGCTTGGTGCTATGAAGATTTAAGAACTTATGACACAAGTATTATTCAACACAAAGTGCCTTTAAAACCAAATGTGAAACCATTTAGACAAAAATTGAGGAGAATTAACCCAGCTCTGCTGCCAGTTATAGAGAAGGAAGTCAAAAAATTATTAGATGCAAAGATAATTGTTCCACTCAGATATTCATCATGGGTTGCAAACTTGGTTCCAGTTCGAAAGAAGAATGGGGAGATTAGGTTATGTGTGGACTTCCGGAATCTTAATAGAGCTTCTTTGAAGGATAATTATCCATTGCCAAAAATTGAACAAATTTGACAAAAAGTGGTGGGAGCTCAGAGAATCT
The DNA here is from genome assembly GCA_027924585.1 of Larix kaempferi. Lineage (NCBI taxonomy): Eukaryota > Viridiplantae > Streptophyta > Pinopsida > Pinales > Pinaceae > Larix > Larix kaempferi. The sequence continues at coordinate 2,676,946 of BSBM01000276.1, read as the reverse complement.
CCATGGTTGATGGATTCTCAGGGTACAATCAAATAGATGTACATCTGGATGATAGGGAGAAAACAACCTTCACTACCCCATGGGGCACATTCATGTATGATAAAATTCCATTTGGATTGATGAATATGGGTGAAACATTCCAAAGAGATATGGATATAGCCTTTGTAGGTGAAAAGGAAAAATTTGTTGTAATCTACTTGGATGATATTACTGTCTTCTCTCAATCTGATGATGAGCACTTGAAGCATCTTGAGCAAACATTTATGAAGTGTAGGAAGTTTGGGCTGTCATTGAACCCCAAAAAGTCACATTTTGCTATACAGGAGGGAAAATTTTTGGGACACCTTAATTCAGCTGATGGTATTAGAATAGATACTGAGAGAGTCAAATCAATTCTGAAGATTACTACCCCAAGAAGTAAAAAAGATATTCAATCATTTATTGGAAAAAACAATTTTCTGGGATGGTTCATCTCGAATTTTGTTGAGATAATTAAACACATCACATCTATGTTGAGGAAGGATTAGGAGGTGAAATGGACAGCAAAAGCTAAAGCTTCATTTGAGAAGATTAAACAAGCTTTGATAGAAGCCCCAGTCTTGGTAAGTCTATATTTTTCAAAATATTTCCTTACTTTCTCTTTTGCATCCCAAGACACAATAACAGCTGTTCTTTTAAAAAAGAATGCAGATGGTTTAGAACAACCAAAATCTTTCTTTAGTAAAACTCTCAGAGACTCATAATTGAAGTACAATACACTTGAGAAGCAAGCTTATGTACTTTTTAAAGCCTTAAAGTTTTTCAAAATTTACATTTTGCATTCAAAGGCAATTGCCTATGTACCTAATGTTGCTATTAAGGAGATTTTAACCCAACCAGATAGTGAGGGTAAAAGAGGTAAATGGATTGCAAAAATTATGGAATACAAGGTTGAGATCAGACCTACAAAGTTTGTCAAAGGATAGGGTTTAGCAAAGTTGTTAGCTGATTCAAATTGTGAAGCTTTGGATATCCATTTGGTGGCAAATCAGCCAACTCAGGAAGAATTGCAGATGAAGGAAAATGAAGAGTAGATTACAGATAAATATGTAGGATTAGAATGGTATGTTGATATTGTTTATTTTTTATTGCATTTGAAATGTCCAGATGATTTTGACAAGAAGGCATCTAGATCATTGAAGTTAAAGGACACAAAATATTGCTTGGTTAATCAACAATTGTTTTGGAAGGATCCAGGTGGAATTTTACTCAGATGTTTAGAAAAATCACAAGTGAAAGAGGTTATTTCAGAAATGCATGAGGGTGCTTGTGGGGGTCACAAGTATTGGAAATCTACTGCATACAAAATTCTTAGGTCTGGGTATTACTGACCCTCTTTATTTTCAGACGTGTATCAACAGGTGCGGGCATGTGTTCAATGTCAAAAGTTTGCTGGGAGGCAAAAGATCATTTCTTTTCCATTAAAACCTATTGTTAAGATTTAATATGCTAAGACAGAAAAATATCAGCATTACATTCCATTTCACAATAATAGCATATACAGGATCACTGAAGAAACAACAAGCACATCATAAATACAAGAGACACAGATTTATCCTGGGAAACCCTCATGGGGTAGAAAACCCAACAAAGCTTCCTCAATATAGATGACCAGCAATATACAAATATGCAAACCAAAGACATGATCTCCTCCTCCTCCATGACCTCTCTCTCACAAGTGCGCTACATTCTGAGTGAGTGAAGTGTGTGTATAATGATGAACACACCTCCTCTATTTATACACATCTCCGACTTGTACTTTATATTAACTAGGTCGGCCCCAACTTTACCACCGGGTTAAACACCCCACTACAATTGACTGGGCCGACCCCACTAGGGTGGTCTAACAACCCTTTGACCCACATAACACATACAGGGCCGACCCCCACTAGGGAATTCTAATAACCCAAGTTACCACAATCCGACGGAGGAATAAACATCTCCGGATATACAATAAGATCTTCACGGAGGAATGAAACATCTCCAGAATAATAAAGTACAAATATAATATTCTTTGAAGTTACAATATTTCAACACTCCCCCTTAATGAGAAGGATATTATAACAACATCTGCACGAGCAAGGAGTCATCGACATCATACATGATACATCTATAAATCATTGGAAGCTTTCTCAACATCATCAGTAACTCAAGCAGTTACTGGAACATCTTCAATACTGGAACATAAACATCTTCAATACTGAGTCTCTATCGTCTGCAACACTCGAACGGCTACAACAACATCAACATCTGGATCCTCACGATCATCAGCATCATCATCACATGATCATCAACATCGTCATCACACGATCATCAACATCGTCATCACACGATCATTAGCATCGTCATCACACGATCATCAGCATCATCATCACACGATCATCAACATCGTCATCACACGATCATCACGATCAGCAGCATCGTCATCACACGATCATCAGCATCGTCATCACACGATCATCACGATTAGAAGCATCGTCATCTAGACCATCACGATCAGAAACATCATCATCTAGATCATCAGTATTAGTATCCACACCAATACAAGTATACACATCATCAATACAAGTATCCTCATCAATACAAGTATACATAACATCAATACAAGTATACATACAAGTATCCTCATCAATACATATCATCAATATCAGTACAAGTATACTCATCAATACAAGTATCCTCATCAGTCAAGTATACACAATAGCAGCATACTCTGCAATACACATGATCCTTCCTTTCGGAATTACGGGATCAATTATCGCAATCATGTTTAAGACTATCCTTCCTTTCGGAATTACGGGATTTACGGTCTAAGGATGATTAATCCATACCATTCATTTAGGACTATGTCCAAGGATGATTTAATCCACACCATTCATTTAGGACTATGTCCAAGGATGATTTAATCCCCACCGTACATTTAGGACTATATCCAAGGATGAATTAATCCCCACCATACATTTAGGACTATGTCCAAGGATGATTTAATCCCCATCCATTAGAGAAATATTGAGGTCAAAAAATGGCCTCAAAACTAAGAAAATGTACTATAAAATATAACCAATCACATTCTAGTAGATGACATCATCCCCCTTGGTGAGATGGCATTGCATGAGTTAAGAATGATTATTTGTCAAATTTTCTATGGTGGATGAAAACACATAGTTAACCAAGGTAGTGGTGTAAGTACTTTTAAGTCATAAAGTAAAGTACTCATAATGATAGTCTTTTCATAAAATAATATTATTGTCATTTTCAAGTAAAGTACTCATTTTCACATTTTCTCATAAAATAATATTATTGTCATTTTCAAGTGAAGTACTCTTAATTAATAAAGAGTACCTTTCACATTTTTTTATAAAATAATATATTATCATTTTTATGTTTTTAATTTTAAATTATATATTCACTCCATTCTATTTAATAACATAATGTAAAACTAATAAATAATAATAATAGATTTAATAAATAATAATAATAATAATAATAATGCAATGTGGATTATAATAATATTATTGACATTTTACATGTAAATAAATTATCAATTAAATTACATTATTAAATTCATGAGAAAAGTACTCAATATAAAAAGTCAACATAAAATTAAAAAAAAATAGCTCTTGAAAATGTTTTTTATTATTTAATTTCATTTGCAAGTTCAAGACAAATAAATGTTAAAGGACAATAATTTTTTGGGAATTCACAATGAATCTTAGTCACATCAATGTAGACTTATTTTATTAATTTTATTTCTAGTGAATTTTGAAAAGTAACTCAACCATGGTTATTTATATTGTGCATAGAAAATAGTGTGGGAGGTGACTTGTCATATATACCTACCCCATAAAATCCCCAATTCATAATATTTTAATATATCTCATATTTTTGTAGTACATCTCTTAGGAGGCCATTTTTTGACCTGTACATTTAGGACTATATCCAAGGATGATTTAATCCCCACCATACATTTAGGACTATGTCCAAGGATGACTTAATCCCCACCGTACATTTAGGACTATGTCCAAGGATGACTTAATCCGCACCGTACATTTAGGACTATGTCCAAGGATGACTTAATCCTCACCGTACATTTAGGACTATGTCCAAGGATGACTTAATCCCCACATGTCCATCAAGGACTTCATTCTTGAAGACCATATGTCTATGGATCAATTCAAGGGACCGAAGTCCAGGGACGATACAATCCCCACTAGTCCACTAAGGACTTCATTCTCAGAGACCATACGTCTACAGATCAATTCAAGGGACCGAAGTCCGGGGACGATACAATCCCCACTTGTCCACTAAGGACTTCATTCTCGGAGACATATGTCTACGGCTCACTTTAGGACTGAATTCCAGGGATGATCCAATCACCACCTGTCCACTAAGGACTTCATTCTCGAATACATATGTCTACGGATCAATTTAGAACATGTGTTCAAGGATGATGCAATCCCTCTTCATTTTTGGAGACATATGTCTACGGATCCTTTTAGAACATGTGTTCAAGGATGATGCAATCCCCTCGTCAACTTAGACCCTGTCTAAGGACCATCCACCAACCTATTTGTCGGCATTACCAATATAGGTATCCACATCATCGACCTCACTGTTGATGCAGGAAATCTCATCATAAGTGACCACATCACTCCCCCTCTCGAGGAGGGTCCCACCAAGCTTGTCTCAGAAAATACTCAAAATTTACTTGATGTAGAGGTTTGGTTAGTACATCGGTAACTTGTTCACTTGAGGTAGAGGTTTGGTTAGTACATCGGCAACTTGTTACAAATTCAAACTTTATAGTTCCTTTCTGCGCCATATTATGGAACACTGGATTCTCTGCCATCTTGATACAACTCTGTTTGTCACATTGGATCATAGTTGGGTCTATCTTTAAGTCAAACAATCCAGAAGCCATACTGCTTCACAACTAGCAGAGCAACCAGCCATATATTTCACTTGTGCTGAGAGCCACACTAGACTGCTTCCAGCTAAACCACGAGATCATGGCTGATCCCAGACAATAACATCCTCTCAATGTGTTCTTCCTGTCTGATACACTTTCTGCCCATTCAACATCTGTGTAGCCATCTGAAGTCATGATCTCCAAGATAACATAGATCAAAGTCTATCATATCCTTTAGGTACCTTATCACATGCTTTGCAACTATCAGGTGAACACATATAGTTTCCACTAGATACTGACTCAAGGTGTTCACAACAAAGCATATATCTGACCTAGTATTTGTTAGATACATTAATGAACCAATAATTTGTTTGTACAGAGTTATATACACTAACTCTGATGAGTCACTCGCTAACAGCTTCAAGTTGGAATCCATGAGAGTGGCCATTCCAACATATCAAGTCCTTTTAATATTTCTCGGCATACTTTCCCTGGTTGAGAAAGATTCCTTCTGAGCCTTTCCATACTTCCAAACCTAGGAAGTAATGCATCAATCTGAGATCTTTCATTTTCATTTCTGCAGCCATCTATCTGTGCCATCTCTCGTCAGATGGGTCTACTGATATGAGCCTCAACATCATTCGAACTCTGTGGTGAGTTCCTTCTTTCATCCATGTCATCTGTGTATAGAAACCATATTCAACCTTGTAGCAAAGGTTGAGATCCACATCACCCATGGTGATCACTATCGATCCTGGGTACCCGAACAGAGCTTTCTTCAATTACATTATTAAGATAATGGTCTTATCTAGCCACTTGGAGCAAACATCTCATCATGATTCTCTTCCTCTTTCTAAGAGAATCTTCTAGCCATGAGCATTCTATAGTGTGTTTGATTTGTAAATCCTTTTGTTGAACATCCATCGCTTGTTCAGTGTTCATCATTTGTCATGATCTTTCCTACAAATCAAAATAAAGTACATGATTAGTAATACTTCATAATCATCAAATCATATTGATATGATAACCTATTATGCATACATATATCATTTACATAGTTATGCAACTATCTTGACCAATACTTTGGCACAACACTTTTCCATATCTTGTATGCATACAGTGGATATCTAGATGCCTTCCATCTCTACCAGAACATACTATTGAGAGTGTGCATAGCTCTCAGCATGTCAGCAAAGAGGTTTCATTCTAGACAATCAACAATGGAATGTTTGTCCAATTTACCAATCATATGCATATTAGTAGTATACTGTTCAATGCTATATGAATGTTTACACTCAACATGATATATTCTAGGAATACAAATATGTATACAACTATTACAAGCAATATCATTTACTATTTCAAATAACAACTCAAATACTTATCTTTTATGTTTGTGTGGTTGTCTCTCGCTTGATCTTCTATATGTCTTTTGAACTTCTATTAATTATGTACCACTGTGCATGCTCAAGTGTGCACTAGTGTCATCCTCATGATCTCATACACAAACATACATTCATTAGTATATTCTCAATATTATCAAAACATTATAATTCTAAATAATCTTGAATATGTATAATCATGATCATAGATAATAAACATTAGTATTCAAGGTTTCAGGAAAGTCTTCTTTTACTCATGCATATTCTTTTTTGATCATAGGACTCTTCTGGTTAGTTAAATCATCAATCAAGATAAGAGACATAATATGCATAAACCCTTGATTACTAGCTTTATGAATAAGCATAACCAATCATACCAAGTATACTTATATAAGGGATCCTAACACAAGGTAAGATTCTAACTTGACATAGGACAACATACCTGGATTAGTATACCTGCTTAGTTATGTCTAACATACCTAAACAATATCTTCTTTGTTCTCTTCAATGATTTAGAGATCCCGTGCTAGAACCTGCATATCTCATAGGTTAAGCATAACATAACAAAGTCATACATACCTCGTAAGTAGAACAAAGATTATGGATGAGTCTTTGTCTTCATGTTGTCATGGTCATGGAACTTGATTTGTCTTTCGTGATGTACCTGTATCTTGTTAGCAGACAACATCAACCTCATACAACACCACAGTGCATTAGTACAATCATATAGCCCTAATCAATGAATGTCTTCTATCATTCACATGCATTCATACTGTTACTAGGGTGATAAGACAATTCTAACATTAATCAAGATTGTACTAATAAATAATATGAAGACAAACAAATTATGAACTTAATCAGGAATCAGATTTCAAGACATACCTGAACCTCCTTAAGTCATACCTGTCGAGAATTCTTGTAGTCTTATTATGTAAGGCCTTAGCCTCAACTCCCCCTGAAACTTGATCTGGAGCTTGATTAGGGTTTGCTAGAGAAACCCTAAAAATTCAATCTTTGACTTTCACACTTCTGAATGGATGGAAGGATGTGTCTTGCTAAGCTGATCAAACTAGCATACTTCAATTTTGAAATCTCCAAAATTTGACCCCTCAAAATTGCCTTTGAAACTTCTGGATCTTCTGGACAGGATCCCGAACTAGGGTTTGATGAAGACCACCCTTCTTCCCAATCAAAAGGTTCGATCCAAGGCTCTAAACTCTTATTTTTCTGAGGAGCTTCCAGCCGTGGTCATAGACTTCAAAAATTCCAACTTTTGCCGAAGCCCTAATTTTCCATCTTTCCGGTCAAAATCCCGAACTGGGGTTTGATCAAGCCTGGTCTTTTAACCAACCAAAAAATTCGATCTTGGTGTCTAAATTTCAATTTTCCTGAGTAGAATTCAGCCATGGATTCCGATTCCAAAAATTCTAACTTTCTCCGAAACCCTAAATTCTGGAAGCCATGAAGGAAGGTGCTCCAAAAATAATTATGTTTTGACAGAAATATGTACCTGATTGTTTCTACTCACAGAAGCCCTAATTTCTGAGGCTACAGGTATTGCCATGGATGGGGAATTATAGTTCAAAAAGATTCCTTTCGAGTTCAACCCAAATCCATTCTTGCTGCCAGGTAATGAAAATTTAAATTGGAGTAATGGAGTTCATATAACAAATTTCCAACCAGAATGGAGGGAGGTGCTTGGCATCATACAGGCCTACATCACGTGTGAGGGCAGGTTCTCAATGGTTTTCAAATACCATGTTATGTTCTTGATGCATCTTAAATTGCACTGTAAAATAAATTTTCCCTACTTCTGGTACAAGAGCATCCAAAAAATGTCAAATAAGGTGAAAGCGAATCCTGAGCATTCAAGGAAATCCATATTTCATCATGGTCTTATAAAGCTGATCATCCAAACAATACTACAGAAGGAAAAGAAGACCTGAGAGCATTTTATATTCTGGTCTGGATTTGTGGCTGAACGGGATGAGCGTATAAAGAATAATAGGTCTAAAAAGAAAGGTAAAAAGGGTGAGAAGGGAGTTATGATACAAGAAATTTCTGAAAAACCTCTGTTACAGGAAAAATCTAAAGGTCCCGAAAAGGAGAAACAAGTTGATGTAGTTGAATATGAATCAGAACATTGTCAAGAAGATCAAGGAATGGAGGAGACAATTAATTCTACGGCTGAACAACTTCAAGGTCCAGTTACATCAGAATAGGGCATCACTAAGAACCCAATCACGCAATCTTCTGCAGAAAATACAAGGAATGAAAGTTTGCAGGTTCAAGACTTACAAGCAGATGCAAATCTCCTCTTGCAGTTGAAGGAATCAACTTGGAAGTATAGAACAAGATCAGCCATGAAGAATAATATGGAAAAAGGTTCAAGCTATAATCAAAATATAGAGGAAATAACCTTAGTTCAAAGTTCTTCGACTGATGAAGGTGAAGATAAATCAAATTCTCACCAGATGAGCATACATCACGATGATACAAAGGTAGAAGAAGTATATGAAGAAGTAAACAAAGTTGAAGAAGAAGAAATCATTCTCATGATGCAACAAGATGAGTTTGTAATTGCAGAGAGAATAGCAAAAGATAAATATGAAGAAGATTTAATCTTCAAAAAGTTGGATATGACACCTTCCATATCTCAAGATTTTACTTTTCCAGGTGAGGTAAACATATGCTCAGAGGTTGAAAATCTCAGAAAGGTTTAGTAGCAGCATCAAGCAGAAATGTTGTTCCTTAATGAGTCAAATAATAAGCTTACAACCACCAATAAACGTTTAAGGGAGGATTTAGCAGAAGTTAATGCTCATTATCAGGAGCTGATTGTTGTTGCCAGGAAAGCTCTGAAGAGGAAAAGGGAAGAAAAAGCTCAAATTGATGATTTAAATAGACAGGTGCAGAAACTGAAAGAGAAGAACAAGCTTCTATCAGAAAAGATCAAAGATTTGGAAGCTGAGCAGCCTCAACATAACAAAAGGACTCATGCACTGGAAGGAATTTCTATGTTGGTAGAGGCTACTAGAAAGGCTACTTAATGCCTAGTTTGCTTTTAATGCATTCTCATTTTGTATCAAATATGTAATGGTTAATAGTTAAGTTTTTAGTTAAAGACTTAGTTAAGACTCGAAGTTATCCTAACTATGTTATGCAACTGCTTTTGAGACTAAAACCTAAAAGTAGTTACAAACTACTCTTTTTTGTAAATGGATAAAAGGAAGTAAAGGGGGATGTAGAAGGGTTCGATTTTTTTTGTTTTCAAGATGCTATTTACAGTAATGATATTGAAGCTTGCAAGACTCTCATGTAAGTCCTGAAGACTGATATTAATACATATGTGATATAAGCTATTTTATACTGTTTGATTGAGTTTTTATTTCTGATCAGTTTGGTCATTTAACACATGAATTCATTTCTGTTTTAAGGTTTTTAATCCAGTGAATGCTTATGTGTTGTAGCTAAAAACCAGAATATGTGATTATGAATGTGATGGTTTATGTCTTCTTTTTAAGATTTATGATTTCATTTCTTTAATGGATGACATGATTTAGTAACTTGTTAAAGTTTGATTTCCTTTCTACTTTCTTGAAATTGAAACCTTCAAACCATTAAACCCTAAACCAAGAAAAACCTATTTCATTTTTATCTTGAGATTGTTGAGATGGTGCTGGCTTGTCTCTCTGTAGTCTTGGAACAAATTCTAGCACTAACAGATACATTAAAATATGTTCCTTTTCATTAATATTTAAACCATATTGAAAATGTTTTACTCGGAATAATAAGCATACTATGGAATTTTTTGTAAAACAAAACGTATAAGATGATTATTTGTGAATAACAACAAAATAAAAGTTTCAAGGCTAGATAGTGGAGGAAAATGATGGTCTATGAGTTCACTAGTGAAAAAGAATGGGGGGGTATACCTATGCCTATTCCTATCCTAACTCATGATACTCTTTCCTTTTATTTATTTACTACCCTTATGTTGTGTTAAGCCCTGATTTAAGAACCTAGAAATCAATGTAAAGAGAATGCGAGGTGAGACTTAGTAATTTTAATACGAAGTGCCTAAATCCAATATAGAAACAACCACCTCCTAACTTTAATGAAATAAGATAGGAATGGATGAAATATCCTCCTTCAATCTTCACTATTGTATGCACTCAAGAAAATTTCGAAAAGGAGGTTTTTGAAGGAAGGAAGAGTTTCACGGATATCTTATTCAAAGAAGGTTGTGGTAGGGGAGGCCAGAGTTCGAGTTCGATTGTGGTAGGGGAGGCCATATTTCGATTTTACTGCGGTAGGGGAGTCCAAAGTTCGATTTCGATTGCGGTAGGGGAGGGATTCCTACTGATCCCGAGGTCACCAAGGAAACATAGGTCATCGAGCGGAGCCGCATCAGAGCTAATGCCTCCCAAATCGATGAGTAAAACCATCTTTGAACTCATTTCAATCGTATTTAGCACTTATTTAGTGCATTTGAAGGATTCTCCACAGAGTCTTTGTCGTGCCCATGGGCCATTTTGTATCTCAGCATAAAGTTTTTTTGATTCCCTCGAGCTCAATGTTTAGTAGATGGTGGAGGGTTAGAATAGTTAGTTCATAGTCAGTCTTTAACTTTGGCCTTTAGGAAACCTCTATACTTTAGTTGCGTGGGGAAACCCCACAACCTCATCTTGCCATTCCCACATAGTAGGGGCTTTGATAGCTTCAACAATGGATCCACCTATGTAAATAGTTAGCTCTAGTGCTCATGGACATTCACAATTCATCCATCGATTTAGATTATTAAATAGTTATCTCTAGTGTGGGGATTGGGATTGTAGAAACAATGTTGAAAGATGAGTTCTCTTAAGTAGAAAACCTTGAATTCATCAATTGATTTCTAGGAAGCGGTGCACGTGAAATATCAAGCAGAAATTCTTGAAAATGTATTTGAAGAAGTGCATGCACAATGGTCTCATCAATGTCGAATCTTCTATTTAGTGTCAAATGCACCCATCTCTGTGTTCTTGAACAACTTATCTGTAAAATCCCACCAGAATACCTTATGCATTGGCTGACCCCACCTCACATAAATGTTGCCATGACTATGGATATGATCACTATATCTAAAGAACAAGACTTCTAATCCTATTTATAATCCTTGCAACATCAAATTAAACTTTCTTATTTCCTTTTTTATAATGGAAACAACAATGAATCGATGACATTGAAAGGTCCAGATACAAATTTAGTTAGATTTCCTATCTATCAAAATATATTTTGAGTGACTATCAATTGTGAAGAAAATTTATATATTGTTTGAGACATCTCTCTTTTAAAGGATGGTGGAACTAGAACTGAATTCATACTAGGCCCCTCTAATATGGAATATTCTCCAAATATATCAACATCTTTTTTATTCTATATGTTACCATTTTAAACATAATTACATTAGATATTATATACATAATTATGCCAACCAACCACACAGCTATATCGTACCTACTTATACTAATGTATGCACTCCCCCTATAGTGAGGATATATCTTTACAAGGCCATAACATGGCTAGGGCACATCAATGGTGGTTGAAGGAGAAAGAGTTGTCTCTTTTTTTGCAGGATCTAAAATGCATATTTAGAGTGAAAAGAAACCTAAAATAGGTTATGAATGACTGATATAAAATGTAGAAATTTCTGCACTTTACTGTTTGTTGGTTTATGTCAACATTTGTGGTTTTCACTTACAGCCGGTTATGCATTGGCTGTAGGTCACTTATGAAAAATTACTGTAACAATTAAACACACAGTAAAATGCTTCTAACAGGTTGAAAAACACATTTAAACATTCACACCATGAAAATGAAAGACTCAGAAATTTTTGGCCAAAATCAAGCCCTGGAAAAAGCCCCACGGGGAAAACCAGTTAGAGAGAGAGAGATTTATTATTCTTCAGCAAATGTAATTTCAGTACAATAATTTTTTCCAGCAAAAAATGTACTTATCTTCGCCCAGAAAAAATACACAAAGGCTGTCTCGATTTCTGTGCCACACTGCTGTCTCGAAATCTGTGCTAATTTCCAGCACCTCGAAAACTGTACCAACCTCAATTTCTGTGCAGATTTATGCCTCAAAAACTGTGCCAAACTGGTACAGTCCGTACAGTTGTATGGACCTCGATTTCTGTGCCCAAAAATTTGTACTGTACAGAATCCGTACACCTCGAAAATCATGCTGTACGGAATACCTTGATTTTTGTGCCCACAACCTGCTGTACGGATGCCTCGATTTTTTTGCTGAAATATTAAATGTTGCTGCCTTGAAAATCGTGCTACATTTAATGTCCTCAAGCTGCCTTGAAAGTCGTGCCACCTGAAAACCTGCTAAAATGCTCTCTTGAAATTCGTGCTCTTGGTCTCTTGCTCTCTCCAGCTCTTTCTCTCCTCTTGAATCTCTCAAAAGTGAGCTCAAATGCCTCCCTCAAGCCTTTTTGTCTAAACCCTAGGGTTGTTCTAATACAACGGTGGAGATTAGATCTCATCCGATGGTTGAGATTCATTGAGAGTGAAAATACCTTTTATTTAAATCACTTAAATAAATTTCACTCACCCACTTAAGATTTATCAAAAAGTGACTTTAACTTTATAAAGTCTCATTAAGTGACATTTAATGTTGAGGGTCACCTTTTTCCCCCTTCTAAGTGACTTAGGCAACAATCACTAGGGGAACACTTCCCTAGGTAAAAAACTAACACTCCCTCTTACCGAGGAAGGTGTTCCGCACCACTCCCAACTTATCTCTGAAGAAGACAAACTTCCCCCTCCCCAAAGACTTCGTGAGGACATCTGCAACCTGCTCATCAGTGGATATATACTAAAGCTCAACTGCCCCTCTCTGAACGTAGTCCCAAATGAAGTGGTACCTGATCTCAATGTGCTTCGACCTGTCATGGAAAACTGGATTCTCAGAGAGCTGAATGCAACTCTGATTGTCGCAATAAATCACGGTAGGTCTCAACTGCTGATCAAATAAATCTACCAATAACTTACGAAGCCACAGTGCTTCGCAAGTTGCCTGACTGGCTGCCATATACTCAGCCTCAGTAGAACTCAATGCAACGGACTTCTGTTTCCTACTGAACCATGACACTGCTGTCGAGCCCAAGCTGAAACAACAACCGGAAGTGCTCTTCCGGTCCCTCACATAACCTGCCCAGTCTGAATCTGTGAAACCAACCAAGCTGACTCCATCCGAACCCCTGTAGTCCAGACCATAATCCACTGTCCCTGCTAGGTATCTCAAGATGTGCTTTGTGGCAGTCCAATGCACACTCCTAGGCTACACCATGAACTGGATAAGAGTGTTGACCGCAAAGCACAGGTCTGGCCTGGTGTTGACCAGATACATCAACGATCCGATGAGCTGACGATATAGTGTGGGATCCACCAACTTACCCTCTGAAGCATGAAGTTGCTTCAAGTTGGTGATCATAGGTGTAGACATAGGCCTGCAATCCTCCATCCGATAAATCTTCAGAATCTCTGCTGCATACTTCCCCTGTCCTAGGAAAATATGTCCAGGATCCTGCCAAACCTCCATGCCCAAGTAGTAATGCATCAGCCCAATATCAGTCATCTCATACTCAGCAGCAAGATCTCTCTTGCACTGTGCAATAAGACGCTCATCTCCAGTGATAAATAAGTCATCAACATATAACAGAAGAATGAGTGGATCACCACCAACCACAATGTAGTATAGGTTGGGATCAGCCTCACTCTTATGAAATCCCATCGAAGTCAAATATGCATCGATCCTGGAGTACCAAGCTCTAGGATCTTGCTTCAGACCGTACAAGGCTTTCCTAAGCCTGCACACATGAGAATCTCTCCCATGTATCTCGAATCCCTGTGGCTGCTCCAAATACACTTCCTCCTGCAGAAGACCATTGAGAAATGCAGTCTTCACATCCATCTGGTGGATCTTCCAACCCATCTCTGCTGCTATATATATCACTGCCCTGATAGAGGAATACCGAGCAAATGGAGCAAATGTCTCACCATAGTCAACTCCCTCAACCTGTGAGAACCCCCTAGCCACAAATCGAGCCTTGAATTTCTCCACACTGCCATCTGCAGCATGCTTGACCTTGTAAAGCCACTTGGAAGTCACAACTGACTTCCCCTCAGGTCTCAGCACAATCTCCCAAGCATAATTCTTCATGATGGAATGGTACTCTTCCATCATGGCATCTCTCCATACCTGATGCCGAGAAGTCTCCTAAAAGGTAGAAGGCGCAGAGTCACGAAGACTCGCAACAAGGGCCATCCCATATCTGTCTGGCTCAACAACTGTCCTGATCGCCTCCTGAGGTCTACCAAATGCTTCTGCTTCCTTCAAGGTGTCCTGAAGCCACTTAGGATTCTTCTTCCTTGAAGGCTCCTCCCAAACTGGTGTATCCTCATCTGAGGAAGTGCCAGAAGCAGAAGGTCTAACACCCCGAGGACCTGTAGCTGATGAACTAGTCCCTGAGGACCCTGTAACCTATGAGCTTGAAACCTATGCTCCTGAACCTGTGCCTGTCCCTGTACCTATAATCTGAACCACTGATCCTGTAGAAGCTGTGCCTGTACCTTGTGATCCAGTCACCCCAGAAACCTGTGGACCTGAAACCTGTATCGAAGAAGCCTGTCTCAACTGAGGTGTGGGAGCTGGTGGCTCCCCATGCTCCATCTCTCTCGACTTCCGGAAGGCCCTCTCCTCATCAAACTTCACCTCCCGCCTCACTACAACTCTCCTCTGGCCAGGAATGTAAAGCCGATATGCCTTCGAATTCTCATTGTAACCCACAAAGATACCTCTCTCTGCAGCGGGCTCGAACTTCGTCCTCTTCTCAGAAGGGACGTGAGAGTAAGTCAGAGAGCCAAATATTTGAAAATGAATCACCTCAGGCTTCTTTCCTGAATACATCTCCTATGGAGTCATCCTCCCCAAAGCACGGCGAGGACTCCTGTTCTGCAGATACACTGCAGTGTTGCAAGCCTCTGCCCATAGAAAGAATGGAAACCCCTGATCATGAAGAATGACTCTCGCTCCTGCAACGATCGACCTGTTCTTTCTCTCTGCTACTCCATTTTGCTCAGGAGTGTAGGGAACTGTCAACTATCGCTGTATACCCTCCTGCCTGCAGAAAGCACTAAACTCCTTGGAGGTATACTCACCCCCATTATCTGATCTCAACATCCTGATATTCCTCCCCGTATGCTTCTCCACAAGGGCGTTGAACCCTTGGAAGACACTCAATACAAGTGGGGACTTCTTGTTCCTCAAGAAGTAGATCCAGGTCTTCTTGGAGTAGTCATCAATGAAGCTAATATAGTACTCGTGACCAGTCAAAGATACTGAGGACATAGGACCGCAAATGTCAAAATGAATCAAGTCAAGCACTCCTGCTGCTCTTGTGTCACTACTAGGAAAAGCAGTCTTGGTGTACTTTCCCAAAGCACACCCTCTGCACACATCACTCTGCTCAGTGTCGAACTCAAGTAAACCTGTGACCATGCTCCTCAACAATCTCAGAGCGGGGTGATGTAAATGGGCCATCCTCCTGTGCCATAACTCACATAGCTCACTGCTGTTGCTGCTGTGTGCTAGAGCATGCTGTGGCTAAAAAAATAACTTGTACAGTCGTCCACATCTAACTCCAATATACATGGGGGTAGATACACCTGTGGTCTTGGGAAACACCTGCACTCTCCCATCTGAGAAACACACCCCAAGACCCCTGTCCTCAATAGTGGAAACTAAAACAAGGTTCTTTTTCATCCCAGGGACGTACAACACATCCCTCAAGGTCATGGGACTCATGGACTCCCTCTCAAATGTAATGGTCCCCTGACCCACTGCTCTAACAATGGTGTTGTCACCAAGTACCACCTCCACCTCTCTAGCTGTCTGTGATAGCTCGGAGAACAACTCCCGAGTACGTGTCATGTGTCTCGAGGCTCCGCTGTCAATGTACCACGTACCAGTGGTGGATGGACCTGTCTGATGCCCTGTCAACAATGAATGCTCACTCTCCATATCTATGTCTGTGCTGGTGGCTAAGGATACTCTCTCTCTCTCTCAATCTGTCCAGCATATAGGGAAAACTCCCTCTGAAACCTGTCACCAAAATCATCAACCTCTGCTGAGACTGCTGTCTGCTGTCCCTTTCCCTTCTTCTTCTTCTTGCTTGGACACTATGATGCATAGTGCCCAAATGCCTGACAACAATAGCACTTGATTTTACTCAAGTCCTTCTTCTGTCCACCCTACGGTTGCTGCTGCTGCTGCCCCTTGGCCGCATTCTTCTTGGGACCCTTCTTCTTCTTACCCTTGGCTGTCAGTGCCACGTTCTCCTCATCTGCCCCACCACTTGATGAACTGCCCTGTATGAGACCCCTCCTGGTCTCCTCTTGCACAAAGTCGTCCCACAGTCTCTCCTAAGACGACAGGTTCTCTCTACCCACTATGGCCTGCACAAATGCACTCCAGGACTTTGAAGCCCCATTCACTGCTGTGCGTACTAGCTCAGTAGGAGATACCACTTCACCAACCGCTGCCAGTTCATCCCGAACTGCAGAAATCCTAGTGAGGTAAGCTGTGACTCCCTCTCCTCCATTCATCTTGATACTCTTGATTTTCTCCTTGAGAACCATCTTTCTGTTCTGATTGGAACTCTCATACAATCTGGTCAAGGCACTCCACATATCATGTGCCTTGGTCTTCCCGGAAATGTGAGGGATTATGTGGTCTTTTACTGCATCAAGGATGATCCTCCTAGCCTTACAGTCCTTCTTGCTGAAGGCTGAAAGTGTTGTAGCATCTGTGCCATATGGAATGGCAATGGGGTTGGCAGTAGTGTTCCTCACCACCTCCACCCATAGCTCATTCTCCTCCAAAATCAACAAGATTCTGGCCTTCCAAGGCACAAAATTTTCTGTTCCATTTAGCCTATCCTCAATCCTCATACCTATAGCCATCTGAACACCAACCCAACAGAACGCTGCCCACTAACAGAAGATAAAAAAAAAACTGAAGTTTCTGAGATTTGAAAATTTCTGTGTGTCTGCAAACTATCACTGTTTTCTGCCCTCTTGCTCTGATACCGTGTAGAAATTTATGCACTTTACTGTTTGCTGGTTTATGTCAACATTTGTGGTTTTCACTTACAGCCGGTTATGCATTGGCTGTAGGTTACTTATGAGAAATTACTGTAACAATAAAACACACAGTAAAATGCTTCTAACAGGTTGAAAAACACATTTAAACATTCACACCATGAAAATGAAAGACTCAGAAATTTTTGGCCAAAATCAAGCCCTGGAAAAACCCCCACGGGGAAAACCAGTTAGAGAGAGAGATTTATTATTCTTCAGCAAATGTAATTTCAGTACAATAATTTTTTCCAGCAAAAAATGTACTTATCTTCACCCAGAAAAAATATACAAAGGCTGTCTCGATTTCTGTGCCACATTGCTGTCTTGAAATCTGTGCTAATTTCCAGCACCTCGAAAACTATGCTAACCTCGATTTCTATGCATATTTGTGCCTCGAAAACTGTGCCAAACTGGTACAGTCCGTACAACTGTACGGACCTCGATTTCTGTGCCCAAAATCTGTACGGACTCTGCAATACACATGATCTTTCCTTTCGGAATTACACCTGCTGTGTGCTAGAGCATGCTGTGGCTAAAACAATAACTTGTACAGTCGTCCACATCTAACTCCAATATCCATGGGGGTAGATACACCTGTGGTCTTGGGAAACACCTGCACTCTCCCATCTGAGAAACACACCCCAAGACCCCTGTCCTCAATAGTGGAAACTAAAACAAGGTTCTTTTTTAGCCCAGGGACGTACAACACATCCCTCAAGGTCATGGGACTCATGGACTCCCTCTCAAATGTAATGGTCCCCTGACCCACTGCTCTAACAATGGTGTTGTCACCAAGTACCACCACCACCTCTCTAGCTGTCTGTGATAGCTCGGAGAACAACTCCCGAGTACGTGTCATGTGTCTCGAGGCTCCGCTGTCAATGTACCACGTACCAGTGGTGGATGGACCTGTCTGATGCCCTGTCAACACTGAATGCTCACTCTCCATATCTATGTCTGTGCTGGTGGCTAAGGATACTCTCTCTCTCTCAATCTGTCCAGCATATAGGGAAAACTCCCTCTGAAACCTGTCACCAAAATCATCAACCTCTGCTGAGACTATTGTCTGCTGTCCCTTTCCCTTCTTCTTCTTCTTGCTTGGACACTGTGATGCATAGTGCCCAAATGCCTGACAACAATAGCACTTGATTTTACTCAAGTCCTTCTTCTGTCCACCCTACGGTTGCTGCTGCTGCTGCCCCTTGGCCGCATTCTTCTTGGGACCCTTCTTCTTCTTACCCTTGGCTGTCAGTGCCACGTTCTCCTAATCTGCCCCACCACTTGATGAACTGCCCTGTATGAGACCCCTCCTGGTCTCCTCTTGCACAAAGTCGTCCCACAGTCTCTCCTAAGACGACAGGTTCTCTCTACCCACTATGGCCTGCACAAATGCACTCCAGGACTTTGAAGCCCCATTCACTGCTGTGCGTACTAGCTCAGTAGGAGATACCACTTCACCAACCGCTGCCAGTTCATCCCGAACTGCAGAAATCCTAGTGAGGTAAGCTGTGACTCCCTCTCCTCCATTCATCTTGATACTCTTGATTTTCTCCTTGAGAACCATCTTTCTGTTCTGATTGGAACTCTCATACAATCTGGTCAAGGCACTCCACATCTCATGTGCCTTGGTCTTCCCGGAAATGTGAGGGATTATGTGGTCTTTTACTGCATCAAGGATGATCCTCCTAGCCATATAGTCCTTCTTGCTGAAGGCTGAAAGTGTTGTAGCATCTGTGCCATATGGAATGGCAATGGGGTTGGCAGTAGTGTTCCTCACCACCTCCACCCATAGCTCATTCTCCTCCAAAATCAACAAGATTCTGGCCTTCCAAGGCACAAAATTTTCTGTTCCATTCAGCCTATCCTCAATCCTCAGACCTATAGCCATCTGAACACCAACCCAACAGAACGCTGCCCACTAACAGAAGATAAAAAAAAACTGAAGTTTCTGAGATTTGAAAATTTCTGTGTGTCTGCAAACTATCACTGTTTTCTGCCCCCTTGCTCTGATACCATGTAGAAATTTATGCACTTTACTGTTTGCTGGTTTATGTCAACATTTGTGGTTTTCACTTACAACCGGTTATGCATTGGCTGTAGGTTACTTATGAAAAATTACTATAACAATAAAACACACAGTAAAATGCTTCTAACAGGTTGAAAAACACATTTAAACATTCACACCATGAAAATGAAAGACTCATAAATTTTTGGCCAAAATCAAGCCCTGGAAAAACCCCCACGGGGAAAACCAGTTAGAGAGAGAGAGATTTATTATTCTTCAGCAAATGTAATTTCAGTACAATAATTTTTTCCAGCAAAAAATGTACTTATCTTCACCCAGAAAAAATATACAAAGGCTGTCTCGATTTCTGTGCCACACTGCTGTCTCGAAATCTGTGCTAATTTCCAGCACCTCGAAAACTATGCCAACCTCGATTTCTATGCAGATTTGTGCCTCGAAAACTGTGCCAAACTGGTACAGTCCGTACAACTGTACGGACCTCGATTTCTGTGCCCAAAATCCGTACTGTACGGAATCCGTACACCTCGAAAATCATGCTGTATGGAATACCTCGATTTTTGTGCCCACAACCTGCTGTACGGATGCCTCGGTTTTTGTTCTGAAATATTAAATGTTGCTGCCTTGAAAATCGTGCTTCATTTAATGTCCTCAAGCTACCTTGAAAGTCGTGCCACCTGAAAACCTGCTAAAATGCTCTCTTGAAATTCGTGCTCTTGGTCTCTCCAGCTCTTTCTCTCCTCTTGAATCTCTCAAAAGTGAGCTCAAATGCCTCCCTCAAGACTTTTTGTCTAAACCCTAGGGTTGTTCTAATCCAACGGTGGAGATTAGATCTCATCCGATGGTTGAGATTCATTGAGAGTGAAAATACCTTTTATTTAAATCACTTAAATAAATTTCACTCACCCACTTAAGATTTATCAAAATGTGACTTTAAGTTTATAAAGTCTCATTAAGTGACATTTAATTTTGAGGGTCACCTTTTTCCCCCTTCTAAGTGACTTAGGCAACAATCACTAGGGGAACACTTCCCTAGCTACACAACTAACATAAAACCCCTAATATAGTAAACTTACAATTTATACAATACATTTCGTGAAAAAGAGTTTAGGTTTTTGTATAGTTCATATGGAGGATTTATGAGTTTTTGGACACGATTATCTTAGGTAAAATTAAAAGCTTTGACAGAAATAAATGAATTCCAATCCATTAGATTGATTAGAATAAGAGGAGGGAAGAGAAGCAAACACCCTTTGCAACAACTAATCAGAGAGTCTATCTTAATCCTCTAGGTCAAGTAGATCTAAGGCCTCACACTTCTCCTCCTCTTCCTAAAAATCAATTTGGTTTATTTGCCTCTTCTATAAACAACATGATGTGCATATTCACAGGTTTGTGCCATTTGTTCACGATCTGCAAACTCGTGGACTTGGTGTTCTTGGAAATATGGATAACCCTTAGCTCTAGCGCTCTAGTGTTCATGGCCATTGGATCTAGATAATTGTCATATCACAATTTTTATGGTAGACTATAAATTCAAGGCTATTAATTAATTGATGGAAAATTAAGTATATAATCCCTTCATTCACTTGATTCATATTAAGCTAATCCTATAGTACTTCTAATAATATCCTTCCATTGAAATGCCCATATAATCTCTGATAAGAGTAGTATTTATGCTTTCCTTGGCCAACAAAACACGCCACCTCTTTAGTAGAACCAATGGTTATTTACAAACTAAGGGATGGAAAGGTCCATGAGGGTGACATCAATACCATAGTTCGGGGACATCTCTTTTGATGGTATAATTCAAAACAGTCCTTTCCAATTGCAATCTTTGTGGTAACTTTCGCATTGAAAGTGGAGACTAGATACACTATAATAAATTTGATACTCCAACTTTATGATTATTTTTAGTAGCAATATCATGTGTAAAGATGAGTGCTGTAAAGGGAAACCTCATGGTGCATTCTTGAGAAGATAAAATAACGAATTTTAAAGGGTTTAGGGTGTTTAGACCCTATTTCCTTTTTTTCTTTTCATGATGTGGAGATGAAGAACTTCTTGGGGACTACTCACATGAGTGGAGAAGTATGAGATTGACTTGTAGTAGGAGTATGTCAATGTGCCTAAGTGCTTTAAGTGCTTTGCTTATTGGAGAAACGTTTTTCCGATGGTGTAGGTAGAACCAAACAGGTATTTTTCATATTTGTTTTCCTCAAGCGAGGGGATTTTAGGAATACTAGAGGAAAATGAGACATCGAGTAGGTCTACAAGATTTATATCAACTATATGTCAAAAGATCATAAGAAAATTCCAAAAACGCATGGAATTTTTTCTCGCTGAAGGTGGTTTATGTTCCTATGATGGTGAGACAATAGGTGACATCGAGGTCCCCTTGAGGTACAAACATCTAGTGAAACAATGGGTAGCCAAGGATCATCCTCAACTAAACACATTTTTTTGTGTGAATGAGAGGATATATCGATTTGCACCATTGGCATTACATGGTTTGGGTTTGTTTTGCATGGATGGCATAAAGGTTGGTTACGGAAGATGTACATAATTGATGGAGTATATTGGACCCTGTTACAAATACAAATATTGGATCCGCCTAGCCCAATATACATGAAGCATGCGTAGATATGGATTGTCAGCAAATTATTTACAGCTGAAAGACAAAGATCAAAATAAAGGAACAACGTTGTACATTGACGGAAGGCCAAAATCCACAGGGAATATTGCGGGGTTTATAAACAATACACAAACAGGGTCTATAATTAAGTAACCCAACTGCATATTTGAGGGGCGTGAAGGAAACCTTGTTTTTGTATGTGTCATTAAATCAATAGCCGCAGGGGAAGAGTTGCTTATTAATTACAATTTGAATCAAGTAGATACAAACACGGTTACTATGGGAGTGGTACATCTAACAATTTACCCAACCTTTTATTAATGAATTTAACATAATGATTTTTTGTTAGTCTATTGTTATAATTTCGTTTAAATTTTATGTATTTACTTTGTAGGGTAGTGATCGGGGAATCTCCCTAGCAACCGGTCAGAGGAGTACAACTTCCTCGAGGAAGCAGGTATACATCTTTGTAATAGTACAAATATAATATGAAAAGAGTTTTTTTTGCTGTGTTTTTTCATGAGTATATTCGTTTGGTTTATATAATGTTATCTATATTTTTGTTGCAGAGTATTGATCAGGGAAAACACCTGGATTTTGATCGGACGATAGTAGCCTCGGGGAAACAGGTAAACCTGATTGTAATTGTACAATTTAAATACGTCAAAATGTTTTCTCATTACGTTGTTTCCGTGAGTATTTTGGTTTTGTTTAGATAATTTTTTCTATGTTTTTGATGCAGGGTTCTGTAAAGGGAACCTCCCTAGCAGTATATGAGATCGGACCTACCTCGAGGAAGCAGGTATACATTGATGCCATTGTACAAATTTAATGTGAACAAAAAACAATTGTTGTGTTTTTTCAAGAGTATATTTGATTCATTTAGATAATGTTATCTATATTTTTGTTGCGGAGTGTTGATCGGGGAAACCACCCGGTTGTTGATCAGACGACAACAACCTTGGGGAAATGGGTATACCTGATTGTATTTTTACAATTTAAATACATCAATATGTTTTCTTATTAAGTTTTTTCCGTGAGTATTTTGGTTTCGTTTAGATGATTTTTTCTATGTTTTTGATGCAGGGTTCTGATTGGGGCACATCCCTATTAGTAGATCAGAGCAGATCACCTATAATCATTGATCCGATCAGTAGAAGATCCTCGAGGCAGTAGGTATAATTCATTGGAATGGTACAAATATAATATGTAGCATAATGTCTTTTTTTTATGTCTTTTGCGTGTGTATATTGGTTTCATTATGATAATGTTTTCTACTTCTTTTTGGCAGGGGGATGATCGGGGCAAGTCCCCAGTTGTGGATCATACGACACCAGCATTGAGGCATCATGTAAACCTAATTTTAATTTTAGGAATCTATCATGATCGATATGTTTTGTTAATATACTTTTTTCCTCAGTCTATTTCTTTCACGTCATTAATGTTTTATATATTTTTGTTGCAGACCACTGATTCGGCGTGTGTTCAAGCGTCAGAGTAATCAATAGATTTTGATGTGGATTAGTTGATGCAGGATGATGACATTGGTTCTTCTCTAGACCCGATTAAGATGATAGAGAAGACCTTGAAAAAAATTGATGAGGATATCCTTCGCCTGCTATTGATTCAGTCGCAGACATATGGGATTAGAGCCAGGGTTGATGTTTTGGTAAAGAGATCTCAGGCCTTGAAAGTAAGTTGGGGAATATTGAATCATAATATAAATTCATTTATTATTTTATAATTTTTAGTTGTATATGATGATGAAATTATAAAATATGGTTTGTATTTACAGGATTTTTTGCGACCACACAGTAGTGGTCAAAGCGGTGTTGGACCTAGTGATGCTCGTGGAGAGTTTTCACATGAGAATACAACTCCACGTACATCTCAAGTACCATTGTTGTCGACTGAACAGTCGGAAACACGTTCCGCGACACCCCTGAGGCTAGTTATGAGTGCA
The DNA here is from genome assembly GCA_027924585.1 of Larix kaempferi. Lineage (NCBI taxonomy): Eukaryota > Viridiplantae > Streptophyta > Pinopsida > Pinales > Pinaceae > Larix > Larix kaempferi. The sequence goes on along the minus strand of BSBM01000276.1, from coordinate 2,652,802 downwards.
CCCTCTAGTGACCGGCGCACACTAGATCATGCAGAAGAATGGGTTGATGGAGAGCCTGGTAATATTGATATTGTTGAAGCAGTATTTCCTGGATCTTCCTGTGTCACTAACACAAGTACACTACAGACAACATTTTTGGTGGACAAAGAGCTCGTTCCAATAAAGATAGAGAAGGTCACAGGTAATTATACATTGTTCAAGTTAATGTTTATAATTTAATTGTAATATACCGATAAAACATTGTTTTTCAACTAATGGTGGCATGATAATCTTACAGGAAATGATGTTTTTTATAAACATCTAAATGATTTGTCCTTGGAGATATTTGGGCCCACCATCCACACAAGGTGGGATAAACAAATTTAAAATTTAAAAGATGAGCTCACTAATCGGTTTGTTGGCCTGTTCGGCAACGAGACCTTTAATAGAACCGTAGTCCTAAAGAAGGCTGGACAACATATGGAGATTGTACGGGACCAATATAGGGTTCATTTAGAAAGGAAACCTAGGTATTAGCGCCCTCCGATGATTCCAACAAGAGAGTGGAAATCCCTAGTGGAATATGGAAAGGAGAGGGCTCTGAGAAAAGAAGGAAAGCTACCACTAGGCACAGGGAGGTATGCATTACTTTCCACAATGTAATTCTAAACCTTATTATTATTATTTTTTATATCAAATTTGGAACATCTAACGTATTTAAACACTTTCATAGGCTGTCAGACACATCAAAGGCCACAAAGGAAAGACAAGAAAAAATTGGTTAGCACAAGCTTGGGCTTGGTGGTTATTCAAATTTGGTGGCACAAATTGTAAGTATCGAAAAACCAATAATGCATCCAAATAATAAATTGCAAATTATTTTTGTTTTATTTCACCGCAAAAGGAAAATTCATGACGTTATGCAAATATGTAGGCCAACCGATTCAAGGAAGTGTCCACTGAGGAAGACTTGAAGCTTGGATTCCAGCACGGCTTTGGAGTTGTTGTTGAGCGTCGAAAAATCTTGTCAGGGAAAACAAAGTCTTCTGGTGATCCATCTTGCGCACAGGTATATAAAATATTTATAGTTTAATGAATATTTATTAGTTGTGCAATCTATTCGTTATAAATCATTTCCATAAAATATTGACTCTTTTTTTAGCAGGAAAGAAACAATCCACTCAATGTCGAGGATGGAAAACAACCAATCGAAGATCATGCTTCAAATGCTGGTAATGAATTTATTCATATGCTACAATTTTAAATATTGCATTGCGGATGGTGAACATTAATTGTACTTTTCCATGTTTCAATTGCAGAATGTAGAGGGTCACACTGTACAGGTTGAGCCTAGACAAGAATACGAAGTACATGATGTGGCCACAACAGGTAAAAAAACACCTTTGTAATGTTTTTTTTAAATGAAATACTTGTCATTATAATACCAGAATATATCAATGTAACATTTTCAAATTATTGCAGCAAATCCGGACCCCTTGCCCCGCAAAATCCACGTCATGAGTTCTCTACTAGGAAAACATCACGGCAAGTTGATGAAGCACCAAGCATTGAACTACAAGTTCTAGAAGACAGGTTTCTTTTTTATTTTGTAAAGAGAAAAAAAATAGAAAGAAGTGACTGAAGAAATACTGTGTAATTATTTTTGATAATATAATGTCATGCATAATTTTTTGCCTACTGACTGAATGAATGAATGGTTTAACGAATGTTATCTTTTATTGAATGAATGGTAAATGTTTCTTTATGATCAAATCTGCATGTTTGCACATAATTTTTTTTTCAATTGCATGCATTGGTTATGGGGAATTGAGAGTGATGTGAGGAGGGGAATGGGCCATAAGAGCTTCCACCTTCACGTGGTTGGCCCTGTTCAATAGAGAATATTAAATTATTCTCGAAACAAAGAGGAGCTCAATGAATGGCTATGGTGGTTCCTTTCTACAACCCACTCGCGTGTCATCTAAATTTTGACAATTTCTTGGGGCTTGTTATGAAACTAACTAAGCATCTTATCCTACTTTCCAAGCCTCTGACAAGGTAAGGAATTATTCATTTCTCATAGTTATTTATTTTAAACATTATTGTCATAGCGTGTATGCCATGACTTATAAAATTTCTCTTGGTGTATAATTGTAGTGTTGAAATTTTACTATGGCTATTTCACTCATCCCTTGGAACTTGTTATAGATAGCCTTGGGAAACATTTTGAAATTTTAGAAGAAAAATTGGCGTTTTTATGTGATCGGTGGTATTATATACGTTGTTTTGTTGTTCTCCATGTTTCCTTAGGTGAATTCTTATTACCCATTAATTTACTTGAATATTATTATAATATAAATTATTAAATTAAAATGTTCATCAAATGTAAAATGTTCATTATTAATGTTGTTTTTCTTCATTGAGACTACTAAGACCTAAGTTTCCAGGAAACTTGGGTACGGGGACGGGGACGGGGATGCCACTTTTTGAAACATGGTACTTGGGTACATCGAGGGTACTGTGTGTGTGTTTGTGTGTGCGTGCGCGCGTGTGTGTGTGTGTGTGTGTGTGTGTGTGTGTGACAGTCACATCATATTTCATATTTCTCCATAAATTATGAATCATGATTTATATTGTAAATTCAATGATTCATTGAATAATGAACATTCAAATTGAAAATTTGAAACATAAAATTTGATAAATCATAGAATCAGTAGATATTAATTGGAATATCGGAAGTTAAATAAAATTTGATAAATCATTGTACCAAGTATTTGTAACAAACAGTCAAACTCAGACTTGAAAATACACTTGAAATCTTATTTTAAAACCTATTTGTATTGCTGTTACAGGAAATAAAAAATTGCAAATATATTCCTGGATTGATGTGAGTGTATTTCTCACTATTATATACATATGTATAATTTTTATGTGCACATTTGGTAGTCAAATTATGTACTATGAGTGTTGAACATAAAAACCATAAAAACATTCATTGTAAATCAATGCAAAATTAGTTTACCAGATATGGACAATATTCAGTGGAATTTGAACAGTGTTTCAAAGTGTTTGACATAAATCTTGAACCAGACTCTGTACACAGTTAGCAAAAAATTAGTTCAGATTTGGTTGGGGGTCATTACATTTTCCCCAGCATATTTCATTTTATTGAGTCGGTCGTACCTTCGGAGTACCCAAACATGGGGTACGGAGTACCCAAACACGGGGTACAAGGTACCATTTTTCCTATAAGTACCCCTTTTTTTATAATGGCGTATCGAATACGTGGAGCCAGTATGGGGTACATCAGGGTACGGCGGGAGATGTACCTTACGAGTACCCAAGTACCCAGTACGAGTACGTGTATCCTACCCCTAGGTACGGTTACCCTGGAAACTTAGACTAAGACTGTATTTTTTTAGGTTCATTTCGCTATTTTCATAAACAAGCAAATCTTTATTTCAGGGGTCCTACTATGAAATTATTGCAACATGAAAATATTTGTAGTATGTTGAAAGATGTTTTGAAAGGTAAAGCAAATGTAGACATTGTCAAGCTCCACAAATCAAGGGAAGTTGTTCCAATAAATTATAAGTATCAACAGCAAATGCGTATTTACAGGACACAGGTAAGAGCAAAGATGCAATATGACATACTTTTAAATTGTAGCTACTTTAAAAAAATTTTATTTATAGCCATCCATTTTCATATTTCTTTCAAAACTATTGGCATTTTCTGTACACAATTATAGAGAAGACCACTAGTGAATTATTGAGTCCAAAAAGCATAACATTGTAAGCAAAAAAACTCCATTCAATGGTAAAGGAGGTATTATAGCATAGTTACATGAATTCTGATTTAAGCAAACTCTCATCCAAGTATGAAAGAAAACATAATGGAAAGAAATTTACTGGAATAACAAATCACATAAGGAGAGGAAAAATACAGACTGTAAATCAACAACACATGAATCTATGATCTTGAAAATTTGCTCGACTCTGCATGGCCTTTTTATTAAAACTGTAAGAAGCTCGATACAAAATGTGTATTCCTTTCACGGGTTCCAACCCTCATCACATTGCCAAAATTTGTTTTTTATACATAGAGAATCCTCTCGAGGCAAAACCTAACTGATCCACTACTAAAAGTAGTAAAATTTAAAATACTTATTACATTTTATTTCTGTTAAAATTCGTACAATTCAAAATTTCCCAAAATATAACATTTGGTGTCTTCTATCGGCTACAACAAACTGTATTTCATTTTTCCATACTTCTCTACTGTCTTCCACTAATCTGTAGAAGGTATTTCATAACTGGTCATTTCTTTGACAAGAACCTTCATCTCCACATGTTCTGCAATAGATATGGGGGGTATCTTTGCACCTATCATTGCCAACTAGTTCAAAATTTCAAAATCATCTGAATGTTTTTCCAGCACAATTTTCCATGTCAGGACATGAATCATATCTTCAAATTTTTCATGGTTCATCCTGATCTCAAATAACAAATTCTTATAATCATTCTGGTAAATTAATTTATCATTTTCATCCCAAAAAGAAGGAAATCCTTTCTGAATTATCTTTTCAAATGCTCTTTTGAAAGCTTCCATTTGTTTCTTCATCTACTCTGCTTTAGTCTAAGCATTATCAATGTGAGAATGTTTTCCAAGGATTCTCCTAGCCCAAGTTATAACTGTTACTCTATTTTTAATAGCCATTGCCTTCAAATCATATTCTGTCAAAGTATTTAAAAATTTAACGGTATTTTGGACTGTCTCTTTCGGCTTTCTATCCAAAACCTCTCTCATTGTTGTACAATTTTTTATACTTTCATTGGCTATTGTTTCCTTTGTCTTCATAAAATTTAAATAAGGCCTGAATTTTGCAACCTCATTTATTATCAAATCCCAAATTAAATGTTTTGCGCCTTGTAAGGGAAGCTGCCCTGTCACTTGAGATATTAATTTCTGATTTTTATCCATCAGCTCCCTATTATTATTTTCCAATTCTTTCATTTCTTCCTCTTTTTTCTGGTTTTCTTCTTCTAACTTCTTCTTTTCTTCTTTCAATTATTTGATCTCCACTTCTTTCAAGATTACTTGAGACATATCTTGAATTAGATCTTCTATATTTTCTTCTTTGTTGCTCTGACCTGTTCCTTGCCTTTCTTGCACCACACCTGCTAATTTTATCTTCAAATATTCAATTTGGGTCTTGAGACTTAACCTGTCCTTTTCCCAGTTTACCTCTTTTTCTTCAAACTAAAGAAATTTCGCTTTACAATCATTTAATTCCCATGACAGGGATTATTTTTCTTGTTCCAAAACAGTCAACTCAGATGCTTGAATTAGTTGATTTGCGGGAATTTTGAGCTTTTTCTTAAGCAACTAAATGGCATTTTCCTTCTCAATTAAGAGATTCTTTCTTGCTTCTCCTTTATTTGTCTCATCATTGGTTTCCACTAAATCAATTTGTAGTTTCTTAATATGTTGCTGATGAGCTTTGTTCTCTATCTTCTCTTGTTTCAATTGGATTTCTAATCTGTTCACTGTATTTTGCAACTTAGCAATTTTTAGAGTGACCTTCATCAAATCTGTGTAAATGACCTCTCTAGTTTTCCTATGCAAATGGATCTTTTTGGGACTGGAATCTTAAGTATATTTAGTTTCATTTCTTTGACCCTTTCATCAGACGATACAACCAGATTCAAAGTATTCTTTGCAAGATCCCTACTGGTCATCAAAGTAACTTCTTAATCTAAGGAATTCCTAACTCTCGGAAACAATTTATTGCTTTTTTCTGATGCTGCCTGTTTTTCTTGACCATACTTAACATACAATTCAGCTCTTGAGTGAAACTTATTAGTGTCACCTATAGCTTTAGCTTCTTCGAACTTATAATCATACACCTGAATTTATGTACCTTGATATTTTTCTTTTCCTTTCTCTTTTCCAGTGTCTAACACAAACAATTCATCCTGTTGACTTGATTTTAATCTTTTAATTTCTCTTTGTTCTTCCACCTCCATATCAGTATTTTCATGGAAACTCCTTTTGCTGGCTGTTTCAATCTTGCTTGGGGCAGGTATCAACTTAGCTGAAAATTTTGATAGGGTAGAAGGATTTGATTGTGAACATTTTGAGACCTATGTATAAGATTCATACTGCAATATATTATCCCTCCTTTCTAACCCTTCAACTTCATGGTGATCGAATTCCCTGGTTTTTTTTTGTTGCCTCCTCTGGGAAATGATATGACATGGGTCATAATTGACAGTAATGGCCTTCTTAAAATTCATCATCTCCAATTTTTTTTCTACAAACCAAAGAGAATTCATGTTTTTGATGATGAAAGGGCATATTTTTAAAGGAAATTTCACATCTAAAGATTTTTTGAATGCTAAAAAATGGTCATTTTCGACTATCAACTTTTGTCTAATAAATTCTAAGGAAAATATTCTTAATGTCAAAAAAGCTGGTAGAAGATAGGTTTCCTTCAAAAAGACATAAATATTGATCACCGCGTGTTGTTTCAACAAAAACCAATTACCAACCTCCTTTTTTGGACTCAGCTGCATTATGGGCTTCATTTCTGGCAGCACTCTTGGTAAATTTTCTTCAAAAATTAGTCTATACACTTCTGATAATATGAGATTCATAAAATTGAACATATTGTTTTCCATTGTAGCTGAAAATACTGCATGTGGGAAATGTAGGTTCTGTTCACTTGAAAATAAAAGCATTTTCATCAGGTATGTCTGAAATCTGAAATGTCTAGTGCTGTGGAAATTCATTAGCTGAGAGTGAATACTCTTAACCAAGAATTCATCAAATTTAAGGCAAGGGACTTGGTTGTACTCTGTCTCTGGTATACCAAAACTCAATTTGAAAAGTAAACTGAATTGAACTTCTGTGACCATTGAATCCTTATCAAGCCCTAAAAACTGGGAAATTAATGACAAGACGAGCTACGAATTTTCATCAAAGAAGGTGATGTCCAGTGGGTAATGGGTATTGTCAACCGCAATGTTTGGTTTTAGGAAACTGGTCATGAAGGATTGCTTGGTTTCAAAAAATGACTATTTGTACTGGCTGACTAAGATTTCTTCGGTGAAGTATTATTGGTCATGAGAGAAAGACAAAGGTACTTCGAAGGACTTCCTAATAGTTAATGAACTAACAGGGCAAAGGATTTTGGTTCTAGATGAATTCATGACCATTATTTCATTTTGGGAATAGTTCCTCGTGCACCAGGAAACTAAATCTGGAAACCCTAGGGTTTGTTCAGGACAGAAAAATATTAAATTTGATTTATGAACATTGTGTATATCCAAATTTTGCTTCTGCAAAACCTCTAACTTGCTTTTAATCTCTGAAATTGGGAACTTAGTCATAATGGGGTCATAAATATCACCATCTTTGTCTTCCAGTACTTCTTCTATTCTTACAAATTCGACATTCTGAGATACTATTACACCAGGGCCTTCCATCACATAGAAACTTCTAAACTGCTTGCACGGGTTTTGAAGGACCTACCTGGCAACTGACAAGCCGAAAAAGGTATACTATGTCACCTTCCCTCTGCACGCACATGTCCCAATCACCCGGCGTTCAAATGACAAATGTCAACTCTTCCACGTGCTTTTGGATTTTTATACCCTCGAAGGTAGTTTGGCAGCGTCGAGAAGTGGTTTTCCTTACCACCCTCCCTGATTGCAAAATGATAGTGTTGACATGTGGATGGCCATATGGTATTTCACAACCGCCAAGGGTCTCATTCTGGCACACATGTTGGTAGTGTGGAATGAATGTGAACCGTTGATCTAACTATCGCTCGATAAAGTGATCGTTGATCTCACCTTATTTTTAACGTCACTTCATTAGTCATTTCGGCAGACTTTATTAGCGCTATTCACCTCGCTTCTCTTTCCAGCGAAGCCTTGCTCCCTCCGTTGATCTTTTCCCATGCAATTTGGACCGTCATTTCTTTATATGATATCCAAAGCTGCTTCATCCACCATTTTAGCTCCCTTTTAACTTTAGAGAACGGTCATGTGGTAGATTTTTCTTTAGGACTGAGCGCTTTCTTCACAATGCTTGGTTTATACCAAAACAAATTTCTTTTAGCCATTTCTCATTCAAATTTGAAAAAATACCATGCCAACAGTATGTAAAAAATATTTTATGATAACCAATAGTAAAATACTTAGAACATAATTAGATTATCTCAGACAAAACAAATACTCTTATCAACAATGTCAATGTGTTTTGGAGGTTGAAATTTTATGCCACATCCAGAGATTCATGGTAGCTAATAAGGTAGTGACATGTATTGATTAATCAAATTCAACAATTTGATTTTAATACTATAAGTCATACAATGACAACAATATAAAATTGATTAGAGGATTGTCATAAACATAGATTTATACTTCCTTCTATTGTGAACACAAACACCAATATGTAATGTCAACTTATGAGTGAACTAGGAGGTTGTTTTATGAAATTAACAAAGACGGACTTGATGTAAATTGTTTGTAGCAGAATGACATAGATATAATGACAATACCTAATAGTAATATACTCCTAAAAAATATATTAGATCTTAAGTATGTTGAAATCCTTGCCAGTAATAGTAACATGATATTAGTTGTGTGGTTTAGGGACTGTGCAAATGAGGTCTTATGACAGTCAATAGAATAGTGTCAACAATGATCACATAGTATTAAAAAAAAACACTTTTCATCATTTTGATCTCCATAAGACATCAATAAATACATGTGAAAATAGTGCTTAAGTGTCATTAGGAAGATGTATGACAGTGATTAGTTTTTCATTAAAATGGAAGCAACGGTATAAAAAGACAATATAGTGATGAAAACAACCAATGGAAACAATTCATGTATTGATGTCCAAATAACTTCATTAATAATGTGGATCTGAAGGAGAGGTCAAAGTGCTTGCTCAATACCAAATCATTCACTAACCCACCTGACTCGAACTGGATTCCATATGAAAGTTTGATCTTTTTGTCACATATAATAAAGAATTTGGATATAGTATTTTTTTTTTATAATATAATTTGATTGAGTAATATTTGTTAATTTTGTGAATATTTTTAAACATAAATATTAGATCATATTTCAATGTTTATTAGTTTTGTGAATATTCTCCTTTATTTTATAGTCTTAATACATACTTATGAATATATATATATATATATATATGTATTATTTAGTTGTATATTTATTTGTAACTAAGAAAAAATGGCATATATATGAAATAGTATTTGGGAATAGTATTTTTTTTTTAAATTTCCCACAGTCGTCGGAAATCCGACGACCATTCCAAACAATCCAAGGGAAAATGTCGTCGGGCTTTGAATTTTGTCTGTGGGTATCTACGTCGGTATCCGACGCCACTATGGTCAGATATCCGACCTCTAAGAAATTAATACCCGTCGGATATCTGACCTACAGTAAAGTAATATGGGTCGGATATCCGACCTCCAACAAAGTAATTGTGGTTGGATATCCAACATTCTATAAATAAATATAGTTCAGATATTTGACCTCCCAGAAAGTAATTATGGTCGGATATCCAACATTCTATAAAGAATTATGGGTCGGATATCTGACCTCCTAGAAAGTACTTCCCGTTGGATATCCGACCTACAGTAAAGTAATATGGGTCGATATCTGACCTCCAAGAAAGTAATTGTGGTTGTATATCCGACGGGTATATTGAAAGAATTGTAGTCGGATATCCGACATGGTGGTGTCAGATATCCGATAGGATCTTCTTGCTGTTGGATATCCGCCGAAGTTGAAACAATGTTTTAAAAAAGAGAGGTTTGTCGGATTGGCGACAACGTGATGTCGAAAATCAGACATATATGCCATTGGATTTTGGGATTAGATTTTCTTGTGACAATACCATCACCTCTTATACAGATTTTACACAAAGGTTCATCGAGTGCTTTGACAGGAAATACCCCGAGGTGCATTTCAGAGAGCTAGCAAAACTCAAGCAGACAGGTAGTCCAGAATCATTCATATATGAGTTCCAAAGGGTAGCATTCATGGTGACAGATATTTCAGAGACCAAGTTAATTATGTTGTTCATTGAGGCTCTCACTGAACCCTTACGTGGATGGGTTAAGGCTTATAGACCCACCACCCAGTCTAATGCCATCATTCGTACCATAGATTTACAGGATTCAGTTCTCAAAAATAAGTTTCCTCCCATAACCAATTTTCCTATAAAAGATAAGGAGAGGAGACCCTTCTAAAAAGAATGGCCCAAGAAAGAGTGGATGGATAATGGTACCCGCCAGGACCTTAGAAGAAATAAATTGTGTTTCAGTTGTTAGGAACCATGGGTACCAGGTCACAGGTGTTTAGGGAAGGGAAAGGCTCACTACCTAGAGGTATACTCCGACAGTGGAGAGGACGAGGATGATCAGGATCAGGAATAGGGAGAGGAACTTTACGCAGCAGAGGAGGAGCAGTCTCCTAGGGATACACAGGGAGGTGTCATCGCTACACTGTCTGGAGTTCCTAGATTTCACACTCTTCGGATAAGAGGTGTCATACAGTGCAACAAGATTGGAGTGTTGATAGATGGTGGGGTATCCCATAACTTTATTGATGTTGCCTGGATAAAAAGGAAAGGTATTCCGACTGAGATATTTGATGGATTTACAGTATCCGCAGTAGGTAACCACACCATGGAGTGTAATCAGAGGATTCCAAAATTGAACGTGACTCTAGGGAACTATACAGTGACACGGAAATTTTATGTGGTTGATGTACCAGACACGAATGAGGTACCGGTATTTCAGTGGCTTTATTCCATTGGAAAGTATTCTATGAACTACTAGACCATGGAGATGGAATTTCAGGGAACATAACGACAGAAAGTGGTTTTGAGAGGTATGAATACCTACCCTCCTAGAGAAGTATCATCACACAGGATGGAGGTTATGATACAACAGGGATACATAGAGTGGGTAGAAGAGTGCTTGGTTACTTTCAGGAAGCCACCAGATAGAGCCACACAACATCTAGTAGACATACAGGCACTATTACTGAAGCATAAAAAATTATTCGGAGATATTCCATCAAGTAGGCCTCCAGATAGGGGATTTGAGCACATTATTGAGTTAGAGGAGAGGACTCAAGTAGTCATCACTACCCCTTGCCGACACCCCAAAATATATAAAGATGAAATTGAAAATATGATTAAAGAGTTGCTCAAATTGTGTTACATAAAACCTAGCTCCGGTACATTTGCATCCTCAATGGTGTTAGTAAAAAAGAAGGATGGGACCTTACACATGTGCATTGATTACAGGGCGCTTAACAAGAAAACAATTAAAAATAGGTATCATATCCCAAGATTGATGAATTGATGGATGAACTACAAGGGGAAAAATACTTCTCCAAAATTGACCTCCGATCGGGTTACCATTAGATACAAGTGAGGGAACGGGATGTTCCAAAGACCGTTTTCCATTGTCACTACGGACACTATGAGTTTCTAGTGATGCCATTTGGGCTCATTAATGCACTAGCTACTTTCCAGTCATGTATGAACAACACTTTCAAGGCTCAGTTACGCAAGCATCTTCTGGTATTCTTCTATGATATATTTATTTACAGTCGGACTTGGGAATACCATTTAAATCACCTTGATGAAGTACTTGGAATCCTAAAGTAGCAATCACTATATGCCAACATGTCCAAATGTGAGTTTGGTATGCAAGAGATGTTATATTTGGGACATGTGATAGGAGAAAATGGGGTACAAGTACACTTGGAAAATATTAGAGCCATACTGGATTGGCCTACACCTAAAAATGTGACAAAGTTGAAAGGATTTTTAGGCCTTTGCACCTACTATAGGACGTATGTCAGCAGTTTCTCACAGATGATAGCACCAATCATAGATATTACTAAAAAATGGGCATTTTGTTGGTCAGAGGAAGCACAACGAAATTTGAAGAAATGAAAAAGGTAATGAGTTCATGCCATGTACTAGCACTACCATATTTTACCCAACCATTCGTATTAGAATGTGATGCTTCTATAGAGGGTATAGGAGAAGTATTGATGCAGAACAATCACCCTATTTTATTCAAGAGTAGAAAACTCAAGGACTATGAGCGCCACTATTCAATATATGACAAGGAAATTTTATCCATTCTCCATGCGCTAACCAAGTTCAGAAAATACTTAATGGGTGGCAGATTCAAGATTAAGACAGATCACAATAACTTAAAGTACTTCTTGGAACATAAATAATTGAATGAGAGGCAACAAAAATGGGTGAGTAAGATTCAATCCTATGACTTCGATATTGAATACATAAAGGGAAAAAACAATGTGGTAGCAGATGCACTTTCTAGACGACCATCCACTTTATCTCTTATGATCATTTCATAGGATTGGAGATCCCATCTTCTGGTTGAATACTCCAAAGATAAGTTTACTAGTGAAATATTGGATGGACAGATTCAGAATGACAGGTACAAAGTAATAGATGACATTATATACTATAAGAAAAAAATATATTTAGTCATTGAGTCTGCACTTAAGAAAAGATTCTACAAGCTTCTCATGAATCATCTTTAGAAGGACACCAGGGGTTTCTTAAGACTTACTGGAAGATTAGAGAGAGGTTCTCATGGAAGGGACTCGAGAATTATGTGATGCAGCATGAGAGGGAGTGCAGTTTGTGCCAACATAATAATATAGAGAATACTCACCCATCCATTTTACTACAACAATTACCCATTCCCAAGAAAAAATGGGAAAGCATTTCAATGGACTTTATTGCAGGTTTTCCCAAGGTACAGGGTAGAGATTGTTTATACATGGTGGTGGACAGATTGACCAATTTCGCTCACTTATTTTCTATTCCTTCCGACTTTTTAGCCGCACAGGTACCTGAGTTGTTTTTCAGAGAGGTATTCGGGATGCACGGGTTACCTAAGACCATTGTCAGTGATAAAGACAACAAGTTCACTGGAGCATTTTGGCAGGATCTCTTCAGGTTGGTTGGGACAGAATTGGATATGAGCACGAGTTATCATCCTCAGAGCGACAGACAGAAAGAGATAGTTAACAAGTGGATTGAGGGATACTTGAGGAACTATATAGCAGGTCAGCATAGGACATGGATTAAATGGATACACCTAGGGGAAAACTGCTACAATACCATACACCATATGACCATTGGTATGACTCCTTTCAAGCATTATACGTTTATGATGCATTATCTTTTGCAGATTTGATATTTGGTGATAGCAAGGCTCCAAAAGCCAAGGATTGGATTCAGGAAATTCAAGATATTCTCAAGATACTCAAGGAAAACATACAAGTTTCCCAGAATCAACAAAAGGTATATGCAGGGAGACACAAGATTGAGCGCAGTTTTGAGGTAGGGGATTTGGTATACTTACGTCTAAAACCTTACAGACAATCGTCCCTTAAGAAGAAAGGAGCAAACAAACATAATCCTTGCTTTTATGGTCCTTAAAAGATAATTTGAAATGTGGGAGAGGTATCATATGAGCTCGATTTACCACAAGAAAGAAAGATTCATAGCGTGTTGCATGTGTCTAACCTCAAGAAGGAAGTAGGTAAACATATTGTTACTTAATCGGAACTACCCCCCCTTGATGATGAAGGGAAACTAATATTGGTTCTAGAACGAATCCTGGAAGTGCGAGAAAGAAAACTAAGGAACAAAATCATTAGAGAATACTTGGTTCAATGGAAAGAATTTCCTATAGAAGAGGCCACTTGAGAAGGAGAACAGGTATTACAGCACCCAACATTATAGTTTCTTGAGGAGAAGCAATTTCAAGCAGGGAGGACTGTGATGTCCTTTTCTGCTTAAGCACTGAGGACCATCCCCCTAACCTATCGGATTCCCATAGGTTTGAGCGGGAACTGACATTCAAGGAATTGACTAAGGATTGATGCCATTTACACCATAAGAAGATATTAATCATGGTTTTTAGATAATTAGTAGGTAAATTAGGGCCACGGGAAATAGGGACCACCTGCATGCATGGAATGCAGGCCATATTTCATGTTGCATGCACTGAAACACCTTTATTGAGCTTTCATACACACAAAAAGCACTGCATGCAAGTCAACTGGAAATTAGAAAGAAAGCGACCTAGTCATGCAAAAGTTAGGTTAGACCTTGTGAAAGTTATAAAATAAAGGTAAAGTGAGTGAGTAAGGCTTGCTTATATGATTATCGATTTGAGAAGTCGACTTGGAGTGCTCAATGAGCCAGTTTAGGGTTGAGGGCACACCACTCAACCATTCAGTGTATTTCGATAGTGAAATCTATCTGCCCTAGTCACTATCAGGGTTGGATCATCCATATTTATCATTACTACTATCATCAGGTATCATTCTTCAGCATTCTACAGGCTTCAAGCTACATACAGGATCAAGGGAACTCGCCATCCTTTCATGGGAGAATTACATAAGAGAGACATCTTCATATCTCATTATACAGGGACCCTTTCATCTGCATGTCGGCTTCATTATTCTGAGAGCACCACTATTAACCTAATACCTGAAGAAGAGCTTCCCTTTTGGATCCAGAAGCAATTTATCATCATCCTCACTATTCATAGGGCGCCTTCTCCTACATGGGCTACTTTCCTTGAGGAAGCAGTTCGCATTAGGTCTCAGACTTCATGCATGGTATGCATGCTTACTCCATATTGTTCAAAGGGGAAATATAACCATAGTACCATCTTCCGACAGCATTCTAGCATCATTGGAGCAGTTATCAGCCACTTCTTACTCTGAGGAGGGTGCATTTACCACAAGGGCGCATTATTGGAGTGAGATATTTTCATATCTCATCCGATCCTTGGAAAAATTCTTGCATGTCGGTCTCATACTGATGTATATCCACTACTTCATCGGATGGCACATACATGCATCTTTTCTATCCCTATTTTATAGCATTTCTCATTATTTGGATTATTTAGGGTTTGGAAAACCCATGCATGCTCATGCAAGCAGAGTTCAGTACATGCATTCATATTTACTTCAACTATTAATCCCTAAAGACTACTAGCAAGCAACAGAAACTCCATAAACATACATAAATATAAGTTGGAATATTGCATTTTTTTTCATTTATAGACAGGTCAAGCGGAAGTGCTAGTTAAAATTTCAATATTTGAACCTTCCAAAGCACCTCCTAAAATCCCTCTCCAAAAAGGGCCTTTTTCCATCTCTTTTTTAAAACCTCTTTCATCTGAACTTATAAGGATAAAGAGGCCTTATTTAATCATTGTAAAAATCCATTAATAAAATAATCAAGTGGGATACATAGTTCCCACACCCCCTTCCCCATTGGGGGAACCTATATCGCCTCCTTTTTGGTGTGACTTTCCTTTTTTACTTTGTTTTTCGGTACTAACCCTTAGAGTACTTTTTTTTTTTGCAAGTTAGTTTAGTTTCATTTGTGCAAGAATAATTTAGTTAGTTTCAATTTTGTTAGTTAGTTCACATTTCTTTTGCAAGTAAATAAACGAACCCGACTCGTTTCCACGAAGTATGCTCTCACCACCACCTAAAGGTTTTATCGATTAGTGGTGGATGTTCATAAAGTTGACACATAGTCAGTAGTGATTAGTACAATATTTTTTTCTTCAAGTTCATTTACTTTATTTGCACTTACAAGTTACAATATCTTTTGCTTTCAAAATTGGAATTAATATTTGCATTACCCCCAAGTATGCTCTTGTCCATTGCAGACTAGTTGAGGCTGGTCTGATCTTGGAACAATCAGAAAGGGGTCTTGAATTTCATAACTTTTCACATCTAATTAACAACACATTTTTAATAAAAATAAAATCCCCAAAACAGACGTAAATCCGGTGTCACGATCTTTACCTTATGTGGGAAAAGTCTCCAAAGAAAGCGGGAACAACTAGATAGTGACTGTGGGGTCCCGTCAAGCCACACCCTCAATTGGTTTAGTGTTGGACACACCCCCATGACTCCGATCCATCCCACATTTTATTTTGTAGAGCCACGTTGGGAAAATTATGGACATATTCCATGTACCTTACGGTATATCGGAACCCCTTTCCCATAATCCACTCATCATAATAATGTAAAACTGACCAAGACACAATTGCAAAACATATACTTTTCAACAACATTGATTTTGACTCCATTTGGAACTAGTCGACTTTACAACAATACCTGCTTAATATCATCTTATTGTTGTTTATGTTACATCTTTATATGCTATGATGTTGATCTAATTCATTATTTTTCAATAATCGTGTTTTAGTATTTTATCTTCAAAACTCCTAAAAAACTTACTTCCATTTTAAAATTAAAGAACTAAAATCCTTAGTAACATTTCTTAGGGTCTACCCGCCTTGGATTTGTTAGGATTTATCCTAAATGGAGGAGTCAATATCAAGTGACAGTACTTGACTCGAGCCTTTCCCCCAAGGACACACCAAGTGGCTTGAAGATTTCTTCCATGTTACCCAGGTGTGTATAGACATCAACACCTCCAAATACCTCTTTGTGATTGCATAAAAAGTTTGTTTTGCGTAGTCTATTTTTCAATATGTCATATCCCATTTGCAAACCTTCTTTCCAGGAATATCTGATATCAATTCCAATCTTATCATCTTCCATGTAGTGGTAAACAAACCAATAGTTCATGACTTGAGTTTTCATCACTCCTGGAAGATTAAAATCAGAATCCCTCTTTCAGAAATCTCTTAAAACTTTAGAAAAAAGTATGTGTGCCTTTTTTTCTAATTACAAATTCCAAGAAGTTACTGTTTTTTTAAAAGAGATGATGGTTATCTATATTCTGTAAATGATGACTTTGATCTACAAAAACAAGAAATATTTGGTAAGCACATTGAATAATTGGCATGTATAAACATTTCAAGCAGCAAATCCCTTTATGATCAGTATTATGATGAGTCACAATTTTTGCTTAACCTTACATGTCCAGCATCCATATCAAAGTAAACACAAGAAAATCGTGAAGTAGAATAGAGTTTAAAGTCTCATCATATTTTACAATAAGAAGACATTGTGTTTTCTTTAATGGCTTAAGTGACACAATGGATACTTTTCAATTAAAACATAATCCACAAAGAGAATTTTTCATAGTTATGTTAAGTGTTTAGAAAGAAACTTTGTCATACCACCAACACCAGCCTCAATTTATATCATTTAGCCATGATCATCCCATGCTCTGGATTGTGCTTGAGGTTAGAAATTAGTTCAACAAGAAGAGCACATTTTTGGGGGCAGATTACAGCCAGCACACTCATAGTCAAATAAATATGCCACTACAACCATCACAAGCTTCTATGTACAACTCTTCTTTTACCTAATGACAGGTAAACTATTCAATTTGGGGGAGTGGTTGTTGACATTCTTTGTAGTGGTCATTCCATTCTTTGTGAAGTTCACGTCCAACTATTGTCTATTAATTTGTTGGGCAAATTTATCTTTGTTGGGGCACATTTGTGCACATTTACCTTGATGTTGTGAATATTTATGAATGTTACTTGTTGGTTTGAGCCAATACACAGCCCTATGCATCTTTGTATACCTTAGAATGTATAATGGAAAGGGTGTGGTTGTTGTGGACAAAGAAATCAAGTCTAAATTCATCTTTATGATATCTCGCAGTAGTTGGAAACCTTGAATAGATTTGAGTTGCTTGATTGGTATTTGGAAATATATAAGTTATTAATTGCCATATTTTTATATCTTGTTTGCAATAATGTTTCCCAATCATTGATGGTTTGTTCACATGCTTAAGGTATTGGTCCTATGAAGTTTAAACACGGATTTGTGGGTGCTCAGAACAACCTTGCATTCCATCCACATTTTTTGAAAAATGAAGAAAATGAATTGAGGATATCTTGCACGTAAACTGGGTACTCACAAAACTTGGAGTGAAGCATTAAGGTAAGGAGAATACACACACCAATTTTCAAGCAAACCCAGTTCAAAAGTTTTGAGAAATTAAGCATCATCACCTATAACCATTTTGTCTTTTTTTTTCTCGAAATCCATGATGCGGGTATCTCCAAATTTTGGTGAGGAGAAGTAATGGAGTGGTAAAAATATGCTTGCAAAATTTCATAGAAACACGGGTTGTAGTTTATGTGAAAATTTTTAAACAAATTGTTGTTACTCCTACAATAGTTTGTTGCAACTCCATCAGAATTGTTAAAAATCACTTGAGAGTTGCTTTTGAAGGTATATTGGCTATAGGATTGAAACATAAGACTGTTAAGATGATCTAGGTGACTATGGATTGAAGAAATCAGAAATCATAAGTAGATCACTTGTTTTGTTTGTGATTGCATAATGATGATGTGTTTTAAGATGATTCTTTTATAAAAAATGAAAATTTTGAAAAATGGGACAACCATTATTTGAAGAAGTTTCAAAGTGATATTGGGCAAGAAATGTTGTTGGGAAAATAAAGAGATATTAGCAAGTGGGTTTGATTATTGTGCATTGAAAAAATGGAAGCGACGTAATATGGGTTCTTACAACTTGGTTGATACAAAGGTATTGGGTTGTGTTAGCACTCAGATTTTACCCTTTGGTTGTGGAAGGATAAACCTAAGGTAACTCTTTCAAACCAATCTTGAGGAGGGAAATTAGCCTTTTCCCTACCAGAGAGGGCTCTCTCAAAAATATGTAGATGGCTAAAGATATATGAGAATGTTTGAGGTTTTTAAAACAAATGTATGGTTGAAATTCATACAAGAATCCTTGGGTATGGAGTCAAAACTAAAAGATTTATATACCAGCAGATAAACAACAATAGATATTTTTATAGAGGCAAGATAATTGTCAGATTACAGTCAAAGCTTTTTGCAGGTGATTTAGAAAGAAACATAGACATTCCATCAATAATGGGCACCAAGTTACAGATGAATCCACTATCAATTTTAGAGAAGCGATGGATACTCAGACCCGATAAACCAAGGCATAAACATATGAATCCCAATTTATATCAAATTCTCATTTGAGTATAGAAGATATAACATAATGGAAAGTATAACGAAGAAAGCGAACATGCACATATAAGAAGAGAAAAATACAGACTGTAAATAAGATCAACACATGAATATCTGATTCTCTAAAATTGTGTTATTTCCTGTATGGCTCTTTATATTTCAGATTTATCAACTCGATACAAAATTCTTATCTCTCAAAAGGTTTCCAACCCCTTCAAAATAATTCATATTTTCTTTTATACAAAATTCTTGTGAAGCAAAACCTAACTGCTTCTTTTAACTAAAAACTAAATTAACTTAACTAAACTTGCCAAATGTCATTTGAGTCAAAGTCGTCAAAATATTACAAATTTCTTTTAAATAATAATATTTCTTGAGTCTTCATTTGACGTAGGACCCAACAACTACTTTCAAGGAAAAACTGTGTACTTCATTTTCTCGTATCTCTCCATGCTTGTCCACTGATCAGCAGTTGGAAGATCGTAGCTTGCCATTTCTTTTACCATGACTCTCATTTCAACATGATCTGCAAAGGAAATTTTTGGAAGTCTTTCTCCAATTGAAACCAACTTGTTTAGAATTTCAAAATCTTCTGCAATCTTCTCCATTAAAATTTTTCATGTAAGTAAATGACTTAGATGTTGAAACTTCCCATGAACCATTCTTATATTGAATAATAATTTTTTATATTCATCTTGGGAAATTAAATACTGATTTTCATCCCAGAATGCAAGTAATCCGTTCTCTATCAAAATTTCAAATTGTTTTTCGAATTTTGTTGCTTGTCTTCTCATTGCTCTAGCTTTGGCTTCGATATTCTCGACCTGTGCATGCTTTCCTAAAATTATTCTTGCTGCTGTAATTGCCCCAATCCTATTCTTAATACCCGAGACCTTTAGATCTTCTTCTGTTAAATTGTTCAAAAAGGTAATTGTGTTTTGTGCTGTCTCCTTGGGTTTCCTGTTCAGATTTTCTCTTATTGGAGTACAACTTGTAAAAGCATCTTTAATTACTTTTTCCTTTACTCTCATAAAATCCAAATTTGATCTAAAATTTCCAGCTTCTTTAATGATTAAGTCCCATACCATGTGCTTACATCCTTGTATAGCTGCTTGCCCTGTCACTTCGTGTGCCAATTTTTTGTCGGTTTCAATCAATTCTTTATATTTGTCTTGTAAAGATTTTGTTTCTTCATCTTTTTTCTCACTTTCAACTTCTTTCAATCTCTAAGCTTCTTCTCTTAACTCCTTAATCTCGACATCCTTTAAACTAACTTGGGACATAGCCTGTAAAAGACTATCAGCATCATTTACATCTCCATTCCGACTTATACTTGTTTGTTTCTTGCTCAAATTTGACAATTTATTTTTCAAATCATCAATCTGATTTCTCAAACTTATTTTTTCATTTTCCCAGCTAGCTTCTCTTTCAGCAAATTTCAATAATTCTGCTTTACTATCATTGACTTCTTTAGACAAAGCTTCTTTTTCTTGCTCTAGCTTTGTTTCTTCAGGAGCTTGGATCAACTGAGTATTTGGAATCTTCATCTTCTTTTGTAATGTTTGAATTAAATTATCTTTTTCGATCAACAGTTGTTAGCTTGCTTTGCCTCCACCATCGCTTGAGACTAAATCAAATTGTAATTTTTTTACTTGTTGTTGGTGAGCTTTATTCTCCAATCTCTCTTGCTTCAATTGACCTTCCATTTTACTTATAGCACTTTCCAGTTTAGCAACTTTCAATGTTGCTTCTACAAAATCTTCATATATCACCTCTCCAATTTGCTTATGCAATTGGATCTTGTTAGGTACTGGTATTTTTTCAAATTGACCTTTATCTCGGTCATCTTATCTTTGGTTGATACTGCCAAATTTAAAGTGTTCTCTTTTATATCCCTACTTGTTATTAAAGAAGTCTCTGAATTTGATAAATCCCTGACATTTGGCAGTAAATTATAAATCCTTTGGGAAGAGGCTTGCTTATTTTGTCCATAATGTTTATACATATCAAGCCTAGATTGAAATTTATTTACATCACCACTCTCTTTAACCTCTTAAAATTTATATTCTTGTACCTGAACTTTTGAGAACTGAAAACTTTTCTTCCTCACATCTTTCATTGTCTGCTGAAATAACTAGTTCCTGCTGTGTTTCCACCCTAAGCCTTTTGTCTTCATTTTTTTCTTCACTATCTGCATCTATAATCTCCTGCGAATCTCTTTTTCTTCCAATTTCCAGAGTATCTGGCACATGATCTGCTTCTATTGTTGACTCTGTCAAAATAAGATCTCCTACGTCTGAATTTATAATTTCTTCGTCTTCAAATTCATAACGAAATAAATTTCATCCTTTTAGCAATCCCTCTATTTATTTATGCTCAAAAGCCTTTGTATTATTTTTCCTCCTCCTCTCAGAAATGATATGTAGAGGGTCATATTCAACTGGTACATATTTCTTAAACTCCATATTCTCCAATAACTTCTCCACATCTGAAAGAGCATCTTTGCTTTTTATAATGAATGGGCCTACTTTCCATGGGTATTTTAAATCAGAGGCTTTCTTAAATTTTAAGAAATGCTCGTCTTCTAAAGTCAATTTTTGTCTGACGAATTCGAGAGCGAAAATTATCAGAGTTAAAAAGGCAGGCAGCATATAAGGTCCATGTACAAAACCGTACAACCTAATCACTGTGTAATCCTTCAATAAAAACAAATCACCTACTGCTATTTCATCTTTCAATTGCATCAAAGATTCCATTTCAGGAAAAACCCTTGGTAATCCTTCTCCAAAAATCACTTTATATACCGCAGACATAATATAATTTATACAGTTAAACACATTATCCTCTAAGGTATCCGTGTAGAGTATTTGTGAGAACTGTAAATCTTCTATGTTGTTATACATAACCATATTCATTAATTGCATCTGAAACCTAAAATGTCGTGTATTGGAGAAACTACTCAACTGTGAATGAATTCTTTCTGCTAACAAGTATTCGAATTTGAGACATGGCACCGAATCATTTTCAATTCCTGGTGAACTGATGCTAATTCTGAACAATAAACTTAATTGTAACTCTGTCACCCACATATATGTATCCAGACCTAAATACTGATCTATCAAAGAAAGAACTAATTGGGTATTGTCATTAAAGAAATTAATATCCAAAGGGTATGGGGTATTCTCAACTTCCAAGTTAGGTTTAAGACATGTGGTTAAAAATGCTTGTCGGTTCTCAGAGGAAGATTGCCTATATGCAGCAACAATAGACTCCTCATAAAAAATCTTGGACTCCGGTACTTGGGACGCAGGGATTCCAAAAGAACTGCTGACGACTAACGAATTTATGGAACAAACAATCTTAGACTTCTAGGAATTCATAATAACTCGTTGGGGTTCAGAATAATTAGACACACACCATGACACAAACTCAAGGAAGGGCATAATTTGGTCAAGGAAAAAAAGGATGAAGGACGACTGAAACACTCTATGCACATCTAGACCTTCCTTAAGCAAATCCTTCAATCTTCTCTTAATTTTAGGCATAGGCAGCCAAACTTCTGTAATATCAAATACATCAAAATCCCTATCTTCCAGAGCAATCTTAACCCTAACATTGCTAGAACCTGATTCTTCTCCCATTTTCTTATTATAAATAGACTTATATTACTGACAGCAGCGGTTATAAGGTCCTACCTGTCATCGAGAAGCTCTGAGAATGACCTTTCCTGTCGCCTTCTTCGTCTTCCACATGTCCAGAAGCTTCTGACTCCAACAGCTTTGAGAAAAAAAGTCAACTTCACGTACTCATTTCTATATATATAACCTTTGTCCCTTATCTCTCGATCTTCTTTTCCAGTTGTCAACTTTTTCATCTGTTGATCTTTCATGCAATGTTCTTAGCCGTTCGATTTGATCCCTTTTTAATGTCTTGATAACCTCTCTCCATCAATCGTCCGATCATCTCCCATGTTCTAATCTCTGTCGTCTATTATTAGCATTATATCTCCACAACATGGTGTCGTGATTTTCTAAAGTAGTTTCCATTACCACTTTCCCCCTTGCGGCAGAACTTGGCGTTGACACCTGTCAGGTGGTTTTGATTTCCCGCAACCACTACATCTTCTATCTGTCGTGCATATTCCCGATACGTCAATCATCCAGGACCATCGATCCTCTCCTGCTACGCATCTACGGTAGAGATTTGAAAAATATTTAATCTCTCAACCCTTTCCCACTGGTGGGATCCACATCACTATCCTTCATGGACCTCTAACTTTCATCATTGATGATTTAATTTTCCTTGCAACCCGAGCCATTGATCCACTTAATATTTGCATAGTGATTAAATATTTTATCCTGAGCCATTAGATCTTCTGTCGTATATCTGGACCATTGATTTCCTACAAACTTTTCAACACTTTCGCATGACATTCAAACGGGTTTGCAATACCACTTCTCCTCCTTGCAACACGTGGCAACTTATTTTCCTTTTCGCAACCACCTGCGCCCTTTTTGTCCTGCGCATCTTGGCCATGTGACATCAAATAAAGACCGTAGATTTCTTATTCGCGCTCAATCAACGACGCATTTTGTGCAAGAGTTAATGCTAACAATATTTTTCTTTCGGTCTATAGTTTTTTGGCCTCTTTTTGATCATTTTGGTCAAATTTTTTCATACTTCTTTAGTTTTTCACTTTAGCACTTCCAATTACAATAATTTTTCATTCTTTAGCAAATGATCATGAAAACAAAAGCATTTCAAGCTTCCTCGGGAAAAATTTTAAGATCTCTTTCCATTACACATCAGTATTTGTGTTGTGAAAATTAGGTGCTAACAACTAGCTCCAACTGGGGATGCTATCCTCCCTGTTAGGTAGCAAAGAACCTCGTAGACCAAGTGCCTGATCCATTGGGAAGCTCTCAAATTCTCTTGAACCTATGCAAGCAACTTGTAATCTATAATCATTTCATCTTTTGAAAATTAAAAACATTTTTCTGCATTACTTAGAAGGAAAACATTTTTTTATTTTTTTTAAATACTTCAAAGTAAATTGTATTTACACTGTACAGAAGTTTTCTCTTTTTGAATATTTAAGACAAATAATGCTTGAGATGTCGCCCATTCACCGGTCCTCCTGTAAGAAATCCTCCATTCTGGTCTTGAAGAATAAATGCATTTTCTCCCTGAAATCCTGCTATTATATAAGGACCCTTCCACAAATGTTCAAACTTACCATGTTTGTCTTCTCTCCTGGCATCCCATTTCAAGACCAAATCATCCATCTGAAAATCTCTCTCTCTGATTTTCCTATTGAAGGTTTTCTTCATTTTTTCATGATGTACTTGAGTTTTGTTGTAGGCTTTTTCTCTCAGTTCATGCAATTCTATCATTTGGTTTATCCTTCTCTACATATGATTTGGTTCCTCTGCAACTTCCTGCAATAATTTCATAACTAGTAACCCTAAAGAGATCGGAAATATTACTTATGTGCCATAAACTAACTGAAAAGGAGAAGTGCCAATAGATCTCTTTGTGCTAATTCTATCTGCCCATAAAGCATACTTGAGCTTGGTGTGCAATGCTCTTTTATTCTCCTCCAACAGTTTCTTGATAATCCTTTCTAGACTCTTATTCAAGGACTCTGCCATTCCATTGCTCTGAGGATAATATGCATTGGAATGATTTAAATGAATATGATACTTATGACAGAAATTTATCATCTTTTTTGACTTAAAGGCTGGAGCATTGTCTGTCACTATTCTTTTGGGACAACTGAATCTTGATAAAATGTTTTCTTCCAGAAAATTCATAATAACTGTTTCATTTGCATTTCTGGTTGGAATGGCTTCAATCCATTTTGTGAAATAGTCTGTTGCAGTGAGGATCCACCTGTGTTTTCCTGAAGAATTTGGATTGATTTCACCAATAAAATCCAATCCCCATTGCTGAAACGGTGCTTCCACTGAAATTGGCTTTAAGGGTAGAGGCAGAAGTTCCCTTTTTCCATCAAATATATGCCACTCATGACACTTGGATATTTCTTTATACACATCTGAAAAAATTGTTGGCCAGTAAAAAACTGCTCTTAGGATTTTATTAGCTGTAGCCTTCCAAGAATGATGTCCTCCACACATCCCCTTATGAAATTCTCCCATGATATGCTGTGCTTCATTTTCCAATAGACAGTTCAACAAAACTCCACCTGGATCTTTCCAATACAAATACTCATTTAATATACAAAACTTTGATGCTTTCATCTTAACTGATCTTGATCGAGTTTTGTCCATCCCTGGAGTAGCTTGCAAATTTTGTAGGACATATATTATATCTGCATACCATGGAGATAGAGAGAAGTCTTCAACCACTTGACATTCAAGAACTGCTTCTATTGAAAGCTCTGAAATGAAATTCATATCCAAGGAGTTGTAATTTGTTTCAGTCATCATCGTTGCCAAGCCTTGACCTTTTATCAACTTCGTGGGTTTTATATCTAAATCATATTCTAATAAAACTGCAATCCACTTTGCTCTTTTCCCTTCAGGATCCAGTTGAGTGAGAATATCCTTTGTTGTCGTAGATGGAATGTATGCAACAGTGTGGGAATGCAGAATATAAACTCTAAAATCCTTTAATGCCTTCACCAATGCATAAGCTTGTTTTTCCGTAATATTGTATTTCAACTCCCCATATCTCAAAATATTATTGAAAAAGGCAATTGGTTGTTCCATAGCTTCTTGATTTTTTTGTAATAAGACTCCAGCCAAGGTATGTTATGATGCATAAGAAAAGATAATAAAATATTTAGAAAAATCAGGGCTGATTAGAACTGGGGCTTCAGTCAAGGCTTTCTTAATATCCTCAAAAGATTGTCTAGCTTCAATTGTCCACTTAATTTCATTATTTTTTCTTAACATTTTAGAAATATTTCTCAAAATTTTTGCAAAGCTGGGGACAAATCTTCTCAAAAAATTTACTCTACCAATGAAAGACTGTACCTCTTTTTTGCTTCTGGGTATCCCAATCTTCTGAATAGATGATACTCTTTCTGGATCAATCTTGATGCCCTCTTTCGATACGATATGTCCCAGCATTTTTCCTTCCTCCATAGCAAAATGAGATTTCTTTGGATTCAATGATATGCCAAATTTTCTGCACTTCAGGAAAACTTTGAATGGTTTTTGGTTTTCTTATGCGTCGATGAGGATGAATTATGACTTCATTTTAAAGTTCTGTTCTTTGCGTCCATGAAGATTAATTATGACAGTGGCTAGGGTTTAATGTGAGCTTGTTTGGTGGAAGAGATAACTGAATTTTGATTGAAAAAAATGCAGTTTGTATGGAGCACTGTTTGGTGACCTTGTTTGGTTTGGATTTTGATTATGAATGGAGCACTGTTATGGTTTCATGGTTGCTGCTGTGGGATTTCATGGTTGCTGTTGTGGGATTTAATGGTTATGCTTTACTAGAGTTTCATGGTTTCGGATTTATGATTTCATGGTTATGGATTCAGGGTATGCTATGAGATAGGGTTTAATGTGACCTTGTTTGCTGGAAGAAATAACTGAATTTTGATTTTAAAAATGCAGATGAATGGTTATTGGATTTCGGTTGAATGGTTTTTGGTTTTCTTATGCGTCCATGAAGATGAATTATGACAGTTTTTAAATCTATGTTCTCTGCGTCCATGAAGATGAAGATGAATTACTACAATGCAGTTTGTAGTTATGGTTTGAATTTGATTATTAATGGAGCATTGTTATGGTTTACTAGGGTTTCATGGTTTCGACTTTAGGATAGCCTTTATTCCACCCAAATAGTAACTTAGTATATTTTATATAACCGGGAGCCAATCCAAGTGTTCCATCCAAGTATTTAAGTATCCCATCCCAACTATGACCTCCTGGCAATGATTGGCAAATTGAGTTATGATTTCATGGTTATGGAAAAGTTAGTTATGGTTTCATGATTTGAAGGTTATGGCAAATTCTGATATGTGCAAATTTAGTTCATTTATTGCTTCCATTCTGTGATTATATTGCTTTCAGTGATTGTTTGAATTCTTAATGAATTTGATTATAGGAATGATGCATACTTGAGATGCAAGATGACGCTCTGAAATAATTTGGGCATGCCAATTAGATGAATATGTGAAATTAGAGGCATGGCAATTAGATAATAATTTGGACTGTCAATTAGAGGCATTTTGAGTTCATGCCAATTAGATGAATAATTTGGACTGTGAATTAGAGGCATTCTGAGTTCATGGGATTTGGGCATGCCAATTAGATGAATATGTGAAATTTGGATTGATTTCTAAGAAAAGTATGAGAGAAGATGAAAGAGTATTTGAATGCTTGATTTGTTCTGTATCTTTCATTTTATGAATACAATATATATATATATATATATATATATATATATATATATATATATATATATTATGAAAGTGTGTAAAAGTCTATGGCCTTAGGCCTATGTTCTATTTAAAAAAATCATAGCTAAATATTAATTTTAATACAACTATTTTGTTACATATATTGTATAAAATAACGACCATTAATATATATATATATATATATATATATATATATATATATATATATATATATATATTGTCACAGTCATGCATGAATTGTGTTTGGTTTCAACTCCACTTTATTAGGCAAGTATGATGATCCATGAGGGATGACAATATAATTGGAAATTTGAATTTTTGGTGAAAAGAATAACAATACTCGAGTCTAAACTAATCAATCAAATTTTCATTTATAAACATTGATATTATTATGGCATGAATGCTAAAAAATAAAAATATTAGAAAATGAAGGTGGTTTTACTATGGTGTGCCGAGTGCATTTTGCATCTAGTCTATCCATGTAATCAATGCTCACCATGAATCCTCCCATCATCTTGAGATGGGTTATTATTGTTGATAGTATTTACTTAGTTGTCCTCTTACACCAGGCTTAGGTGTATGAATATGTGTTTTCTCAATTTTATCTCTAAAGTCTAGACAAGGCAACCTTTGTTTCTTTCTTCGGTCATAATCTGGTCATGTTTATTTCTTGCCAAAGTCCTTAATTGGATGTTCTCTTCCTTATGTCGGATCAAATCTAACATCCATGCTTGATTTGGTAAACTTGGGCTAGTTAGAGATGCCCTCTTTGAGGTCCCCAATGACCATATCTCTATTATGGGCACACATAAGGGTGACAAGGTCAAAACTAATCTTCCCATTTTTTATTTTTCTCTTGGCACAATGTTAATGAGTTGTACAATTGATTTATGTCCATCATCGACGGACTAACAAACCAAAGAGCTTCATTTCAATGAAAAACTTATGGATTTGTTTAAGACCATAAGATCCCCAACTGTGACTCACATATTGGTGTTTGAAGCCTTTAACTTTTCCTCAATAGTTATTTGTAGTATGTTGGACATGCCTATGTGTTTGTCCCATCTATAGTTAGCCCTCATTTTTGTTTTTTTCTAGAATTTTGGTTCTCATTTACAAAATTGTCATTACTCTTCCATATTTTCAATTAGACCCCTAACATCTTCACTGAATCATTTAATCTACCTAAAAATCTAGTTTCCACCAAGCCCCTCACAACATGGACTTACTTCCAATGTTATACTCATCAGTTTGCTTGGATTCTTCCCTTTGTACCCATTGGTTGAAGTTTGAGCCAAGGTTCCCCCTTGCAGGTTTCTATTAGATTCCCTTTACCCTCCTTACAAAGAGTATTACCAACACCACTATTGTAGGAGAGCATCTCACAATTAAAGGCCACCTTCAACTACCATTCAAGAATATTTAAGGATTACAACCTCTTCTTCATTTAAGGGTGTTCACTCCTTTCTCCTCTCTTTGAATTTGGGTATTTTCCTTGTTTCTTATTTCCATAATTAGATTTCCTTTCATGCATTGAATTTCTATCTTGGTAAAGGACGCCTTGAAACTTAAGTGAAATAACCATCTAAAATAAACCAAACCCTAGGAAAACACTAATGTTGACAGAGGATGCAAAGTTTGTAAGCAAGATGTTTTCTTGAGATTGTAATGCATGTGAGTGTTATATTTTCAACATTTAATTCAATTTGATCTAGGATCTTAACTGAGAGAACAACATGTACAACATATCAAACACAAGAGACAAGAGACACACAGAATTTCAATGGGGAAAACCAAGAAGGTGAAAAACCACACAACTTCCTTAGATATAGAATGAGCATCAATACAAAGATCACAAAGATCAAACCCCACAACAAGAGATATTCTCCTAGAAGCTGCTCCTCCTCTCTCTCACTAATTCGAAGTGAGTGAGTGTGTGAATGAATAAATGAGAGAGTCATGCTCTCTATTTATACTTTACTTCACTTGAATTTTAACTCTAACTAGGTCGGCCCCAACTTAACAACTTAACATAATGCTAACTGGGCCAACCCCGCTAGGGGACTTAAACACCCCATCACAAGTGACTCTGGGCTGACCTCCCTTAGGAGATTCTAATAACCCACTACCACTTGACATTGGGTCAACCCCATTAGGGTGGTCTAATAACCCTTTAACCCACATGATTCATACAGGGCCGACCCCACCAAGGTGGTCTAATAACCCATCAAATATAAGTTATGACACTTACAATATAACTTGCGACACTACTCTGGGGTCTAATGCCCTGGCATACATGGGAGGATGGACCTCAATGACTTTACATGACTCAAGTACAATAATGACTTTTCTGACCCGGAGGTACAACAATAGAATACAAATGACGACAATTCCGATCAGAGGAATAAGACATCTCCGTCGGGGATACAATAAAGTACAAATGTAATACAGAGAAGAATATCTTCCGAAGTTACAAATACATCAACAGTGAGTTGTTTGTAAACCAAAGAAGAAAAAATTACAATTATGATTTGAAGTTTGTATGAATTGTTTAAAGGTGGCATGGTGGTGGAGGGGAGAGGATTGACTGATTTCCAATTAGCATATGTTCTTCTATTATTTCTGTGTTGTTTGGTTACATGATGAAATGTTGTCCCTCTCATAGGTTGATTGCAATGCTTACTTTCAATCCAATTCAAGTTGATTTGCATTCAAGTCAGTGTTGCATTCAAGAAAAACTTGCATTCAATTAATATTTTCAATCAGGTTGGTCTACCATCCAATTTAGTTTATCATTCAAATTAGTTTTGCAACCAAATAATATAACAATCAGTTTTAGTAAGGAATGCAGTCCAGTAAATAGACAGAGTCATGAAGAAAATAATACTTGACATAAAGGGAAGATTCTTGTTCAATATAGTAGCAATTCGGGATTTATACATATGGTTGGTCCCTTATGGGTTAGGACTTAATACATTTATTGTGTTTATGCCTAACATATATCGACTGTTAGATTGGATTCAAACAAAATCTTAGGAAACCACCCAAAATTCCTCCTGCAACAAAATCAATCTTTCATTTTTGTATGCTAAACAAAATACATCTTTCACCTATCAAACAAAAACTTTGGAACCACCCAAAAATCCCTATGTTTGAGGAGGTTGACTACCTTCATTGCCCAATCTGGTTGGGTTGCATACTGTTGCTTGAACTGGTTGTGTTGAGCTGCAAACATTTGTTGCAGGCCACGTTGGTCCTTGTAGCCAAGGAGACATTGAATAACCATAGTTATGACCTGAGCCTAATAGCCCTGGGTTCATTGGAGGTGTTTGGAAGGCATACACAATATTGCCCCCTGCCTGATGGTATTGAGGTATCTGTATGTTAATAAGGTCCTGGAATAATATTATGTTCTCCGAAAACTGATCCAATGGGTTTTCCACCACCTCTGTCCTATCCATACCATTTGGATTCCTCTATTGTGCCTTTCTTTTCTCCCTTTCCTCCCTTTCCAATTGTTTCTGTCGCTCTCTTTCCTCCCTTTCTTTCACTCTTTCAAGCCTTTCCTGCCTTCGATTTTCTGCAGCAACAATCCTTGCTTCCTTCTTCTCCTTTTCCAAAGCCTTCTTCTTTTCTTTTAATTCCTGCATCTCCTTTTTCTTATGCTCTGCCTAAACCAGTAGGGTGATGTAGTCCTTTTATGTTAGTAGCTGTGAGATCCTGCTTAATCTAAGATGCTCAACAGTGGGATTAGATAATTGAGTTGCAACTTTCTCCACTGGCAACTTAAGGAACTAGCCAAGTAGTGGCTCATGTGGGGGTAGTGCCTCATCAACATTTTCTTGGTCAATTGTATCTGCATTTTGTACATTCTCATCTCCAACACCCCCAACATCCACATAATAATGGACAACTTCTTTGTTAAGGACTGTTGGCATTGAAGGAAGGTTAAGGATTTCATCATTGGTGGGGGTGACAATGTGTCTGTTCATATTTTTCATGGCCTCTACCAACCACTCGGGCTATTCTGGATGGCTTGGAAATGTCAACCCCTCACTGTTGTTTACCATTGCTTCGCCACACCAATGTACACTCAAATCAGAAATGTTGTTATGAATATTCCCTTTCCCATCTAATTATGTTTTTGTCCTTCGAACAACTTCTATATTCTCCCCAACAGGTTCGGTGCCATACTGAGTTTCACTTACATGTTCATCATCGTCGCCCAATGATTGGCAATGACCTTGAGAGAGTGATATGATGTTCTCTGTAGCGTCTGTGTCCTCTTGCTCTTGAACATCAAAATCCTGAATACATCCCGTGTCATGTTGAAGAGCATCAGAATTGAAAGGCCATATTCCTGTCTGCCTAAAACCAACCTTGATATTTGATGCTGTGAGCACCCTAGCAAAAAATTTGCTTGCAAGTTATGCTAATTCGAACCTGTTCACCTCTACCCCCGGGTTCTTTGTTATCCATGCCGCTCTCTCAGACCTGAAGTAACTCTTGAAAGGACCAAACACACTCACATCTAGAGGTTGCATCCAGTGGATGGTATGTGCAGGCAGTGTCAATAGATCAATGCCTAGCCTGTTTTCCTCCTCAATGGTTTATATAGCTACGTGGCTGCCATGGCCATAAAAAATCAACAGGTGTCTATTTTCAAGTGAAACACCGCTCGACATAGAGGCAACAAAGTGGCAAAGCCATCTCAAGAACATTTCTTTTGTCATCCATGCATGCTCCTGGTTCACAGTTTTTAATGTAATTTTTGAGTTGATTCTTTCCCTTGAACAAATAAAAACCTGGAATTGATGCTCCAACTACGTTTACACAACAAAGAATAGTTATCCACTCCGTACTTTTTGGCATAATTTTGGGCACATTCCTACTCCCTCTCTTGGCAATTACCCGCATGCCACAATTCCTTCCTGCCTGTAATCCAGTTTCGTCACAGTTCCATATATGGTCTGGTCTGTATGAGTGTTTCTCATATGCATTAGAGAGTGTCTGATAGAACTTGGTCACAACGGTAGGGCATAGATGCAAATATCTATCCATGTCAAGCCCCTCTGTTGTTCATAACACAAGTTCTGGATTCCTTTGTTTAAATCCTCTCCACCATGATTTCCCTGGAAATCCATCTTTGAAGGGGCTTGGCCTCCCTTGACAGATTTGGGCAACAGTGGATTTAAGTTGAACCAAATCCAGACCATGGCCTAGTTGAGCCATCTCTTGACTCCAAACTACAACTTCTTCTTCCTATTATACACTCAACACTGTAAGAGGTCCTTTTTGCTTGGTATGGGTCAGGCCATTTATCCAGTAATGGATTGATGTGGGTGGAATCCCATATTTTTTGGCAACTACTCTAATAGAAAAAACATTGAAATCTATATCATCTATTGCAGCCTTCATGTCTTCTTGTGTCCATCCTCTAATGGAACTAATATTCTTACTAGAAGTTGCACCTTGAACTGTGGTTGATGGTGGACTAACACCACCACGCTCTGCATCATTTGCCTCTTCAACATTTCTATGTGCATTGTTATTATCAACATCATGTGCTATGTCCTCATCGGACGAGGTGCATCGTAGCTGGGCACCCCTGGTGAGTCTCCTACTTGTCTTCCTTGTATGATTAGTGTTGCCTCTTTCCATGAATGCAATCACCCACAGAATTAGAACAAACAAGGCCTCACTGAAACCACACAAGAATTGTTAAAACTAGCTGTGTATCTACACAAGGATCTGGAATATTAAACTAGTTGTGTTATCTTTAATTGTTAAAACTACACAAGGATCTGGAATATTAAACTAGTTGTGTTATCTTTAATTGTTAAAACTACACAAGGATCTGGAATATTAAACTAGCTGTGTTATCTTTAATTGTTAAAACTACACAAGGATCTGGAGTATTCAAAAGGATCTCATAATGTGATTTACATGTTCAATACAGTTTGGAAAAACATGATTCTAGCATTTAGTATATATATATATATATATATACTTGTTATGCATTTATTTAGAGACTGCTATTTCACAGTATTTCATTTGTGTCACTTGATTGAACTACTTTATGAACAAAGGAATGGAAATATGGAAAGGTCTTAGGTTCTTGCAAAAAATTAGATGTAGTCTGGTATAAAATTATATATAGTCTGGCTACTTGAAAACATTATTGAAATATATGTTTATCTTGAATGCAATACCTGAACTCTGATTGTTGTCTTGAATTATCTCTGCACCTAGAAATCAATCTGCAACTGTGCTTTGCTTGAATGCGATTCCTGGACTCTGAAATTCAAGCTTGGAAATAGAGGTGTGAGTTTAACATGGTCTAGGAATTCCGAATAGAAGAAAATGGAGGTTTTCTGAAGGTTGTAGTGTCTTTATAGCATTTTGGAGTTTGATTTGATTGGCAACTTTGAAAAGGCATGGATTGCAAATTTTTGGATTTGGATGAGTGCACAAGATTGATTTGGGTTCGATCCAATGGCCAGCAATGGGGCTGTGTCGATCCAGGTGCTTTTGGAAATGCTTAGGGACTGCTTCTGTTTGGTTTTATGGCTGATTTGATGATTTTAATGGAGTGGGAAACGTTAATTGCATTGTTTGGGTTGCTTTGTTGATCAACCATGCACCTGAAGCTGACACTTATTCACCATTTACTGTGTAGGTGACCTCCATTAAATGTGCAGGTGGGATGCCTTTGTGGTTCAGTGATTGTCCATGCTTTTCTGTGTCTTCACTGAAGCTTGTTCGATGGGGTAAAAGTGATGGGAAATATGTCCTTGTACATTGGGCTTCCCGGGGAGTGTTGAGGTCTGATAAGATGTTTATGTCAGTGAGCCTTGGGATTTGGAACGGACAAGATGGATTTGAATTTTGTTAAGTCGGGACTGTGCAGTTGTCAACATTTTGTCTTATAGTTGACAGTTGTAGGCTAGTGTACAGAATGACACTTAATGTACTTAAACATGACACTTTTTATATATTTATATAATTATATGTGTTTGACAGTTGGCATTTTCTTGGTCACTTATTGGGTTGTAACTGTCACGGGTTCTATGACCACTACCAATCCCCATTCAGCTATAGAACTCTCTCCCCTACTAAGATATCTAACGATTTTTTTTTCAATTCCATGTATGTAATGTCTGAGATGAGGTATAATATTGCTACTTTTATGTTCCCTCCTTTGATCTAATCCTTGAAAAGTGGCCTCGAATGGCATGAATACAAAAAACATTAATGATTCCATATGGTAAGTTCTCAGTAGATGCAAACAAGATATTGACTACACTTTTTCTATGTCAACGATAAATGAAATGAATGATCCCAAAAAGTATCAATGAAATAAGAGGATCGCTATGTGAAGAACCCGCAACAATTAATTAATGAAAATACACAAGATAGCAGAAATAATAGAACTCAGAATCATTTTTATTGATTGTAGGCCACTTTGAGGGGGAAACCTCCTTTGAGCAAGATCAATACCTACTTTCCCTAAAGCAATGGATCCCTCCCACTTCAACAAAATCTCTATAGCCCTTGAATTCTATCTTATATTTTCCACACCTTAGCTCAAGGTTGCAACTCTTTTAGAGTTGGGGCTAGTCAATCAATCCACTGGTCTGTGGCGATTTCCCAAGAAATGGAGATTTGGATAAACAAAAAATAGAATCCTCTCATCAAGGGTAACATCCAACAAATTTTATATGAAAGAGGTTTTTTCATCTTCCTCTTTGAGAAAAAAATATAGGGACTTAATCTTTAGGATCCCCCCTATTTCATGGGGCCAAGAGGATTGTAACTTAACCATTGAAATCTTGATTTGACCCATAAAAAGGCATCCTCAAAGGTTTTCTAGTTTGGGTTCGTCTCCCTCATCTACCCTTGTACTTTTGGAGTGACAAAGACTTGGCGGATATAAAAAAAACCCATGTAGATTTATAGATAATCAAAGCCAAAAGCCCCAATGTTCTCTTGTACTTATATTTGTGTCCAAGTGGACTTGGAGAAGGGCCTCCTAGAATTTATAAAAATATATATGGATGGATGGTCCCATTTTCAGAAGTTGGAACACTATCATTTCTGCGAAAATGTTGGAGGTGATGGAGCTATCATTCCTTTGAAATCCACACGACTGTCAAAACGGTGGGACCAAAACCACCCACACCGCATTGAAGGCTCATGAAAGCTCCATCACCTCCAAGAATTTGAATTTGGATCCTCATGTACTTGGGTTCATTGAATGGCCCCCCTTTGTGTACTTTGGAGCTAGATCTTGGATTTAATGAATCCACATTTGGATCTAGTTATTTCTTGGAAACCTCTTGTCCTATAAAAGGAAGCCATGAGCATGCATCCAGTAAGGAGAAATTAGAGAAATTTTATGTTGTTGTAATTGTGTTGGAATTGTGTCAGAACTTCTTCCACCTCTTCCCATACCTACTAGCATTCTTCAAGCTCCCTTGCCACCTTCCTCCAAGGGGAACGTGTTTCTCCCATTGTTCTATCAAGTTATTTAGCATTTAGAGTGGACAAAAAGGACCTACCTAAGGGATATTGTTGGATTCCCTTGATTCCCACACCTCCTAGGTGACACTACATGTAACAACTTGACCATTGGAAAATCTAAATTGGTTCTAGCATTTGCTTCTTATTTTGGTTTGCATATCCCAACTCATTTTCAAGTTATATTTTTTTTGTTTTTATTTTGTTTTACTAACAAGGGCTTGTAGGATCAATTTGGGGTCACTCATATTTTGTTTTTGTACTACAATACTAGGCCTTGTTGAGAACCTCGAAGGCTTAACCTCCAAAGTGGGAAGGGTTGCACACCTTTGTGCAAATTTTCCCACAACAATATTTATGGTGACTCCACTATATTTTTGTTCATATCTCTTTAACTAGGTTGTTATTTCTTGAATAACTAATTCTGGGTGTTTTTATTATGCAGGTAAAGATGTCTATACCTTTCATTCCCGGAATTCGGCCTCCTCTTGGTTGGTATTTATGTTTACACAGTTGCGCGGATCTTGACGCCTCGAGAACCTGCACAAATTTTGATTCGATAGTCGCACTACCCATGCATTTTAACGGGCCCATTCCCAAACACGACCTCTGAATAAGGAAGATCAGGATCCACAACCAACAATCTCTCACTTGGAGACTGATCATAGCAACTCCACCGCTGCTGCACTTGTTGGACTATGCTCTAAACCTTGGATCTAGAAAATTTCTCATCTTCACCTTCATGCTTGAAGGCTAACTAAAACCAAGCAGGAACTCATTTTCTCTCTGGTTACTACCTTTGTCAACATGTCTGCAAGATTTTGGCTAGTTTGTATCTTTTCCAACTTCAACAGTTCATCTTCTATAACAGACTGTATGAAATAGTACTTGAACTGTATATGTTTAGTATTAGAATGGAAGGTTGAGTTCTTTGCAATATGAATGGCACTCTGGATGTCACTGTACAACCTGCTATTCTCTTGCTTCTTACCCAATTCCTCCATGAACCTCTGTAACCAAATCATCTCTTTACTAGCCTTTGTAGTAGCAACATATTATGCTTCCCCTATTGAAAGTGAAACAACCTTTTGTAGCTTCTAAATACAACTTTTTGGCATTCCACCTACAGTAAAGACATACCCTATTGTGCTCCTCCTGCTATCTTTATCACCTGTCATATTTGCATCAACATATCCCTGTAGAATAGTGTTTGAACCTCCAAAACATAATGCATGAGTTGTAGTACCTCTCAAATACCTAAGAATCCATTATACTGCCTTCCAATGTTATTTACCTGGATTGTTCATATACCTGCTCACAAATCCCACTGTGTGTGCAATATATGGTATTGTGCACACCATGGCATACATCAAGCTTCCAGCTGCTGATGAATAGGGAACCCTAGACATGTAATATATCTCTTCCTGTGTATTGGGACACATCTCCTTACTTAGTTTGAAATGGATGGTGAAAGGTGTACTAACTGGTTTTGCATTCCGCATTCTAAACCTCTCCAACACCTTTTGTATGTACTCACTCTAAGACAATGTCAATTTGCGAATTTTCTTGTCTCTTGTTATTCTCATACCAAGGATTTGCTTTGCAGCACCCAAATCCTTCATCGCAAATTAATTATCTAACTTCCTTTTGAGCAAATTTATATCTTGCATGTTAGACCCTACAACAAGCATGTCATCCACATACAATAACAAGATAATATATATCTTCTATTATCCAGGCTCTTGAAATAAACACAGTGGTCAAAATGACATCTACTATAACCTTGTTTTGTCATAAACCTGTCAAATTTTAAATACCACTACCTTGGAGCTTGCTTCGGGCCATACAAGCTCTTATTCAACCTGCATACCAAATTATCCTTCCCTTTGACCTCATACCCATGTGGTTGCTGCATATAAATATCTTCCTCCAAACAACCATGGAGAAAGGTTGTTTTTAAATCTAACTGTTCACGATGAAAATATTCTACTGCCACTAGACTTAATATAGTTCTAATTGAAGTCATTTTAACAACGGGAAAAAATATTTCATCGAACTCTATACCTTTCTTCTGTACAAAAACCCTTTACAAAAATTTTGGCCTTGTATCGCTTCTTTCCTCCATCTTCTTCCTTCAACCTGTAACACCATTTATTTTGCAATGCTCTTTTACCAGCAGGAAACTAAACCAAATCCCAAGTCCGGTTTCTTATCAATGAGTCCACATCCTCATTCATTACTTGCTCGCACTTCTTTCTAGTCCACTTGCATTGCTTCTTCACAACATTCTGGTTCACCAGAATCAGTCATCAATAAATAATACATTGAAGGAGAGAATCGTCCAGGGAGTCTACTTAACCTGGTATATCTTCTAACACTTGCAATATTTTGAGGTACTTGTTGTTGTTCTTGATTTTCCAGCACCTTTGGAACTTCATTTTCTTTGATTTCATCAAACACGGTGTACTCTGTGTTTTCCTTTTCTTGTTTCTTTCCCTGCAACTGATATTTATACATGAACTTTTCATTGAATACCACATCTCTACTCCTAATGATTTTTTTTATTTTCATAATCCCATAAGCGATAACCAAAATCATCAACCCCATATCCAATAAAGGTACATTTCTTGGATTTAGCCTCAATATTTGCTCTATTTTCTTTATCAATATGGACAAATACTTCTGTTGTTGCTACAACATTCCCCCCCAAATTTTTGAAAATATTGGGGCCCCTCCTTTTTCTTTTGAGAAGAAGTTTGCCTAAGATTCTCAGGGTATCAGAGTCTTTCCTTACTTAGTTTTCCTAAAGAAAGGTCTTGTGCTTGCCTTGCTCTTTGAGTTTATTTTCACTTTTTGCCTTAGTAAAACTTAAGATTTTGAGCCGCAACGGCGGAAGTTCTGAGCTAACTATTCCGCAACAGTGGAAAATTTTGGTCCAAACTTTCCGAAACGGCAGAAGGAAAGGATCAAGTCAAGCCACGGCGGAGAACTCATCCTAAGCTTCCGAAGAGGAAAAACCTATGACCAAGTGAACCCGCGGCGGAACAAACTCATCAAGTTTCTCCGCAACAGCGGGAGAATTCGTGCAAGTCTTCCGCAAACGATCGGATGTTTATGAATAAGTCACCTCGGCAGAAGGACTCGTCTATCTTTTCCGCAATGGCGAAGGTTCTCAAGAAACTCTTCCGCGGCGGCGGGTAGAATGGCACACTTTTCTGAAAGGACTCGGATATCTTTTCCGCAATAGCGGGTAAACCTACTTAAGTTGGCCGATGCGTAGCGTCACGCTTTCCCTTTGCGAAAAAACTTGGACAATCCTCCCATAACAGCGGGCAAACCTGGTTTCTCTTTCCGCAACAGGTGGAGAACTTACCCAAGTCCTTCCGATTTTGGTGGTCGCATTTAATGAGGAAAGTGTCGATTTGACCCCGACCGTACGCCGCATTAACCCCATTTAATGGTCTGCAACCACCCTATTAATGGCTCGTGCATGTCAATTATATATATATAGGGTGTTAACCCTATTGATTTTTCAGTATTCCCATTGGTTAGAGGGCTCATTCTGTTTCCATTCGAATTTGCAAGCACTTGCTACAGGCTCACCGGTTCCGCAGCGGCATCAACACCTACCTACCATTTAACCACGGCCAAATCAGCCCATGCCTATACCCATTTAAACGCACCAAAGACGTGTTTTCATATGAACATGGACATCTCTGGGATCCCGAACAACCATTAATCCATCGGCATTGTAATCTTCGGACCAGCCCCATCTACTCTTGCGGGAAGAACATCGGTATTCTTACCCTGCTATGAAGGTTTACGCCGTTTTTTGTGCCATAAAACATAGTATACTCATGATTTCTTTTATGGTTTGTTATTATGAAATGCATGTCCCTTATATTTCATATTTGAAATATAGAGGCCTATAGAAATAATTTAGTTTTGCACAAAGTTTTTGAAATAACATGTGATATAAATGTTTAAACTAAAATGGAAGAGCCATAACAATTTAAAGTTTGCAAATCAGTAGTGAAACGAGTAGAATTAGAAGCTTTCAGTCGACGTAGAATGATAATTTGAAATTGCTGACATTGCGCTGTATGCCTACAGGATTTTTCAAATGACTAAAGGTGGTAGGAGAAGGTCAAAAGCGACCTGCCCAGCTGACGACAATGCAAGGGTGAACTACATTCCAAGATACTCAGTGCACTACAGGCGTTCCCCCAGAAGTAAAATGGGGAGATGTATACCGTATGGTAAGAGACCAGGACTTCCCTGAAGCTCTTCTTGAAGAAGAATGTCTATACCGAAACATTAGGAAATCCTGTATATCCAAACCCGCCACCCATCAAGAGCTCTTCCCCTGCTCAAAAGTAATTGGATGGATTCTACAGTATGTGAATATCGAGACAAGAGTTCTTTCAGACAGCAAAGGGGAAGCTTTTGCTTCATTTCACCCATCCTATATCTCATTGGCTTATAAATTTCCCAAGTCCCAGCAATGGCTAGATGATGCATGGCTGGAAGAAATCAAAATGGATAATCTGGAGATGGCTAGGAGGATGCTAATCTCGGGCAAACAAATCAGGAAAAAGGATAGTGAGGAGTATAAGGTTCAAAATATGAGGCCCCCTTTCAGATTGATCGCTCTCATGCTGAGCAGAATTTTTGGAAGACCCGATGGGATGATGTTTATGCTACGATGGGTTCCCATCATCCACTATGTGGTGTTCAAAGGAACAATTTTTAACTGGGCTGATATTCTCTCAGACAGCTTAACATCATCTATAATTGCTGCACAAGAAGGGTTAGTGGAGAAAAGGGCAGAGTGTTATATGGCATCCTACTTGATATATTGTGTTTTGGCAAAGTGTCCCTTTCCCAAGATGGGTCTGGATTCCTTTGTTTAAATCCTCTCCACCATGATTTCCCTGGAAATCCATCTTTGAAGGGGTTTGGCCTCCCTTGACATATTTGGGAAACAGTGGATTTAAGTTGAACCAAATCCATACCATGGCCTAGTTGAGCCATCTCTTGACTCCAAACTACAACTTCTTCTTCCTATTCTACACTCAACACTGTAAGAGGTCCTTTTCGCTTGGTATGGGTCAGGCCATTTATCCAATAATGGATTGATGTGGGTGGAATCCCATATTTTTTGGCAACTGCTCTAATAGAAAAACCATTGAAAACTATATCATCTATTGCAGCCTTCATGTCTTCTCGTGTCCATCCTCTAATGGCACTAATATTCTTACTGGAAGTTGCACCTTGAATTGTAGTTGATGGTGGAATAACACCACCACGCTCTGCATCATTTGCCTCTTCAACATTTCTGTGTGCATTGTTATTATCAGCATCATGTGCTATGTCCTCATCGGACGAGGTGCATCGTAGCTGGGCACCCCTAGTGAGTCTCCTACTTGTCCTCCTTGTATGATTAGTGTTGACTCTTGCCATGAATGCAATCACCCACAAAATTAGAACAAACAGGGCCTCACTGAAACCACACAAGAATTGTTAAAACTAGCTGTGTATCTAAACAAGGATCTGGAATATTAAACTAGCTGTGTTATCTTTAATTGTTAAAACTACACAAGGATCTGGAATATTAAACTAGCTGTGTTATATTTAATTGTTAAAACTACACAAGGATCTAGAGTATTCAAAAGGATCTCGTAATGTGATTTACATGTTCAATGCAGTTTGGAAAAACATGATTCTAGCATTTAGTATATATATATATATAGATAGATAGATAGATAGATATACTTGTTATGCATTTATTCAGAGATTGCTATTTCACAGTATTTCATTTGTGTTGCTTGATTGAACTACTTTATGAACAAAGGAGTGGAAATATGGAAAGGTCTTAGGTTCTTGCAAAAAATTAGATATAGTTTGGCATAAAATTATATATAGTCTGGCTACTTGAAAACATTATTGAAATATATGTTTATCTTGAATGCAATACCTGAACTCTGATTGTTGTCTTGAATTATCTTTGCACCTAGAAATCAATCTGCAACTGTGATTTGCTTGAATATGATGCCTGGACTCTGAAATTCAAGCTTGGAAATAGAGGTGTGAGTTTAACATGGTCTAGGAATTCTGAATAGCAGAAAATGGAGGTTGTCTGAAGGTTGTAGTGTCTTTATAGCATTCTGGTGTTTGATTTGATTGGCAACTTCTAAAAGGCATGGATTGCAAATTTCTGGATTTGGATGAGTGCACAATATTGATTTGGGTTTGATCCAATGGCCAGCAATGGGGCTGTGTCGATCCAGGTGCTTTTGGAAATACTTAGGGACTGCTTCTGTTTGGTTTTATGGATGATTTGATGATTTTAATGGAGTGGGAAATGTTAATTGCATTGTTTGGGTTGCTTTGTTGATCAACCATGCACCTGAAGCTAACACTTATTCACCATTTACTGTGTAGGTGACCTCCATTAAATGTGCGGGTGGGATGCCTTGGTGGTTCACTGACTGTCGATGCTTTTCTGTGTCTTCACTGAAGCTTGTTCGATGGGGTCAAAGTGATGGGAAATATGTCCTTGTATATTGGGCTTCCCGAGGAGTGTTGAGGTCTGATAAGATGTTTATGTCAGTGAGCCTTGGGATTTGGAACGGACAAGATGGATTTGAATTTTGTTAAGTTGGGACTGTGCATTTGTCAACATTTTGTCTTATAGTTGATAGTTGTAGGCTAGTGTACAGAATGACACTTCATGTACTTAAACATGACACTTTTTATATATTTATATAATTATATGTGTTTGACAGTTGGCATTTTCTTGGTCACTTATTGGTTTGTAACCGTCATGGGTTCTATGACCACTACCAGTCCTCGTTCAACTATAGAACTCTCTCCCCTACTAAGATATCTAAAGAAAATTTGTTCAATTCCATGTATGTAATGTCTGAGATGACGTATAATATTGCTACTTTTATGTTCCCTCCTTTGATCTAATCCTTGAAAAGTGGCCTCGAATGGCATGAATACAAAAAAAAATTAATGATTCCATATGGTAAGTTCTCAGTAGATGCAAACAAGATATTGACTACACTTTTTCTATGTCAATGATAAATGAAACGAATGATCCCAAAAAGTATCAATGAAATAAGAGGATCGCTATGTGAAGAACCTGCAACAATTAATTAATGAAAATACACGAGATAGCAGAAATAATAGAACTCAGAATCGTTTTTATTGATTGCAGGCCACTTTGAGGGGGAAACCTCCTTTGAGCAAGCTCAATACCTGCTTTCCCTAAAGCAATGGATCCCTCCCACTTCAACAAAATATCTATATCCCTTGAATTCTATCTTATATTTTCCACACCTTAGCTCAAGGTTGCAACTCTTTTAGAGTTGGGGCTAGTCAATCAATTCACTGGTCTGTGGCGATTTCCCAAGAAATGGAGATTTGGATAAACAAAAAATAGAATCCTCTCATCAAGGGTAACATCCAACAAATTTTATATGAAAGATGTTTTTTCATCTTCCTCTTTGAGAAAAAAATATAGGGACTTAATCTTTAGGATCCCCCCTATTTCATGGGTCCAAGAGGATTGTAACTTAACCATTGGAATCTTGATTTGACCCATAAAAAGGCATCCTCAAAGGTTTTCTAGTTTGGGTTCATCTCCCTCATCTACCCTTGTACTTATGGAGTGACAAAGACTTGGCGGATATCAAAAAATCCCCATGTAGATTTATAGATAATCAAAGCCAAAAGCCCCAATGTTCTCTTGTACTTATATTTGTGTCCAAGTGGACTTGGAGAAGGGCCTCCTAGAATTTATAAAAATATATATGGATGGATGGTCCCATTTTCAGAAGTTGGACCACTATCATTTCTGCGAAAATGTTGGAGGTGATGGAGCTTTGATGATCCTTCAATGCAGCATGGGTGGTTGTGATCCCGCTATTTTTACAGTCGTGCGGATTTCAAAGGAAAATATGTGCTAGTGTAACACATTCACAAAAATGATATTATATGCGCTATAAATGAGACCACCCATATTCTGTAAATGAGACCACTATGGATGGATGGGAATCCATTATCAGTTCTGTGAATGTACTACACTAGCACGAATTTTCCTTTGAAATTCGCACGACTGTCAAAATGGTGGGACCAAAACCACCCACACCGCATTGAAGGCTCTTGAAAGCTCCATCACCTCCAAGAATTCGAATTTGGATCCTCGTGTACTTGGGTTCACTGAATGGCCCCCCTTTGTGTACTTTGGAGCTAGATCATGGATTTAATGAGTCCACATTTGGATCAAGTTATTTCTTGGAAACCTCTTGTCCTATAAAAGGAAGCCATGAGCATGCATCCAATAAGGAGAAATTAGAGAAATTTTATGTTGTTAGAATTGTGTCGGAACTTCTTCCACCTCTTCCCATACCTACTAGCATTCTTCAAGCTCCCTTGCCACCTTCCTCCAAGGGGAACGTGTTTCTCCCATTTTTCTATCGAGTTATTTAGCATTTAGTGTGGACGAAAAGGACCTACCTAAGGGATATTGTTGGATTCCCTTGATTCCCACACCTCCTAGGTGACACTACTTGTAACAGCTTGACCATTGGACAATCTAAACTAGTTCTAGCATTTTCTTCTTATTTTGGTTTGCATATCCCCACTCATTTTCAAGTTATATTTTTTTGTTTTTGTTTTGTTTTACTAACA
Organism: Larix kaempferi; assembly: GCA_027924585.1. NCBI lineage: Eukaryota > Viridiplantae > Streptophyta > Pinopsida > Pinales > Pinaceae > Larix > Larix kaempferi. The sequence goes on along the minus strand of BSBM01000276.1, from coordinate 2,608,136 downwards.
AGGGCTTGTAGGATCAATTTGGGGTCACTCATATTTTTTTTTTGTACTACAATAATAGGCCTTGTTGAGAACCTCGAAGGCTTAACCTCCAAAGTGGGAAGGGTTGCACACCTTTGTGCAAATTTTCCCACAACAATATTTATGGTGACTCCACTATATTTTTGTTCATTTCTCTTTAACTAGGTTGTTATTTGTTGAATAACTAATTTTGGGTATTTTTATTATGCAGGTGAAGATGTCTATACCTTTCATTCCCGGAATTCGGCCTCCTCTTGGTTGGTATTTATGTTTACACAGTTGCGCGGATCCTGACGCCCCGAGAACCCGCACAAATTTTGATTCGATAGTCGCACTACCCATGCATTTTAACAGGCCCTCACCCGTGTGATAATATTCTCTCTCTTAGCACACTCTTGTTGTGATGTATTCACGCTACTACACACCAATGAATGTTTTTTTCATGCCATTGCGCATCCGTTTTTATGTTTCCCATGCTATTGTCATTTACTTGTTTTTTATCATTTTTGCATACAATATTGCAGTCCCAATGGCTACTCACTAATGAACCATAAGTAAATTAACTTGTAATATTTATTTTTCTTTATTAATTATCCCATTTGGACCAAGATTAGGGATTAAAGAGTCCTTCTCTATTGAAATATACTTAGGTAACCACTTTTTAGGCTTTCAACGGGCCTCTGAATTGTTGTCACTAGTATTCAAGACATCTTTTATTTTTGTTTACTTTCTATGTTTTTAGGCAAAGTAGTGTAAATCCACTTTTACACACAAGCAAGGACCTAAAGACTCTAATCTCCCAAAGTATGCTATTCACCTCGCACTTCTTGTGAGCTTGGTGAATCAGAAATGGGTGAGAAGTTTGAAACACCTCCATTGCACACTTTGATTTCATTAGCCTTTTGTTAGCAAGCACCATTAGCATCTTTTAGAGTTGAAGTTAAATCTCCATTTGCATTTATTTTAAAGATCTTTTAGTTAATTGCTACAATCAATTTTCTTATCTCACATGTGTTTGCATCACTAGCACACATTAAGGGACCTAAAATCTCTTCCAACCTAAGTATGCTCTTCACCTCGCATTACTTGTGATCCTGGTGAATCAGAAAGGAAGGGAATTGTGGAATACCTCCCATACACTCCTTAGGTGAATTTGGACCCTTAAAATCAACACTTGTAAATTCCCAACCAACTAGAATCCTCCATAGGAGGTCACAAAATAACATTTTAGTTAGGTAGGATTTATTAGGATAGGAATCCATTAATGCCCACTAATCTAGTTTCATTAAGTTTTTGAAACATTGCATTGTTGACTTATAGGGTACTATCAAGTATCAAATCCTACTATTAGCAAGTGTTAAAAGAAATCATGTATAATAAGTGCACCATGCCCAAGTAGGTGAAAGCTGAGGTATAGTTTCTATACCCTCTCCAAACACCCACTCAGATTTTCGTGGAGGCGACATTATACCACCCAAGATGAACCAATTATCCACACTTGAAGCGGGTATCTTAGTGGAAAAAATTATAATGATATCACTAAGGATCAATTGTGAGTGCAATTGACTCTTGAATTTAGATATTTCTATTGGGAAATGTTTCCAATCTCTTTCGCTACATATCCCCATCACCGGTATAATTGACTATGTGTTACCTTCTCTAGTCAATCGTTGTATGGATCCCATTATCACCATTGATTGTGATTTTGGAAGGACTATGGTTACATTTGAGAGGAAGGAAATTAGGTATCTAGTGAATTTACATTTCTTTTCTTTTTAAATACAATCTCACTAACTCATAATTAAAAATAACCTACGTGTGGGAACTCTTGCACTAAACCGACATAGCACATATCACTCACTTTGCACCATTTTGCATCTATTATAGTTAGCATATTTTTGCATTTGTTCAATTGTGTTTATTTCCATCATCACTCTCACTTGTTATTAAAACTCCACCATTGAGGAACAAAAACCCCTAAGGAAGTCTTGTATACTACAAGGCCTTTCCCCTCTCTCAAGGGGTGTTTTTCCACTTTCTCCCTGTGGTTCACGTGGGAGATACTCTAGCTAGGGATACTCCCAAGCCACATTGATAGGATCATCATGGAGAGGTTGATCCTTGATTGAATCATTTTCTCCCCTTAGATAAATTGTATGTCTGTTTGCCTCACCCTCTCGTGGAATATGAATCCCCTCATTTTCTCCCCTCAAAGATATTTTGGACCCCTTTGGTTCACCCTCTCACAGAAGAGGTCACACTTTATTTACACCCCTCGGCGGAAATCCACCTACTTCTTCTCCTCATTCAAGAGGATGAAATACTATATCCTCGTCTTCCCTTCACATATATATATCTTTGCCACATATACCTTGTTCTTCCCCTCGAGGAAACAACACACAACATACAATGGCAGGACTCAACCTACCTTTTATGGTGAGCTTAAACCTCCCTGATTTGGCCAAATTGATTAATGAACCTATAGCACATGATCTAGCATGGATATCTATGTCGGATAAGATCCCCTAATATATACCCATGTTTGAAGGGAAACAAAGAGATGATCCAGGAAACCATGTCATGTCCTTTCACCTACAGTGTTCCTCCAACAACATAGTGGAATATTTAGTGAGGCTTCACCTCTTTCAACGAACCCTTACTGGAATGGCAGTGAAATGGTATGTGAACTTACCAAGAATGACCTATGCCACCTTTGGGACATTAGCCACCACATTTCTAACATACTTACAACTTCCCATTCACCATGACCTCAGTCTTGAAATTATCACAGAATTTTGACAAAATACTTCTACCCACATCACAGACCACATCCATGAGTGGCATAGACGTCGCAGATTGTGCAAAATAAAAATACAACCCATTTCTTGTTGGATTGGTTCATCAAATCACTCCAACCCACAATTGCAAAGGATTTTGGAACCTAAATGTCCCAAACTAAGGAATATTCTATCCAAAAACCCTAGCATTTTGAACTTATATATGCATAATCTAGTTACCAATACACTATCCTACCCAATTCCCCTCGGCATCGATCATTGGATCCCACACTTGCGGGTTTGTCACATTCGGCGGATGGGCTTATTGGGTCCATTTCCCACTAAGGAAAGGTTCCTCCTCCTCCTACTCCCATTCCATTCAACATGGAACTACGGTACCCACCCATCCCTCCCGTGTTGGCACCCCCCCCACTCCTACACCAAATCCTCCATTTGGTCAGCTACAGTATGGACCTTATAGTCCTACTTATCCCAATGCAATCCAAGAATCAGCGGTACATCCACCGCAAATGGAAAATGCTACTCCTACATCCACATCATATGGAGCACAAACCATGTATATCCCACCTCTGGGTTATAACCCTTATTACTCGTTTCCATGTTCTCTTGTTTCTACCCCCGTGCCCCACATGGGGGTTAATTTAGTTCAACCTTATTTTAAACAACAATCCCAACAGTTGAGGATTTGAATACTACAAATCCCAAGAATCCTCAAAATTTGGGGAGGAAGAAAGGAAAGAACAAATAGAACTAGCAGCATGGGAAAGGGGGAAACCCCCCTCCCCAGCAAAACCAAAACCAAGGTAACCAAACTGTGGGTACTAACATCCCTCCTAAGCAAGGGAAGAACTCTAACCTCAAGACCAATTTTTCCTGCTCCATTTGCAAAGAGTATGGTCACTACACGCACCATTGTCCTCTTATCCCTGACTGCCAAGAAAAAAATAGTTGTGAATCCCCCTCAGGTTCCAAATCCTCCATAACTCCAAACCATTGTCTTGCAACAAACCTTTTTCCAATCAAGGGTTCATTACTCTAAAACACGAGCCCCGCCCCTTTGGCAATGGCTCCTTCCAGAATATCTACATGAACACGACAGATGTTAATCTCCATAATCAAGCCAAAGGCTATGGAGGGCCTAACCCCCCACAAGTGGAGGATGTACCTACCCCTTCTGGGAGGACTTTACTAATACCATGCCCAAGTGGAAAAAAATACCATGGATACCAAAGGTACCTCTTAGGAGCACCCCCCATAACCCCCATATGAAATCCTCTGACAATTACAGTATTGTGGATTACTTGGCTCAATCACCTGCTTCCATGTACACATTAGAGGTGCTACCATATTACCCAACCCAACGAAAGGCATTACTTAATTCACTTGGCGTCATCGACCCTTCCGAATCGCTCCTTATGACCTTTGATCTTTAAAAAGGTGAACATCGTTTACCCTCGTCAATCGCATTCCAAGTACCCGTTACAGTAAAAAACATTATGATTCATGAATGCATCATCAATGAAGGCGCATCCACATGCATCATGTTATCTAATGTTTGGAAATATTTGGGTTCACTTGATTTAGTCCCCTCGTCTATCTCCCTTTACGTTTATGAATGGATACCATCAAAACCAAGGGGATTGTACCAGAGTGTCCCCATCGAGCCGGGAGAAAAATATTCATGATCAATATCAAAGTAGTCGATGCACAACTCACCTACAATATCATGTTGGTTCGTAGTTACATGGACGCCATGAAGGATTTTGTCTCTTTGGTTTTATGCATCATGATGTTTCCCTTTGATGGGAATATAGTCACCCTAGACCAACTTAATTACTATGAATCCCACACCAATACCAACCTTGATAACATGCTCCCCACTATAGTCGGGACCAGTGAACCCCCTTACGTTGATATTTTCCTAGGAGTGTACAAGCACTCCAACTTATTAGGGGTGTATTCCGATCCACCGCATGAAATACCTGCCTCAACCGATGGCCTTATGTGCACCATTCTCACCTCTGAAAATGTACCTACCACCCCCTCGGCATAGTCATCAATACCTCTTATGAGTTACTACATTGAACAAACTTTGAGTCCCTCGGTGCATCCCATCTTCCAAATATCATTCTTGTATCCCTCCACAGGATTGCAAGGCACACCCATTATGGTTCAGCTGACTCTACCTGGGATCACTTTGGGTATACTTGTGTGGTACCTTACACCACTCTACCCATAGACGACTTCAAAACCTGTAGCATTTCTTAGAAAAATAGGATTGTAGAGCAATAACAATAAACAAGATGCAAATATGAATCACATAAACACAATACAAGAGAGACACCAATATAATGTGGTTCATCCAAGATGGGCTACGTCCACATAGAAATTTCCGGTCCTTATTATTATATAATCCAACAAATGAAGGGTTACAACATGCAGTACATCCACTGCAAATTCCTCTTCACTCTCTCATAGTCTCTCTCACACAATCGTAAATATATTTACAATGCTACAATACCCAGCCGTATTACAATGCCTTACTTTTAAAGAGCGATTACCACAGGAAAATACTATGGAACACCCAATATCATGGGCCCATAAATCGCCCATTATTGAACAAGTCATGACTATGAAATTACAACATTTTACAAGGCATTTTATTTGAAATTTTCGCTACAAGGTATTTTCCCCTGAACCCCCTCTGGGGGGATCCCAAACTAGTCTCTGCTCCCCCCCTGGACCACCCATGGCGACGATTTTTTGGGGAGGAGGCCCCCAAAACCCCCCCGTCATGGGCTGGGATCCAAACACGGCTAAAACATGACCTCTGAATAAGGAAGATCAGGATCCACAACCAACAATCTCCCACTTGGAGACTGATCATAGCAACTCCACCGTTGCTACACTTGTTGGACTATGCTCTAAACCTTGGATTTGGAAAATTTCTCATCTTCACCTTCATGCTTGAAGGCTAACTAAAACCAAGCAGGAACTCATTTTCTCTTTGGTTACTACCTTTGTTAACATGTCTGCAGGATTTTGGCTAGTTTGTATCTTTTCCAGCTTCAACTGTTCATCTTCTATAACAGACTGTATGAAATGGTACTTGAACTGTATATGTTTAGTATTAGAATGGAAGGTTGAGTTCTTTACAATATGAATGGCACTCTGGATGTCACTGTACAACCTGTTATTCTCTTGCTTCTTACCCAATTCCTCCTTGAACCTCTGTAACCAAATCATCTCTTTACTAGCCTTTGTAGTAGCAACATATTATGCTTCCCCTATTGAAAGTGAGACAACCTTTTGTAGCTTCTAAATACAACTTTTTGGCATTCCACCTACAGTAAAGACATACCCTATTGTGCTCCTCCTGCTATCTTTATCACCTGCCATATTTGCATCAACATATCCCTGTAGAATAGTGTTTGAACCTCCAAAACATAATGCATGAGTGGTAGTACCTCTCAAATACCTGAAAATCCACTATACTGCCTTCCAATGTTATTTACCTGGATTGTTCATATACTTGCTCACAACTCCCACTGTGTGTGAAATATATGGTATTGTGCACACCATGGCATACATCAAGCTTCCAGTTGCTGATGAATAGGGAACCCTGGACATGTAATATATCTCTTCCTGTGTATTGGGACACATCTCCTTACTTAGTTTGAAATGGATGGCGAAAGGTGTACTAACAAGTTTTGCATTCCGCATTCTAAACCTCTCCAACACCTTTTGTATGTACTCACCCTAAGACAATGTCAATTTGCGATTTTTCTTGTCTCTTGTCAGAATGACATCTACTATAACCTTGTTTTGTCATAAACCTGTCAAATTTTAAATACCACTACCTTGGAACTTGCTTCGGGCCATACAAGCTCTTCTTCAACCTGCATACAAAATTATCCTTCCCTTTGACCTCATACCCATGTGGTTGCTGCATATAAATATCTTCCTCCAAATACCCATGGAGAAAGGTTGTTTTTACATATAACTGTTCAAGATGAAAATATTCTACTGCCACTAGACTTAAAATAGTTCTAATTGAAGTCATTTTAACAACAGGAAAAAATATTTCATCAAAATCTATACCTTTCTTCTGTACAAAAACCCTTTACAAAAATTATGGCCTTGTATCGCTTCTTTCCTCCATCTTCTTCCTTCAACTTGTAACACCATTTATTTTGAAATGCTCTTTTACCAGCAGGAAACTAAACCAAATCCCAAGTCTGGTTTCTTATCAATGAGTCCATATTCTCATTCATTCCTTGCTCGCACTTCTTTCTAGTCCACCTGCATTGCTTCTTCACAACATTCTGGTTCACCAGAATCAGTCATTAATAAATAATACATTGAAGGAGAGAATCGTCCAGGGAGTCCACTTAACCTGGTATATCTTCTAACACTTGCAATATTTTGAGGTACATGTTGTTGTTCTTGATTTTCTGGCACCTTTGGAACTTCATTTTCTTTGATTTCATCAAACACGGTGTACTCTGTGTTTTCATTTTCTTGTTTATTTCCCTGCAACTGATATTTATACATGAAATTTTCATTGAATACCACATCTATACTCCTAATGATTTTTTTATTTTCATAATCCCATAAGCAATAACCAAAATCATCAACCCCATATCCAATAAAGGTACATTTCTTGGATTTATCCTCAATATTTGTTCTATTCTCTTTATCAATATGGACAAATGCTTCTGTTGTTGCTACAACATTCCCCCCCAAATTTTTGAAAATATTGGGGCCCCTCTTTTTCTTTTGAGAAGAAGTTTGCCTAAGAGTCTCAGGGCATCAAATTCTTTCCTTACTTAGTTTTCGTAAAGAAAGGTCTTGTGCTTGCCTTGCTCTTTGAGTTTATTTTCACTTTTTTCCTTAGTAAAACTTAAGATTCTGAGCCGCAACGGCGGAAGTTCTGAGCTAACTGTTCCGCAACGGTGGAAAATTTTGGTCCAAACTTTTCGAAACGACAAAAGGAAAGGATCAAGTTAAGCCACGGCGGAGAACTCATCCTAAGCTTCCGAAGAGGAAAAACCTATGACCAAGTGAACCCGCAGCGGAACAAACTCACCAAGTTTCTCCGCAACAGCGAGATAATTCGTGCAAGTCTTCCACAAACGATCGAATGTTTATGAATAAGTCACCTCGGTGGAAGGACTCGTCTATCTTTTCCGCAATGGCGAAGGTTCTTGAGAAACTCTTCCGCGACAACGGGTAGAATGGCACACTTTTCCGAAAGGACTCGGATATCTTTTCCGCAATAGCGGGTAAACCTACTTAAGTTGGCCGATGCGTAGCATCACGCTTTCCCTTTGCGAAAAAACGCGGACAATCCTCCCTTAACGACGGGCAAACCGGGTTTCTCTTTCCGCAACAGGTGGAGAACTTACCCAAGTCCTTCCGATTTTGGCGGTCACGTTTAATGAGGAAAGTGTCGCTTTGACCCCGACCGTACGTCGCATTAACCCCGTTTAATGGTCTCCAACCACCCTATTAATGGCTCGTGTGTGTCAATTTTATATATATAGGGTGTTAACCTCGTTGAGTTTTCATTATTCCCATTGGTTAGAGAGCTCATTCCGTTTCCATTCGAATTTGCAAGCACTTGCTACAGGCTCACCGGTTCCGCAGCGGCATCAACACCTACCTACCATCATCTTCCAACAGGTTAGTACCCTGTCAAACCTCATGGACTAAATTGAATGTTGTGTTCATGGTTCTGTTCGTATTGTCCTAGCCTTGGCAAGTTATTTTGTTTAACCACGGCCGAAGCAACCCATGCCTATACCCATTTAAACGCACCAAAGCCGTGTTTTCATATGAACATGGACATCTCCGGGATCCTGAACAACCATTAAGCCATCGGCATTGTAATCTCCGGACCATCCTCGTCTACCCTTACAGGAAGAACATCGGTATTCTTAACCTGCTATGAAGGTTTATGCCGTTTTTTGCGCCATAAAACATAGTATACTCATGATTGCTTTTACGGTTTGTTATTATGAAATGCATGTCCCTTATATTTCATATTTGCAATATAGCGGCCTACAGAAATAATTTAGTTTTGCACAAAGTTTTTGAAATAACATGTGATATAAATGTTTAAACTGAAATGGAAGAGCCATAACAATTTAAAGTTTGCAAATCAGTAGTGAAATGAGTAGAATTAGAAGCTTTCAGTCGACGTAGAATGATAATTTGAAATTGTTGACATTGCGCCGTATGCCTACAGGATTTTTCAAATGACTAAAGGTGGCAGGAGAAGGTCAAAGGCGACCTGCCCAGCTAACAACAATGCAAGGGTGGGAACTACATTCCAAGATACTCAATGCACTACAGGCGTTCCCCCAGAAGTAAAATGTTAGGAACCCATGTATTTACTTTGTTAGTATATTGTTGTTGGACGCATATGCTTTGTAAGTCGTCCCGTAGTATTTGTTAATCAAAAGTTTGTGTTGTTGTTGTTGGCACATATGCTTTGTAAGTCGCCCGTAGTATTGTTGATCCATAGTTTGTAGTGTCCCATGGTTTTGACCCATAGTATTGGCGCCTAGACTTAGTATATAAGTGTGTGTTGAGACCTATGAAGGCACCGTGAAGTTAATTGTATTGAGCTTGCTCAAAGGAGGTTGCCCCCTCGAAGTGGCCCGTGATCAATATAAAAGTGATTCTGAGTTTTGTTATTTCTGATATCTCGTGTATTTGCATTAATTAATTATTGCAGGTTCTTCACATCTGGTATCAGAGAACTTTCTTGGGCTCGCTGGGTGAAATTTATGTCAAATTTTTTTTCGCATCTGTTGCAGGTTCAGATTTGGGAATAATCCCTATCCGCTTAATTGTGGGAAGTACTTGGGCATAATCCCTAAGACTCATTGTGAGGAGTACCACAGGAACCCCGAAGTAGCTGGCCCATTGAGAGGACCTGCCAGCGAAAAGGGCAACGACCCCTACCTGATTGACTAGTTCCCACCCGTGAGGTAAACCAAGAGTTTCTGTTTGTGGCAAAGCGGTTATCAGTTTTACCTGAGCCGTGGAGTGAGGGGTACTACCCCAATATGCAAGCCGTCAGATAGAATTGGTGGCCGAGTGAAACCCCTGAACTGTTAGGAAGCCGCACATACCTGGGGTCCATATCTATTTTCAGTTGAACTGTTTTCGATCACTGCTGCGTCGTTTCAGATCCAGCCGTTGCAGATTTATCTGTTCCAGATCCCTTCCGAGCCGTAGCCGCTCCAGTCTGGAAAAAAAAAAAAAACTCCTGGTTATGGTTGTCACCCGTGCAGGAGCAAAAACCATGGAAGACGCACTTGCAGCCATCCAAGCCAAACTCCAGGATCTGGATGAAAAATTTCTCGGCCTCCATCTTGAACATTCAGCTATGAACAATAACGATAGTGCGAGTCTTCATCAGACAATGGGTTCTCTTCTTCCAGCAATTTCCGTGGTCCAAAGCTTGATTTTCCTCGCTTCAATGGTACTGATCCAACTGGATGGATCTATCGTGCAGAACAGTATTTCAGTCTGCATAATACTTTTGATATCAACAAAGTTCCACTTGCATCCTTCCATTTGGAACAGGAATCTCTTCAATGGTACCGTTGGTACATCAAGGCTCATGAAGAGACAAAATGGCCAGACTTTTGCCAGCTCCTTTTGCAACGATTTGGTCCTAGTGCTTTTGATGACTTCATAGGAGCCCTCACTAAACTTCGCCAAATTGGAACTGTGAGAGAGTATCAAACCGAATTTGAGAAACTAGCCAACCACACTGAAGGATTGTCTGATGACTTTTACCGGAGTTGTTTTATCAGTGGTCTAAAGGATGTCATCCGCTCTGAGGTCAAAATGTTCTGTCCCAACACAATGATGAAAGCCCTAGGGTTGGCTAAGTTGGCAGAAGACAAGATTGCAGCCCAACAACGCTCCAAGCCCACTTTTGTTCCCTTTCGAAATATGGGTTCTCCACGACCACCTATACCGCAGGCTCCTCGACCAACTCCTATCAAGCGTTTGTCTGAAACAGAGATGCAAGCACGCAAAGAAAAGGGGCTTTGCTATAATTGTGATGAGAAATTCACTCGGGGACATAAATGTGTTCAGCAAAAGCTCTATCTCTTGGATTTGGATTCTCCGCCTGCCTCTGAAATTGGTGACGAAGATCCAGAAACAATGGATGCTCCCGTCGACATTCAGGAACCGCCTATTGACCCTCCGTCTCAGGATGACCAGCCAGAGATATCTCTCCATGCTTTAGCTGGAATCACCACCCCCCAAACAATGCGGGTCAGGGGTTACTTCAAGAAGATTCCTCTTACAATACTCATTGATTCTGGTAGCACTCACAATTTCATTAACCCTCGGATCGCCAAACAAGCTGATTGTTTTATCCATCCTTGCTCCAACTTTGAATTCATGGTTGCCAATGGGGGCACCTTACCTTGCAAAGGGAAGTGTCGAAATGTGTGTATCTCTATGGGATATTATATCTTGCGCTCTGACATGTTTGCCTTGTCCTTAGGAGGATGTGATGTGGTTTTGGGCGCTCAATGTCTATGCACACTTGGCCCTATCTTATGGGATTTTGTTGAACTTTGGATGTCATTTTCCCTCAATGGACAAAAACACACATTGACAGGATTACAACCAGGTTCTCTCAGCATCATCAGTTCACAATGCATGGAAAAAATCCTCAAGAATAATTCACATGGTGTCATCGCTCAGATCCATTCCATTCAGATGCAACCATCAGTGGTCTCCACTACTCCTTTGGATCTACAACAAATTCTGGATCGATATACAGGTGTCTTTGCTGAACCAGTGGGATTGACACCTTCCAGGCTAGAAGACCATCGTATTCAGCTCCTTCCTAGCAGTGTTCCTCCCAACATCAGGCCCTATCGCTACCCATTTCACCAAAAAACGGAGATTGAAATGCTCGTTCGGGACTTATTGAAGCAAGGTATTATTTGCCCAAGCACTAGTTCCTTTTCTTCTCCAGTTATTCTTGTCCGCAAAATAGATGGGTCATGGCGCCTCTGCATTGACCTCTGAGCACTTAATCACCTCACCATCAAGGATAAGTTTCCAATTCCTGTTGTTGATGAGCTTCTTGATGAGCTTCATGGGGCTCACTTTTTCTCCAAGTTGGATATTCGTTCTGGGTATCATCAAATTCGGGTTCATGAGGAGGATATCCCTAAAACAGCTTTCTGCACACATGATGGCCATTATGAGTTTTTGGTCATGCCCTTTGGCCTCACTAATGCTCCTTCCACATTCCAGGCCTTAATGAATAAAATATTTCGACCCTACTTGCAGAAATTCATTCTGGTATTCTTTGATGATATCCTCATCTACAGTAAAACGTGGGATGAACATCTCCAGCATCTGGATCTTGTCATGCAACTTTTCTCTGACCATCATCTCCACGCCAAGCAGTCTAAATGTGTTTTTGGACAGAAGGAAGTTGAGTATCTCGGGCACATTGTCTCAGCACAAGGGGTTCACGTGGATCCTGCCAAAATCGATGCCATGAACAATTGGCTACATCCTCAGACACTCAAGAGCCTTCGTGGTTTTTTGGGGTTGACTGGCTACTACCGCAAGTTTGTCAAGGATTATGGGAAGATTGCACCTCCATTAACTGCTCTATTGAAAAAGTATGCTTTTACGTGGACACATGCAGCTCAGTGTGCATTTGACAAACTAAAACAAGCTATATGTACTACACCGTTTAGAGCTATGCCCAATTTTTCCAAGCCCTTCACTATTGAGAGTGATGCTTGTGGCAATGGACTTGGTGTTGTTCTCCTTCAAGATGAACACCCCATTGCGTTCACCATCAAATCCCTTTTAGGTAAGAATTTAGCTGCCTCTACCTATGAGAAGAAAATGATGGCTATTTTGCATGCAGTACAGAAGTGGCGACCATACCTATTAGGGAATCATTTCTGCATCAAGACGGATCACCAGAGTCTGAAATATTTCTTGGAACAGCGTGTCTCCTCCCCAACACAACAAAAATGGGTTAGCAAACTCATGGGTTATGACTATGAGATCACTTACAAGAAGGGTAAAGACAATATTGTGGTAGATGCTCTTTCTCGCACATTTGATGCCGAAGGTTCTCTTTCAGCTATTTCTATGCCTGTTCCAAATTGGTTGCAATCTGTTCAACAGGGTTATGTCAATGACTCTTCCTTATCTCAAATCATCCAACGCTTGACCAACAACCCTTCTGTTGTACCACATTACTCTTGGGATGGTGCTTCTCTGAGATACAAGGGTCGTCTGGTGCTTCCCCAGAGCACATATATTCAACAGGCTGTCTTCTATGAATTCCATGCTTCTCCATCGGCAGGGCACTCTGGGTTCCTCAAAACGTATGAACAGTCACGGTGTAACTTCTTTTGCCAGGGCATGAAAAGGACAATTCAACAGATGGTGGCCGAATGTGATACCTGCCAGCGCAATAAGGGTGAAACAACAATCCTTCCAGGATTGCTTGAACCCTTGCCCATACCTACACGGATTTGGACAGATATTTCTATGGCTTTCATTGAAGGGCTCCCTAAATCTGGCGGGAAGACAGTGATTCTCGTTGTGGTTGATCGCCTCTCCAAATATAGTCATTTTTGTGCTCTCAGCCATCCCTATACAGCCTCCTCAGTCGCTCAAATTTTCCTGGACCAGATCTTTCGTCTTCATGGCATCCCTTCTTCCATTGTCTCGGATCGTGATGCGACTTTCACCAGTCATTTTTGGACAGAACTATTTCGCCACACTGGCACCAAACTGAAGATGAGCTCAGGGTATCACCCACAAACAGATGGTCAGACTGAAATTATCAATAAATGCTTGGAAACCTATCTTCGTTGCTTCACCTCTGAACAACAACATCAGTGGGCAAAGTGGCTCCCTCTCACTGAATGGTGGTACAATACCTCTTACCACACTGCCTCTAAAATGACCCCATATGAAGCAGTCTATGGTCAAGCACCTCCAGTTCTTCTTACATACACCCCCAACAGTTCACCAGTTCAGGAAGTTGACATGGTCCTTCGAAACCGCGATCAGATTCTTCGCATTTTGCAGGACAATCTCCACATGGCAAGAAATCGCATGAAGCAACAAGATGATCAGCACCGTTCTGAGCGCACTTTTCAAGTAGGCAATATGGTTTTTCTTCGTCTCCAGCCGTACAAGCAATCCTCCCTGAAACTCAAAGGGCGTCATAAGCTTGCTCCAAAGTTCTATGGGCCTTATCGGATTCTTCAGAAGATTGGGTCTGTTGCTTATAAATTGGAACTTCCTCCTTCTTCCCGCATTCATTCAGTCTTTCATGTCTCTTGTCTGAAGAAAGTTCTTGGAACCAACATCAGTGGACAAACGATTTTACCCGAACTGGATAATGAAGGATCCATCCTTTTGGAGCCGGAGGCCATCCTCAATCGGCGCACTCGTCAGCTTTGCTCTCGCTCTATCACAGAGGTCTTAATTCAGTGGTACGGCATGCAACCAGAGGATGCTACATGGGAACCACTCCTTCAGATTCAACAACAATTTCCACATCTAAATCTTTGAGGACAAAGATTTTTTTAAGGGGGAGGGGATGTTAGGAACCTATGTCTTTACTTTGTTAGTATATTGTTGTTGGATGCATATGCTTTGTAAGTCGTCCCATAGTATTTGTTGATCAAAAGTTTGTGTTATTGTTGTTGGTGCATATGCTTTGTAAGTTGCCCGTAGTATTGTTGATCCATAGTTTGTAGTGGCCCATGGTTTTGACCCATAGTATTGGCGCCTAGACTTAGTATATAAGTGTGTGTTGAGACCTAAGAAGGCACCGTGAAGTTAATTGTATTGAGCTTGCTCAAAGGAGGTTGCCCCCTCGAAGTGGCCCGTGATCAATATAAAAGTGATTCTGAGTTCTGTTATTTCTGATATCTCGTGTATTTGCATTAATTAATTATTGCAGGTTCTTCACATAAAATGGGGAGATGTATACCGTATGGTAAGAGACCAGGACTTCCCTGAAGCTCTTCTTGAAGAATAATGTCTATACTGAAACATCTGGAACTCCTGTATATCCAAAGCCACCACCCATCCAGAGCTCTTCCCCTGCTCAAAAGTAATCAGATGGATTCTACGGCATGCGAATACTGAGACAAGAGTTCTTTCAGATATCAAAGGGGAAGATTTTGATTAATTTCACCCATCCTATATCTCAACAGCTTGTAAATTTCCCAAGCCCCAGCAGTGGTTGGATGATGCATGGCTGGAAGAAATCAAAATGGATAATCTGGAGATGGCTAGGAGGCTGCTAATCTCGGGAAAACAAATCAGGAAAAAGGATAGTGAGGAGTATGAGGTTCAAAATCTGAGGCCCCCTTTCAGATTGATCGCTCTCATACTGAGAAGAATTTTTGGAGACCCGATGGGACGATGTTTTTGCTAGGATGGGTTCCCATCATCCACAATGTGGCGTTCAAAGGAACAATTTTTAACTGAGCTGATATTCTCTTAGACAGCTTAACATCATCTATGATTGTTGCACAAGAAGGGTTAGTGGAGAAAAGGGCAGAGTGTTATATGGCATCTTACTTGATAGATTGTGTTGTGGAAAAGTGTCCCTTTCCCAAGCTGGGATGCATATGGAACCCGGCCAATACCTTAATATTCATTGCTTACAAAATCTTATGAGCTCAGAATTACAAAAGGCATTACAAACTCATTTGTGAGGAGTTTATCATGCCTCTATACGAATTAATGTTCAACGAGGAACCCAACTGCTTATCTGAGAATGCCATGGAAGTCCTGGAGAACTATGGTGATTTCTATTTTTCCTCACAAGGAACCTACATAAGAATGTATGGAGGCTCTAAACCCCCGTATATCCTACCAAGGTATGCTACTGACTATGTGGTCCACAAAGAGGCAATGAGGCAAGTTTTCATTAATGGGATTGGTAGCACCTTGTACAAAGCAAAGAAGGAAACCTTCCCGCCTTTACCTTTCTATATTGGGGCCTACAAGTTCTCAGGAATTGCAACTATAGAAGAGTTCATTGCAGAACTGAAATACTTTCACTTCGGTGAAAGGATTTTTTGGAGGAACGATCGACAAGGCAAAGCTGCACGACATTGCAAAGAGCTCCATGCTAACTTTGAATACGCCCACTATTATGATGAGGAAGAAGAAGCATATCAAGGAGTCAGTAACATGACCGAATTACAAATTTTTCGACCAGGTAAAGTCGGGGCCAGTTCTAGCTCTGGCGCTGTGAAGGAAGTAAAACAACAACAGGAAAAGAGAGCAGCAGAACTTGCTCAAACTCTCTCTAAAGAAGAGCAAAGGCTCAAGGAAGCAGCTGAGAAAATCCAAAGAGAAGTTGCTAAGAGAGCAAACAAGGCAAAAGAAGATGAACTTCGAAAAGAAGAAACTCAAAAAATTCAAGCAACTGAAGATGAAGCTCGGAGAGTTCAGGAGGAGGAAAGAAGTAGATTGGAAGGAATTTCCAAACAAGAAGAAGATGAGAAACTGAGAACGGAACAGGAGGAAGAAGCGCAAAGAAAAGAAGAAGAAGAAAAGAAATCCAAAGAGGATGTTGACCCTAAAATCCCAAATATACAAGACTATGATATGAATCCCTCCATAAGAGACCTCCCACTTGTCCCTTTTACACCATCTAATAGTAGTACGATGTCCCAATGGGATAAGTTTACTTATAAAAAGAAAAGGAAATCCATTGTCAAAGAAACAACGACCAGAATGAAGAGGCCTTTTCAACCAAATATTGTCACGAGGCATGAAACCACAGTCATGCAAGGTACCCAACATGCGCACAAACTCATGGCATCTATTTCTGTGGCCTTTGTTCTAGCAACTACCGACAATGTCGACATATTATCAGACAAGTTAGAATCGGAGAAGGAGAAATCCCACCAGTTGCAGGAAACTCTGGTCAAAGAGCAGAATTATTCAAATTTGATGGTTGAGAAATGTAACACCCTGGTGCTAGAAAAGGGAGAACTTGATAGAAGATTTCAGCATCTAGAAGCTGAAAAGAGCTTTGGTGATACAAATGAGAACTCTGGAGACAGAGAAAAGAGCTCTAGATATCCACAACCTACAGTTGGAATCCGAAAAATTTGATACTGCTCAATAGATTGATGACCTAAAAGAAAGCATTGAGAAGCTGGAAGAAAAGGAAGAACTGCTAGAGCACCAATTACAACTCGCAACCAGGAAGATTGGCGAACTGGGGCCCTTTCATGAGTAGGCTTGTGAAGTTATGAAAAGGACACATGAGATTCAAGAGCTCATAACAGAGGAAATCTGCAAGTTGAAGGAAGTGGTGGCCAAAATCAAAGAAATAAATGCTGAGGTCACTAGGTGTAGGAGAAAGTATGTACGTATTAGTGAGGACATTAGGAGGAAAATGGAATGGAGAGAGGGAAGATCAGGATTCCCAAAAAGACTCCCTCTTAAGTCCATCACCGGTTTCAAAGCAAATATCTGCCTCTTAGGATTTTGCCAGAATTACAGAGTAAAATTGAATGAAGTGGCCATGGTTATGATTGAATAGTGTGGGAATTTAAATACGAACCACCCAAGAAAATTGTCAGGTGAAAATGCCCCAAACCATAGAGGAGTTTCTAGACAAAGCCCAATGTTTGTTTGATCTAAGAGAGGGGTTGAACACTGAAGTGGACTATGTTAGGAAGGTAGACACTTTGACCTCATAAGACCTTCACGACTAGATTTTCCAGGCTACAATTCGTGCACATATCCTAAATGAGAGCCTCCAAGTTACAACAGTAGAAGTCGCTAATCTTGAAGAAGAGGTGACCAAGCATGAAGTTTCTCTGAAAACCATGCTTCCCCTTGATGCAAACAATATCATAAAAAAGACCAGTCTCTGAGTGAAGCATATAGCAGAAACGGACAAAATACCAATAGCAGGAACACATCAAGTAACAGCAGGAGGAGCAGAGGAATCAACTTCAATGGAACCCCCAGCAGCACCAATGGCTCAAGCCCCAACAGAAGTACCAGCCCCAGCAGAAAAACCCAAGTCAGCAGAGGCATCAGCTCATAAATAATCTACCTTTTATCTTATTTCTTGTGTTTGCAACCAATGTTTCTTCCTTCGGTCTTCCTATGTGTTAATTATTAAATGACATTTGGGCCTCCGTCACGTTCATTTTTGTAATATTTTTGGGTTTTTACTCTTTTGTGACATGGACACTATAAGACAAATTAGAGGAATATGGACGGTTAGGGTATAGGTGGCAGCTCTTGGAGCATTTTGTAAAGCTATATATAGCTGAATAGAGAAGGATAGAAGGACTTTTGGTAGGTGAAGGAATTTCTTCTTGTGTATATGAACTATTTCAGCTACATGAATAGAGAAATGATTTGGACCTATGGAAGCTGGTGCATTGTTTTGCTTTGAGTTGTGATGAATAACTGCCAAACTATTTCGACAGTTTCTATATACATTCAGTGAGATCTTTCCTGGCTCATGTGAATTAATTCTATGCTGTGAATGATTTTACTTCTTGGAAAAATTTATGTACATTATGAGTGAAGGAATGTTTTAATATAATCAGAGCTATCTTTGATATCATTTATATTCTGCTGAAAATGCTTTTATGGGATTAAATGGCTATCTGTTTTAACCTTTAAAGGTTAGTTTCAGTTTACTGCTCTTAATTTAAAGTGCTGCTCCTTGCAAGGATAGGTTAATTTAGATTTAAATAGCTTAGAACAGATTTGTTTAATGCATGCATTTAATTTAGGGCACATGCATATCATCTTAAATATAAAATATATAAACGGTGGATCGGGCCACAACCGGTAAAATAAACAAATCTTTAAAACTCACATGGTAGCTGGACCGCTAACCGGACGGATTCCCTACACCAAACGGTGGGTGATCTAATTGGGATCGCTTACTGGGGAGAATCCCTTGCTGATTGATGCTATGATTTTCGAGGCCTCAATAGTTTTTGGTTATAGAAGGAGGGCCACCAGTGCATGGCTGGCAGGTGAGACCCTTTTGTTAGAAACTTTTCCACTGAGAACCCATCTGAAACAGTTATCCCAGACATTCCAGATCTGGAATCAAGAAATCAAGAAAATCCTAATTCTGAGACATAACAGCAAGAAACATTGTATGTCGTCCCTTTTGATTAAGTAAACCGCTTCAGAAGGAATACTCGCTCCTACGTTAGAAGTCTTGGAGGACTAACTACGGTTCCTCAGTTACCCAGAATCAGAGCTCCTTGAAAAAACCCTCAGTGTACAAGGGATTCTGTTCTCGTTCAAATTCTAGAAGAATTATTAGATTTATCTCTAGAAGAAATCACTAAATCTTTTGACGAGGTCAGACCCGAGACTCCCACAAATCAAGAACAACAGTACACTCCAAGGCATACTCCTCATAACTCACCACCGCATAAACCACCACATTCTCCACCAAGAGTCATGGTCGTACCTGCATGGAGAGCAAGAGGAGCATTAAATGTAGTTGGACCATTCCATGATTTTCCCAAAAACCCAGAAAAGGTTTTGCCTAAGTACGACCTTGGAAAAGGGATCTCTGTTGAAGATCACCTTAAAAGTTTTTATTTAGCTTTAAATCTTCTCAATGTGGAATACGAAGACGTGGTCTGTCGCCTTTTTCCTTACACTTTCGAACCCAAAGTATCTTCCTGGTATTTTAGTCTACAAGCTAATTCGATAACAAGTTGGGATGATTTTGAGAAGTGTTTTCTAAAAAAGTACGGGAATCAGAAAACTGTAGCTACTCTTATGAAAGAATTATTGTCTATGAGAATGGAAAAGAACAAGAAAGTCCAAGAGTTTAATCAAAGATTCATGACACTGTTAAATAATTTTAGTGACGCAACAAAGCCTGCTGAAGAATGCTTGGTAGAATATTATACAACAGCTCTTAAATCCCCGCTAGCAATGTTCGTTAAAAGAACGAAAAAGGTAACCCTGACAGAAAATTTTGAAGAAGCCAAGAAAGTAGAAGAAGAGGCTGACAGCATCGCCAAACATGCTCTCGACGTAGAGGTCAAGCCAGCAACCGTTAAGAAACCATTTCTGTTAACTAGGGATAAATAAGAACCCGCAACAGATTTAGAAAATGTCATAAAAATGATGCAAAAACTCTCCAATAAGATTGTAGATCTAGAAAAGGATAAGGCAACTAGTTCTTCAAGGCCACCTTTCAAGCCATTCTATAAAAAGAAAGAAGAAAATGGACGATCAACCCCACCGGTAAACA